>CM073764.1:22907704-24304348 GCA_037127475.1 Arma custos | reverse complement strand
CTCCGTATGTCCAAATAGGTCTGATAACTGTCATTTAAATGGGTCCTTTGTAATTAATTGAGAGCTTATAACGTTAGTCCAATAAATGTTGAAGTAGGCGAAACCGCGAGCAGTTTCTTGTCTTTTCAGTCTTGTATGAGGAACCTAATATATAAGCCCCTCTTAGTCCACGTTAGTGATTACTATTTAGTTTTTCCATTATTCACTGTTATAATTTTTTTTTTAAATTTATTTATTGATATCTACAACTGTATTACAATAATACAACAAGTAAATAGGTTAAGTGATCTATAATGACATGATAATGAAATGTAGAGAAACTCTTCCATTGCCATCTTCTTTTCAGACGCCTCGGAGGATTATCGGGAATTGATGAGGAAGCTAGGTTTGAAACTAGAGGGTTTGAGTGGTAATGAAGTTTGTTATGAAAGGATAGATACCGGGTTCGGGCCAAATCAGCAACAAAAGGGACATTAAGGTCGTTATGGATAAGTTTATTCTTAACAAAATAAGGAGCATTGAGGATTTTACGAAGGATTTTGGACTGTAAGGATCGGATACGAGAGGAATTCGATGGCTTAGTGGAGCCCCAAAGCTCTACTCCGTAAGTCCAAATAGGTCGTATGATGGTCATGTAGATGAGTCTTTTGTAGTTAATTGGGAGCATAGAGCGTTTGTCTAATAAGTGTTGAAGTAGCCTGAAACGTCGTGCGGTTTCTTGTCTTTTCAGTCTTGTATGAGGATTCCAGGTTAATCGTTTGTCAAGGTGCAACCCTAAGTATCGGATCTGTTCTACAGGCACCAGAGGGATATTATTAAAGGATACTGTAGGGCAGGACGTCATTGGTTTACGACGTAAGGTAAAAGTGATTTGATGCGATTTTTGAGAATTTATTTTAATTCTCCAGTTTTGACACCATTCTACAAGATCAGTGATATGGGATTGGAGGCTTTGGGATGCAATAACTGGATTGGTGTTGACTGATAATACACATGTATCATCAGCATACGTGGTAAGGATAGTATTAGGATGAGTTGGGATGTCAGCTGTATAAACTGTATATAGGATTGGACCAAGGATACTACCTTGAGGAACACCAGCAGATTGGGAAAAGAGGGACGATTAGACATTGTTATGGTTTACTTGGAAAGTTCTATTTGTGAGATAGGATTGTAGGATGAGAAAATATGTAGAGGGTAGGAATTTGCGGAGTTTGTAGAGCAAGCCCGGATACCAGACTCGGTCAAAAGCCTGTTCCACGTCAAGAAAGATTCCCGAACAATATGATCCACGTTCTAATGCAGAGGAGACCACATCCACCACACGATGGCATTGCTGAATGGTGGAGTGGGATGCTCGGAATCCAAACTGGTGATCTGGTATTATGTAATTTGCATCAAGGATGGGGTACAATCGTTTAAGGATGAGTTTTTCTAGGATTTTACCCATGCAAGGTAAAAGAAAGATAGGACGGTAAGAAGATGGGTATTCTGGTTTTTTTTTTTAGGTTTGGGTATCATTTTTACAATGGATAATTTTGTTATAAATTTAAAAAACAAAACATATTTGCAACTCTTTCAAAGTATGTGATAAAGAATACTTCACAAATCGGTTAAACCTATATTGGAAAGGGTTAACATTTGGTCATAAAATATTTTAAAAAATCCTAAATCATTTCTATGGTGTGCTTTTGTGTATTTCCATGCTTTATCTTAGGTTATTTTAATTAGATCGCACTGATGCACTAAAATTTGATTGGTGACAACTAAAATATTTTTTATTTTTTAGATATTTTTATAAGATATATTTTCTGAGGAGAGTTATGACTATGAAAGAAATGGGTAAATAACTTTATCAAAACTCAGAGCTTGTTTGCCAGAAAGCATCTGTGTTACTCTTAGTGTCCTAATGATATTCCAGGCTCACTAATTGTTTTTCCTGTTTTTCAAAAAATGTAGGTTTTGAGTTTTGTCACTTTAGAAACACTGGTGCGATATCTATACATATTATAAAACAAAGCGCTCGGCCGCGTTTGTTCGCAGTAAACACAATAACTGCTGACGGTTTTTCATAATAACGGACACAATACGGATTTTCATGCGGTTTTCACCAATAGATAAAATGATTTACTAGGAACGTTTAGGTATATAATTTTTAAGGTTTTGTGTAAATCGGTTGGAATGTCGAAGGGTTTCACCGAAGACGCTGCCTAATCTCGTGCAATTATATAACGAGCAGGATAATAAATTCGTATATAAAGAAATATTTGGTTTTGTTTTTATTTTTATAATTTCTGTATAATAAAGTACATTAGCTGAGATGGGAAGAAAGAAAATCAAGACTCCCAAAGAAACCCAACCAATGACATCCTTAGTGACCGGTACGTGATTAAAAAAAAATACATAATCCAGACAAATTATGTAGGCATAACATGCCTTATTATCCGACCAAAGCTGGGGTGGGTCACTATGTTTTTTCAAGAAGTAAAAAACAATTAAATTGTTTGTTGAGCATATTGGAATAAAGTTTGGGCTATAAGGATGAGTCTGTTTGGACTACAGATGTAATATGTTCGCTGCTACTTGTCTTCTTTGATATGACTTTGTCTTCTCCTGGTGGATACCCTGATGATCATGCTTGAAAAAATTTCGAATTTCACTGAAAAAAGCTTTAGCACGTTCTTCATCTAATTCTACACGTTCTTAAAATAATAATATGTCGTCTATCATCTGAAGTAAACTGATTGTAAAATAGATTTTTAACCAGGAACTTCACCAATACTTCCGCGTTATCAATTATGTAAACTTCAATAATATTGGACAGGTATTTTCAATTTCTGTATTAGTTTGGAGACTCAAGGCTTTTCGTTGGAATTTTTTCACGGTCTTAACATTTATGTAAGGTCTCTTTTTACTTTTCCCTTTCCAATATTAATATATTTTATGGAATAGGCATAAATCCACTGGTTTCTTGATAATTTTCTTTTTTTCTTGCACTTTTACTTTAATTTTTTTTTTCATATGGCCTTTTGTCTTATGTTTTTGTGTGGTTTATTATTATTTATTTTTTTCTTATTGTGCTTTTCTGAAGTATTTATCAGCTGTTCTTAACTTGTTGGGATGTTTCTTGGGTGCATTATTCATGATTTGCTTTGCTGTTATTCTCTTTCTACCCTGAGGATGCCTGAATAGGCGAAATATTGGACAGATATTTTCAATTTCTGCATTAATTTGGAGACTTAAGGCTTTTCGTTGCAATTTTTCCACGGTCTTAACATAAAGGGTAAGATCTCTTTTTACCTGTCTCTTTGTATCTGTATTAACATAAGGGTAAGGTCTCTTTTTACCTTTCCCTTTTCAATATTAATGTAAACTTCCTTGAAAAATTCTTGGAATTTTATATGCATATATACCAACTCTAAAAGATAAGATATAGAGAGAGAATAAAGAGCAGAGTAACACAGGAGTATAGTATGACTTGAGGTATAACTAGGTTAACTATGTAAGGAGAAAAGTTATGGGAAGTTGTAATGTTAGTCCATAGTTAGTTGCCAATCTGGTTTGTTTGTATCTGAAAGTCTCTTTGTATAGTCATCTTATATAGTCCAATGTCAGAATAAGTATGATTCAATAAATTTTATTGGGAAAATTATGAGATCGGTTGAATAAATTATGAATTTCACTAAAAAAGGCTATTTAATTTGTTAACACGTGGTCCATAGAGTATACCTTCACAAACTACTTCCGTACGCAAAAAGAGTCTCAGATGATGAATACATTTTTTCATGAATACCAATTTCGACCCCCACTCCCCAACAGGTGCCTCCGCTGCGGCCCAGCGACTAGACACTGAATACTAATCGGACGGGCGACAATACCCGAAGACTCGGAGGACCGGGAAAGTACAGAAGTGATGACGGTGACTAAGACAATTCGGAGGAAGTTTTCTCGTCGCTTTGCCATTCCCTTCGCGGCCTTTTTTAACGACAGAGCTGTCTCGGTCCGAATCACAAACAAGAAGAGCTCATCTACATTCTGCGATAGTAGCCGCTTCCCAAGGAGTACACCCTCCGCCTCCCCAATCGATATTCCTCTGCTTTCCTGTTCTGTTTTCGCTAAACTTCGGAATATAAAACATGAAGAGAAAGTTCGATGAGTCGACATCTATATTAAAACAAAATGTATGCCATCTATCGTTAACCTTCAATTAATGGATTATAGTTATCTGGCAATGTTGATTAAAACAATTGTTAGATAATAATAATAATAACAAGAGTAAATAACAATAAAGGCGCCATTTTAAAACACCACCCAAAAAGACTTCTTCAAAAAAGTGTCTTTAAGCTACACTGGGATGAATCCTTTATAACAGACCACACTGTACGACATAATAGACCAGACATCCTCCTTACTGAGTCGAGTAAGAGGAAAGCAAATTATCTAGATCACGCTCTACCGCCAGGTTTTTCCCTCTAACAGATTAAAGAAAATTCTGCCAGCGAGTGGGATTTGAACCCCGGACCTTAGACGTTTACCAGTTAGCGCAAAACTTATTAACTTTTTAGGTATTCGTATAGCAACTTTAGTAGTGCATATTAGTCTTCGCGACGCTATTACTTCAATAATATTAACCGGATGTAGGCTAAACTCTACAGTGGTCTGATCTCTTTTTGGTACGAATATCGCATTATTTTCGAATACCGTAAAACGTTGTTCACCCTTCAGAGTAGATTCTTTTACAACCAGAAAGAAGAGACAATAATTAAATAGCGAATAATAAATATTTGAAAAATCAATCCATTATATTGACTAGGCTCCTAATGATAAAATCTATAAAAATAAGTTGTTAGATTCTATCTTAAAACCTCACACTGCATGAGCGGTAGACAGGCATAACTATGGTCATGCCAAGGAAAAGATAAGAGAATATTGGAATGAACGAAAAAGAAAAAAACAGAATGGGAAGAATTAAAATTTTCACGTTGTCCCAAGTAGGAGTGTTCTTCGAAAAGATAATTTTAAAATATTGGCTAAATTAAATATGAACTTCAATAAAAAATAAATTGAAAACTTTATTTAAACTTTCTCATTTCTCTTCGATATTTTTCTTTCGACCTGTTATTAAATTAGGGAAGACCAAGTTGGAGGAAGGAATCGACGAATCCAGAGTTCAAAATGAATTCTCATATTCTGAATTCACGTGTTTTACTGGTGTTTTATTCCCAACATTCACGATTTGTTGACTGCATATATGCTTGGAAGCGGGGAGGGGGCTGTTAACAGCTACTGATTTAACCTGTAGGGCTTACCCAGCCTCTAATGGTTCGCTCAACGGTTGAGTGAGATCTCGGACTCTTCTCCCTGCACAACCGTTATCCTAGAAACAGTACAGCCTCTCCTGAACCCAAGACCTTCATCGGTTATACTAGTTCAGGATTATAGTTTTTTAAGTATGGACTAGGACCTTAAAAAAACCTTAAAATTTCCACTTCACATTTAGAATAGAATAGAATAGAAAAATAATTTTATCCTGGAACCAGGCCCCTTAAGAATAACAATAATGTACAGAAATTAATAGAAATATTTCTGGCCAAACGGCTACATTATTGTAATAATACAATTAAATATGAACTAAAACATATTCTCAAAATATATTGTTCTCATAGAGAAAGAAAAAACAAATATATATAGCTACATAAGATAAAAAAAATTAATAGAAAAAAATTACAATAAACAGAAATCGGCTAATGGGAAAAATAATAAAGTAGGTAAGAGCATCTAATAATATGAATCTAATAATATTATCATATTGAGTGTGGCATATTTTCACTCATACATACATGAAACATTCAAATATTAATTATTTACATATTAGAAATAAATAAAAAAAAAAAATATATATATATATACTGATAGAGAAATATATATCATGCATCTTCTTTATTCACATTCAAATCTAAACTATTCCTACATCTCCTATTCCAATATATATACAAATTATTACTACTAAACTATTCCTATATATATATATATATATATATATATATATATATATATATATATATGTATATATATATACATACATATGCACATACATATATACAAATAAAACAAACAAAAATAAATTTACAATAAACTGAAATTAAAAGTAGATAAGAACATCAAATAGTACGAATAATGAGTGTGGAATATTTTCAGTATTTACTCAATCTATTATGTTGAATATAGCTCATTTATTTTATTTATTAGAGAGCATCAGTTTGGGAATTGAGGAGATGTAGGAATAGTTTGGATTTGAATGTGGGTAAAGAAGATGCATGACGGATATCAGGTGGCAGTGAGTTCCAAAGAGAGGCAGACCGAGCTAGAAAGGATCGCTCAAAAGTTTTGGTTCTGTTGGAACGGGAATAAAGGTCGGAAAGGCGGGATCTTGTGCCCTGGGATTGGATAGAGGATTTGAACTGTAGGAGACTATAGTTATAAGATGGATGTTGTGAGTTGATGGCTTGGTATAAGAAAGAACCTAGGAAATAGACTTGCTTTACCTACAGTTTACATAGTGTTTAGGAGAGAAGTTAAGCAAATGTTTTCGAATAATTATGGGATTTTTAAAAGCATGTAAATTTCCTTATGAAGATTGTGAAGAAAAAGTTGACCAAATATGTGTAATGATGCCCAATTCGTCCAGCAATAAAGGGGCATTGTGTCTGACAATCTTTAATTACTAAATACTTTATATTTCCACTATTAGAAATTTATTTAGCCATAATATTTTTTAAAAATATTATATAATCTTCAAGTAATTTATTATTATTATTTAATTTTCATTTGCACCTGCGCAATTGCGTATCCAGCAAATTTGATTGAAGTGTCTTTCTCTTCGCTTTTCTACATGATCATCCAGTTATTTGGGGAAAAAAATATATCAATTGTTGAGTAGGTCTCTTGGCCAATGTCTTTTTAACCTTTTTTTTATCAATTCCAGGTAGCAGGGAGTAGGAAAGCGGAAGAACGAGTGGGTTTGGGTGATATTGTGTCGATGAGTGGAATGTTATGTATTTGTTATGAATATATGATTTTATATTGGGAATGTTCATGTCGTTGTGTACAGTGTGATTCGAAATATACCATGGTGCGTCAATAATTGTTCTGAGAATTTTGGACTGTGTTGTTTGTATCTTGTGTATGTGAACTTTTTTTGCTGAACCCCAAAATTCTGCTCCATATTTTCAAATAGGTTTTAGTATACTATTATAGATAGTCCGAGATAACGTACATAAATTTTGGAAGGTACTTCGTCGTTGTCAATTTTGACTGCTGGACACGAAGCTCTGATATACTTATGTATTTACTTTAATAGTTGAAGGAATTATTCTTCGAAAGAATGTAGTTCTGTAATTCAAGCAAAGCTTACATCAATTTAAATGCTTAATAGAACTGAACAAATACTATTGGGGAGTAAATTGCGTACTTTAGGCTTAAGTAAATTCTTTCTCTAGATGCATTAAACTTGGTTTTTTATTAGACGGAATTCCGGCTTGTTCGTTTGAATCTATAACTGGTTTAAGAATTGTTTTGTCTAGATAGTTCAGAACTGAAAATGTCCTTTAAACATTTATCGTATAATAAATCCAAGCAAAGGCTTATTTCACAGAGCGGACGGAGTAAAACGTTCGATAATGCTTCAATAAATATAACTGCGGTCTGTATCGATACCCCGCTATATCGATACTCGTTAAATGGACGCCTTCCGCTATTGGGAAATACAATGCCGTATAAATCATCTTCGCATGTTTTCTGATAACCTGGTCATGTCAGCTAGTGCATTTCTACAAATATCAAATAAAACTTCTATTGTAAATAAACGTTAGCTGATAATCTACTAAAGTACTAAGTTTATTAGTAAACGCACTTTATAAAAATATTATTCATGTGTAAAAGATAATTTTTTTCCAGTTATTTTCAGTTCAATGTCCTTGTCCTTTATTTTACGCAAACGCAAGGATTCACTGACGTATGAAGCTACTACAAAGATACAACCGAAGAAATCGTGGAAGAATTGAATCGTGGAAGATGATTGGGTTTCAAAAATTTCTTCTGTGGATTAAACAATTTAGTCTAAAATATAAAAAAAAATGATTATTAATTCATTCATAGAAATTGTTAATCTTTATCGATCAGAAATGGGATTAATTATAAAATATTTAAGAATGTTATTCGCTTAAGGAGATGTACTTCTGTAGACTGCTCTGCTATTTCCAGATTCCAACAGTCCCTAGCAGTTCGATCAGGTAGGACAGGAAAAACTGTATACTCTACAAAATGGAGCCTAAGCGACTGAAATGACCATAGGTGTAACTCCCTTAGAAGAAAATTTAAAAAAAAATTGTAAGTAACAATTTCAAAAAAATAAAAATTTGAAGGATTTTACTTTTTCAAACTTATTATTGTGGGATTACAAAAGTATGGGTCAATAATGCCAAAACGATGGGTAGTTTCTCCACAAGTGTTTCTTTTTTCATGTCCTTTGTTCATATTAGCAGATTTACTTGTTGTAATAGTATTACAGTTGTAAATATCAATAAATTAATCTAAAAAAAAAATATAAAATATGATGTGTGACCTGATGATGCCGGAACAGTCGAAACGTTTACTGGTTATTTTGGTTTGTCATTTTGGAGACTTGAGGCCTTGTTTTAGGGATTTTATTGGGAAAAAAATTAACCCGTCTACAACAAGGTTTAATTTTCATGAGTACCAACTTCACAACAACAAAACACAATTTCTAATGTAAGGAAGAAATAGTTGGGGGTGCAGTCAATAAAAACACCTTAATAAGTGTAACTTATTATTAACTGTACAATGTAGGCCATCTTCAGGGCAAATATACCAAGCGGCGACGAAGACGATCAACTGCCAAGAAAAATCTGAAAATTCGATAAAAATAAATTTTAAGTCACGCTCTAAGCTCCAAATTAATAATAAATAAAAAACTCATATACATGAAAATCATTAGATCCATTTGGATTTACATAGTAGAGCTTTGGGGCTCCACTAAGCCATCGAATTCCACTCGTATTCAATCCTTTCAATCCAAAATCCTCTATGCTCATTACTTTGTTACGAATAAAGTAATCCATAATGACCTTAAAATAGCATTTGTTACTGATTTGGCCAGAATCCGATATCAATATTTTCATGACAAACTTTATTCCCATTCAAACCCGCTAGTTTCAACCTAGCTTCATCTTCAATACGAGGCATCTGAAGAAAAAAGAAGATGGCCTTGTGACCTCTAAGTTAAAATTGTTATTCTACTATTGGGTAGTTTCTTCATTTTTCTTTATCTCGTGCTATTATTTATCTGTTATTATATTTACTTGATGTATTCCGTAATCCGGATTAGCCGGTTCACCCAGCCGCTTCTCACAGTCGCCCTGAAGACGGCCTACATTGTAGGTCGAAACGTCGGCACTAACTAAATATAAGTCTAGTACTTATTTGGTGTTTTTTTTTTACTGCACCCCCCAACTATCTCCGTTCTCCATTATTATTTATTGTTTCTGCTGATCTCCGAGATATCCATATGTGTATCGATGAATTAAATGATTACAGTCTCATATCAAAAAGAGTTCTTAGAAGTTGTTTTCGGACAGTCTGATTCTATACTTTTCTATAAATCTACATATATTTGGCTAATAATAATAACAATAAGACTTAGCGAACACGAAGGATCGATGCCGATATCACCAATTTCTGCTAGCAAACCTCCGTCAACGGAGTACCGCTCAAACCCAAATTCGCCAGATCATTCTTAACGTAATTCTCCCACCTACGCCACGGTCTACACCTCAGACGCTTCCCAGTCGGTGCAGTGCTTATTACGATTTTAGGAATTCGTTCCTTACCAAGCCAAGCAACTTTACAAGCACATTTTAATCTTTGCAACGCTATAAACTTGAATAATTATTAAATATTATAATATTTACTGGGCTTGTTTGTTTGTTTGTTCATTTAACGTCACTTTATGCTGCTATGGCTAATCGGACGATGCTACAGTGGGAACTCTAAATTTTGCCTATCCAGGTTTAATTAGGATAGAGATTTTTAACGAGTACCTGACATCGTACAGGCTCGGGACCCCCGTTTAACGTCCCTTCCGAAGGACGGCGTCACTAAGGATTTTTTACTCCCTTAAAAAAATCCTAGGGCCACCTGCCGGGCTACGAACCCGCGATCTTGGGTTTAGTAGTTTGTTACGCTAACCACTAGACCACAGGTGAACTTATATTTACTGGGTGCATGGTTCGCAATTATGCGTTATGTAATCTCCTATATTCACCAGTGGTCTCATTCTTTTTTTGGACCGAATATTCTACGTAACACGTTATTTTCGAATACCTGAAGGCGTTGTTCATCCTTTAGCGTTAACGGTCAAGTTTCACATCCGTAAAGAAGAGTTGGAAGGATGATGGTATTATAAATTCTGATTTTTAGATTTGGGGCCAAAATACGCGAGCTTAGTAATAGGCCGAAAATTTTTTCACTAATTCATTTATAATTTTAGCACGACTTTTTTTTTATGAGTCTAAATTTTTCACGTCCCCTCTTCTTTAATATTTTTTCTTCAAACCTGAAAACTCGTAACTCAAAGCGATTAGGCTAAACGGTCATAAAGAAATGGGACACCGAGACAAGGTGCTTCCAGGGAGAAGATGCCGCCCGAGACAAGATGCTATCTGGGACAAATTCCCAAGCCTCCATTGCTACCTCCTCCTCGTAAACCTACCGCTGCGTCCTCTCCCTATCTCCTCATCTACATGGATTAGGGAGTAGGAAGCCGGATTTATATTTTTATATTCCAGAATTTTGAACATTTTAACTGCCTCGATAACTCTAAGCGCTTCTACCGGAGCCAGTTTTAGTAATAATAAAAATTCTCTGAATTATCTGATGATGGCTAGGTTGTGAAACCTTTACAGGAAGAAAGAGGATGTTCCGCTACTTGTTAAATTTGGTGTCGAGGTTTTATACGAGATTATATCAATCAATGATATTCTATTAACCTCCAATGGAAAATAAAAACGAAACTTCGAAACTGAAAAAAAATTAGCCTTATAAATGTTGGGATTGAACTATTGCTGGTGGTCATAAAATTATAGCTAATATATTTTATTTTAATTATAATTTTCCATACAAGATTGAAAAGAAACTGCTCGACGTTTTCGCCTACTTCAACATTTACTGCACAAACGCTCTAAGCTCCCAATTAATTACAAAAGACTCATTTATACGACAGTTATCAGACCTATTTGGACATACGGAGTTAAGCTTAGGGGCTCTACTAAACCATCCAATTCATCTCGTATCCAATCCTTACAATCCAAAATCCTTCATAAAATCCTCAATGCTCCTTATTATGCCACAAACAAACTCATCCATCAAAATCTTAATATCCCATATGTTGCTGATTTGGCCCAAACTAGGCACCTATCCTTCCATGATAAGCTCCATACACACTTGAATCCGCTAGTCTCTCAACTTGCTTCCCATACAATCCCTGATAACCCTCCGAGGCGTCTGAAAAGAAGATGGCCTCGAGACCTTCTACTATAGAACTTTAATATGTATACTGGAGTGCTACCGATGGGTAGTTTCTCCACAAGTGTTTTTTTTTTTCATGTCATTTGTTCATATTAGCATATTTACTTGTTGTAATCGTATTAAAGTTGTAAATATCAATAAATTAATCTAAAAAATATATATAATATGAGAATAGGACGCGATAGGAAAATTTACAAAACTACGTCTTAACTCTCCAAAATACTGAAATAAAAACAACATAATGGACCAAGGTTGCTGTCTCTATTTGATGAGTCTGATTGGACTGTTGGTGTGAGATGTGCTGCACTTTGACTTCTTTGATGTGGTTTTCTTGCGATGTGTGACCTGATGATGCCGGAATAGTCGAAACGTTGACTGGTTATTTTGGTTTGTCATATCGGAGACTTGAGGCCTTATTTTGGGGATTTTATTGAAAAAAAATTTAACCCGTCTACGACGATTTAATTTTCATGAGTACTAACTTCACCATAACAAAACACCATTTCGTTTCGATATGTTCGTTCGGAGTAGATGGATAAAAAATACTTATAGCTATTTTCTGAAAATTTAGAAAACGACTTTTTGCAAAATTGGAGAAGGGGCGAGAAAGATGTGCGGATCTTTCATTGGTTACTTATGTTATACTCCATATTATATATTGAAACAATAGTCCAAAAATCGAAGAATTTGAATGATTTCATTTTTGTTTTTTTTTAATTCGCTTTAGTTAATGTAACAGCATAGATAAATCAGAAACGGTGGCTTTGATTGTTCATTTAACGTAACTTTTTGCTGCTGACATCGAACATAGAGCCTCGGGACCGTTTAACGTTCCTTCCAAAGGACGGCGAAACTAATGATTTTTTACTCCCTTTAAAAAATCCAAGGGCTGAATAGCCTAGTTTGAAGGAATAAAAAAATATTTTTTGATTTTTCAATTTAAGTGGTCAATATTGACCTTCAAAAAATGTAATTTCCTCTTGACCCCCATTTATTTTTATTTTTCTGAAATGACAATAAAAAACGTGGAAAAATGTATGTAACATTTTTTTCTATCTTTCATAGGTCAAGTAGAAGAAGTATCTGAAGCTCACTATTTCAGTATGCTGTCTTCACAGAAGGTTTTTAAATGTCCAGACATTTTCTGAAATATTCAAAATACCTTGATTGGTAAGTTATTTCGACTAAAAACTCTTAAATAAAATAACTTAATGCTACATTACTTTTCCTCGTAAAGGAGTTATACTAAAGTAGTCAACTTTGATTGCTTTTTCTACTTAAACTATGAAAGATAGAAAAAAAATGTTCAATCAATTTGAAGATCGATATTGACCACTTAAAGTGAAAAACCAAAAAATGTTTTTTTTATTTCTTCAAACTAGGCCTGAATAACTACAACTTTTACCTGACTCGTTTTTCTGAATTTTGTTTTGTTTAAAAGTTAAAAACGTTTGATCCACTTGAAATGGGACACCCTGTATATATAAATATATATATAAAACTTTATTACATATAAATATATATATATATATATATATATATATATATATATATATATATATATATATATATAAAGGCTAAACGAAAAGTAGTCCCTCGATCTATATTAACATAAGTCTATAAACACTGAGCAATAAGAAAATGCGAACATGTTCTTTGTAAATTTAAAATCCATGTACGATTATATCGTCAGACATCATCGAGGAGCATTTTGGCGTTAGACATGTTCAGGATAATTTAGATAAAATGTGGAGGCTATAAATGTCATCCCAGTCTGGGGCTGGATAAATCAACTAAAATGACATCATTGCGAGAAAAAAAAAAAAAAAACTTACTGGGAGTTAGCTCTGAAAGCAAAAATAACTACCAATACACGAGAGATTCGTTAAATTTTTAAAAAGACGACCGTCACAGGTTTTAAAAAGACGAACCTAGTTAGTGTTTGGACAAAATAGCTAAGACAATCAGAAACATTTATTATGCAGCAATGAAATGAAGGAAATATATAAAAGAGGCTGCGGACCAATTAGATGGTCGAAGTAGAAGGCGTGTAGCGATTGGTCCAATTTATCAACTGACAAGTTCCAAGGAAATTCAATTAACCTTCAGCTGTTTTTCGACGGGGGAGGGTTGAGGGTTAATTAGGTGATTTCGGAAAGAGATAGTGTCAAAGTCTCCGAGCCCACAGCTGAATCAGTATTGAGGATTTTCTATATTATTTTTCGAAAAATCTGTTCTCTTGGGGCGAAATAAATCTCACTGTAGCTGCTTGCATAAAGAAGCATTGATTAGTAAACATCGCAATTTATTGATGACACTTTTTCTGGTATGTTATATTTAATTACTTCTTTAACCTGTAACGCTTTGTGATTTATATCCATATGTTTAAGAAGCAGATCCAGGATAAAGTGAGGGATGCAACAGGGCATCACTCAACGCCGAACAGAATATGAACGAACGTCTTTATATTACGTACATACTAATATGTACTACATAATGAAGACTGCCAGCAACTGGAACTCAATCTGTAAATGAAACCCATTCAGAACGCCCCCCCAAAAAAACCTGTACCACTACAAACCATGAATGGGCTTGGGTTCAGTAGATTGTAGAAACTATGCTGTTTGTAAGACAATGGTTGAACGAAGAGGTGCTTTGTTCGAGATCATGCTCAACCGCCAGGTTTTCCCCGAGGTGTCCTTACCCATTTGCGAAGTCGTTGATTGAGCCTGGGTGAACAGCAGGAGGATCTGTAGATACCACCGGATCAATCCCTGGCTGTTAACAGATTAAATAATTTATCTGATTTATGGCTTGAACCTAGGAACTTCAGGATCAAACAGATTTGTAATTATTTATTATCCCAGTAAATGAAATTAAATCTAGATATGAAACTAACTCAGAACCAAATGGGAAGACAGCAGGAAAGGTGATTTGTCTGAGATCATGCTCAACTGCCAGGTTGTTGACCCACTTTAAAAAGGTTGGGTGAGCCCTTGGAGGTCCGTCCGTGATTATTAACAAATTAAATAATTTAACTGTCACAACCGTATATTATAAGCGGGATAGCTTTCTCTTCATATCTAACAGCTTCAAAATAATTAAGTGTTTTTATATTAATTCTAAGTATTCTGCATCAAATTTCTTCCTGTACTTGTCTGTTTGGTCGTCCGTTGACATCAGCGCGCTCAGGTGCCACTTACCTCAACTATTTGGACCATGTCAGGTTATGCTGCCTACAGTTAATCTCAAATAGTATGAAACATTTATCATAAGCAATGTTCATTTAAAACAACAATATCTTCAGGAACTTTAACTATGAAACAGTCTTTTGTTTCTCTACACATTCCTGCAAATATTCACTGGCAAAATCCGTCCTGTGCTGTTTTTCTTCTAGTATATAGACTTTCGTCAATTTCTACAAACATCCCTGGACGGTAGTTGTTGAACTTATCTCTAATTTAAAAGCACACACTCTCATATAATTGGAAGGATCAATTACTGTAGAATGAGACCTGTCCAGCTGTTCGTCACAAAACTTTATGGAAGTCAGTTCCTCCTGAATAAATAGGAGAGCTGATTTTTCATCAGTGACCGTGCGAAAAATCTTTTTAAAATTCCAAGTCATATTGTCAAAATAATATGAAAACACATTCACCTTCAACTTGACACAAACAATAGCAAAACACTTAGAAAGGTTACGATAACAGTAGGAGATAGTTATGAAAAGTGACACTTGGGGCGCTGGCGTCCAAACAGACAAGTACCTTTCTTCCTTTATGCATCCTTAGTCCAAATGCATCCTTATAGTTTCAACTGATATAAATTAAAACTGAATGTGTACCCAAAATACCCAGCAATCATTGCTAGAAACCCATGAAAATCAATACCGTATATCGCTCAGGCATGTGGGGATGAACGAGGAAACAGAGCCACTTAAGTTTCAGAAACAATACCAAGGGTCGATGGAATATATCGTTAAACTAAATCATCAAGCAGTGAGAAAAAAGAGACCATCTAGTTGCAATGAAGGCGCTACGGAAAACGTTATACGATAAATGGCGTAAACATTTCGAGGAAAACAAGAAAAATGAAACAGATAATATTTAATACCTTTGTGAACAAAACATTATCTATATTGTACAGTCACAGTCAATTCTATTTCATTTTTTTATATATTTTCCTGGTGCAGGTAATCCATAGGAAGAAGGGAATTCTAATATGAAATATTTTTATTCGTCTAACTCATTGGATTTAAACTTTTCATTTTCATTTATCTCTTGGAAATGATTAAACCAGACAACAATAACTTTTATTGAAACGCATCACGGAAGCCTGTATTGATTCTCTTGTGAAACCTCCCCATCTGATATTCTCTATATGACCATATTTTTTTTTCGATTCTCCCTTTGTACGCTTACGATATATAATCTTTATGCTAAATATATTTCAGTAGCCTTAATGTATGTACAGTTTAAGAAAAAACAAATACTAATAAATATGTATAAAATAGTGTGCTTGAATGTTTCAACAAGTTAGGTGTTAGACGCACACAGTTAGCTGCACATGAGAAGAGAAACAGCATGTGTTAAAATGCAACTGTTTTCATATTTCTTGGAAAATTACGTACCTGCGCTTTAAGTTTCGTATCAGATAGTTATCCCACCTCTGTTTTATTTTATTCATCTTATATTTTTAATTATTTTTTTGATTTAATGGAAACTTATGGCATAAATCAATTAGTCTTTTTGAATAAATTTAAACAACAATGGATTCAAGTGTTATAGAATAGAATAGAATAGAAAAATAATTTTATTCTGGGACCAGGTACTTTTAGAATAACAGATATGAACATATTTAAGTAAATATTTATCTGGTCAAAGGCCTACATCTGAATAAAACAATATTTACAAAATACCTTGAAAGTAAATTACTAAACAGGTATGCTTTGGTAGATAATCAGAAAATGTAACGCAAAATTAAAATAAATAAAATAAAAAAACAAATTTACAATAAAAAGAAATAGGCTTATGGAAAAAAAAGTGAATATGAGTGAGGAATATTTACAGTTGTTCACCAATCGAAGAAGTTGAATATATCTATAAATTATTTATTGATTATAAAGCATCTGTTTGGGAATTTAGAAGATGGAGGATTTAAATGAGGTTAAAGAAGATGCATGACGGATATCGAGTGGGAGTGAGTTCCAAAGAGAGATAGAACGGGCGAGAAAGGAACGCTCAAAAGTTTTGGTTCTATGGGAACGGATATAAAGATCGGAAGGGCGACATCTTGTGGGATTGGTGTTTCCATGAGAGGGATTGGCCGAAAATGACTCCGAGGTTTCTAACAAAGGAACTGAAGGCGATAGGGTGATCATTTAAAGTTATATAAAGTAATCCTGAAACAATTTATATTATAATAAGTAAAAATATTTGAATCTAGGATATCCAAAAGTTATTACTTATTTCTTTATTTTATAAATGTCTTACGCAATACTAAAAGAAAGGCTAAACATTTTATGGAGCAGTACTTCTACTGACTTCATGAGTTCAGTTATCCGACGATATAGGATCAATGGTAAATTTATAACAAATGAGGCCAGAAATAGATACTTATCATTCGATTAATCATAGTGCAATTATTTAGTAAGAGTTCTGTACATGGTAGAGACTGTATAGTTTCTAGAACAAACATACTGAAGGAAGGAGGTAATTTGTCCAGCAGTCCACGCTCAACCAGCAGTTTTTCCCCATATTAATGGTACCCTGTTTAAGAAGCCCCAGGAGGGTCTGCAGATCCCGCAAGGCCCATCCTTGAATATTAACAGATTAAATATTTTATCCATCACGGCCAGATTCGAACCCATAACCTTTCATATAGTAACTCAGAACTCTACATACTGAGCTAAACCCCATAAGTCACTCAAATATTAACACTGGTGTTAACAATACTTATTATTTTGTGAGGTAGTCTCTGCTGTAATGATTAGCATAACAACCATCTAAACCCATGAGCATATGTTCGGGTTATTAGGGCTTCAAAATATTAAAAAATTTATAACACCTAACAATAAAATAAAAGAAATAATTTATAATAATATATAATGACGTAAGTCAACAAGATCCGAAAATAAAAGTAATGGTTAATGAACATTCTCCGTGTCAGTGAAAAGAAAAGATGTGTCTGACCGAGAAGCGAACCAGGATGTCAGAGGTGGCTAAGTACCACGACGGATACGTGAGAGACCCAGGTTCTAGTCCCGGTCCTCTTCATATCTTTTCTTTTCAAATAAAATATTTAAAAAATAAACTTATTATTTTTTATACGCAATTGTAATCAAGTTTAAATTAAAAATAGAAATCCGAATGGGAACGAAAATAATTACTTGGGAATCGCGAGGTAAAAGAAGAATAATATTGCATTCTTGCTTCAGATAAAAATACTAATATCATTCTTTTGTTTCAGCGAATTAAATATTTTCCATATTGCAGCAGCTAAAGAGAATTCAGAGAGAGAGGCAGGGAGGAAAAAGAAAATGTTTAATTTTAATAAACATTTCTTTCCGGTTAATTCCTATCTTTTTCATTTAAGTAATGTTTAGAATACTGAATATAAAAGACCAGGGGGGGGGCTTGGAAAAATCCTTTTGAAGGTTGAGGAAAGAAGTAGGCCCTGAAATGTCGCTTTTATCTCGACTGATTCCCAGGACTGGTGTCATTAATTTAATGAAGGGAGCTTCAGAGGAATGCAATGTCTAGGGACATTATAGGGACACCCTCGGGCAGGCCACAGCCTTACAATCTTTATAATTATAATTTAATTTTTAATTATATTATAATATCCCTCACAGTAAAGCATTTTACAACTTTGTATATAAATGTTGGAGCGATCACAAGTAGCTCGTGTTTAAATTAAATATAGCGAAACTGTTAATAATAATTTAAAGACGGAAATAGTTGGGGGTGCAGTCAAATTAAACACCAAATAAGTGAACACTCATTTTTTATTTGTGCCGACGTTTCAACCAATTTTTTAGGTCATCTTCAGGGCTATGAAAAAACAGACAAAACAACTATAAAAATACATTACAGTACCAAGAATATCATAATATAAAAATATAATAATAATATGTAGAGTAATAGAAAAGTTGAACGATATAGTGAAGGATTTGTATGAATAAAAAATATTTAAAGAATAAATGTAAAGAAAGGTGATAATGCAAACAAAATACAAAGAGAAGAAAGAAGGTAAACAGAAAGTTACATAATAAAAAAAGCATAAACATAAAAAGGTGAGATATAAGGGAGAGATATAAAAGTATGGATACAACACATAATACAACTAAAATATAAAATGTATGATAATAGACTCCTAGAGAGTTTACATTAGTAAAAAGAAAGAGAATTGTAACAAAATATGATGCCAAAGAATAAATAACAGAAGAAATATGTAGAAAGTACAGATAAGAAATCTCGTGAATGACAGGAAATAAAAGTAAAAAACGTATAAAATAAAAAGTACGTAATAAACGTAGGAAATAAAAAGTAAAATACAAAATTGAAAATATAAGTAAGGGAAGATAATTATATAACTGTATAAAATTAGAATGAAGTTGTATTAATATAAAATATGATGTTTCTATTACTAATTATTATTATTTCTATATATTATTATTAATATATTTTTATATTATTATATTCTTGTATGAGAGGAAAATAGTTGACTGGATGATAAAATGTAGAACGGAGATAGCTGGGGGGTGCAGTAAAAAAACAACAAAAAAACATTAAATAAGTATAAGTCTAGTACTTATTTAGTGTTTTTTTTTTACTGCACCCCCCAACTATCTCCGTTCTACATATTATATTCTTAATACTGCAATGCATTTTTATAGTTATTTTGTCTGCTTTTCTTTCATAGCCCTGAAGATGACCTACAAAGAAGGTCGAAACGTCGGCACAAATAAAAAATAAGTATTCACTTATATGGTGTTTAATTTGATTGCACCCCCCAACTATTTCCATCTTTACGTTAGATCTTCCAGTCAACTAATTTTTTCTCTAACGTAAATAATAATTGATTATTTTACATCTGTTCCTAGCATCATAAATAAAACTTTCAATTCACTTTCCTTTATTTTTTTACCTACTGCGCCACATTTCTCTAGTTTTTCATTAGAGCAGCTGTACAGATATTTTCGAATAAGTATGAAATTATTTAGTGCAATCGATCTATTCCTTCGTATAAGGAAGAAAAAGTTTAATACACAACAAATAACACATGTATAATGATGACATATGTAAAGGAGATAGTTGGGGGGGTGCAGTAAAAAAAAAAACACTGAATAAGTACTAGACTTATAATTATGTGCCGACGTTTCGACCTACAGTGTAGGTCATCTTCAGGGCGGTTTGGAGAGAGAAGCCGTTGGGTGCAACGGCTCGCTAACAATGGGTAACAATCTTATAATGATGACAGTTTGTTAAACAATAGAAGAGAATTCATTTTTTTTCCTTTTTCCCAAATAGGTCATTGGTACATTCCAAACAGTCGTATTAAATATATATTATTTAAAATGTAATATATAAATGAATTGTTTTTGTTTATTCATTCAATGTCAATTTATGCTGCCATGGTTTTGATGCGGACGATGCTACAGTGGGAGCTCTAAATCTTGCCTATCCATGTATAATTAGAATTGGAACAAGTACCATTTATTAAAACTGTATCACAATTCAATGATATAATAAAGCTTAATTTGTCTTCTTCTCTCCTTGAGCCTTTCAGCGTGGAGTTCTTCAAAATAACAAAATCATGTATAAAATTTAGTATATAATAAATAGAGCCTGACATAGACTAGATTTTATAATTAGGCATACTGCGATTATTGCTGGCAACGGATGGAAGAAAATGAAGAAGCAAAGAGAATGCTTAGAGGCCAAGGAAAGAGGCAGGCTCAAATTGAGATGGATTGACAGGACAGTGACTGACTGGGGGGACATTCCTGGTGTCATTAATTGGATCAGAAGTGCTCGGGCTGATGAGGATTGGCAGAGGAGTTTGATGAAGGCCAGGAACCATCGTCGGATTGTAGCACCACAATAATAATAATCCTTTTATGAAGAATATTGAATTAAAAATTAAAGAATAAAACAATTTATTAAAAAAACATGTTGGTCCCCAGTTCGAACCTGGTGTAGCAGATAAATTTATTCTGCTGTCAGTCGTTAATTGACCCTGTAGGTCTATCGATTATTCCCTGTAGAACGGGTACTTTGTTTGGACTATAAGGTTAGGCAGATTATCAGAAAAAAATAGGTTATGTTTTAAAATAAAAAATATCCTTTATTATAAATATTTGGCATTGGCAATTGTCTCTGTCAAACCTCCTACCTGGACAACCGTCAGCCTAGAAAAAGTACAAAAACGTACAGATTTAACGAAGCACTGAAACATCATGAAAAATAATGTATTCATTACAAAGAAAAATGTATTCATCGTGGATTGTAGTAAAAGTTTGTTTTAATATTTAAATTAAAAATTTATCCTTTATAATTATCTATTTTATCACACCAAGTTAAAACATATCGGTAAGAATAGGGTTTTAATTATGTGTTTCAGTGCTAATCGAATATTCTTGAAGGCATTGTTGTCTTCTTAAGAAACATTCCTCAAAAGTAAAAATATCCAAATAGAAATTAAGGAATAGATTTTTTTCCAAAAACAAAAATCTTGCTTGCCTCCGATCCTGGAACTGGTGTTGCATATAAATGTATTCATTTATCAGCTGTTGATTGACGCTGTAGGTCTTCCTGGTGCTCGTCCAGCTTCTACATAATGTTTACCTTGTTTGGACTTTAACTTCGTTTAGGTATCCGTTAATATCAGAACTTAGAGCTTCAGCGTCAATCCCTAAATCTCCGTCGATCTCCTCCCTGCACAACCGTTTGCTTAGAAAAAAAAAGGTACAGCCAAGCACTGAAATTAGTTTTCTTAATCGGTTGTAGTAGTGAAATAGTTTGTTTTTTTCATTTAGATTAATATTTTTCGTTTTTTTATCAGCTATAGTTTTTAAAAAAAAGCGCAATTAGGGAGGAACGTAATTAGGATCACATATCACATCTCGCAAAACAAGGACGGTAGGTGAGAAAAAAGGATAACTGAAATAAAATATTGATAAAATACTGAACCTCAAGCTCAAGAAAATAGAACATATAAAAAAGGTGTATATCAAACTAATAATGGTAAGAATAAATTTTTGGATATTAATATGAAATAAAAATTGTTTGTTTGTTTGTTTGGGTTTGTAAGGCATAAAACCATACGGTCATCAACGCCTGTGATAATTTGTTTATAGAGTCTTATATCTATGTGTATTCTAATATTTGATTATAAGATTTTCAGTTTTAATTTAATTTCTCCACATTATTTCTTCACATTTAATTTAATTTAACACCTCCAGAAATAGGGCTTCCTCCCCAAAAAGAAAATAAACGAAAACTGGCAAGCCATGTGGAATGAGAGCCCACAGAGCAAATTAAAAATAATTAAAAAATCGGTGAAACCGTGGATCACCTCAAATCGCAGGGAGGAAGTTGCCTTAACCAGGCTAAGAATAGGGCACACAAACCTTGCTCACGTCCATATTATCCTAAAAAAGCCACCTCCGAAATGTCAGCATTGCAACAGCATCCTTACAGTCCATCATATTTTTCAAGAATGTTCTTTTTACACCTCTAGGTTAAACAAACTAGGTCTTACAAATAATATCTCGAACATGCTTGGTGATAATCAAGATAATAAGATTAGTATTGAAATTCTTAAAGGAAGTGGACATATTAAGACAAATATAAATTTTTATTTATTTATTTATCTTTTATTTATTTATTTTGAATCTATCTGTTTGTCTTTTATTTATTTATTTTTCCCCTCTTAGAAATTCCAAATGTTTAATTCATAAAATAGATAAGTCATAATTCACAATTATTAAACATTTAAAAGAAGGTAGATGAATAATGGAGAAATAACAATTAATGTCTTTAATATATTATTTTATCTATTAATTAAAGTAAAAGGACTCAGATTTTATGGTCGAATGAAGAGGATGAAAGGGGAGACTAAACAAAGCAAATTTTCGCCAAAATGGGCTACAAATTCAAACAAGGATACACGAACAAATAAAACAAGAAACGGGATTACACAAGATTTATTAGAAAACAGAACAGAATATCAAAAAATACTCTAAAATGCGGTACCAGTGGCAGACAGAAAAAAAAAATTCCGTCCAAAACCTGGAGAAAAAAGAAGAAAAACCTTCAGTGAAATCATGAGTCAATGACGGGCCTAGAAAAAACTGAAAAAAAACAAACAAATCTTTTTTTTACGTTTTATATAAGGAGTAATTAACAATTAATAACAGTTTTTTTCGGTAGGGTATAATTTTATATTGGGGATAAAAGATGTTCAAAAAATATTTATAAACATAACTCAGATAAACGTACAAAATTTAATTTTTCTAGATTTATCAAAAAATCACTCCTAAAATGATCTTAAGTAATTCTTTAAATTAAATATCACTGACTGAGAAAGTCTATTTATAGCATTTCCATGTCTATTTGAGCCTTTTCCAAGTCAATTGTAACCTTTTACAAATCAAATGATACCCTTTCCAAGTCACAAGCAACCCTTTCCAATCTAAATGTAACCCTTTCCAAAGCAAATGTAACGCTTTACAACTCAAGTGTCACCCTTTTTATTTCAATTGTAACCGTTTCCATTTCAATTGTCACCCTTGAAAATGTTTTGAAAATTTGCCGTACTGGGGAATGGGCGAATTTAGGGCCTCAAAACTCACCAGGATAAAATCAACACAACCTTTTTCTTCACAACTCTTTGTTAGGACATAAATGAGGGAAATTATTCAAAAAACAAAAAGTTGATTTTTTGTTTCTGAGAAAGTTTATTTAAAAAAAGTAAAAACATGTAATCTGTAAACATATAGTTTTGGTAATAAAATAATGAAGACAATATTATTATACTGTTTACAAAACATTAAGGAAAAAAGTTAAAAGTTTTAAATTTTTGTGTTTTTTCCTTAACGTAATTTTAAACGAATAGTGTTATTTTTCATTCTCCTTAGGAATAAACACTTTTTTGTTTAGTTCAGTTTACATTTTTTTTATAATTATTTACTTATAATTTTATAATTATTTTAATTTTTTTTAATAAACTTTCTCAAAAACAAAAAATAAAGTATTTGTTTTTGAATAATTTCTCTCATTTTTGTCCTAACAAGAGTTGTGAAGAAAAAGGTTATGTTTATTTTATCCTTGTGAGTTTTGAGGCCCTAAATTCGCCCATTCCCCAGTACGGCAAATTTTCAAAACATTTACAAAGGTGACAATTCAAATAAAAAGGGTGACATTTGAGTTGTAAAGCGTTGCATATGTTTTGGAAAAGGTTTCAACTCATTTGGAAAGGATTACATTTGAATTGGAAAGGGTTGGTTTTGACTTGGAAAGGGTAGCATTTGATTTGTAAAAGGTTACAGTTGACTTGTAAAAGGTTCAAATAGACTTAGAAATGCTATATAATAAACATTTTATAGAAACTATTCAGAATATATTGCACAATACATATAACATTATAATAAGCATATGAAAATACATTTCCTCGAGTGATGGAAATGAAATCGAATAAAACAGAAAACGGAGTTGAAGTTGAAGAATGAGCCATGCGTTAGTTGTATGATAAACTGAAGCAGAAACTCCAGAAGGTAACTCCCTTATCTTCAAAATTAATTCGAAAAGAAGTTTCCTACCTAATCCTTCTTCTCCTTTCGCTATCAACTTCCTAATCCTGGTTCTCTTTTCTCTCATTGCCGCATTTTTCGGAAGAAAACAGAACTATAAAAGCACTAAGAAAGTGTTTTATTTGCAGAAAATAATTTTTTTTGTCTTAAAACAAATATTTATAATCCAAGCAAGATAGAAAAATTACTTTGAGATTGTAAAATAACATGTACCACAATCCACGAAGGCTCCTGGTCACAGTAAATAAATGGTAAAGACTATTGTTTCAAGAACAACCATTGTGCAGGGAGGTGAATTGTCCGAGATCCTGCTTAACAGCCAAATTTTTGCCCCGATCAATAAATAAGAAAATAAAATAAAAAACCCTGTACTACTGCAGCCCATAAAGCACCATGGGTTCAACACCTATTAGAGACTGTACTGTTTTTTTTTTTTGGACTCGATTATGCAAGGAGGTGATTTGCCCTGGATCAATCGCCAGATTTTTCCTCCTTATTTTGGATACCCACTTATGGAGGCTGGGTGAGCCCCAGGAGGGTCCTAGATCCCATAGGATCCATCTCCGGCCACTAACAGATTAAATAAAAGTCTTGCCTACAGCAGGATTTGAACAACGGCATTTCAACTCAGTGCCCTAACCACTGAGCCACTCCGCTCCCTAATTAATTAATTAAAGTCCTATTAATTAAATTTTATTGAAATATAAATGGTAAAATTATTGAAACCTTTATGAAGTGAAGCATCATTCTATACAGTTTTAGCGAGAACATAGCGGAGATAAAATGAAACTGAAGAATGCAATAAAGTAGTATCTAGTCCACTCCCAAGATACTTGTAGCACGTTCTCATTCGATGCTAGACCACTTACACTTTACTTCTAGAATGGCGTATAAGTGCTTGCTGTTCAGAGGATTCTGCGACCTAGACACTGGAGACATCAAAGAAAAATATGTAAAAACAAAATTTAATCTCTGTTTATGAAGAAGGCATCTCGAACTAACAACATCATTATTAATTTTCATTCAAATGCCTAGCGTTAAAGTGTTGATTAACCATTTAAATTCAATTAATTTGTAATATCTTTCAAGATATTACTGTAAAATTTCTAATATCATTTCTCTTACTTATTCTTGAACTAGTTTGTGATCATGAATATTTCAAATTCTTTAAACGAGTTTTTAGTACAGTCAAATTTACCTCATCATATTTATTTTACTGTACATTTTTTTTTAAATTATGATATTTTGTTACATACGCTTGCAAAACGGTTTGAAGAAATGTTTTTATCACTAAGCCTTCTGATAAGCAAACTGTTGAATCGCCTGACGCCGGCAGTATACAACAATAACCGTTAACCGCAGGATTGAGATGAAATAAAATGAATCGATTGCAAAAGAACAAACTGTTAAAACTGCCATCATCTACTGTAATTTGAATAACATTAGCTGGAATAATATATAAGGAAGAAAATGCTCCGAGAGTGCTGAGTTGCAATTTTGAAGGTATTGGGTTCAAATTCCGCTCGCTGGTAGAGTTTTATCTAATCTGTTAGCGGCCGGAGATGGATCCTATGTGGCCTTCACCCTCCTGGGGCATACCCAGCCACTATGAAATAATGGAATGAAAAGCAGGCGGTTGAGCGAGTTCTAAAATAAATCATCTACCTGTACAACCGCTGCCCAGGAAACAGTACAGTCTAGATATTGTACTGTATGCCTAGCTGGTAGACTATGTACTGAACCCCAGAACCTTTACAGGTTGGTACAGGTTTTTTTTATTTACTTGAAAGCCTATGTTTCGACTTTGCAGGTCTTTTTCATGATTAAAAATACATCGATTATCTTTTGTGTTTTAAATGAAATCTAAAACGATAAGAAACTGCTCGACGTTTTCGCCTACTTCAACATTTACTGGAAAAACGTTCTTAGCTCAAAATTAATTACAAAAGACTCATTTACATGACAGTTATCAGACCTATTTGGACATACGGAGTTGAGCTTTGGGGCTCTGCTAAACCATCCAATTCATCTCGTATCCATCATGATCTTAATATCCCATATGTTGCTGAATTGGCCCAAACTAGATACCTATCGTTCCATTACAAGCTCTATACACACTTGAATCCGCTAGTCTCTCGCTTCCCACACTATTCCTGATAACCCTCCGAGGTGTCTGAAAAGAAGATGGTCTCGAGAGCTTCTACTATAGAACTTTCTTGGAGTGCTACCTATGGGTAGTTTCTCCACAAGTGTTTTTTTTTTCATGTCATTTGTTCATATTAGCAAATTTACTTGTTGTAATATTATTACAGTTGTAAATATCAATAAATTAATCTAAAAAAAATTATATTTATATGTATTCTTATTCGTGTCATTTTAATCTTGTATGTTTAACCCTGAAGAATACCTGCAATGTTGGTCGAAACGTTGGCTTTAAAATAAAACGTTTTCCTTATTTAAGAGAATTCTTTCTGATCTGCACTCGGACCATTTTCTTCCTTCTAAAAATAACCTGGTTCGTATAAAAAATCAAAAATAATCAAAAAAAATCAACTCTACAACCCAGGAGTCTTTTCGATGATAGAATTATCAAAAGGTACTCGTAAATACTTATTTAATTAAGTGAGTATTTGCCATTTATCATACGTTCCTTTGTTTAAAGATTGTAATTGTCGACAGAAGAAAAATGTGAAGAGGCAGATAGGTGGATAGATTAGATTCGAACACAAATTGACCTCAAGATGATTGGTTTTGTTGGCCTAACGTATGCTAATTAACTCTAAACTTGGTAGAAGAATGAAAAATAAAAATGTTAAATTAATTAAAGAGACAATAGAGTATTCCTTGAGGACATTAAGGATTCATGTATTCCCCTGGCTCTGAGAACAACCGGTATATAGAAGACATAATTCTTTTTTGAAGCCTTTATTGGAGCCGGAATGAGCTTCGGTTTCCCAGCACCTTATTTATTGTTTCTTCAGCCCCCCCCCTCCATCTTCTTCTTCTTAGATATTGTTTGTTCACTCCTTCCTCGTTCTGGTGTTTCTCCGGTCGTCTCTAATCGAGTCTTTACATTACAGGAACAGGTCGTGTTGAGGTAACATGCCAAAAGGTAACACTATATCACAATGTGTAATCTTTTGTTAGAACGGTATTTAGTTTTCTTGTATTTTTCAAAACAAAAAAGTTGGCGATATTTCTATATTTACAAGTTTTGAAATAACAACATTTGAATGTAAGCTACTCAACTCGTTTTTGTTCGTTTATTTAACGTCACTGTATGCTTCTATAGATAATCGGACAATTCTACAATGGGAGTCCTAAATAGTGCCTATCCAGGAATAATTAGGGTGGGGATGGTTAACAAGTACTTGACACAGCTCCATTTTACGTCTCCTTCGAACAACGCCATAACTCTAAGTATTTGTTCCTCATTTATAAAATCCTAAGGCCACCTTTAGGGCCATATGAATACTTGGCATAACTAAGATTTTATTTTCGTTCTTTAAAAAATCATAGGGCCTAATTCCGGGCATCGAGCCCATGATCTTGGGCATAGAAGATCATTATGCTAATCACCAAACACAGACAGCTGATTCCATTTTGTATAGGATGCTGTCTTAAATATCAAAGAAAGAAATTGAGGGAGCGCTTAGACTCGGAGGTAGAGTGCTAAGTTGCCATGCCGAAGGTCCTGGGTTCAAATCCCGCTCGTTGGTTTTTATTTAATCTTTTAGCGGCTGGAAATAGATCATATGGGATCTAGAAAACTCCTGGGGTTCACCCAGTCTCTATAAAGTGGGTACCCCAAATAAGGGGGAAAATCTGACAGTCAAGGACCTAGGACAAGTCAAACAAAATCCAAATTTCTTATTTGGTTTCTTTTATAAACATCTTTATGTATGTCGTTATACCCTTAAATGGTACGGGCTTCATTCCACTGACACCACAGACAAGATATCGAACTTTGCAGTAATCACAAGCAGGCCACTAAAATTTTACGGCCACATCTGCAAACTCTCATAGACACCAGACTCATCAACAGAATTCTTAGATACATACAGCGACACGAGACTATTATATCCAAAATAACACATGTAAAAATCAAAGGAAGTGGTATCAGAAAAGATAGTACCCACAGCCCAAAGTGGACTGTAGAAAAGAAGAGGGGATTTAGTAAACGGCTGAAAGAGAACTTGAAGAAGTAGTCATGAATGCTTTGCGTGGTCTGATAAAAGATCTGTAACGCGTACAATGATATTAATAATAATAAAAAATGATGGCCATTCAAGACCAAGTTATCGCTACCAGATAGAAGGCATGTTCTAAATGACGCATTAACGCCGGATAAATGTTGACTATGCTCGCTTACTTTGGAGTCAATTCAACATATCACTGGTGGATGTGGAGTATTAGCTGATACTGAGTATCTGCAGAGTCATAATTTTCCATCCAGGCCTGGCTTTGAAATACAACCTTCTAGAAGATAAGGTGCCATATTATAAGTACCATCCAAATAGACTTCTTAAGCTCGACCAAAAGGTCCCCTTATGCTACACTGGGATGAATCCATTATAACCACCACACTGTACCTCATAATAGACCAGGATTCCTCCTTATTAAATTGTGTGAGAGGAAAGCAAATACTATTGATATTGCAATCCCTAAAGACAATAATATCAATGCAACAGTGGGAGAGGAACTTGGCAAATATCAGGAACTAGCGGCTGAGGTAAAAGAACTAACTATAGGAAAACGTGGTGGTTATACATATTATAATTTCGACAAATGGATTGGTTCCTAAATTCACAGTGGAGGGCAGTGAGGGATGTCCAATGTATGGGACTTCCGATTGATGTTTTAAGAGAGGCTCGACAGGGAGCTCTCCTTGACACGTCCAGGACTCTCTAAGAAAATATCTTAGCATCTGAAGAGGAAAATACAAAAACTAATTACTGCAGATGGTTTGACTTGTCCCCCATCTTTGTTTTGAGCCAAATGCTAGAAAAAATAGATGATCAATAATAAAAGTATTTATTTAAGAAATTATACAAATGCCATTTGGCACATATTGTATTATCGACCTTCTTTTGAAAACTTCCCTCTCCCCTAAGGGAAGTAATAATAATTATAAACTTAAAATATTTAAATGTACATAACATTCTTATATTATATTTATATTTGGAATTTTGAGAAATAAAAATTTTGTATGCGTTAACTGTAATTCATAAACTTTAACACCATCATTAACCACTTGGCTATACCATAATACGGCCATGATATACTTCCCCTTTCTTGTGTGATTCCTTGCATGTTTGTGGCATTTTTTGGAGAAAAAAATTATTGTTAACATATTTTCAAATAACATATAATATATACCAAAATATAATGAGTTTATAAACAAGCTTCACACCCTTTCAAACCCTTCCTAGAAGATGAGTAAATAGAAGGAGAGAAAAATACAACAACCGGATAACACCAAGGCAAACTAATGTGTACCTTCAAACGGAAAAGGGTTCTTCAGCTGTGATAAATAAACATTGACGATTTTCACGGTCGGGGGCTTCGTTTTGAGGAACCTTTTCGATTATTTCTCTTTAGATCTGTTTCCTCAACGTTGGGAATAGAGATGACAGTTGTTGGGATAAATTGCTCTGCACCAGTGAGTTTAGTATAGTGGTTTAAATACATGTTTTTCCTTGACTATTAAATTAAATTTTCTTAATTAAATTCCCAATTTAATTTACAGTACTTTAGCACTTGAAGAAAAGTGTTGCTGTTGAAAATATTTCAATAGGTAGTTTTAATGAGAATAGGATAAAACAATTTTCATAAACTGTGATAATAATATGGTGTATAAAAAAAAAGACCGTTTTATCAAATTCCAGAGTTCAAAAGTCTGTAAATATTTTAACGCTATTTATTTTTTACCAACACTTAATAATCCCTTTAGAGCATTCTCTACGCCTGTTTACTAACACTGGACTTCTTCAAAAAAAGCCTCAGTTTAGTTATTTATTTCAAAGAAGAAACATGACAGTGTCCTACGAAATTCTCGTAATTTTAAGACATAACTAGAAAAAATAACTATTTGTTTAATTCAGTTAACTGACGCTTTTGAAACTTGTGTTAATGGCTTAATTCGTTTTTTAGATCTATTGGTGTTAATTTATAAATTTTTTTATCAGTAATTTTCCACGAAATAAAGTCATTAGCTAATGATGAAAATCTTAAAATGGATTAAAATTTTTAAATTACCAAATTCAGCGTAAATGACCCAATTTGAAAAACAAAAGCAATTAAATTACTTAAAATAACAGTGGTAACACTAAATTGAACTTAATAACAGTGGTCGCAGACAATAGTTATCTCAACAAAAGAAGGAATGTTGCCTCATGTTGTATCAATATAAAAAAATATATAATTAAATTCAACTGAAATACATGTCATCTGAAAAACAACTTCACATTTTTTGAAATAATTTATTTATAATTTATAAAAGTGCCTTACTCTTAGAATTTAGTTTGTAAAAATCACTCGGGTCAATTAATTCGGACCATTCACTGTACATTACAAACGAGTAACGAAAGTTTTTATAATTGTGTCTTATTAATTACAAAACAAATACAAATACAAAAACTAAAAATAAATCCTTAATTACTTGAACCTAAGAATATCGCGGAGCAAAGCCATGAAAAAGAAAAGTTTAAAGAGCACTTTACAGCTGAAAAGTGCAAAAAAGTGAGTGAAAACAAAAAATACAGCGAAAATATAAAAGATGTTTTAATTGGAAGTTTTAAGATGGGAATTAGTGTAACTTGGTTACAACTGTAGCTCCATTTTAATAGAGCTTCAAGTCGCGGTATGGACTTCAAGAGATTTCAAAGGATTCGAAAGAAAATTGAAAAGGGGAAAGAAATTAAGAGAGAGCTCCTTCGGGTATGAAAACATTTACCACGACAAACATCGCCACCGGGGTTTTATTTAGTTTTGTATAAGTTAATGAGTAAACCTTCTTATTAAGCCAATTCTAAACAAATATTTCGGGATAAAACCCCTTAAAAATAACAGTACTTTAATAAATGACAATAATTATCAAATATGCGAAGTCAAATAAAACAATTAATTATTATTTTTTGTTTGCGAACTGGATAACAAAGGACCAAGCAGATATTATCTTTTTATCACTTTCTTTCTTCTCCTTCAATTATCATTCATCCTCTCTTAATTGTTGTCTTCTTTTCTCCTCCGCCATGCTCCTGTTTCAATTCTCTTTTCCAGAAGAACACAAATATTTTTCAATTTATTTTTATTCAATTTATTGTTATTTTGATGGTGATTATTTTTAAATATTTTTATTTTGAAGAGAAAAGATTTTTCCTGGCTGGGATTCGAACCCGGGTCCTCTTCATCTCTAGTGCAGTGCTCTAACCAATGAGCTACCAGAGGTCGTATCTAAGCCAAATTCATTCTCGTCACCGATCTTATGTCTCCGTGTTCTCACAATATCTGCGATATATACACGGGAAAGAATGTTCTTTGAGCATTACTTTAATTGGGATCTTGCTGACTTACATTAACTTCATATTTGTAATTTATTTTTATTTATTGTTCTTTTGATGGTGATTATTTATAAATATATTTTCGGTTAAGATAATGGATTTGTCTGGCTTGGATACGACCCCTGGTAGCTCATTGGTTAGAGCGCTGCACTAGAGATGCAAACGACCCGGGTTCGAATCCCGGCCAGGTCAAATCTTTTCTCTTCAAAATAAAAATATTTAAAAATATTCGCCATCAAAACACAATAAATAAAAATAAATTATAAATATAAAATTAAGGAAGTCAACAAGATCCCAATTAAAGTAATGTTCATAGAACATTCTTCCTCGTGTATACATCGCAGATATAGCGATAACACGGGTATATAGGATCGGTGAAGAGAATGGATTTGTCCGGCTTGGATATGACCCCTGGTAGCTCATTGGTTAGAGCACTGCATTAGAGATGCAGACGGCCCGGGTTCGAATCGATTCCCGGCCAGGACATATCTTTACTTTTCAAAATAAAAATATTTTTCAGTCGGCTTTTAAATATCTCTCTACCAGGCAGTCTTCAGTATTAATTCCAAGTTCTTTTTTCATTTGCTTAGTATAACCATTTCTTCCGTCTTATCAGGCTGTATGTCTTATTGAATATTTGCTTATTCAACCTCGTAGGATCCATCCTTACTATGTGCTCATAGAAACTTATTCATCTTTCTTCATACTTGTTTCCAAGTCCTCTGACCTTTCGTATATTTCTTTATTCGATTTCAATCAGCAATTCTCCTGTGATATTCTTGGGCCATCAATTCTTAATATTCACCATTCGATCTTCAACAGCTTTTCCCAGACTTCTCTCAACCATACAAAATAGCTGATTACAGCACTGTAGTGCCTTAATTTCACATTAGTGAACAGATTATTTTTATTATAAATCTCTTTTGTGAGGAAATTTAGTTTTTATAATTTAAAGCACTTGTCTTCCATTGCAGGCCTGTCCGGATCGGACACAGAACATAGAACTAACTAGAAGCGGCATCAGAGCCCGTTTGAAGGGTGGTAAGTGAAGCCAGCTCCCAAGCCGTCCCCCCACTCCTCCCGCCCCTTTACAGCTGAGAAAGTGTTGCAGCTCTCAGTTTATTTAGCCCAAGAATTCCTCGTGTTTTATCTTGTCGGGGTAAATTCACCGTGGAATGTTCCAATTGGTTATTTCCTTAGTAATACTATTACTGGGGAGCAGCTGTAGACCTGATACCCCAAACAATAACCAATCTTATCTTGCCGGCAGCCAATATAGTACATTTCATCTCCACACCGCTCTAGTTACTTCAATACTTCCAGCACCTGCACTACCTACTACTGTTCGTCTTTATGTGCTAACTTTTTATATATAGTAAAAAATAATGGGTGACAAAGCAGGAAAAATGGAGCTCATTCGGTTTATAGAGTATTTTTATTGTAAACTACATAACTTTTAATATTATTGTCCTTGAAATAAAACAAGTGTATTATTCTTCGCACGTATCTTTTCCAGATTCAGATTGTCATAGAAACGTTTCAATTCGTGGTACATTCTAGTTTTTAAATATAATATTCCCACTGCAGAGATGATTGATGAGTAGCGAGACTCGTCCTCTAGAAAATGTGTTACATTAGGAAAAAAGTTTCTGCCAATGCAATGCTTTATTAGGAGTGATGCGAAAGCCCCCGACTTGGGTGAGTCTTTTATGCTTGGACATGTACCTAAACAATTTTTCACTTATTTTTTCAAATTTCAGTGACATCATCACTTGGTAGGATCAACCCCCCTCGGTCGTTTATTACAATAAGTCGTCAATTTCGAATGGCATTCGGGTTTGATTCTACAGCTCTCAAACATTCTTCACATTTTAATGTCAAATTCAGTCTTCTCACTATAAATCCTGTAATAGAAATAAATCGTCGCGTGAAAATCTGAATGACACATTAGGTAACGATATGATTAAAATAATGTACTTATTATATATGAGGTAATGCGTTCATTATTAATAAAAATTGTTATTCTTATTCAAAATTCTTTGTAAAATAAACAAATCAATAAATAATGGACATGGAAAATTAGATAGGTGTCTGAAATGTATTCTACAACATCTTGTGACGTGTTTAAGCTACACATAATATAGAAATGAATGAGATGAAAATAGTTGACTGGATGATCTAATGTAAAGGAGATAGTTGGGGGGTGCAGTCAATAAGTACACAGAATAAGTGATGAACTTATATTATGTGCCGACGTTTCGACCTACAGTGTAGGTCATCTTCAGGGCTAATAGAGAAACAAACAGAACAAAAAATATATAAAAAATGTACAGTAACAATAATATGGTGACAAGTAATGTAGAAAAATAAAATAGTGGCAGATATGAAGATAGAAGATAATGAATATTAAACAAAGCCAGATTATAATAAAATAAAGATATAGACAGATTTAAAAAAATTAATGGTAATGAAAAAATAAAATAGTGAAAATAATGAATTAAAATAGTGACAGATATAATAAAATTAAGATAAAGCCAAATAAATTTGAGAAGTTATTATTTTATTAATGAGGATGTAAATACTAATTTTTGTTGCTATGCCACACTATTCCATCGAAATCATTATTCGCTGTCAAATCATTATTTAATGCAATACTTTAACAATGTGGCTTTTTGTGATACCACGGTTGTTACATGACAACCGTCCTGAGAAACCTGATCGCTATCCAATCACAATTTTGATGAGTTTAGGTTAGCTTGGGGAAATCACAACGCCCGTTGTGTAACCGAGGAAGATTGTGTCACGATCTAAATATAAATTTCGTTGGTAAACATAAATTATAAATTTTAAGCTTGCTCTTTCCATCAAAACCAAATTTTGGATGTTTTTCTCTTAGAAAAAAAGGAGGGGGCGTAAGCAGGTTAGTAATATTATCACAATTTTTAATTTCTTGAATCATTATTAGCTGACCGTATAAATATGGAGAAGAACATTGTCCGCGTTAAGGTAATAAATAAAATAAGACCATCAATAGTGCATTTACTTATTCGAAATCAACGTTTTAGGTCTACTTTAGGGTCGTATGAGCAAAATACAAAAATACATGAAACTAAATTAATTGGAAAAAAACAATAAAGTGTATGAAAAAATAGTGGATAGAATAATGAATGGAATAAATAAGATTAAATTTTTTTTTTATAATTTATTCAATGCAATTCACAACTGTATTATACTAATACAACAAGTAAATAGAATGAATGTAAACATTGGCATGAAAAGACAAGTAGAGAAACTACCCAGTGGTAGTACTCAAATAGCATGTTCAACTTAGAAGGTCACGAGGCCATCTTGTTTTCAGACACCTCGGAGGATTATCAGTAATTGAAGAGGTTGCTAGGTTTGAAACTAGTGGGTTTGAGTCGGAATGTAGTATATCATGAAAAAATTTATATCGGATTCGGGCCAAATCAGTAACAAATGGGACATCAAAGTCATTACGGATTACTTTGTTAGTAACAAAGTAAGGAGCATTGAGGATTTTGGATTGTAAGGATTGAATACGAGAGGAATTCGATGGTTTAGTGGAGCCCCAAAGCTCTATTCCGTAAGTTCAGATGGGTCTAATGATTGTGATGTATATGAGTCTTTTGTGATTAATTGGGAGCTTAGAGCGTTTGTCTAGTAAATGTTGAAGTAGCCTGAAGCGGCGTGCTGTTTAAAAAAAATATTAAATATAAGACAATAGCATATAAATTAATAACAATAATGATAAAAAGAATGTATAGGTAAAATAATTAAGCCAATCTATTAATTACAGTAGTAGATACCATGAAATCGTATTTTTCAATTTTTGAAAAATTTATTTCATTGATATACGAGGATTTGTATAAGTCCCGCGAGCTGCTTCACAGTTGTTGCCTTGGCAACAGATAGAGAGGACTTTGTTTCCTCCACTCCACCGTCTAGTACTTCATTTTTACTTGACTAATTCAGACTGCAAGCTCATATCATCTCTCCGCTCTCCTCGACTGAAGCTAACCTCGCCAACCTTCACCGCCTTCAGCCCTAGATCGCTTAGCATCGGGCACGAGAAGTACGCCATTGATGATACCGCAGAGAGCGCGAGATACACTAGGAGCCAAAGAAACGAGTCCTTCGCTTCAATTGTAAGTCCACTCTTTCATTCAACTCGTAAGAGGAGCTGTTCACCGTTCATCATCACTTTCAAGGCCAATATTTAATTCGCCGCCTGAGAAATAAAGACTCTATAATCCATCGCTATGTGGCCCTGTCGCCACCGTTAATATTTGTTAATGTTATGTTCATATGACTTCATTTCAAATTAATAATTAATTTAATAGTTCCCTTTCATAATTCTATTCCAAATCATTTTCTTCTGTAAAGAATCATTATTCCTTTTGTACACATCTATAAGCGACATTTCTTTATTTTCTTTATTTGTAAAATTGCTTAGCCTCATGTTTGTATTTAGATTTAATAAACCACATGTTTCAGTATCTGGCCTAATTCATTTAAAAACCCCGTCAGTCTAATCACGATCAAACACATATTAAAAACTATTCCCTATGACCTTCGCAATTTACTTACAAAGACCTTTATGTGCGCACACTAGAATGGTAGAATTATAACGAAGATAAAAACAGAAGAATATTGTTCGACTTTTTTTTTTTTTTTTTTGTGAACAAATACAAAAACATAAAATAAGAATAAAGAAAAATAATAATGACTGGAAAAGGTTTTAATTTACTCATGTTGAATGATTGAATAAAATAAAGAATAAATATAAAAGTTCTATAAAATACAGAGGTTTTCTCGAAATATCGATATAATAAAGACATACATAATTTAGTTACGAAATTGTTGGTTATTCTATTGTTTACGTATTTGTTTTTTTTAAATTAATAAATGGATAGATTAAATTTATTTTAAAAAAGGGGGCTAAGACTGTCACCTTGCTTTTTCCGTGACAGAATACAAAGTGTGAGGGTTTCGTACTATTGAGACCAACTATATCTTATGGATCTTCGTGTATTTACGGCTTTTATCGAATTCGATGGTACAGTACGCAGCTCTTAAGTTAAAAAAAGCAATGTATATGTTCCGAACCCGCTCCCATGCCTTCTCTACCACCATCCTCAAGCAGAACAAATGGTCTCGTATTTGGGCTTTAAGGACGAAAAACAGCATATTCTTTCTCTATATCCTTTTTGAAATAGTTCCGAAATTCGAGAGTCTAAATAATACAGTATAGTTTTTATTTTTAATTTTTTATCGATAATGAAATCATCCTAATTTTCAACAACCATTTTCCATATTGTGTGTAAATATTCAATACCGGATCGAAGAAAAACAACTGGTTTTTGTACGAAATATCCGTAGTCGTCTTTTTGGAAATCATACAAACTTTCAAAATTTGCCTCTTAAAAAAATTTGCAACGATCGGAATATAGGCGAGTATAGTGGTTGAGGCAATATCTCTTCCCTCAATTTATCAGCTTTCTGTAGAGTTTGCCTTTCGCAGAGTGGTCTTGTATTATATTGTGGCTAAATGAAGCCTTTACTTTTGACAATCACTGGAAACTTTTCAATTAACGGCTGATTCACTCGAACCAATTGTTCACAGTTTGTTCAGCATTTCGTATAGTCTACAAAATGCAAAACAGCGCCTTTTTTGTAATCCAAACATGCCTAACCTGTACTTAGGATTTATGCATCCGAATTTATAAAAGTAAGTTCAGAGAATGTCAATAACAACAAATGATCCGCATATAGTTCTGCAGCTACTTTTATCTGCATTGTAATGTAGTATCTTTTTTTTTTTAATAGCACACTAATCTCATTCCTCTGCATCATACTTACGTTTTTTCAAGACCGAATCATCAATAAGTAAAATATTACAGACCATTGAATAATTTATTACAATATATTACAATAATATTATATATTTTTAGTAAAAAAAAAAAAGAGAACAATAAAAATGGGACCAGGTTGATTAAAATAATTTTTCTTTATCTGGTACAAAAACATGTGTTTTTGGCTCAATTAATTAGGACTAAAGTACGTCTTTTCTCCCTGTGCATTAGAAATTGAGTCAAAAAGTTAACTTTATTCCATAGGGAATGAAGTAAAAAGATGACAATTTAATTCGTCTAAATAATGTAGGTTTTGTACTGAAAAAGTTGAGGGTTAGGTTAGTACACCTCTCACACCGGCCATTAAAATCAGCTGTTGTTTCAAAACACCAAAACTGTTCATTGTAAATTGAATTTATTGTAAAACATAACATAATATAAAATATTATATCGTATAGTTTGCCTTTTTACATCCCACCTGGAGATAAAATCTTTTATATGCCCCTCGGGACTAAATTGATCATTATTCCCAGCAATACTTTACTCCCTCGGCTTGGCCTCTTGGATTCGCATTCGCTCGGGAACAAACTCGAATTGTACCCTCGTATTCGCTTGGGTACAAACTTACAGCTGAGGGAATAATGATCTTCTTTAGTCCCTAGGTGCATAAATAACTATTAAATCTCACCTTTTCATAATTATACTTTTTCATTTTGTATCTTTCGGTTTACCTTCTCATTTTTCTTTCTCTTTGTATTTTGTTTAGATTATCACCCTTCTGTACATTTATTCTATAATTTTTTTATTCATTATCCTGAATAATATATCCATCACTATTTTTTACTTTTCTATTACTCTATATGTTATTATATTCTTGGTACTGTAATGTTTTTTAATTTTGTAATGTTTTTTTTTATTATATTAACATTATATTTTTATTATATTAACATGTAAAAGTAACACATCGCTATCTAACCACAGTAAAACAAAACTACATAATTTTAATTTTAACAGACCTAAAATACTGCATAGGGAAAGCAATACAACAAAACGTAAATACTTAGAAGCACTTTATATAACAGATAATTTAACTAATATAGTGAATGATAAAAAGGAGGGAGGAGATTTGTCAAAATACTACTCCTCCATTTTTTTAAAGATTAAATGAACATAAAAATAAAAATAAACATTAATTCTACAGATAATCAATTTGCTTATATAAATAAAATAAACTCAACCTTTTAACACATCCATTTCTACTTCTTTATATTTTTGCCTATCGGATTAGCAGTTTTATAATAACAATAATTAATGAATTTTGGGATATCTATAAAATAGAATAAAATAATAGTTTTCAATATATATTAATAGAAAGAATATGATGGAATTGTAATTAGTTTTACTTTTGGCATAGAAATAATAATTAATGTGAGACATAAAACAAAACAAACTATTATTACTCAGATAATCCAGACTGGACAAAGTCCTAGTTCTGCTTATTAGTTGCAGTGACTGACTATGGGTGACCCCACCCAGCCTTCCTCCTCTTTCTGCATTTTAATATCAGTCTACAAGGAAAAAAATAAGGTATGTCTATCTGTTGTACTATTGTGAGGATAGCAGTAATGTAATAATTGTAATTTATATGCAGTGAATTTTTTGATGATGCCATGTATGATGGTGTGGCTGATAGGATAATTTTTAAGAAGATTCATGTATTTCATATATATTTATAAAAAAATTTTATAATGTTAATGTTTTGCTTTTTTGAATGTTACATAGATGTATTTTTGCGGATTGAATTCAGCTAACTGAATGATGATATAAAAAAAACAAAAAAAAACATGTATTGAGAGTGACCACATGGGTCGAAACGTCTACATGTTAAAGAAATAATAAATAAAAGATAACTTGGACAAAAAAAAAAGGGTTTTTGTATCTATAAAACAAAATAAAATAAAATTCAAGTCTAGTACCTTAAACCATTAATATTAAATGTTTTTTGTAATTATTTATGTTTTGTTTGTTTTTTTCTCTCATAGCCCTGAAGATGACCTACAATGAAACCTGCACCCCCCGTTACTATTTCCATCCTCCATAAAAACTTATATTCCGAAGACGATTTACTCACTCAATAGAGATTAAATTTACTCACTATCACGACTATTCCACGACAGTTCAGGAAATAATCTATCATTTTTCTGTAGCCGCAATATATAAGTCGTTAAGTCGAATTTAGCCCAAATGAGTTTCTTGTACCTTGGAAAGCGGAATCGTGTTATTCTCGTTGCGAATAACGAAACATGCCAGGCATTGACTTGAAATCGAGTCATTGCTTATATTGCAACTCCATTTCAAGTCCAAAACTACGATATTGGCAAGATTCTGCCTCCCTTAATACTCGTACAATTAACTCACTTTGGAAAAAACTCGACTTGACCACTTATTTACCGGGTTTGCAGGCATTAATCAGTATTGGGTATTAATTTAATATACAATATTAGAAGTGGGCCAGATCTTGGAGTGCCGATTTGTTATGTTCTGATGGTTCCGGGTTCAAACCCGGGTCGGGCAGATATATTATTTAATATGTTAAGAGCCTTGGTTGCGAATCCTATGGGACCTACGGAGGGTCTGTAGGTCCCATAGGATCCGCAACAACTCTATAAAGTGGGTAATCTTAATTGGGAAACCTTGTGGTTGAGCGTCATCTCGGACAAATCACATCATGTACTAAATCCAAGGCAATGTATATGTACTAAACCCAAGGCCCTTCATGTTGTACAACAGTTTTTTTTTTACTTATATGCCAGTAATAAGATATCTGAATAATAGCCTGATTACTTTAACATAGGCTGAATAATAATCGGTAGTTCTGTATTATCTACTGTCGATAGTAGACTGGTAGAAGTTTTTCCACCAATCTTAAAAGTCAATCCGAGCCATAAACTTTTGTTTTTAGGCAAATATACAATATTTTTTGTTCCTTTTCAAAGATAAGGACTGAATTCTCCCACCAGCAACCCAGGATTTCCTCTAGCCAGGTAACGTCATAAACTAGACTAACTATCCGGAGTAATCCTTAGATATATACTTCCGCCTCTTATCAAAGACTTTATCACTTTATCAACGATGGTATATAAACCAGACTATTGCCATGAAATCATAAAAAAAAACAAAAAAACTGAGCCGGTAACATGAAACGAAGATAAGAAAGGGGGCGGGGATTGGACGGGGGGTAGATAATAGGTTGTGAATAAATTAGCCAACTCATCCTTTGAATCCTTCGTTAATTACTTACAACGCTTTCATCCTGTTTATTTATCATTCCACGGCCTTTGTGATCCGCGAACGCTGTTTCCGGCTCTTGTGTTCATAATAGCACCCGAAGGAATTGGACTAAATTATTTTGGGGATTCGAATACAATGATAAAACGGATACAATGATATTTATTCCTGAATAAAAATGAACAAGATGAAGAGTTCTTAGTTCAGTACATAGTAGAAACTAGGAGAACGGTTGCTTCAATCTTTAGGCTTGTCACCTATTAAGTTCACCCACTCCCTCCAGGAATCCCTCATCCTCTCCCATTTTGACTACTGTAGTCTCGTACGGGAGCCGTCCTGAAATGCTTGAGGACCGAATAAAGAGAATAATGATCTGCTTTCTGCGATTTGTCTTTGGTGTACCGAAGCGGCCCCGCGCGTCCCACCATTATGATGAGTAGCCCTTCCCTCACATTCGTAGACAATATTTCCTCAGTACATTGTTATACTGATCTGTTAACTCTCAACACCCTTCATATATCAACAGTCTCCTCCAATTCAAATCCTCAGTCCAGAACCATGAAAGAAGATCTCGCCTTTCCGATCTCTATACTCGTTTCCACAGAACCAAAGCGTTCTTATCTCGCCCTCTCCACTACAATGTTGAACTCCATCCTTCCTATCATCCGCCATGCTGCTTCACTGCCTTCATTAAAATTCTTGCTTTTCCGACACTCTTGGCCTCCCAAATAGATATAGGTCAGTATTGAATAGTTGATTTTGTTGCTAACTTGTTTTTGTTTCTTTTTCATAAAGAAGACATACATTATGTAAAGAATTTATTAAGTCCTAGCTCATACATTTGTTTTATTTGTTAACTGTTTTTATTAATTTATGTATTCTTTATAATTGGTTGATATCCTGTCATGATAGGTACTTTATACATTTTTGTGGAAGAAAATGGTCCGGGTAGAGGTCACAATGAATTTCTCGTGGAATTGGAGAAAAATTTTATTGATTAGCCAACGTTTCGACCTACTTTGTAGGTCTTCTTCAGGGCTGTATGCAAAATACAGACAATTAAGAATAAAATTGGTACGAATATATTAAAACATATAAAATATAAACAAACAAAAGTAAGGCAATAAAAATGATAAAGATGGACAGTAAGGTAAATATGAAGGTTAAAATATATGAGTGTATACTATAAACAACGAAGTGCCAAAAAGGTAGTAAACTACATAAAGAAGAATAAAATGATAATAAAACAGAAAGCGTTGACAAGTAAAAAATAAGGTAATAAAGATAAAAAATAAAAACTGAATATAAAATAGGAATTTAAAAATGATATGGGTAAATGTAGAAAATGATATTATGATACGGAACGTTGGCTATTAATCAATAAAGTTTTTCTTCAATTCTACGAGAAATTCATTGTGACCTCTACCCTGACAACTTTCTTCCACATATATTATCAAGGTCAACAATTATCATTCAATATTTATACATTTTTATTTTCGTTTTGTTTATATTGTTTTGGTACTTTTTAAATACTTCATGATTTGTATTATTATGTAGCCTTCTGGTCAGATATCCTTTTTCTGTTCATGTTTGTTATTCTAAAGGGACTTAGTCCCAGAAAAAGTTTCTTTTCTATTATATTATATTCTATCGAGGCTAGGTTTGCCCATGGAGGGTCTGTTGTGATCCCATAAATTCCATCCAAGGCGGCTATCAGATCATGGATTGCAGATGAGTGTGTATCTGCAGCTCCTGTGAATAAGTTGTTAGTTCGAACTTTGTCCTGAAAGGTATTTTGTTGAGGGAAGCTAAATAGTGCTATTCTCGTAGTTTTTGGCTTGAAATGGAGTTATAATATAAGAAATAACTACATTTCAAGCCAATTCATAATTTAGCCCCATATTAACATTACCTCTTATTCACGACGAAAATAACTCGATTCCGCTTCCCTAAGTACAAGGGGTACATTTTGGATAAAATTCTATTTAACCACTTATTCACTGGGGCTTTAGATATAATTAATGGAAGAAAAACTTAAATAAAAAAAAAAGAATATTATGAAATTAAAATTGAAAGAAGCCAGTATGAGTAATTTTTAGCCTGACTTGTCTTCGCATTTGCATCAGAATGATGTACTATAAACCCTTGAAGTGTATCACTTACGGGTTTCCCATTATGACATAAACACACGGTAGATGGCACAACGATATTACTTTAACATTGTCCTGGACACAGTGGAAGCACATAATGGAATTCGAGATGCTTCGAGTGGTTCCGATAATGAAATTGCAATTGCTATTAAAACATGCCTTTGCGGGCTACTATGTCCCATTTCAACAGCTAACGCCATTTCCTTTATGTCTTCAGTTCTAACGGTATTTTAACAGTATTATTGTAATTACTATTATTACATATTAAACATTGATTCCCAAAGGGAAACGTCAATGCTAATTTAAATATTAATCAATTATACTAACAGTATCGTGTCTCTGCTTTCACAGTTTACAAATTATAAAATCAGGTAATTTTATATTTCACAAAACCTTCTGATTCCTATATGGAAGGACACTATATATATATATATATATATATGACGTTATGATAAATATAGGATTTGTCAACCATACAGTAGCTGTTACTTTCATAAATAACAGTCGAATCCGATACTAAAAATAACACTAGTTGACCTATATAATTTGGAAGAAACTGGGTCAAGGTGAGAGGAATAGAGGATGTATGTATCTTGTATATTTAGCCCTGAAGAAGACCTTCATATGGGTCGAAACGTTGCCTTCAAATAGATAATTCCAACCCACTAAAGAAATTATTCCTCTGACCTCCAACCTGACCATTAAAGAAATTATTCCTCTGACCTCCAACCTGACCATTTTCTTCCCCAAAAAATTATTTAATAGAGGAGAGCAAAGATTCAGAAGGGCATAAGGTATTTAAAAAAGTCCAAATAAAAACCCTCATGTCTCTAAAATAGAAACAGGAAACACAAATACTTGCCCATATTTCACCAATCCAGGGGTATCTTCAGGACATAAAAAGAATAATATAATATAAGGATATAAAAAGAATAACAGCGGGGATAAATAAAGCACATCCCAACCTCAAAACGCAGTAAGACACCAAAAGAAACATCCCACCACAACTAAGGTCAAAGTCTGTCTTTTTATTTTCCTTTTTGGTTTTTGGAAGTTTTGTTTGTTTTCTATTTTTTATCAGCTGTTTTTATTAACCTTTTCCAGCTGTTGCCATGTAAACTTCCTTATTTTTCTGTAGCTGCATTTTGGCCTTGTTGATGGTTGGATACAATGGAAGATCCTCTGGCTCGTGTTTTGCTGTGTGCTGTAATTTGAGTTTTGGGTGTTGTTTATTTATTTATTTCCTTTCCAATTATTCTCTTTTTGTCCTGAAGATGCCGGGATCGGCGAAATTTCGACAGGTATTTTCGATTCCTGTTTTTATTTTATAGACTTTTTTATTATATAGATGTTTGTTTGGAATCTTCCTACTCACGTCTTAAAAATTATTTCCATTGCAGGATTGATGTGGAATACAGCAGAAGTATTCAACTTTTCCAAAATTGTCCCTTCTTCTTTAGGTGTAGTAGTCTTATTCTTCCAGAAGTAGTCTAATATTTGCTCGTCCAATCTATGCTTGTTCATTCTGTATTGATGTCCAAGAAATGTTAGCCTTCTCTTCCGCAATATTATTTCCGAGATTATTTACACTTTCTTCTTTGTTTCTTATCAGTTTTTAAGGGTGAATGAACTGCACCCATGATGTTTCTTAGAATACTTTTTTCTAGGACTTCCAGTATTTGAGACTCTAGTACATCGAGAAGTATCCATTGGCAAAGAGCGATTCTGTTTTTGAGACAGTGTTATAATGTCTAATTTTGACATTGATTTCTTGTTATATATATTCTTTATTAATACATTCACTAATTAATTAATTTATTGATTAAAACATAAACAAATAAAAAAAAGTTTGAGCTACTTTTCGCTTCAACTAAAATAATAGACTTTTTGAAAAATAGGTGATAATAGGAGTATCATCAATAGTGTTTAACTATCATATATTATGCCATAGTACCACGGTGGATGAAACAAAATATTCATCGAGTTCTTATCAGAAACCATCCTGAAAGATGTCCTTGGCAGATCCTGAGGGTAGATCCTTCCCCTACAATTAACCATTTGTCAGGGCTGAAACAACAAATCTTATCTGGATCAGAGTATTTCGGTTTCCCTTCCTTCAGATCGGGGCTTCAGATTGCCAAGTCTCCCTTCCTATTGAGAAATCACGTATGCATGAGGAAGACTTCAATCACCTAAAGAGCCTATATTTAAATAACATTATATAAAGAAATAATTTTTACACAATCCATCAATTAAATAGTTCAAATCCAAAACTAAATTAGTGAGATTAAATATTTCTGATTCAAACTGTATTTTCAACATGCAAGGAATTCATTATGAACAACAGGGAATAAATAACTGCGAAGTGAAAACAACATTAAATTTATTTATAATTGACTTTGAATATTGGAACTGTGAACGATACTATCCTATTTAACGGTTTTTACTTTGATCTCTCAAAGCAATGAATCACTTAAAGATCGTAATTAGTTTCTCAATCAGTATATGTTCTGTCATTTGTTTTAGTAATAAAGGTATTAGCACAAATTATTATTAGTATGTGCGAACTAAATAACAATCACTTAAAATCATCCAGTCAACTATTTTCCACTCAAACATAAATAACAGTCACGATATTACACTGCTCACGCCTTTTGTCCCGCAATTAATATAAATAACAATTATTCAAACTCTTCTATATGGATTTTTTTTAATTTATTGATATTTACAATTGTAATAATATTACAACAAGTAAATTTGCGAATATGAACAAATGACATGAAAACAAAAAACTCTTGTGGAGAAACTACCCATCGGTAGCACTCCAATAAAGTTCTATAGTAGAAGGTCTCGAGGCCATCTTCTTTTCAGACGCCTCGGAGGGTTATCAGGAATAGTATGGGAAGCAAGTTGAGAGACTAGCGGATTCAAGTTTATTCAAGCTTGTCATGGAAGGATAGGTATCTAGTTTGGGCCAAATCAGCAATATATGGGATATTAAGATCATGATGGATGAATTTGTTTGTGACATAAGGAGCATTGATGATTTTACGAAGGATTTTGGATTGTAAGGATTGAATACGAGATGAATTGGATGGTTCAGTAGAGCCCCACAGCTCAACTCCGTTTGTCCAAATAGTTCTGATAACTGTCATGTAAATGAGTCTTTTGTAATTAATTGGGAGCTTAGAACGTTTGTCCAGTAAATATTGAAGTAGGCGAAAACGTCGACCAGCATCTTGTCTTTTCAGTCTTGTATGCAGATTCCAAGTGAGACATTTGTCCAGATGGAGTCCTAGGTATATGGATGTGAAAAGCGGAAGAGACAACGTCATGAGGTATTGGAAAATAAGGTGCTGCGTAGAATATTCAGTCTGTAAAATGATGAATCCACTTGAGGATTCAAGAGGTTATATACCGCGGAATTGCTGAACATATATTGATTTAATAATATTGAAAAATGCAAGAAAAAAAAAAGTGCATTATCAAGATCAGTGGACTTATGGCTATTCCACAAAATATATTAATATTGAAAATTAAAAAGAGGCCTTACATAAATGTTAAGACAGTGGAAAAACTCCCACAAAAAGTCCTTAAGTCTCCAAACTAAAACAGAAATTGAAATTATCTGTCCTATGGACAGGACAGGGCTTTTCGTTGGAATTTTTTCCACGGTTGGAAGTCCACTGGTTTCTTGATAATGTTCTTTATTTTCTCGCATCTTTACTTTCATTTTTTCATATGGTCTTTTGTCTTATGTTTTTGTGTTGTTTACTATTATTTATTTTTTCCTGTTGCGCTTTTTGAAGTTTGGTGAGTGTATGTTGAATTTTGAAATTCTGGAGTATTTATCAGCTGTTTTTATCTAACCTGATTCAGCGGGGTTCGAGTAACCTTCCTTATGATTCATTAGTTGCATTTGAACCTTAGAGTTGGTGGGATGTTTCTTGGGTGCATTATTCGTGTTTTGTTTTACTGTCATTCTCTTTCTACTCGGAGGATGCTTGAATGGGCGAAATATTGGGCAGATAATTTCAATTTCTAATTTTAGTTTGGAGACTTAAGGGCTTTTCTATTTCCACCGTCTTAACTTTTTATTATCAACATTTTTTCTCTCTCAAATTGGTCCAGAATTATTTATATTCGTAAATATCGGTAAAAACTCTGTTTTTTTCAAATACACCGGGAGGGAAGCTTTTCGGCCCTCGGAACTGATAAGTCTATGTTTTCATAACCAGAATGTTCGGAAGTCTACGCATAATAAAGTATGCAGCTTGACTGGTAATTCGCTAAATATTTCTTTCTAGGCTTTATAATCTTAAAGCCCGGGTATTTGTAAACTTATCCTAGAGATTGCGGTCTCATCTGAACTAAGTTGTAAGGATGATTTTGGTTCTGTATACACAACATGGGCTGTAGCACAATTTTTGAGCCTAAATGATATACATAAGGATGTATTGGATGCTGAAAGAAAAAAAAAATTCTTATTTTTGGCATACAACTTGTGGACGCTCATATAGTGACTAAGGCTGATGATGGATCCATTGTCTATTTTCAATTGGTATTCAATGTTTCTCTGGGAAACTTATAAGTGCTAGAGGTACATAAAAGCAATCTACTTTGTAAATTCCTTCAATTCTCTCTTCAGTTCTTCTCTCAGCTCCTAATGTTTTCAATATTTTCGTTGAGTACCGTAGATAATAACATCTGGCGATACTACTGTTACCTTATCACGTTGTTATTTCTTTAAAATAAGCAAAATATCAAGATTGTAATGAGGAATGAGGGGAGTAAACATTGGCCTCATCCAAATTTAACTTGATTTTCCGTCAATAGCAGTCTTAAATTTCTTAGTTCAAAAAAGCAAATACAGCCTGTCATGGAGTATTCTACAGTCAAAACTGCTGATTTAGATGATTATTTCCATTTTTTTTTTCTATCAGATTCCATTGGAACCAGAAATACATTCCAAAATTAAATACTTCAAGGGGATGTTAAAGGTTTTCCTTATGTAAGAATTTTCTAATAATTTTTCAGATGTCCAAAAGAAACGTATTTTGTGTAAATCTCAGTTTGGATTAGGATTACTTTAGCCAATTTTGAGACTAAAATTAAACCATTTTCCTTGCATTAAACCCGAAGTAATTGTCTTTCTCGAATTCTATTTCGAATTTGAGATGTATATGCCTATATTTTCGATCAGTTTATTGATTGCAGGAATGGAGAAAAACTCGTTGCCAGAAGGAAACAGATAAAGGATGAATGGGAAAGGAGCTGCTATATCCTCCGACAGGACATGCAGTACAAAGGATGAAGCCATTGAACCCTCGAGTCCTTTTATGGTATCAGGAGATATCCTCATCGATCGCTTCTTCCTCGTTTATCGTCATTTCCACGACTGCGGACCCCAATAAAGGTACAACCAAGGACACAAAGGATACTTTCCTTCTATGGAGGACATTAGGTAGCTTTCTTCCTCCGTTCTTCTCAATATTCTGAAACGTATATATCTCATATTTCATAGCCGGATTAAATGTATAACATAAGATTTAATATTTTGCCAATCAGTCCAGTATTGTGCCATTATTCTAAAAGAACGGTCGAACATGACTGTAACAATAATTGCCAAAAAAATTATCATTTTTTTAATAGATAGAAAAATTTTCAGTTTCTGAAGTCTCATTCAGCAAAGTATATGTGTGAAAACTGCCAATATTTTTCTCATTTATTTAGTGAGAAATCAACTGTTCATCAGGATATCATTAAATCGACAACCACACATTCCCATGACAGGCTATAACGTTGTAGAATCCCCAATGTATATAGGACTGTAATAAAATAAACTTTGATTGGAAATCAGATGGGAATTTCAACTACGCCTTCAGCTTGCTGCGCCTTGAAAATTTTGCAAAAGAAGGGTGAATTTGAACCTTTTATACGGGCGAATTTGAAACTTATATAAGGGGGCCATCACTTGTAAGGGGAGAGAATATAACAATATTTCAACCTTTTGACGTTTTTCTGTGATCTAAAATTTTCTGTTTGCCATGTTTTTGTTTTTCATTATATAACAGAGATTGGAGCGGTGTCATTCTTTCAAGAAAAAGGGGTATTACCAGGGTGGAAGTGCTGTAAAGAAAGTTACATCATGAAATTATGGATTTAAAGCAATGAAATATCGAGAGCACGACGACATGGGATCCTGTGAGAGAAAATATTTGTCCCCTGCCGCCCTTGGGTAGCTCAACTGGTAGAGCGATGTCACGGTGAGACAAAGGTTCCGGATTCAAACCCCGGACGAGGGCCTATCTTTTCTCTTTAAAAATAAAAATGTTTAAAACTCAAAAAAATGACCAATAATTATAAAAAATTATAAATAGTAATATGACGTAAGTCAATAATATCCTAAAATTAAATTAATGTTCAAAGAACTTCGTTCTAGTGTATTCATCGCAAAAATGGCAAGAGCACGACGACATGGGATCATGTGAGAGAAAATATTTGTCCTCTGCCGCCCTTGGGTAGCTCAACTGGTAGAGCGATGTCACGGTGAGACAAAGGTTCCGGGTTCAAATCCCGGCCGAGGGCCTATCTTTTCTCTTTAAAAATAAAAATATGGACGTTTTATTTGAGATGTTGCAGAATTGCTGGTTTAAGAGTTGAAACCTTGCTTGATTTGACAAGATTGTTATTTCTTATATCTTATGATTCATCTATTTCTAGAGTAAGAAACTATTTTTCAAAAGAACTAAACATGCCAAATAAAAAGCCTTTCACAGAGTAATATTTCTGTTTTGAGATGATTGTGTGCTATTGTATAAAAACAAAAGCGCAATGGAAATATAGAACGAGAAACTAATGTGTTTCTCCACATTCCAAAAATACATTTTTGCCACAGATTGGTCTGTTAATAATATACAATTGTTATTAATATTTATAAACAGCTCAGGAAGGCCCTTCAGTTCTCATAATGAAGTTGATTCCGTTCCAATCCTTTTTTTTTTTAAAGACATATTCAATCCAACTTTTGTTTTAAAACGGTAGTTCAACTCTAATGTGAAGTGTTTTTACAATAACAATTTTAATATATTCGTTTTATTAAGGGAAGAAACCTTTCATTTTTGTATATATTATGTCGATCCAGTCTTGTTAACAGCGATGACAATCTCAACGTTGTTTATTCTGTGTATTTGTAATTGACTGCATCTACATCTTAAACATCGGTGGTATTTTCTTTGATAACTGACAAGAGTTGTACTTTCTGTATGTCGTCTTCAAACGTAATACAGAAGTGAGTTCAGCCGATGTTTATTTGTTTATATATTTGTTCATTTTTTTAATAGGTATCTCTATTCTTCATGAATGATAAGGAACACAGTACATATAAAACATGCTATATTAACACCATCGGTAAAAAATGAGAAAATAAATAAAAACACATTCCAGTTCTTATTCTCATAGTAGTCACAGGTACTACACGATTGGATTTTCATCAGTTTTGAAATAAAAAAAAAAATACGTCGTGTTTGATGGCGTTAAAACAGTTTGTTTAGAGCTGCACCCTTCCAATTCGTGTGTTGTTTTTCCCGGTGTTTTTCACTTTACAGCTTTTAATTTGATAAATATTTAGGCTCTTAAGCAAATCCAAAAAGTGACAAAACAAATCTTAAAAGTGCCACAAGGCATTTTAGAACTCGGCAATTAAATGAGATGTTGACACGGAAAAGGGCGGAGTGTCTCAGTGGTAGAGGAGCACTGAGTTGCCATGCCGCAAATCCTGGTTCAAATCCCACTGTTGGTAAGACTTTTATTTCGTCTGTTAGTAGCCGAGATAGATCATATGGGACCTAGGACCCTCCTGGGGCTTACCCAGCCTCTATAAAGTGGGTAACCAAAATAAGCGGGGAAAATCTAGCGGTTGAGTTGATCTAGGGCAAATCACCTCCCTGCACAACCGTTGTCCTTGAGACTTGAAAAAAGTCTTTACCATGAACTGAACCCCAGACCCGTTCACGGTTTTTCAGATTTGGGATGAAAAAAGGAAGTAAGTCATCAAAATGTAATTTTACATGAGAAGCAAAAAACAGTTTTGACAACTAAAATGAAAGCTATTGTTCTATTGGCATGATTACTCTTTTTTCTATTATAAAACTGAACATGAGAATTTATTCTCATAATTAACCCCTCAATTATGATCAGATTACACAATTATCTGTTTTTTTTTTACTTTTTGAAAATCGTTATATAAAATTTAAAAAGAATACCAACAACCCATTAAACTAAAAAAGTATGAATAATTTAAAACATACATAAACTCAAGGAAATAAACAACAACCTGGCAACTCGACTCAGTCTATGCAACGCCTTCCTTATCTATGTATATATAAAAATCTCCTGTCACGATGTTTGTCCGGTCTAATCTCCGAAACAAATGGACCGATATTAATGAAATTTTGCACAGATGTGTAGTATTGTCCAACTTAAAATATAGGCTATATTTTATTTCGATTAATGACCGCGAGATTTTTATTGAAAAACTATATTTTTTTGTGGCCAGTTGTATTTTTGATACGTTGTAATGTCTGAGTAGTGTAAATCCAAATTTGCAACCGAAAAAAAACGGATGGGAAAACTTTTGGTGGGCGATAAACCTCGATATTTTAGGAGTTATTTCAGGTTTTGGCCTGCATCTCCTAATCTGTACGTTTTTTGGAAAATATAGGGTATATTTTATTTCGATTAATGACCGTGATATTTGTATTGAAAAACTATATTTTTTTCTGGCCTGTTGTATTTTTGATATGTTGTAATGGCATGTCTGAATAGTGTAAATCCAAATTGGCAACCGAAAAAAACGGATGGGAAAACTTTTGGTGGGCGACAAACCTCGATATTTTAGAAGTAATTTCAGGTTTTGGCCTGTATCTCCTAGTCTGTTCGTTTAAAAAAAAAACGCAGGTAACCATTTTTAAATTAGATTAAATTTGCTAAAATTTGAGCCCAACCGCAACTCTGTAGGTCTAATAGATTCTGAGTTCAGTCACTATCATATAACAAATAACTGGAATCTTATCTTACACATGTTCATTTATTTACGTTTATACACACACGTTGTATGTATATTCGTTATAGGATCTTTTCTTTACTTTTTTAAAATTTTATATTAATTAATTTTTTTCATAGTGATGCGTAATTAATAATTTTTAATTAATTAATTGAAATAGAACTATGAAAGATTTTAACAACAACGACGAGCTATTCGATGGTGCTGGTCTATTACTATCTGGTGATTTCCGACAGTCATTTCCAGTCATTCCACGCTCTACTTTTGCCGATGAGATTAACGCATGTTTAAAACAATCGTTTTCATGGTGAAATAGAACTCGATTCAAACGAATTAATTAGGAGTGTCTTCCCGGATGTACTAAATAATTACACGCACCATGGTTGGCTCAGTAATCTCATCATTTTGAAAGAGAAAAATGCTTATGTTGACGAAATTAAATTTCAAATACAGAAATTGTTACCAGGTGATCTAATTCCTTTTAAATCAATCGATACTATTGTTGATGAAAACCAAGCTATAAATTATCCAACTGAATTTTTTAATTCTCTCGATATACCAGGAATGCCACTATTCAATCTTTGGTTGAATATCGGTTCACCTTCTGCGTAATTTGAATCAACTTAAATTATGCAATGGTACACGTATGGTCATCAAAAATAATACTCGAAACGTTATTAAAGGAGTCATATTGACTGGAATCATTAAAGAAGAATTCGTCCTGTTGCCACGTATTCCAATGATACCATCTTAACCCATAATACAGTTCAAAAGACTTCAATTTGATATACGCTTGGCTTTTGCTATGACCATCAACATGTCTCAAGGCCACACAATGTCCATTTGCAGTTTGGACTTAGAAAATCCATGTTTCTTCCATGGGCAATTATATGTTGCATGATCACGTATTTGTAAATTATCTAATATATTTGTAATAGCAAAGGACAGATTAACAAAAAATATTGTGCATCGGTTACCGCTCAATTAAATGGAAACAAATATTTATAATTTTAAAAAATATTATTAGTCATAATAAAAAATCAACCATTATATACCTCATTCATTAAACTAATATATATATTTTATCAGTTATGAATTTTGTATATTGATTATTTATTATATACTACAGTCAAATATAAGATGAATAAAATGTAAAATCAAAAATCTATTAAATTCATATTTTTATTCATTCATTATTTCTTTAAAGTTTAAATTTTAACTAATATTTTCTAAAACTATTACAACAGCCACAGCAACGCGTGGCCAGGTCAGCTAGTATATGTGTACTTATTTATGTTCACACGGTGAAAGCTCATAGAGGAGGCTAAAATCCACACAGGGCTGTAGCGCAATGGATTGATGATATATAATTTTAATGGATTCCTGCAAAAGACTGTAGTACGCACATAACATAAATATTAAAATAATGGATTAATAAATAAATAGTCCAATGTGTACAACGTAGCTTGCACTTAACTCCAAATTAGCCCGCTTAAAACTGATTAATCGATATCAGATATCATATACTAGCATTTATTCAGTTTAGGATCGATTTCATCCCTAAAATTAATCCAGTACATTAGGATTTCATAGCCTCTTCCCTTCAGCTGAGCACGAAGGTTCTCCTCCCCATTCTCAAGAACAACTGGCGGCATTATGCAGGCATTTGGGTAAGCGAATGGGGTTTCCGTTTCCTATGACCTTTTCCATTAGGGTTGTAAATGCCGTTGTTTTCGATTGCAAACATCGAAACTGCCGGATCGGAAGGAAACGAGAGATCGATTGTGAGCCCCTCAGGAATATGAGGAGCTGCTGGAAAATGCGAGCTATCAAGAAGGCCGATGCGAGGCCATCAATAACACTCCGCCGGGTAGGGAAGGGATCTCTTCAGCGGCTGTTCCTAACGGCTTCCATGGCGAGCAGATATCCGTCAATGGTCTGGGAGGAGCAGGTCGGAATCCATATCCTCTATATTCCGTCTATGAAAGCATCTGTGGAGGATTGAGAGAACCTGGTAGAGGAAAACAAATAATAATAATATTTTATATCATAATAATATAATATCAGTAATCTTAGGATTTTGTCTATCAATATAATATCTGTTTTATTTATTATTAGGGAGCGGAGTAGCTCAGCCGACGATGAGTTGCCGTGCCGACGATCCCTGTTTCAAATCCGGCTGTGGCAGATTTTTTCTTTTCTGTTAACAGCCGCGGTTGGATCCTTTGGGATCTGGGCTCTCTTGGGGCTCACCCAGCTTCTATAAAGTGGGAAAACAAAATAGGGGGAAAAATTTGTCCAAAAAACAGTAAACAGTAATGAGCCCAATACCCTTGGATGGATTGCAATGGTACAGGGGTTTTTTTCTTATTTATTATTGGAAACATAAAAAAATAAATCGTTTGCTTATGTTCCACTAACCTCAACATCTTACTTGTCATTTAGAAATACAGTAGGACCTCGATTATCCGTCAGGGTAAGGGACCAAGATTTGGGAAATAGACGTATATGGAAGTGAGTCATATGTCTCATGTATAATATAATAATATAATATTTTAATCTTGAGTTTCAGTCTTTTATTTCTTTATTAATTTTTCAGGCGACGTTTCGAGACTGGTTAGTCTCATACTCATGCCCTGATAGTGAACAAATGAGCTTTTTAGTAAAAAACATCAAAGAGCACACTAAAATAGATGTAAAATGACCTGTGTAAGATAGGGTGTACTTACATGTTCTAAAGAATGAATCAGTTTTTCATTACAATTACAATACAAACAATTTATGCTGTTTTAAGAGGCAACAGATTAATGAAAAACTGATTCATTCTTTAGAACATGTAAGTACACCCTATCTTACACAGGTCATTTTACATCTATTTTAGTGTGCTGTTTGATGTTTTTTACTAAAAAGCTCATTTGTTCACTGTCAGGGCATGAATATGAGACTAACCAGTCTCGAAACGTCGCCTGAAAAATTAATTAAGAAATATAAGACTATAAGTAAGAAATATTAGAGTATAAGTAACCTAATGTGTATATATATATATATATATATATATATATATATATATATATATATATATATATATATATACATATATATATATGTATATACATAAATTGAACAATTATATTTCAAACATTCGACATTATATAAGTATGTACTCGTAACTTATTTGCGTACTAATAACGTATACATGTGTAGTAAAAATATTTTTTTTAAATTATAAAAATTACGTGCATCGTTGGCTAAAAGCACAATCATTGTATGTCCAATTTTTCCCTCTTGAGAAATTAATATCAATTTAAAGGTAGAGTTTAGCTCTTTCCTCGTGCACTAACGTAGTATGCCCCTTCTTAATAGTCATTAATGATTATATAGAAGAGACATACCTTAGGGGTCTCCCGCACGTTTTATATCATTTACTTCCGAGGAATATTATAGATTTTTTCCAAGATTGAAGCACTTTCACCTTTTCGTAAACATTTTACAATTTCAAACTTAGTAGCGAGATCTAAACTCCTCCTTTGCCTTTTTTCCGACATTATTATACGTACTTTCAAGAAAACGACAAGTGCCCGTAAGACAAGAATGAAGACTGAAGAGTTCAACTCCGGAAGCTAGATTAGGTAGAGATGAGGAGATAATTAATTTCTGAGAAATGTGTGCGAGGAAGACTAGAATTTGAGTGATCAACAGAGTCTATGAAACGAAGTTGTCAAGACACAACGATTGAATCTTTGACTAGCAACCGAACAATATATACACATTTTTTTTTTCTCAAACTGAGGTAACGGTTAACAGAGAGTGACGGTAAATAGAGTGACGGATAATAGAGGTTTTACTGTATTTATTTGGGTATCCTTAAAACATCTATTTTTTATTAAAAATGATATTATGAAATATATTAATCACTTAAAAGTATATGTGTATATATATATATATTAATCGCTTTATATGATATCATTACATCTCAAACTGGATGGGGTTGACAACTGATGCAAGGAGCCTCCTTGGACCATAATTGACTAAAGAACTGCTGCATGAGATAGAGCCCAATGCCAGAGAATTATTGAGGAGACCAAGACATATATTAGTAGTGCCACATAATAATAATAATATTTTCATTCGCCAATCAATTGCTAAAAGTTGTGATCTAATTAAAGATCACCAACCTTTCTACAAATATCATCCTGAAGCATTATTAGAAAGTGGTAATGGTAAATTATATTGGGACCATACGGTGATAACAGACCACCTCGTGCTATATCTCACAACAGACCTCACATCGTGCTTATTGACAAGGCAGCAAATAAAGCACAGATTATTGAGATAGGAGTTCCTTCCGATGGTAATGTGCAAAAAACAATAGGAGAAAAAATTTGAAAATATCAGGAGCTTGGCGAAGAGTTGAAGCATCTTTATAGAAGGTTGAAGTACCACCAATTGTAGTTTCTATAAATGGCCTTATTCGAGAGGAAACAATAAAATCCTTGAACTGAACAAGGAAGTTGAACTACTACAAAAAGCAGTGTTATTAAAAACTGTTAGTACGGGAGAGTGGGGTACCGTGATAAGATGGGGTAGATGAGCTCCTGACCTTAGCGGTAGATGAGTTAAGTGCTGTAACTTAGCGGAGAACGGCAGTATAAGTAGTAGGCTATAGTAAAGAAAGCTTCCAATAGGTGGCGGCCATTTTGAGTGAATAGTTTGTCTTGTACACATCTTTTTGTGCCGAATGTTTACAATTTCACCATAAAGTAGTTTTGTTCAGTGCCAGATTACTTTTGATTACAGGCAAGCTACAACAACATGTCAAATTACACTATATATCATTGGAAAGTGTACTTTTTAACCGTTCATTTTCATACTTTCTCAAATCTCTAAGTCCAATCCTAACCTGAAACGAACCATTTAATGCCAAAAAAGTATGAGTGGAGCAAGATGGGGATTTATCAATGGGGCATGATGGGGTATACCCCATCTTACCCGATTGTTTCCCTAAGATAGTATTTTCTTTTTTCAGGTTAGGACTACCTATAAGAGATGGTTCGGACGTACAAAAAGAGGACTAATCGAGGGGAATGGAACCCTGAATGGAAGAAAAATGCTATAGATGCTATTATGAGGGGGCTATAAAAGAGCAGCAGACTCTGTTCAAGTGCCGCAATCTACGTTAGAACGCCGTGCAAAACAGACTAGGGAACAAAACAAAAAAACTAATGCTGTATTGACAGCAGCCTTTAACAAACCTAATGTTACTTAGGTAACATTAGGTTACTTATACTTCACTTTGCTGACTCGCGTCGTGGTAACCGTAAGTTAACTGCTGACAGGATCTACAACTGCGACGAAACCGGCGTTATTGTTGTTCCCAAACATTAATATAAATATAAATAAAATTAAGAAAAATAAAAAATGACTATCATTAGACCCATTGTCTATCATAGACTTAAAGAGTAGATCTTTAGGGCTCCACTAAGCCATCGAGTTCCTCTCGTATTGAATCCTTACAATCCAAAACCCTACGTATAATCCTCAATGCCATTTGTACCCCATGTGATTCCAACAGTAATGTCCCAATTATTGCTGATTTGGCCCGAATCCTATATCAAGTTTTTCATGACAAATTTTATTCACACCAAAACCCATTAGTTTCAAATCTAGCCTCCTCTTCAATTACTGATAATCCTCCAAGGCGTCTGAAAAGAAAATTACCTCGTGACCTTCTAACTTGATCTTGAAATATCACTGGATAGTCTCTCTAATTGTTTTTATCCATGCCATTATTTATCGTTGCTGCCATTTACTTGTTGTATCGTTATAATACAGTTGAAAATTTCAATGAATAAGTTATACAAAAAAAATTAAATGTAACCAAAAACCGATAAAAGAGGGAGTTTTTTTTTAAACAATTCAAAATAACACCTCAAGGTTGGTTATCAACTATCAGTAACTAATCATCGATAGTTTATCACTAAATAAACACAAAAGATCTTATATCAAGATCCTGACAAAAACAATTATGGATAGAGCCCTTGAAAGCAGTTCATCTTTATAAGGCAGACTCATTTCAAATTTGGGAACCTCTTTGTTTTACGACCTTTGATTATGATATTAGTTCTGAGCAGAATCGATAATGTAGCAATCGATTTACTATCGAGAAGGCTAACGACTAAGAAGGTCTCTATAGTAACTGGTGGAAGTGTCCTCCTTGCAGGGCAAGGAGCGACGAGGGGGGTGTCCTTTTGTTAGCACTTCACCTCCGAAGGACGTCTATATAGTTAGCGGCTTCTTCGATGGCACCTTTACCCTTTGTTCTCAAGTTTCCTTCAGGCTATGTTCGGAGAATATCTTTTTTATTGAAATATATTTGCGTTTTATGTCTACATTATATATATATATATATATATATAGAGAGAGAGAGAGAGAGAGAGAGAAATATTTATTTGAAAGCCAAGGTTTCAACCCACATTGCATGTCTTTTTCAGGGCTAAATGTACAAGATACATACAAATTAAAATGAGCAATATAATAGTATTCATAGCAAGTACAGTAAGTAAGTAATGAGTAACAGTATACACAATAAATAATAAAAATACATATAAGTGTAAGGAACATACATATAAGTAAATAAAGGTGAGGAACCCTTTAGAAACATATAACAACAGAGGGAATAATTACTTTGTAATTATTGTAATCAGTTATAATTATTACTTGTAATCAATTATAAGTGATAATATCCTATGAGTAATCTTATATTAAATAATTAAATATATATAGCAGTTTATAAAACCCATCCTTCAAATAATCCAAACAAGTATGAATGAAAATACGTTTTATGTCTTAATGTATACTTATGTCTGACTTTCCTAACCGAATTGGTTTGATAATATTACATCATTGTTTCGTTATATTATAACAATGACATATAAGTCTTATAGTGTTATAGCTTATAATATAGCTAATAATAACAAATAATAATAACATTTAGATTCATTAATCGGAAACGGGGACGCTCTGTTCGTTCAATGCTGATATGGAATATTGAAGTTCAGATCCAACTGAACTTTCTAATTCAGACAATTTTTTTAAACTTCCACGAACAGACCTGTAGGACCTGCAGATCCTCCCCAACCTCTATAAAGTGGGTACCCTCAATTGTGAAAAACCTGGAGGTTGTCTATACCATCAGTATAGTCTTTACCATGTACTAAACAAAGAAACTTCATGGGTTGTATTTGTACAAATATTTGCAGATCATCATTCAATCATTCAGATATCATTCAAATGCGCATTAGAAATACTCTGTACAATAAAAAAAAAGTCTATAGGTATTTCAAACAGTTCTTTCTCTCTGAAACCAAGTCTTAGTTGAACGTGTCTCAGGAAATGAAACTGTAACTTTGATATCGAACCTAGGAGCAAACAATATTTATAGTTCAGACACAAACGCAAAATTTAGTTTTTTATTGAATTTATTTGTTTTTGAATTGGATGTTATTTATTTACTTTTTATTCAATAGTCTCCAGGGTTAAAAACGATAGAGTAAATCCTAGAAGTATTGACAAAACCCGTGTTTTCCTCTACTAACCGCTTTGACATCTTTAATTCGGCATCCTACCAAAGAAAACGAAAATTTATACAGGGTAAGAAAGAAAAAACAGTGATGAATAAATAAAAAGTAATAATAGAGTGTTTAAAAAAAAATGACCGTTTTATAACCAAATATTTGTATTATTATTTCTTTGAAAATAGAATTAACTTTCGACACACCACACTCCCTGGCAAGTTCTTGTGGACGGATTTGACTCAACAGCTTCCTTCAGAACCTCATCAATATCCATTAATGGTCGCCCAGAGCCCTTCTTCCTTTCCAACGTCGTATCTCCACTAAATTTTTCAAACCAACGCCGCGCATTGCGCTTTTCAAGGACGCCTTACCATTCATATTTAATAATTTCACGAGTTACTTTAGTGGCTGAGATTTTTTTTTTTCAGTTATTTTGTAAAATTACGAGAATTTCGTAGGACACTGTCATGTTTCTTCTTTGAGATAAATAACTAAACTGAGGCTTTTTTTGAAGAATTCCAGTGTTAGTAAACAAGCTTAGAGAATGCTCTAAAGGTATTATTAAGTGTTGGTAAAGAATAAACAGCATTAAAATATTTACAGACTTTTGAACTCAGGAATTTGATAAAACGGTCATTTCTTTTTTACACCCTATTACAAATTACACATTACAAATTACACATATTACAAATTACACATTACAAATTTTACACCCTTTACATTTTACACCCTATTACAAATTGAGATTGGAAAAAAATAAATAAAAAAAGATCAATTATACAATTTTGAGTATCGCCTGAGTGCATTGTCTTGTTAGTTTTACTGGTATCATAGAAAATCTAATGTTCTAGTATGAAACTAACAATATTTTCAACTTCATTAGTATTATTTTGTTTATTAATAGAAATAAATAATATATGTACAATTGATGAAGGCTTTTGGGTCCAGTAAATGGTAGAGACTGTACGGTGCCCAAGAAAATCATTGTGGGTGATTTTTCGTAATCTCGCTCAACCTCAGATTTTTCTCTCAATTACCGACTTTATTGAGTCTGATTCAGCACCTGAAGGGTCTGTAGATACCAGAGATTCCATGAGTGGATGTTAATAGATTAAATAAATTATCTGCCACAGCTGGATTTGAATTCAGGTTCTGTAGCACAGCAACTCAGCACTATACACACAGAGCTGCCCTGATCGCCATTTTAGTTATAACATTATAAAAAAACTTTATTATTTATTAGTAACAAGGCTATTAAACTCAAATATAGAGATGGATGCCACTATTATCAACAATTGTTGCATCTACACATCTCTCTACCGAACTCTATTGCCAAAGCCTGCTTCAGGCTTAACAAAATATTTTTTTAAACTATTTTATTTGAAAAGAAAAGACATGACCAGGACCGGGACTCGAACCCGGGTCTCCCACCTGTCCGTGGTGGTGCTTTAACCATCTTAGCCATCCTGGTTCGCTTCTCTGTCAGTCATATCCCTTCCCCCGATTGCGAGAACACGGAGATATAGGATCAGTGAACAGAAGGGATATGACTAACCAAGAAGCGAACCAGGATGGTTAAAGCACCACCACGGACAGGTGGGAGACCCGGGTTCGAGTCCAGTCCTGGTCATATCTTTTCTTTTCAAATAAAATATTTAAAAAAATATAAAATAAATTAGTAGTCAGTAGTTATAAATTTTCATTTTAAGACGTGAGTGGAAAAATTCCAAACAAAAAGCCGTAAGTCTCTAAAATTAAACCAGGATACAAAAATACCTGTCAATAGTTCACCAATCATTATTAGTTACAGTTTGGCCTTGGAGGTGGTGGGATGTGTTTCTCCGCTTCCTGTCTTGCTGCGTTTTGATGTTTATTTTCATTCCTTTGCTACTTTTGTTCTTCTGTCCAGATGATGCCTGATTAGGCGAAATATCGAAAGATGTTTTTGTTTCCCGTTTTTATTTTAGAGAATAAAGACTTTTTGTTTGGTATTTTTCTACTCACGCCTTAAAAAGTATTTCATGTCTCTTTAAAAATGTTGCTCTTCTATTTTAATCCTGTACCGCTGCAGGCCATGAAGGGTCTTGGGTTCAGTACGTAGAGACTGTTTCTAGGACGACTATTAATGAGAAAGGTGTTTGTCCTATACCACTCTCAACCACCAAGGTTTTCCCCAATTAAGGGAAAACCCTCTTTATAGAGGCTGAGAGGGGGTCCCAAGAATGATTTGCAGGCTCCAACGGTGGCTGTAAAAAAAGTAAATAATTTATCATTTACTGCAGGATTTGAACTCGATACCTTTTACACGGCGTTTTACAACCTGAGTTACCTCGCCCCCAAACTTACATGCAGTCCATTAATCGTGTATATTGGTAACCATCAATAAAACCCATGAATTCATCATATGAGAATTTTATTTGAATTCAACCTCATCGATTGCTTCCTCTAACTTGACCTTACTTAATTGAGTAATATAAATATCAAAGGGAAGTGAGGATGGTAATATTTTTATTATATTATTATGTTCATATTTAATTTAGCCAATGCTATTCATTAAGCACGTCCTTAGATAGGCTGGGTGAGCCCTAGGAGGGTCAGGTGGAAAAGAAAAAATAAATTATCTGCCACAGCTGGATTTTAACTCTGGATCTTCGTCACTGTAGCTCAGCGCTCTACCACTGACCTATCCCGCTCCCTTTTGCTCTTCAATATTGTTATATATTATCTTTTAAACGGCTATTCTATGGATGATTTATTTATATACTTGTAGCGTTTTGTAGCTCCTTTCTCTTATACATCGACCAACATCGTGCTGAGACGAAATACAGAAAAGGCCTGCCGAAGAGGATATCTGATTAGCAATGCAAACCGGCCGAATATCCAACATAAACCTGACAGAGCTGATTAGAGGGAGGATGTATAGTCCCTATTACCCGCGGAGGAGGATGTATAGCTCCTATTATCCACGACATCCATCCATCTCGTTACCTCTCTCGATAGCTCTTCACTTCTTATCCTTCTCCGCTATCTCTTCTCGTCCCTTCGTCCAATCCTCTTCTCTAACGGTCATTCCGTCTCTTGGAACATTCGACATTCAAGTATTCCATTCCAATCGAGTCATTTTTAATTTTTAACCGTTGAAAATAAAAACGATAACACTTCTTAAATTCAAAACGGAAACATTCACGAATATCCATATCCAATACCATTTTTTGTTTAATAAACGATAAATACTTTTCAAAGTGTGGCGATACTTCATTCGTGTCACGAACAGAGTCGATCACGAACATTTAATATATCCTAAACGACTTAAAATGAGCCCTCTTAAAATATTCTAGCGGAAACGTGAAGGGACAAAGCTCGTAAAAAGATCCAAGCAGTTACCGAAGGAAGGAGTGTGAAAGTCACGTTCTACCTGTTCCACTACAACCCGCGAACGGGTCTGAGAGAGAAAGAGAGCCAGAGAGTCTCATCACTGAAAAGGGTGACCAGCCATTTTTTAGTTAACATTTTTAATTAGCTTCAATTAAAACATATAAATTACACTATTGAAAAATCGATTACGATTTACCTTAAACAATTATTGTTGTTATGAATTTTGTGTGTGTAAGAGAGAGAGGGTGGGAGGGAGGTATAAAGTGGGAGGGAGGTAAAAAGTAGGAGAGAGAGAGAGAGAGAGAGAGAGACAGAGAGAGAGAGAGATTTTGCTATCCAGGTATAATAAGGATAGAGATCGTTAACAAGTACCTGACATTATACAGGATTAGGACCCCATCTAACTTTTCTTTCGAAGGACAGCACAACTAAGGAATTTTTACTCCCTTTAAAAAATCCGTGGGCCGACTATTAGGAAGCAGATCCGTGACCTTGATCATTGAAAATTGTTGTGGTAACCGTTATATTACAGATGGACCTGATCGATGTTTGTTCATTTAACATCACTTTTACCTGCTATAGCTAATCGGACGATGCTACATTGGGAGCCCTAAATTTTGCCTATCCAGGTTTAATTAGGATAGGAATATTTAACGAGTACCTGACATCGTACTGGCTCCGGACCCCCGTTTAACGTCCCTTTCGAAGGACGGGGTAACTAAGGATTTTTTACTCCCTTTAAAAATTCCTAGGGCCATCTGCCGGGCTACGAACCCGCGATCTTGGCATGTTTGTTCAGTTCTAGTATTTTACGATTTTTTTAAAAAAAGAGGGATTCATATTATTCATCAATGACACAGAACTACTTACCTCAGTTGTAACGATCTCAGGGTGGCATCCCATTTTATTATTTTAATATTTTTCAGATCAAAGGATCTGACTTTTCTTTAAGGCCATTCCTTAGGAAGTGAAGCCAATATAGCAGGCCTTTAGCTTCAATTAAAACATATCAATCACAGTATTGAAAAATATATAACCTTTTATAACGATTTACCTTAAATAATTATTATTGTTATAAATTTTGTGTGTGTTAAGAGGGAGGGAGGGAGGGAGGGAGGGAAAGAGAGAGAGGGAGAAAGAGAGAGAGAGAGAGAGAGAGAGAGAGAGAGAGAGAGAGAGAGAGAGAGAGAGAGAGAGAGAGAGAGAGAGAGAGAGAGAGAGAGAGAGAGAGAGAGAGAGAGAGAGAGAGGGTGAGTGAGAGAGAGTGAGAGAGAGAGAGAGAGAGAGAGAGAGAGAGAGAGAGAGAGAGAGAGAGAGAGAGAGAGAGAGAGAGAGAGAGAGAGAGAGAGAGAGGGGAGAGAGAGAGAAAGAGTGGGAGAGGGGGGGAGGGAGAGAGAGAGATCTGACTTTTCTTTGAGACCATTCCTTGGGAAGTGAAGCCAATATGACAGGGCTTTAGGTTCAATTAATACATATCAATTACACTATTGAAAAATCGATTACGATTGACCTTAAACAATTATTGTTGTTATAAATTTTGTATGCGTGTGTGTTAGAGACGGAAAGAGAGAAGACGTGCGTGATAAGAGATAAACTGGGAAGCTGGAAGGATACTTACCAGATACCGATATCTGTTAAGTCGGTAGCTGTTAAGAGCAGTTAACAGTTTACGAGCGGATCGCCGTGATACAGAAAGTCGTAACAGTTATCTCCAGTTTTTAAAGGCTCAGGAGCAGTAAATGTTATACTGCCTTCTATATATCATAGTTTTACAGTTGCTCTTTCCTATTGGCTCTGTCAGCTCTCCGCCATTTATAAATTTATTTGTCCACTTTTATTATCCCCCAGTCGTATCGGTGCTCTTATAATAAATACCTTTTATATGCCTTTCTTCGCTTCATAAAAATGTTAAACTTTATTGATGCATTTGCCATCTAGGTACTTTGAAAATACAACTTATTTATTTAAATTATGTTACACTGTAAGTAAGATTACTAAGATGTTATGTGTTATCGCCGATTTTTAAGGAATAGAATGTTGGAGGATAAATAAAACTGATGTACAGACTACTAAGTTTGAGATGTGATTTTACCGAATACAAGACTGAAAATAAAAGAAACTGCTCGACGTTTTCGCCTACTTCAACATTTACTGGACAAACGTTCAAAGCTCCCTATTAATTACAAAAGACTCATTTACATGACAGTTATCAGACCTATTTGGACATACGGAGTTGAGCTTTGAGGCTCTACTAAACCATCTAATTAATCTCGTATCCAATCCTTACAATCCAAAATCCTCAATGCTCCTTATTATGTCACAAATAAACACATTCATCATGATCTTAATATGCCATATGTTGCTGATTTGGCCCAAACTAGATACCTATCCTTCCATGAAAAGCTCCATACACACTTGAATCCGCTAGTCTCTCAACTTGCTTCCCATAATATTCCTGATAAGCCTCCGAGGCGTCTGAAAAGTCTACCTTAGAACTTTATTGGAGTGCTATCAATGGGTAGTTTCTCCATAAGTGTCCTTTGTTCATGCAGCAGATTTACTTGATGTAATATAATTACAGTTGTAAATATCAGTAAATTACTCTAAAAAAAAAAAAAAAAAAAAATTTACCGAAGTATTCACAAAATAAGTTCCAGAATCTAATCTAGCAATGCTATCCACTTTTAGATCTCTCATCCAGCTCCTTTCTAGCTACATACGCAGTATATTGCAATTTATGAAGAATCCCTAGGTAAGTGTTGGTCTATTGTCAGAAGGCTTAAGGCAGTGATGAATTTTTATTCGGATAAAAAGGACCCTACTTTTTTATTAAAAACATACTAGTTTTTGTGAGCAAATCTTTTTTGACTGCATATTATTTCTTGAAATTAGGTCAGACTACAGAAAAAAAAGAGACATTGACAGAATAGAATGCCAGTTAGAAATGTAAACAATATAATAATAATACTATTATACACAATAGTTATTGTACATACAGTTCCATACTTATATTTTCAAATTGTTTACATTTCTAACTGTCATTCTATGAGATACCTATTCATTTCTTTCTACATATTCTTGTATTACTATGTCTCATACATTTTACTTATGTAACCTCTAGAAGTCCATTATCAAACATTTTATATCTTTAATTTAATATTTTTTCTAAATCCTTCATGTTCCAACCTTTTTATATATGTTAATCTTCTCATTTTGTATCTTTGTTTTACCTCCTCATTTTTATTTCCCTTTATATTATATTATGTTTACTTTTCTATCCTTTCTGTACATTTATTTTCTGTATTTTATTTTATATTCGTTATCTTTAATTATTATATTTGTCACTATTTTAATTTCTGTTCATTATCTTCAATTTTATTGAATCTGTCAATATCTTAATTTTATTATATTATGTCACTTTTTTAATATTCGTTATCTTTAATTTTCATATCTGTCACTATTTTAATTTTCTACATTACATGTCACTATATTATTGTTACTGTAACGTTTTTATATATTTTTTGTTCTGTTTGTTTCTCTCTCATAGCCCTGAAGATGACCTACACTGTAGGTCGAAACGTCGGCACGTACTAAACATAAGTCTAGTACTTATTTAGTTTTTTTTTACTGCACCCCCCAACTATCTCCATTCTCCATTTATTATTGTAGGATACCAAATTCATTCATTTCATTGATATTGTTATATATATGTATATAAGTTACTAAGAATGTATAGTTATAATTTTTGTTATTATTAATTTTTTTTCTCTCTGTTGGAAGTTTTTTTATACATTTTTTCTTTCATTGTAAATTATGATTCTCCACAGATTTATTTAAATTTGTACAATTGTTTTTTAATTTGAGACTGGTCTATTTGTACAGCATTTTTATTTTGTGAAATGTAGCAAATTATACAAGAAATAAAAAACAAATAATAATAAGTAATGCGGTGGATATGTGGATACCTATCTTAAAGATACAATATTAACAAACTACTCCAACAAGTTACCAGGATGAATTCAAAGGAGCCCACTTCAATCCGTAATCAATGAATCCAATTTTTGCGAAATGAATATTATGGATTTTGAGGTTGACAATATCAACCGTACATTGTTCCGACACCTCCTTCCAGAACTAGCTCCGACTTAGAAGGCGCCTTAAAGTAGAAGGGAATCGTGTAGGGCATTGGAGAATGGAGCGGACAAGGGCGGTAATCTGGTGCCATTTCCTGTTCGCCATTGCCAACCTTAGAGGACGCCATTAGATCTCCTGGTCCGGGATCCATTCTCGACCTCGATTTACGTGAGATCGTCCTCGGAGCCGGTAATAGTCCTCATTCGGGGAAGTGTCCTCTTCCTCAAGTCAGTGTGTCCGATGTACTTTTTCCGACTGAGATTTTTACTTATATATAACCTATTCATGTAGTACTGTCTTCTGAAATGTATAACTGTTCTTATAAACAAAAATCCTTAGAAATATTTGTGTTATAATTTGTATTAATTCTATATATAGTTTGGTTCTATATTCAATGTAGTGAGAAAATATAGGGTTCGGTCAAAATATTACACATTTCAAGGTTTTAAAAAAATCAAAATAGAGTATAATAACAAGAGTATAATAAATACTGTACGATTTCGAAAACGACCTTTTGCGAAATCTGAGACGGTGGTGGGAAGTTTCTGGTAAACAATGTTATAATTTGCTCTCGGTTATCCAGGTTATATTTGCTGTATCAAGAAGTGGAGTACCAATCCCCTCATCATCTGAACCGATTTAATTCAAAAATAATTTAAAATGTTACAGCCTACAATTAGATAAGTCTTTTGAAAAGAATCGTAAAATATTAGAACTCAACTAACATCGTTCGAGATCACACGCCTTGAGGGTTTTTAAACAGGGTAAAGGTCTTGGTTATGCCGTCCTTCGGAATGTACATAAGATAGCAATCCCTAGCCTGTGCGTGATAGGTATTCGCCCTCACACACATACACCAATAATTCTTCCGATTATTAAATAACTGACCCATTGTATTATTTCGAGTGCAAACTTATGACTAAGGACTCAACCGCATTAAGATTGTAAATTGATCAGAGACACTTCTGTGATTGCTACGGACAGGCTCTGTAACTAATTACAGCTTCTGCCTGGGACAAATATCAACCATTCATCACGACCCGCTGTCATCGAGGAAGGGGTTAGGAGAAGAAGAGGGCTGGAAGATCTGAGCAGGTGGCGTCCCTCTTCGGCACCCATCAGTATCAGCTGTTTGAACCTATCTCTACAGTGCTTTAAAATATTATCAAATGCCTCTGTGATACATAGCAGTTATTTCTAAAATAAAGATTTCTAGAAAAGTATTATTATTAAATTATTGTCAAGATTTATCCAAGCTCGATATTCTGGAAGCAGGCCTTCATTCCGCTGCTGCCTAGGGCGGTTCCTTTACTTAAAGTGTTGGGCCTGATTAAGTACTTGTTGGCCCAGCAATCGATTCTGGCTGATTTACGATTAGTCTACAATCGAATCGTGGTGGTTCACATTCCAGCGGTTGTAGGATCGATTCGCTTCGCTAAGCAAACATGAAGAGAGAGGTAGAGGTGTAAATTATATACAAATCTTTACACCTATATATATATATATATATATATATATATATATATATATATATATATACATATCTTCTTTTCGTGTGTACATCACTGAACTCCTAAACAGGCAGCGCTTCGATCACGGTATCGATTTTTTTTTTAATTTAGCTTAAATCAAAAAAACAAATATATCTGTTATAAAATTATTTTGAGTTCTTTCTTTTTTTATTATCAATTAAAGAAATTTTATGTTTATATATAACAAATGTATGTTTATAATATGCAGATTACATGTAATTGATAGGTCAAATTTTGATAACTCTACACGAGATTGCGTCAAGTATTTTATTTTTTATTTTATATATATTTTCATAAAAATGGTCATTTTAATCACAATATATTTAATTTTTTTAATATTTTTCGGATTTAAATCATGGAAACTGGACAATGATAGTCAAGTCCTGCTAGTGCGATATGTCATTTTCATACGTTAATAGCTTTTATAATAGTTTTATTAAATGGTTCTGAATATATTTTGTTTTAATTTTTTATAATTATTGATCAACTTTTTTGATTTGTAATATTTTTATTTTAAAAAGAAAAGATATATCCCCGGCCGGGCTTTGAACTCGGATCCTCTGTCCCTCCATGACAGCGCTCTAACCATTTGAGCCACCAGGGTCGCCTGCCGGCATGGGACAAATCTTTTCTCTTATCCGATCCCATGTCCCCGTGTTCTCGCAATTTTTCGCGATATATACACGAGAACGAATGCTCTTTGAACATTACTTTAATTTTAGGATCTTGTTGACTTACGTCATATTACTATTTATAATTTTTTATAATTATTGGTCAACTGTTTAGATTTTTAAAACACAAAGATTTTTAAAACCCGGCCGGTGGCCATATCTTTTCTCTTTAAAATAAAAATATTTTGTTTTAAGTTGCCGGATAGGCCACGAAATTTTTGATTTTGTATGAATACAACTCTAGCAACTTTATTGACATATTTGGTATATTATTGCATAAAAAATAAAGATTTTTCTTCTATATTAACTTTTTTTTTTCTTTTTTTTTTAATTTTCTTGTTTCTGTTACTGGAGTGCATCTTTTTTAGTCAATCATTCAAAAAGGTAAAATAAACCTTTTTCCAGTCATATATTTTTTCTTTATTTAAAAACGTTTCAACATTATTCTGTCATTTTCAATTTACACTTCTTATAAGTCCTTTATCCTTATTTAATTTAAAAACTATTTTCTAAAAATTTTTACAAAATTTGTACATTTTCAACCTAAAATAAAAAAAATACATAATTATAATAAATACATAATTTTATAAACAACAGGTCATAATACTTATATATTAAAGAAGAAAACAAATTAAAATGCTAATTTAATAATAATAATCATAACAGTCCAAAGTGCAAATTCTAAAATAGTTAATAATGACCATGGAGTACATTGCAACTCTAAGTATTATAAGAAATCTTTTCTCTTTAAAAAATAAAAATATTATAAGAAATATTTTAAATTATTTGACAATCTAATAAAAAAGGTATCTATGCTTTTTATCCAGTATTGTTGGGATATGTTGTTTATAAAATTATGTATTTATTATGATTTATTTTTTATTTTAGGTTGAAAATGTACAAATTTTGTAAAAATTTTTAGAAAATAGTTTTTAAATTAAATAACGATAAAGGACTTATAAGAAGTGTAAATTGAAAATGACAGAATAATGTTGAAACGTTTTTAAATAAAGAAAAAATATATGACTGGAAAAAGGTTTATTTTACTTATTTGAATGATTTCTATATTAACATAAAATTACTACTTCTGGTACTCACATATATTTGGTATCTAGGGATTAAACTCACCCATTGAGTTCGAACTTGAACTGTTTCGTGGATCTCATCATCATTTGTAGAGGTGATTGCAGAAGAGGTAAGAAGTGCTGGAGGCAGGCCTAAGGATCCAAGGGACCGATGGAGTACAACTGAGAAACTTAGTAATGGAGTTGTCCTGTAGCTGCGGCTACCTTCGCTAAAGTCTAATTTCTTGATGTGCTTCTTCAAGCTCGTTCTACAGAGAGGACATAGTCTGGGCTAACCGTGTAAGTCAGGAGTACTTAGGTATTTAGGTGCTTACACCGAGTATTTCATATGAGAGTCGAATGCTAAACTTTAGCTAAGTCAGCTGGTAGAAGACTATCCGATATATTTAGTTGAAGATTACTGGTAGAGGCATTGGCGAATTTGAGGGGGCCAGGCCCTCCTCCCTAGAGTTCTCCACACTTTGACCACAATTTTAGTTGGTTTTCAACCAGAAAAAAGACGTTTTACACACAAATTATTCATTTTATCGAATGTTTTCTCAATGGGTGCATCAAAAATCGGTGATTCCTAACCCTTTTATGTTTTTCATTCGCATTTAGATAGCTAACGACTTTGATCAAGGAGCTTATTATATCCATGTTATTGTTCTCTGGCCTTAGTTGTCCTGAATTAAAAATTGATATTTTATGTATCTTCATACATGTATGGATGGTATATTTCATTATTTTTATGGATGGTATATTTCATTTATTTTTTTAATTTCCCACCTCTAAGTATCATTTTACGACATTCATCCGGGTTCAACTTCACTCACTATTTTAATTTTTAATTATATCTTTACTCTTCCACCTATCTTTGCCTTTTTATATGTATTTTAGTCCAATATAGCCTAATTGTATTTTTATTTTTTACTTTATTACTTACTTTATTTAAAACATAATGTATTTTCTTTAATGTAATTAATAGTCTTTACATTTATGTTAGATCTCTTTTTACTTATCAATATTAATACTGTATTTTCTATAAGGGAATTTTTTCTGGATTTTTATAATTTTACAATTTTCATTTCTTACTGTATTTCTTATCATTTTCTACATTTACCCATGTCATTTTTTGCATTTCACATTTGTATTCAGTTTTCGTTTTTTATCTTTATTACCTTAATTTTTTTTGTTTTTCAACACTTTCTATTTTATTATTATTTAGTTCTTCATGTGTTATGTGAGTATGTGTTTTCCTGCCTTCCTGGCACTTCGTTGTTTGTACTGTACACTCATGCATTTTAACCTGTATATTTACCTTGCTGTGCAATATTTGTCATTTTTATTTTCAATTACCTGGATTCACCATACTTTTGATTATTTTTATTTCCATGTTTAAATATATTTGTGCCATTTCTTGATTGTCTGTTTTTCGCATGTAGCCCTGAAGAAGACCTGCAAGGTGGATCGAAACGTTGGCTACTCAATAAAGTTTTCTCCTATTATATGAGAAATTCGTTGACCTCTACCCGGACCACTTTCTTCCAAATATGGATACATACATACATTGATAACAAATTCACATAGACCCATGGCCCCCTTGGAAATTCTCCTAGATCCGCCAGAGGCCAGAGGTATCTAAACAGATTTATAGATGTTTATACAGTTGTTTCTGACCCTTATATTTTTTTACCCACAAGAACCAATTTATCGATAACCTAAAGTTTTCTCGTAGTGCGTGAAATCCTACCGAAAATAGCCAAAATCCTTCAATAAATTTTTGTGAACTTGTAAAGCAAACCACATTGCATTAATTCACTTAATATTTCTTATATCAGTGATAAATCGGTCTCCAACAATAACCTCACGACGGGATTGCGCTTGCGCAGATGACTTGCTTTATTATTTATCAGCTGTTTATATATATACTTACATCGTAGGTTCTAATGAGCTGTTACTATGTTTCAATACAGTGATTTTGTATTTTATAGTGCGTATTATTACAGGTTTGATATGATTAAGATTATTATGGTTAAATTAAAAGATTTTTAGATATCAAATTCGTGCGTTATTATAAAGATACAGCTATATTACAAAAATAAATTAATAAATCTAAATAGTATGCGGGTTGGTATAGCTGCATTCAGATATTTGGCTGAGGATAATGACTAAGAGATAGGCCCTTATAAATTTTATAGATAATGCCTAAAAGGTAAGAACAACATTGGTTTAAGAGGATCCTCCATTATTTTTATGTGATGCGATTTCCATTAATACTGTTTTCACTATAAAGGCATGAATATGGGAACAATAAAAATATAAGTGACGCCAAAATATAACGTTACAATATACATACTACATAATACAACCTCAAGATCATGTAATATTACGGGGAAAAACTATATATATACATGCTGATGTGTGTGTGTGTGCAAAAATATCACCCTTATTAAGCTAAATTTTAAAAACCAATAAAAAAAAAGTCTGTACCGCTACAACACATGAAGGGTCTCGGGTTCAGTACTTGATAGAGAACTTTTCTAAGACTCCGTTTCAGGGAGCTGATTTGTCCTTTATCACGGTCCCCCCAATAAAGAACGAGGGTGTGCCCGCGCAGAGTCGATAGATCTCACAGGGTATAAGGTTATAATTTACTTGCCACAGCAGGATTCGAACCCGGAACTCAGTACTCTACACACTGAGTTACTCCGCTCATTTAATAAAAGATAATATTTAAATAATTTTCAACGTTAAACTAATCACTGGCATTGACCTGTCGAACAATGGTTTGGCTAACCGAAGCTAAATTGCTAGCCTTGCTGGCTAAGATAATTTCTTATGGGAATGAAAAGTGAAACTAAAAGTTTAAAAACTGCAAAAGTCTTTTCAATATCATCCGAGATCGTTTCCAACTTGAGAATTACAACCCAGGGGCCATAATGTCACGACTTAATTCTGGTCTATGGAGTTATAGCTCGTAATAGGTCATACAGGATGCCATAAAAAGTCCTCTAACGTGTAAAGTAAACTATAAAAACTCCGTTAAAATATAAGTAAAATAAACATTAACGATGTAAAAAAATGGTAAAATAACGTCATCAATTGTAATTTTACTCTCGGATGTTAAAATAAATTGTTTAAACAATATGGGCTATAAAATGTTAATATTGGGTCGTTTCGTATAAAATGTCTGTTTTATTATTTCTAAAATTCAAGTGGAAATACGAAACTTCTATTGTTTACAATATCTTTATGTTTACAGATTTACGATGTAATACAATAGCAATGGGTTATTGTTATTTTTCTCTCTTTTTTCGATAATATTTATTAGGATTGAATGATTAATTATTTATGAAAGGAAAGTAGTTGACTGGATGGAAAATGGAGAACAGAGATATTTGGGGGGATGCAGTCAAAAAAACACCCAATAAGTAACAGACATATTTAATTAGTGCCGACGTTTCGACCTACCAGGTAGGCCATCTTCAGGGCTATGCGAGAGAAACAAACACAACAAAAATATATAAAAACGTTACAGTAACAAGAATATAGTGACATGTAATGTAAAAAATTAAAATAGTGACAGATATGATAATTAAAGATAACTATTATTAAAGATAACTATTATCTTTTGATCTTATTATTACGATTATGATCTTTAATCATTATATCTGTCACTATTTTAATTTCTGTTCATTATCTTTAATTTTATTATATCTGTCACTATTTTAATTTTATTATATTCTGTCACTATTTTAATATTCGTTATCTTTAATTATCATATCTGTCACTATTTTAATTTTCTACATTACATGTCACTATATTCTTGTTACTGTAACGTTTTTATATATTTTTTGTTCTGTTTGTTTCTCTCTCATAGAAACAAGATTCCTGAAGATGGCCTACATGGTAGGTCGAAACGTCGGCACTAATTAAATATAAGTCTGTTACTTATTTGGTGTTTTTTTGACTGCACCCCCCAACTATCTCCGTTCTCGATTAATTATTTACTATCCCATCGAAAATTACTGAGTGAACACGCGAATCTCATGTAATTTCTTTTTATGGGTTTAAGCTTGGACACTCGGCAGTCCAAGCTGCAACAAATATTTCTGCTCCTTTCTGGGTAGGGCGTTGTAACCTACGGACCATTCGCCGTTGTTTTGATTAATTTTCAGACAGGAAAGTATTCTTATTCGCTTGATTTATACTCCAACTTTCCAGACTCAGACCCAACTGATTTCCCTCTGTTCAAAAATTAGGATAATTTTCTTCTCATGTCAAAAACGCATTTTCAGGCTTTATTCCATCATAAAATCCTGAATATTTCAGTTCCGGGGATTGAAACATTGATAATGTATAGAAAAGGAACAATATTTTGAACGAAAAATGTTTTATTCCATAAAGTTGTTTTACTAAATAATATTTCCTTTTAAAACGTTCATATCAACAGTAGGTAGTATGTAGTTCCAATGTTCATTTTTTTTTCTATCTTGTTTCAAAGTAAAAGTGTTAATGGTAAAGAAATAAGTCAGTATTATTAACTTTTGGTATTTCAGTATTATTAACTGAGGAGCGGAGTGGCTCAGTGGTAGAGCACTGAGTAGCCATGCCGGAAATCCTGGTTCAAATCCCGCTGCAGGCAGTTACTTTTATTTAGCCTGTTTGCTGGGTATGGATCATATGGAATCTAGGACTCTTCTGGGGCTCACCCAGCCTCTATAAAATATTATAAAAATAGGGTATCCAAAATAAAGGGGGAAAACCTGGCGGTTGAGCGTGACCTAGGGCATCACCTCCTTGCAGAACCGTTGTCCATGAAAAAGTACAGTCTCTACTATGTACTGAATCCCAAATTCGTTCACGGGTCTTAGTGGTTAGAGGTCAGGATTATTAACTTTTGCTCGATTAGATTCATTTGGTGTAGTGAATTTACTTTTACTTTTTTTTTTAAATAAAAATATTTCCAATATTTCAAAACCAAAAATCCTTCCTACTTTTTCACACTCGTTCTTCTGTTCATTTTTAAATACCAGAACTCCCCCTACCAACTTGTATTTTCTCTAATGGATCTGTCATTACTTTATGCTAACTTTTAATGGACTTCTTTCTTCACTTCTATTCATATTTTTTTTCTCTCTATAGGGTTCTTAAACGCTACGTCGTTGCCTACTTCATCATCGGTATACATTAGCAATGCAATCAATAACGAGCTTTAAAAAAAAAACGCCTATTGCTTTCAAACATCCCTTTAGTTTATCAATAAATGTCAGCATATTTTTATTGCGTATATTGTTTATTAACAACATGGTAATATAACATATAAATAGTAATAAAATATATTTTACATTTTAAGAATAAAGAGCATCAACCATGCTTCATGTAAAGATCATACAAGGCTGAAAAGACAATAAACGGCTCGACGTTTTCGCCTACTTTAACATTTACTGGACAAATGTTCAAAGCTCCCTATTAATTACAAAAGACTCATTTACATGACAGTTATCAGACCTATTTGGACATGCGGAGTTGAGCTTTGGGGATCTACTAAACCATCCAATTCATCTCGTATCCAATCTTTACAATCCAAAATCCTCAATGCTCCTTATTATGTCACAAACAAACTCATCCATCATGATCTTATTATCCCATATGTTGCTGATTTGGCCCAAACTGAATCCACTAGTCTCTCAACTTGCTTCCCATACTATTCCTGATAACCCTCCGAGGCGTCTGAAAAGAAGATGGCCTCGAGACCTTCTACTATAGAACTTTATTGGAGTGCTACCGATGGGTAGTTTCTCCACAAGTGTTTTTTTTTTCATGTCATTTGTTCATATTAGCAAATTTTCTTATTGTAATATTATTACAAATGTAAATATCAATAAATTAATTTAAAAAAAAGGGTAATCACTTCATAGAGGCTGGAGACCCTCAGGAGGACTGCAGATCCCAAGTTAAATCAAATTAATCTGTCAAAGCCTCACAGATTTGAACTCGGGACTTTCGGACATTTTCCAACATCATTTCAAACTAAAAGTCATAGTGTAGTAATCTACACATAGGAATACTGTTCATTTTATTACCTTCAGCTTTGTGTAAGGTAAAACTCATTTGACAAATAGATCTCTTTGGACCGTGACAGATAGCTGTAACTGGAAGGAGCTGTTATCTGCCGCCGTGATGAGGCATTGATATGATTATAATTGAGAAGGCAGTGGAGCGATAGTATAATTATAATTGATATCCGTAGAAAAATATTATAAAGATACACATTCAAGCATAAACATGGTTATATAAAGTAACAAGTTCAGGAATTGAATAAGTGCATTGCGCATGACCGTAGTAATAATTCTGATAGATGAGAAACATTTGGTAAATTAATTGCATTTACTTATCATTTATATATTTAAATAGTTATTGTATAGTGGCAACACTGCCACTCATAACAAGAAGGTTCTCTGTATGTTTTTTCTGTGTATTGCTATTTTAGCCTTATTTTTGTTAAATTGGAAAGCTAAGTTATAATTATAATTCTACTTGTTAAAAAAACTTAATTAAACTTTTGAGAGTATATTATTGCGCAGAAAAATAATAGTAAGAAGAGGTATCGTCATCGTGGTCATTGTGGTTGCTTAAGAACGAACAAGCATTGTGGATGATTTATGTTTGGTAGTAGATATTTTCGTATCTTCGTAATAACGCTCGCATATGATATCAAAAAATCACTTTATTGAAACATAATAATTATACTCATAATAAACTTAATAAATGCTATCGCTGTATTGAACATAATAATAGCACATTATAACCTACAATGTAAGTATATAAAAACAGCTGATAAATAATAAAGAATTCATCTGCGTAAGCGCATTCCTTAGTGGGGTTGCTATTGGAGACAGGTACACGTAATATTGCAGTATCCCCCACTTAATTTTCTTTCTTACTCCAAGTACGAAGTCTTGTAAATGATGGGGGCTCTGACGGTTCCTGTAGAAGCTCTCAACTGTAGAAGTTCTGGTTGGTTCGTGTTAGGTAACTGGTTTTGATGGTCTTCAGGTTGAGTGCTTGAATGGCAGGTGTAGTGGACTAATTTTCATTGGTCCTGGATCACGAGCGTCTCGAGAATTCAGAGTAATTGCTGGAATAGCGAGAGGTCGTGAAGGCAATTCTCTTTCACTGGAGTCATCCACATTGGCTCAAAAACGAAACTCTCCTAGTTTCTTCAACCTGCTACTCTACCTTGGATGCTTGAAGACTTAAGTATTTGAAAACAGTCTGAACAGTTAATGGTTTAATGAAGATGAAGATCACGGTTTAATTACTAATTTAATTAGATCTAATTCGAATTATCGACATAACATAACAGCTACTTTGTCTGAAAAATTATTTATTTTTTTAGGTTACAAATGTATAACTATTAAATTTTCTTATTAGAGAAGAAAATAGTTGACTGGAACTTCCAATGTAAGGATAGAGATAGTTGGGGGTGCAGTCAATTAAAACGCCATAATAAGTGCATACTTTTTTATTGTGTGCCGAGGTTTCGACCTACTTTATAGGTCATCTTCAGGGATGTGAGAAAAAACAGACAAAAAAAAAAAACTATAAAATTACTTTACAGTACCAAGAAAATAATAATATAATAATGCAGATGTAATTTTTGTTCTCATACTCTACATTATTATATTATTATTATCTTGGTAATGTGTGTGTGTATAAATTTTTTTTTCCAGTCTATATTGATGGTTCACTCATCCAGTTAGATATTTTTTTAAAATAAGTTATCTTAGTTAATGTAATCTTATGTTTTTCTTTTATTACTTTATTTTTTTTTTGTACTAGAATTACAATAACCAAGAACTTCGCAAACGAAAAATAAATTGAAAATTTTCCCATACATTTTATATAAGAAAGAGGTTACACGAATAGCAACTCAAAATATTAACCATTTCAGGATGTTTTTTGAGTTTTTGTTGCATTATGTCAATATTCCTGCAGTTGGAAGCGGATGCAATGATTTCACCTTTGGGTAGAAAGCAGAAACGAATTATTTATTTGTTAATTAATTCTGTCGGCAGAATTAAAGAAAACGAAAATATAATGATGTAGAGTAACAGAAACATTAATATTATAACATTTAATATTTAATATTATTAACATTTAATATTAACATTAAAAAATAGTACAGAAAGGTGAAATATATTTTTCATTTTGTATTTCATTCTGTTAACCATTTTTTTTTTCTCTTTGTATTTTATTTGCTTTATTATCTTTCTGTTCATTTATTCTTAGATAATTTTTATTCATATTATTCCTTCACTATTTTGTTCAATTTTTCTGTTACTCTACATTATTATAGTATCATTTTCTAGGTACTGTAATGTAATTTTATAGTTATTTTGTTTAGACAAAACAAGACAGTTCTCTCTCACAGCCCTGAAGATGACCTACATTGTAGGTCGAAACGTCGGCACACAATAAATAAGTATGCACTTATTATAGTGTTTTAATTTACTGCACCCCCAACTATCTCTATCCTTATATTAAATATTCTATTGATAATCAGGTGCTTATTTCAATTGTTTAAAAATAACTCATTTATGAGAGATATGAAAAACTTCATACTTCTGTAAATATCTCCTAGCATTCATGGATTTCATATAATTATTAAAGATGGATGACTGCTATTTAAGGAAGAAAACGGATAAGTTACGTCATGCACAAAATTTATTATTGTATGATTTTTTAATATAATTGTAAAATTTATTTAAAACTTTTCTATATCAACATAACGATTTAAGTACGCTTTTAGATACAGTGGTTAAAAACTATTATAATATAGTTATCAAAACGAATCGAGCTAATTTAGGTCATCTGTGGTTTAGTGGTTAGTATAATAACCTTATTTGCCCAAGGTCGTGGGTTCACTACCCGGTGAGTAGCCTTAGGGTTTTTTAAAGGGAACAATAAATAATAGTAAACAAAACGAGCCAATTTTTGTTCTCATAAAATAATAGTATTAATTAGTATTGAAAACGAAATGTAATATATTTTCGAACTGAACCTCCGGATTCCTGCAGGAATAATTAATTCATTGATCAATAGTTTGTTTGTTGATTCATTTAACATCGCATTATGCTGTTATGGCCAATCGGACAAAACTATAGTGGGAGTTCCAAATGTTGCTTATCCAAGTGTAATTAGTGTGGGATCTTTAACAAGTATCTGAAGGCGCAAAGGTGCTCGGGGTCCCCATTTTATGTTCCTTCCTAAGAAAGGCATAACCAAGGATTTTTACTCCCTAGAGTCAATAGCCAAGCTGCAAGCCCACGAAACCTCTTTGCTAACCACTATTCTATAGGTGACCCTCATCATAGAAGTAACGAGGGGGGGAGCTTATTTGGGATGTAACCCCGCTTCCATTGCTTAGAAGAAATTTTTTTTAAAAATTTAAAAAAAATAAAACTTTGAAGGATTTTACTTTTTCAAAGTTATTATTGTGGGATTACAGAAGTAAAGGTCAATAATGCCAAAAACAAAACAAAGAAAGTGCAAACAAAGTTATTTTAATGAATTAAAGGTACAAAGTAAGCTAAAATGACAAACGTAATACTATTTATTTACAATTAATTATATTATTATAGCGGCAGTAGTGGCATCTAGCGGCAACAATAAGATCGCAAATGTGAGAACAGTTTAGACAATTCTTAGAATCTAGAAGTAAAGTCTGGATGGGTCTAGAAAGTTCCCTATACAATTAAGTATAGTAACTTATTGTAACCAATAAATAGGGTTACTTGTATTAAAAAGCTGCTTCTTGATTGCCCTTCCGAAAATAACATTTATAACTTCCAAAGTAACATTTGTAAAAAATTATAATATATTTATTTAATTTGAAACTACATGATTATAGTATCATACATATTATACCTATATTACGAGACATCTTTTTTAAAGGTAGTAATATGTTGGAGTGGTTGACTGATGGGGGTTAAACCGCCCTCCCCCCCATGAGTCAACTCTAGTTACGCCAATGACCCCCATCAATAGTTTATCTACAAGTTTATAAAGATGGAATAGTAAAAAAAAAAAAAAATACTGTGTATACATTGTGCATTGTACGTTAACAAATACTTGGAAGTTTATTGTTCTCAGAATTAAATATATGTAAGTAATTTAAGACCGCTTGGCCGGTGCACTATAGCGAACGATTCCTTCTTCTTTTTTGTTCCGTTAAATCCCCAATAAAGCTCTAAGGTTTTGTAGAAATCCTTTCAAGGGAAGTTTTATAAAAGTTTGCCTCGAAGAAGGAGAAAAAGAAAAGTGTGCAACAGTTTCGGGAATCAATCTCCGAGTCTGGAAAGGGGGGCCCTTTTCCAACTTGTCGGCTCAGTGTAGTCCCAATCAAGGCCCTGCTGTTGGTAACACTGGCTCGGTAAAAAAGAAACGTTTTCAATTACAGTTCTCTATTTTCCGCACCTTTTATTTGGATCCATTAGAAGCTCGGTGAAACAATAGCACATTTCTATTATCACAAGAGCAAAAATTAATATGGCGTTTAGCAGCTTCGGTACAGCAAGCTACTAAAAAGTACCGTTATCTAAAATTTCACTATAATTTTAACCGAATTTTCTGAAATAATTAATTTTTAAATTCAAACCTAGTACAATATAGAATGGATTCCAAATTGTTAACAAAATGGGAAGTAATGCCTTCAAACTTTAGTAATTGATGGAAATGAAATCCTGTCCTCCGAAATCCTGTAATTAATATCCCACTGACTCCTGTAAAACAGATCCGATACTCGGAGGACTACATTAAAATTGGAACCCTCATACTAGACTGAAAAAACAAGTAACAGCGTTTCAGGATACTTCAACATTTCCTACAAAAACCAAGAGATACTTGGACTTATGGAGTAGAGCTTTGGGGCTTCAACTAAGCTATTGAATTCCTCTCCCATGCAATCCTTGCAATCCGAAGGATTTTGTAAAATCCTCAATGCTCATTACTTTGTTACGAACGTCATCCATAATGAGTTCAATGTCCCGTTTGTACCCGATTTGGCCCGAATCCAATATCAATCTTTTCATGACAAACTTTATTCCCACTCAAGCCCATTAGTTTCAAACCAAGCCACTTCTTCAATTCCCCATGATCCTCAGAAAAAGAGATGGCCTCGTGACCTTTTAACTTACATTTGTTATTTGAATATAACCAGAAGGTAGTTATTTTCCCTACTTGCCTGTCTCGTGCCATTACGTATTATTTGCCACATTTGTGAACTAAGGCATCGATATACAAATTATGATTCAGTTAAAAAAAAATCCACAGGTTCTTCCGCATTCTCCTCACTCCCTGTTTCCTCCCTGTTACTCCCTGTTACCTGAACTTGATAAGAAAAGATTAAAAAGGCATTGGCCAAGAGACCTACTCAACTATTGATACTTCCATTCCAAAACTCGATGTTCCTGTACAAAAGCAAACAGAAAAACACTTGGATAAAATTTGCTGGATGCGCAATTGTGCAGGTGCAAATGAAAATTAAATAATAAATAAAGTTAAAAGTAATTATTTTATTTAAGATTAAAACTATAAGGAAAAATGATATTCTGATGTATTATATTTATAATGGAATTTTTCTTATTTTTCAGGCTGAAAAGTTTGCAATTCAAGTACAATTTAAAGTTTCTACAACACTCAATATAACTTAATTTTTTTTTAGTATGGTTAAAGTCCTTTCTTACTCCTCTTATTTAATATAATTGTAGGTACCAATCGTTTTAACTAGAGTGGGAAGGTCGACATTCGTCCCTGCAATTTCATTGCTGACTTCTGATAAATTGATGTTTGGAATTCATTCTCTAAAAATGCCAGTACGTACCATTTCAGGATGTGGTTTTAACTAAAACTTACGTCGAACGAAAGGTTTATCCATAGACACACACCACATATATTATTTTTGTGTGTGTCTATGTACGAGGTGAGGCTAATAAATAACGAGACTGACGTTGCTTTCGATATTCATGGGATTGTGTACCTTCACTGGGTTCCTGAAGGTCAAACTATTAATCAATACTACTACCTTGAGTACTTGCAAAACTACGTGAAAGAGTAAGGAAAAAACCGATCCGAAATGTGGAAGGACAAATCATGGGTTCTCCACCAAGACAATGCGCCAGCTCATTCCGCGTTATCTGTCAAGAGGTTCCTAGCCGAGTACAGCGTCCCAGTGTTAGAACATCCACCTTATTTACCAGATCTTGCACCATGTGACTTCTATATGTTCCCTAAGGTGAAATCTTTATTAAAAGGGACGAGATTTGAGTCCGTGGAAGCTGTAAAAGAGAAAGCGGCACGCGCCCTGAATGAGCTGACAGAAGATGACTTCCAGCACTGTTTCCAACAATGGAAAATTCGCATGGAGCGTTGTAGGGATAGAGAAGGGGTGTATATTGAAGGTGATAGTAAGTAATTATGTATAAAATAAAAATAAATTTTATTGCAAAGTCAGTCTCGTTATATAATAGCCACACCTCGTATGATATAATTATTAATATGTTTAAATATATTTATATCCTCAGAGAAGTTAGCAATAACCACATTACTGAAATGTTTAAATTAATACTTGAAAGGAAAATAAAAAGTTTTCACACTTTTGATTAACTAAAGTACCTCTTATCTTATTTCATGATAAAAGAAATGCTGAGAGAGAAAAAAAATGACAAAACTGTAATAGTAAAGTTTTTCAAGAAATTTTTTTTTTCCAGTTGTTTCGTTAATTAAAAATGTTTCTTTTAAAAGCAGTTTTCTTTTGAAGAAGTTTGCAATCTGAAAAGAGTATATATATTTTTAATATGAAAGAAAGTGGAATGGTTGTATGGTTCTTGAGTGAGCTAAGATGCCCCTAGTGGCGAAGGGAGGGCAAAGGGCCGCAGCCATAATTAATGTGCATATCCTCTGAGGGCCCTCATGGGCTCTCCAGAGTCGGATGATTACTGCAGTGTAGTTGTGTGCACAGGGGGCGCATATTGCACATTGCAATATGCATCGCTCCTGCGCTAGGCTTAGGTAATCTCCTTTCTACGTCCCGGTTCCCTACGGGTCAGAATTAATGCCATCTTAGGCCTTTGTTATGGACCAAATCTGATATTTATCTTTTCTAAACTGTTATTTATCAGGCAGAGGATAAACGGATCAATGTATTCTTTTAAGGTCTCATCTTTATTCATGGCCGGCGGGGATTAGATTCGTCTTCTCGTTCATGCCCGAATCGGAAAAAAAAAATTAATAAACATTTTCTGATATTTGAGGGAAACAACATGTCGGACAGGTCGGACTCCTGAAGAATGGATTTGAATTGAGTTAATACCCTGTTCTTTTATGGAAAGTAAGGAGCATCTACAGGTCTGGAGCTTTCATAATAGGATTCAACTTTTTCTCTTACCGTTGTAAAGCAACCTTACGATCCAATAAATTATGTTAATCTAAGCAATGAACGTTTCAGGAAGAGTCCACAAAAAAAACTAAAGTCATATATTTATTAAGTAAGCACATAATTCTAGTCAAATATAATTTCAAAACGCACCAAAAGCTGCACCATACAATATCCAATAATTGTAGCCATAATTATGTACAAAAATAATTGAACATAAAACTGAGTTTTATTGATATGTACATTCCACCCGTTACACTCAACTCCTGACGAAAACCCGTGGGTGGTATTTTTCTAATGAAATAATGCCCTGTCCCAATGTATATCAAAGTTTTGAGTTTTCACTTCGGCAATTCTCATGTCTGCCGAAAAAATATTCATTTTTTTATGACAATACTCTAATTGATACAATAATTTATTATTAATAAGACTATAATATCACCAAATTTATCGATGTTATTTTAAGCAATACCTAAAAATAAATAAATAAATGTTAAGACCGTGGAAAAATTCCAACGAAAAGCCCTTAAGTCTCCAAACTAAAACAGAAATTGAAATTATGTCCCTTAATGATAATTTCAATTTCTGTTTTAGTTTGGAGACTTAAGGGCTTTTCGTTGGAATTTTTCCACGGACTTAATACCTAAAAATATTTACCCTAGCTAGGTAGATGACTATAAGGTAGAAGACGGCAGGAGTAGCAGACAGCTGTAAAGCCCAAGTTATCTTTTTTAATTTCAGTGGGGAGGGGGCACTCAGCTAATTTCTCTAAAACTGTACAGCAGCCCTTCCAACCCGACATTTTTTCCAGAACTTTTTCTATTTTTTTTCTCTTTATTTCTTTTTTTTACCATTTCCACCCCATCTTGAAATGGGTGAGCAGGACAATTTTCGCCAGCGTGTTACCTTCCATATTGAATAGTTTTAATTCAGTTTGTAACAAACTTTTAACAAACTGTCAGTTTGAATTTGTATAGGCTAGAGAAGCGGAGAAAATGACAAGAGAAAAAGTTGAACAAAAGGAAAATCTCTTTATTATATTAAAACGAGCTTTAATTGGTGTAATATTTTATTTGTGTTGCCTAGCAATGGGACGAGGAACTACTTTTTATTTATAATTTTACAATCTTTTCTGTTCAAAATAAAATTTTTAAAATTATAAAAAAATAAAATAATAGTTATTTATTTGACAAGTGAGGAAAATGCCACTTTATTGCACCCGAGAGAATTTTACCACACGAGCCGAAAATGAGTCTGGTAATTAAAGGAAGGTGTTATAAGCACTTTTCTCACGTGTTAAATATTACATTTTTCCTGCACCATTTAAAAATTAAGAAATTATATAATGGAACTTCAGATTTGTTAAAACTACACTAGCGCTATCTCGTACAATTTTCTATTACTAACCATGCAAATTATAACTCTTGGACGGTTTACTCATTGAAACATTTATTTAATATTATTTAGAAAATAATAATATAATTTTTTTTTATTGTGGTCTGATCACTGCTTTAATGCTAATCTCCAAATTCCTGATGTGTGAAGGTTCTAATACATTTAAGGTTATAATAAATATTTCTATAAGATCACTTCAAAATAAATAAAATCTTTCTTGAATTAAATATAAAAAATTATGTTTATATCTCACCTTTTTATATTTTAATCTTTTCATTTTGTACCTTTCCGTTTACCTTCTCATTTTTCTTTCCCTTTTTATTAAGTTTACATTATCATCCTTTCTGTACATTTGTTCTGTATTTCGTTATCCTTAATTATATATCTGTCACTACTTTACTTTTCTACATTACATGTTACTATATTCTTGTTACTGTAACGTTTTTTTGTATATTTTTTGTTCTGTTTGTTTTTTCTCTCATAGCCCTGAAGATAGGTCGAAACGTCGGCACACATTAAATATAAGCCTTGTACTTATTTGGTGTTGTTTTTTTTACTTCAACCTCCAACTATCTTCATTCTCCATAAATATAAAAAAGTTCTTTTCTTTCTTTATTTTAACATAATAGGAAATATAAAATGAATAATATTATAATGCCGAAATTTAACATTTAAAATAATAGAGTGCTGATTGTCAAAGTCGATCTAGGTGGCTGTTACTTTTCCTCACTAGTTAGGGAAAGTGGTTTTCCCTCAGTAGTGGGGGAAAGTGGGACTTTCCACACCAGTTTTAGTTGAGTAATAGATAGCATTACTCAATGGTTGCAGGAAAAATATATTACTTTTTATTTAGTTATTTATCGTACTCGATCTGTAATGATAATAAGAGATCAACGATTGGCCCCTAAATCTATCTTGGTTATCTACGATGTGTAGTAGGGATTAAGCTATTTAAATGGAGAAAACTGTATTTAATTATAGTGGGTTGCACTATAATTGTTTCACTGATTTGAGTCACCTTTCCTTTTAAAAATTGGCATAATGATAGGCTAACTCCATTCTTGTGGTATTTTTTCTGGATTCCAAATTTGTTCTATTAATTTAGTGAATTCTTCATTTATTATTGGGCCTCCAGCCTACAGAAACTCTGCTGGAATGCTTTCTGATCTTGGTGTTTTATTATATTTCATCTGATCCAAAATTAACTGTTTATTAATGCTGTTAGGTCATGCTTTCTTACTCTCATTTTCAGCTTCATTCGTAGTCTATTTATTTTATCTATCTATGTATTTATATATTTATTGTATCGTTGTTATAAATTGCAGTTATGGCCTTTTCTAGCAATTCTTATTTATTCATCATATTCATTAACTAATAATTTTGTGTGAATTATATCTTACTCATTTTATATGCAATTATGATCGCGAGATCAAATTAGTAATAAAACTTTAGGGGTTTATTTATTTCCAATTTTCGTATCGATGCACTGGGAGTCCTTAATTTAACAGAGTGCTTCAGGATGGGGAATGGTAGGTTTGAATAATCTGAATCCCTTTGTAGGGCTTCTATATAATGAAGTCTGACCTTAGAAAAACAGTTTTAACGACTTGGATTATTGGACTATTTAAACGAATAGTTATTAAAGGATTAAGTTTGTGGATTTTTTTGTTTGTTTTTAGCATACAAGCGTTATTTTATTATTAAACAACACTGTATACGTACAAACTAATTCTTTATTATTTCAATTACATCTGCATTTTTATGCTTCCGAAACTTCGTGTTCAGAAGAAAAAATAAGGTGACACTGTCATGTTAGACAAAATTGCTTGACTAAACTAGCGAAAAATATGAAAAAATCAATTCTTGAAATTTCGGGGGTTATCCGCTTTTGACCATGAACGCCTCAAGTACCATCATTTTTTAATAAATATAAAACAAAATACAGTTGTCCGAATTACGTCATGATCTTAGTTAATTAGAAGGGATATAAAAACCTGCACCATTACAACCCGTGAAATACATAACTGTGACTACATGTGAAGAGACTGTACTGTTTCTTGGACTACGGTAGTGCAGAGACCTGATTTGTCCTAGATCACACTCAACCGCCAGATCCCCCCCTTATTTTGTGTACCCATTTTATAGAGAGCTGAGAGTCTCAGGAGGGTCCTAGGTCCCAAAGGATCCGTCTCAGACCGCTAATAGATTAAATAAAAGACTGCCAGCAAGGGATTTGAACCCAAGACCTTCGGCATGGCAACTTAGTGCCCTACCACAGGGCCTATATATATATATATATATATACATATATATAGATAGATAGATAGGTTAGGTTTTATTGCTTATAGACACTCAACATCTACGGCCATCAGCGTATTTCATTATTTATTCATTCATCAGCGTCTTTCTTCTTTTGGTTCAATATTTATTTCAAGTTATTATTATTTTAACTTTTATTTCTATTTAACCTATAATTATTATATTTTACTATACAAATTATTTTCTTTAAGAAAGGTTATCACTTTGTCTATATTTGTGATGTTATTACCCTGGATAGTCGGGGTTTTCCTATCAATCCCCAAGCCATGAAAATATGTTTTATACAGGGTGCAGTCTTCCAAGATGTGGGTGATAGTTGCACTCTGCAACTTCCGCTCTTTGGTGGTGCATCTCTCTCAATCAGATATCCGTGCGTCAGGCGCATGTGGCCGATTCTTATTCTCGTGATGACTACTTCTTATATATATATATATATATATATATATATATATATATATATTTATATATATGTTTTTTTTTATTCTTATTAATGAATTTGGTCATCTATGGACCGCATAAAACTTAAGACTTATGATGTTTCTTTTTCTTCCTTTCTTCCCAGTACATCATTTTATCTCCAACCACTCATCTCTTATCATTTGTCCACATTCTCTACCGTCGAGGCTTTGGCTTGTCTTCTTCATAATTTGCGTTTTCTATTAGTAGCCTGAAGCGGTTCCTGTCACGTATTATTTCTTCAGTAACACCTATTTTGTTTTAGCCTTCTCTTCCTTATTACATCTATGTTTTTATACAAATCTTCCTTTTAATCCATATATTTTAATTGTTTTTCTGAGGTCCTAGAATTTTTCTCTCTTTTTTTTCTAGTTCTCTTAGTTCGCCTTTCCTCTTCAGTGTTAAGCACTCTGATCCATATGTTGCTTGCATATACACAGATAAATAGTTGCTTGCATAGATAGATAAATATATAACATAACTATAGTTAATATTCATTTTAAAAAGCTACCGAATGGATTATAGATAAATACATTTAAAAAACCATACATATTAAAAAAAGATTTTCTTTTTGAATTTTAAATTTGGATAATCCTAATGGATTTCCTGGGTAACAATCGTTAATTAATTGCAGTAATTGGCCTCCGGGCCCTACAGGACCCTTCTAGAGGATTAGCGTGGCTGAGTACACCCGGGTCTATCTCTTCCAGATGTTTGCAGGACAATTAATCCTGCAGAGTCCTTTGGGTGTGTCCTAGCTAATCCTTAGCCTCCTAGGATTAATTCCAGCGAGTGCTGTAGAGAGGAGGATGGCGTGCGATTCATCAAGGGATCACAGGATTGAGGGAAAAACAACATCCAATCATTAGGACCAGATTTAACAACCAGAATATATAAACTTGAGAACTAAGAGTAGATGGGATGATATCAAATAACTAAACTGTGTAATAATGAATTGAATTGGTCTGGGGGTGCAGTCAAAGATAACACAAAATAAGCAAAACTTATTTTAATGTGCCAACTTTTTGGCCTAAGATGTATTCAGGGCAACCAGTAGTTGTAAGGGTTCGAAAGGCCACACCACCGAATGCCACACTATAATAGTTAAAATGTGAGGGATGATATGAGAAGCTTACATGTAGATTGTGTAAGGAGATGCCGAGATCGATGGAATAATTTCAGAGAACTAATTGACCGTCGGGATATTTGGGTGATATGGAGTTTCCAGGAAAGGTTTTGGTCGATAGTAATGCCTAGGTTTTTGACAGAGGAGTTGAAACTGATGGGGAGGTCGTTTAGGGTTAATGTTGGATATGTATGAATAGGATTAATACATATATTAATATTATATAATAAAATATAATATAATAATAATACATGTGTGTACAAATTTTTTTCCAGTCTATATTGACGGTTCACTCATCCAGTTAGATATTTTTTTAAAATAAGTTATCTTAGTTAATATAATCTTATGTTTTTCTTTTATTACTTTTTTTTTTTTTTGTACTAGAATTACAATAACCAAGAAATTCGCAAACGAAAAATAAATTGAAAATTTTCCCATACATTTTATATAGGAAAGAGGTTACATGAATAGCAACTCAAAATATTAACCATTTCAGGTTGTTTTTTGAGTTTTTCCTATATTCCTATATTCCTGCAGTTGGAAGCGGACGTAATGATTTCACCTCTGGGTAGAAAGCAGAAACGAATTATTTATTTTTTAATAAATTCTGTCAGCAGCTGAAAACTTCTCAAACAAAAAAAAATCCAAAAACGCCTCAAAGGGCTAATGGTCCGTTCGTTACAACACTATTCTCCCAACGCGGTGGTAATGTTTCTTAGACCTTCGGCTGGCGAATGTCCCAGTGGAATCTCATAAAAAGTATTTCATCCGATGACATTCTCAACAATGTTCTTTCCAATGTAGTGATAGTGAAAATTATCAAAAAAAGGAGGAATTAATAACAAATAATTAGAATATATTATTTAAGGAATATATTAATCTAATTTTAGAAAAAAAAGACACAAATATTTCAATGGTGGTCATGATTTGATTTAAACCAAATTAAAAAAAAAAAAATCGTATTGGTAAAGCAAAGCATTCTAAAGCAAGCTATTGTAATGATGGTGTTGAAATTATTTTATTAACTATTAGAGATTTTTTAAAGGCTTGTTACTTTTTTTATTTTAACCCATGGCATCCTTCAAATAAAACTTAACATAATGGGATTAAGTTAAAACATGCTACAACTCGAAATGTGACTTCATTAGGATATAGAATATAAGATTCATGTTAGAGAAGAAATTAGTTGACTGTAACTTCTAATGTAAGGATAGAGATAGTTGGGGGTGCAGTCAATTAAAACACCAAAATAAGTGCATACTTATTTATTGTGTGCCGACGTTTCGACCTACATTTTAGGTCATCTTCAGTGCTGTGAGAGAAAACAGACAAAACAAAATAACTATAAAATTATATTACAGTACCAAGAAAACGAAAATATAATAATGTAGAGTAACAGAAAAAATGAACAAAATAGTACAGAAAGGTGAAATATATTTTTCATTTTGTATTTCATTCTGTTTACCAATTTTTTTCTCTTTGTAATTTATTTGCATTATCATCTTTCTGTACATTTATTCTTAGATAATTTTTATTCATATTATTCCTTCACTATTTTGTTCAATTTTTCTGTTACTATTATATTATCATTTTCTTGGTACTGTAATGTAATTTTATAGTTATTTTGTTTTGCCTATTTTCTCTCACAGCCCTGAAGATGACCTACAATGTAGGTCGAAACGTCGGCACACAATAAATAAGTATGTACTTATTTTGGTGTTTTAATTGACTGCACCCCAACTATCTTTACATTAGAATATAAAATTCATTGTTCCTGAATGAAAAATGGCAATTTTTTAGTTATGTCGTTGTTATTTTGAAGAAGTGATATGTGAACATTAACAATATGGCTCAATGGAATCTCGCATCACCTAATAAATGGTTTCTATGATAAGATGTTTAGGAATTTAAAAAAAAATAATGAAAAAAAGATACGGCTGGACAAATGTAGGACTAATTTGACAGAGTGGTTCTAGTCACACACCCTCCCTTGGGTTACGTTAATTTGACTAATGGAGGGCATTAATAGAAACCAGGCGGGCTTTTTTACCCAGGTTCGGACTGTCTCTTATCTTTATTATCTCTGATTTGTACACCGGTTGACTGGCAGGTGGCAGCACCGCCGTCGCTCATCAACTCCTTCCATGTCCAATTACAAATTCAAATGACCCGCTCCTTTCCGCTCTAGAAGGACCCTATCGTCGACATTCCTTGTGATAGTAATAATTCGTGTTAATCAGTGTTGTTAGTTATGATCCTTACTATTATGTAAAAAAATTAACCTGAAAAAAAAATCTGTTATCTGAAAGAAAACTGTAATTGTAAATTTACATAGCTTTAATCTGTGTCATATATAGTTTATAGAAGACCCAAATGATATTGTGGGTTATAATGCGGAATTAAATTCAGTATTCTCATCAGTTACATCATTGAATGGATATTAACAACAATGTGCCAATTAGTATTTTCAAAGCTAATAACAGTTGCATTAAGAATTCCATATGAAATTTATCCTATCCTCATTATTGGAGCGGATTCCATCCCAACATTCTTGGAATTTACTGCATTGAATCCTATAATATACGGAAATATATATATCCATATATCGATGCCTTAGTTCACAAATGTGTTAATAAATAAAATAATTATTTTTAACTTTATTTATTTACTTATTACTTAATTTTCATTTACACCTGCGCAATTGCGCATCCAGCAAATTTGATACAAGTGTTTTCCTCTTTGCTTTCGTACAGGAACATCGAGTTTTGGAATGGAAATATCAATAGTTGAGTAGGTCTCTTGGCCAATGTCTTTTTAATGTTTTCTTATCAAGTCCAGGTAACAGGGAGTAGGAAAGCGGAAGATGTGTTGAGTGCAAATTTTTCAAAAATGGGTTTTGTTATATAAATAATATTTTAAAGTTGTGATCAGGAATTTCATACGTTGATATAAAATTAATAGAGAAGCTGTGAAGGTTACAAAAATACATTGTTTGCTTAAAATTGGACTGTATTTCTTGTGTTACATTATTATCAAAGTTGACTTCAATTTTTGACTTCAAAGTTTTCTGTACCTAACACATTTGTGAACTAAGGCGTCGATATATGAATAATTACAGAATAAGTGTACAGAAAGGACAAGCATTTCCTGTCTTCAAGCGTGCTTTAATTTCCTCTTGAATTTCGTTTTTCAAGTTATCTTATACCAAAGTCCTTGAACTTCTCCACATATTCGATTTCGTTTCCTTAAGCACTAGTAATTCATTATAGAGAATATTCGTCTTAGCCACATAGTAGCTACTACTATGTGCTACTAGATGATGCTAAGAAATACAAAGAGAAATAAAAATGAGAAGGTAAAAAGTAAGATACAAAATGAAAAATAAAGAAAAGGTACAAATGTAAAATGGTGAGATTTAAAAGTATGGAAAACCTAGTTAAATTGCAGGTAATAATATAAAATATAAGATGTATGATAATTTACTACTAGAATGTTATATAAGTAAATATGTATGAAAATTAATACAAAATATGATGTTAAATACAGAAGAAATTTGTAGAAAGTAATATATGGAAATCTCGTTCAATTACTGGTAGTGATGTAAAATGTTTGATAATTTAAGTATGGGATGTTATATCAATATATATTCAGGTATCCTCAGGGCAGAAAGAGAACAACAGCAAAACAAAACATGAATAATGCACAAAAAGGAACATCCAAACACCTCCAAGCCTCAAATGCAACTCTTTTCAAATGATGTTTTGCTGCTGTTCTCTTTCTGACCTGAGGATGACTGAATGGGCTAGGTGTTGGACAGATAATTTCTGTTTTGGTTTGGAGACTTAAGGGCTTTTCGTTGGAATTTTTTCCACGGTCTAAACATTTCTGTAAGGTCTGTTTTTACTTTTCAATATAATTATATGAATTTATTTTAATACTATACAAAATACAACACAATAAATTAATACAATATATATTTATATAACATCCCATGCTTATATTAACCTTAATAATATATCTATCGCTAATTTTCAAATACTCCATATGTTATCATATTCTTTCTTGGCATTAGAATGTTTTTATAGTTATTTTTTAAAAATGCCCTAAGCTGATACGAAATCTACTAATTCAAAAAAGCAAACAGAGGCCAAGAAAAAACCCCACCGACAGAATCTTACTAATATTATAAATGTGAAAGTTTGTATGTTTGTCTCTCTTTCACGCAAAAACTACTGAACGGATTTGGATGAAACTTTACAGTAATATAGGTTATACATGAGAATAACACATGGGCTATAGCAAGCGCGGATTTAGGGGGGCGCACGGGGGCACGTGCCTCGCCCCCCCCCCCGACAGTTTTATAGGAACTGTGGAGAATCCATTATAGTACATAATTAAAGGAAAATAACATGATCATAGTTGTTTAAATATCAGAAAGAACAAGAGTGAAACTATTTGTTTTGCTATACTACTAATCTTACTGATATTATAAATGTGAACGTTTGTATGTTGGTCTCTCTTTCACGCAAAAACTACTGAACGGATTTGGATGAAACTTTACAGTAATATAGTTTATACATCAGAATAACACATAGGCTATAGCAAGCGATTTAGGGGGGCGCACGGTGGCACGTACCCCCCGTCTGTTTTTAGGTACTGTGGAGAATCCATTATAGGACGTAATTAAAGGCAAATCATAAAATAGGTTATACATCATAGGCTACAGCAAGGGCACATTTATGTGGGGCACGGGGGCATATCCCTCCCCCCCCCGTTATTGTACATAAAGGCAAATCAGGAACTTAGCATCTTGAAATTTGTAGATAGGTTCTTTGTATAGTTTAAAAAAGAAATTTGGATAATTCCACCCCAAGGGTTTCTCCTTTAATATAATAGGGGTTCAAAGTTTGTATAGAATCCGTCAGTTTTGAAGAAAGACATCTGAAATTTTGTATGTACGAGTAACTTATATTTTTTTAAATAATTACATTATTTATTTAAAATGATCTTTCACGAAACTTTTTTTTATGTGGCAGACCAAATTCCACGCGAGCGAAGCCGCGGGCATAAGCTAGTAATTTATAAAGCTAAACCTACACTCTCCAGTTTTACCCAAATCCAATTCGAAATGGTTTGAGAAAACGTTTGTAAGCCAAGAACAACCAATAAAGTCAAATAATGAACCTTCTATAATTGATTGCTTTAAAGAAATTAAGAATATGTTCAGCACATTCAATTCTAATAAAATTTTAACTAAATTTAAAAGTAATATGTCAGAAGTGAAAAACGCTATTGATAGTATGTCAAAAATATTCATAATAATAGAAGGTTTATTATCATTATTTGATTAATGGACAACTTTAAAATATTTCATAACGTATCTAAACTCGTTTATTTTAATATCGAAAATTATACTTATTTTAATTTATTTATTTTACTTTTATTTTATTTTTTATATTTTGTGTAGGTTTTTTCTTTCCTTTTTCCTACTGCTATCAATGTATACTGCTTTTTATTTATTATGCTAATCCAACTTTCAGAGTAAATTGTTTTAATCAAAACATGTATAATGCAAAATGTTACAAAATTGTAAATTGTTAAATTCATTGTAATAAAACTCTTTATTATATAGTTTTTTTTTGTTCTTCTCTCATAGCCCTGAAGATGGCCTAAGAAGTTTAGTCGAAACGTCGGCACTAATAATAAATAAGTTCTACTTATTTCGTGTTATTTATGACTGCACCCCCCAACTATTCCATCCTACATTAGATCTTCCAGTCAACTAGTTTCCTCTTTAACACGGATCCCATTTTTAAGTAGAGCATTGAATGGCTTTTGAAACAATATAGGATTCCAACGGTTATTATAGCTTACTTTACTTCCTATTCGCTTAAATATTATATCGAATGAACAATAATAAGTTAAGCCATTGTTAGTTGATTAATCACAGTGCATCGGCTGGCACTAGTACAAATCATCCCAAGTTCAAAGGAAAAAATCTCTTGTTCCGTCCTAACATACTTATAAAGTCAGCTAAAAAAATGTATCGAAATCGCACCGATATTAGCTGCTTAATGTAATGTATTGAACATTATAGGCCATTTTGATTGAAATTGATTTTAAGAAAATATAGACCACCCAGACTGCTTGTTTATTAAATAAACTAGCACGGTTTCGGACTCAATTTTCCATTCTCAAGTCTAACTTAAATAACACAGGCCAACAAAAAAAACCTTTTTGAAAACTTTTTTAATTTTAATAGCTGATCTTGATAGATTTTTATGTGCTGAATCCAAATCTGCTCGTAGTTTTTATGTATCACCCTTAGTTTCCAAGCAAAATGTATTTTATTATATAGTCTAATACCCATTTACAGTATATAGGGAAATCAATGAAACACTGTAGAATCGTAAAAATGGTTTGTATTTACAGTAAAATACTTGGAATAGTAATTTTATGTGATGATACAAGGTTCACTTGTCAACTGGAATTGGTTTATATTTTCTTTCCCTTTTTTCCTTGAAGCTTCTTGTGTAGCTTTTCCTGCGATGAATAGCTTGCTGAACTTCCCGGTGAAGTGACCAACAGTAATCCCCCATCATGTTGGTATTCCAGCGGCCCTGGTAACGTTTTTCCATCACTTTAACGTCCTGGTGAAAACGCTCACCTTGCTCCTCACTAACATCTCCTAAATTTTCCGGGAAGTAATCGAGGTGGCTGCTCAAAAAGTGAACTTTCAGGCTCATCAAACATCCTAACTGTTCAAATTTTTTTAACATGTTAGCAACAATAGCCTTATATTCTGGGTCTTTTTCATTTCCCAAAAACTTGGTGACAACTTGCTTGAATGAAACCCATGCTTCCTTTTCATTTGAGGTCATTGTGGATTCAAAGTTAACGTCAAACATCATTTTTCTAATATCAGGCCCGGTAAAGACGCCTTCTTTCAGTTTAGCTTCTGAAAGGTGTGGAAACTTCTGACAGAGATATTTGAAACAAAGCCCATCTTTAGGCAAAGCCTTTACAAACTGTTTCATGAGACCTAACTTAATATGTAGTGGTGGTAGGAGCACGTTTTTTGGATCTACAAGGTTTTTGCGTAAAATGTTCTTCTCGCCAGGCTTTAAAGACTCCCTAGCAGGCCAGTTCTTTCTGCACCAATGTTGATTCCGAGCTCTACTGTCCCATTCACACAAGAAACATGGAAATTTGGTAAAACCCCCTTGCTGACCAAGGAGCATGCACGTAACTTTCAAATCACCACATATCATCCAACCGTGTGCAGAATAACCTATTTTATTTAACATTATTTCTAGATTTTCGTAACTCTCTTTCATATGTACAGAATGACCGACAGGTACAGAGGCATACATGTTACCGTTGTGTGCTAAAACTGCCTTCAAACTATTTTTGGATGAATCAATAAACAACCTCCAATCTTCTGTTTTGTATTCAATTCCAAACTCATTCATTAAACCATGAATGTCTGAGCAGTACACCAAATCACCCTCTTGTTCAAAATACTTCGAAAATTGTTGTTCTCTCTTCCTATACACATGAATGCTGGTTCCAGCCGCCAGCAAGTTCTTTTCTTTTAGCCTAGAGCCAAGCAGTTCAGCTTTTTCTTTTGTTAAGCCCAGATCCCTAACTAAGTCATTAAGCTCGACCTGAGTGAACAATTTAGGCTCTACATTTTCTGTAACACATTGGAATTCTTCATCGTGTTCATCTAACTCCGACTGTACATCAGAAAATACTTCTGTTTCAATAGAATTTAAGTCCTCTGGTGGTTCCGGGATTGGCAAATCTACACCGTGCCCTACTGGTCGGATGGCGGACGGAAGGTTAGGGTAGCTTATTACCTTCTTGTTCTTAGAGTTATGACCAGTAATATCTACACTGCAAAAGTAACAGTCATCGGAATGATTTTTTGGTTCCCTCCATATCATGGGAACAGCAAATTTAAAGTGTTTTTTTCTCTTTTTTTGACCATTTCCTGAGGTCTTCAACACATACATAACATACCTTATGCGGTGCCCAGGGTTTATCCTGGTCTCCAAGTTTGGTTCCAAAGTATGCTAGATAAACCTTTTTCACAAAGTCTGTAATGTTTCTTTGGTGCTTTTTAATAACAAACTCACCACAAATATAACAAAAACTGTCAGCAGAGTTTTTACAGCCGCGATGAGACATTGCACTGAGCACATGTACAGGAAACGTAAAAGTGAGGTTATGTTGAAAATAAACAAAACATCAGCTGTTTAGCATGTGTTTCAGCAGTGCTGCCAACATCATCTTTGTTCATTAGACCTATTTTTTCATGTTATCTTAACTATGAAAAAGCTGTTAAATTCTAAAAATATTTCTTTATTTCATGAATTTAACTATAAAATGTGAATAAATGGTGGGTGATACAACTTTTTAAGCATCATATTTGGATTCAGCAACCTAAACAACATAAGAATAAGGTATTTTCATTAAAAAAGTTTTTTCATCGTTGGCCTGTGTAATTTGATACTTTATTGTTAGTGTGTTTAGTTAATAATTTATCTATCACAGCCTGATTTGAATACGGGACCTACTTCTTAGCAACCCACCACTCTACGCACTGAGCTACCTCGCTCCCAGATAACTTATTAAATCAGTTAACAAGAAGAACTCTGTGAGATCCCCTCCTGGGTTCCACTCAGCCATATATATAAAGTGGTCGTTCAGCGTGATAAATCACCTCCCTGCAGAACTGTTGTCTTAGAAACAGCAGTCTCATCCATGGACTGTACCCAAGATCTTTCATGGTTTGTAGAGGTAGTTTTTTTTTTTTGGGGGGGGGGGGGTTAATAATAAAAAGTAAGTAAGGAAGGTGTTGATTTATTTTAATATTGTGATTGGTATAGCAGCGTTTATCCATATATTATATATTTGCCTTTGATGATGATATTGACATAGAGATAAGCCCTTATGAATTTTTAGCAATCAATCCTAAAGAATCGATTTCGGTGATCAGCTTTTGTTATTTCGGCAAAACTTGGGCATTTCAGTTAGGATACCGGTCTCAACTGTTCAACAAGGAGATTTTTATTTATTGCATATTGTATAGAATGGATAGAGTTTAAGTGTAGCCAATATATATTGTTATTCATTGTTCCAATATAGCAGGGCATCGAAAAGTTCTTCCATTAAGTCATTGTAAACATAGCTTAAGAAAGAAGTTTCTGTTAAAGACCTATTATCCGCTTTAGCTATAAAATTTAAAATGTAAAAACTGAAAGTCGAATGCAAAACTTGTCATATTATATTCACACTCCGTAGTAGCTTCATATGTGGCTAAGACAAATATTCTCTATATTGAATTACTGGTACTTAAGAAAGCGAAATCGAATGTTCGGAGAAGTTCAAGAACTTGGGTATAAGATAAGTTGAAAAACGAAATTCAAAAGAGGAAATTAAAGCACGATTGAAGACAGGAAATGCTTGTTATTTTTATGGATGCGAAAGAAACATTCCATCCTAACAAAGATGAACAACGTCTTCAGGTATTCGAAAATAAGGTGTTGTGTAGAATACTCGGTCCAAAAAAGGGGAGGCCACTGGGGAATATAGAAGATTAAATAATGCGGATTTGCGAAGCAATCCGGTAAATATTATTCAAGTATAAGAAAGTCACGAAGATAAAGATGGGTCTGTTTAGTCGCTGGACTTAGTAACGAACGAATTCCTTGTTGTTACTAAGATGTTAATAAGCGCTGTACCGACTGGGGTAGACTGAGACGTAGGTGAGAGGATTCCGTTAAGAGTGATCTGGCGGATTTAGGTTAGGGTAGCGGTCCGTGGACGGAAGTTTTTCGACGGAGACAGGTATCGGCATCGAACCTTCGGGTTCGCTAAGCCTTATTATTATTAAGGAAGTGGAATCATGTTGTTATTGCTTATGTTTCATCTCAAGCCAAAAATTCTGATTCCTTCAATACTGTTAAGGATCTCTCTTTGGTCAAAATTCGACTTAACCACCTATTCACCGGGGCTGCAGATCTATTCTTGTTTCTTGTTCTTGTTTCTGAAGATAGACTTACACTAGTCTGCTATACCTCTCAAGCTTTACGATCATACCTCGGGAAAAAACTTAAGTCAGTTGGATATTGGTGGATAAGAATGGTTTAATCGAGGGATTAGTGCGATGACAATACAACAGTAGTCCCTTGGGACCTGAAGAATAATTAAAGATGAGATAGGACAAAAAGAAGGCCGAGGCGGTAGTGGGATGTGGGGATTGATTGAAGAGATGTTGAGATAGCCCTTCTGTCTGTCAGCCACTTTGTTCCCAACCGTCTGCTACAGGCGAGTCCTGTCTATAGGCAGGTCGTACCTTAGTTTGAGAATGTCAGGTGATAAGAGGTTATATCATCATCATTCCATTCTAACGTCATTCAAATTAGTACTTATTTATTATTGAAGTGAAAATTTCTTTTTCCGCGTTTAGCGAATTTTGGCAGGGGAATAACTTATGGGTTAGGGGTTAACTAAAAGTGACCTGTTGCCTTTCCTTGCAGCCGCTCGGTATATTTGCCCTGAAGATGACCTACTTTGTAGGTCGAAACGTCGGCACACAATCAATAAGTATGCACTTATTATGGTGTTTCAATTGACTGCACCCCTGACTATCTCTATCCTTACATTAGAAGTTCCAGTCAACTAATTTCTTCTCTAACTAAAAGGACGTTTAATAGCTGTGCGATTGATAATAATACTATCTTAAACTTATCGTTTTCCATTGTAAATTTTATTTGTCTTTTTTAATGGCTTGTTTTATGAAATGATAGTTCAAATGATCTAAGTACTCTAGAACTTAACGGTGACAATAATGCTCAAAATGAAAATAAAATTGATTAACAACTATGAAAATATAAATAAAGTATATAAATAATATAACTAATTATTATATCAATTAAATTATTTAAATTTTGTAGTGAGCTTGAGCAGTCCATTAAATGTTTTGAATGATAATTAAATCGCTTGAAAATATATTATTGTTTAGAGTGCCATTATATGTGAAAACAAAACTAATGTTAATAATTTAAACTTACAACTTTGAAATTTAAAAAATTCAGACTACAATTGATTTAGTAATTCAAAAACACAGTTAGAGTTTTGAATTTTCACTGCTATCGGCAGTCCTATTATTGAATAAAATGGGAATCACATATATAGAGAATGGAAGAATACCCAAAGCCAATCTTGATTACAGGCTAAGATGAATCAAATAAAACAGCTTTAAATCGAAACATACAAAGCTGCTAAGCCGAAATTGGATATGACGATAATGGCAAAACCTAATTCTTTGCATTTTTTTTTTTTTTAATATTAACCTAAATCATTCCTCAAGGAAATTAGTTTCTGGTCCTTTAAGCCATTAAGATATATTTGACACTTTTTTAATGTTTTTATTATAATACAAATCTGTACTCCCGAGGTATAGATAAAATGTATACGATAAAATTTTACGAGATAAAATGCGCCATTGTGTGCATTACTGTATTTATTCAGGAGAGCGTATTTTCCATGACTTTGAACTATTAAAATTTGTTTCTTCACTACTTATAGAAACAGTGTGACTAGATTTATTGGTTTTAGATCCAATGTCCAATTGAATAAACTATATTGTATTACTTCATCAACGAAACATAGCCAATCGTAACACCAAAGCACAGCCTAACACCAACGCTGACAGCCAAAACATTAATGTTAATATAAAGAAAACTTCAGCTACTTCTTGGCCAAATAAAAACTAAACTGAAGTAAGGTATAAATCCACGCATGACGATAGTTCGCCACAAAATGAGCTGCAGATGATCCCTTCGGTCTATGCCGATAGATAGCAGCACCGGACGGACATGATAAGTGATGGACAAAAGAAAGCCGTTAAACCGCTTAAATAATGTTGTTTACATTATTATTGGCATTGATAAATTATTGGACGTATTTATAACAGTTATAAATTAATATGATTAATATGATAAATTATATTAGTATTATAACAGTTTCGACTATAACATTATAACATTCGATTATAACATTTTGTGAACATGGCGTCATTTACCTCCGCGGCACGGATATTTCTTATCACTTTTAATGTCTTTTTTTCAAAATATTAGTTCTTTTTTCATTTTTAGGAGAGCTTGCAAATGTCCTTTAGCAGTTTGTCATAAAATAAAGCTTGACTCCAGGGCAAGATCAGCAAAAGATATAATAGGTCGCATCATTAAGTTTGTTCTTTAAAGACGTCAAAAAAAGATAAGAAGAAAAATGCAACAATAGAAGTCTAAAATATACAGGCTCAGCCCAATTATAAACACATTAGGCTCTGTGTTCAAAGTTCGTCGACACTAGAAGGTCGCGTGCTGAAGAAGAGTTCCCAGAGTACTGCCATATCTTAACAATCGGAAGGATCTTGTAATAGTTTGCATATAACCTGTAAAATGTACAGAATATATTATTTTTTAATTAATAAAATAATCTTATTCATCGAAAAAGTATGTATGCTTTTTTTCAAGTGCTGTCAATTAAAAGTTGGACATCATAGCTACTACAACTTACTACTCATTTGATCCTTTGCAACTATTTTTATAACAATAGTTTTTTTTAATGTTTTTCATATTTTTTTTATTATTTTATTGAATTGTACAACTGTAATATTATCTAGTACAAGGGCTATATGAATAAATAAGGCACTACCCACTGGCAACGTTCTAATAACATTTCTATAACAGAAGGTCCCGAGGCCATTTTCTCTTCAGACGCCTAGGAGGATTGTCCGGGATGGAATTGGATGTAAAGATGGAAACTAGTGGGTTTGAATGGTCCTAGAGATTATTATAGAATGATAGGTATCTGGAATGGGCTAAATCGGTAACATATGGAACGTTAAGGTCATTATGGATGGTTTTATTTGTGACAAAATAAGGAGCGTTTAGGATTTTGCGAAGGATTTTGGATTGCAAGGACTGAATACGAGAGGAATTCGATGGTTTGGTGGAGCCCCATAGTTCAATGCCATAAGTCCATATAGGTCTGTTTGCATATAAACTGTAAAATGTACAGAATATTTTTTTTTACTTAATAAAATAATGTTCTTCACCGAAAAGTTATGTATTTTTTTTTCAAGTGCTATCAATAAAAAATTGGACATCATGGCTACTACAACATACTACTCATTTCATCCTTAGCAACTATTTTTTTTTTTTTTTTTGTAATATTACAGAAAGAATAGAACAATTATTTTATTCTGGTACCAGGTTCCTTAGGGGTGACATATGAGTTAAAAAATAACAATCAGACCAAGAGGCTACAATCTGGTTAAGAAAAAAATCTCACATTAATAAATGTATATAAAGCTTATTCTTTAAAAATGTATAAAAAATAATACCGTTATAAATGAAGAAAAATAACAATAGGTAATTCACCAATTAATTCTGATGGATATGAGCTGTTAATTCCAACTGATTAGAGAGCACCTGTTTGGGAACTTAAAAGATGTAGGAAAAGCATGGTTTTGAATCTGGATAAGGAAGAAGCATGGCGGATATTAGATAGGAGTGGGTACCAAAATCTGATGGAACTGGCAAGAAAAGAAAACACGAATGTTTTGGGACTTTGGGAACGAATGTAAAGATCCGAAATGCGAGATCTTGTGGGATTGGATAGAGAATTTGAATTGTAAGGACTAGATCTATAGAGTCGATGGTTTGGTACAAGAATGAACCTTTCAAATATTGTCTACGAGGGAAAAATCCACTTTAACTCATCATACATGTCGGACACATGATACCTCCTCAGAGCATCGAATACAAACCGCAATGAGCAGTTCATAATTCGCCTCAATCTGTAATTATCCAGTCAACAACATTTAATAATTGCACTATCTATGTAAACTCCACATGCAATGATAAATAAATAAACATAAGAAAAGTAGTAGAACCAAACAAAATTAAACGCTAACATACAAAATAGGTCCAAATGTACAAAAGGATTCATATCTACAACATATACTTGCGCATATCTAATTGCAAACATTTAATGTGGGTCTAATAATTAACTACACATTTCAAACATATATAAAAATAAATCAAAGGAAAAGTCATTTGTTGTGACAGTGTTTTTTAGCCCATCTACCAGCTGTTAACTCATTACTTATAGCCAAAGAGGTATAACCTCTAAAGTTACAATGAGATATAATCATTAACAATTTACCAGCTGTTGTTGCAAAACTTCTGAATTGGCTCTATGCATTTTTTTTAATGTTTTTTTTTTTTTAAAGCTGATAGCATCGATATAGATACTAATAACATAAAAGAAAAAAAAATCTAAATTGAACTGGGCGTTTCTGAGATAAGCGCGCTCATGCATACATCCTCTTCAGTTTCAAATAATAGCAAAGCTATAGCAATCCTGATTTATTTCGAATCCAAAATATAAAAAACATTTATGAAAAAGTTCTATGATTAACTTTTTTTTTATTTGTAAATAAAAAATATTTCTCAAACTACAACGTCATAGAACGATATGGAGAATAAAAAAAAAATAAACATAAATAATTTTTTATTTATAAGTTCTATCGTTATATCATTAAATATATGTCTCCTTTAAATGTACAGAAATGGAATTTTCATAGGGAAAATAAAATTTATATAGTAAAATAATAATACTTTTCTTTTACGTATTTAAAAGAAGAGGTAGAAAAAGATTTACAGGATATGGGATTGCTTACTAGGATGTTCTGGAAAGCAACCGTCTCAGGATGAAACTGCATACACGCGTTTCAAGAAAAACTAAAGCTGAAGAAAAGAAAAATAGACGGAAGAAAGAAGAGAGCAGAACCGGTGTTGAATGGGGGAATACTGGGCAAATATCAAGAAGAAAAAAGACAGTTGGAAAAGACGTGGTCCCTAGTATGCCGATAAGAAAAAAAAAAAATTGATTTCGTACATGTAGAAATAATGTAAATAACGCATGAGCAGAAATTGTGTGAAATTAGAGAAATAAAATTATTTCCTATGACTTTATTATTGTTTTTATATAGACCTCAAATTCAAAAGCAACATGGTCTATCACTCACTTTTCGTTAGTCAGAAATTGACATATTACATAGAAAAATGACCAACATTGCTCACATTTTAAGTTTTTTTAAACTACTTTGTCAGAAAAATTATGCTTACGGACAACTCTTTGTAGACTATAGTGTACTCCTTGTAGACTATTAACGATAAAATGATACTCAGCTAGAAGAGAATGTCCAACCCACGCAGGGCGACCTCTATCAGCGACCTGTCCCCAAGAAAGAGGTTGATGACTGCCCTGCTTGCAGGTGGGCGTAGCATCATTATATCACTTGCCATTCCCTGTCGGCGCCGTCTCATCTAAAATAATTGCAAGCTCTGTGTAAATAAACGATTGCTTGTCGCGGTGAAGGGTATAACCTGTTGATTGATCGATGCGCATCTCAAAGATGGAGAGGAATATTAACCCTCCTATCTAATTTTCTTCGGTTAATTGTATTATCGATTACCAGCATTTAGAGGATTAATTACACTTACAAATGATAGAGTTTGAAGAAAATAATGGTACAAGAGGCCCTTTTTTCAAAGATGGATTTAAGCCCAATCAAAAGTTAATTATTGCTCATTCAACGGTGCTAGTAGGATTGCTGTGCTCTAGGTCTTGGGTTCAAAACCGGCTATTGCAGATAAATTATTTAATTAATTCACTGCCAAAGATGTGTCCTTAATTGGTCTCCTATTCACTCTCCACTGGTCTCAATAGTTACTCTGCTGATAAAGAAATTCTGGGTACTCCCTGGTCCCGATTTTGCTATCCAAAGGTAGGGGGTGGAGCTGGGCTCGGAGATACCTGGCGCAGTGTGTAGATAATTTATATATCAATAGATGTTATAAGTATAATAACAGAAGTATAAGACAAACTCATACTTTTCTTGGTTCTACCAAAATAATTCAACTTTAAGCGTTTACTTTTACCCTTGACTTTTCATTAAAGAAGACACAAGTGGAATTAAATCCTAATCTGATAGACCCTATATAGTGACGAAAATTACAAAATAACTAGAATTCTCTGATAGTACAGAAGCAGTTTAAATATTAATTAAAAAAATAAGATGATTAGTTATTATTAATTACTAGCAACCCACCTCAGCTCGGGTAATAAGGTATATTATGCCTACATAATTTGTCTGTGTAATGTATTTTTTTATATATATATATTTTTTTTATCACTTACCGGCCACTAAGGACCGCCTGAATATCATTGGTTAAGCTTCTTTGGAAATCTTGATTTTCTTTCATCCCATCTCAGCTAATGTAATTAATTAGCTTTATTTTATAAAAATTATAAAAGTACAAATAAAAAATAAATGGTATAGGACAAGGGATTATGAGGCAAAATCGGTGGTAAATTCCCTTACCGCGCAGATTCGCAGTCTGATAAAACAATGGAGGACTGCACAGTGACACGAAAAACTGAGGTCCACGTACGGTGACTACAGAAAATTCTGGAAGCTGTTAAAAACCAGCACGAAGAAGAGAAGTTCAACACTACTCCACGACGGGGACAAGCTGTTGACAGTAGAAGAACAGGTTACCAAGTTTTCAGATCACTATGGTGGAATCATCGCAAGAAGAACTAATCCTGCACAAACTGATTTACCTACTGAAGAGAAAGGAAACAACTATATGTTTGTATCTCGGGAGCAGCTGAAGGCGATTCTCCGTCGTACGAAGGGGAATAAAGCACCAGGCCACGACGGGATACAAACCATATTGCTGAAACAACTGCCAAGAAGAGGAATAGCTCACTTGACCAATTTATATAACACTTGCCTCAGGTTAAGATATTTTCCTGATATTTGGATGAGAGCTATTCTTTTTCCTCTACTCAAACCCATGAAGTCGAGATTGCAGCCAGCAGACTACAGGCCCATCAGCTTGCTTCCGCATCTGGGCAAAGTCTTTGAGAAAATTGTCCTCAATTATCTCAAGACATATTGCTCAGAGATAGCTCTCATTCCACCGGAGCAAACCGCCTATCATGCAGGCCTCTGCACGGATCATCACCTGGCGAAGATACATGCGGAAGTGAGCCAGTGCACAGCCAAGAACGAAGCGACCGCTATGATCTCCATAGACTGCACGGAAGCGTTCGACTCAGTGTCCCATAGCCTACTATGCAAGACACTACAGGACAACAAATTTCCGGAACAGCTCTACTCGGTCCTACGATCGTTTCTTCAACAGCGAACGACAGCAGTCCGCATCGGTGAAACATCATCGGAAGCCACCGCATTCACCTGCGGAGTACCTCAGGGGTCTGTGCTATCTTCATTACTTTTCTCGATATACACAGCTGAAACTGTTGGAGCCAACTACAAAAAAGCTAGTGTAGCAGCCTATGCCGATGACATAGCGATCTACAGCAGCTCAATCAGAGCAGAGAGAGCTCTACGGCAGGCGGAGGAGGTCTGTGCGAGTATCACACAGAAGCTAGAAGGACTCAACATAAAAGTGAATCCTAAAAAGACGGACTGCATAATTTTCTCATTTCAGGGAAAAAAGGGCCGCCCACTCCCTAAGGTCTATAGGGTAGCGGGACGTGAGAACTGACCAGCGAGCAGCATAGTCTACTTAGGTGTCACACTTGACCGACACCTGAAACTAGCCTACCACTGCAGGAAGAAGCTCAGGTCGGTTAGGACCAAGTCTTACAGACTTAACCACCAGCTTACATCTCCTAACTTATCCCTCCGCCTAAAGCTGACCATCTACAAGAGCATCATGAGACCGGCGCTCCTCCACGGAGCACCACTATTAAGTAACATCACAACGGCAACAGCAAAAAAGCTCCAACAGTTTCAAAATGGCGTACTGCAGCGCATAGTGTGACACACAACATTAAACAAAACAAAAATGGACGTCCTACACACTACTCTCAACTTACCTACAGTTACAGACTTCATAAAACGCAGACACATTAAATTTTTTGACAGTCTGAAATACAGTACTAACCCTCTTTTCAGGACACTCACCCCAACAGGACGCCCACAAACGTGGCAAGATCACGTACAAAGTCTCAGCCTGCACTGACAAATAAATAAAATAAACAAATAAAAGGAAAAGGACACGGTGTGCGCCATCACCGGAAAAAATCTAAAGTTAATAAATAAAGAAAGAAATTAGAGCCTTCCATTTTCTCATCCTCCTCTTAAATGTGCGCAGTACAGTAAAAGAGATTCCTCTCCAACCTAATCCTAACCCAGATTAGAAATCTTCAAACTTAAAGGGGCTAAGGAAAAAATAAAATAAAACCAAATATCTCTTTATAAACGAATTTATTATCTTCCACGTTAATAATGCATAAATAAATACGTTGTTCGTTGAACAAATAACAACTATAAGCAGAAAATATTTATATTTTGTATAAAATAAAAATTACTTCAATGTTTGAAGAGAGATGTTAACAAAGACAAGATAGCATTAGCAATACAGACAACATTCCTTGTCCTGGTAAATATATTCCAGCAGAGGTATCCAGGCTAATGGAATTCCAAAGGCCAAATCGAATTACCTCAGGAAGGAGCCCCCCTGCATTGATTCCCAACAGATACATCGGTCCGACTAATCCAAACTAGACCCATTGTTGCTATTGTCCTGGAAATGTGGTCTTTACTTGTTAGTGAAACAAGGAAGTATGCCCTCCACGATGTTTATGTCCTTTCCTATATTAATATTTATAATACTTGGGGTGCCCTTTATATTTGGAAATAAGATCAAATTCGGCATCACATATTAAAATAATAGCATCCATCAACATATGAAGTACATTACTGGAGATTTTCGCAGATTTGTCAATCTACTTACTTTTTAATTCTCCAATGTAATTTCCAAGACACTTCCGTAGAAACTTCCGTACTTATGATTCTTCAATTTCCTTCTTCTTTCATCAATACAAGGGTGTAATACAAGGTAGAGTCATAAGCCTTATTCTCTATTCTCTTTACACCTCTGATATTCCGGAGTACCCATGCACCACCATCTGTACCTTCCCTGACGATAATGTCATTATTTCTTCCCTCAAAGATCCAAACATAGCCTCTATAGCTCTTCAGAATCACATATTCGATTCAGATCAAACCATAATCATTATTCGATTAGTGGTTACACAAAATGAAAATCAAAATAAACGCTTCAAAATCGAGCCATGCTAGCTTCTCCCTACGGAAAGCTTCGTGTCAAGCAGTCAAAATTGACAACGACTATGTACGCTCTAAAAATAAGATTAAAAGACTTATATATTTAAAGACAAAAAACTTATATGGAACATACATACAGAATTAAAAAGACAAGAACTACAAACAACTGACACATGTACTAAAGATCTTCATGTGACTTACAAAAAACAAACTACTGGTCTACGACACTAATCTACTAAGATCTATTTGGGGTTCAGCAAAACACGTCCATATACACAAGATACAAATCTATTTATTTATAATTAATATCATTATGCCAACGTATCCCTTATGCAAACCTGCCCCGCTCTACCCAAATAATTTGACTCCTGTAAAGTTTATGGTTTGAATGGGATAATTTTCTAATCAAATATCGAAGAAGAAATTCACAAGAAAGACCTTCTTGAGTTTCGAAGAGAAACTTGGTAATGTTTTGTGAAGAAATTATAAATTAACCTGGAAAATAAGATAACTATTAAATCTCTATGTAACATTGAGAAAATAACATTCAGAGGAACTGTATATAAAATAATGTTTTTAAAATATATAAAACATTATATTATACTGAAGTATAACCCATATGATCTACCAACGCCACGCCTATTTAGGAAAAAGAAAAAAAAACATATGATCGGCATAATTCTATCTTTAGCTGAAATTCCACTTTATACAGAAAGATTTACCTTTACAATCTTTCCGGCGAGACATCCACGTTAAACCTTAACCAATTTATCCTACAAAGGCAAAAAGGGATTTTATTAGAGAAGCAATAGAAGAGACTATCAAAGAGGAATGGTATAAAGAAGAAAATGGGAGATGAAGAAATAAGCTAGCTAAGAAGAGGCCATTAATTCTTGACTTGGGTCGGAGTCGAGAGAGAAAAAAACAGAATTACTTGACTTCAAGAGGATTGGAGATACATTGCGAAGGCCCCCTTTTCGCCTTATATCCAAATTATTCTTCTCATTGCTTTTTTATTCTAGAATTAACATGTAAAAATATACAGATTTTATAAATCTTTTTTTATTCATTTATTGAAATTTGTAACAGTAACACTATAAAATAGCAGCCAAAAACTGTTTTTTCACATAAGTTACTCACACATTGGAGCACATGAATCAATCCATGTACCTGGTTGCTCTTTCTTCATCTGTAAAGGTGTAATGTTTCCGTGCAACTGTTCTTAATTTAAGTCTCTCCGTCGTAAACCAACGACTTCCTGCCCTTCTGTATCGTTTATTAACATCCCACTGATTTCTGTAGAACAGGTCCGGTACTTAGGACTACACCTTGACAAACGCTTAACTTGGAATCCTCGTACTGGCAGTCTAGTAACCGTCAGTAAAGGACAAGAAACAGCTCGCCGTTTCAGGCTACTTTATCATTTACTAGACTAACGCTCTAAGCTCCCAATTAATTACAAAAGACTCATATACATGACAATCATTAGAGCTATCTGGACTTACAGAATCGAGCTTTGGGGCTCCACTAAGCCATCGAATTCCTCTCGTATTCAATCCTTACAATCCAAAATCCTTCGTAAAATCCTTACTTTGTTACGAACAAAGTAATCCATAATGACCATAATGTCCCGTTTATTGCTGATTTGGCCCGAATCCAATATCAATCTTTTCATGACAAACTTCATTTCCACAGAAACCCACTAGTTTCTTATCCTCCGAGGCGTCTCATAAGAAGATGGCCTCGTGATATTTTAAGCTGAACTTTTTATTTGAGTACTACCACTGGGTAGTTCCTCTACTTGCCTTTGTCTCTCGACATGATTTATCATTCATTATATTTACTTGATGTATCCTGTAAATTTATAAATTTATCTGTAAATGTAAATTTGAATAAATATATTTAAAAAAAAAAAAGTTTCATATCCCTACTGTACATAATCCTCTCCTCCCTTCTGTCAGCAATTTGTCTAATTGTCAAATTTAACTCTTTTAAATAATCCTGGACCTCTATGAACCATTTGTTCTTGGTTTTATTTTTGTAAAAGTAGTTGAATAATTGTTTTAATAATCTGGTCTCTGATAATCTTGATAAGTGACTGAAATGGGCAATTTTTTTGCTTATTGTATCCACTATTGATTCATTTTCTCCATAGATCACTTCGTTATGCATCAATCTCTATTGTCCGTCTATTTGATGTTATTCATCGATGATTCTCCTGGCTATTTTTGTAGTTTATCAGTAATTGCTTTGTAGTTCAACTTAAATAGTTTTAGGTTTAACTACAGAACCGTAATGTTTGAATGTTGCATTCATTGAAAGAGATTGTATAAGTTAAGTGATTCGTTGTGCTTGTTTCAGTTTTGTTGTTCAGTATTAGAGGATCTTTCATTTACATTCCAAATTATGATTTCACCAATATATTTGAACTTAGTTGCAATCTTAATTTGTTTGTTATTATTTAGTTGAATGGCAGGGGTTTCTATCTGGAAGGTTGGCATCAATTTCCGTCTTTTAAAACGAAAATTGTAGTCCAGTTTTGCTGCTTTGTTTTCTATTTGTTCAATTTGGAATTTATCATCTTCCAATTATTTGCCAATAGTGCAAGATGAAAGGCGGTTTCTATCAATCTTGATGTTTGGCAGTGATTTCTTTTCCCATTCCCTCATGAATTTCTCTAATATGCAATCAAATAAAATCGGCGAGAATCGATCCCCCTGTCTAAGTCTAGTTCGGATTGTAAATAGTTTCGACAACTCCCATCTAAATTTAACTCTTGCGTTGAGAAAATATAAAGCCTCTAAATAAGGAAGTAGGTGCAAGGAAGAAGCTTAAGAACAAAACTCTGATTAGTTTTTATAAATCTCAATAAACTTTCAAGGTTAGTATTTTCAAAACAAGAATCATGTCAAATCTTTTTAAAACGCTAAACAATTTTTCACAATACATTATTTATACAGAACTAATATTATTTCCTTATGAAGACGAAGAGTGCATTTTGCAGCAGATACTTCACATTAGACTTGAAAATAAGATTACTAAGATGCTTTTCTTAAGGGGTAGAAGGCTGAATCCTAAAGAAAACAGAAATCCAAAAACACCTGCGTTTGAAATGTGGTCGTACTGTAGGATTCACAAAATAAGTTACAAATGAGACCATTATGCAGAGGATCCTTTGTCTTCTTCTTTCTGGCGCTGCAATTCGTGGCGAGTCAAGGCCTCCTTTTAGCATTAACCGCCAGTCGTCTCGGTGCAATTCTGCTGCTTTCCAGTTCCTTATTCCCCAGATGGACAGCGCATCCTCAGCCACTCCATCGGCCCACCGCAGTCTTGGCCTGCCGATTCTCCTCAAGGCGTATAGCTTTTCTTCGAGTGCTTTCTTTGGGATTTCATCGTCTGTCAATCTATAAAATAAAATGTAGATAATATAACCAGGTTTTTAAAAAACTAATTTTTTGGATTATAAAATGGTTTTTTTAATCAGCCATCATTCAACCATTACTTGGCAGAAAGAAAACCAAGCCAAAAAAAGCAGGTGGTTTAAAAACTGATGCATATTATTTCAAAGGTTAAAATTTAATATTGCATTATAAAATAATGTTTATGATAGTCTATAAATATAAAATACTTTGTATTGAATGACTGTCGGATCAACGCACAGCCTAAATCACTGATCGCAGAGACCGGAAACTTGGTGGGGATGTTGTTTGTATGACGTAGGCATCCGATAAGGGTGGAAAAAAGGGACAAAGTTTGTATGCTTGCTCACGTGTTTTTACTCGCAAAATCTACATATTTTTGCTGAACAAAACAAATCAAGTAACACTTCTCGCTACTGGATTATTATACAGTATACCGGTATTATTCTCAGTTTATACGGCGGAAATCGTTGGTGCCAAATACAAAAAAGCTACTGTGGCGGCGTATGCCGATGACATCGCCATCTACAGTAGCTCATTGAATGCAGAGAGAGCTCTACGGCAGGCGGAGGTGGCTAGTGAGGAAATAACTAAAAGACTGGACGGATTGAATATTACAGTTAGTCCCAAGAAGACCGACTGTATTATTCTCTCCTTCCAAAAGAATAAGCGCCCTCTACCTAAGGTTTATAGAGTAGCAGGCAAAGTTAACAAACCTGCGAATAGGATAACGTATCTCGGTGTCACCCTCGACCGGCACTTGACGTTATCCCAACATTGCAATAAGAAGATCAGGTCGGTGAGAACCAAATCTTACAGGCTAAATCATCTTTTAACCTCACCGAACTTATCACTCCGCCTCAAAGTAATGATCTATAAGGCAGTTATTAGACCAGCACTCCTTCATGGGGTGCCCATGTTGAATATCATTGCGCCAACAACTTCAAAAAGGCTCCAACAATTTCAAAACCGTATGCTGAGGCGTAGAGTAAGGCACACTTCTCTACAAAGGACGAAATCAGACATAATACACGAGACTCTCGGACTCCCGACGGTAACGGACTTCCTCACACGGAGGCATATCAAATTCTTTGATAGCCTCCAACACTGCACGAACCCACGTATGTTTCACGGCTGTGCTGATCCATCTGTGATAAAATTTGATATGGATAATCTCAAGCCTGGGGAAGGACATAGGCTACTTTTTATCAACACACCATACAGGCAAAGTTTATATAAAACAACTGAACTTAGCATCTCGCAGATAGGTTCTTTGTATAGCTTAAATGAGCACTAAGAAAGGAATTTGGACGATTCCACCCCCAAGGGTTTTCCACTTAATAAAATAGGGGTTCAAAGATTGTATGGAATCCGTCACTTTTGAAGTTAGACATCTAAAAATTTGGATGTACGAGTAACCTATAGTTAAAAAATAAATTATTAATTTAAAATGATTTGTCACGAAACTTTATGTGGCAGACCAAATTCCACGCGAGCGAAGCCTTTCCACGTGGGCAAAAGCTAGTTATAAAATATAATAAATAATAGCCCATTTCTAGGTTTTATTCGTAATTTTTCATTGGAAAAAGTAAAAATACCAACACAATAATCCTTTTATATTAAAATCGTCATTTTTAATATCACAACTAATTTCATCCCCACATTATTATCCTTTCAATTTTTTAACTTTTTAAATCTGAAATTAATATTTATTCAATCCAATCAGAAAGTTTTTGTTTGTGGAGATTATATTGAATTTTAAATCCTTATTTGACTTCATCGTTATTAAAAATTCAAGGAGGGATTTTTATAAAAAAGAAAATAATATGAAAAAGTTGCATGAAAAAATACTAAAATCCATTCATAAAATTATTCATGAAATTCATAAATTTGTAATAGTGTTTACTTTGCTCAACATTTAATTGAAGTTTTTGAAGATTTAAAAACATACAGAAAATATAATATTAAATAATTCAAAGAGGTAAGTAAGGTTTAATAATTATTTATTTAATAAGATTTGAATTTGTAAAATAAGGGCTTATATAGTAGTTGGGCTGAGAACCGAACGAATTCCTAAACAGGATTGCGTTAAGAATGATCTCTGAGATTTGATTGGGAGTTGTAAGCAGAGATTGGTGGTATTGGTATCGACAAATATCGATTATTCCTTACTGTAATATAATAGTTAAATATAAAGTTGTAAGATAATAATATGCCCTATAGATAGTATGAGTCAGACTTATAAGCCTAGACTTATAAGTTCAGATATTGTTTGAAAAGTCGTGTTAGTTATTTTAGAATCGAAATAACTCAGATGTCTTCTTCTTCTTCCTCTTTGTACTTTTCAGAGTGGAGGTGCCTCAGACTATGCCAGCCACGCATCCTGGTTCCTGGCCAGCGCTTTCATGGCATTCAGCCCGTATCCTCTTTGCTGTCCCAGCTTGGAGATGTGGTCCATCCATGTTAGACTAGGTCTGCCCAGTTGGTCTAGCTTCGAAGAACTTCTTTGGAACCCGATCTTCCTCCATTCGGAAAAGGTGGCCAAACCATTTCAGTTCCTCTTTTCAACCGCTTCTTTTACAGCTGAATCTTCCGGGTCCTCTGGTATTCGCTGATTTCTGGCCACATCTCTTCTGCTTCGGCCAGTCACTCTCCTCAGATATCTTATTTCTGCGGCTATTACTGAGCTCCAGTTCTTGTCCAGTGGGACTCTTCGCTTCCATAGAGAAGAGTAGGGAGGTAAATAGCCTTGGAAATGTGTAGCTTCACGTTTTTGTCCACTTCCCTCTTTCCAGCAATTGTGTTGCATAGTTGGTAGCAGACATTAATTGCCTTAATTATCTCAAATAAAGTTTTATAGTAGAAGGTTTCGAGGCCATCTTCTTTTCAGACGCCTCGAAGGGATATCAGGAATAGTATGGGAAGCAAGTTGAGAGACTAGAGGATTCATGTGTGCATGGAGCTTGTCATGGAAGGATAGGTATCTAGTTTGGGACAAATCAGCAACATATGGGATATTAAGTTCATGATGGATGAGTTTGTTTGTGACATAATAAGGAGCATTGAGGATTTTACGAAGGATTTTGGATTGTAAGGATTGGATACGAGATAAATTGGATGATTTAGTAGAGCCCCAAGGCTCAACTCCGTTTATCCAAATAGGTCTGATAACTGTCATGTAAATGAGTCTTTTGTAATTAATTGGGAGCTTTGAACGTTTGTCCAGTAAATGTTGAAGTAGGCGAAAACGTCGAGCAGTTTCTTGTCTTTTCAGCCTTGTATGATCTTTGCATGAAGCATGGTTGATGCTCTTAATTCTTAAAATGTAAAATGTCTTGTATGGGGTTAATCATTTAAAATAATAAACCAATACCTAAATAAAGATAATGTTACCTTAGGATAGAAAAATTTATGACTAGCTAATAGGGCTATATATAAGGAATGAGTATTAATAAATTGAATGTTGGAAAACAGTTTCCTTTAGCGAGAAGAGGAGAAATTTTGATAAGATTACTATTACGTTTTAATTGAATATTTTAGTTTCATTAAATACAATTAAATTATTAAATTACAGTCACCGTTACTCTTTTCAGTATTTAAGGAGGAAACTGTAGGTGTCAAATTAAAAAAGCTACTGTGGCGGTGTATGCTGATGACACCGCTATCTACAGTAGCTCATGGAATGAAGAGAGAACTCTACGGCGAGCGTAGGCGTCCTCTGAGGAAATTACTATATAAAATTGATATTTATATAATAACTACTAAACAGTTAAACCCAAGAAGACTTACTGTATTATTCTCCCCTTTCAGAAGAATAAGCGCCCTCTACCTTAGGTTTATAGAGTAGTAGGCAGCGAAAATAAACCAGCCAATGGAATAACTTATCTGGGTGTCACCCTCGACAGCCACCTGACATTGTCTCTACACTGCAACAGAAAAATCAGTTCTGTCAGGACCAAGTGTTACAGAATTCACCACCTGCTAACCTCACCAAACTGTTACAACCACCTACTAACCTCACCAAACTTTTACAACCACCGGCTAACCTCACCAAACTGTTACAACCACCTGCTAACCTGACCAAACTGTTACAACAACCTGCTAACCTAAAAAACTGTTACAATAACCTGCTAACCTCACCAAACTTATCGCTCCGCCTTAAATCAATAATATATATTATATTATTAATAATTAAGTTGTTATACCGCCGATGCTTAATAATATTTCGCCCTCAACTACAAAAATGCTCCAACGGTTTCTGAACAGTTCACTGAGACATCCAGTAAGGCACACAGCACTGTGGAAACACGATAAGTACACTCGGGGTACCGACGGTAACAGACGGAGAAATATCATTTCTTTGATAGTCTCCAATACGGCACAAATCCGCTTTTCAGTACAGATGCTGGCAAAAACATGTACTGACGCTCGGAATAGCTACAGTCCTATTTCTATAACCGAACAGAATTCCAGCATATTCGCATCCTCATCCACCTCTTAGAATACATCCAGTACAGTACAAGAGACCCTCTCATTCTGATGTCAAAATGATATCAAAACTAAACAAACCAAAAAAAAATTGATAGCTGATCCATTATGTTCATAGTGTCCATTTCTTGTTAGGAAACTGTTTCACTAGGATACGAGTTTCCAAAAATACAATCATAATAATAATAAAAGATAATTATTTAAGAAATTATAAAAATGCCATTTGGCACATATAGTATATCTTATAGTATACAGTATAGATCTTCTTTTGAAAACCTCCCCTAAGGAATTCCCGTGGAAGCGTGAAAATATAAACACAAAATATGAACATCCCAATATAAAATCATATATTTACAACTAACTTAAAACATTCAACTCATCAACAAAAAATCATCTTTTCTACTCTTGCTGAACTTACCACTTAGATCAAATTTGCTGGATGCGCAGTTGCAAATGGAAAATAACATAATAATTAGTAATGAAGAACTTAACCTATAAGAGGGTTGTAATCTGACCAAGCTTAACTGCTTCTGCGTCTATTGAACGAGACACTTACATTCTACAGTTGATTAAACAGAAAATAATGTTCCTGAAATGGATTCGATTACTAGCGCGAGAGTCAGATGTCAAGTGCTGTATTGCTTAATCATCATTGAAATCTAACTCGTTTTATTTATGCAGTACAAAGAAATAATTGTATTTCAACAGACCCTAACAATAGGAGGACATCCTTTAGCACAGATGGGTACATAAGAAGACAACAAACAACTAGCCGAAAGACAAACAGAACAAAGATGGAGACAGAAGTGCACTTAGTGCAGGGGGAGGAAGCGAGTAGCCCGTCCTTATTGTTGTACCTACCGCTAGGGAGAGGGGCTCCCTACCCGGATATTGGGTTCGGGAATCGATAATTTGGGAGGAAGTTAGCTCCACTGCCTTCTCAATTATAATCGTATCAATGCCTCATCACGGCGGCAGATGACAGCTCCTTCCAGTTACAGCTATCTGTCACGGTCCAAAGAGATCTATCTGTCAAATTAGTTTTACCTTACACAAAGATGAAGGTAATTATATCGCTTTACAGAATTATGAAATGAACAGTATTTCTATGTGTAGATTACTACACTATGAATTTTAGTTGGAAATGATGTTGGAAAATGTGGTAGAGTGCCGAAAGTCCCGAGTTAAAATCAGGCTGTGACGGATTAATTTGATTTAATGTGGGATCTACAGTCCTCCTGAGGGTCACCAGCCCCTAATGAAGTGATTACCCCATTCTTTTTTTTATAGTTCAATTTATTGATATTTACAACTGAAATTATATTACATCAAGCAAATTTGCTAATATGAACAAATGACATGAAAATAAAAACACTTGTGGAGAAACTACTCTCAAGGCCATCTTCTTTTCAGACGCCTCGGAGGGTTATCAGGAATATTATGGGAAGCAAATTGAGAGACTAGCGGATTCAAGTGTGTATGGAACTTGTCATGGGAGGATAGGTATCTAGTTTGGGACAAATCAGCAACATATGGGATATTATGTTCATGATGGATGAGTTTGTGACATAATAAGGAGCATTGAGGATTTTACGAAGGATTTTAGATTGTAAGGATTGGATACGAGATGAATTGGATGGTTTAGTAAAGCCTCGAAGCTCAACTCCATATCCATGTCCAAACAGGTCTGATAACTGTCATATATATGAGTCTTTTGTAATTCGTTGGAAGCTTAGAACGTTTGTCCAGTAAATAAAAGAAGTTTTTTTGCTATCACTTCCGTGCAATTAAGCTAAATTGTTTTTTGTATTAAATTTAAATTAATAGTTAATTTATATCTTCATTTTTTAAATTATTCTTTTAAATTCTATTTTAGTAAATATCAGGCCTGTGTAGTAATTATTCATTAGTAATAGTTTATTCATTGGTCTATATATTTCATTAACCATATGTTGTTTTTTTGTTTTATCTATGTGTAACTCTCTCCTTCATTAAATTAAATTTTTGTTCATTTCAATATTTCTTTTTTTTAACAGCATATTATTTTTTTTCATCCATAATTTTTGTTATATCGTAAGTGCTTAAAATAACCAGCATTTATTTTGTCGGAAATTTTCACCTGTTGGTTTTATTTCCTGCATGGTGTCGCTCTCCCCAACAAACGGTATAGGAAAAGTTTAAACGAAAATTTTCAAACATCGAATTTGAGAGACTTTTACCTATGACTGAAACCTCGCCTCTTCTTAAATGACTTCGAGCTACAATAAGGTCACAATTGATAAATATATTTTATTAAAAATGTTGGAGTAATTTTCATTGAGTTATACAATGTTTCAAAATAACGTTTATCGTTATTCTTCAATTATAATTGAATGATGTATGTTGAATGATAATTGTTGACCTTGATAATATATGTGGAAGAAAGTGGTCCTGGTAGAGGTCAATGAATTTCTCTTAGAATTAGAGAAATGTTTATCAAGTAGCCAACGTTTTATAATTTTTATAAATACGGATTTTTATATTTTTTTCTGGATTTTTTATAATTTTACAATTTATTATTTCTTACTGTATTTCTTATTATTTTCTATTTTTTATTTTTATTTACTACTGAAACCTGATACCCAGGTATTTTAACTTTAACATTTACCCATTTTAATATTCAATGCTCAGGTCCATTTAATATTCAATTTTTTATCTTTATCACCTCATTCTTTAATTGTCAACACTTTCTGTTTTATTCTTTATTATGTATTATACTGCCTTCCTGGCACTTGGTTGTTAATACTATACACTCATACATTTTAACCTTTATATTTACCATGCTGTGCAATTTTTATTATTTTTTAATTTTCAATTTCTTGTATTCACCATACTTTTATTATTTATATTTACCATGTTTAAAATTTTTTGTACTACCTTTTAATTCTCAATTATCTGTAATTTGCATATAACCCCGAAGAAGACCTACAAAGTAGATCGAAACGTTGACTACTTAATAAACATTTCTCCAATTCTAAGAGAAATTCATTGACCTCTACACGGACTACTTTCTTCTACATAATTAATTATATATATTGCGGGTGGAAGTTCAAGAAATAATCCCTTAAATAGATAAACTATTTATTATAGAGCGACGTTTCGACTCACACTGACGGCCTTCTTTAGGCCTGGATAGACAAGATACAAACATAGTTAAAATTATATATTTGCAAAATAAAAATAAAATAGATAAAATAATATATAAAAATGAAAATATTGTGGTAAATAAGATGCAACAATAAGAAAAATTTAAAGTATAAAATTAAAGTATTATTTAACGGAATATTAGTAACTGAAAATAATGGTAAGAAACCATAGGAATAACAGGAAGCCAAAATAATAATAAGTAAAATAATCTAATAAGTACTATTTGAGATGAAATAATTATGGTAATAGATACAATGAAACTTATCTATACACTTTAAAAAACAAAGTCCTCGGCCGCGTTTGTTCGCGGTAAACTCAATAACCACTGCACGGATTTTCATGCAGTTTTAACCCTGTATAGATAAAGGGATTCACCAGAAGGTTTAGGTACATAATTTCTCGAGGTTTTGTGTAAATGGGTTGGATGGGTTGGATGTGGATGGGTTTCACTGAAGAAGCTGCCTAATCCCGTGCAATTATCTAACGTGCGAGGTTAGGCTAGGTTGATTATTATGGAAACTTAACACCTAAGGTATTCAGTGTCCTATTCTATAATATTTGGTCTATTAGATTTTACGAAATATACCTTCATTTTTGAGAAATTCAATTATTGTTTTAAAATTTGTGTATTGTCACACAGCATCGTTTGAATTTTTCTCTCCATTCCTAAAATAGCTTTCATGTTATGGGCATTCTTCAAGGATATGGCGTATTGCCAGTTTCTAACGTGCAAGATAATAAATTTCTATATAAAGAAATATTTGGTATAATAATTGATAATAATAATTTCTATATAATAAAGTACATTAGCTGAGATGGGAAGAAAATCAAGACTCCCAAAGAAGACTAGCCTAATGTTGTTCGCGTGGTCCTTAATGGCCGGTACGTGATAAAAAAAAAATACATTACACAGACAAATAATGTAGGCATAATATGCTGCCGAGCAAAGCTGGGGAGGGTTCTAGTAATAAATAAAAGTGTAAAATGCAGCATACCTTGTAATGTAGTTATGGAAACGTAGTTCAGAAGTATGTAAGTGAACCCTGAAATAACTTACATTAAACAGTATTCATCTAAACCTCGTGTTCATAATATAATATACATAACTATAGTTCTCCCTTATTGTTTTTGGATCGAAGATTCCTTTCTCACGTCCGGCCTTTCCCTAATGGAAGTGATTGACTAAATTTAGAATAACACTTGACTATGCAACAGATTTCGAAGAGGTTAAGCTCATTATATCTGATGACTTATTATTATAATCACCCGTTTTATCCACGCATTTACGCGTTCGAAAATTGGTTAAGTCCAAACAACTGCTGTTAGTATTTCATTAAGAAATTTTCTTAATATTCTGGCTTTGCCCAGGAGAACTGCTTGCTGAACCTCCCTTAAGACATTCAGTAGATGTTTCAGACTCTGAGTCATCTAAAACATCACTATGGTTTTATGGTTCGGTCTATTTTTGAACATTGTAATTGGTGTTACCACCACGCTTTTCATACTTCAGAGTTAGCCGCTAGTTCCTGATATTTTCGTAGTTTCTCAGCAACAGTAAATCAACTCAGATTTTACTATTGTTAGGGCTCGCAATATCAATAATATTTGCTTTATTCTCTCTCAAATTTATTAAAAGGATATCAGGTCTATTGTGACGCATAGTACGGTCATTACAGATTCATCACAGTACAGTTTGAGGGAATCTGTTTGAAGAAGCCTATTATTACTAGGCTGGCGCTGTCTTGTCCAATAAGTTGAATTTTCTATTATTTTTTTCTATTATATTTTCTATTATAAAGTTTTGACACATTTTTATGCTTCTACAGATACTCCCTACTGGCAAGCATAGCCGACATTTATCAGTTGTCATGACTTTATCTTGAATGGAAACTACAAAGCCTTCACTTAAATTCCCACAGCCAGTATTTTAGATACATTCATCACGTATTCTTTCTGGTTCCGACCGAGTGGTCAAGTTTCTGACGTTTCGCCGGCCTAGGGCTTAATCTGAGCCTGAAAACGTCCTTAATACTTTAGTATTTATAGCTTTTCGGGTCCATGGTGAAGCCTATTCTTCCAGTGATCTGATTAGCTGTTTCTGATTGACCTGGCTCCAACTGGGTGGTCTCTGATTGGTTTGTCTTTTCTTTCGGGTTTTTTGTGCCACTGGTATGTTTGAAAGCCATAATTTGCTTTCAATTTATATTTCATTTAATTTATATTGCATCTTGAAGTGCGTCACTTCTCTAATATACTCCTTTTTGTCGAGTTATTATACTTTTTAATGATTTAATGTTTCCTGCTGTTAACCATTCAATTGATTTTCCTTATCTATTAATATTATTATTATTTGCGCTTCTCTCTATGACAATGTCCTGATCAAGGACTAAAACGTCGAAGGAAACATCGGCATCCAAACAATGAATTTTATACAGTGAATACTTATTCATTCGCCACATCATCCGCTATACATCTTCAGTAATAATATAATTTATATTAAAGTGTATATATTTTTTGTCATGTTTTCAACATAACTATAAATGTTTTTTTTTATTCCCAAAACGAGCATCTAGAACTTTAATAAGCGGGCGGCGAACCCTCCAGGCAGTACTATAGCACCCTCCCCAGACAGCATAACGGCAGCATTCGAGGGGTGCCAGAACTACAACAGATATTGTGGTCGTATCCTCTAAGATCGGCGCCTCCCATCCCCGGGATGTCTCTTATTGCAGTTCCTGATTTATTTATCATTTTTAAGGAGTCCTCTTGGGAGTCATATTAATATCCACGACATTTATTTCAGAGCAAAACATTTGCCTCTCTCCAACTCTGTAAGAACATCATTCTCAAACAAGTAACTTTTTACGATACAAACTAGCGAATTCTTTTAGCTCTTGTTAAATTTTTCTCCATAATGAATAACAATACTTATTTCCTTTTGTTCCTTTTATAAATACTAGATTAATTAAAATTGTACTACTATTCGAAAGGGAAAAGTATCAGTATTCTCAAACTCAAAATATGAAAAATCCTTTTATTAATTTATTCATTCTTTAAAATTTCGTATTGACAACTTCAGACCACGTTATAACTTTAATTCTTTTTTACTGACGTCTGCTAGAGCTTTCTCTGTCCCCAATATTCCTTTGAGCGTTCAAAAGCACACTTCATTTGATTACCTGCGAGGATGTCCTGGAAATCAACCGCCTCAGGATCAAACTCACCTAGGTTTTCAAGAAAAACCAAAGATGAAAACGGGAAAGAAATGGACGGAAGAAAGAAGGGACGACCGTTGGGCGAATTCAGGGCGAAACACAAAAAAAGGCTAAATTGACGTGGTCCTAAGTAAGCCAATACGAGAAAAAATAGCTAAATATTTAAGTAGGAGGTTATCTGGAATTGAAAAAGAACCGAGTTTTGTCGAAAAACTACAAAAATTGAATTGTTTTACAAATTTTAATTTATTTTTGGTTAAAATTAGTATTAGTAGCAAAAAAACAAAAGCATATAAAATATATATTATTTATAGCTTATTATTCTTCTTCGTTCATAACGAGAGCTTTACTTTATATTTTTTTTACTTCCTTTGCGTCTTAACTGTTTATATCTTTCTCATCTAATAATTATGATAACCCTTCTGCTGTTGTTAATGATACTACTTAAAAGATGCGGATTTATAAATAAAAATTAATATAAAAGTATGTAGTAATGATCATATACAAAAACTAGTGTCTTCTACAGAATTTATAAACCTATACCTCTCTTCCAACTCTTCTTTACGGATGTGAAACGTGGCCGCTAACATTGAAAGATGACGTCTTAAGGTATTCGAAAATAAGGTGTTGTGTAGGGTACTCCGACCGAAAAAAGGGTGAGACCGCTGAAGTATTTAGGAGATTACACAACGCGGAATTGCGAAGTATGCACCAGGTTAATATTATTGAAGTGATGGCGTCACGAAGATTAAGATGGGCCTGTAGGTAATTAATGTAATAAGACACGATTTATGTACAATATAGTTTATTTCCTCACACCATGCGGACTGATAACTATTTGTTTTCCTCGACTGGTTATCCGAGGTTACAAATTACAAAGAGGTTCTAGTACAAAGAGATAAGAGATTCTGTATCTTAGGTGTGGTTACATTAGCCCCTATCCAGTGAAAACCTTATTTTTTTTTTAGGAACACTAGTATGAATTAAAAGGGTGTATAAAAAAAAATGACTGTTTTATTAAATTCCAAGTTCAAAAGTCTGTAAATATTTTAATGCTATTTATTATTTACCAACACTTAATAATCCCTTTAGACCATTCTCTAAGCTTGTTTACTAACACTGGACTTCTTCAAAAAAACCTCAGTTTAGTTATTTATTTCAAAGAAGAAACTTGACAGTGTCCTACGAAAATCTCGTAATTTTAAGACATTACTGGAAAAAAAATTCACAGCCGCTGAAGCAACTCGTGAAATTATTAAATATCAAGGGAAAGATGTCCTTGACCAGCGCACTGTGCGGCGTTGGTTTTAAAATTTAGCAGTGGAGAAATGACGTTGGAAAGGAAGAAGGGCTATTAATGGATATTAATGAGGTTCTGAAGAAAGCTGTTGAGTCAAATCCGTCCAAAAGTTGCCAGGGAGTGTGGTGTATCGAAAGATACATTAGCATTAAAATATTTACAGACTTTTGAACTCTGGAATTTGATAAAACGATAAAAAAATTTTATACACCCAATTACATTAATAGGAAGTATAGGATTGCATCTTACAAAAATATGTCTGCAAATTCAAGAATTACAGTAGACAAATATTGACTTGACACAACATAATTATATCAGAAGGTTGCGTGTTCAAATAACGCCGGGATCGCCAATTGTAGGTAATTAATGTAATAAGACACTATTTATGATCAATATAGTTTATTTCCTCACCCCATGCGGGATGATAACAGCTTGTTTTCCTCGACTGGTTATCCGTGATTACAACTGACAAAGAGGTCCTAGTACAAAGAGATAAGAGATTCTGTATCTTAGTGACTGACTAGATAAGTTTATCAAACAATAATTGCTACCTCAAGTCCCTACATAACCCCCTATCCAGTAAAAATGTTAATTTTTCTTTTAGGTACAGTTATGAATTAAATTAATAGGAACTATAGCAATCATTGCATCTTACCTGAAAATATATAAATATACCTGAAAATTCACGAAACACAGTAGAAAAATATTGACTTGAAACAACATTATTATATCAGAAGTTTGCGTGTTCAAATCACTTCGGGGTCATCAATTGTACCTACCTAAATTAATTAAATTAATTACCTAATTAATGTTAAGACACGATTTATGAGCCGTCCTTCGGAAGGGGCGTTAATCGGGGGTGCCGAGCCTGTACGATGTCAGGTACTCGTTAAAAATCCCTATCCTAATCAAACCTGGATAGACAAAATTTAGAGCTCCCACTGTAGCATCGTCCGTTGAGCCATAGCAGCATAAAGTAGACGTTAAATGAATAAACTAAACTAAACCACGATTTATGAACAATATAGTTTATTTCCTCACACTATGCGGTCTGATAACAGCTGGTTTTCCTCGACTGGTTATCCGTGGTTACAACTGACAAAGAGGTCCTAGTACAAAGAGATAAGAGATTCTATATCTTAGTGACTAAGTTGATTCAAACAATAATTTGTACCTCAAGTCCCTACAGGCCTATAAAGTTGGCTTGACAAACAAATTCCTGAAAAAAATAATAAGCTTTGTTCCGGCTGCTAAACTAGAGGGTAGACCGAGGTTTGTGTTAAGAGTCACCAGATAGCGGTCCATGGACAGCAGTGTGCAAGCAGAGATTGGTGGTATCGGCATCAAGCCCTTCAATTCGCTAAGCATTATTATTATTATTATTATTAATCGGATAAGAATTTTGTAATATTATTCAGCTCTTTATAATTTACCTAGTCCTTAAATCATCCGATAAAATCTGAGTTCCATCCACTGTTTTCGAGAAAATTATGAAAAATATAAAATGACTGATGAGTACTGAGCATTTCTCGTGCTACGTTTCATTTCAATTGCACCATTTAGTTTGTAATATTTGTCACAATCGGAAAATGGTATTTTTGTATGTTTAAGAAGTAATGCTTTAGTCGTTATAGATCATTCGCAGTAAGCTCAAAGGATTATAAACCAGTTGGTGTTTATAATTTATATATGTGTTGGTAAGTGAACCTAGTGCGCCGAGTTTCAACTCTCGACTCCCAAACAATTTTTAGTTTGGTATAAAGTTCGATAAGCATTGTAGTGTGCAGCATTCTAAGTTGAAGGCAAGCGAGCATGATTAATTTGATTATAATGAGTAGGCTGCAGATTTAACCAACAGGCGGCAGCGGATGCTAATTAAGATGGTTGTTAAGAAATTATCGTCATACGAAATTACAAAGCATTGCTCCCTACCATTTGGTACAGCCTCCTTATTAGAGCAATAATTCAACCAGTTGCGCAAGTTAGGCATTTCGTCAACGATTCTGTGGATGAGGAAAACATTTCAACGCCCATTAAAAACTTCTTAAATCTATTAAAATTAATAAAATGATAATGAATTTTTCTTTTAATTAAGTTACATACTACTTATATATACTACTAGCGTATGTATATGTGCTTTCTCTTTTGAATCAACTGGTATAAAAGAATAGAAGAGAGATGATGGTAAATCTTAAATGAGCTGATAACAAGGCTTTCGTGACTAGTCGCCAACATTTTTAAGTAGTTTTAAAGGATTTCAAGCACGTTGAATGATACAGAATATGCGGAAATTATCAATTAAATATATATGTATAATTTAATGAATATGTATACCGTTTTTTTTTTTTTTTTTTACTTCCTCTACTAGTTTTTTTCTTATCTTGCATAGTTTTCTTTTCGTCTCTTATATCGGTTGGTGAAAAATAAAATAAAAAAACCTGTTCCACTACAACCCGATCATCATGCTCAACCGTCAGATTTTTCTCCCTTATTTTGAGTACCCACTTACAGAGGCTGGGTGAGCCCCCAGAGGGTCCTAGATCCCATATGATACATCTCCGGTATAAATAAAAGTCTGCCAGCAGCGGGATTTAAACACAGGACATTCGGCACGACGACTCAGCGCTCTGCCACTGATGAAAAATAAATTTCTTTTTATTTTTTCGAGTTTATTAAAGCTAATTTATTCATTCAACTTTCAAACCCTACTGAATGAAATTTGACCAATGAATTTACCACTATTCTAGTAAAACCATAATTTCGTCTCAGTAGAACGTCTGATGTTTGTAGGTGATTGATAAATGATATATGATAAATGAGGTGAACTCTTTGGAAGGCAACTTTACACTATTAAGAGAATTCTCAAGAGACCGAACAAATGTAGACGGGCGGAGCAAGGTCCGAGCTGTACAGTAGAGGCTTCAAAACGTCCCAATTTTGTATGAGTCATTAAAGATATTTGTCCTAATTTAAAACAACGACTTTCTTCTTTTCCTTCCTCCTTGTAACTTTCAGTGTGGAAGAGCCTCTAACCATCTCATCCATTCCTCTCTATCTTGTGTAAGTTGTCTCATTTGAACAAGATTTTTCCCCTTCTTTTTTCCCAAGTTGCGGATATATTCGTAGTAAGTAATCCTGGGTCCTCCTCGAGGTCTTGAGCCAGTAGGTCTGGCCTCCATTATCTTCCGTGGGTCTCGGTCTTAACTCATCCTGCATACGTGTCCGAGCCATCTCATTTGTCGCTTGTAGGTATCCATTAATGCAGTGATCTCTAGTTCTGATCTAATTCTTTTATTCCTTTCACAGGCTCTTCTAGTTTTACCTGCTAATCTGCGTAGGTATTTCTTTTAAACAACGACTTTCATACAGATCAATTCTGGCGATTTTTTTAGAGTCGCATTAGAGAGTAGAAAGTCGAGTTCTTGGTTTTTTATAAGTTCGAGCAGCATGATGAACAATTCCTTACCAAACACTTAGCATTAACTTCCTAGGTGAATTTACTTAATTAACGGGCTTTGCGCTGTTCTGTGAAGCATCTCTGAGCTTCAACCATGATCTTTTTCGTACATTATCGCCGCAAGATTCACGAATAAACAAATGTAAATTCCATTAAATTTTTCATTATTAAATCATGAATAACCCAAATACCGAAATTTCAATCGCGAAATAGTATGGCTTCATTGAATAAACAATAATCCATATATGCGACTTTAAAGCCGTTCAATGGGAAAAACTGAAATCATCTTTTCCCAAAACTTTTATATCACATCATAGACAAAACTTATATTTATTCACATGATTTCCAATGACGCAAAAGTTACCGTGATTGATTAATTTCCATTAACCGAAAACTATAACATAAAATAATTAGTATGAAATTAAAATGGGTGCTCAGATATAAAAATAGTTTAAAACCATATTTTTTTTTCATAATTTTAAATGATTTTTCACTTGTATTTTTTGTTCAAAAACTTCAGGGAGGAAGGGCCCCATGTAGAGGGAAATGTTCCAACGGAAAAAAAGTGGACCCTCTTTCGATGTTCCTTCATAGTTCTTGCTCCCTTTCTGTTTTTTCCCCTAATATTTGGTACTTGTGTATTAGTTGGTATAGAAGAAGAAGAAGAAGAAAAAAGAAGCCTTGAAGCAGTATGTCTGGCGAAACGTTGGCGAAGAAAAATTCAACAACTCGGTCTAAACCAGAATCCACTAAAGTTTTGTGTATAAATAGTGGCCGTGGAAACTTGAAAGAGTATTTAATACAGAAAGTAATTTAATAACGCCCACACTAATGACTCAAATGAGAAGAGTGATAAAAAGAGGTTACACAAGATAAGGAGGTAGGTTTCATGCTGACCGGCTAGTACACAAGTACTTAACACATTAAGTATTTAAATTGGTTGAACAACAGTGTATTTAATATAACAAATATGCTTTTAAAACATCTTATTAAAGCCCCCCAATAAAAAACTGCGTGCGCGCAGCAATAAAAGAAGCTGTTTTTTAAAAATATTTATGGGAATATATTTACAAGTGACTTTTTAATAATAAAATATTATTCTTTATCTCCCTAATACTAATTAAACATTAAAGAAGAGAAGAAAAATTTCGTATTAAAAAATCTTAAATTGGATTCGTTTAATATTAAGGATCAAAAGTATTAATTTATTTTTTTTTTCATTCGTTAGCTGAGGAATTAAAACAGATTTGAATTATTTCAATTAAAAATTCAGATGTTTTTGTCCATGATATAACTTTCAAAGGTATTAAAATCAGAACACTCGTTCTAAATTTCCAGTCATTACAATTTTAGATTGTTGGGATCATTTTTATTAATTAGTAGCTTATAATACTCAGGTGATGTATTTTCCGGCTTTCCCAAATTATTTCGCTTTATTGCTCTTGAAAATGTTCAAGGGTGGAAGAAGAAGTGGAAGGAAGGAATTAAATGAAGGCAATAATATCCTGGAAAAAATGTTTATTCTTTTTTTTTTCTTTTTTTTATAAACTCAACTCCTTTACCCTAAAAATAATGGTAAATTGAACTCTTTTACAACTGAACTCTATGATGTTTTTGGAGAATATAAACACCAAACACTGCATACACTGTTTTTTATTTTGTTTGTATCCTTTATTTTCCAGATCGGCTATTCCTAGCCTTTAAATGTTTTTTTAAATAATGAATTTTAAACTTTAACAAAATGTAAAAGTGTGGGTTTCGTCTCATGCAAGAGACTCCCCTAACTGTACATTATTCGCAAGAGAAGTTATAAATATGTATTGCTATGTATTGCCGGCACCATCAAAGGGATGCGCATAAAACTATAACATTTGATAAATTAGAACATTTTTAACATTTAGAAAAGAAAAGAAGTCTATCGTTGTTCATTATCTTTTCTTTTTCCCGCAACCACAGGGATAATGCTATGTATTACCGGCACCATCAAAGGGATGCGGAGCGGGGAAAGTGTGTCATGTCGGGACACATGAAAGGGAATGTGTTTTGGACAAAGAGCAGACCCTTGGTCCCCTTATGGTTTTATGGTCCAAGATGTTGGAGAAGGAAGGAGAGGGGAGAGAAGAAAACTCTTGAAAACGAGGCTGAAGAAGGCACTCTGGAGATAGACGGAGAGAAGGAAGGTGCTCTTGAGACGAAGGCGAAGCAGGAAGGAGCTACTCTGGAGATGAGGCCGAAGAAGCAAGGAGGGCTGGAGAGATCTTGCGGAAGTAGGAGCCGGTGAACAACGTGGACCGAGAAGATGAGTCCCGGGAGCGACAAGAAGAAGACCGACCTGTAACACAATCTACCCCTGATCACAGATAAGTTTAATTTATTTCCTGTAAGGCATTTTATGGCAATCCTTTTTATATATATTAAAATCTGAATCATTAACCTTGTTGAAATTGAATAAATAAACGATCCTTATTGTAATTCTTTTGGTGCTTACATACCCCAGATACACTATTTATTTATAAATAATATATTGAAGGTATAATAGATGAGTAAATTGGTAAACACAAGAACAGACCTTTGGAAAGGAACCCAATTAAGATAAAGGCATATAAATAATAATTTGAGTACTCATTCTAAATGAGACTCTGGCATCCCAAATATCAATATATATAGTCAAGATATATTTAAGAGTAGAAACATAGCATTTTGTTGATTCTTTATGCCACGGGAGGTTGGTGCCATTGAGCATTAGCTGAGGAGGGTCTGAAGGACGTCTAAGGGTGAAAATTTTTGCGCAACATTTTTGAACGTTGAGGTCAAATTTCAATTTAGAAAAGTATTGTTCTAACATATGAAGGTGACTTTGAAGTGTGTCCCTTGCTATAATTATGTCATCACTCTGCGAGAATACTGCTGTACAGTATACACTGCGGGTCAAACAAAAGGGTTTATGAAGTGTCGACAAACCAGTCTCTGTAAAGATTAATAGTTTAAATTTACTGTCCCACGGAAATGACCCAGCGCAATGGTACAGGTTTAATAGATCTGGAACTTGAAATATGAGAACCTTATGTCGAGCAGAAGAAACCAGGATGAGAGCAAGACATTGAAATAATAAAGGAAATTAGGTGGAAGAGAATGTGAGAATGTGCAAGGTACAAATTATATCATAGTTTACAATTGAATCAGGCAGTAAAAAATCATTGGTTAAGCAGTCATTAGAAAGGAACGTTGAACGGGGGGGGTCTCGAGTCTATAAGATGTAACAGTTAGTGGTACTCTTTAAGGATACCTATCCTAATTAAACCTGGATAGACAAAATTAAGGACTCCCTCTGTAGCATCGTCCGATTAGCCATAGCAGCATAAAGTGACGTTAAATGAATCAAACAATTGAAGTACTTGTCTATCTATGTCTGTACAACGACCATTGTATTATCATAAGCTGGCGTGGATTTAGCCCATCAATGAGACTCCGCAAATTAAACGTTTAAATATATGGTATTAAATAAATGGAATCACAGACAGCATAAAGTGGGTTAAACCCAGCCTCACGTGAATTTGGTTTTTCATATAACTAAAGTCTGCCCATCGTTCCATAACCAGTCAGTTTTGGAACCGATTCACCACTATCCTTCTCATCAACATACACTTGTGTTCAAGGATAGTTAGAAATCAGTCTAGATATAATGCTTGTTGCTGTTTGGGGTCAGCAGGCGCACGAGGACATATATTTCTTCCCACAAAGTAGATCGTCTAACAACCGAACCTGTGTTGACATCCTGGTTAGATGTTTCCGATGTACCCGGTGTAGGGTCTTCATTCCAGTAGGCTGAAGGATCATTTTGCTTTGCTGGGTAGGTACATATTGTATGGCCAACAATAGCTACTCTCTAAGTTGTGATATTTCACAAAAATATAGCCATAGCATAACAGCCTAAGCACAATTTCTTAGAAAATAAAATATTTAGAAATAAGAGAAGAAGATAAAGACCAATGAAGATAGTAATACAAAAATGAACAAAGAAAAATCAAGTTTAAAGTGAACTTGTGTGTACCTCAATTCTGTGAGCATACAATACTTTGTTAAAATGGTGAGCATTATTAAGATTGAGGACCTGTCTGCGTTACAAGGAGAGGCTTTTGGGCTAAATTCATATTTAAATTTTCAAATTGTAAAAAAAAAACTGGATTTTTTAAGAATTTTTTTTTTTTTTTTGATTAAAAATATGGGTAAGCATAAATGTCCCTTTATTTCGATAAAATCGTTACAAACAGATACATATATATATTTATTTATGCAAGTACATATACCCGATATTTATGTAACTTAGAAATACTTTTAACTTACAAACCAAAATGCTTAGGCGAATTTAGTGTTTATCCGCCTTCTTTTCAATAATTTTTGTTTCAATGAAACCGAATCATACGGAATAATCACCACGATCACTAGCACATATGAAGTGTATTAAACATGTAACCACTACGACCCGTGAACGAGTCTGGTGTTTAGTACATGGTAGAGACTGTACTGTTTCATGGACAATGGTTCTGCAAGGTGGTGACTTGTCCTTGGTCACGTTCAACCGCCAGGTTTTTCCCCCTTGATTTGGGTTCCTAGTTTTATAATATTTTATAGAGGCTTGGTGAGCCCCAGGAGGGTCCTAGATCCCATATCATCCATCTGTCGCCACAAACAGACTAAATAAAAGAAACTGCCTGCAGCGGGATTTGAACAAGGATTACCGGGATGGGTACTCAGTGCTCTACCACTGATCCACTCCGATCCCAAAAGTGTATTATAATTTACTATAATATTTTCAATTCTGATGAATCTGTTTTTCCCTAATGCAATTGTTCTTAAATTAGGTACCGCTATATTTTAAACAATAAGTTAAAATACTAAATTAATATAAAAAATAACTAACTTCTTTATTGCAACAAAACTTTATTTATTATTCTATTCCATTTGCATGCGTGGTTTATTATTTTATGTACAAAAATAATTATAGTATGTATAACAAGAGAAGTTTTGTGAATTTTGTTTAAAGATTCCATTTCTCCATAAAAGGGCTTGAGATCTGTTACATTACTACCTTAATATGACGTCAAACTACTAACTGTAGATTTGCTGACCTCATGTTGTCTATTAGCCATTGATACATTTTCCTGAAAGAAATAAGTTGCTTTGAAAAAGGTTACTATTTCGCCCAAGTACTTAATCGCGCTGCACTAGTCATAATTTGCGGAAAAACTGGTTAATCAACTTTAAATTCTTATTCATTAGATTTATTAAAACTATTACTGCTGAGAATCAAACTATAAATGTTGCATGAAAATTAAGAAAACGATATTTGCGAAATTGGAGGTGGGGCTTGGAGGTATGTTTGGAGGTGTCCATTGATTACTAACGTTATCAGTAATTCAGGTTATATTACTAAATTAAGAAGTGAAGGGCCAATGCCGCGCCAAATGCAGGCATAATTATTGTCTTATAATCGTATAATATTACAATATATTATAATATAACTATAGCGACGATAAGGATAAAGGGAGAGTGAAGCGAGCTGGATGGTGGGGGAAAGGCCGTGGTTTCCTTATATAAGGCCAGCCCGAATCGTCTTCTGCGCAGGTCCTTTTCTAAATGTCAGACTATAATGCGATGCCATGATTTAATAACGCGACAGTAATCTGGAGTTTTACTACATCTTATTTTCAGGAGTGGTTGAATGTCTGAAGATTCACTTTGGAATAATTACTATTATAGTTAATAAAGTAGTAAATTTTTGGTGGACGAGGTCTTTTGTCTTTAAGGTAGGCATAATTTATGTGATCCATAAAATAATTTTTAAGTGAATACAAGATAATCCTTAATCAGTTATATTAATAAACGATAGAAATTTTGTACATAGGAATATCAGTTTTTTCTAATAGATTATCAGGTTTCCAGTATTAAAATAAGGATGTGGCATTATGTCAATCTCCATTTCAGCTTGAGAGTAATTTTCTTCTCAATCGATGGTCATTGAAGCAATGAAGGCACATTAGGGAAACAAGGGAGACAATGTAGCTAACGATGGGGGAAACGCAGGCTAAGGGTGTTTTTTTTTGTTTTGTTTTTTTTTGGAAGGGCCGACCCTAGAAAAAGTATCGACTGCGCCGCATAAATATTTCATTTAGTTGCCGCTAGGGTTCGCTTTTTGTCCCGTTAGACCGTCATTACCTAGGACGGTTGTGTCAGCCTTATCAGCAGTTTTGTCACCGCACTTAATAGAAGGCTGTGTCAGCTCCTAACTGGCTTCCTTGCGGCAACTAATAACAATAATTTCTCACATTTGTCCCTTCCCATCAAAAATTCATATATTGACATATTTATAGGAAAACATGTTTATACGTACATATAAACTCATATATGCACAGTTCATATTTATTTTATGTTGTAGGAACAAAAATTAAGGGTCTAGGGTACAGTACATGGTAGAGACGGAGCTGTTGATTGGACAACGGTTGTGCAGGGAGGTTATTTGTCCTAGATCACGCTCGACCACCAGATTTTACCACTTATATTGGGTACCCACTTTAAAGAGGCTGGGTGAACTCCAGGAGGGTCCTAGATCTCCCATAGGATCCATCTCCGGCTGCTAACAGATATTGTAGGTATAGTTAAATAAAATCTTGGAGTAAGGGAAGAAAAAAAGGGTCATATTTGTAATGTAGTGAATATTTTCAATAGTATATTCTCCCCAACAATTTTCCAGGTTATTGGAGAATGGAGGAATTCTATTCCAAAATTCCACTTTTAGATAAATTTTATATTTTTTGTTTTAATTTTCATGTGGATGTTACCGGAGTACATATTTGTAAATCATTCAGTAAAGTGAGTAAAATCTTTTACCCAGTCAAAATTTTTCTTTATTTTAAAAACGTTTCGACTTATTAATATATTCTTACTACTTATAAGTCCATTAATATTTGAATAATTTTACTCATAAATCTATACATTATCAACCTTTTAATAGTTAATAAACATTTGTTTGCTTGTAGTTTGAAATGTTCTCCATGATCATTCTTAAAACTTATATATAATATAATATCATAATTATATTAATAATTAAAATATAATAATTATAGGTTAAATGGAAATAAAAGATAAATCAAAAGAAGAAAGACGTTGATGACCATAGATGTCAAGTACAACTGGCATAAAAATCGACATGCTTAAGCGTTTTTAATAGGTTTTTGCAGTGAGTTAAAAGCCCTTAAATGTCAAAGTTGGAGTTAGTGAATTGCCTTTTTGGAATCTGACTGTTTTTTCTCTCGTCCTAATCATTTTGATATTTTAAATTTTAATTACTATATTAAAATATGTTTTAATTACTATTAATTACTTTATTAAAATATGAGTTAATATTGAATTAAATGGATTTTTGTGAATTAATCGTAGGGATCAACCGAAACATTTATTTTTCTTCCCGTTAAATTGGCCAAGTTGTATTTTTATTACAAAGGGTTTAGGCATTGTTCATTTAACGTCACTTTATGCTGCTTTGGCTCATCGGACAATGCTACAGTGGGAGCTCTAAATTTTGCCTATCCAGGTTTAATTAGGATAGGGATTTTTAACGAGTACCTGACATCGTACAGGCTCAGGACTCCCGTTTAACGTTCCTTCAGAAGGACGGCGTAACTAAGGATTTTTATCTACTTTATTACAAAGGCAATACGCTCTTCTCATCGTCTAATTCAGCAATTCAGACGTTTTAGATAAAATTAGTATTTGAAGTTATCTTTTACTTATCTTCTATTGTTCCTTTCCTTTCTTCGTCATTTCTTCCCTTGCATCCTCTTGAGCAGAAAAGATGGTACGCTTTTTGCAGTAATAACCTTGATTTATTTATTTTTAAAAACTTCACAATACTTTACCTTGGTATATACTAATCTATGCTATACTACAGAATTTTATTCACCGCAAGCAATCTATTTTACCACCGATAGTTTCCCACCCCTAGCATCTGCTATAAATTTATCGCTTCATAACGCTATAGAGTTATAGCTTGTTATCAGCAACTGGTTCAGTTAGAGCTTGTAGTACTGATATAGTCAAATATATTATAAAAGGCTGTAATGCAAAATTTATTATTCAGTAATTTTTAGACGGTTTCCAAATAATATTTTTTTAAATAAAATTAACATAGCACTTGAAACTCAAACATGGATAAGGCTTATCTTCTTTATAATTCACATTGTTTAAGTTAAATAATACATTTTTTATTATTATAATTACTCTTACTAATAGGAATTTAATTTAAGAAAACATTTTCTATTTTCAATCCCTTAACTCTAATAATAAAAGCAATGTAATGTTTATCCTAAACCGGACTAAATCAGTGACAACATTGTTAGAGAGGCAAAGGTAGACTGTTTGTACAAGCCACAACAACAACAGGCTCCTCAATTAGTAGCCAGGAGACAAAGGTAACAAAGCTGGCAAAGGACAGGTAGTACTGGCGGTCCAGGTGGAGAGCAGCTGTGGTCAGTCCAGCTCACCGAGGAAATCCAAGGCTCCGTCTCTCTCCTAAGGATTGTACGAGGTGCTTTGTTCACACATGTAAGCAACTACCGTCTAACTGTACACTATAACAATAAGGTCGTGAAATCGACGGTGTGTATTCTATATTCTCTTCTATTGTGTCAATATTGTGATGTTATCGTTAGGTTAGGTTAGGTTTTGTGGTTTTTGGATACTCAACTACAGAGGCCATGCGTGTCCTTTAGGTTAGGTTTGTTTTGGCTTATTTTTTAATGTTAAATTTTGCTATACAGGTTAATTTTTTTTAGAAATTCAATTACTTTATTTACGTTTGAAACATTATTTTCCAACATCCAGTGAAGACTTCTTTCTATTTTGCAGTTTTCAAAGTAAGCTGAGTAACGCGGGCAATCCACTAGAATGCGAGCGATGGATAGCTGTACTCTGCAGGATGTGCATTTAGATTAAGCTTCTTTATCTATGAGGTATCCGTGGGTCAATCGGGTGTGGCCTATTCTCAATCTTGCTAGGAAAACTTCCTCTTCTGTTGGTACGGTCAGAACTTTCCCAGGATGAGGGTTCTTTTTATATGCCTTTTAATTTGTTGCCTAGGAGTATGCCTAATCGTTAGGAGTATGCGTTTGTTGTTTACCGATGTCTTATTTATTTAATGACATATAATGAATGTTCATTGTAAGGTTGAACGAGTCTGACCGAAAAGGTCTGTTTAGAGAAAGTTTAATAGCAGTCTTTAGATCGACTTTTATAGATTTCTTAAACCTTTATTAATGAAATTCTGAATGGATCAATAGAAAATATTAACTAATCTATAATAACTACCAGTCTCTGCTTATAAACTCCTGTCCACGGATCACTTCCCTAACACAAATCCGCCACTCCTTCCACCTACGCCTCGGTCAACCCCTCAGACGTTTCCCAGTCAGCATAGCGCTTATCAACTTCTTGGGGATTCGTTCGCTACGAAACTTTACCAGCCGAGCTTAATCTCTATCACTTGAATAATATTAACCGGGCGCATGTTTCGTTATTCCGCGTTATATGATCTCCTAGATTATCCAGCTGTATCAAGGTTTTTTGAACCAAATATTCTTAGCAACACCTTATTCTCGAATACCTTAAGACGTTGTTCATCCTTCAGCTTTAGCGGACACGTTTCACATCTAACTAACCTGTATGTAGATAAGATATTTAATATATACAAACGTGGAAGTATTGTACATAGGACAACTCATCTACACTTGGCTGTATACCAAAATTTGTATAAAGCTTACTATTCAAAGCAATCCCACAAGAAGTAGAACTATTAAGTTAAGTACAATTGCACTTTATCAAAGATTCATTCACAAAAAAAGTCCAACTAAAGCACTTTTTGCACTCCAGAGTAATTTTATTATCTTTAACAGTAGTTCCCCTTCTTTCACCTGAGTCATATCCTTTTCGGGCATTGGTTATATGGCTGTCTTAATTTTATTTGCGGCGCTACTAAGCAATCGGACAGTTGTGAGACCAGAACATTACCTTAAATTATGCGGCCAGGAGTGCATCCTCCTTCCTGATGCCCTCTAACTGTCATATTTTCCCTTTATTATCAACTGCATTTAGACGTTATTAGCCATTTCGTATTACGAGGTCCAGATATTCTAAATTCCGCTTTTTGATCTTTTCCGGCACGACTTAACACTTCTATATTAGTTATTTGTAGGGCCCGGATTTATATGCAATAAAAATCCTTAAATAAGTACATGTAATATGCATTTATTTTTGGGAAATGTGCAGGCAAAACAAAATAAAAATGTATTACGTACTTTTTAATTTCTAATATTACATCTTTATAATATGAAAAATTAGTTACAAAACACTTATTCCTCTTTCAAATTAATATTTGAAATAGTGTACATCCTTAGATTATCGAATGTGAAGCTCTGACGATCAGGTCGCAATATTTTTTGGTACTTACTAAATGATCTTTCCACGTCGACCGATATAACGGGAACTCTTTAAAAACACGATGCTTCACTAGGGCTGAATGACATGTCTTTTTCTCTAAAGTTTCCTTCGTATGGATTCGTACTGTTTTTTTCGAAAACTTATTGAACTGTTTGTGTTATTTTTGGTGCAATTGTTCCAAGGATGCTTTTTAGTTTTTGTATGGAATTATCTACTATTTCCAGGCTTTCCGATAAAAGAAAATTTCGATTTCCAAGTATTTTTATTGTTTCAACTAAAAATACAAAATTTGTCGAAATATAACATAAATTTTAAAGTTGTTTTTTTTTCACTAATTTCTTTTCTCTTGATATTGCTCACGCTCTATCATCTAATTTGGAAAAAACGTCTCTGATCTTATCAAAATGTTGATAGTATTAGTGGGATGCAGGTTCCGCATCTTATGATTATTGGTTCCGGTGGTAAATTTAATTCTATGTAATTTTCTTTCAATACTTTTGTAATAACTTGGCGCTTTCAGAATTTTTTTTAGACATTCGAAATAAGCAAGTCTGTATCTTCAAATTCATTTCTGACAGTTTCCGCGATCCTGTGAAATGCATGGGCAAGGCAAGTCAATCATTTTAGGGTAGAATATTTTCAATGACTTTGCGTCAGTACGGAGCAGCGTCAGTTGTGAATAAACAAACTTTTTTGTGTAGAGTTCCATTTTGCCAGAGAAAAGTCATGGAATCATTAAAAAATCTAGCTATGGTTTCGTGGTTACATTTGTCCAACAACTGCATGATTAGTAAAAAGAGTTTTGATAAGTCTTCTGACAGCTTTCCGAATAATAGTGGCCACGTACCTTCCCAGAGAATCAGTCATCTCTGACATAGATATATGAACACCCAAGTTGGTACGTCAGAATTGTTGATCTTCTAAATTGAGATATCTGAGCTTATAAAAGAACGAGTCAAATCAGTAGAAAATTGTGACTTATTGGAAGTCGAAGTTGATGTAAATAATGTAGAAATAAATGTCTGGATGAATTGTTTTTTCCTTTGTAGGTTGGTTTTTTTTATGTTTCGTTGTTTCGATATGCTGCGTTACTAACGATCTTTGGGATGTCGAAACCACTTTGTCACAGCTGTTTCATCAGGGAATTCGCGTAAATGTTTAGTTACAAGTTCACTAGCTTTAGTCTTAACTTTCGGCATGTTAACGGTGCGATATTTCAAAACTCTATAACTAAAACAATTTTTATCAATATTCTATCCTTAGGACCAAATTTTTCTGCACCCTCCTCCTCCTTCAAAAAAATTATACCCGACTTATTGACTGACTTAGAATATATCCATAATGACCCCCTCCTCAACCATTCACATGTTCAACTAGATCTTTCACGCGTCTCTGTAGCTAATATCATTTCCAATTTCCTTCAGCACCCCCATTCCACCCCTTCTAATTTCTCCCCGCAATTTTTCAAAGACCTTGCGTCCACACGTTCTTTTCTTCAATCTCAAGATGACTTAATTGTCACCAAAGCTGACAAAGGTAACTCTACTGTAATTATGGACCTTTCTGATTATAACCTCAAAATTAATTCCCTTCTTTCTGATACTTCCACCTATAAACCCATACCTCGTGATCCTACTACATCTCTCAAAAAACAATTCAACCTCCACCTAAAAAGCCTTGTCAATTCTAAATTAATTACTTATCCCGTTTACAGAAACCTCCTTTCCTATAATTCCTTAGCCCCACGTTTTTATGGTCTTCCCAAATTCCACAAACCCAACAACCCCCTCCGTCCTATTACAGCCAACGTCAATTCACCATCTACAAAACTTAGCAAATTCTTACTTTCATCCTTACAAGTCCTCAGCCGTAACAACCCATATGATATCCATAACTCCTTTCACCTACGTGATCTTTTAACATCCCTCACCATTCCTGATCATTACATCCTCACTTCCTTCGATGTCGAAAGTCTTTTTACCAACATTCCCTTACATAAAGCCCTTGTCATAATAGATAACAACTGGTCACTAATAGAACCCCATACATCTCTTAACCGGTCCTCATTCCTTCAATCCTTAAAACTTTGCTGTGAATCCGGCTACCTTACCTTCCATGGACAGTTCTATTCCCAAATTTCTGGACTTGCCATGGGAAATCCCCTAGCTCCTGACCTCTCTAATATTGTTCTAAATGACCTTCTAGACTCCATTCTACCACAGTTTCGTGACGATATTTGTTTCATCAAAAAATATGTAGACGACCTCCTCCTTATCATCAATCCCAACATCATTACTGATTTATTATCTTCCTTCAATTCATACCATCCCCGCCTACATTTCACCGTTGAAGTCGAATCCAATAATTCACTACCTTTTCTTGACCTCCTTATCATTAAAAATTCTGACCACACCTTATCCACAGATTGGTATACTAAACCCACTTACTCTGGCCGACTTCTTAATTATTACTCCCAACATCCACACCACTTTAAAATTAACGTCGCTAAAAATATCATTCACCGTGGCCTATCCCTCTCTGACGCCTGCTTCCATACAACCAACACCCCCCGTATCAAAGAAATCCTTTTTAAAAACAATTTCCCTCCCTATATTGTTAATAAACTCATCCATGACTACTATAAACCCCCCCCCACCCCCACCCGATCGCCACATCCACCATCTATCCCTATATACAGATCCTTGCCATATATACCCACCCTCTCTAATAACATTCAAAAATACTTACGTTCCGTTATCCCCAATTTACGTATTGCCTTCAAATCCCATAACAAACTGTCCCATATTTATACCCGTATCAAATATCCTATTCCCCTCAAACTGCGTCCCCATGTCGTTTATCGTATCCCTTGCTCTACTACTAATTGTAACTCTTCCTATATAGGTGAAACCAAAAACTTCCTTAAAGACCGTGTTACCCAACACAAATATGCCATTTCCTCCCATAACCATACCTCCTCTAAACTTTCCGAACATGCCCTTTCTTTAAACCACACCTTTGATTTTGATAAAACGTCTATCCTATCTACAGCTCCTAACCATGACAAACGCATCCTCTCTGAAACTATCCACATAAATTTAGATTCCTCCTCTATCAATCTTAAGACTGACTCACATCACCTTTCCTCTACCTACTCCCAAATTTTTAATTTACTCAAAAAACCTTAAATTCCGTTACTTCGTCATTGATGTTTCTTTTTTTATCACTCTATTGACATTTATTTTATTGTTTTAATTTTATTTATATTAATTTTATTCACTTTTATTCACTTTCCCCCTCTTTTCCTATACTCCAGTATAGTTACCTTCTATAGTTAACTTTTTGGCCGCTAGAGATCGCTCCTATCTCTTCCTCCTCTCTTAACGGTCTTTTGTCAGTGCTAGCCAGCCGTTAAATCTAACGGCATCACTTTCCAAATCAGTACGTCTTTTCTTTATATTTTATTTATTTTAAACTTTTCTCTTTATCCTTTCTCCATTTTTAATTTTCCTATTATTTCCCCCTTATCATTTTGGCATCCATCATATGTTGGTAATCAAGAGTTCATATTTTTAAGCACTAATTTTAATTTTTCAAATTCATTAATCCTATCTACTATTTTTCAAACAGACATTGTACACTATTGTTACTGTATAAGAGTATTTCACTTATTTTAATTTTTCAAATTCATTAATCCTATTAACTATTTTTCACTACAGTCATTGTACACTGATGTTACTGTACAATAGTATTTCTATTATTCACATTTGTTATTGTACATACAGTTCCATACTTTTCTGTAACATGTAACATCTTTAAGTCCGTTATCATACATTTTATACTTTTATTTTACTAGTTTTTCTTTATTCTTCATGTTCCAACCTTTCTGTATATGTAAATATCCTCATTTTGGATTCTTTTGTTTACTCCTCCTTTTGATTTTCCTTTATATTATTATTTTTACTTTACTATCCATTCTGTACATTTATTTTCTATTTTTTATTTTATATACGTTATTTATAATTTATCATCTCTGCTCATTTTCTTTAATTGTATTAAATCTGAAATACTTTATTATATCTGTCATTATTTTCATTTTCCTTTCATTATCAATAATTTTGTTATATCTGTCTTTATCTTATTTTTATTATATCTGTCACTATTTTAATTTCTTTTCATTATCATTAATTTTTTAAATCTGTCTATACCTTTATTTTATTATATTCTGGCACTTTTTTAATATTCGTTATCTTCTATCTTCATATCTGCCACTATTTTAATTTTCTACATTACTTGTCACCATATTATTGTTACTGTACATTTTTATATTTTTTTGTTCTGTTTGTTTCTCTGTTAGCCCTGAAGATGACCTACACTGTAGGTCGAAATGTCGGCACATAATATAAGTTTATTACTTATTCTGTGTTCTTATTGACTGCACCCCCCAACTATCTCCTTTACATTAAAACAATTTTCAGTTATAGAGGAGCAGCAGAACCAAGAGTGGAAATGGATTCTAAGAATTTTAACACAGGAGGGGAAGGTAATCTTCCTAGAATAAGAAATCGTATACATGGAGGGTTTAAATTATTAATTGTTTCTGTTTTTGAATTGAATGTTTTATTGATTCATCGTTTTAAAAGATTACCTAAACACTTCTGACAACTCATAAAACCTAAAATATAATAAAATGTATTGAAAATATGCAAAAAAAAAAAAAAACCAACAACAATTAAATATGCAATATATGCATTTAGCTTCAAATATGCACAAATATGCAAAATTAAAGTTACCCTAATCGAATACTTTTGGCCCAAAACACGTTTTAAAAACTTCAAATGTGATGTACAAAGCATAGAAACAAATATGCAAATGCATAAAAATCCGGGCCTTATTTTATGTGATATGTCCATGAAATCCGAGAATAAAGCGGCACAACCACAAAGGGGTTCTACGAATTGCCTACCATGAAAATTGGTTCTAGAAATAGGAAAATATAAACAACGCAAAAAAACCTGCTTAGTACTAACAGGAGCAGAATTTTGGTACTCAGAAAAGAAACGTCTAAAAATACACACAATACATAAATAGCTCAAAAAACCATGGATATACTTAGGTTAATGGAGGGTTGAGATAGTTGAGGGGTGCAGTAAAAAAACCACCAAATAAGTCAAGAATTATTTTTATTTTGTAGGTCTTCTTCAGGGCTATGAGAGAAAAAACAAACAAAACAAAAATTTAAATTATTAATTTAAACTAGGTTTTCCATACTTTTATATCCCACCTTTTTATATTTATTCTTTTCCATTTTGTATCTTTCGGTTTACCTTCTGATTTTTCTTTATATTTGTATTTTACTTACATTGTCACCCTTCTGTGCATTATATTCTTGGTACTGTAATGTTTTTTTATAGTTATTTAGGTTTTGTTTGTTTTTTCTCTCATTGCCCTGAAGATGACCTACAAAGTAGGTCGAAACGTCTGCACAAATGAAAAATAAGTCTTGACTTATTTGGTGTTTTTTTGACTGCACCCCCCAACTATCTCCATCCTCCATTATATCTTCTAGTCAAATATTTTCCTCTCTAATATATTTAGGTTAGTTCATTTCGAATTAAACCTATTCTATCTACCGGAATGTTGTTTGAAAAGATGAAAAAAGCATATTTATACCTTAGATTTGCTATATGGGCTGTAACGCAGTTGCTATTATTATTATTATTATTATTAAAATAATATAAACTGCAATTTTCTCATTAGTCAGAGGATTAATACAATAAAGATATATTGCTCATTGGAGAGTTTAGTGAAAACACGTAGCGTGAATCAGAGAAGTGAGTCAACCAGGTGAATCAACGGTGTGAAGGCGAGCAGTACTTTCTTCGAATCGACCGCCAATATATTGCGTGTTAAAGTGTATTACTTATTATGTATAGCAAGTGCTAATAGATGATCGAGAAAATAATGATAGATGAATAAGATCTGTTCCATGTATTTATTTATTCCATTTATGTCCCATGTATCTGTACTTGATCTATCCCAAATTTTTCTACCAGGGCTATCTTGTTCATAATCAGGCATTCCGCAACATATAGGTCCTCCGGTCGTACAACAGTGCAATAATTCCTGAGTTTTGCATTCAAGAACATTGATCGTTTGTTATGAATATCCTTGGTGAGTTGGTAAGCCATCTCCATTTTATTCAAGCGGGAATAAAAGGCTTCCATCTCACCAACTTTCAACAACATTTTTATTATATATTTTATTTATGTACCCTTTACAATATTGGACTTCATCACACGGAGGCATATCCAATTCTTTGATAGCCTCCAACACTGCACGAACTATTCAACGCTCTTAAACCGACAGGCCGCCCTCAGCGCTGGCTAACACATGTACAGACACTCAACATGGACCGAGTTAACTACTAATTCCAATCAGTGAGAACTCCCCACTCCTTCCATCTAATTAATCTTACGAAAATTCAATGCGCAATCCTCTCTTAAAATGCACTTGGTGCAGTAAAAGGGGTATCATGTATCATATTAATATGTTATTGTCAAAATTAATAAAAGCCAAGGGGCTAAGGGAAAAAAAAAATACAATATTGTATCAACAAGCGCTCATAGCCCCATTATTCCACAATATCCACTTTTTTTCAAATTTCATTGACTAGATTAATTTTATTACCTATCACCTTCTTTAATATGCATTTGATAATACTCTGATTATTCCCTTTGATTTCGTATTTATCTAAGTGTCCCCATCTATTATTTTTTATCCCGCATATACCTTGATGTCTATATGTATATTTAATATTTACAATGTATAATTTTAATTTGTCTGTATATTGTATATTTAGCCCTGAAGAAGGCCTGCAATGTGGGTCGAAATTTTGGTTTTCTAAACAGTTCTCCCTATTTAAAAGAATTTTTTATTAACTCCACACGGACCATTTTCTTCCTCATAAGTAAAAACATTTGTTTTTTATTTGTTTTTTAAACTTAATTCAATCAGCTAATGCTATGAAATTATTATTTCAAAATAAAATGCCTAGCATACAGTTAATTTTAATTGGGCAAAAGTTCTAGTCTCGGCATTGTGGTGATCGTAACATGAGAACCTTCTTAATGAAAAACATTAAAAAAAAAAAATACAGACAAAAGTATTATTATATCAGTCAGAGAGAGAAAAATAAATAGCGAGGATCTATGAACAAGGAAGGAATTGTTTATCTTATCAACTACCAGACTTCATCTTAAGCTTATTCTAAATTCATCAGTAAACATATTTTTTTTGCTGAACATTCCTCGCTTTCAATGCAGACGAGAGAGCTATACAATGATATTGCAGGAAACTGAAGTTGGATGTTTACTTAAAATTCGATACTATAGCCTCTCGCTGGGATACCTCGACGCGAATTGAATCCTCAAACTTAGAGATATATGTGTAGAATACTAAGGAATAAACTTCACGAATGTACCGTCAGGAATTTTTCAGAAGCACTTTAAAATTGCAATGCCTTCTCCATTTCTTTTTTAAAATTATTTTATTGAATTGTACAACTGTAATATATACAGCTAGTAAAATGGCTATAAGAATAAATAATACATGACAGGGCATGTAGAGACACTACCCGCTGGCAGCGCTCATCAGCATTAAATTTCTATAATAGAAGGTCCCAAGGCCATCGCCTCTTCAGACGCCTAGGAGGATTGTCCGGGATGGAATTGAATGCAAGGATGGAAACTAGTGGGTTTGGACGGGTCTGGAGTTTATTATGGAGTGATAGATATCGTGAATGGGCTAAGTCGGTTACATATGGAACGTTAATTTCATTATGGATGGTTTTATTTGTAGTTATTAAAATAAGGAGCGTTTAGGATTTTGGATTGCAAGGATTGGAAGGAATTCGGTGGTTTGGTGGATCTCTTAGGTCTAATTACAGTCACATAAATAAGTCGTTTGTAATTGATCTGAAGCTTTGAGCGTTTGTCTAGTATGTGTTAAAGTAGTCGGAGTTTCTTGTCTAGCTGTTTCCTGTCTTTTCAGTCTTGTGTGAGGGTTCCAAATAAGACGTTTGTCTAACTTGAGTCCCAGGTAGCGAATCTGTTCAACAGAGATAAGTGGAGTACTATTAATGGATACAGTAGGACAGGAAGTCATGGGTTTTCGGCGAAGGGTAAAGGTAATTTGATGGGACTTGCTGGAATTAATTTTAATTCTCCAATTCCGACACCATTCTTCGAGACTTGATAAATGTGATTGAAAGGATTGGGATGCAATATATGTGTCGTTATTAACCGATAACACACATGTGTCATCAGCATACGTGGAGATGAAGGTGTTAGGATGGGTTGGAATGTCAGCTGTATATACTGTGTAGAGGATAGGACCGACGATGCTACCTTGAGGAACGCCAGCAGACAGGGAATAGGGGGACGAGTTTATGACTAACTTTAAATGTTCTGCCAGTTAGAAAGGAGCGAATGATTAAAAGTATGTAGGAGGAAGGAATTGTCGGAGTTTGTAAAGGTGACCTGGGTGCCAGACTCGATCAAAATCTTGCCCATTTAAAGATAAATTAGAAAACATATAGAATAAAATAATATATCACTGAACATATGTAGCAAAATATATCGGTATAGATGGAAGTATTTAAAAATATTGTTTAGGCAAATAATAGAACTTATTCTATAGTGCACCATTTATTTATCGGGCCTGGAATACCTTATGCACTTTGATGAATATTGGAAGTGAAAAAAAGTTTACATAAATATTTAAAAAAAAGTCATCGTGCATGGTTAATGATTGGGTACTTGTGTGTTAACGCAGCCAGTTATTTTTGCCAACTTGTTCGCATGCGCGAACAGTTATATTATGTAACAGTTATCTTTTATAACAATTATCTTCAATAACGTTTTTAATTCTATTTATTGGGGTTAGAATTTTAAATTTTTTAACGAATCATTAACAATTATAAATCAAAATAATTTATTTAAAAATGGATATATTATATTATGATACATTATGAACAATTAAACTAATGAATAATATATAATTAAATAGTGGAATATATTATGAACAATCAAAACAATGAAACCAGTTGTCTTTTCTCAGTCCCACTTTCTTACCACAATGTCTTAAATTGCATTTTCAAAAGTTGTGTTCACCAAAATACAGTTTCATTTCATGCGAATTGCTACATTTTTTTTTTGTAAAATATTTCGCTACGGAAAAAAAAACAATAGCTTCTTCTTCTGTTTTTGGCAAATCCCAAATTCGCATTTTCGTAGCAAATAACAACGACAAATGTAATGATAATTAAATAAATAAATAAAATAATTACAAGAAAAAATCTAGAACAAATTAGCAAACAAACAATAAATTAGCAACAAAGAAAACTCAGCAAACAAGAACAAATATAGCTATATAATCAGCTGTTAGAAATATAACTGTTACAAAATATAACTGCTCGCGCGTGCGAACAAGCAGGCAAAAAAAACTGTGGCTGCGTTAACACACAAGTACCAAAGATTGTTTATTGGCATACCATGCTTTAAATATGTCCTGTAAGTTATATGAGTTCTTTTAAAACAATAATTCTCATAAAAAATAAAATTCTGTAACGATTACACACCATTATGGCTGTACATCGCTATTTATTAAATGCTATATGATGTAAAGTTTTACGTCACTTTCACATGATAATAAATTTTTGGATATTTTCCTATCTATAGTGTATTTTAAACAACACTTCTTTCACGTTGAGGTATATTACTTGATTATCGAACGCCTTTTATTATGAATTACTTTTGAGTTTCTGATTAATAAGTTACTATTACAATATTAATATAGTAGCCTATTATATATTAAATATATACTTGAAGTCATGTGTTGCTCTTCTATGATCTTTTTTTTTTTTAATCTAAAGGTTTGGATATAAATTTTAATGAATAATCTGATACTGAGAAGTCATAAAAACCGAGATTTCGGAGAAGAAATTATAATATGACTCACGCCAAAAAAATCAAAATGGCGGCTATAATTTCTTAGACAGGAGCCAGCAAAAACGTCATAAAGTGCAAAGATAGCAAAATGGCTGTTCTGAATATCAAAAGAAAAAATAATTCTCGTTCATAATGAAATAAAACGGAAAAAGGCCGTGAGTAAAATAACAAAAAAGAATATGCTGTGTGAAACTTTAACCTTGAAATCATTCCGCGTCAAATCAGCAGAACGTCTGAAACGAGATGAGGAATTCAATAATTTTAAATATATATATATATTTCTCACAAAATTTCAGGTTTTTCTCATTTTTATTTTAATTACGAATATTTAAAAATAAAAAAATACTATTATCTGACACTATGGAGATGATTTAAAAGCTTACAATTTAAAATTATGGTATTAATTTTCAGTACATATTATAAAACAAAATCCTGTGCCAATACAACCTTTATCGGGTCTTGGGTTCTCAGTAGATGCTGAATACTGAACCGTCTCAAGGATAACGGTTATACAGGAAGGTGACATGTCTAAGATCACGCTCATTCGCCAGGTATTTCCTCCAATTGAGAGTACCCACTTTATTCGGGCTAGGTGAACCCCAAGAGTGTCCGCAGGTCATCTGTCTCTGTTAATCATTTATCAGCCACAGCTGAATATGAGACTTGCAGCACAGCAACTCAGCACTCAACAAATTAAGGTACCCTGCTAAGAATTATGGAACTTTTAATTTTAAATGTAACTTTAATTCACCATAAACAATTTGAAATGTTAAGTAATTCTAAATAGCCATTTTATTAAGTATACAAAACCTACGTTTTCAATTTTCATGAAAATAATTCCGTTAAATTTATAAAACAATAAATTAAATAGGGAGTTTGTATGAGTTTTATTATAAACGTTTAAAAAATGTTTTAAAGAAGTAAATTAACCAAGTTAAAAATTATTGTATAGCTAGATTTTTAAGTTATTTACGATGAAAACGCTGTAAATTCTTCAATGAGCATCCACAGAACATCTCTGACCCAATTGATATATCTTAAGATAATTTGGTTCATTCTCATTATTAATAAATATATCTTTTTAAAATATCAAAGATATTTTCTAAACCTTAGTTGGAAAATTTTACTATTTTTATATATTTTCGGATAAGATAGGAGTTTACACCGCACTTTAGACGTTTAGCTAATATTTATAATAATTAATACTGGAATAAATTTTTTTTAATATACCATTCGGTTTAATAATGGATACTAAACTTGGAATAATAATTTTTTTTAATGCATAATAATATGGAAACAATTATTTCCATTTAATGAAATGGAAAATCTTTTAGCGAGTAAGGTATAGTTTATGATAATAACAAAAGCTATATCTTTTTATTAATTAAGGTAAAAATAGAAATGTGTGTTTATTCTTTATCTTTATGTATTTAAACTTTAACATAACTTATTTTATTAACTTTATACTTAATCGGAATTGTGATAATAATCAAAGATTGGCAAACAAATAAATTCCAACATCAACCAGTTATGTTCACCGTTCATCACTTCAAATTCAATGAATATAAAAATAAATTAATAAATAAATGCCAATAAAAACATATCCTTGGTAATTTTATGACCACGTTAGTAATTTGAACAAGTTCTTATGTTACCGTAAAAAGAATTTTTTTTTCTACTTTCCTTGTAACAGTTATTTATGCACCTAGGGACTAAAGAAGACCATTATTCCCTCAGTTGTAAGTTTGTACCCGAGCGAATGCGAGGGTACAATTCGAGTTTGTTCCCGAACGAATGCGAGACCTTTACTCACGAGACCAAGCCGAGGGAGTAAAGTATTGCTAGGAATAATGATAAATTTGTCCCGAGGGGCATATAAAAGACTTTATATCCAGATGGGGTGTAAAAAGGCAAACTATACGCTATAATATCTTATATTATGTTATGTTTTACAATAAGTTCAAAAACTTACACAACCTGAACACATATGAACTTCTGTTTATCAGTTTTGGTGTTTTGAAACAACAGATGATTTTAATGTAGGGGAGGTGTACCAACCTAACCCTGAACTTTTTCAGTACAAAACGGCAGTATATTTAGACGAATTAGGTTGTCATCTTTTTACTTTATTCCCTAGGGAATAAAGTTAACTTTTTTGCTCAATTTCTAATCCACAGGGAGAAAAGACGTACTTTAGTCCTAATTAAGTAAATAAAATAAAATAAGCCAAAAACACATGTTTTCGTACCAGCTGGAGATAAAATAATTTGCGATCTCTAAACTCGTTCCCTCTGAACCAAAATATTCGAGCATTCCTTTCTCGCCCGCTCAACCACAGTGTGGAACTCAATGCCTCCTGCGAGTATCATCCATCATGCTTCTTACTGTCTTCATTTAAATCCTTGCTTTTCCAACATCTCTTGGTTTCCTAAAAAGCTCTCTAAGAAGGTTAGTCATTTGCTTAAAGGAATCAGTATTAAATAATTTATTTTGTTTCTTAGTTTTTTTTGTAAAGAAGATATACATTAATGACTGTTGTTATTAGCTTATTTATTCTCTTTAATTGGTTAATATTTCGCCATGATTCATACTCTTTGTTTATTTTATTTTTATTTTTATTTACTTTAGTAACGACATTTTACAGTCATAAGACACTCTATAAATAAATGCTTTATGATGTGTATTATGTAGCCTTACGGCCAAATATATATTATGTTTCTTAGTCTTTTCATGTTTGTTATTCAAAAGGGACTCATTTCCAGAATAAAGATACTTTTCTATTCTAAAAATAAGTATTTTGTGTGCAGGTATATACATTTCATAAATACCTATAGCCTGACTTTGCATATAGGTGGAATAGAATCTGATGATAGGATTAAGACATACTTAATAAAGTCACCTTTTCAAAAAAATGGGAGAAAAACCATTATCCAGTCTGTATATTCTTAATTTATTTAAATGATGTTTCGACAAGTTGATGTCACTTTCAAATCTTTTTTCACAAATCTCCGTGTCAAATTAACAAAAAGCATATAGCTTTAAAAAAAAGTTATACGTCGTAAAATTGACAATTACAATTAGAACAATACATAATTCTAAAAACAAATATGTCCCATAGTTTTGGTTTCAGATTTTAAATTATTTTTATGGTGATAAAATCTGTTTTTCAAATGTTTACTTGTATGTCCAATATAATGTTTGTTGCAGTTATTACAGCTAAGGTCATAAATTACATTTTTGTTGCCCAAAAGGTGTATATTATTTTTTGACTATTTATTATGTTTTTACATCTTATATTTTTGTACGTTTTTACATCGTTTTTTAAAAATAAAGGCACCTTTTAAAGTAGCTAGTTTAAGGCATTCAGAAGGGAATCGAAAACCACATGCTAGAATGTAACATCCAAAACTTGCAGATTACTTTGGCATCACATATATTATTAATATGTATTTTGATATTATACATAATTGTAATATATACGGATATATATCATCAGCCCCGGTGATTAAGTCGAACTTTGTCCAAACTGAGTTTATTGTACTTAGGAAGCAGAATCGAGTTATTCTCGTTCTGTATAAGTGGCTAAGTTAGGCATTGGCTCGAAAGGGGGTAAATGCTTATATTACAACTCCATTTAAAGTAAAAAACTGCGAGAATAACGCGATTCCGCTGCCCTCAATACAATCAATCCTATCTGGACGAAATTTAACTTGACCGTTTATTTACCGAGGTTATTGCCAGTAAGGAAAAAATATATAACTATATTTTTTTTCGATTTTAAATAAACCAAAATATACATGTAATTGTTCGTTAGATTAGTGAATGTACATCTTACTTTTTTTCATTACATCCTAAATGATTTGGTGTATTTATTATAATCAAATCGGTTACATTGATATTGCCTTACGTACGATACGGGGATCGGAGAAGCTCAGTGGTGGAGCAACGAAGGTCCTTGGTTCAAATCCCGCTGCTGGCAAGACTTTAATTTAATATGGCAGCAGCTGGAGATGGATCCTATGGAATCTAAGGCCCACCATTGGCTCACCCAGCCTCTAAATATTGAGAACCCAAAATAAGGGGGGGGGACATCTGGCAGTTGAGCGTGATTTAGGACAAATCTCCTTCTTACACAACCTTTGTCCAAGAAATAGTAAAGTCTCTACCATGTACTGAACCCCAGACCCTTCACGGTTTGTAGAGGCGCATGTTTTTTTTTTTTTTGATCATCCTTGAATTATCTACTAAATACAAGTACTTTTTTCAATCGTATTGCATATATGTACTGTACCTTTTGTTTCAGTTTTCATTACAGTTAGATTGTACTAAGCTTGGTTCAAAAGGTAATAAAGCTGATAAAATAAAAACAATGGATATTTTGTAAAAAGAAATTCAAAATAAAAGAGAAAGAAAGTCGGAGCAGGTTAGGAATTCAAGTGGACTCTTTGAAGGGACTCTGCAGCGGATGACAGTTATTGCAAGAATTCCATTCACGTCCACTCCCTGCGAGGACAATATATTTCTTGTTTGCTTATTTAAATTAATTTATTAACTCGGCTTTGAGATTGCTTTGATACAATCTTGATTGGTATAATAACAATTAAAAAATTCTCCAAGCAATTAATTCCAAACAATTTAGTCTAAACGAGAATGTAGCTCATGGAAAAACCTTTTATACAGACTGTCTCTTTAACTGTAAAACAATATCATTAATTATTCTCCGTATATGTACATTTTTACTTTATTTTTAATTTTAAACTTTGTTTATGATTATTATGTAATTAGATATTAGTCATTCTTCTTCTTAAAACGAATTATGGTTTGTTTATATTAACTTATAGGTTAGAGGGTTCTGTACGGCACAACTTCACATGGTAGTGATCAGTTGGAGGTCGATATCTTCTGAACTATTTGCCACTTTTTTTAGGCCCGACAGATGGCACTCATATTTTTTAAAAGGGACTGAAAAATTATGTTAGGTCGTCCTTCGGAGGGAACGTAAATTGGTAAAAGGTGGAGAAGATTGTATGAAGAGTGTAGGATGGTAATGCTTAACTTAAGAGAGTAGGCACTATGTTAATTGATAAGTGAAATGGATGTTATATGCCCTAGATCGAAATTTGGTATAGTTCCTGTTCGAAGAAATCTGAAAACTGAAAATCTATGATGCTATTGAACCTATGTAAAGGGTATTTGGATGGTTAGCATAACTACCAACTATGCCTTAAATCGCGGTTCGCAACCCGGCATGTGGCCTTAAGATTTTTTAAAGAAGTGAAAATCCTTAGTTATGTCTACCTTCGTATTGGGCGTAAAATGGCCAGGTACTCGTCAAAGAGCCCTTTACTAATTATACCTGACCTGGCAAAATTTAGGACTCCTGCTGTAGCATCTTTCCATTACCCACAGCAGCCTCAAGTGACGTTAAACCAAACAAACACACTTGCCAAACAATGAACTAAATTGTAAGGACAAATGGGGTATTGTGATTGGTTACGTTTGTAACCATAGTTCACTAAACGTCCTTTAGAGACCCTCTAGAAGGGCGTCGCATAGGTCTTTTTGTATCAGTCTTGGATTTGAAACATTACAGAATTTTATATTATTATTTATTATAATTTTATTATTTAACTAACATAATTCCGACAATGCGGCCAGAGATTCGATATTTATTGAGCAATGATGGAAGAGGGGTGAGGGATGAAATACAACTCGTAAACGTGAGATATCACTTAATCGGCGATTTTTGAAAATGCTAGCAAAGCATCTTCGCGGGTGACAACGCACGATACAGCCTGTCTTTCATTTAACACATCTTATTTATTGAATTAATATAATTGTTATATAAAAAAAATTATATGTAATTCTAACATGGTTCATTTTAACTAAGATTAAACTGTCTATATTAGCATCGGAACATATATGCAATAAGTTTGAAAAAAAGTACTTTTATTTATTAGATAATTTAAGGATGATCAAAAAAAAAAAGCATGGACCACTACAAACTGTGAGGGTCTGGGTTTCAGTACATGGTAGAGACTTTACTATTTCTTGGACAAAGGTTGTGTAGGAAGGAGATTTGTCCTAGATCACGCTCAACTGCCAGATGTCCCCCCCCTTATTTTGGGTTCTCAATATTTAGAGGCTGGGTGAGCCAAAGGTGGGCCTTAGATTCCATAGGATCCATCTCCAGCTGCTGCCATATTAAATTAAAGTCTTGCCAGCAGCGGGATTTGAACCAAGAACCTTCGTTGCTCCACCACTGAGCTTCTCCGATCCCCGTATCGTACGTAAGGCAATATCAATGTAACCGATTTGATTATAATAAATACACCAAATCACTTAGGATGTAATGAAAAAAAGTAAGATGTACATTCACTAATCTAACGAAAAATTACATATATTTCTTGGTTTATTTAAAATCGAAAAAAATATATTTACATAATTTCCCTACTGTCTCGGAGCCTCGGTAAATAAACGGTCAAGTTAAATTTCGTCCAGAGAGAATGGATTGTATTGAGGGAAGCGGAATCGCGTTATTCTCACAGTTTTTGACTTTAAATGAAGTTGTAATATAAGCATTAACCCCATTTCTAGCCAATCCTAACTTAGCCACTTATACACAACCAGAATAACACGACTCCGCATTTTAAGTACAATAAACTCAGTTTGGATAAAGTTAGACTTCACTGAGGCTGCTGATATACAGGGTATTTCAGGGTTAAATGGCCAAACTGAAAATTTGAACTAAGCACCTCAAAACAAGAAAAAAATTTCCTATGAAGGTATGTCCGCAAACGCTTTGTTTAGGGAGATATTCGCATCTAAAGATTTCATTGTTACGTATTATTTAGGCACAGTAAATGAATAAAACTTATTTTATTTGTTCCAACTACTTTATTTATTAAATGTAAACCATTAACATTCATATTAATTGTTCAAACTGGATAAGTGAAACCTTGTTTAAGTGGAATACCTCTTTAAGTGGAATTGAAATCCTGTCACCAAGAGATTCCACTTATCCAGGTTCGACTGTAATAATAAAAATAAGGTCATTACTTGTTCTGGGTGCCTTTTACGATAATAATACAATAAATGTAAGCGGAGCTATATAGAGTAAATAACAATTAAAATTAAAGATATACAACACGCAAACAAATTAAAGTAATACATACAAATTATAAAGATTAAAAATTGTATCTGATACCAGAGAAAAAACCTAGCGAAACATATACTAAAGAGATGATTTAAATTAGAGGATAAAATAAATAAATTATTAGATTTATATGAACTAAAACAGTGAGATATAATAATGATATAATATAATAGTATAAGATATAATATATTAGTAATAACAATAATGATGGGGAACCATTTAGATGGAAAAGTGTTGATTGTAACAGAAAGAGATGGCGGAACATACAGAGAAGTATATAAAAAATATTAATGATATAGACATTAATTTTTTGATAAAATTTTTCTAAATAGACCAAATAAAATAATGTAATGCTAATATATAGAATAACACAGCATAACGTTATTATTTAAAATAAATAGTTCAACCCTACTTGAGAAATTATTCATCTGATCGGACCATTTTCTTCCCCGTATGTATGCATATATATATATAGTTCAACTAATGTTATTCTTGATACATTTTAGTTGTTATAAAATATTCGGGAGAAGACAATTTTAAAAGGAATACTGGTAAAGTCATGGTTTTTAATGTGAGGATTAAAAATTCTAGTCCAGAATAATATTCCATGTCAGGGGTGTCCTACCTTCGAGCATTTTTCCGGTCCCCGATATTCATCACACTTTTGCAAAATATATTTATTGTAATATAAATATATATTTATTTTCGCTCCATATATTAAAAAATTAACTATCGAAAGTAAAAGATAATTATTATATCATCTACGTTCATGTGTAAAAATGACATTAAACAGCAATAACAACTCATTATGTTTCAATTTTTCACTTCAAAAAATTTCTATAGCGTTTCTGAATATTATTTGTTGTTATATGATTTTATAGGCGGACATAGGAGTTATTTCCAAATTATTATTACATTTCCAAAATGGCCAACAGGATTATTTTGGATGGAAGAAAAATAGATTTGGCTAAAATTATTCAGAACCTACAGCCCGTACGACTATAACCCATGTTTCTTGGTCATTTCCCCATTATTTAGGGTAGTCACTTTATAGAGTCTAGCTGAGCCTCAGGAAGGTCCTAAAGTCTATAGGATCTATCTCGGCCGCTCACAGATTAAATGAAAGTCTGCAAGCGAGCGGGATTTGAACCCAGGATTTTCGGCGTGGCAACTCAACGCTCTACCAGTGATACCACCAGCTATTCCGCTCTTTCAGACTAATTTGAATAAAAAAGCATTTTTGGACGCTTTATTTTCTTTTATCATCTCATCAAACTTTTGGTCATCCTTATAAATTTTGATTCAATTCTCGCACTGTCTTAATCTGCTTCCGAAATTGTATTTCTTATTTATACAGTAATACTAGCTTATGCCCGCGGCTTCGCTCGTGTGGAATATGGTCTGCCACATAAAGTTTCGTGAAAGATCATTTTAAATAAATAATTTAAATATTTTTTTAAAATATAAGTTACTCGTACAACCAAAGTTTCAGATGTCTAACTTCAAAACTGACGGATTCTGTACAACCTTTGAACCCCTATAATATTAAAGGGAAAACCCTTGGGGTGGAATTATCCAAATTTCTTTCTTAAACTATAGAAAGAACCTATCTACAAATTTCAAGATGCTAAGTTCCTGATTTGCCTCTAATTATGTACCATAAAGAGGGGGCACATACCCCCGTGCCCCAACATAAATCTGCCCTTCCTGTAGCCTATGATGTATAACCTATTTTACTCAATAAGTTTCATCCAAATCCGTTCAGTAGTTTTTGCGTGAATAAGTAACAAACATTCGCATTTATAATATTAGTAGGATAATAAACAATAGTTTCACTCATGTTCTTTCTGTATTTTAACCACTATTATCATGTGATTTGCCTTTAATTATGTACTATAATGGATTCTCCACAGTACCTAAAAAACTGTAGGGCGGCACGTGTCCCCGTGCTCCCCCCCAAAAAATCCTCTCTTGCTGTAGCCTATGTGTTATTCTGATGTATAAACTATATTACTGTAAAGTTTCATCCCAATCCGTTCAGTAGTTTTTGCGTGAAAGAGAGACAAACATACAAACTTTCACATTTATTATAATAGAAAGATTATATTGACATATAGTAAGTAATGTTTTATTGAATACCGTTTGTTTTCAATATGTTTTAAAATTGACAAACATCATTAAGTGTCTTTATATTTCTATTTGTTTATCATATATGAGGGACGACACCTGCGGCAGGTGAAGGATCATCACGGAGCTATGTTACAATTAGAGAGAGAGAGGATACCTCTTGGCCTAGGTGGGGGAGGAAGTGGGGGTGAAGAGATGCCGCGATGGCCAATCAGATCGCTGGGTCTGAAGGATAACCTACAATCATCCGACCGCACCTGCCTCATAGATACTCCCACCTCGTACGGCCATCGCTATTACCTGCGACCTTCGGGGAGGAAGGAAGAAAAAAACAAAAGAAAAACGGAAAAAACAAAACAAAAAGAAGCGGCTGAATTACAGCTCTCCTAGGCCGGCATTACAATACCTGATGAGCCAGCGACCAAGGCCCCTCTGATTGTACGGGCTATCTCATCAGACCAGCATCTCCTGGGAAGCCATCTTCGGAGCCGATCAAGGATGTGGTCGACTCATAGCAGGAAATCTCGAGAGTTCAGTGCGCCATGTCACGAGTATTCCATGATTCACTGTAGAAAGCGATATATTTCTCCGTATTGGCAAATAGAATACATTCGGTAAAAGACGGAAATTACTGAACAGTTAAGGAATAAAACCGCACCGCTTCGACACGAACGAATATTTAAGATGACAGGATTATATCTACAGCACCGGTGAATAAATTGTAATGTCGGATTTTCTCCAAAGTGAGAACTCACGGAAGCTATTGGAGTATATATATATATATATATATATGCCTTATACTAAGTCAGACATTGGCTTATGGAGTTATAGCTAATTTAAAAAGGAGAGAATAAATTAATTAATAACAACAAATTAAAAGAATATAAAAACATGAGCTAGGATGCAATAATAACTATATATTAAAATGCAGCATAATTACAAAATAGGAATTTAAATACAGGCAATTAAATTTGACTTCAACTTTTATCAGATAATTGCCTGAATCAGTCATAAAGGTTAGTGATTTGGTTTAAATTTATTATACTTTGACCAATGGACAAAAACAATTACAGTTAAATTTTTAAAAATTAAATCATAGACTGTTTAGCGAATATTATGTTTTAGGTAGTTTCTGCACCTAAAGGAAGAGAATTTTAACAGCAATAAAGATTCCAATTTAGATTAACTATTAAAATTTGTAAAACTTTTAAAATATTAAAAAATTATACTTCAACTTCCAAGTCCTCTATGTCCGTTTTTATTATACTTATCTAAAAATGTTTATAATTATTATAAAACAAACTATACAGACCTTAATTGTTTTTTAAAAAAAAACCTGCACCACTATCAATGAAGGGAATTAGGTTCAGTAGATTGTAGAGACTGTACTGTTTCTTAGTAAGCCTTATTATTCTGAATAAGACTAATAATAATTACAGTTACTTTATATTTTGGAGAACCATATTTTATTTATTAATGTAAATCTATTTTGCATTCTTCATTTCAAGAAATTAATAATTTCTTAAAATTGAAAAATATTTTGTTTAAAAAAGAATCATGGTCGTCTGTGTGTTTTTATTAACAATCCAATAAAATACTTTAAAAAAATTGTAGATAGAAAAAAATTGACGCCAATTGTAAATCTAATTAAATTGTAATATAAAACTCTATAAACATAAATTTTAAAAATAACTAGAATATGGCCTCGTGACCTTCTAAGTTGAACTTTTTATTTGAGTACTTCCACTGGGTAGTATCTCTAATGTCCTTTATCTCGGTACATTATTTATCTTTGATTATATTTACTTGATGTATTCAGTATACAGTTGTAAATTTCATTAATACATTAAAAAAATAAAAAATAAATAAAATAACTAGGAGGCACCCGTTGTCCTCTAGACGGCGGACCAACTCCCATTTTACAAATTATACAACATTTCATTTAATTTTACTAGTAGTTAAGTATATAATTAACATGTTAGTAGAGGTACCTTGATAATGTGGTAGAAATTGAAGTTCAGTTTAGCACTTATTCTGCCCCTAGTGAGCCTATTAAAACTTGATTTATTAGTTGGGTACGCAAAATTTTTTGAGATATTGAGTATTTTGCAGCAATAAATTAATGATTTTTTATTATTTATTTTAGTTTTGTTTTATATATTTAAAAAATATTGTATAGTTTTTAAGAAAAATGTATTAACTTATTTCACTACATTCTCCTAAATAACAGTCCTAAAATCGAAATATTGGAAAAGATGTGTCCTGATATAATTTTTAAATCGATGCATTACATTTAAACTCAAAAACAGTGCTATATTTTTTGTAATGGCTTAAAAAAAAGTCAGAAACAGTGGCTTTGTGATTTTGCAATTTCTAAACATATGTAAAAAAAACTGCGTCCCTAATATACGAAAAGGTACTTGTATTAACGACACCGCAGTTATATTTGCGTAAAGAGCAATGCGGACCATTTTCTTCCTTATAGTAATAATTGTATCATACATAACAATTTAAAAAATTGGACAGATATTCCCAAATTCTGTTTTAGTTTGGAGACTTAAGGACTTTTCGTTGGAATTTTCCCACTGGTTTAACATTCATGCAAGGTCTCTTTTTACCTTTCCCTTTTCAATATTTATATAAACTAATATTATTCAACATATTATTATTATAATTATGTTATAGAATAACTAATGGTAATTTTGGTAAGTTATAAATAGGTAGGAGCTGTTTATAAAATTGTTTTACCTTTTCATTTGTCAATCTTTTTTTACTAGTACCACTGCGTTATTCTACAATTCTATACAATTATAGAATGATGGATAAATAATAAATCTAGTAATGAAACATAGAGGAAGAAGAAAAAGATAAACTGTTTATTACCAATGACAAAAATAATAGCTATACAAAAAAAAAATATATTTTTAATAAAAAATGTTGAATAACATATTGTTTGAAAATTAAAAATGTATGGACTGGAACTTCCTTGTGAATTTTATGGGAAGTGATAATAGTGCCCAATCATGTATTCGCTTATGATAAAGGAAGTATTAAAATATTATTTACTTCCTCTTTAAGAGATTTTTTTTACATCCACTCTAACCATTTTCTTCCTTATTATAACATACAATAATGCATAGCAATGTACAATATATTGTATTGTATACAATACATACAATACAAATATATTTGGGAATGTTTAGATAAGCTTCGCCTTATGTAATCAGATTCGCTAACAAAGACTCTTACACAAGCAAGACGAATCCGATTTTTCTCAACTGACTGGAAATAAATGATGGTTCTGCTCTAATCCCTACAAGAAAAATTCCAAACTAGAATTCAGAGCGAATGTGAAAAAATTCTTCCTTATTTTTAAAATTAAATCAGATCTTTAAAAGAACATGTGGTTGGTATAAATCTTACTATCTTACTAATATTATAAATGTGAAAGTTTGTATGTTTGTCTCTCTTTCATGCAAAACCTACTGAACGGATTTGGATGAAACTTTACTGTAATATAGGTTATACATCAGAATAACACATAGGCTACAGCAAGCGCGTATTTATGGGGGGGGCACGGGTGCATGTGCCCTCCCCCTTTATAGTACATAATTAAAGGCAAATCAGGAACTTAGCATCTTGAAATTTGTAGATAGGTTCATTGTGTAGTTTAAGAAAGAAATTTGGATAATTCAACCCCAAGGGTTCCCCCTTTAATATTATAGGGGTTCAAAGGTTGTATAGAATCCGTCAGTTTTGAAGTTAGACATTTGAAATTTTGGATGTAAGAGTAACTTATACTTTAAAAAAATAATTAAATTATTTATTTAAAATGATCTTTCACGAAACTTTATGTGGCAGACTTAATTCCATGCGAGCGAAGCCGCGGGCATAAGTTAGTATTTCATATTATTGCTACTAATAAAACGGTGCTTCCATCTAACATTTTTTAATATTGCTGGAGTTTTACAGAACTTACATAACATTATGTGTATGTATATTTAAGTTTTTAAAATTTAAATATGGAAATTTACCACTGTTTTTAAGATAATGGTTGCCTTAGGGGGATAGAGGAGATTATTGGAATTATGGAAATATTCTTAAAAAGAATATTATGCCTTAACCTCGCCGAACTTAACCTTCCGCCACAAATTACTAATATATAAAAGAGGTTTAAACCGTTCCTTCTTTCTGGAATAATATTTCGCCCAGGATTACAAAATGGCTGCAATAGTTTCAGAACGGTATACTAAATTCTATTGTAAGCCACACAGCTATACAAAGAACAAAAACTGACATAATACACGATACACTCGGACTACAGACGGTAAGAGACTTCATCACACGGTGGCATATAAAATTCTTTGATAGTCTTCAACACTAACTAAACCCATTTTTGGTACATGTGACTTGGCCGGTACCCAGAGACTGTTATCTGCCATTGTTGATAGCCTGAACACTGATAATTCTGATACTGATAGCACCGGTTCAAATTAATGGAAATTGAAATATACAAAATACAATAGTAAAATGCTGATTCTAGACCTCTCTAGCCGCGGACCTCTTCTTATATAAATGTTTTCCCTAGACTTTGAACGAAAATAACGGGATTTCTAACATTGTCCAAATCTTTTTGACCACGTTTTTCACATAATTTCATCTTTGAATTATTCTGAACATACTGAAAGTATTCCACAGCTTATTCTTTTAAAGACGCCTATTCCCAAAGTGTTATTCTGTTAATTTATTGGCTAAGTCACAAGAGCCCCACTTAATCTACCCTATCATAAAGAACTAGTGAGTCCTATCGCCGGTGTCCTATTCATACTTTCCAATAGAATTCTAGCGTATTCCAGAGCAGCAAAAGATATCCTCTCATTCCTATCTACAATATCTCCATTATAATGGATTTGAAAAATAAATAAACCAAGGTGGTTAAGAAAATATAAATTAAGGATATTGAAAAACTTAAGATGAATAATTAATTTTTCTTAACTTTACACCAAAGCAAGGGCAGGTCCAGGATTTTTTTCTAGGGCCGGAGGGGGGTACAATGGGCAGGCGGGCAAAAAATCGAACAGTAACTTAGAAATAAACTTGTAGTATTTATAGAAACATTTCAAAGTTCACTAAAATATCTAAACAATAGCTTCACTCATGTTATTTCTGTTATTTTATTCAGATATTTTAACAACTATCATCACATGATTTGCCTATAAGTATGTACTGTAATGGATTCTCCACAGTACACAAAAAACTGTCTGGTGGAGCACGTGCCCTGGATCTGTCTATGCACCAAAGTGTTATTGTTTCTTACCCGGGAAAAACAAAACCTTTTTTTTTTTTAATTTATAAATACAATTGTATAATAGTAAATGGAATGAAGGATATATAATGGCATGAGATAAATGCAAGTAAAGAAACTACCCGAAGGTACAGTATATAGTACAGTAAAGTACTGGAGTAACAAATTAACCATAGAAGATCACGAGGCTATCTTCTTTCCAAATGTCTCGGAGGATCTTTAGGAAATGAAGAGGTTGCTAAGTTTGAAACTAGTGGGTTTGTGTGGGAATAAAGTTTGTAATGAAAAGATTGATATCGGATTCGGGGACATTAAAGTAATCAGAGCTGGCTGTTCATAACAAAGCAAGGAGTATTGAGAATTTTAGGAAGGATTTTGGATTGTAAGGATTGGATATGAAAGGAATTCGATGACTTAGGAGAGGAAACAGAGAACAAAACATTTTTTTTTACTATTTTTGTCATTTATTATCTATACATATTATAAAACAAAGTCCTCGGCCGCGTTTGTTCGCGGTAAACTCAATAATTACTGCAAGGATTTTCATGAGGTTTTCACCAATAGAAAGAGTAATTCACCAGGAAGGTTTAGGTACACTGAGGTTTTGTGTCAATGGGTTGGAATATCGATGGGTTTCACAGAAGGCGCTGCCTAATCCCGTACAATTATCTAACGTGCAAGATAATAAATTCGTATATAAAGAAATATTTGGTTTTGTTTTTATTTTTATAATTTCTATATAATAAAGTATATTAGCTGCAATGGGAAGAAAGAAATTCAAGACTCCCAAAAAAGCCCAACCAATGATATTCACGAGGTCCTTAGTAGCTGGAACATGATAAAAAAAATACATTACACAGACAAATAATGTAGGCATAATATGCCTTATTACCCGAGCAAAGCTGGGGTGGGTCGCTAGTTTATAATAACTGAGACGTAAAAATGTATACATTTTGTAATAAACAATTGATATCGATTATCTACCGTTAGAGTCAAAATCATTTTTAAAAACGATCGCACCTTTATTTAATTTCGGGAAAATTTCAAAATTCTATAGCTCCCTGAGGAAAGAGTTGTAGATTTTAAGCGCTGCGAACTGAATAATTAAACCAATTACGGTAGTGCCTTTTGTTTTTTCATTTTTTTTTTATAAACCAGGGGGAGAAGGGGAAGGCTCGTGAGAGATTTCATGACGAGGACTAAGGATAATAATTAATTCTTTTCTCTTCAACAGCGCCCGCTCGTCCTTAAAATGTCCTTCAATTAATAACTTTTAATTCCTCAAAAAAAAAATGAGAAGTTTTGAAGCGTGGCTGAAAATAAAACACTTTTAGAAACAAGCACTTTTTAAGTTTTCTAGATTTTGAAAATTATTTTTTACTTATTCTATTTAGCTGCAATTATTTAATCGCGTTATATTTGTGGGACTTCCATTAAAAATAAACTCCAAGTTTCCAACCATCAACCTCGAAATTATATGTATAAATTTACAATTGTCTATAATAATAATAGTCCAGGATCCCTGGTACATTTCTGCACTTGATTACTATCAAGCTGAATCTTCGTGGATAGCTTCGTTTTGACAAGAGGCCCAACAATTTCCTTTGCGAAATTTCTCGATTGTGGTAGCTAACAGAGGTAATAATCAACATGTATCGATAACGAGGTCATTATTTACTTACGATAACGAGGTCATTATGATTACTAACCAGCTGATTTTTTTTTTTTACTTAGTTAATAGTTATATAATTTAACAGTCATATTGTCCTACAAATTGCGTGGTACGTTATTCTTAAATTTTGGAGAATCATCAAATCGAAATATTTTATCCTTGCTACCTCTTTTAGCTACCACAATCGAGAATTTTCGCAAAGGAAATTGTTGGGCCTCTTGTCAAAACGAAGCTATTCACGAAGATTCAGCTTGATAGTAATCAAGTGCAAAAATGTACCAAGGATCCTGGACTATAATAATATATTCAGTAAATAGAATGAGATAAAAGCTAGCAGAGAAACAACCCCTCTTAGTTATAAATACTATATATACAATTTATAATTCATCCAAGATGAATAAAAAATTCATCCTAGAGGTTGGTCGTGAAAAAATTGATATCGGATTCGGGTCAAATCAGTTAAAAATGGGACATTAAGATCACTATGGATTACTTTGTTCATAGCAAAGTAAGGAGCATTAAGGATTTTACGCAGGATTTTGGATTGGAAGGTTTGGACAAGAGAGGAATTCGGTGGCTTAGTGGAGCCACAAAGCTCTACTCCGTTAGTCCAGATGGTTCTTATGGTTGTCATGTACATGAGTCTTATGTAATTAATTTGGAGCATAAAACGTTTTTCAAGGAAGTGTTGAAGGAGCCTGACATCTCGACCTGTTTGTTATCGTTCCAGTCTCTGAGGATTCCAAGTTAAGCGTTTGTCAAGGTTTAGTCCTTAGTATTGAACCTATTCAACAGAAATCAGTGGGATGTTATTATCTCCTGTGATATTAATAGCCCATAGTATTAATGACAAGAAGGCATTCTTTTACGGCGGAGGATAAAGATGATTTGAAGGGATTTATGGGAATTTATTTTATTCCTACAGTTTTGACCCCATTTTCGATGGTCAGTGATATGGGATTGAAGAGTATGGGATACTATAACTGGATGTTAATTACTAAATTACTAAAGTTTAACTAGAATAAAACTGCTTAATAGAAAATTCCTATCATAATGTTAAATGTTCCTGACGACAACCAGCTACTGAGTTACAATGCTTTTAGCTTATTTTATGTTAACAGAGTGCTGTTTATCAATTATATATTAAGTGCTGTTATTTGTACATAGTTGGATGTTACATAAATATTCAACGGTCACCTGTGGTCTAGTGGTTAGCGTAACAAACTACTAAACCCAAGATCGCGGGTTCGTAGCCCGGCAGGTGGCCCTAGGATTTTTTTAACGGAGTAAAAAATCTTTAGTTACGCCGTCCTTCGGAAGGGACGTTAAACGGGGGTCCCGAGCCTGTACGATGTCAGGTACTCGTTAAAAATCCCTATCCTAATTAAACCTGGATAGGCAACATTTAGAGCTCCCACTGTAGCATCATCCGATTAGCCATAGCAGCATAAAGTGACGTTAAATGAACAAACAAACATAAATATTCACCTATATATACGAGATATTTCTTATTTTATATAATAAGAATTAAATAAAAAAAGGTCATAAAATTAATTGAGAATCTTCTAGAATATGAAAACATTCTCGCCCGTTCCTTCACCGTCTGGAACTCAATCCCACCTAATATCAGTCATTCTTCTTCCCTACCTCATATAAATCTTTGCTTTTCCGACATCTCCTCGCTTCCCAAACAGAAACTCTCTAAGCAGGTTTAGTAATGTGCTTAATTGGATCAGTATTAAATAATTACTTTTATTATTTAGTAATTTTTTCTTGTACCTTATTTACATGTAAACAAGTATGAATTGAATTTTGAATGAATTGTATTATTTGGTCTTCTAGCTAGATGTTTAGTATGTTCTTTTTTCTTTCCATGTTTATTCTACTAAAGTAGCCTAGTTCCAAAATAAATTTACGGTATTTAATTAAAAATAAATAACAAAAGGAGCACTTTAGGCGAAATCTCCCCTGTTTAAATGTAATTCTGACAATAGAAATTGCGAATATAAACGAGGTTATGCCAAAAGCAAAACCATAACGGATACAGGAATATAACCGTTCACAAGTAATAAAAAACCAACATTTCAAATACACCAACCTAATACATACGCTTTATACATTCTCAATTTTTAAAAACGTCCAGAGTAGAACCACTATAATTAATCAAAACAGTTTTAAGCACTTTTAAAGTTTGTCAGTTGAGATGACAACTTGTTATTCATGACTCGGGAGTGCTCTGTATCTTCATCAAACTCTGTACGCCCTGGTTAAAAAAAAAATCAGGATATTTTACATAAAACCCAAGTATATACTCTGTATTTGTAGCATTAAATTTTATTTTGGAAAAAATAAACTATAAGAAAAAAAAGCATCAGTAAATTTTCATAACTCCTTTCTCAAATCGTTCTTCAAAAAAAAGATTCGTCCGTATGGGTTTCTAGTAAATACATTTTTTTTTAATAGTCAATAAATTTCTTTCAAGTTTTTTATTACTAAATATTGTTCATTCATGTTTTTTTTTTGTTTTTTTAAAGATTGGTTTACATATTAGAATGGTACCTATCTTATTACAAAATCGATAAGCCTTCAAACAAACTTATCGATTTTGTAATTCAAATAATATTTATAGTTGTTGCGAAGAATTTAAATTTTATAAAACTAGCTTTTCAACTTTCAAAAACTTCTGTAACCTAAGAATTAGACAAATAAACACTGTACTATGTTTAAAAAAAAAAAGAATTTGAAATATTCTTCCGAGCGAAAACCTCTATATTTTTAAAAGTTCTCAAAACACACAGATATTTCAAAACAATACGAATTAGGTACTCATATTTTAATAGGCTCGACGAACTAAATTCAATTTCTAGAACAATATCGGGGTACCCCAACTAAAACTTTAAGCCCTTACTGTTGTTCAATTCAATGAACAGTTTCAAATTTGTAAAACTTGGGTTGGTCCGCCGTCAGGCGAACAAGGGGTGCCCCTTGGTAATTCTAAAAAATATTTTGGATTGAATTGCAAGATTAAGGTTCTGAATGGGTTCGATGGCAATCGATTCAACTCCCTAGAAAAAATGGCGAGTAGAATGTCTTATCAAATAATAATAATAAATAAATATTTATTAACTAAAATTATACAAATACCATTTGGCACATATTGTGTTTGTGATCTCCTTTCGAAAAACTCAACTGAGGGATTCTAGTGGAAGCGTGGATAGATAACCCTCCATTGAACGCACTCCTACTGTGGTTCAACTCTCTGAATTAGATTCCTGCTCTAGAGACCTTTCAGCCTCCTTGCCGGATTCTGTGGTACCGTGTCTTTCATTAATGTATGTAACAGTAAGTTTGGGTGTCCATCAAGTGAGTCATGAAATGTTTTGTAGTTTTTCTTGATTTAGTCAGTCACGAGTAGTTTGCTCAGGTCTTTGTCCTATCAAAAATAGTATTTCTGAATTCACCATTAAAAAACAAATTAATAGGCAAATAATTACATACAGAGGGTTACCTGCGGTGAGGTGGTTAGCATAGCAACCTACTATGTCGCGAGTTAGCACCCCGGCATGTGGCCTTAGGATTTTTTAATGGGAGTCAAAAATCCTTAGTTATGCCGTTCTTCGGAAGAAACGTAAAATGGGGAGCCTGTATGATGTCAGGAGCTCTTTAAAGATCCCTACCCTAATTATACCAAGATAGAAAAAAATTGGGGTGCCCGCTGTAGAATCGTCCGAAGATAATTTATTAAATCGATAATGCCATTCTCAACATGTGTCGGGCTTCTAGATCATGTAATACCATTTCCGCCATTATTATATTGACAAAAGAATTAGGTAACACCGTCCTTTAACAAGCAGTTCATTAAAAAATAACAATAGAACTAAACATCAAGACGCACTCTTGCCGCTGTATTCATTATAACCTTATGTAACTCCACAGTCTCCTCAGCTCATTGTCAATCCCCTTCTGTTACGAGTTCATTATATATCAAAACTAGGATAATCATTTATTAAATATGTATAATTATTTTTAATAAAATTACCATCATTGTTATGCATGGATTCGATTCTGATAACCTTTTGGGGAGGTTACAGTGTGAACCTTTCTATTGAGTTTAAAACGAAGATTGTAAATTTCAATAAATCGTTTTTATCACTACACGGTTGAGACCGACGGCCGACCATCGTGACCTTGGTCGGGTCGACCAATTTTTTGTATTCGTTATACACGGTCGGGACCAACGGCCGACCATCGTGACCTTGGTCAGGTCGACAATGTATAATTAATAATTAAGACAATATATAATAATAAAACAAATAAAACTCCGTAGGTCACCTGTGGTCTAGTGGTTAGCGTAACAAACTACTAAGCCCAAGATCGCGGGTTCGTAGCCCGGCAGATGGCCCTAGGATTTTTATAAGGGAGTAGAAAATCCTTAGTTACGCCGTCCTTCGGAAGGGACGTTAAACGGGGGTCTCGAGCCTGTACGATGTCAGGTACTAGTTAAAAATCCCTATCCTAATTAAACCTGGATAGGCATAATTTAGAGCTCCCACTTTAGCATCGTCCGATTAGCCATAGCAGCATAAAGTGACGTTAAATGAACAAACAATAGATAAAAATCCGTATTTATTCTGCAACAATTCCCTTTAGAATTGAATACTGAGAGTAGAATACAATTACAATTTAATGAATAAATGAAAATAAACAATTAATGAATATAAATTAGGAGTTAGCACGCAATAATGACTTAAATGTGAGAAAAAATATAAATACTATAACAATAATTATAAAGAAAGATAACTATTAATATTTACGTATATATAAGTTTTATGGAAAACAAAACAACAAAATAATTTAAGAAATTAAAAAGAAACAAAAAAACTATAATTATTTTTTAAAAAAGTATGTGTGTGTGTGTGTGTAGGTACTTCTACATTTCTATATTTCTATGGATTCATTACTTCGGACTCTATTACTGACGAGATGAAGTGTGCCAGGCATAAACAAATATTAGATTTCTAGGTTTTGAATAATTGTTTACAATATTCCAATAAAAAATCGAAACATTGTGGACAGCGTTCCAGGCAGTCGGGACAGACCACGGGTGCAGGCAGCCTGTCGGGAGAGCTGAGCTTCCGACCACCGAAGGTTGGGCCTGACCAAATGTTGGTCGGTCAACCAACTTCTACCCAGTCTATATTATTAACCGACCAAGGCCACGATGGTCGCCCGTCGTATTTATTAATGTAATTTTTGAAGGAGTTGAATAATTGTTGAACATTATATATGGTATTCAATTTTATTTAATTGAAATATAATCTATTCAATATAAACAAATTTGATTCCTAACTCGATCCATTGGTAGGCAAAGCTGATAAAATATTACATCACATATAATAGAGAGGTTGTCCGAACAACCAAGCTGAGAAGTACGCAGTCGTAAAAGCGACAGAATTCCTTCTTGACCTTCCAACCAACATACATACAGGCATAGTCTTACACACAGAATACATAATCTTGATACAATCAGTTCTCAACACAGACGTACATGACGAGCTTAAAGAAAATATCAGAATGAACTTATGCACACTTGGGCTTCTAAATTTCTCTATAAAAATAATATTGATAAAAGAGATGGGTGATAAATTAGCAAAAGAGGTAGCACAAAGTGTTTTGTCTCTATCTTTTCTCAAAACACCTATTTCGTACATAAAATTCAAATTAGGAAAGAATAAATTTTGAAATGGAATGAACGGAGGACTGTTCCAAATAAATCTCCTAGTTTGCATAGGTTTATTTCAAACCTGACAACCAATAACTACAAATCAATAAAATCCACTAACTACAAACTAACTCAGGTTTTAACTGTGCATGGACATATCAAATCATACTCACACAGATTTCACATAATCAATGACAATACTTGCCCACCAGACAAAGAAGAACAGACATTTAAACCCATAATATATGACTGCCAAATGTATGAAGGACAAAGGTCGATATTAATTATTTCCATACTATTAAGAGGGAAACCCTCCATAAAGATCTCAACATTCCTTTCGTCCTCGACCTCATCCCTACTAAATTTTCAAACTTTCACCAAAACCTTGCCTGTCATCCCAACCCCCTGGCTCAGTCACTATCCAGTTCCATACATCCATATAACCCACCCCGCCGTCTAAACCGGCAATGGCCCCGAGATCTGTTGTAATAATGCCATTTGGAGTACTGGCACTGGCCAGATTCTCCACTCACGACCTGTGTGTGTGTGTGAAGCGCCCTTACCAGCTTCCATTGGCGTTTAATGCCAGTGACGCAGCTGGGAAAGGGGGCTGGGGCTTCCCGGACTCCTGCTTTGCCCTCATTCCTGGGGAAGAAGCTCAGTTCGGGGACCCCAGGCAAATTGTAAATAGGGTATGAATGTGTGCATTTTATTTTATTTTATTATTAGTATTATTATTATTATTTATTTTACTTTAATATTATTATTACCGCATTAATTTCTTTCTGTTACCGCATGTATATATTTTTCCGCATGTATATATTTATTTATTTTATTTTATTTTATTTTGTTTATATTATTGTTTTGTTATGGAATGACTGTAAGCTACACAGCACTATTACTTATTGCCCATAAGTGGCAGATTGTAATATTTCAATAAAGTGTTAATATAAAAAAAAAAAAAAAAAAATTAAGAGGGAAAGTTTGGCAAGTATCTGAACATGATCTATAGAATACATTTCGTCCCGAATTCACTAAATTTATTCACTTTATTTATTTACAGTATTGATTTCGAAAAGTTGATATCTAATTTAAAGTAATCATACAATGTCAAACAGATAATCATTATATAAATATTGTAATCTTAATTTTGTTAATTTATAACAGAAATGCGTAACAATGTCTTATGTTTATAAGTTAGAATTATCACAACTGTTTTTAATCCTTATTGTAAAAATGAATTTAAAAAGCACATAGTATAGAATGTGCCAATAATAAAAGGTCCTTTCAATATATATATATATATATATATATATATATATATATATATATATATATATATAGAACGATATACAAGGAAAGGGTATACAATTGAATTTTGAAAAATTGTTAAGCATTATAAATGGTATTCAATTTTATTTAATTTAAATATAACCTATTCAATATAAATAAATTTGATCCCTAAATTAATGGTTATATCGTTTGCTTTAATTAGGTGACGTATTATACAATTTTGTCCTGTGGGTGGATTTCTAATTAAATGAGATGAATTCTAAATTAAATGAATCATATTCCATTTATGAGGAAGCAAATGAATATCCGAGTTTAGAAAATTCTCCAGAGCATTCGTTCACAAATCCTCTTACAACAAGCTTTCAACAGCATCTTTACATGAGCCGTTCATTGCAAAAATCGATTAATTCTACTTTTTGAAAAATGTTCAATTTAATTCTCAAAGCATTTGGCAAAGTCATAATTTTTTATATCTATAATAACTGTCCCTAATAAATGAAATAATCATTAAGCCACACAAAATTTGAGTCACTGAATAAAAAATAATCTGATGAACTTTGAAAGGAAAGTTCTACGTCGTATTATTGGACCAGTCAGGGATGCGGCTGAATGGAGATTAAGGAAGAACAAGGAGCTATATGACATTTATGGTGAACCGGATGTGGTTGAGTTTGTGAAGTTAGGAAGGCTTGGTTGGGCAGGCCATTTGACCAGAATGAATGAACAAGAAATCCCGAGGAGGGTACTTGAGGAGACACTACATCGAACCCGAAGAGCTGGAAGATGTGTGGCAGCTGATGCTCGAAGCCTACTTGGGATCAGGAACTGGAAGGCGGTCGCACAAGATAGAGCCGAATGGCGGCGGCTCATTGAGGAGGCCAAAACCCACCCAGGGTTGTAGCGCCAAAGAAGAAGAAGAAGAATAAAAAATAACTCCGGTATCTAACGTCGTTGTATTAATGCAATTCAAATGCACTGTTAAGCTTTGAATGATAAGGTTGCATCTTTTAAATCCATCCTAACAGAAGTTAAGTAAAATAAATTAGTCAAAAAGATCAAATATATCCTCATACAAAAGAAAATAGTTAACCATTCTCGGGGTTCCCTGAGCATCCACCCTCTCTCCGGATGAGTACCAACATTCTACTGGAGACAACTCACATTGATCTAGCGCAGAAATGATGATCTTAGAGCTATAGGTGGTCATTATATGTGCTCTTTGGGAGATGTCTTTGCATCCTAGACATTCACTTTCTACACTGTCGGATACAATGAATGGAAACTTTATGAGGGTTCATTTTACCTGTTCTATCACCGTTTTCAGAGTATTTCAATACATTTTATAGAATAATATAACCTTCACGAAGAAGAATGAACCGTGGTACAAGCAATGTGGGGATGTTGGGCCGTTCATTGATGGCGAACAGCTACTGTCCTTGTTCTTCACTGACGACCAGGTAGCGTTTGCGAGACGGAAGGTCTACGTTGAAATGATGGTGTATGCCCTAAAGATGTGCTACGAAACGGCGGGTATAAGAATTAACTTCGAGAAGACCGAGTATATGGCCGTTAGAGATCCTGATACAAATCCGCTTCTGGTGGACAGGGAGGCTTGTAAGAAGATAAATATATTTAAGTACTTGGGATCTTATTTGGATACTTCCGGGTCGTCTGAGTATGAAGTCAGGATAAAGGTGGAGCAAGCCCGAAAAGCTACTAGAATGCTACATCCGGTCCTATGGAATACAGAGATATCCACAGATAATAAACGCCGTATTTTCACAACCATTGTCGAATCTATTCTTATTATCTATTTCTTGTCGAACTTATTCTTCGGAAACCTGGACTATGAGCCCCAGTCTGTACTCAAAGGTGCAGGCGGTTGAAATGGATTTCTGGAGGAGGTGTCTCCGTGTCACTAGGCTGGATAGACTTAGAAAAGAAGAAATTCGACAGATGGATGGGAATATATCAACAAATGAAAGGATCGAGGCACGCCGCCTAAGATGGTACGGCCATGTGAAGAGAATGGCGTTTGAATGTTGGCCGAACAGAGTGCTGGATTGGGTTCCACCAGGGAGGAGAAGACCGGTAGAGGTCAGAGTGTAATAAATTGTTTCTGTTTGTTACTGTGTGTCAGTTAGTCATACTTGGAGAATCTTACGGTCGGTGGACTAGTGAACTGTAAGTGTTAACTATTAGTTATAAATTGTAGTGTAATTTTATAATATTCATAGAAACTATTGTAACTAGTTAAGCTATCTAGAATTAGTAATATCTTATATTATTGTAATAATTAAATAGGCCTAGGTTATAATAAATATTTAGAATATTGTCATTATAAATTTATATTAGTTTAATAATTTAATTGTTAATAGTCTAATTGTATCCTTCTTATCAGTTTTCTTAATAAATATTAGTATCTTTAATAAAGGAATTGTTTAATTCATTTTAATACCCAGCAGCCCGTAACAATATATATATATATATATATATATATATATATATATATATGGAGGAAGTCCAGGAAGAGATAGCCTGTAGAGGTCTCCAGGAAGGGGATCGGATGGACCGAGAGGTGTGGAGCTCTGCTCTAACAGGTTGAGGTAACCCATGTGGGAACGCCAATAATAATAATAATAAAATATAGAATAATATAGAAGTTGCCATCAGCGTCCACATATTACAACATTTATGGAAATTAAAGATTTATTTTAAGAGCTAATAAGACTGTAAACAAATGTTATTGTCTTCTAAGGTTATTGTTGCAATACTCTTTATGCTTTTTCAACCAGTATCGTAATGCTATATAACATACTAATATCATACTAGATTCTTGATAAAATTTTGAAAATGGAACAAACGATCAATAAATTGCTCATAGGTTAACAGTTGTTGAGGTAACAATATATTCATTGGCAGATACGAAGATTAGGATTAGGTACGGACTAGGGCAGGGCACAAGGGGATTTAAATCAGTATGATAGATTATTATTCACTTTGTCTGTGAGATTGTAGTCCATCTGTTGAAAAACTAGCCAGCGACAAAGGTGATAGATTTCTGCTTTATATTAACAATAGAACATGCCCTCTTTAGATAATCCACGATAAAAGGGAGGGAGAGGGTTTAATACAATACTGTTCTAAAACACACAGTATTTGATTTAATTATTATGCATTATTATATTGAGGTGGTCAAACCTGTGTTTGTAGTAAGCAAAGGGCAGTATTCTGTTTAATGTCTACTCATTTAACGTCACTTTAACGTATCATGTCCAATCGATAGCAGTTGGCCTTAGTCAAAGAGGGGAAAAAATCCTTTGTTATGCCGAGGGGACGTAAAATTGCAGTCTCGAGTCTGGCGTTTTCAGGTACTCGCTAAAGATCACTGTCCTAATTGTACCTGAATAGGCAAAATGTAGGACTCCCGTCGGATTAGCCATAGCAGCATAAAGTGAAGTAAAATAAACAAATAAAAAGGTTGGCAATAATGTAACACGAAAGTAGAGGGGAGGAGGAAAAATAAAAGGATCAGTATTATATAATTTACTTAATTGCTGAAGTGGAAGCTCCTTTTCGCTGGTCCATCCACCTCCTAGGTAACCAACAGTTACCTTTATTGTCTCCACCTGCTGGTTACACCTCTATCCCTAATGCAGCGACTTGCGTTGAATATCCTCTTACGCCATACTTGCTTCATGCCTTCTAAGTACTGACAATAGATATCAAATGCACGGTTTTCAATAGATTTCCGACAGAATAATCCTCCTGGAAATCCATCAGGCGTATATATGCTCTGTTTAATAAATCTCTCTAGTGCTGAACCGTGTAATTAACTAATCAATAGCTTTGAAATTTTCCCCTCATTTATAAATAATTAAGTGGACCAGTTCTCGAATTTTGCATTTATGATTATGAATTAAAAAAAAAAGAAATTATAAAATTAAAAAAATCTTAAATATGTAACAACTAGGGAAAATATTAATTTTATTTATATGTCACAAAATTAAAAACAATTATAAAATAAAGAAGGAATAAAAATTCTTGGAGAATGGATGAACCATTTAGAGTTTTTGGATGATCAAGTACTAACAGGAAAATGCAAAGAAGAAATCCTAACCATGGCAAAACAACTGATAGCAGCAGGAGAAAACACAGGGCTCAAAATAAACTATAAGAAGTGTAAATATGTAAAGTAAAGGCTGACGGAGAATTAATAATAGGAGAGCATCTTATAGAGAAAGTAGAATTATTTCTATACCTCTGGCATCTTATTTCTATTAAAGGGCAATTAGAAGAAATAAACAGGCGATGTACTCAAGGATGGCGCGCGCCTTCAAGTTTAAGGAGGAAACTCTGGATGAGCACTGTACTTCCTGTCATGACCTACGGTTGCGAAACATGGATAATAGACAAGAAAACTAGCCACAAGTTGAGAGTAACAGTCAGAGGTATGGAGTGATACCTCCTCGGAATATCTAGAAGAGATCGAAAACCAAATAAGTGGATTAGAAGGACTGACCTCCCAGATATTGTGGAAAAAGTCCATTTAAGGAAGTGGACCTGGACCGGATGGACCTGGCAGCTTATGGATTGGTATCCAAGAGAGCACGCAAGGAAGAGAGGACGTCCACCGATAGACTGGGACAAGGAGATGAAGAAGAGCTGCGGAGGGGCAGCCTGGAAGTGAGTAGCATTGGATAGGAAAGAGTGGAAACGGATGGGGCAGGTATATTATTTAGTGTGGTTGCAAGAGTGACAGGTAGAAACAATCGAACTTAAAACCTCAACTAAAGGTTGATTTTGTTCATACGTGAATAGGTATAGAAAAAAAAATAGAAAGTGTTTGTAAATGTTTATTATATTTTATGAACAAATAAAGGTTATTATTATTATTATAAACTAAAGACAAAAATTATTATTCAAAGCATAACAAAATATAAAGTTATAAAAATGTGCAAAAACTCAAATAGAGACATTATTATAAGGAAGAAATAGTTGGGGGTGCAGTCAATAAAAACACCATAATAAGTGTAACTTATTTATTTATATTACTTATTAGGTTACATGTAACCTCTAGAAGTCTGGTATCAAATCCATTTATATCTATAATTAAACTAGTTTTTTTCTAAATCCTTCATATTCCACCCCCTTTTTCTATATTTTAATCTTCTCATTTTGTATCTTTCCGTTTACCTCCTCATTTTTCTTTCCCTTTATATTATGTTTACATTTTATCCTTTCTGGACATTTATTTTCTGTATTTTATATTCGTATTCTTTAATTATTATATCTGTCACTATTTTAATTTCTGTTCATCATCTATAATTTTATTATTATCTGTCACTATTTTAATTTTATTATATTCTGTAACCACTTTTATATTCATTATCTTTAATTATCATATCTATTCACTATTTCATCATATCTAGTCACTATTTTAATTTCCACACTTGTACCACATTACTACATTACTTGTCACCATATTCTTGTTACTGCAACGTTTTTTATATGTTTTCTGTTTGTTTCTCTCTCTTAGCCCTGAAGATGGCCTACATTGTGGGCCGAAACGTCGGCACACAATAAATAAGTTACACTTATTAAGGTGTTTTTATTTACTGCACCCCCAACTATTTCTTCCTTATATTAGAAATTACAGTCAACCAATTCTTCTCTAATAAGAGACATTATTAATTTGAATTTAATAGGGAAAATCCCGAAAAGCAAAGCCTTAAGTCTCTAAAATACTGGAATAAACTAACTAGGCAATATTTCACCTATTAAGGCATCATCAGAACATTACAGCAAATGAAAGAAGACAAAGAACAGCAACGTTGCTAGAAGACGTTCCAAAACAAGTCTTGATGATGCTAAATTTGGCAAAAGGCATTGAATCTGTAGATTACTCCTATCTCTTTCTAATCCACATTAAGATTTATTATTACGAGGGGTGATCAAAAAGTTCCAGGACTGTTGAGATTGCGCGGCAATGGAGTGTCATAGAGCAGTGCGGTTGGCAGCATTGTTTAGCGTGACTCTTCCTGAGCTCAGCTGTTTATTCAGTTTGTTGATAACCTTCTTCATTACAAAGTTACTGCTGTTTTCGTAAAAAAAAGTTTTTTGTGTTCGGCGATTTTCTGAAATGAATGTAAAGGAAGAGCAACGCGTTTGCTTAAAGTTGGGTAAAATGTTTACTGAAACTTTTCAAATGTTGCAAGTGGCTTTCGGTGATGAATGTCTGAGTCGGTCAAGGTGTCATGAGTGGTACAAAAGGTTCAAGGAAGGCCGGACATCGTGTGAAGATGATTCTCGTTCAGGGCGCCCATCAACTTCGACTGACGACGATCATGTTGCAAGATTGAACAGTCTCGTGCGTTCTAATCGTCGACTAACCATTCGTGAGATGGCTGAAGAATTGAACATTTCATTTGGTTCGTGTCAACAGATTTTAACAGAAAATTTGCAGACGAGAAGGGTGGCTGCAAAGTTTGTTCCGAGACTGTTGACTGAGCAGCAGAAAGAACACAGAGTTCAAGTTTGTCAGGAACTTCTTGAAATGGCAAATGCCAATGAAAACTTCTTAAAACAAGTCATTACTAGAGATGAAACGTGGGTTTATGGCTACGACGTGGAAACGAAGGTCCAGTCATCACAATGGAAGACAAAATCCTCCCCAACCCCCAAAAAATCACGTCAGGTCAAATCAAACGTCAAGGTCATGCTTACTGTTTTTTTCGACTGGAAGGGTGTTGTTTACCATGAATTTCTTCCACGAGGTGAGGCCATTAACCGCTTTCGTCATCTTCAACTCCTGAGAAATTTGCGCGAGGCAATAAGGAGGAAGAGACCAGAGTTGTGGCGGAGCGGTGAGTGGGTGCTGCATCATGACAATGCGCCTGTTCATTCCGCACTGCTCATTCGCGACTACTGCACCAAAAATGGAATGACGGTCATTCCCCAGCCTCCATATTCACCTGACCTTGCCCCTGCAGACTTTTTCTTGTTTCCAACACTTAAGAGACCAATGAAGGGAAAGAGATTTGAGTCGGTAGATGACATTTAAAAAAAATCGCTGGAGCAGCTACACACCATTTCACAAGATGATTTCTCAAAGTCCTTCACACAGTGGAAACATCGTTGGGAAAAATGTATAGCTTCCCAAGGAGACTACTTTGAAGGGGACGACGTCCAATAGCCTGTAGATTTTTTAAATAAATTAATAAAAAATCAGTCCTGGAACTTTTTGATCACCCCTCGTAAAATAAATTTACATTAAAAAAAATAAACAATGAAGAATATCAATGTTTACTGAATTAATCATGACGGACATATCAAACTCATAGATCTTATATACTTTTTATTTTACTAGTTTTTATTTGTTTTAGGTTTCGGGGTAGCTCATTGCAGAGAGTGCTGAGTTGATATCCTTAAGCTTTCGGCTGTTTCAGGCTACTTCATCATCTACTAGACAAACGCTCAAAGCTCCCAATTAATTACAAAAGAATCATTTACATGACAATCATAAGACCCTCCTGGGCTTACGAGCTTTGGGATTCAACTAAACCATCGAATTCCTCTCGTATTCAATCCTTACAATCCAAAACTCTTCGTAAAATCCTCAAGGATCCTTACTTTGTTACAAAGAAAGTAATCCATAACGACATTAATGTTCCATTTGTTGCTGATCTGACCAAAATCCGATATAAATCTTTTCATGAGAAACTTTATTCCTACTCAAACCCACTAGTTTCAAGCCTAGCAACCTCATCAATTTTGTGCCGAGGCTCTTGGGTTTAAATACGGGGGTGGCAGATAAATTATTTAATTTGTTAACAGCTTCGGAAGAACCCAGTGGGATCTACAGTTCCACCCGGTGATCACCCAACCTCTAAAAAGTGGATATCATGAAATTGGAGAAAATCCTGGAGGTTGAGCGTGATCTCAGACAAATCATCTCCCTGCAAAAACGTTGTCCAAGAAACCATGTACTGAACCTTGAAAGACCCAAGAGTTGTAGTGATATAGGCTTTTTATTTATTTACTCGATAGAAAAGTATTGTTTTCTAAAATACCTAAGTGCTAAAAAGGAAGTAAGTTAAAAAATTAATAATTTTGAAGGAGGCTGTCTTGAAATATCGACTTATTTTTCGAAATGAGTGACCTCTTATATGCTTGAACAGCTCTACCACATCACCAGTGCCTTTACCCCTAACAATTATTAGATCCTTAAGTACTCTATGTTCCCTGAGCTTGTTATTCTATTGACAATATTGAAATATAACGGGTATTATTTAGCCGAGCGAAATCCTGAAAGGTACTATAATTGGCAAAATAAGGGTTCGCCGACCAAGAAAGGATCGAGAAGAGTTGGACAAAATTGTTGAGGAGACCAAGGCCAAGTATCGCTATACTACTAGTAGTAGTAATGGGAATTATTAGAATATGTTTAATAACACAAGGGAACAACATTTTTGTTGCATGAAATATTTTGACTAATATTCTACTTCCTCGAGGTGCTGATTTAAGATCTGAAGTCAGTTTGTTTGTATCAGCTTTACTTTTGGGATTATAATTATAAACTGTTTTTTAAGATGAAAATATTTTTTATTAAGAAAACTATTAAAAAAATTACCACTACATATCAAAAAATTTTCTTTTGTAAGATTTTCTGGCTTGATTCGGTTCACGGGGGCTGTTTTTAATGCTCCAACAATAGTCCGCCATCATGTGAGCATTCCAGTGACCTTGGTAACGTTCCTCCATGGTTCGAATGTCCTGATGGAACCGTTCCCCTTGTTCTTCACTCAGATCACCAAGATTTTCAGGGAAACGGTCCAAATGGCTGTGGAGGAAGTGTACTTTGATGCTCATATTACAACCAAGCGGCTGGAAGTGTAACAACATTAGTTCAATATGCTCCGCATAGCTTTCTTCCTTTTTGTTTCCCAGAAAATTTTGAGCAGTCCAAACGAATTCATTCCAGGCATTTTTTTCAATATCAGTCATGTAACTAATAAAGTTTTCATCCTTTATCAACCTTCTTATTTGGGGACCATCAAAAATTCCATTTTTAATTTTTTCTTGGCTCAAATTAAAGAACTTCTTAGAGATGTATTTATAGCAATCACCACCCTTGTTCAAAGCTTTGACAAATTGTTTCATGAGCCCTAGTTTGATATGCAAAGGTGGCAGTATTATTCGATCCGTGGGCACAAGGGGCTCATTTATTACATTCAGTTGTCCCGGAACCATAGATTGCCTGGAAGGCCAATCTTTTCTAATCCAGTGCTCAGACCTAGCTCTGCTGTCCCATAAACAAATAAAACATGGATATTTTGTATATCCACCTTGTTGTCCAAGAAGAAAATTCACCATTTTTAGATCAACACTTATCAACCACTTTTGTTCGTTGTATTTGATTCTATCCATTACAGAAGCTACAGTAGCATATTCTTCTTTGACTGTAGTTGAATGTGCAATCGGTATCGAACCCAGCTTATTGCCGTTATGCATAAGTACACATTTCAGGCTAAGTTTAGAGGAGTCAATAAATAAACGCCATTCATTTGGATCATACTTCTGTACTCCCATTGCTTTCAATAAACCAGGAACATCTGAACAAAAAGCAAAGTCGTCATCTTTATAAAAGAATGACAGCAATTCTGCCTCTCGGTTACGATAGTATGAAATTCTTGTTTCTGGGGTTAAAAGATTTCTTTGCTTTAATCGAGAAGCTAGAATCTCCGATGTCTTTTTAGAAAGACCAAGATCTCTGATTAATGCATTGAGGTCTTCCTGATTAAAGAGCTGGGGCTCAGAAGTAAAATCAGGGTAAGAATCACTTGTCCGACTTTCATCACTTGAAGAATAGTTTTGTTTTTCTATATCATGATCATTTTGTACAGATGAAGAAGCTTGGGGTACTGGTGCATCGCCAGAGAACAAGACTGGTCGAGTAACAGATAACAAGTTTGGATAAGACCATTTCGACCGGTTATTTTTATTAATTCCATTAATATCAATCACACAAAAATAACAATCATCTTGATGACTATTAGGTTCCCGCCAAATCATTGGTGTTTGATACTTAAAATGGGGTCTTTTCTTATTTGCCCATAATCTCAAAGACTCAACACATGTTTTACATACCATATGAGGGATCCAGTACTTGTCACGGATGTCCAAAGCGAATCCAAAGTAATCAAAATATACCTGTGTTATAAACTCTGACACACTTAGCCTACAATTTTTGAATGTATATTCACCACAAACGTTACAGAAATAGTTTGGATCGTTTCTACAGATATTTCTTAACTTGGACATTGTTATTTAACACAAGAGCACAAACTTTTTCACTAAACAACTCAGTTGAATTGAAGTTTGAATGTGACTAGTACAAATATATGTCTATCAGCTGTTTGCCAAAAACAAAAGGTGCTGGAGAAAAACTGAGGCTAGATTTGTAATCACCAACCTCTAATTAGTAAACAACAGGCCTAAAACTCCATGCAACAAAAAATTAATAAAAATTTGTTCCCTTGTGTAATTTATCAACTCCATTGGTCAAAAACATTTCCGACAACTCCAATATTGGCCAACTCGCCCTCGCAAAGTTAGAAAAGTCAATCCTGCGGAAGATGGGCCAGCTTTAAGAGATGACGACAATACAAAATGTTTTAAAGCTCTCTTGTCTCTTAACTGACACTGTCCAATGAGCGGATGATGGGGAATCGCTTTTTAAGAAGCACCGTAACGCTATTTCAGCCTCATCGATTATGGCGAATATCCGGTCAGCAGTTCCTTTATAATTCAAGCAATATCCCACGTCATCGAATCAGTGAATATACTCTCTCATGTGCACATAGACACCTCCGCTAATGCGGTCTAACTTTCACCAATCTATTAATAACCCAGATATATAAATAAATCCTTTAAAAAAATAATTAGATTTAAATTTCAGGCATAAAATTTTCAATTAAAAACGAGCTTAACATTTTTTTATCTTAATGTTACCTGTTGTTTCTCTTTTAGACCAAGGGAACTCCTTGAAAGGACTGGGTGAAAAACAAGTTACATTCAAACTTGGGAAAGAGACGAACCCAAAGCGTAATCAAATCATTTTTTTTTTAATTTATTTATTTATATTTACAACTGTATTACAATAGAGATGAGAATGGCAAATAGAAAAACTACCCACTGGTAGTACTCAAATCATAGTCAACTAAAATCACGTGGCCATCATTCCAGACGCCTCGGAGGATTATCGGGAATTGAAGAGGAAGGTAGGTTTGATTGAAGCTAGGTTGGATGGGCCTGGAGTTTATAATGGAATGATAGGTATCTAGAATGGACTAAATCGGTAACATATGGGACGTTAAGGTCATTGTGGATGGTTTTTATTTGTGACAAAATAAGGAGCATTCAGGATTTTTCGAAGGATTTTGGATTGCAAGGATTGGATACGAGAGGAATTCGATGAATTAGTGGAGTCCCAGAGCTCTACTCCGTAAGTCCAAATAGGTTGTATGATGGTCATGAAGAGTCTTTTGTATTTAATTGGAAGCTTAGAGCGTTTGTCTATTAAGTGTTGAAGTAACCTGAAACGTCGAGCGGTTTCTTGTCTTTTGAGTCTTGTGTGAGGGTTCCTATTAAGACGTTTGTCTAAGTAATCAAATCTAAAAAAAAAAATGCTATATTCAAAGGAAAGATACACAGAACAATTGTCAATAACAATAATCACAATAGCACTCATAACAATAATACCTATAATCAAATACTAACAATAGATTCACAATCCCATCTGGTTAGTGATCGAATCGTTTCAAGAAAAAGAAAAAAAATTGATTGTCGTACAATGATGGCTCTATCATCAAATGAAACTACTATCTTGCTACAGCCATATTATAGTCAGACTACAGTAAAAAGAAAAATTCATAACTTCAGAAATATCTTTCTTCTTCTCAGATCAAGACACTTCTCACCTGGAGTACCTGTCTTCGTCTGTTTCTGTTACACGAGTTGCAACTTCTAAAAGAAACGTGTGCGTAATATTAAGAAAGATAAAAGATATTAAAAAAAAATAATCATCATCATGACATAGGTTAAATTTTTAATACTGTTCGAAACCTTCCTAAATAATAATGTCACGCCAATCTTAACAGTCAAAAACTAGTTGTTTACAACTCAGTCTAATATCCAGACTTTTTTAAAAATGTATTAATTGAAATACGCCGGATAATTTACGCTCGGAGGATTATCAGGTATTGAAGAGGTTGCCAGGTTTGAAACCAGCGGGTTTGAGTGGGAATACAATTTGTCATGAAAAGATTGATATAACGAATTCGGGCCATATCAGTAACAAATGAGACGTTAAGGTCAGTATGGATTACTTAGTTCGCAACAAAGTAAGGAGCATACAGGATTTTACGAAGGATTTTGGATTGTAAGTATTGAATACGAGACAAATTCGAATTAATGTTTGCTGTACGTATCAAAATAAATACTGAAAGATCAAAATATTAGGAAAAAAAATACTTTTTTTAATCTTTCTTATAAAGTACAGCAAGTACCTATATTTTACCAGTTTATAAACTTTGAACTTTAAATCATAATATTTCAAAACAGCAGAAAAAAAGAGTTGGTGACAGCATTTCCTTTCTTTTTATTATTATATATATTTTTTTATAAATAAAAACCTCAAATAAAGATAAGATTTGATTTATAAGTTGCAGGAGGACGAGTGGTGGGGGTGTAAGTGAGAAATATGATGGCGGTTAGTTAGGAGAGCAGGAGCAGATATAAAATTCCATCGAGGCCAGAGATCATAAATAGCCGACCAACGAGGTAGAAATATCTGCTTGAAGCCCGTTTGGTCCTCTCGTAGCCTTCCATATGTTCCCCATAATTCTTCATATCCCAACTACATATCGTATATCGAGGACAACTTCGCATTTTCGAATTTTAACGAAATATTCCACCTTCCCTTTACAAACGGTTACAATTTAACCTAACTTTCATGGTAACGAGTATTACTCTCAGAGAAACTTACTTCAAGCTATGCGCAGATTTTGGATTATACTGTTATAAAAAAACATAAAATAAAAATTTAAGTAAATTTCATTCTGAAACATTGAGCATTTTAATTAATCCTAACAAAGCTTACTAGTTGTTGTACATGCATATACATATTAGTGGTTATGTTTTGTTTTTCTGCTGATCAGTTGTTTATTATAACCTTCCTAACTGTTCGAGTATTACCTTCCTTTCCCTTTGTTTGTGGATCGTCTTGGAGCGAGGCTGCTGTCACTGTTTGATTAGTCCGTTTGCTGTTGATGTGAGATGTGCTGCACTTTGTCTTCTTAGTTGCGATTTTTCTATGCCCTGATGATGACTGACTAGGCGAAACATTGGTTTGTTTTTCCAATATTTTAGAGACTTGAGTCTCTGCTTTTGGAATGTTTCCTATTTCATTTCAACTTAATAATAACTAATGCTATTTAAAACCAATTAACTTGGGAATTACTGCACAAATTTAAATACATTTAAAAGAATAATTATAAGAAAATAATATCATACATTAGAAAAGCACATTATTTAGAGTGCTTTCTCTTTAATCGCGGGGTTATTCTCCTTCCTCTACCGCAGAATCCACTTTTTTTTTTATTTTAGTTTTTGAAATTTACAACATTATTATAAAAATATTAGTAAATCGAATGCATTATATACAATGGCATGATATGAAAGCAAGTAGGGAAACTTTCACTGATATTATTCGAATAACAAATTTAACTCAGACGGTCACAAGACCACGTTCTTTTCAATTGCATCGAGGAATTATCAGGAATTGAAGGGGTTGCTAGGTTTGAAACTAGTGTGAGTGGGAATAAAGTTTGTCATGAAATGATTGATATCAGTTTCGAGACAAATCAATAACAAATGAGGCATTAAGTTCATTATTGATGACTTTATTCATAACAAGGTAAGAAGAATTGAGGATTTTATGGTTGATTTTGGATTCTAAGGATTGGGTAAGAGAGGAGCCCCAGAGGTCTGTCCCGTAAGTCCAAATATGTCTTATAATAGTAATGTATATGAGTATGACCTAACTTAAAATTTGTTAAAAACACAAATCGCTGAATCCAATATAGACAATACTGGAATATGAAAAAATTCAAAGAGCTAATGTGGTTTGAAAGATGTAAATATCCCGATCATATGTAATTAATTCTAAAAAAAACAACAGCTTTTTGAAAAATATATAAAAAGCAGAAACCGGCATCAGAAGGATCTCGTTTCAAGCGGGGACGGTAGTAAATCCTTTTTCAAAGATTTTTTTCCGAAGTTCCTTCAGAAGAGTTTGGCTAGCCATAATTTAAAAAGTGGCTTTTTAAAAGAAGTGCTGGAATCCTTATTCAAGGCCATTGAGGGAATCCGTTCCATGCTAGAAGAAGAAAAAATTATAATCGGATATTAGCGACTTGGCTCGGTTCCCCGGAGGAGGAGGCTGTTTATGTCTCCCGGGCCACCCTCCTGCAGAATTATACCCCCATTTTCTCAGAGGGCGCCCTCCCTGTTCTTTATCACCCGCTGCAAGAGAATAAAGTGGACCACTCAGGGGAATTAGTTAATATTTCATCAGAGTCCTCTGAGCGTGTGCACAGATCCCATTGGTCCCTCCGGCCAAATTAAAATCAGTAGGCGATTGTTAACTGAGTAAACAAGGCCTTTCTTCTTTGTTATTTGTACATTTTCAGAAATTGTATTCTTTTGTATTTATATAATATATCTCTTGACTGTCACAAAAGGCTTTGGATTAATATATATTTGAGAAACAAATTATTGAGAATAATGTAAGTTCGGAATCAAGCAGAAATTTTTGTTCCTAAACATCAAGCATTTATCTGTATAAGTTCCGCAGCTTGTCGCTTTTCATTTGTTAATATTTTCGAAAATAAAGATACTCCTGAGGTTTAGTTTAAAATAAAGAGTGTAGTTATGGGAAATGTACATATTTCGGTAATCATTTCATCGAAATATACACGTTTCAACTAACATTTAGATGTATAGAAGATATATGTTTGTTGAAATGTGTATATTTTGATGAAATTATTACCGAGATATACACATTTCCCGCATTTACATTCTTTATACATACTGAAGCTCACGATTATTTGTTTTGTTTTTTTAAATTATTTTAAAGTTAAAACTATTTTTTCGGATCCTTTTCATGGTCCTAAGGGATTGTAGCAAGGGTGTAGCATCTCACCCACTCTCTTCAAGATATACCTTCACGAAACAGTGAAACCGTGGTACAGGCAATGTGGTGATGTTGGACCGTTCATTAATGACGAACAGCTACTGTCCTTGTTCTTCGCTGACGACCAGGTCGTGTTTGCGAGACGGAAGGTCTACCTTGAAATGATGGTGTATGCCCTAAAGATGTGCTACGAAACGGCGGGCTAAAGAATTAAGTTCGATAAGACCGAGTATATGGCCGTTGAAGATCCTGATACAAATGCGCTTCTGGTGGACAGGGAGGCTTGTAAGAAAGTAAATATATTTAAGTACTTGGGTCTTATTTGGATACTTCCGGGTCGTCTGAGTATGAAGTCAGGATAAAGGTGGAGCAAGCCCGAAAAGCTACTAGAATGCTACATCCGGTCCTATGGAATACAGAGATATCCACAGATAATAAACGCCATATTTTCACAACCATTGTCGAATCTATTCTGACTTATTCTTCGGAAACCTGGACTATGAGCTCCCGTCTGTACTCAAAGGTGCAGGTGGTTGAAATGGATTTCCGGAGGAGGTGTCTCCGTGTCACTAGGCTGGATAGGCTTAGAAACGAAGAAATTCGACATCGGTGAATATATCAAAAAATGAAAGGATCGGGGCACGCCACCTAAGATGGTACGGCGATGTGAAGAGAATGGCGTCTGAATGTTGGCCGAACAGAGTGCTGGATTGGGTTCCACCAGGGAGGAGAAGACGCGGACGACCCAGAAGCAGGTGGATGGAGGGAGTCCAGGAAGAGATGGCCGATAGAGGTCTCCAGGAAGGGGATTGGATGAACCGAGAGGTGTGGAGCTCTACTCTGACAGGTTGAGGCAACCCACGTTGGAACGCCTATAATAATAATAATAATTTTAAAGGAAACGAATGAAAAGTTAAAAATCTCGTTGTGATTCAACTCGAAGCGACAACCAGCGGAATAATTACCAAAAAAATTATTCTTTTGTACTTATAATATATTTCTTTCAGTGTCACATATGGCTCTGGAGTAATATATATATATTTCGAGAAACAAATAATTGTAAAGAATAAAATGGAGAACGGAGATAGTTGGGGGTGCAGTAAAAAAAACACCAAATAAGTACTAGACTTATATTTAGTAAGTGCCGACGTTTCGACCTAATTAAAGATAACGAATATAAAATAAAATACAGAAAATAAATGTACAGAAAGGATAGAAAAGTAAACATAATATAAAGGGAAATAAAAATGAGGAGGTAAACCAAAGATACAAAATGAAAAGATTAACATATAAAAAAAAGGTTGGACCATGAAGGATTTAGAAAAAATAGTAAATTAAAGATATAAAATGTATGATAATGGACTTCTAGAGGTTACATAAGTAAAATGTATGAAACATATTTTACTTTACATTTTACTTATGTAACCTCTAGAAGTCCATTATCATACATTTTATATCTTTAATTTACTAGTTTTTTCTAAATCCTTCATGTTCCAACCTTTTTTTATATGTTAATATTCTCATTTTGTATCTTTGGTTTACTTCCTCATTTTTATTTCCCTATATATTATGTTTACTTTTCTATCCTTTCTGTACATTTATTTTCTGTATTTTATTTTATATTCGTTATCTTTAATTACTATATCTGTCACTATTTTAATTTCTGTTCATTGTCTTTAATTTTATTAAATCTGTCCATATCTTAATTTTATTATATTCTGTCACTATTTTAATATTCGTCATCTTTAATTTTCATATCTGTCACTATTTTAATTTTCTACATTACATGTCACTATATTATTGTTACTGTAACGTTTTTATATATTTTTTGGTCTGTTTGTTTCTCTCTCATAGCCCTGAAGATGACCTACACTGTAGGTCGAAACGTCAGCACTTACTAAATATAAGTCTAGTACTTATTTGGTGTTTTTTTCACTGCACCCCCAACTATCTCCGTTCTCTATTTTATCACCCAGTCCACTATTTTCCTCTCATACGTAAAGAATATAAGTGGATATAAGTTCAGGATGTTCACACTGTTCAGCACCAAAATCTGTCAGATATCTTGGAGGGGACCCTTGACTGGTTAGTTGATACGTAAGCACCAGAGAGAGTAACAGAAGACCTATATTCTGAACATGCCTCGCGAGTGCAAAAATCCAGTGAACAGTTTCTGTTATATCTGTGGTGAGGTGATATTGAAAAATCAAAGCAAGCCATTGTCTCTTTTAGTGAAGAAAGCCTACCATCTTTATTTTGGATGGAAAGTGGGAGATCTGGATAACGATAAGGCCTCCTAAAGTTTGATGGAGTAGATGTATGAGGTACCTTACAGGTTAGCTTCAAGGAACACATAAAGCCTTTAGCAGTTACAATGGTATGGCGGGAACCACAAAACCATGTAAATGACAAATAGAAAAAGGCTTCTCAAAGCGAACAAAATCCAGGATGGAATACCCTAATTGTCCATCGGCAATTCAACCAGTCCCCCATAATGATACGTTAACAGTCCCAAAGCCACCTGAAACAGTTTATATAATTCCAGATGACAAAACTATCCCAGAGGATGTATCACCCGAGTCTGAATGCAGTGGAGAATCCTTCAGTTGTATTCCATCTGAAGAATCTATAGTAATAAGCCAAGGTAAATTAAATGACCTTGAACGCGATTTAAATCTGTCTAAATCAAAGGCTCAGTTGATCGCGGCTACAGCAGTGGAATCTTCTTGAAAAAATGTGTTAAAATATCGTATTTTAGGAGTCGTGAGTCAGAAGTTCTTCATTTCTTTTCAACGGATGGGAATATTGTTTACTATAATGATATACTTGGTTTGTTGGACAAACTTCGGTTACCACAAGATAGTTCGGAATGGATGTTGTTCATTTAGCTCTAAATTCAGCTTAAAAGGTGTTCTCCTTCATATTCATTATATCTCACATTATTCTCCCTATTTATATTCATGATAACCATCATCATAATTCCTCATTTCTTATTTTTTATCATACCATTATTTTAAAAATGTTTATGCGAAATATATTATCTGAAGAGCCCACAGATTTAAATATTCAAATATAGTGAGTATGAAAACATCAGTATAAAGTAAATAAAGGATGGGAAGTATAATATTGCGTGACCATTTTCGATTCTACCTCCCATACGGTAAATAACAGATATTTGTTCTCGACAAATAAACCTTATATCTAGCCAGCGGTATCTTTATATATATAATAATATATATATATATATATATATATATATATATACACATTCTATTTTTAAAGTGAGTAATCGTCTCAATTTAAAATAAAATTATTAAGCGAGCGGATGTTTCTTAGGGTCTTGTTGACTTTTGTCATTATATATTATTATAATTTATTTTATTTTATTTTTTTATTCATTGCTATAATTTTAAATATTTTTATTTTGGAGAGAAAAGATAGAGGTCCAGGGCCGGGATTCGAACGTCATGGTGCTCTACCAACTGAGCTATCCTGGGTCGTATCTCTGTCGGACAAATCCATTCTCTTGACTTATCCCATATCCCCGTGTTCTCCCGTGTACATCGCAAATTGCGAGAACACAGAGATATGGGATCAGTGAAGAGAAAGGATTTGTCCGACCGAGATACGAACCAGGGTGGCTCAGTTGGTAGAGCACCATGACGGAAACAAGGGGGACCCGGGTTCGAATCCCGGCCTTGGACATATCTTTTCTCTTCAAAATAAAAATATTTAAAATTATAACAATTCATAAAAAATAAAATGTAGTTATATTTTATATATATGAAATAACTGGACTACGGGTCAGCGTTTTAGTTACTATCTTTCTCATGGAAGCTGAAAAGAGGAGAAAAAAATATGTGTATAATATTTTAGTAGGTTTATCGCAAGGGAGAATGGCTAATGTTACTGAGGAAGTTTGCAAAAGCCTCAATAGGACTAGATTGATTTTGTTGGGTCCGTTCTCCAATCGTGTATTACTTTCGGGTATCACAAAAGATGTTTTCTTCGTCTTCGGATCCAACTTTCAGATTGTCCCCCGAATAGGATGGCTCCAGAAGACGGCGAAGCGAAATGATAAAATTATTCATTTTCCCTTTTTATCTCTTATAAAGATAATATTGATCATTTAAAAATGTATACCTTAAGGGTCTCATTTAAAAAAAACATATATTTAGATCTAGGTTATTTGATTAACAAGGTTATTAAAAGAAGAATCTCCTTTCTGCTTTCAACGATTAATTTATTTCTTCTGTTTTCGTTCTCATCAAGTCGATAATGTTAAGCAGATGATAATAACAATAATAATATCCGGCGCAACAACTCGTCACCGAGTCTGGGCTGCCTCCAGCATTCTCCGCCAATCAGCTCTATCCTGCTCAGCATCCCTCCAGCTTCTAGCATTAAGAAAGGTAGGTGCATCCTCCGCTACAGCTTCCACCCACCTCACATTTGGTCTCCCTGAGAATCTTCTTGGGAATCCGAGTGTCCTCCATCTGTGACCTGCCCTTCGCATTCGGGCAAATTCTGATTGTTCTCAGAACATCTAAGGTCTTATAGAGGTCGTAAATCTCCCTATTGTATCGATATATTCTCCATATTCCTCCCAATTTTATTGGTCCGAAAATCTTCCTCAGGATTGTCCTCTCGAAGATTAAGAGCCTTTGTTAGATACCAGGCCTCTGAGCCATAAGTGAGTACCGGTCGAATCAGGATATTGTAGATCAGCAGCTTTGTCTGCCCAGATCAGCTTTGTCAGGTTCAGAGAGGAACCTGCTAGTTATTTGCTTCCTTATGCTATAATAGCACCTATTAGTAGCATTAATTCTTCTTACTATGTCCTGAGACATGTCGTTTTGTAAATTAATTTCTGTCCCTAAGTAGATGAAGCTGTCAACGCAATCGAATCGGTACTAACCAATTTCGAAGTAATCCTCTTTTTCCTGGGTTCCTCCTACTCGCATATACTTGGTCTTCTGTATGTTGACTTTAAGCCCAAGGTTCTTGGCTGTCTCTTCCAGTGCTATGAAAGCTTCCCTCAGCGCCCTTTTAGATCTTGCCATAATGTCAAAGTCATCGGCATACCCTAGGATTTGGACTAGTCTGTTAAACAGAGTTCCATCTACCTGAATTCCGGAATTTCTTATGGCCATTTCTGCTCCAAGGTTGCAGAGTAGGCAGGCGAGGGCATTATGCAGATGAGGAAAAAATAAATGGTGATATCTATAATGAAACGCAATATGCAATACCTTTAACACACACTACTTACAGATGATAATATGGGGAAAATTCAAGAAAGAAGAAACGTAGGAAGGATACATTCTACATTCCTGGCTGCAAAAACTAAGAGGATGGTTCCATATCACCACAAAACAACTTTTCAGATCTGCCGTATCCAAAATTCGAACAGCCCTGATCATTGCCGACCTTCGGGGCAAAAATGGCACTTGAAGAAGTTCAGGACTAATAACACTAGCAAACAATAAAGAAATAAAAGAAAATTTGGCTACCGGACTGAAAATAGCAGATATAGATTTTTCATTGGGCAAGAAAAATAGATGTAACGGCCAGAGAGAGAAATACGGGTGGAAGGGATTAACGTCTTAAGCCGATCGGCTGGAGAAGATTAAGAAGGTTCTCGAAAATCCGAGAACGGCCTCCCCACTCCCGCTCGTCTTGAACGTTCGACCCTACCTTTACATACCGCTCGCCGCGAGCCACTAAGTCAGTAAGTAGTAAACCGCTCAATGTGATAAACTTGTGCGTCAGTGAACTGTGACAGTGTGTAATAAACCGTTTCTGTTTATTACTGTGTGTCAGTTTGTCATATTTGGAGAATCTTACGGTCGGTGGACTTTAATTAGTGAACTGTAAGTGTTAATTAGTAGTTGTAAACTGTAGTTTAATTTTATTGTATTTATACAAATTTATGTAAATAGTTAAGCTATTTAGTATTAGTAATATCTTATAAGATTTTTGGAATTAAATAGGAGTTAGGCCTAGGTTAAAATCTTTAGAATATTGTTATTGTAAATTTATATTAGTCTAACAATTTAATTGTTAATAATTAAATTGTATTATATCAATTTGTTAATAAATATTAGTATCTCGAATTTAGGAGTAGTTTATTCATTTTTACACCCAGTAGCCCGTAACATGGACGTTACTCAGTAATTATGAATTATTTACTTATAATATTAATCAGATATATAATAATTAACATATAATATTCTCATATCAATCGAATTCTAACCTTTAAACTAAAGTTGATAAAAGGAAATTGTATAACTCTGCACAGGCCGATACGCATCCCTAGTCTCGTGTTATATGTCACGATCATGTCTATCATACCAAAACTTGCCAAACGCGGCTAAAGAAGTTTTACCTTAAAAAAAAACGTGATTTGTCCTAGATCACGCTCAAACGCTAGGTCCCCCCCCCAAAAAAAAAATAAGGAAACCCACTTTATAGCTGCTGAGGAACTAAGGAAACCCGGAAGCTTAAGCACAGCGGCTCAGCATTCTACAAACATATACACCACAACTTAGTTTTAGAATACATAAGAAAAAAATTTTAATTATGGGAATATTTTTATATGATTGACATTATCAGGAAAATATACGTGTTACTGATAATTAATTACTACCAATTCGAATTTATGAATTAATGCATGGTCTTCACCTCCCAAAGATTACACCGGCTGAGCCCAGAAGCCAGCCAAGTTCTGAAGCCGGAGGCCCAGAGGTGAGTTCGGGTTACCTCAGCCTTATCGACCAATGAGCTTTATATCCGGTTACCCGTATTAGATATATCGGCATCCTTCTTCAGTTGACCTCATGTGTCGTCAATGACCAGTCGTGAAGACTGGCGACAGAAGTGAAAACTCAAAGCTTTGGAATAACTGGGTTCTTTGAGTTTCAAAATCAATTATTGTCTGTATTATTTAAATTTCGAATTTGTAAATTTTAATTATTAACATTAGTCTGGTTTTCCCATATATGGACACTCCGAAACATAATCATATACACATTCAAGTAGTTTATTATTTAACCAAAACATATATCCTGGGCTGCATAAGTTCAATTCAAAATAATTTAATTGAAAAAAATAATTAGTAAATAGTTATATTATCTATACCTTGTAATTGTGTTTACATACATGTTAATGAACGCACGGCTTGGTAAAATAAGGAACTGGCATAATTCAATATAAAACCTTATAAATCGCTGTATGCTTAAATGATTTATATACTTCAAATCCTGTTTGAAACTAAAATTCAATTTTTTTTTTGTATTGAGATGTTTATCTACCGTCAGTCTTTTATTTGGTCCATATTATATTTACAAAAAGCTGTAATTATAACTCCTGTTCTTTGAAATAAATTGTTCAATAAAATTCAAAATTATTATCAATATTATGGTTTAGATCCAAATTAAACAAAACAAAACATGGACACTGTATGAACCAAGACGTCATTCATAATTGTGGCAGCTGAAAAAAGAATGAAAAATAATAGCAAAAAAATGGCATATTTAGCGTGCTAGCGGTTTGTTGAATTAATGAAGAACGATCATTATTTTTACTTCTATGATAAAATCTTTAAAATGTTATTGAGCATTTTAAGTGTATTCAGAAATACCATAGAAATTTAAGAAAAAATCAAATGAAAACGAGGAAACAGGGTAACACAGTGATAGAGCGCTGAGTTGTTATGCCAGAAAGTCTCGGGAACAAATTCTACTTTAGCATATAATGTATTTAATCTGTTAACAGCCGAGAATGGACCTTTTGGGGTCTGGAGACCTTCCTGGGGCTCACCCAGCCTCGACTAATGGGGTACCGTCAATTTGCGGTTGAGACATAAGAGAAATCACTTCCCTGCACAGCATTTGTCCAAGAAACAGTACAGTCTCTAGCACGTACTGATTGTACTCTGCATGTTCCGTTTCCTTACCTAAGGCACTTCGTGGGTTGTTGTGGTACAGTTTTTTTTTTCAAATGAAAATGAATTATTATTTTTATAGCCTTCCTAATTGAAACTTTTGTTTTTAAATAGATCAGATAAAAAATATAAATTCAGTTTGTCTCCCGATAAGTTGAAAGAATCCAAACGATTTTAATAGAAGCGATTGGGTTGTAATGAAATTCCAGCATTATTGACATCATATCGGCCATTACTATCGTCATATCCGATGTAGATCATACCCGAGGTGTAATAAAAATCCTTGTATCAGACATATATTTGAGGAATGCTGCTTCTATAAAAAAATACTGAAATAGCTCAAAATACTACCCGATGTTAGAGAAGCACTTGGAGACAACAAATCTGAAATCGACGAAGTGGTGAAATTCATTACAAACTAAATTAATAACCAATATTTGATCATCCATTGCCCCTACTATAGATGCATTGTTTTATTTCCTTATTATAGTTATATATATTTTTCTCTCATTTTTTTTAAAGATAATTATAAAAATCAAAAATCTACAGGCGTTAATGACCCTAGGGTTTTAACAAATATCATCATCAATATGGGTACTATACCAAATACCTTAAAACCTTTACTAGACTGTTACCAAGTTTTTCAGGTTTTTGAGATTTTATACGAGATTTCATTCTTCTTATATCCGTCCCTTTAGTTAAAAAACATAAATATATACAACAATAATATTTAATAGATGGTTATTTCTTAAGGAGCGACATACCTCCTCGACTTCAGCCATCTTGTTCCTTCATCGCCATGGCTGATAATTGCTTTGTTACCTGAGGACCTGCCCTATCGTTTCCTCCCAGCGTGTAGCCGCTATACGCATTCAGCTTTATTCATTAGTTGATCCTTTATAGTCTGTCTTTCCGATTCTATTTTTCTCCTCGAGACAATTACAATGTCCTCACCCCATAACACAAATCAGTAGCAAATATAATAGTGGTTACCCCGTTAAATTAAAAAAAAAAAGCTAACATCTTGCCTAAATTCTTTTACACCTCTGTCATATTCCTTAAATATATAGTCAACACTGTATGTATCCATGACAACCACTGAAAACACCTGGCCAACTATTGTGAAATAAAAAGAACAGTTAAATTGATAATCATTTTTAATATTTGAACATAAACCTTAAATGATAAGATATAATTTATTTTATTGTTGTATGATATAATTTTCAAATAAAATACTTAAATAATAAGGTTATAAGTAACAGAAGAAAACCTATCAACAGTTGTAAACTTCTGGCCTGGTGTTTACAGTGGTTGTCATGGATACATACAGAGTTGCCTATATATTTTATGAATATGATCCTCCTCTGGTGGGGTCTACAGTAGCTTGTAAAGCAGCTACAATGCCCATTTAGGAAAGGATTAACTTACGAGGACGACTACATAATTTTTAGTTAAAAAAAAAGAGAATCGGTGAAACTACAATATTCGTTCAGGAATTAATTGATAGCTTGTCTCGAGACATTTCGATGCCCTGTATAAAAAACTAGATTAATTGAATTATATGTAATTGATATATAATTGAATATGTTCAAGTTAAAAACAATCCCGAAGAGAAAGAATTTCGACTGGTAAAACTAGAAATCCCAACGTAAATATAAGAATGACTAATAGTCTGATAAGGTTCTCAAGAAGAATCAAGTGAGAAAGCCGATGATTGATTTGAGCTGGTTCTAGGATAGGAAGAAGTTTAATCTCACGACCAACTAGGAATATGTCCATATAAAACAATAGTAACAAATATAATAGTGGTTATCCCATTCAATTAACAAAAAAAAAGATCTTGTCTGAATTGACAGTTTAATAAATTGATAATTTTTAATATTTGAACATAAACCTTAAATAATAAGTTATAATTTATTTTATTGTTGTATGATATAATTTTTCAAATAAAATACTTAAATAATAAGGTTAGAAGTAACAGAAGAAAACCTAGCAACAGCAGCAAACTTCTGGCCAGATGTTTTCAGTGGTTGTCATGGATACATACAGTGTTGACTATATATTTTAGGAAAATGTCCCTCCTATGGTGGGTTCTATAGTAGCTTGTAAAGCAGCTACAATGCCGGTTGAGGAAAATATGGTGTGTAACGAAAGGATTAACTTCTTCTTTTAACAACGAAGTAAGTCCCGTCCCAAAGTATCGCTCAGTGTTCAATTGATGTACTATATGAGCTATTGAAAAACTGATAACTCCAAATAAAAAAAAGGAATTTTTTTAGTTGAAAAATTGTTTCGAACAAGAAAAAATTCTCATGGTTTTAGCCCAGTTCTGAACCTGAAATTTCGAGAGTATAAAATTGCTTTACTTTACTAGCGAAAAATGTAAAAATGCAAATTTTTTGAAATTTTATATTTATCCTATGATCATGAGCGCTTCATATGTATTTTTTAACTAAGATATTGAATAGAGATTATATAATATAATTATTATGATAATATGATTATTATCATCCTACTGACCTTGATTTGGTTGAGCGGGATCCAGATGAGGAAAATAATTGTGATTAAGAAACCAAGTAGGCAATATTGTACAATTTTGAAGTTTGTTCTTTTTAACATATTTTCAAGTTCATTTTTCATTCAAATAAATATTTATGTTACTTTAATTTATTAGACGTCTTACTTAAAATGAATTTTACATTACTTTAAATTATAATGAAAGTATTTTCCATAAATGCTGTCTTGAAAAGTAGGCAAAATTAACTTAACTACCTATTCACTGGGACTGTAGACATATATATATATATATATGTCGCGGCTTCGCTCGCGTGGAATTTGGTCTGCCACATAAAGTTTCGTGAAAAATCATTTAAAATAAATTATTTAATTATTTTTTAAAAATATAAATAACTCGTACATCCAAAATTTCAGATGTCTAACTTCAAAATTGAAGGATTCTATACAACCTTTGAACCCCTATTATATTAAAGGGGAAACCCTTGGGGTGGAATTATCCAAATTTCTTTCTTAAACTATACAAAGAACCTATCTACAAATTTCAAGATGCTAAGTTCCTGATTTGCCTTTAATTATATACTATAACGAGAGGGGCACATGCCCCCGTGCCACAGAAAAATCTGTCCTTGCTATAGCCTATGATGTATAACCTATTTTACACAATAATTTACATCCACATCCGTTCAGTAGTTTTTCCGTGAATGAGTAACAAACATAAATGCATACATTCGCATTTATAATATTAGTAGGATATCAAAACAATAGTTTCACTCATGTTCTTTCTGTTATTTTAACCACTATTATCATGTGATTTGCCTTTAATTATGTACAATAATGGATTCTCCACAGTACCTATAAACGTGTCGGGGGAGCACGTGCCCCCGTGCGCCCCCTCCCCTAAATCCGCCATTGTTATAGCCTATGTGTAATTCTAATGTATAACCTATATTACTGTAAAGTTTCATCCAAATCCGTTCAGTAGTTTATGCGTGAAAGAGAGACAAACATACAAACTTTCACATTTATAATATTAGTAAGATATAAAAAAAAACTAAAAACAAGTAGGTGTTATAATTAAAAATATTATATCACGAAATATTTTGGTCCTCTAAGACCAATGATTTATTTCAAAGTGCAGACAAGTTACGAATTTTTTATTTGTTGGAAGAAAATACACAGAGACAAGCCTGAAGGTAGATAGAATTGTATAGCGTATGTCACCTTTACTCGGCTGTGAGAGAGGGCGGAAAGGAAAAATAAATAATAGAAAGAGAGTTCTAGAGCCAGCGTCAAAGAGAATACTCGAGTTATGAGATAGGAAGAGAAATATGGGCGCGTGCAAGAGGTAGGAGCTAGGCCGGCTGCGGGTGACAGTTCTCTCTACCTCGCTGTTGTCCATCAGCAACGTCTTCATCGCCCATCTCTTCCACTCATCTCTTCTCTCTCCACCCAATAGAAAATTGAACGCAGTAATTTCCTCTCTTCTTTTTTTTTTCTATTTCCTTGTTCCTGGTTTGAAAGGTTTCAGACATTGCCTCCGAGTATTGGTAATCGATCTTGTCTAACTTCAACAACTTGTACTGGATTCATTAGATTTCAAATTAACAGGAAAACCCTTCCCATAAAACAATTCTTTCGTAGACTGTTTTTAAATTATTTGTTGATATGAAGATTTTTTTTTTATTTCCTGGACCATCGATGGTTAAGGAAAAACATAAAACAAAAAGATTAGAGCCCTCTCCAATATTCATGATTTGAATTACTTTACTTTGGACAAATGGTACGGAAAAAAATAATAATTACGTTTATGAACTTTCCTTATTCATTAATTTCCTTGCAAACAAATAATTTGGGTGCTCCGAATCAATCATCAGTCTTGTGCCGCGATATTCTTTCCTCCTAGTATTTCTTCATCTCCTCAGATCTTTTTGAATTCAAATCTGGAATTCCTCATACAAGACTGAAAAGACAAGAAACTGCTCGACGTTTCGCCTACTTCAACATTTACTGGCCAAACGTTCAAAGCTCCCAAATGATTACAAAAGACTCATTTACATGACAGTTATCAGACCAATTTGGACATACGGAGTTGAGCTTTGGGGCTATACTAAATCATCCAATTCATCTCGTATATAATCCTTACAATCCAAAATCCTTCTTAAAATCCTCAATGCTCCTTATTATGTCACAAACAAACTCATCCATCATGATCTCAATATCCCATATGTTACTGATTTGGCCCAAACTACATGCCTATTCTTCCATGAAGAGCTCCATACAAACTTGAATCCGCAAGTCTCTGATTTTGCTTCCCATAATATTCCTGATTACCCTCCGGGGCGTCTGAAAAGAAGATGGCCTCGAGACCTTCTACTATAGAACTTTATTGGAGTGTTATCAATGGATAGTTTCTCCACAAGTGTTTTTTTTTGGAGAAAAACAACAGAAAACTAGATAAATAGAAAATACTAATTTAAAGTTATTGATAAATTATCCGCTGTATTTTTGAAGTGAAAACGTTTATGAGTATTGCAGAATGATAAATTGGGCGGCACAGTTTCGAATGTTTTCTCCAAACATATTAATCACAACTAATATTTAATTAACCCACATGATAGCTGAAGGATCAATGAATTTATGAAGAAAGTAAAACGAAGATGAAACTAGGATATTCGTTCAGGTTTTAATTGATAGCTGGTCTCGAGACATTTCGATGGCATGTATAAAAAACTAGATTAATTGAATTATATTTAATTGATATATAATTGAATATGTTCAAGTTAAAAATAATCCCGAAGAGAAAGAATTTCTACTGGTAATACTAGAAATCCTAACATAAATATAAGAATGACTAATAGCCTGATAAGGTTCTCAAGAAGAATCAAGTGAGAAAGCCGATGATAGATTTGAGCTGGTCCTAGGATAGAAAAACGTTTAATCTCACGACCAACCAGAAATGTGTCCATATCAAACAATAGTAAGAAATATAATAGTGGTTACCCCGTTAAATTAAAAAAAAAGCTAACATCTTGTCGAAATTCTTTTAGACCTCTGTCATATTCCTAAAATATATAGTCAACACTGTATGAATTCACGACAACCACTGAAAACACCTGGCCAACTATTGTGAAATAAAAAGAACAGTTGACACTTTGAACAGTGTATTAAATTGATAATCATTTTTAATATTTGAACATAAACCTTAAATAATAAGTTATAATTTATTGTATTGTTGTATGAAATAATTTTTCAAATAAAATACTTAAATAATAAGATTAGAAGTAGCAGAAGAAAACCTAACAACAGCTGTAAACTTCTGGCCAGGTGTTTTCAGTGGTTGTCATGGATACATACATACAGTGTTGACTATATATTTTAGGAATATGACCCTCCTATGGTGGGGTTTCATAAATCAGTGAAAATATTCTTAATAATTTGTAAGCAGAAGAAAAAGCCTAGTCGATTACACTATTTAATGTGATAAACCATTGTAGGAAATCCAGGATACGAAGGCCAGAGCGTATAGGCGAATGGAGCAATGTATGCTAAGTATTTGTGAGGATTTGTGTCTCCCTAAGAACCTGCTGTCACTAGCAAGGGCTGAGGCTGGCAGGTGGCGGATCTGTTGATTTAGGCTCAGTCGGTCCTTTTGAATTCCCAATTTCTCTTTTACAAGACTGTTTGGCTTCACATCACTTAGAGGGTATTCAAACAATTTCACATCAGACATTCATGTTTTATCTGAGAAAATAAAAAATCTCCAAAGATGGATTTCACCTTAGAATATACGATCGAACACCCAGTCTCTAATGAATTCGTTCCATTAGTCAGTGGGAGCTCGTAGAAATAAATACAATTTAAAAAAACTGTATACACCTCTGATATTCCCGTATATTCTGATACGCCCTTGCACCAACACCTATACCTTCGCAGACGATACAACCATTATTTCTTCTCACAGAGACCCAAACCTAGCATCTATAGCTCTTCAAAATCATTTATTTGATTTAGAAATGTGGTTCTATAAATGGCAAATCAGAATAAACGCCTTCCTTTGGCGTTTTTTCACTCCAATTAAACATGTAGAGTAAACACCTCAAAATCGAGCCACGTAAGCTTCTCTCTACGCAAAGCTTCGTGTCCAGCAGTCAAAATTGGCAACGACGAAGTAAAAACTAGGTACGTTATCTCGGACTATACTTTGACAAAAGACTTACATGGAACGTACATACAAAATTAAAAAGACAAGAACTGACTAGACGGTACAAACAACTATCACATCTTCTGGACTACAGATCGTCACTTGACTTGAGGAGCAAACGACTTACTTATAATAGTAATACTATTTGGGCATATGGAGCAGAACTTTGGGGTTCAGCAAAAAAAGTTCACATACACAATGTACAAACAACACAGTCCAAAATGCTCAGAAAAATTATTATGTATTATATATAATGCACCATAGTATATTTCGAATCACACTATACACAACGACATGAACATTCCCACTATAAAATCATATATTCATAACAAATACATAACATTCCACTCATCGACACAATATCACCCAAACCCACTCGTTCTTCCGCTTTCCTACTCCCTGTTACCTGGACTTGATAAAAAAGGTTAAAAAGACATTGGACAAGAGACCTACTTAACAATTGATATATATATATATATAATTTTTGTTTCCAATATAACTGGATGATCAGGTAGAAAAGCGAAGAGAAAGACACTTCAATCAAATTTGCTGGATGCAATTGCGCAGGTGCAAATGCAAATTAAATAATAATAATAATAATCTTGAAAAAAACAGGCTTTATCGTAAGAAACAAAACTAAAAAGTAAACAATTTATTTTCAGTTTACATTTAAAAATAGATTTTAAATGTTGTTATTTGAGTTGCCGTGCCCAAGATCCTGGGTTAAAATCCTGGCTGCGGGCAGACTTTTATTTAATCTGTTAGCAGCCGTAGATAGATCCTAAGAGATCCATAAAAGCCCTACTGGGGCTCACTCAGCCTCTATAATGTGTGTCCAATGAAGAGGGAAAATCTGGCGATAGAGTGTGATCTACCACAAATTACCTCTCTATATAGCCGTTGTCCAAGAAGTACAGTCTGTAACAAGTACTGAACACCAAGACCTTTCATGGGTTGTACTGGCACAAGTTTTTTATTTAATGTCGCTTTTAATTCTATCAGCTATTTTATTATTTTGTATTATTTATTATTTTCGTTGAACGGTAGACATGTTTCGATATTCAAATCCATTCTTTCTATTTGATACCTTTTACGTTCAAATATATGCTTCTCAGTTAGTTTTAAATTATCACTTCTTTGGAAGGTCTTGTGATACAGCCCAAACGTAGATGGCGGTTGGTCAGCTTTGTGTGTCCGATTCTTAGCCTACTTATTATGCCGTATTCTTTTGGCGTTAGGAATCCTAGCAATGTTTTTAGCTTTGACAGAGGTGGTTTTGCGGAAGCCAACTTTCGTCCTGATGTTCCAAAATAAATCTCTTTCTCTCTCTAGTCTTACAGCTGGTATACGTGTAGAAGAAGAGGGGAGCTCAAGGAAGTCTACATTGCTAACAACACGGAAGCATTGATGAAACTTTCTTGTTACAAATTTATAAGCACTTTACAGGTCGCTGTCATGTAACTCTAGTAAAGGAAATTTTCTAACATTATTACATTAATGGTAACTGAACTTATATACGAATATGTACATGTATACGAATATGGATGTACAAAAACAAAGGAGAAGGCTGGATAGTCAGTGAATGAATAGAGTAGGCCAGTTCCTCAGGTAACAGAATAATTATCAGCCATAACGATAAGGGAACAAGATGGCTGGCTACAGCAGAGGGCGAGGTGGATTTTGAGAAGGCTTTAGAAACTGTTTGTACTGAGACTCTTCACACAGAATAATATAAATAGAACTTTTATTTAAGCATTTACTGAATGTCACATGGATTAAACTTGTACTATTTAGCGCCTTTTGGTGGGGGAAAAGCAAAGGGGTTCGCATCACGACATGCTCATGACGTATTGTACGAGACTGGCGATGCGTATCGGCCTGTGCAAGATTTAAATATTTTATTTGAAAAGAAAAGATATGACCAGGACTGAGAGTCGAACCCAGGTCTCCCCCCTATCCGTGGTGGTACTTAGCCACCTCAGCCATCCTGGCTCGCTTCTCGGTCAGACATATCCCTTATTATTTATATCCCTCATTAAACATTACTTTTATTTTTGGATAATGTCGACTTACGTCATTATACAATATTATAATTTATTTCTTTTATTTTATTGTCAGATGCTATAATTTTTTAAATATTTTATTTGGAAAGAAAATAAAGACCAGGACCGGGTTAATGAACATTCTTCCCGTGTATTCATCACAAATTGCGAGAACACGGAGATATAAGGTCTGTGAAAAGAAGGGATATGTATGACCGAGAAGCGAACCAGGATGGCTGAGGTGGCTAAGTACCACGACGGATACGTGTGAGACCCGGGTTCGAGTCCCGATCCTGATCATATCTTTTCTTTTCAAATAAAATATTTTAAAAAATATAGCATCTGACAATAACTTAAACGTCAATACTTATAACGCATCAATAACTAGTTGTAATTTAAAAAAAAAAAAAAAAAAACTGTAACCACTACGACCCGTGAACCGATTCTGGGGTTTAGTACATGGTAGAGACTGTGCCGTTTCATGAACAACGGTTCTGCAAGGAGGTTACTTGTCCTAGGTCACGCTCAACCGCCAGGTTTCCCCCTTATTTTGGGTGCCCTATTTTTATAATATTTTATAGAGGCTGGGTTAGCCCCAGGAGGGTCCTAGATCGCATATGATCCATCGCCGCAAACAGATTAAATAAAATAGTTGTCATTTAAGATGGTTAAATATCTTCTTTTATGAAATTATAAAAGAAATGGATATATGTATTGTTGAAATTAAAGATGATGATAATGCTAAAAATTAAAATAAAATCTATGCAAATACAAATATTAGGTGTAAATAATATAACTATATACTAATTATTATTTCAATTAAATTATTGATATTTTGTATTGAGCTTGTTCAGCCCATCATATGTTCTGATTATTAAATTAACTACATGAAAATGTATATAATTATTGTTGTTTTTTTTCTCATCCTCCAAAATTTTATTTACAATATAATACAAATTTACAAGAAATGCCTGAAAATGCTTCTATATAAACCAAAAGCCTTCTGTTACCATTCGGTATTTTAAGGCGTTACAATGGGCTGAGTCCGCTGAAGGCGGTTTTTACTCGAACCGGCTCAAAGCCGCTGACTTTATACAATACAAAAGAGGGAGGGGCCGTTTATCGGGAATAATGATGATTCGTTTTGGATTTTTACTATATGCATTTTTTTATTTTGTATTCACCGAGAATCGCACTTTATTCGCTCTTTGCATTCACTAATTAAGCTTTTCAATTTAATTTTTGCTTAAATATGGGTTGACTTACTAATATAAACAGAATCTTTTCGTTTATAATAAATTCCTTGGCAACCTCTATGTAATTCCATGCCGGATACTATTATCAGGGTAGTTACAGCGGTTGGTACTAACAATACGACCTGGGGAGGAAGAGAGAGAGGATATAACCATGGCTATATTGGAGGCACTCGAGTTAAGGAAATTGTCTCGAGGGCTCTAACGTTATGTCCCTCGTAAACTGGGCACCTCGGCCCCCGCTGTTGCCATAGCAGTTACACACACTATGACAGATGACAACAAAGCTCCCTCCCATTAGCATATAAAAGAGACAGAGAGCTATTGTACTACCTCTTTGGCCTACCTCTATGGCCTACCTGTACCTCCGCCTCTTCACGAATACATTAACTAGTTCTCAATGTCCCGCAATTTGTTAAAGGTGACAAGCCTTAATGAAGTGTCACTGTTGTCTCCTTGATTTTTCTTTTTTCCTTTTCTTTTATTTACAAAAATATTTGTTTATCTTTAAACTGTTCATGGATGTAATGCTGATGACAATTTTCCTTAATTGTCTAGATGCTTCCTGGACGTTGTAAACGAGAATGCAAATAAATAATCCTTAAGTTAAAATTTATAAAACCACACCACCCAGCTAATTGCTACATCTTTAAAATAACGCAAGCATTTGATATAAAATAATTGCTGTATTGAAACATAGCAATTACAATGAACACAATCACTGTATTGAACGTAATGGGAGCATATTAGAACCTATAATGCAAGTATATATAAACAGTGGATGAATAATAGAGCAAATCATCCGCGCCAACGCAATCCAGGGGTCTACATTTATACATTGCGTACATTATAACTTCTATACATTATGTACATTATTACTTGTATACATTCTGCTATACACTAACTCAGTATTAGGTCCATTATAGCTCTAGAGTTATAACTCAAAGTTTCTTTACAAGTCGAAGACGTTTAAAGGGCTAATTGTGAACAATGGCATTTTACTTTTTCCAATAAAGTTAAGAGGATCGCCAGCCCATGTGCAGAGATAGATGGGGAAAAGGATAGATGGGGAAAAGTCCAACCATTTATTGGTATTGGTAAGTTATTAATAGTGTCAATTGCACTATTAAATGACATTTTATAAAAATTTATTTATTCTTATATCAATGGAACTCTAACGTTTAAATTAAGCACAGGACGATTGGTGTCGATAATCTCAAGCACGTTCCTGACGCCCACCCACAAGTTTAGCCTCTACCAAAATGGCTAAAGGTGGCAAAAAAGTTTTCACTTCAAAAAATATTTTTGAATATCTCTTGCACTTCTTGAGGATTTTTTTTTTCCTTTGTCAGGTAGGAAAGAAGAGCGATGGGCTAGCCAGTTGCGGCAGGTCACAGCTGGAAAGGCCAAAACACTCAAGCTGTTGGCAAAACATGGTTACCTGGTCCCGACCATTGTTTCTTAAAATAAATTACCTGTGAAGCAGGTAGCGGCAGAACGAGCAGCCTCAGATCTTGGCCAGCCGGTGCCTGCGAGGCCCCCCACTCATTTAGAATCAATTTCCTTCCCAGGAGAGTGCTATTAAGAGGGTCCGAATCCCTTACCTGTCGGCACGCGACATATCGCCACCTGGTCTTCGTCTTCCTTATTTACACTATCTGTTCTTTTTAATTATTTACATTGTTCTGTCTTTATTTATTATATTTACATTATTTTTTAAAAACTTATACCAGCACTACCCATGAAGGGTCTGGGGTTCAGTACACGGCAGAAACTGTACTGTTTCTTGGCCAAGGGTTGTGCAGGAAGGTGATTTTCCCTAGATTAACCGCACAGATTTTTCCTCCTTATTTTGGACACCTACTTAATAGAGGTTGGGTGAGCCCCAGGATGGTCCTAGCTGGTACAAAAACATGTTTTTTTTGGCTCAATTAATTAGGACTAAAGTACGTCTTTTCTCCCTGTGCATTAGATATTGAGTCAAAAAGTTAGCTTTATTCCATATGGAATAAAGTAAAAAGATGACAATTTAATTCGTCTAAATAATGTCGGTTTTGTACTGAAAAAGTTCAGGGTTAGGTTGCTACACCTGTCACACCGGCCATTAAAATCAGTTGTTGAATCAAAACATTAAAATTTTTAATTTATTATAATTAAAATTTTTGAATTTATTGTAAAACATAACATAATATAAAATATTATAGCGTATAGTTTTCCTTTTTACATCCCACCTGGAGATAAAATCTTTTATATGCCCCTCGGGACTAAATTGATCATTATTCCCAGCAATACTTTACTCCCTCGGCTTGGCCTCGCATTCGCTCGAGTACAAACTTACAGATTGTAATGATCTTCCCTAGGTGCATAAATAACTATTATACTACATTAAAAAATTACTAAAATTAGAATGATATTATGAAAACGTTCAGATATTCACTGAAAGTCTCATTTGTTTGTAAACTTTTCTTTTTGCTTCTAATTTCATTGAGATGAAGGACCTTCAGGACCATACGACCTTCAGGACCACAGGAAATTCTTGAATATAACTTTTTAGTAAAAGAAAAAAGTTTCAGTTTATGTTAATTACCGTTCCGTTCATTACGTTTATTGTCACTCCCTCAATGAGCCCTGTAGAAGTTCCTCTTGGAATTGAAATAGTCCGGCTGTCATTTCAGTTAACGATTTGTTTTTGTTTTTGTCTCGGCTTTTTTACACGTTTTTTTTTAACTATTGATATTATAGTAAAAAAAAAGTCTTATATTGTAAAAGTTGTGTGGTTTTATGAAACCACAATGCAAGGGAAACTTTTTTTCGGTTTGTAGACATTTAACTACAAAAAATTGGAAAATTATTCGATTTAGGGTATTAAAATTGCTTTTTTAATTGTAACTTAATTAATAGTAGACAAAATATTCAATTATAAAATTTCATTGCAATTTGCTTATTAGAGTACGGAATACATAGTTAATCATATATAATCATTTAGATTATAAACGCATATTAAAAAGTAAGAGCAATATTTATTTAAATCGTTGAATCATTGTCAACATCAATTATTCTATCAATAACTTCATCTTCGCCTCGAGTCTCACAGTTTATAAATGTAATTAACATTTTATGGTAACTAAAATAAGTAAATGCTTGTATCTCGACTCGTACTCGTATCACTGCCGCTCGTGCCTTGATTAGAACTGGCGCCCGATTTCAGCCGCTTGCATTTCTGGCCTTATATTTATAATTTATAGCATATATTTAAATATTGTGAAGAAGACTGAAGGCCTAAATAAAATTAAATGTATTGAATGAACCGGATAAAAATTAAAATACTTCATCAAATATTCATATGGAATATGTTAAAGTAAATACAAGCACTCAAAGTTAAAATTAATACACACTGATAAAAGGATTTGATAGTCTTTGAAGAGATTTGTTAATAGTAAACATTAATATTTAACGGTCAGCTGACTGGGCGCCGCCATATTGGCCTTGGCTGCTCCGTCATGCGCCTTTCACTTTACCCCTTCTCCAGGCGTAACGACATGCGATAGCTGGATCAAACATTTTGGGGCGATAGAATAAAAGTTTCACTTTAAAAAATACTTCACTTTGAATTAAATAATAATAATAATAATTGAATTCCAGCAATTTTAACAATAATGAAATCTTTTTAATCCATTCATCAGACATTTCTTCTGGTTTATACCATGTCGTCAAGTTCTTTGCCGACATTTCACTGGCTATACTGCTAGCTTCCTCAGGGCTTAATCTGAGACTGAAAATGTTCTTCTATACTTCGGTATTTATAGCTTTACGGGTGCAGAGGCGGAGCCTATTCTTCCGATAATCTGATTGGCTGGGTTCCTGATTTGGGGGAGGCCTCGACTAACTGGCTTCTTATTGGTTTGTCTTTTCTATCAGTTTTTTTTTTTTGTTTCTTCTTGGCCACTAGTATGTTTGGAAGCCACGATTGGCTCAATTTTTATCTATCTTCTCTGTTGAAATTTTCGGTGTGCTTCATTAAATAGATTCCTTCTAATATATTTCTTTCTGTTGAACCACACTCATTTTGTCAAACTCAATAGTATGGTTAGTATGCATATTAGTAAAATGTTCTGCCAATACTGCTATCCACGACTTGTTATTTATCTTTTAAACGCCTCCGAAGTTCTGTTAATCTTGTTAGTACTAGTCTTCCCGTTGGCCCAACGTACTCCACAGGAACATGGAATAATGTAGATTCCTAGCGTCTTGAGAGCCGAGTCATCTTTCGCACTATCTTTGAATTTATTGCATCACTTTGAACTTCTTTAAAGTTTTGGCTATTTTCTCCGTAGTACCTTTGACAAAACTTGAAGACACGGTAATAATAATAAGGTATAAAGTATTAAATAAAGAAATTTGTTTCTGTTAGATTCTGTTCATAAACAATTTACTTTACTATTAATTGTTTTTAGATACCAAAAACTGAAACGTTAATTATTTTCTGAAAAATATAATTAATTTTTCAAACAATAAAAAATTAACGATAACAAGATGTTTCAATTAACGAATTATTTGCTTAACCAATACCCAAATTTTCATTTTTTTTAAACTCACATGTAACTTTCAAATACTTCTATTTGTGAGTTATGACGCTGTTCTTTTCAAGGTGTGATATATAATTATTATATTAGTAATAATTTTGAAGCAAAAAAAAATTACAGATCGACACAGTCACCATACATAAATCATTGTTATAAAAAGTGTTTTTCATTTGTATGCATTGCGCCTCCCCCCTCCAAGTCTCTGCGGCCGAATACGTAGCATAGAGTGCATTGATTGGCACTCGATACGCACCCTTATTCGACGTGAATAGTTCAAAACGTTGGATAGACTGAGAAGGAATCTTAGCCAGTTATATTTGTTATAACTTATTTATGTTAACAACAGAGCTATGTTTGTAAATGGCATATCAGGAGCAAAAAAGAAACACGTCTAGGTAACTACTTTGTAAAGTAGCTCAGGATCAAAACTAATCAGAATCCGTCCCTTTGATGAATCATAAAGATGCTGATTTTATGATGTGACCTGTTTCGGAGAACCAGCCAGAATTGTATAGGCTTCACTGTAAATTTACGTTAAAACGACCTGTAAATGTTGATATTAACATAAAAGCCTCCCCGTTCGCCAGGAAAACTTTAAACTACTTGACTAGAATCGGGAACCGAAAATGTTCCCACTAATGATCTCCATTAAATGTAGAGACCTAGTAGCGGGGGAACGTAAACCAGCCTCCGCGACAGTTTGACGCCAATCATCGGGACAGTTTCTATTTTTTTTTTTTGGATCTGTCTCGAAAAAAACGTTAAGAGGAAGAACATAAAATTATTAGTTATTTATTACTTCTTTTAAATTAAATACGTAAAGACGGCTGGCATATAACATTTTTGGTTTAATTACCGTATTTTAATATTGATAAGCAAAAAGTGACCTTACATAAATGTTAAGACCGTGGATAAAAACCCAAGGAAAAGCCCTTAAGTCTCCAAACTAAAACAGAAATAGAAATTATCTGTCCTGGACTTTTTGTGGATTTTTTTTCCACGGTCTTACCGTATTTTAATGTTTAATTTCTGTATTTAAAGATATTAAACATTAAAGTAATATTATTACTTATAATCAAAATTAAATTTAATTTTGGAAGTACTAAAAATGATAAATTATGAATATTGGAGGGCCTTAATTCAGAACTAAATTTTTAAAAAAGGATGAAACGTCAAGAAATACCAGGTGGAAGAAATGTTTACCAGCTCCCTTATCCGCTCCATTCGTTATTAATAGGTTCATTGGCAGCCCGATAAGATAAAACTGAAATTATTATATCGATAGCAGCGAAGGAGATAAGAGTCGATTTGTCTGCGCGGTCTTCCTGGAAGGATATCTGCTACAGACTTGTTATCCTGACAGATATGAGGGGAGACGAAAAGAGATCCTGCATCAGCTAATCTTCAGGATACAGGTGTAGCTACTCAGTGGTCAGTTCCAATCCCTCATGTTACAATTTGTATCCTCGTCATTTTTCAGAGGATTATATTTTTAAACGTACCTAAACCACTCGGACACCATCTTTACAAATCAGACATTTTTTAAATTATTTATTTATTCTTATAAATTTTTATTTATTTATTTATTTTTAAACTTGATTTAATACTTCTTTTTTAGGGTAAGAGAAATAAAAACCATTTTCCAGTTATTGTTTATTCTCAATTTTCACTCTATTAGAGACGTTTCGACACTATAGTGTCATTTTCAATCTTTTCTTCTCCTGCATCTTTTAACTTTAATAAATAAATTAACAATATTACATTACTATACATAATTTAACATAAAATGTCCAAAGATAACTCACTATAAGCATAGGTACCTGGAAAGTCATATTTTTAAAAAAATCCTTGGGAGATCATTGAAATATTGATCTTTGAACTATTAGATCCTTTTTCAGTTCTATGAATCATTTAACTTTAATATAAAATACCAAAATGTGTTTAAACAGCACATCAACAAAATAATACAAAGTAAAAACTAATTTATATATATATATATATATATATATATATATATATATATATATATATATATATATATATATATATTTATTCAAAGTTCAAAGATCAATATTTGGTCTTTTAATGTAATATTATTTCATTGACCATGGAGGACTAATGATCTCCCAAGGATTTTTTTAAAAGTATGACTTTCCAGGTACCTATGCTTATAGTGAGTTATCTTTGGACATTTTATGTTAAATGTATAGTAATGTAATATTGTTAATTTATTTATTAAAGTTAAAAGATGCAGGAGAAGAAAAGATTGAAAATGACACTATAGTGTCGAAACGTCTCTAATAGAGTGAAAATTGAGAATAAACAATAACTGGAAAATGGTTTTTATTTCTCTTACCCTAAAAAAAGAATAATTTATTTATTGAAATTGATAACTGTGTAATAGTAATACACCGGAAAAATATAAATAAAGATATATAATGGCACGTGATAAAGACAAATAGAGAAACTATCCAACAGTAATACTTAAATATCAAATTCAAAGGAGATATTTTCAGACGCCCCGCGGAATTATCAGGAAATGAGAGGTTGTTAGTTTTGAAACAAGTGGATTTGCGTGGGAATAAAGGTTTTCATAAAAAAATTGATATCGGATAAGGGCCAAATTAGTAATAAATAGGACATTAAGATAATTATGGATGATTTTATTCGTAACAAAGTAAGGACCATGGAGGATTTTACGAAGGATTTTGAATTATAAAAATTGAATACGAAAAAAACATAAAAATATTTGAATGAAATAAATACGTAAAGGGCCAAATTATTTATTTATATAAAGTATTAATCGTCTAGGGTATTTATATATATATATATATATATATTCTTTTTTTTTGTTTCTTTGGGTGTACAAAAATACAAAAAACCTTTAGTCCAAATTCATTTGTTTCATCTATTTTCTATAAACGTTTCGACCCAAAATGGTCGTTTTCAATATATAGCTTTCATGATCACTCAACAACAGTATAAAAACTCTGTCTTTTTCTGTAGATTAATAGATTGAATATTTGAAAATAAGCTGGGTGTGTTCTATAACAACTGACTATGGTATGGAACACACCCAGCTTATTTTCAAATATTCAATCTATTAATCTATAGAAAAATGACAGAGTTTTTATACTATTGTTGAGTGATCATGAAAGCTGTACATTGAAAATGACCATTTTGGGTCGAAACTTTATAGAAAATAGATGAAACAAAAGAATTTGGACTAAAGGTTTTTTGTATTTTTATACACCCTAAGAAAAAAAAATTAATTATAAGTGTAAAACTACATTGGAGAAGGAAGGGATGCTGCATGATGAACTTCATCAGAATTCAACTTTATCATTCATAATCACTTTGACCTTTCTCAATTGCACACCGTAATTTTTTTTAAACCAAATATCGATAATAAAACCAAAACCAAATAACTTTTTTCCCATTTCAGTTACAGTCCACCCGGATTTGAATTCATTCATAAACACTATATGTCATTTCTCTATTGAAAAATAATTAACCCTTTGTAACATACGGAGCCGAAACTTGTTGCTTATCCCAATATGACAGCCGCAAATTAACAGTATTTGAAAGGAAAGTTATAAGACAAATATGCGGCGCATATCAAGTAGGAGGATTATGGAAAATATAAACAAACGAGGAGAAAAACAAATTATTCAAAAATGAAAATATAATAATAATTATATATAATTATAATTATAATAATTATATATATAGTAATTATTATTTATAATTATTGTTTGTTGTAAGTTAAATAATGATGATATAAATAATTATATATAATTATAATTATAATAAACTTTATGAGAGCAAATAGATTAAGGTGGGCCTATAAGTCCAAGTTTGAGAATGAAAAAGGATAGACTGCCATAGAGGCTGCTGAAAAGGAAAATGGCTGGAAGGAGGAGAGGAAGACCATGAAGCAGATGGGAGGATGAAGTACTAAACTAAAAAACTAAAACTACAAATAAGAAATGTTATTGCATCTTAGAATATGTTAAAACCACTTCTTTAAAATTGACAGTCTAGATTGAACTCTTATTTGGAGCTCCAGTATTTGTTATTTTATTATAATTGTTAATTACACCTATTATTTTGATTGTTTATACATATATTACCAACATTCCCACTTGAGGAGAGTAATTTATCCTCCGTAATTGGAAAACATACCAATTAACTATCCAATTAGAATTTAAATTGCGCGATTAAAACTATATAGTTAATCATAAATGCAATTTTAATGAAAATGACCAAACAACTAATTGTTTTCATTCCTTCTCCAAATGCTCGTCGGCCACTGCATTCCTTTGGAAGTGCCTTCTGAACTTTTTTATATCCAGAGATGTACAAGATACCTTATACAAAGTATCTGGAATACAAAATGCAAGATACTTTTAAATTAAAGAGGAAAATAGTCGACTGGATGATATAATGGAGAATGGAGATAGTTGGGGGGTACAGTCAAAAAAACACCAAATAAGTCAAGACTTATTTGTGCCGATGTTTCGACCTACTTTGTAGGTCATCTTCAGGGCTAATGGGAGAGGCGGCTGGGTCAACTGTGTAACTGACGACTATGTCGTTAACGTTCCTTTCTTGCCCCCTCCACCACAGTGTGGAACCCAATCCCTCCTAATATCCGTCATGCTCCCTCACTATCATCATTTAAATCCTTACTTTTCCAACATCTCCTAGCTATCCAAAGAAGATGCTCTCTAAATAGGTTAGTCATTTGCTTAGAATGTAATGTATAGAATAATTCATTGTGTTATTTAGTTGTTTTAATATTTGTTTTTTAAGATGCACATCGTGTAAAGAAATTATTGCATATTAATTAAGAAATTATTGTATATTAATAACAGAAGTTATTAATTTATCTATTCTCTTTGATTGCTTTATATCTTGTCAAGATTCGTACTGTTTATTAACTTATTATTATTGTGTGTTTAATTTTTTTTTATTATTGTTTTCTGTCACTTTCTACACGTTTTTTAATTTGTAACATTTAGCCTTCTGGCCAGATATATATTATATTTCTTTTTCTGTTCATATTTGTTATTCTAAAGGAACTTAATCCCAGAATAAAGTTACTTTTCTATTCTATTCTATTTTATTTCTATATGGTTTACTAAATGAAACAGGGTTGTTAAAATTGTGGTCTTAGTGAATTATTCTTAAATAATGATGATATAAATAAACTTCAGAAACGATTGATGTAAAAAAAATTTTCCACAACAGGTCATATAGGATCTTAGGTTCAGTACCTTGTAGAGATTGCATTGTTTCTAGGACAAGTTTTGCAGGGAGGTGATTTGTCTCAGACCATGATCAACGGCCAGGTTTTCCTCCAATTTAGGTAATCCATTTTATAGAGGCTGAGTGAGTCCCAGGAGGGTTTTCAGATCCTATAGGTTCAAACCACGGGTGTTAATAAATTTAGTACCTTACATGCCTGGACTTGGGCCTGGAACCTCTAACAAAGCAACAGTGCTCTGCCCACTTAGCTAACCTGCTCCTTTCAACATTACATATTAAACCAATAATTTGTTTTAAGATTCTGCATAATTAGTAATAAAAAAAAAATATTAAAGAGAATCATAGAGCATACGCTAAACAACAAAACTGATGAAAAAAATCGTAACCATAAATAACTAAAAAAACTATATTTTAATATTCAAGTTAGAGAAGAAATTAGTTGACTGGAACTTCTAATGTAAGGGTAGAGATAGTTGGGGGTGCAGTCAATTAAAACACCATAATAAGTGCATACTTATTTATTGTGTGCCGACGTTTCGACCTACATTGTAGGTCATCTTCAGGGCTGTGAGAGAAAGCAGACAAAACAAAATAACTTTAAAATTACATTACAGTACCAAGAAAAAGATAATATAATAATAATAATAATAAATTCTTTATTTATTCTGGGACAAGTCCCTTTAGAATAACGTAACAGTACATTATTGTGGGCTTTAGAGTAATATAATAATGTAGAGTAATATAGTAATATAATAATATAATATAGTAATATAATAATGTAGAGTAACAGAAAAATTGAACAAAATAGTGAAGGAATAATATGAATAAAAATAAATGTACAGAAACGTGATAATACAAATAAAATACAAAGAGAAAAACAAAAAAAGAAAAATTGGTTAACAGAATGAAAAATGAAATACAAAATGAAAAAATATAGACATAACAAGGTGAGATATAAGAGAGAGATAAACAAGTATGTAAAACCTATTTTAATACGGATAAAATATAACATGTATAATAATAAACTCCTAGAGAGTTAACATAAGAAAACTGAAAGAAATTTGTAACTTTGTTTTGAGAAAGAGAAATTTGTCACAAATTTATTTCAGTTTTCTTATGTTAACTCTTTAGGAGTCTATTATTATACATGTTATATTTTATCTGTATTAAACTAGGTTTGACATATTTCTATATATCTCTCTCTTATTATTTATTATTTATCTCTCATATTTTATTTGCATTATCACCTTTCTATACATATATTTTTATTCATATTATTCCTTCACTATTTTGTTCAAATTTTCTGTCACTCTACATTATTATATTATCATTTTCTTGGTACTGTAATGTAATTTTATAGTTATTTTGTTATGTCTGTTTTCTCTCACAGCCCTGAAGATGACCTACAATGTAGGTCGAAACGTCGGCACAAATAAGTCTTGACTTATTTGGTGTTTTTTTGACTGTACCCCCCCCCAACTATCTCCATTCTCCAGTATGCACTTATTATGGTGTTTTAATTGACTGCACCCCCAACTATCTCTATCCTTACTTTAATATTCAATATAAGTTATACATCAGAGCAGCTGTCTTCCTAACTGTTATTATTTAACTTCAAAACCTTGTTGATAAAATTTCACCACAATAACTTTAGAATAGAGGAAGCTCGTCAGGGAGGCCTAGGTACGGCAAGGCATGTTGAGCCGAGTAGTTAGTTAGTTAACTTTATAGAGATCACATAAAACACTATCCTTTCTACATCTTGTAATTGAATTTAATCCTCTACGAGTATAACTATTTAAACAATTACTGCTGATGTTTATAAATAGAAAACCAAAAATCTTGCACATACCTTAATAGAATTTAATCAATGATATTACTGTTTTTTTCTTATTTATATTCAGTAATTTACTGCATTATGATCACATAATATACTGCTGAACATAGCTAAAAAAAAAACAAAATAAAAAAGTACAATAGTCATAAAAAAAACAACATATCATGTTGTTCATCTGAGTTGTCTTTTGAGCAGATTAGACACCAATGAATAGGTGGGTGGTAAGTAGTGAAAATTCATGGTAACTAACAGTTTTGTATTATTTTAATTTATTTATAATATTAATATTTTATTAATTTTAAAAATAAAATATTAATTTAATACTATGTCTCGATAGCCATTGATTAAAATTGATGAATACAAACCCAATGTATCCTATAAATTGAGGTCGGAGCCTAAGATATGACTTTAATTATTAAAGCTTTGTGATATCACAGTTGCCAACAGCAATCTTACTCATTTTTTTATTTCCTTCTTTTTTTTATATTATCGGTATGTGAGAAATATAAATCTCAAAATTTGTAGGAAGGTAGATTTTTTCTTGGTTAATTACAAACTTCATTATATAAAAAAAATGTACTTTCTTCTTAAAAGTGAAGGGCTTAATAGTAAAATCGTAATAACTAGCTATGGAGTAATTGCTATCATGTGATAATGTATTACAGTAATAGATTATTTGATTAATATATACCTCATTTAGAGCTTCAATTCTAGCATCCCTCCATCGATCGTAACATTAGTTTCCATGTAATTGTATTATATTCATAATAACATTACAATGTGGTTATTTTTTAGTTTTTCATAATTTCATTAATTCAACCTTTTGTTCACTATATTTCATTATTTTCATCTAGAGAACTGTCAGTTTCTTTGGTACAGCACTGCTGATATTTTTATTCTTTTTTTCCTCAACACTGATCAGGCCTAAAACATTGATACAAAATACATATTTGTGTAAACTTGATTCACTGCACTCTAGACCATATTCAACATTGTTCAAGGATAAAAATAATCATGGTACCAAGATTTTATTAATATTCATTTATTGAATTATCCTTTGTATTATTTACCATTTCTTAAAAAGAATCTCTGGAATCCCGACTGATTAGATTCTAGCAGACCAAAAAAACAAGCGTTAGTTAAGGTTTACATATGATGGTTAATTGTATATGTAAAAGGATATAGAAGAAAAGAGCTTACTACTAACATACACAAATAAGGGCAATTCCCTCAAATGCTGTGATTAATCAGTATGGGTCTTTCTTCAATCTTTTATATGACCATCTCAAGAAAAAATATTATATATTATAATAAATAATATAATATTATATTATATCGATGGAAAAATAATCAACTAACCATTTTTGTCTTTCTTATGAGATATCTTATAAATAAATTGCAGTTATCACCGGATCATTCAGGACTCAATAGGAAGTCATGTAATTTAAAAACAACTGATTTTATGCCTCTAAATCTGTAATAATTCAAAAAAGATATAGGAATCCTTAAAACTTTTTTTTTAAATAGTAATACTCCATTAGGAAAATATGGGAGACATATCCTTTTTTTATACATTTCCTAACTAAGTAAACATTGTTTTTATTATTATGTGGAAATTAGCATAGTGATTTTTTCCAAATCTTAAATCATTAATTATAAATTAAATCCTTCACTATTTCCTATATAGCACAAGTTTTAATTTCAACTAAAAGTGATTGAGAAGTTACAACAAAATGATGAGGATAAAGTAGATAGCGCCTCTGATTTCAATCTTCTGCTGTAACGCCTAGAAGACAGTTATAACTCATTCTGGTAACACGTGTTATTTTTTAAATAACACGTTATTTTCAAAGAACACGTTCTCAGGGTGCGACGTTATATTCGACCCCCACCTCTAGTGTATATAGAGGGCGCTACTAACGATGTGTTTTTAAAATTTCGGTATTAATTTACTGTGAATTTCTTTTCTAATGGACATAATCGAAAGAAACTTTTATTCGGATGGATTTCAAAGTCACTCGGTTTTGAATATAATTATATAATTATTTTTCAGATCATTCTTAATAACATAAAAGGGGAAAGTTATCTGATTACCGGGACTAACGGTTTTCCTTTTCCCGCCATGTTCTGTCTACTCGAAAAGGTTCAAGGGCTCTGAGTTCAGTGTTTACTAATGGTGATAGATATGTGGTGATTGATCTGTGTGAATATAAGCCGGTGTGTCTTTTAACAAATTATTTGATTGCTTTGTTGTCGTTAATATAACATTTAGTCAGAGTTGTGGTAAGTAAAATATTTTCAATCACCTTGTTTACATTTTTCAAGCCAGTTTCATATGATTATACTTAGCATGCCAATGTTTCAAACGAAACATTTGAAGTTCTATTGTTTTAGAAGTTTAAATTGCCATTAATAGAATAATATTTCTTGTAACTTTATACATTTTTATCTATTTTGTTACATTTGACAATTAATCATTACTAAGTAAGACCAGCTATTTTTTTTCTTTTGAAAGTATCTAAATTAGCCTTAAGTAAAATATACATCTAGAACTTAGATATGTAATGAAGTCAACTTTGTTTAGAGGCTATAGTCATATTCAAAGTATATAGAACAATGAACAACTATTTACTTTGTTTTATTTTTTTATAATTATTGGTCAACTGTTTTTATTTTGATCGGATAAGAGAAAAGATTTGTCCTCTGCCGGCAGGCGGTCTTGGTGGCTCAAATGGATAGAGGGTTCGAATACCGGCCGAGGGCATATCTTTTCTCTTTGAAATAAAAATATTTAATTGTTGTTTATTTGTACTATTTACTTTATTGTAAGCTTTATAATAAAGTGAAATTTGTGGTTTTGGAAACAAGGTTAATTAAAGAGATGGATCATCCTTGTCCTAATATAACATATAATAAAATGTTAGAGAAGAATTGGTCGACTGTATCTTCTAATTTAAGGAAGAAATAGTTGGGGGTGCAGTCAATCAAAACACCAAAATAAGCATAACTTATTTATTATGTGCCGACGTTTCGGCCTACAATGTAGGCCATCTTCATGGCGAATAAAACACGTTGCAGCTTGGGGAGCTCAGACACGAGTCAAGAGAGTTCAGTGTTTTTATTCGCCCTGAAGATGGCCTACATTGTAGGCCGAAACGTCGGCACATAATAAATAACTTATGCTTATTTTGGTGTTTTGATTGACTGCACCCCCAACTATTTCTTCCTTAAATATAATAAAATGTATTCAAACTGTTGTGATTTTTAAAATTTTTATGAATATTTTGGGTATCTGTTCCACAGGTTGTCGCATTGAGTTCAGTTGCAACAAGTTATCATGAGCTTTAGTATGGAAAAGAGAATGTAATTATGGAAAATGAGTAGATTTTGGTTATCATTTCATCCAGAAATAAAAGTTTCAACTAGCATTTTTAAGTATAGAAGATTATGTTTATTGAAGCGTTCATTTCTAGATATAATGATTATCGAAGTATACACATTTCTCATAATTACATTCTCCTTCCCATACTAAAGCTCATGATAACTTGTATTATTGGAAAATATTAAAAGGGAAACAGATGAAAAGTTAAAACTTGTGACTCGGAGTGATAACCTACAAAATAATTACCATTCTGTAGGTTTTCTCTATTATTTGACAATTTTCGCTTTAGAATAATCTAGGCCATTTTTCCTTTTTAAACAAATTAAAATTATTTTGAGAGTGGAACATATTTGACTGGATAGTTCTAATGATGGATTGAATAGAAATCATAACTTATTTTGCGTTATCATTGACTGTACCCGCTGACTAATTCAATCCATCATTAAGATTATTTTTCATCATTCTCCCATATCTGTCAATTATTATTATGCATGTAAGCATTTTGAACTGTTATTTATTTTTTTTTAATGACAATCCAATACTATAATGGCTTATTTTATAGTGATATTTAATGTTTCTTATGATTATATGAAGGTCTTAAAATATTTAGTAGCTTTGTAAATTCAGGAAGAATATGGTTGGGTTTGAATTCCAAAAAAGAAAAACACTCAAGTATAAACTTATTATGTATACCTTTCTACTTATCCTCATGTTTATCTTATTCCCTTGATGAACCCTTAACCAATTTCTAGTTTTAGCTAAGCTAAAAACCAAACTATACCTCAGCCACTAAAAATAACATTAATTCAATGCTCAGAACATAGAACCAACTAGAAGCGGCATGCCAGGTACAGCGAGTGAAGCCAGCCTCCCACTGGTCCCCCCACTCTTCCCGCCCCAACCAATTGGTGCAGCCCTCAGTTTACTTCTCTTACTTAGCTCGTGTACTTCTGTTTACTTCAATATTATTCAACATTGTGTTATCTCGTGGTGTCTTTGAGTTTTGTATACTTTTTGATCTGATCACTGAACGTGTATTTAGCAAAATGCCTTGTTGTGTTGCATTTGGATGCAGTACAAATAATGCCGACAAGTCTTTCAATCCTCCTCTCACCTTTCACCTGTAAGTCCGAAACCTAACTGTTAACTATATATAATAATTAAATGTACCACAAAATGTAATATTTTCATAGTTCACTTAACCCTCCAAGTACCATGGGATCAATTTAGGTCCCACACACTAATTTTTGAAACTTCGTTTGAAGAAATCGATTGATCTGTCACATTCAATGAATTTTAACGCAAAACTGTCTGGAATAATTAGGAACTGAAACGAAAGTATTAGAGAGCCTTTTCGAATTTTCACAAATTTTCCTTCTCTCAAAAATGTGGCTGGGGTCCTTCCGGGACTCCCGTGGTATCCGACGTTACCTTTTTATGTTTTCTCCTTAGTTATTTAAAAAATCCATAACCATAATTAAATTAATTTTTACTAGGAACTGTTTCTAAAAATAAATAAATTTTACTGGAATGTTTCTTATTTGAAGGATTCAATTCACTAGAAACAAAGCCCTACATTGTATAAGCACTTCCTGGAAATTTTTTGTTGAGAATTATGTTACTTGATTTATTTGTTTCGTCAGGCCTTGGTACACAGAGGGTTAAAATATTTCTATATTATGTGTAGCTCAAACACGTCACAAGATATTGTAGAATACATTTCAGGTACCTATCTAATTTTCCATGTCCATTATTTATTGATTTGTTTATTTTACAAAGAATTTTGAATAAGAATAACAATTTTTATTAATAATAAACGCATTACCTCATTTATAATAAGTACATTATTTTAATCATATCGTTACCTAATGTGTCATTCAAATTTTCACGCGACAATTTATTTCTATTACAGGATTTATAGTGAGAAGACTGAATTTGACATTAAAATGTGAAGAATGTTTGAGAGCTGTAGAATCAAACCCGAATGCCATTGGAAATTGACAACTTATTGTAATAAAGGACCGAGGGGGGTTGATCCTACCAAGTGATGATGTCACTGAAATTTGTAAAATAAGTGAAAAATTGTTTAGGCACATGTCCAAGCATAAAAGACTCACCCAAGTCGGGGGCTTTCGCATCACTCCTAATAAAGCATTGCATTGGCAGAAACTTTTTTCCTAATGTAACACATTTTCTAGAGGACGAGTCTCACTACTCATCAATAATCTCTGCAGTAGAAATATTATATTTAAAAACTAGAATGTACCACGAATTGAAACGTTTCTATGACAATCTGAATCTGGAAAAGATACGTGCGAAGAATAATACACTTGTTTTATTTAAAGGACAATAATATTAAAAGTAACGTAGTTTACAATTAAAATACTCTATAAACCGAATGAGCTTCATTTTTCCTGCTTTGTCACCCATTATTTTTCACTATATATATATATATATATATATATATATATATATATATATATATATATATATATATATATATATATATATATATATATATATATATATAAAGTTACCACATAAAGACGAACAGTAGTAGATAGTGCAAGTGCCGGAAGTATTAAAGTAACTAGAGCGGTGTGGAGATGAAATGTACTATATTGGCTGCCGGCAAGCTAAGATTGGTTATTGTTTGGGGTATCTTATAGCTGCTCCCCAGTAATAGTATTACTAAGGAAATAACCAATTGGAACATTCCACGGTATATTTACCCCGACAAGTAAAACACGAGGAATTCTTGGGCTAAATAAACTGAGGGCTGCCACACTTTCTCAGCTGTAAGGGGACGGCTTGGGAGCTGGCTTCATTTGCCTCCCTCCAAACGGGCCCTGATGCTGCTTCTAGTTAGTTCTATGTTCTGTGGTTGAATGAAGCATCTCCATTTAATTAGCATCTCAACCCATTTTCTTCACCTTAAAACTGTTTAAAATGTTAAATATAATTTTGGATTATTGCCTTATCATTTTTAGGAGTAACTAGAGAAGTGACTATTTTAATTATTATAACATGAAATTTTCAATACAATTAACTATTATCGTTTATTACTTCAGGATTTCTGAAGCAAGTAAAGAATTAAGCTAATACAAATTTGTTTATCCTACCTAATTTTATTTAATACATAGAAACTATTTTAACTAATTTTAATTTTACTAAATTTCAATAACAACAAAATGCATTATTAAAATACCAACTTTTAGTTTGGTCATCAGTATTTTTTATTTGTATTCTTAACTTCCTCTCTCCTTTCCCAAAATAATTACATTTCTTGAAGTCCTGTAAGTCAGTTCATATGTTTAATAGATTATTTGACAAAGTCGTTGGTGAAAGCTGAAATTGTCAGTGATCACATGTTCTTGACTGCCACACCAGAATTCTATAGCCTATGAGCTAATTGTTGCTCAAATCAATCCTAGGATAACAGTCAAACACTTAACATGGGATGAAAAGAAAATATATAATTGTTCTGTAGGAGGATCTAAACTTTCCAAAGCCAGTAATCGAGAATCACATCAGCACTCTATGAAGATAAGAAAAATACTAGGCAGGAAGAGTTTGATTAAGATATGATCTTCCTCTTGATCTCAAAACAACTGTGTTGTAATTTGCAACCATAGGGTAGATGAACTTCAAACGATTATGAAAGAGAAAAATTCCTGCTTTGTTTGACGCTTTAAGGATCGTTATATATACAACTAGGCCCAAATCCAGCATAAATTACAGCAAAAGAACCTAACAATGAGTACTAGGAAGACTTAAAAGTCTTATACCAAAGTAATGCAAAATTGGGTAATTATTCCACAGGTTGTAGCTTCAAATTGAGTCACAACAAATTTTTAACCTTTCATTCGTTTTTTAATATTTTCCCAAAATTTAGGTTATCATGAGCTTTAGTTCATTTCTAGATAAAATGATTACTGTATAAAGTATACACATTTCCCATAATTACATCCTCTTTTCCATAAACAAATGAAAAGTTAAAAATTGTAACTCAACTTGAAGTTACAACCTGCGGAATAATAATTGGAAATAAGCTGAATTGATCTTTGAGATTATGTTCGCTACTTAATAACTTCCTAACTGTTGAAATTTGGTTCTCTTTTAACAGTAGAATTTTTTTAATAAAAAAAAAAATTTCTTATATCTTACTCTCATATTATATCTGTTAATATTGTAAGAAAAAAAAGTACAATCTATCTAATATATTTTTATTTTATTTTTTAGTGAAGATGGTGAATTGATCATCATGTCTCAAAATTCTTCTTTGGCAGTTTTATCAGACTGCACTGATCTGTACAACAGTCACGTTTCATTAATAGGTAAAATTTGTTGTTTTGTTTTTTATAAAAATCAATTTTATTTTGGTTTTGAGGAAGAAAATCCTCTTAAGTAGGATTTTTTAGGATTTAGACCTGAAGAAAACCTGCAATGTGGGCCATAACGTTGGCTCTCCAATAAACAGTTCTCTCTACTTAAGAGCAATTTTTTTTTTAATTCCACCTGGACCATTTTCTTCCTAATATAAATAAGGTCTACTATTTTTATTCAATTTCTTTTATTTTATTGTTAGATGTTATAATTTTTTAAATATTTTATTTGAAAAGAAAAGATATGACCAGGACTGGGATTTGAACCTGGGTCTCCCACGTATCCATTGTGGCACTTAGCCACCTCAGCCATCCTGGTTCGTTTCTTGGTCAGAAATATCCACCACGGACAGGTGGGAGACCCAGGTTCGAGTCCCGGTCCTGGTCATATCTTTTCTTTTCAAATAAAATATTTAAAAATATTATTATTCAAGATTATTCTTGTTTTCATCGAACATCAGTCATTGAATAGATCGAGTTTCTTTCTTATATTGATGCTCTCATAAAATGTTATATTATAGTAAAGAAGTATCTTCTCTTATTACATGAATAAAGTGTTAAATTGTAATAAACAAATAAAATTACAATATTATATAAACTGCACAAAAATGAATAGACAAAAATTTTGTCGTATTTACTTTGCCTAGCATTTTAATATTATTTTGATTATAATGAGCTTTAATAGTTATTAGAAATTATACTACATTAAATATTGTAAAGTGTAAAAATTTCTATAATAATATAAATGCTAGGTAAAGCATAAACTACAAAATTAGCAATATTCATATTGCACATACGGTGTTATAATGCCACTTAGTCAATATTTAGGACTCCCTCTGTAACATTTTCCGATTAGCTGTAGTGGGATAGAAGTTACATTAAATTAAGGAGCAAACAAATAAAGGTAAATGTAAGTGATTGAAATTTAAACATAGTCTCCTTCATAAAAGTTATCAATTTAAAAGGATTAAAGAAAGTTCTGTTTTCAAAAATGAAGATTTTAAAATCGATCTCAGTTAAAACTAATTTGCACCAATTTCACACCACCCTAGTTTCTATAAAAAAAAAAAAAAAAGAGTTTTGACTATATTACAGTATTTTAATAAAGAAATTATAATGAAATGTTATGTCATATTCATCATTTAGGTTTTTGCATGAAGGTGTGAAAAGAGCATTCATTGATAAAGCTTATTGTTAATAAAATTCTTGTAATGAAGAGTTTCATAGAAATTCCTTGCTTTGTAGAAAAATCATTAAAATATGAAAAGAACTTAATTATTCGATGGCTGCTGTCCTTAAAAAAAAAAGTTTATAGAACAAGCGGTTAAACTCTAGTTGTGAAAAGTCTGAAAACTATAAAAGCTACCTTGATTTATTTTACATATGCAATATCCGTAAGGTGATTTTTATTTCAATAAAATATGTTACTTTAGATGCCATCATTAAGCATTGTCCTTTAAGCTTCTGGCTTCTATATTGGCTATATATTTATTTGTTCATATGAGAATTTCAAAGTTCTAAAATCACATTTTCATAAAAGGAAACCATTTGTATTAATACTATAAAACATAAATGAATATTAATGTGAACAATTTTTTTTTTTTTTAGGTATTAATGGTCCACCATCAGTACAGAGTATTGAAAATGAAACTATACTCACTAACAACACTGACATTTCTCCTGGTCGAGTAATTGGCAGTATGACTTTCCTAGAAAGAGTTCAATCTACGGATCTAGCTGCACTTTTCCCTCGGGGTAGCCTAAATCAAATACAAAAGAAAAAGAAGAAGAAAAGTAGAGAAACTTCTCTGTCCACTTCTTCACAATCGTCACAAAATGTTTCATCTTTGCAAAACAATACAAACGATTCTGTATCAGCTTCTTTTGAAGAATGTTCTGAAAACAAAGAAGAACCGAACAAACCATTTAACAAGCGTTTATATCTCAAGAAGAAATCTGTTAAACTATCCTTTGGTTCAGGTTCTTTAAACAATTCTGTCTCCGAAAAGAGTCTTAGGAGAAGTACTCGAGCTGTCAATGTTACTTTGGACCCATTAATATCTGAAAGAAGAAATGCTACGGATGAAAATATATCTGATTTGGAAAGCTCAAAAAGAGTAGAACTTGAAGAAAAATCTGCTAAAATACTTATGAAGCGTTCAAATCGTAAAAAGAAATCTGTTAATATTTCCTTCGGTTCAGATTCCTTAGACAATTCGAAAGCTGAAAAGAGCCTGGAAAGTAGTCAAATCTTCAATGATTCTCTACCTTCTAAAAGAAGGAATGCCACCAGAAGAAATAAATTGACCTCTGCTCTAAATATTGATGAATTAGAATCAGCAGAATGCTCTGGTGAGAATTCTATGACCGAGAAGGCAATATCTGCCCCTAGTTCTAATGGCATTTCTTTGTCTCAAATAGATAAAGAAACTATTGAAAGTAAGCTAAAGTCAGCTGAGGGTAACAGTTTCAATGAAAACATGCCTGAAATAAAAAAGACAAATTCTCATAGTGCTATCGATTACCAATCTGTTAAAGTTTTTAATAAGAATTTGTATCTGAAGAAGAAATCTATTAATTTATCATTTGATTCAAGTTCCTTAAATGATGAAGTTGCTGAAAAGAGCCTTAAGGGAAATAGTCAGGCTGACAATGTTTCGTTGAATCCAATATCTCCTAAAATGACAAATGATACAGAATCAGCTGACATTGTTTCAACTTCCTTTGATGTATCCTCAAAGATAAATAACGAAGGGGAACCTCCAAAAGTATTTAACAAAAATTTGTATCTTAAGAAGAAGTCTATTAAAATTTCATTTGATTCAAGTTCCTTTAATGATTCGAAGGTTGATAATAAAGGGCTTGAAAAAAATAGTGAGGATGTTGATGTTTCTTCGAAACCACTATCTCCTAAAATTACAAATGTTACAGAATCGGCTGAAAATATTTCTATTTCTTTAGATGCATCTAAATATATAGAAAATGAAGAGGAATTGTCTGAAGCAAAGAATTCAATTAACATTTCATTAGATTCAAGTTCCTTGAATGATCAAGTCGCCAAAAAAAGTCTTGAGAAAGACAAACAGGCTGTCGATATTTCATTGGATCCATTATCTCCTAAAATGGCAAATAATACAGAATCAGCCGAAATTGTTTCAACTTCTTTCGAGGTATCTTCAAAGAGAAATAATAAAGAGGAACCCCCAAAAGTATTTAACAAGAATTTGTATCTTAAGAAGAAGTCTATTAAAATTTCATTTGATTCAAGTTCCTTAAATGATTCAACGGTTGAAAAAAGAATTGAAGTTGTTGATGTTTCTTCAAAACCGTTGTCTTCTGAAATTACTAACGTTACGGGATCGGCTGAAAATGTCGCCGAAGAATTGATTCCTCTCCAAAATAGTAGCGATACCACTAATGACCTTCCCAATGAAAGCAATGTAGCAACAAGTAATCCTTCTGAAATCGGTGAAGAAAACATTTTAGCTACAGAAAATTGCTTACTTTCAAATATTTTGACTAGCGATTCTTTGAAAACAGTTGAACCGAATTTTTCTGAACAAAATTCTTCTAGTCAGATAAACAATTATGGATCAAAAGAAAGTCTGCCTACTTCTCCTGAGGAAAATATGATAATTGAAGACAATCATTTGAGTACGGCTGATAATCATTTAATTTTTTCTGGTCAAGGATCATATTCCCAAATTAATTCTGTGGACAGTGATCAGCAAAAGAATCAGGAAGTAGTTCTGTCAAAAAAGAACCATAATGGTATCATAAATACAGAAGATGAAAATCTATCAACAGCAGAAAGTCACATACATACTGATGATTCTTTGAAAGCTGTTGAGGAAGCTGCTGAACCATTTAATAAGGAATGGTATCTACGGAAAAAGTCTATTAATGTCTCGTTTGATTCAACTTCCTTAGATGATTCGAATGTTAACTGCTGTGAAAAAAATACTGAGGTTGTTGATGTTTTCTCAAAACCATTATTCTCTAAAATTATGAATGCTACAGAATCGGCTGTAAATGTTTCTATTTCTTTTGATGCATCTCAAAATATAGAAAATGATTTGCAATGTGCTAAAGAATTTGACAAGAATTTGTATCTTAAAAAGAAATCTATTAATTTATCATTTGATTCAAGTTCCTTAAATGATGAAGTTACTGAAAAGAGCCTTAAGGGAAATATACAGGCTGACAACGTTTCGTTGAATCCATTATCTCCTAAAATGACAAATGATACAGAATCAGCTGACATTGTTTCAACTTCCTTTGATGTATCCTCAAAGATAAATAACAAAGAGGATTCTGCAAAAGTATTTAACAAAAATTTGTATCTTAAGAAGAAGTCTATTAAAATTTCATTCGATTCAAGTTCCTTAAATGATTCGATGGTTGGAGAAGGGCTTGAAAGAAATAGTGAGGTTGTTGATGTTTCTTCAAAACCGTTATCTCCTAAAGTGACAAATAATACAGAATCGACCGACATTGTTTCAACTTTCTTTGATGTATCTTCAAAGATAAATAACGAAGAGGAATCCGCAAAAGCATTTAACAAGAATACCTATCTTAAAAAGAAGTCTATTAACATCTTATTTGATTCAAGTTCCTTAAATGATTCGAAGGTTGAAAAAGGGCTGGGAAAAAATAGTGAGGATGTTGATGTTTCTTCGAAACCATTATCTCCTAAAATTACAAATGTTACAGAATCAGCTGAAAATATTTCTATTTCTTTTGATGCATCTAAAAATATAGAAAATGATGTGAAATGTGCTAAAAAATTTAACAAGAATTTGTATCTTAAAAAGAAGTCTATTAGAATATCATTTGATTCAAGTACTTCAAATGATCCAATCTCTGAAAACAGCCTTGAAAAAAATAGTGAGGTTGTTAATGTTTTGTTGGATCCGTTATCTTCTAATGTTGTAAATGTTATAGAATCAGTTGGAAATCTTTCAGTCAATTTTGATGCATCCTCAAAAATAAATAATGAAGAGGAATTCGCAAAAGTATTTAACAAGAATTCCTATCTTAAGAAGAAGTCTATTAAAATTTCATTTGATTCAAGTTCCTCAAATGATCAAGTCGATGAAAAGACCATAGAGAAAAACAATCAGGCTGATGATGTTTTGTCGGATCAATTATCTCCTAAAGTGACAAATAATACAGAATCAGCCGACATTGTTTCAACTTTCTTTGATTTATCTTCAAAGATAAAGAACGAAGAGGAATCTGCAAAAGCATTTAACAAGAATTCTTATCTTAAGAATAAGTCAATTAAAATTGCATTCGATTCGTGTTCCTTAAATGATTCTAAGGTTGAAAAAGAGCTTGAAAGAAATAGTGAGATTGTTGATGTTTCTTCTTCGAAACCATTATCTTCTTTAGATGAATGTGTTACAGAATCGGCTCAAAATGATTCTGTTCCTTCTGAAGAATTTATTAAAGAAATAGAAATTGATAATAACATAATTAAAAACAATCATTTGAGTATAACTGATAGTAGTCCACTTGTTACACATCATGGATCCAAATCTACGATTAGCAATTTAGAACAGAACGATGAAATTATTGTATCAAAAAATGGAAATACAAATATAGCCGATGTCCATGATAGTAATGATGCTAACGATGAATACATCACTGAAGGAGATAAATGTAAATCATCTTTAGTTCATAACGCTACCCATATTGATGATGAAAAAAACATATCAACAACTTTAGAAAGAAAAATTGCAACCAACGATTCTTTGAAAGCCATTGATGCAGAACCTGCTAAAACATCTGATAAAAATATGTGTGAAACATCTATAAATGATTCAAAGGTTGAAAAGAGGGTTGAGAGAAATAATCCAGTTCCTAATGTGTCTTTGTATCTGTTATCTTCTGAAATTAAATGTTCTACAGAACCTGTCAAAAATGTTACCGAAGAATCGATAAATCTCCAAAATAGTTACATTGCTCCAAATGATATCTCAAATGTAAATGTAAATACAAGCAACATAGCGACAAGTAACTCTTCCAAAGTTGATGATGTTGCCATTATTGATGAAGAAAAAAATGTATCAGCTAAAGAAGGAGACATACTCTCAAATATTTTATCCAGCGATTCTTCAAAAGCAATGAATGAGGAAGAAAGTGAATTGGATTCTAGTACCAAAAAGGCAAAATCTGATGGAAATGTAGAAGTGAAAGGGGTCCTTAATAGTAGTCATATTGTGAATGACCTCCATAATAAAAAAAATATAAATAAATCTTCTCAAGTTAAAAATTCTGTCATTGTTGATGAAGAAAAAACTAAATCAACAACTGAAAATAACATGCCTATAAAAATTTTAAATAACAATTCTTCAAAAGTAATACAAGAAAAGGAAGTTTTAAAAGATTGTTCTAAAGTAAATTTGAAACCAGACTCTACTTCTATTGACAATCCTTGCAGTCGTATGAATGAAAAAGCAAATGAAAGTAAGTTGATCGATTTAAAAGACATTTCTGAAGGAAATGTTACCAAAAGCAACTCTTCTCCAAATGACAATGCTTCTATATTCAATGTAGAAAAAAATAAATCAGAAACAAAAAATACCATGAATGTAAATAATTTAACCAATGATATGTCAAAAATTAGGGATAAAAGAGCTATCGAGGAGGAATCCATGGTAGAAGAATCCAGGAGAAAAAGAACCAAATCAATTCCTAGTTCTTGCGACCAGATAAATGAAGGATCCAAGGAAAGTCAATCGACTTCATCTCAAGAATACCTTTTAAAGGAGGATACCTCTGAAGACGATAAACAAGTTGAAAAAAGTCATTCAATTATAACTGACATTGGTGAGTGTTGTTCAGCTAATGCATCTAATGCCAATATTAGTTCTGAAGGTAGTAAGCAGATTGAAGAAGCTGTTCTGTCAGAATCTTTTAAATCAGGAAGTTTAAGATCTAGCTTTAAAAAAGGGAATAGAAAATCCAGAAAGAAAAAAAACAAAAAAGATAAACATATGGAGTCGACAGATGTCCAAAATAATGATGATTCTCTTTCCTCTGAAGATAAATCTAATGGATGTAATATCAGGAACTCTTCTAAAATTAATGAGGATGATATTGTTGAAAGTATATCAGATACAGAAAATCATAGGCATACAAATATTTTAGCCAATGAACCATCTAATGGAAAAGATGAGAGTTCTGTTGTACAAAGTAATTCTCAAGAAAATTCTCCTAGTTCCGAAAAAATAAAATCTGTTTCTACCTCCATTAACGTTCCTTGTAGCGAAAAAGAAGAATCTAATGAAAGTCAGCTGAAGTTAAGTGAAGAAAGTAATTTAAACTCTAATACCTTCAAAGAAAATAAGAATATTGAAGACAATAGTAAACATGGAAAGGCTAATTTGACGAAAAAGACTATCGATATGAGAATGTCAGTAGGTTTGAGTGTCATTTGCAAAGATGACGAGAGGGTACCTGTAACAGATTCCGTTAAAAACATATGCCATAGTACACCTCTTGTCAAATATCAGAAGAATAGAATCACTAGAAAAAAAAATTCTACATCAGAAGAGGTAAATTCTGGTTCAAATCATATTTTTACATGTCCCAATATACCAGCTCGTAATCTGAGAGAGAGAAGTATCAATAACAAAGCTTTAAATATTTCAAAAACTAGTTTAAAAGGTGCTAAAAACCATTCAGATAATTTAGAAAAGTCTGCCAAGAAAAGAAAAAGTTCTCCGTCTAGTAATAAAAGTGAAGATTTTATTGAGGATATAAGCATTATACCCGATCCTAAACCATTTACTCGCAGTAGGGTGATGTACCATAGCACCCCGATCAACAGGACATTCAGTAAGAAAAGCAGGAGCAAGATAAAATTTAGTGATAATGTTGAAATGGAAAATGGAAACATTCAACAGGATGATAAAATGATTCAGGTATCTAAATCAATTTTCGGGTCCTCTTCCGAAGTAACCTATGCCACTGCATCCAAAAATAAATCTATATCAAAATCTACATCACTTTCTGATGATTCCAGTCCCCATGATGAAAAAAGTGACATCAGAACTAAAAGAAAAAGTGATTCACTACACTCTAGAGTAAAAAAGCTACCGAAAATGGAATCAATTGAGGAAAGCAGGTCCTACCATTCCAACTTCATATCCACTTTTGAAGATGACAGTAGTTACTGCACTACTAGAAAATCTGTTAAAAGAGTTGCATTCAAAAGTATTTCTTCGGATGAAATTACTAGCTCTGGTTATGGGAATAGTTCTGAATACTATGCTTCCAGAAATAAGAAAAGTGTTGGGTTCCGAGATGCGATTTCACTCATAGAAGATACAGTTGGTAATAGTTCCGAAGGAGATATACGTGATGCTAATAATGGTAATTTAAGCATTGTCAATCCAGCTTCAATAAGAGTCAGTGATGTTCCAGGTACAGTAAATGATTCCAAAAGTAGTATAGATAGAAATGACTTTTCTCTTAATTACAGTGCCGAAATTCCTGAGATAATTTTGACTGAAAATGTAATAGAAAATAATGAAATATCTGAGGAATGTTCTCTATTTAATAGGTTAATAGAAATGGCAGAAACAAAAAAAACAGGCAGAAATGTTGCTGCAACACGAGGTAAAATTCAAAATTTAGCAAGGAAAACTAGAAGAAGTTCTAATTTAGCCTTAGGTCATAGAAAACCTGATCTTAGGCATAATGAAAAGTGGGTTTCACCAAACCTCATTAAATATTTGAACAAAAAATTAATGACAGATGATCTAGATTATGTGATAAAAACCGAACGAATAGTTTCTATTCTCTGTTCTGCAGTTAGTGCTGTTAGAAACTTGCAAGATGCTGAAGATATAGATTTTGCACTATTACCGTTGAAAAATGTCCTAGTGAAATTTAGTATTTGTCACAACATGATAGAATATTGTACGTTTATTTCCAGGTTCACTCCTTTTGAATTTCAACGCAAGGCATTACCTTTAGAGGGTTATTTCGGTAGTATCAAAAGGGGTATTAACAAAATTTTAACAGATCCCATATTAACAGAAACTGAGAAAACTAATGTATTTTTATGAATTATTTGTAAGAAATGTATATCTTTTTAACTGTATATATGTATATTAAATAAAGAAAATTTATACATTTTATTTTTATTGTAAAATTTATGTAATTTGTTAGTGTTTGAAATGTTAATGAAAATTTATAATTGATGATATAGAAGAATTTTTGTTATATTTGTGTTATTAAAAGTCTTTAACTTATATTCTTTTATTATTTTTACAACTTAATAAGTTATAAATTGGTAATTTACTTAAATTATTATGTTCTCGACCACTGGTTTGAATAGGTGTACTTAAAGCAGTAATAATTTAAATTTTTTTAAGTAAGACTAAATCTGTGATAAATAGGAATACTTTGAATTTTCATGGTAACTTACTACTGTGAATTTAACTGCAAATCTTTTAATTGTACTTTATTCTAAAACATATATTGTTTTGAATGGCTTACACTAGTTTGATCGCTCAAGAAATAAATTATAAGTAATATCAAGACCTTGGAAAAATTCCAATGAAAAGCCTTTAAGTCTCCAAACCAAAACAGAAATAGAAATTATCTATCCAATATTTCTCCTATTCAGGCATCCTCAGGGTAGAAAGAGAATAACAGCAAAACAAAACATGAATAATGCACCCAAGAAACATCCCACCACCTCCAAGGCTCAAATACAACTAATGAATCATGTGGAAGGTTACTGGACCCCAGCTGGTTAAGGTTAGATAAAAACAGCTGATAGATACCCCAGAATTTGAAATTCAACATACACTCATCAAACTTCAAAAAGCACAACAGGAATAAAATAAATAAAAGTAAATAACTCAAAAACAAGACAAAAGGCCATATGAAAAAATGCAATAATAATAAAAATGGCATTATCAAGAAACCAATGGACTTATGGCTATTAATATTGAAAAGTAAAAAGAAAAGGGCTTTTCGTTGAAGTTTTTTGCACGGTCTTGACATTTATGTAAGGTCTCTTTATTTTTCAATATTAAGATAAGAGTAATGTTTATTATTGCTGATATAGTGATATCAGAGATGTGGATGGTACCATGAATTGATATGGCATCTCTCTGTTGTACTAAATATTTGAATTAGTCCCCATGAGTTACAGCATTTTTCAATTGTCCCAGGACCCATTGAGCTCATACCGTAATAAGTTAAATTATTAATATTTTGTATTGAGCTTGTGCCCTCTATCATATGTTTTGATTAATAAATAAACCACTTGAAAATGTATAGAATAGAATAGAAAAGTAACTTTATTCTGGGACTATGTCCCTTTTGAGTCAAATGGCTGTCAGTAGCTCTGGGATATGATTTCCATAGCCCAGGAAAACCTGAGAAATGGCCCTAGTGCACAAGTGGATGTGACAGCAAGTCCTACTCCCACTTCCTCATAGGGACCGCCAGTCAAATGTCCACCTTGGAGTGCATTGACTGACGGGAGAGGGCAAAGGCGATTTAAAACTGGATCCTTCGATTAGGGGAGGAGAGGAAACCCCGACAGAAAACTCTGGTCCTCCAGGTTGGGGGTTGGACGCGGGGCCAACAACCCAGTTCTGTAAAAACTGTAAGTGTTTTCAAAAAGTGGAGGCCAGGGCCCTACAAGGGCTGTAGAGCCATGGAAGATGTCTCTTTAGAATAACAAATATGAACAGAAAAAGAAACATAATATTTATATGATTATTGTTCGGAGTATCAGCAGTATATGTGAGAAAACCAGACTAATGGTAATAATTTAAATAATTCAGACTATAGTTGATTTAGAAATTTTAAAAAAACAACACAATAATTTCAAAGTCTTGATTTTTCATTTTTGTCCTCATGAACGCCTATTTAAAATTTTTGAGACAGGAAATGCATTACGACCAAACTTGATTTGTATATTGAGGTTGCTATAACCTTATCTTAGAGGAACCAACAAATTTGAGGATATTTGTGGGACTGAATGATCCAGACTAAAGGTTGTAAACCTGAGGCTAACAAACCTATCGTATAGACAGATAATATGATAGGGCGTTTCGTCCTCTATGTGACAGAAACGACACATTGAAAGTCCATGTTTAAACATGTGGAAATTGAGCCTGCTGTGACCCGTGTATGTCCATGTCCAAGTTGAGTAAGAGTTTTCTCCTATACTGACTATGGCCAATAAAGAATTGCTTAGAGTGATATAATCTTTTTTTATTGTACCAGTACTGGTTGATCTTGTTGAGGTAAATTTCCCTGATTCTACGCTTAGCATAGCTAAGACTAATCCCATATATCGGTTCTGGGGTTCATGGATTGCTGGTTGAGCCTAATCTGGCTTGTTTGCAGTCCCGAACACAACATGATTTGCTATGGTGAACGTTAAGTATCCCTATTGCAGCTTGACTGTCAGTGATGAATGCATTTCTTCGGCCTTCCAGTCATCCGCAAAGCAACTTCCAAGCGCAGTGACTTATAGCGAGTACCTGAAGTTGAAATAATATAGTGAACTTGCCTAGGGCAGGGGTCGGCAACCTTTTGAGTGGGAAGAGTCAAAAATTACAATTTCAAAGTTTTTAAAGAGCCACAAATTTTTTTATTGCCAACAATAAATAGTAATCGCATAAATAAGGTTTTTTAATCTATTTATTTATTATCATTATATATATGTACATACATAACTTTGAGAAGATAATGCACTTCTAATTCTTTTACTTGAAACATCAAACTATATGTCACAGCCAAAGCACTGGTGAAGACGCAAAATTGTCTTGCGTCGAAAGCAAATTAAAACCTGCATTGAAACATCCGACGACGGCGTGATTCGAGACCTTCCGACAGTGTCATGGGGCAGGGGTGAGGTGAAAAGCGAGTACTGGCTGAGACATAGAATCGGTACCTAATGCTCGATAATCGATTCAGAATGATTTTAATTTTTTTTTTATATATATAAAATAAATAATATTTGAGTAAGGAACTAAAGAGCCGCAGGCTGCCGACCCCTGGCCTAGGGAGATCCAAGGCTTCTCTTTTCTCCAAAACCTTGCACCAGTGGCTGTGAGACAGCTGTCTGTGTATCAGTTGGTGCCATTGCAGGGTTTTTGTTGTAATGTTTTGTCAATGTTGGTTTTGTAGTTAAATAACATAAAATCGCTAATTTGAGAGTTAGATCAGATGGCTTAGACGATATCACCTTCAATTTTCCGGAACAGTTCCCATAATCCACAGTAAAATGGCAATGTTTGAATTATGTTCTGTTTATGAAGTCTATAAAAGGAGACCATAGCTTGGTGTTATACAGGTTTGATCCCAAGCAATATCATTATTGTTGCAGTCGGAGTTGTTCTCATGGCACCTATTATCAATAAACAGGCCAGCCTATCTAGCTTTTCCAACTTTCTCCTGGATCCGCTATTTCCAGCACCGTGCCTCCACACTCGGGCTGCATATCGTCGCTGTCAAAACAATACCGCCTACTAAGTACACTCTGGGCGATTTTACAGGAGAAAAAAAACCAAGCCGAATGAAGACAATAGGTCTAATGGCTGTAACATAAAGCCAGTAGATCAAAATTCGTACTAATTTTCGATATATTTGGATTATTACTCATCGTATTCAGGAGTTTTAGCTTATCCAATTCTTCCTGCAGTAACATAGCATTATGGAATTTCTAATCGAAATTCTGAGATTAATGATTGTATAAAAGAGGTCGATGATTTTTGTTTGAGGGAAAGATATATTAAAAATAACAAATCTTTTTTTTTTTTTTTTTAGGATGGGCATATAATTGCACTGCGACCATACTTGGTCTATTGTACGCCCCTACGTATGCGATTATTACAATCTTAGCTTGGCTGAACCCACAAATTTTAGAATATTTCCAGGGTTGATTAGTTCGACCTGCCTAGGGTTAGTGACTGTCCTGACCAAAGATTGCAAATCGTAGGTCAGCAAACCTATCACATAGGCAGATAACGTGATAGGGTGTTTCGTCCTCTGAACGGCAAGTGGGAAGCACCTCCAGTCCTAGCCTGGACATCTGGGCATTGAGTCTGAAATGACCAATATATGCCGCTATAATTTTTTTTAATGCTTCCCTGTCCAGATCACGAAGAGCACTACATGTCTTCTCATCGGGGTTGTCAAGGAATAATTTAGAATGTATTAATCCTTTATGCTCGCACCAATATCGGAGCGATTTCTTACGGTAGATATCTTTTATTCTACTCTTGGCGTAGCTGAGACTGCCACTTACTGGTTCGGGAGTACATGGAATCTTATCCGATCCTAGCCTGTCAGCTTCTTCATTGCCCGGGAAGCCAGAGTGTCCAGGAACCCACTCAATACTAACCCTGTTATTCTCTGCCAGTTTGTTGAGAACTGTATAGCTGTTCTAAATAATCTGTGAGTTTGTACTGTGCCCACTCAGTGCACCAATGGTAGCTTGGCTGTCTGTAAAGAAGGTTATCCTTCTAGAAGACATCCCCTCCTCCAATAGTGACCATACACAGTAGTCTATAGCAAGTACCTCTGATTGAAATACTGAGGTATACCTACCTAGGGAGATCCAAGTGCCTACCCCAGGTTTGTCCTTCCTCCAAAACCCTGCCCCAGCACCAATGGCTGTAAGAGAGCCATCTGTGTAACAGTTGATGCCGTTGCAAGGCTTGTGATGATTATGTGTGTCAATTTTGACCCTATATTTGGGTGACATAAAGTCCCTTATCTTTGAATCCTATCTCATAGCCAAAATGCGATCAGACTCAATTCTCGAGAACAGCTCCCATGAGCCGAGACAGATGGGATTATGTTCAGTTTACTCAGCCTGTACAGGGAGATCATAGCTCGGTACTCTAGTTCTAAAGTTAGAGGTCTTATACTAAGCACCATCTCCATTGTAGCAGTCGGAGTTGTCCTCATAGAACCCATCATCAATAGACAGGCCAATCTTTGTAGCTTTCCCAGCATGATTTTGGGTCCACTTTTACAAGCGCCACCACACCACACCAGGGCTCCATAGGTCACAATAGGTCTAATGGCTGTCGTGTACAGCCAGTAGATCATTCTTGGTTTTAGACCCCAGGAATTACCCACTTACAGGCCCAAAGGCATCTAATGGCTTTATTAGTCGTGTTGACCACGTGTTGATTCCAACTCAGTTTGTTGTCCAGTATCACACCTAAGCATTTCACTGTGTCACTCCAACAAAGCTGGGTTCCATTGAGCGTCAGTAATCTCATTACCATATTCCGCTTTCTTCTAAATGCCAATAACAAACCTTTGTTTGATAACAACTTAAAAAAAAAATGGAACCATGATACTATAAGACATAACTAATCCCAATGATAACAACTAAATAATCTAAAAGATAGCTGCCATATTGCTGGTTTTGACAGGCTATAATAATTCATGTCTCTAATAGGTATTAATTTAAATACTTGAATAATAATAATAATTAATAGTTACTAATGATAGTAATTAGGTATTGATTTGTTCTTCAACTTGAAATTTCATTGGTTCCAAGCCAGTTGATGTTAATTTCAGCTTGATGTGGATAAAAAAATCATAACAAATAATAAAGTTTGTTAAAAGTTTTTTAATCGCATAGATTAAATAAATATGAAATTATAAAAATCAAGACAAAAGAATAATATAATGTCCTCATATTTAAAAAATATATTTATATTTATAGGCTAATATTAGAATAAACAAATATTTACATTGATTTTAAACATGCATCAATTCAATATAATAAACAATTTTTAACACTTTTTTTTACTTTATTTAGGAGCAAAAATAATATATAACTAACAACAATTTAAATTAGACTCTAGAAAAGATTTAAGAAATGTTCTATATATTAATTATAATAATAAAATTGTTATAATATACAGAACTTTTCTAATTAATTAATCTATCTCCATCTGTGAATCTCTTTCTACAGTTTTTTTCAAAAGAAACACTCCTTCACAATAACTCTTCAATACCTTCATTAAATCCTGAAATAATTATAGACAAATTTATAGTATAATAGGAAATATATATAATAAATAACATAATAGACAAATAATAGTATTTTATTGCATGTGCAGCAAGCCCAAGGAACACAATTTTGTGTATTGGAGAATGGAGATAGTTGGGGGGTGCAGTCAAGAAAACACCAAATAAGTCAAGACTTATTTATATAAATAAGTATCATTTTTCATATATTTCATCATCAGTATCATTTTTCATACATTTTACTTATGTAACCTCTAGTAAAAATGAAAAAAATATACATATATAAGTAGAAATAGGTTAATGAAGTCCACAAAGTACCCTCTTAATATGCTTATCCTTTTATATTCCTATAAATATAAATATATTCCTAATCTTAATTAAGGGTACCAACTTTATAATGACTAGGTGAGCCCCAGAAGGTTCTGCAGATACCATAGGGTCTATCCTTGGCTGATAATAGGTTAAATAATTTATCTACCACTGTTAGGAAAATTGAATGCTCAGATAACCGACACTCAACTATAAATATAGATCGTAGGAGCGACCTGTGGTCTAATGGTTACCCTATCAACCTACTAACACCAAGATCACGGGTTCGTAGCCCGGCAGGATTAAAGGTAGTAACAAATCCTTAGTTACACCGTCCTTCGGAAGGGAGGTTAAACGGGGATCCCGAGCCTGTAAGGTACTCGTTAAAAATCCCTATCCTAATTAAACCTGGATAGGCTTAAAATTTAGAGCTCCCATTGTAGCATCGTCCGATTAGCCATAGCAGCAAAAAGTGAGGTTAATTGAACTAACAACAACTATAGAACATCCCATACTTATATTTTCAAATTTTTACATCTCTATCTGTCATTCAATGAGATATCTATTCTATACTTTCTACATATTTCTTCTGTATTTATTCTTTGGTATCATATTTTGTATCATTTTTCATACATTTTACTTATGTAACAATTTAGGAGTCTATTATCATACATTTTATATTTTATTTGTAATTAAACTAGGTTTTCCAAATACTTTATACCTCACCTTTTTATATTTTTAATCTTTTTCATTTTGTATCTTTCCGTTTACCTTCTCATTTTCCTTTCTCTTTGTATTATGTAAATTTCATCTTCAAAAAAAAACCTGCATTCCAGTCAATATATTTTTTATTCTTTTATAAACGAGACGTTTCGGCAAAATCTAATGCCATTTTCAATATTAAAAATACATCAACAATACTAAAATTAACTTTTAAAAAAAGTCATAAGTCAAAAATCTGCAAAAAAATAACAAAATCATAAATACGTTATACAATCCAAAATAAAAGCTGTCCCAAAACAGTTAGCAAAAACAAGCTTAGATACCTCATAAAGAAATATTTAAAAATTATTTTTATTTTTCCTCATTATCTTGGGAATTCACTATTCTCCCATGGTGAATTCCCAAGATAATGAGGAAAAATAAAAATAATTTTTAAATATTTCTTTATGAGGTATCTAAGCTTGTTTTTGCTAACTGTTTTGGGACAGCTTTTATTTTGGATTGTATAACGTATTTATGATTTTGTTATTTTTTTGCAGATTTTTGACTTATGACTTTTTTTAAAAGTTAATTTTAGTATTGTTGATGTATTTTTAATATTGAAAATGGCATTAGATTTTGCCGAAACGTCTCGTTTATAAAAGAATAAAAAATATATTGACTGGAATGCAGGTTTTTTTTTGAAGATGAAATTTACATAGAAATTGAGTCCAGTTTATTAGATAAGAATTAAAATAAAAAAAATTGTATTATGTTTACATTATCACCCTTCTGTACATTTATTCTGTAATTTTATATTCTTTATCCTTTATTATATATCTGTCACTATTTTACTTTTCTTTACTGTGTATACTATATTCTTGGTACTGTAATGTTTTTTATATGTTTTTGTTTTGTTTGTTTTTTCTTCCGTAGCCCTGAACATTATATCATCCAGTCAACTATTTTCCTCTCTAATTTTGTGTATTGTATTATTCCTGGGTTTGGTTAAAGTGGACATTCCGATCCATAAAGTTTTAGTTTGAACTAATCGTAAGACATTGAAAGTGCAACACACTTGGTTAAATTGTACAGTACAACTTTGAATGAATTAAAAACAACATGTAGACAACCGATCAGTTGCTGTCAGAGGGAATAACATACAGAAGACCGATATATCACAAATATCATCATCATTAAACAAAAAGATTGTCTGTAGAAATTGTTTTGCTAATTTTCTTACATAACCAGTAATGTCACATTCTAGCTTTGTTCTTAGCAAAAATTAAATAATAAAAGGCTTAGCAAAACTAAAGACTTTATGCCAAAACCAGTGATCACAATACACCAACAACTCAAATACCCTTCTCAATCTTTAATCATTCTCAATCACTATGCTATAATCTTAATTAAAATAACAGGCTGCATGCTCTGTATTATATTCTCTACTAGGCTCGTCCTTTTTCAGACATTCTACCTCATTTTTGTATACCTTAAGACATTCATACTACAAAATTTCATACCCACGTTAGAAAAAAAAAATTAGCATATAAACATGGCCTTGACCCGGTATCTATCCTTTCATAACAAACTTCATTCACTCAAACCCTCTAGTTTTGAACCTAGCTTCCTCTTCAATTCCCGATAATCCTTCGAGGCGTCTGAAAAGAAGATGGCCACGTGACCTTCTTAGTTGAACTTGTGATTTGAGTACTACCAGTGGGTGGTTTCTCTACTTGTCATTATTTATCACTTAGCCTATTTCCTTGTTGTATTATTGTAATACAGTTATAAATATCAATAAATAAATAAAAAAAGCATATAAACATTTTCCTCTTATGTAGCTGTTACTTCTGTCACCATAGAATCATGTACAAATAAAACTGCCAGCCTATTCATCAACAATGTGTTTTTAAAAACTTTAATTATTATTGCAGATGCTGGTAATTATTCAGAAGGTTGTAGCTTTGAGTTGAGTCACAACAAGTTTTAACTTTTTACTAAGTCTTAATATTTTCCAAAAATACAAGTTATCATGAGCTTTAGTATGGAATAGAGAATGTAATAATGGGAAGTGTGTATTTTTCAGTAAAATTTCATCTAGAAATGAACATTTCAACGAACATATATCATCTATAATTCAAAATATTTGTTGAAACTTTTATTTCTTGATGAAATGATCGCCGTAATTATATTCTTTTTTCCATTTTATTATTTAAGTATGACCCTTATTACTATGCACTTCGGCCTAAAGAGGCCCATTGTGCTTGAGTCCTAAAAATCCCTAACATAGGTCTAGACTTCTGAGAAATTTTAAATAGTCTTTAAACCTCAGTTCTTGAAGTTCCTTGTATCCACCAGGGCCAAGGTCAAATGTCCTCTTTCGACTTAGTGCTATACATTCAAAGAGGATGTGCCAAGGGGTTTCGTCCTCCTCTTTGCACCATCTGCACCTAGGTTCTTGTTCAATGCCTAGGAGATGCATGTGTTTCCTGAGTTTACAGTGCCCAGTGATGGTTTCAACCATACTTTTGAGGTCGGTTCTCGACGAGTGAGCAGCTTCTTTCTTGATTTTATCAGAAAGATTATCGTTGGGATCCTTTATGAAAAGTTTTGTATGCCTTATCTTGGCTCTATCCCAACGTGTTTTTATCTTCCTCTTGGCTAGTTTATTAATTGTATCCTTAGCCAGGGGAAGGGGGACCCCGCACCATGGTTCAGGTCCAATAGGAGCAGTAACTGCTCCTTTCTTCGCCAATTTGTCGGCCCTTTCATTTCCTGGAATATTACTGTGCCCAGGGATCCAAAATATGTTAACTCTGTTATGTACAGCTAGTTCATCTAGTCTTAGACAGCATTCCTCCACTAGTCTGGAGTTTGTTACTGCATTTTGTAATGCATTGCATGCTGCCTGACTGTCAGTGAGAAAGTTAATTACCTTATTCTTGTGGTCCTTCATAGCGAAGGCACCTGCAAGTATTGCCCATATTTCCGCTTGGAATACAGTGGGTGTCGTGCCCAGAGCTAAGTAATGACCCATGCCCTGACAACCCCTAAACCAGAATCCCGAGCCGGCACCAAACTCCCCTTTGGATCCATCCGTATACACATTTAGACCATTGGGTGGATTAAAGCAATCATTCTTGCTTTTGCAAATCGCCTGTATATTGACGTGAAATCTTTTTTCAAAGTTATACTTATTCAGCATTGAATCAGAATGCTTTTTTAGATCTGCATTTTGCTCGATTATATCAAAGACACTTCTGTGTCCAAAATCGTTGGTGGGTTTTTTGACCCCTCCTATTTTTACTAGCCTGTAGGCTGTCTTCAATGCCTCTGATTCAATTAGAATGTCAAGAGGAGTTAAATCAAGTATAGTTTCCAGTGAAGCGGTAGGGGTGGTTCTCATGGCCGCAGTGATCATAATGCACCCAAGCCGCTGCACCTTCTCCAACCTTGATCTATTTTGTTGGATACCAGCTTTGTGCCACCAGGCTATTGAGCCATAGGTTAGCACAGGTCTAACTATTGCTGTGTACATCCAACGGGCCATCTTGGGGCTAATTCCCCACTTGTTGCCACATAGGCTCTTACAAGTCCACAGAATTCTTGTGGCTTTCTTGGTAACATAGTCGATATGTTCATTCCAGTTTAATTTACTGTCCATAATAACACCGAGGTATTTAACCTTCTTGCTGAATGGAATACTCATCCCTTTCATCCTAGGGGGGTTGAGTTCCCTCAATATCCTTTTGTTTGTAAAAGGTACAATTACCGTTTTATTAGGATTGATGTTCAATCCTACTCTCATGCACCATCTCACCACCATTCTTAGTGCCATTGTCATCAACTCTGAAATAGTTTGTTGGTCAAAGCCCTTGATTATAATTGCTATGTCATCTGCATAGCCTATCGCTTGGAAACCCGCCTCATTTAGGAGGTGTAGTAGTTCGTCCACTACCAGGTTCCATAGGAGTGGGGAAAGGACACCTCCTTGGGGGCAGCCTGCGGCTGCTTTAACCTTTAGGTGATAATTGCCCATATTGGCTTGAATGACCCTATTCTTTAGCATGGCAATGACCCAATTAGCAATGTTTGGTCTAGTGCCGTGCCTTAGTAGGGCATTAGTTAATATATGAGTAGGGGTATTGTCAAATGCTCCCTCTATATCTAGAAATGCTCCGAGCGCGATTTGTTTCCACTGCAGAGCATCTTCTATCTGGTCCACCACTGCATGCAGCGCAGTGTCGCAAGATTTTCCCTCTCTGTATGCATGTTGATGCAACATTACTAATCCATCACTGAGATGTTTGTCCCTGATATATCTATCAAGAATTTTCTCCATTGTCTTCAGCAAGAATGAGGAAAGACAAATGGGGCGATATGATTTGGGTTCATCATATGTTTCTTTCCCTGGTTTGGGAATAAATGTGACCCTAACTTCTCTCCAAGCTGTTGGGATATAATTAAAGGCCAAACAGCCCTGGAATAGAGTGGAGAGCCTGCCTAAGATGATTTCAAGACCCTCTTTTAGCATGGCAGGATAAATTCCGTCAAAGCCTGGTGTTTTGTACGGCTTGAGGTTTCTAACTGCCCATTTTATGGCGCTGGTATTGAAGATTTCACGGACTGATGTCCAGTCCGGTTTGCACCTATCCTCAGGGAGGTAAACCTTCGTATCCGAGGTTGTGAGCTTGCTCCCCGGGAAGTGCGATTCCAGCATAGCAGTTATAGATTCTGTAATGTTCATGGGATCTCCATTTGGTTTCTTTAAGGAGCCCACTGTATTACAGTAGTTGCTCTTAGAAAGTATTTTATTCATGCGAGCGCATGTATTCGTATTATTAATTTCTTCACAGAACTGTCTCCATGAGTTCCGTTTGGCTTTCCTAATGAGGTTATGATATTCAGTTAGAGCGTGTCTGTATTCGATCCATTCACCAGTCCTTTTTGCTTTATTGAAAAGTATTCTGGTTCTAGATCTTGACTTCTCTAACTGCATATTCCACCAGGGTACATTGCAGTTTGACCCTTTAGTGGTTGTTCTACAGTTATCCTTGAATGCAGTGATAAGTGCCTTAGTCAGTAGTCCATTTAAGAACTCCAGCTGGTAGGTATTAGAAGCCAAACGGGGACATTCTTTAATTAAGTCTTTAAGATTTGTCCTAAAGCCTTCCCAATTTGTATTTCTGGGATTTCTATAGGTTTCAGGCTTTGAGATTGTAGCCTCAAGCTCCCACCTGATATATTTATGATCAGAACTGGAAAAGTCTTTAGAGACATGCCAGTTTGTAATATTTATCATTCTAGTTGATTTAAAGCTCAGAGTGAGGTCTATGACCTCCTGTCTGTTAGAAATTTCAAAGGTCTTTTTTCCATACTAAAGCTCACAATAACATGTATTTTTGGAAAATATTAAAAATGAAATGAATAGACAGTTAAATCTTGTTGTAACTCAAATCATAGGAACAACCTACGGAACAGATACCTTAATTCTTTAATTTCTAAGTTCAATTCCAAATTTGTTTGAAATTAAACAATTATGTATTTTCATTGCATATTTATTTTAAAATAAACATATTTTGGCAATTAAAAATGTAAAAATAATAATTAGTTCAGAAATAAATAAATCTTTTGACAAATAGTTTTAAAAATGGATAAATCTATAATAACAAATAAGAAAAATATTGCTGTTTTGTCTATATAAATATAAGGTGATTAATAGCTAATAATAATACAGTAGATATAAATATCAAAAGAAAGATAAATACATACCTCTTCATTTAGATCTTTTGGATCCCTACCGAACTGCAAAGCCAAAAATGAAACTAAAGGAGTTATGCCTGAATGGTTTCTTACAGTGAGCACTGAATCAAATTCAGCTGCCAAATTTCCAATTAATGATTCATTCACTTCCGAAGCCATCAGTTCAGTTTTACTCGCCTGAAAAAAAAATATTAAAAATAAACCTATCTGTGCCATGATTATCTTTTGAACAAGTGGACCAACATGGGTGTGGTCACCTGTGGTATAGTGGTTAACATAACAATCTACTATGCCCAAGACTGCAGGTTTGCAGTCCAGCAGGTGGCCTTAGGATTTTCTAAATGGAATGGAAAAAAGGAGTAAAAAATCCTTAGTTATGCCGTCCTTCATAGAGGGAGTAAAATGGCAGTCCCTAGTCTGTGTGGTGTCAGGTCTAGTTAAAGATCCCTATCCTAATTAAACCTGGATAGGCAAAATTTAGGACTACCACGGTGCATCGCTCGATGAGCCCAGCAGCGTAAAGTGATGTTAAATGAATAAACAAATAAAGATTTAGATGCTTTTCATTTTATCGTTGTTAGTTTCGGGCTCATGAAACCTAAGTGCTAAAACGGATAATAACACTGGTCGACAAAATTTAACTTTTTTTCTTTCACAAGAATTAAAATAACAGATTCTAAAAGTATTTTTCGTGCTGAATTCAAATATAATTACAGTTTTTCCCCATCGGGCAGGTGTGATATTCATTTGAATTTTTTATAATATTCCAAAAAATCCGTAACTAGCTATCTAACTCAGAATTATAACTACTGATTCTGACTAACCTAGAAAGTGGTAGATAGTGATTTTTGGGTATATTTTGCATCTGGAACGTCTCTCATTTTAGTCCAACAGTAGTCAGCTAGCATATTGGAACTCCACTTGCCTTGGTACCTCTTCTCTATTGTAGAAATTTGCTGATGAAAACGCTCACCGTGTTCATCGCTGACAGCTCCAAGGTTTTCAGGGAAGAAGTCCAAGTGAGAGTCCAAGAAGTGAATTTTAAAAGACATGTTGCATCCCATAGTTTTATAAAAATGCAGAAGATCAGCCACTATGTCACGATAGTTTTCTGCTTTATGGTTTCCAAGAAAATTGCAACACAAACTTTTGAAAGACTGCCAGGCTGCTTTCTCCAGTGGATTTAACAGTCCCTCGAAATGTTCATCAGCCATTAATGATCGGATTTGTGTTCCTATAAAAACTCCTTCTTTCAATTTAGCATCACTGACTTTGGGGAATTTCGATTTCAAGTACAAGAATCCATCAGAAAGTTTATCCATAGCTTTGACGAAATTTTTCATAACTCCTAACTTAATATGCAATGGAGGTAAAAATATTTTTTCAGGCTTCACTAAAGGGACACATGCCACATTTTTCTGGCCAGGGATAAGAGATTCACGTTTTGGCCATGACTTTCTAATGTAGTGAGACTTCTTATCTCTGCTGTCCCACTCGCACAAAAAAACAGCAAAATTTGGTGAACCCAAGTTGCAAACCATGCAATAAAGCAATGACCTTTAAATCACCACAGATATTCCATTCATATTTTCCATATTGTATTTTCTCTAAAACTAGTTTCATATTTTCATATGTCTCTTTCATATCAGCGGCATGCGTTACCGGTATTGATGGAAGTTTATTGCCAATATGTAGCAGCACAGCCTTCAAACTTACTTTAGAGGAGTCTATGAACAATCGCCACTCATCTGGCCGGTGTTGAAACCCAAGAGTTTCCATAACTGAACAAATATTATTACAAAACACAATACCATTTTCTTCAGAGAAGTATACTTTGAAAACACTATGGCGGCTACGATATCTGCTAATTCTTACATCTTTTTGGAGTAGATTCCACCCTTTGAGTCTGGAAGCTAAAACTTCCGCTTGCTGTTTAGACAGATTTAAATCGCGAATCAAGTCACTAAGGTCTTGCTGATTGGGAAAGTATGGTTCTGATGAACAGCTACTGGCTTTATATGTAAGATCATTTTTATTTTCATCTGAATCATTTGAAGTTTCAGTCAGGTCAGAACCAGAGTTATCACTTAAGGTTGTATCTGCATATACTGGTACGGGGAACTCTTCACTGTGTAAGACAGGTCTCATTGCAGATTGCAAATTCGGATACTTAACTGTATATTTTGTTTTAGATGTGATTCCTTTAATATTTGTCAAACAAAAATAACAGTCAGTTAAATGATCCTTCGGTTCCCTCCAAATCATGGGAATTACAAATGGCATATGATGTGTACCATTTTTCCACCCAGTTAGCAGTCTAACACACGAAACACAGAATGTATTTGGGGTCCAGCTCTTATCAAAATCACCAACTTGACAGCCAAAGTAAAGTTTATAACACTTCTTTACAAGTGGGGTCAAATTTCGCCTCTGAGACTTGAAGGTCAGCTCACCACAAATATAGCAGAAATTATCTGCATGATTTACACAATTTCTTGGCATGATGAAAAAATAAAGCACAGAAATACAACATGCACAACATACAACATGCGAGTGATAATTCAGGGGTTAAATGATTTAAAAGATAACTGTAAAACTTGTAAAAAAAGAATTAGCAAAAGTTCATTTTCAGGCTTTTTTTTTTATTTTACTAGCAAAAAATATCATACGGGAGTCAGCAGTGTGCTTGCTCTGAACTAAGCAAATTTTATTTTAGCACAGTTTTATCATTTAGATAGCATCGTCAAAATACTGAAATGTGGCCCTGGATACATTATTAATAATGTATAACAGTCTCTCCTATTGAATGAGTATATAGATATAACCAAAATTATGAAAAACAAAATATCACCTGGCCCTCCCACAGGAAAAGATACAAATCTTTTAGATATGTCTTAATGATTTCCTCTTCTTCTTCAAATTTTTCTATAAGTTCCAATGATGTGAATTTATCTAACATTACAGTGTTATACCTAAAATTAAAGAAAATAATCTGAAATCAGTCAAAGTCATCTAGATTAAAAGATCCTTTCTAAGTTTTCATATTAAAAACAAATCGACGGCTTAGGCGCAATAGGTTGTATCCCCTTAACAGTAAATTTTACAGGAGAGACAAAAAACATGACAGTTATAGAATTCAAGATATATTTGATATTTTTTTAGATATTGAAATAATAAAACAGAGATTTTTTTTAGAGTAATGAGGCTTATGACGTATTGTACAAAATATTGACTGTGAGAATCAAAAGGCGCCAAAAACGCAAAATCACATTTTTTGTAGGATACGAACTATTGCACCTAAGCTGTCGAAATAATATTTCCTAATTTATATTGATATTACATATACTACATAGTAAATTATTATTATTATTAAACGTGATTGTATTTATTATGTTAGTAATAATTCAAATTGTAGTAACTCCTCTACTTCAACTGAAAAGGATCTTTAGGATTTTATTTATCTTTTGAGCAATCATAACAAGCGAATTCATAATAGCAATAATAATTTTAAATTGTATCTAATTAAAGCTGATTAAGTCTTTAATAATGCCGATCAATAAAAATTTTAAGTTTTAATACAAAACAATAAACTACGATAAATCCTGCTAAATATCACTGGTGTAAGACCCTCAACTGATAACACAACCCAAACTAGTTATGAAATTATAAGATCAGTGCAGAATACAATGAGGTTATAATTCTTTGAAAGATTAGAAAAATTCTTTTAAAAAATATAAATTACAATATTAAAAATTAAGATACATGAAAAATCAGGTTTCTAATACTTCATTGAAGACGATTATATGATTAATCATTAAAAAAAAAAAAAAAATCTTATGGGTAAACAATTTCATATAGAAACCTAAATAAGAATTAACTTTACCTCACAATCAAGGAACAAATTTCTGAAATGAGAACGAAACATTCTGAAAAAAGAGCACCGAATACCACAAAAGGAGGAGCAATAGTCCAGGTTTCAAGCATGTATCGCTCTTCAATATGTGATAAATATTTGTAGAATCTGAAAAATAATTGACATTTTTTAAGAAATGGAAATATAATAAATCAATTAGAATTTTTTCAAAAATAATAAACTGATGATTAAATCACTTAATTAATGTTAAATATTATTAAAACTGACCTTACAGAAGCCATGAGTAACATCGATGACTGAAGAGCAGTACCACAAAGCCCTATTTTGATGAGTTTGCCAACCAAAGCTATCAGCATTACCGTCACTTCCCGAGGCAAAATAGTAACCTACAACAAATTACTTTGATTATTAAAAAAGAAAAATCTGTAAAATATTATAAAAACATAATAAGTTAATTAAGATAGTAATCTAATAAGCTATTTTGCTATTCTATAGTACACTTGGTAAATTTAAAGAAAAACATTCGTTCAAAATAATTAATATATAAATGTGGAAGGAAATGGTCCAGGTGGAGGTCAATAAATTTCTCTTAAATAGGGAGAAATGTTTATTGAAATTAAACATATATATATATATATATATATATATATATGTGTGTGTGTGTATACATATACAACACAACTATTATATATATATATATATATATATATATATATATATATATATATATATAAACAAGTTCAACTATTATCACTCAAGATAATAAATATATCTTTTTAAATATTTTATTTGAAAAGAAAAGATATGGCCAGGACCGGAACTCAAACCCGAGTATTTCACATCTCCGAGGTGACGCCTCAACCATCTCGGCCAGCCTTATCAATTCTTTTCACAGATCCTATATCTCCGTGTTCTCGCAATTTGCGACGTATACACAGGGAGAATGTTAATTGAACATTACTTTATTTTTGGATCTTGTTGACTTTAATTCATTAATATTATTATAATTTATTATTTTGTTATATGGTATAATTTTTCTTAAATATTATATCCATATCTTTTCTTTTCAAATAAAATATTTTAAAAAATTATATCATATAACAATTAAATCAATTATAATAACATTAATGACTTAAAGTTAGCAAGATCCAAAAATAAAGTAATGTTCAATTAACATTCTCCCCGTGCATATGTCACAAATTGCGAGAACACGGAGATATAGGATCTGTGAAAAGAATTGATAAGGCTGGCCGAGAAACGTGCCAGGGTGGCCAAGATGGTTGAGGCGTCACCACGGAGAGATGAAATGCCCGGGTTCGAGTCCCGGTCCTGGCCATATCTTTTCTTTTCAAATAAAATATTTTAAAAAATTATATCATATAACAATTAAATTAATTGTAATAATATTAATGACTTAAAGTCAACAAGATCCAAAAATAAAGTAATGTTCAATTAACATTCTCCCCGTTTATACGTCGCAAATTGCGAGAACACGGAGATATAGGATCTGTGAAAAGAATTGAAAAGGCTGGCCGAGAAACGTGCCAGGGTGGCCCAGATGGTTGAGGCGTCACGACGGAGAGGTGAAATACCCGGGTTCTAGTCCTGGCCATATCTTTTCTTTCAAATAAAATATTTTAAAAAATCATATCATATAACAATTAAATAAATTATAATAATAAATATATCATATGATAAAATTAATAAGATTTACCAAAACTAAAGAAACAACATTATTAGCATTCAAAATGTATTTAAAATTAAAAATAGACTATCTAACCTTGTTCGCAATGAGTTTGGTTAATGAATAAAGTATATTAACTTTATCTTTTACGGTGCCAGTAACATAAAGATTGACAACGTAGAACAAGACATTTTTGTAGAGATCTGTAATAGAAAAATGTTATTAATGTGATTATTATTATATGAGAAAAATACCTTTGAAACATCTTTTGATTATTATATGAATTACTTTTCATAATGAAATTAATAATACGACAACGATGTAGTAATAATATAATTATGAATGTACTAAAAAAAAACTTTTAAAACATTCTTTAATAGGAAACAAAACTAAAAATTAGAAAATACTTTTCAAAAAGTTTAAAATAAGAATAGAGTGATAAACCAAAAAATTCATTTTATCGCAAAAAAGAAAAATGCAGGGTGCTTATGTTAATTACAGTAAAACCTCTATTATCCCTCACTCTCTGTTAACCGTTACCTCTGTTTGAGAAAAAAAAATAAAAAATATGTATATATATTGTTTGGTTGCTAAAGTCATAGATACCGGCTGAGAATCAATTGTAGTGTCTTGACCACTTCGTTTTCTAGAATCTGATGTTTACTCAAAACCTAGGTTTCCTCGCACACATTTCTCAGAAATTAATTATCTCCTCATCTCTACCTAATGTAGCTTCAACAGTTGAACTACCTTCAGTCTTCATTCTTGTCTTACGGGTACTTGTCGTTTTCTTAAAAGTACGTATAATAATGTTGGAAAAAAGACAAAGGAAGAGTTTAGATCTTGCTAAGTTTGAAATTGTAAATCGTTTACGAAAAGGTGAAAGTGCTTCAATCGTAGCAAAAATCTATGATATTCCTCAGACGACAGTTAATGAAATAAAATGTGCGGGAGACACCTAGAGTACGTCCCTTTTATATAATCATTTAATGAGGCATGAGGAAAGAGCTAAACTCCGCCTTTAAATTGATATTAATTTCTCAAGAGGGAAATCGATGTACGTAATTATTATTATTTTTAAAAAATATTTTTACTACATATGTATACCTTATTGGTACATAAATAAGTTATGAATACATATATAATGTCGATTGTTTGAAATATATTGTTCAATTTGTGTGTGTGAGTATATATATATATATATATATATATATATATATATATATATATATATATATATGAGACATATGACTCACTCCCATATCCGTCTATTTCCCAAATCCGTCACCATCTTGGTCCCATGCCCTGACGGGTAATCGAGGTTCTACTGTATTTTAAATATTTTATTGACCTTTATTGGCAGAACTTACAAGTCTTAAAAATTAACCATATAAAAACAATTTTATAGTAAACTAAATACAAATAAAAAGAATTTAAGTTACCTTCAAATGTTTCAAAATGTATCCAAGAAATAAGCTCATAAATGATTTCGTGATTCTCCTCTCCATCCCATTTCAGAAGAAATCTTTGGATAGAAACAGAACATAGATAGGAAACATAGTACTACAGAAAATATTAATGAAAACAAAATATGAATGTGAACATTTCAGAAACCCATTTACAATAAAACCAATCATTTTGATCTTGGTCTGTCAGAATTTTCAAAGATAATCTTTTCCAATATTTTGACCCCATTACCATATATTGTCAGTAATAGTAAATACTTAGGAAATAAATTTCCACAATTTATGATTAAAACAATGTAAATTGGGTGGGGAAAAAATTACTCGAAGATTTTTACCCAGGCATCATCGCAGGTATAAAGTTCAATCCACTTTTAACTCTTCGACAAACATCAAGAAGCTTTTCGACTGTTTCTAACGAGGCGAAAACATCTTGAGAAAAGCCCCAACCCATCGCATGATGCCAACAAAGATACATCAGACCTTCCTTAGAACCGAGGGCAGAATTGATGTCGAAAACTGATATCTCCTTTCTCCTTATCAGTAAAGCAAGGTCCTTCATCCTAGAAAGAAAATAATCACAAATTAAATTAACACAAAATTCATTTTAGTTGGTCCTATAAATATAATTTTTTTCATATTAATAGTTAAGTGACCGCAGAAAAAAAAGAATGTTCTCTAACTATACATTCAATAAAAAAAATTAAAATTGTAAAAAAATATTAGGAAGAAAATGGTTCAGGTTGTCAGAAAAAATTCTCTTCAGTAATAACAAGTGTTTATTATAAAGCTAACTTTTCAACCCTCATTACAATGGCTTCTTCAGGGCTAAACATACAAGATACACATAAATTCAAATAATATATAGTAAAGAATAACAATATATATAGCCATCAAGAGATATGAGTGATAAAAAAATATATAACAAATAAGTAATAAGAAATATGGTGAAATGGTAAAAAACGATAAATAATAACATGACAAAAAGGCATTATTTAAGATTAAATTATAGCCAACTGTGGTGACCACATATATTATATATGATTGAAATGATTAGTTATCCACATATATAGATTTTATTTAATGTATGATTAGGAATTACTTATTTATGTATGATTAGTGTAATAAGATGAATTGATTAAATGTATGAGTATTGATTAGTATAATAATAAGAATTGATTAGATGTATGAGTATTGATAAGTATAATTATATGAATTGATTAGGATGTATTATTTTATGTGTAGAGTTTAATTACGTATTCAATATTGTTTATATAAGTTGTATTGTATGTTCCGTTCACCTATGTACCTTAGTGAGATAAGAATGTAATAACGTATTAACGAGTTTGTATTCGACTGTATGAATATTATGCCATACCAGAGTTCAATTTATCTAGTTTTTACCGCTTGAATATTTATATTTGTGGAAGGTGGGGATGCAAATGTGAGGGTGGGGGAAGCGATTAGGCAGTTCGAGGCTGCTTTAACTAAAACATTCTCTCAAGATTCTTAGACTGGCCTGGCTGCCCATTTGCCTCCTTGCTCATATCCCCAAACCAGGCTTGTATTAGTAATATTTGAATAAATGTATTAGATATAAGAATTGCATGTTATACTATTTTATGTATATATATATTTGAAGAATGTAATTTTATTTGGGGTTTCCATTGTGAACTTTGTTTGTAATTAACTTTATTTTCTCCTCCTAAGGGTCCACGGACATATTGTTATAATTATTAAATCAATTAGGAGAAAGGTCATTACACAACTAACACCAGAAAGGATAATCTTGGATCCCTTATTCGATAATTCTCTATAACTATTCCCTCTGTGTTTTGATTTATCTACCTAAAGGGTTCCCCATTTTTGTTATATAGTTGCTTATCACCCATACGTCTAGATGACTATACATATTGTTATTCTTTACTATATATTACTTTAATTTATTTATGTGTCTTGTCTATTTAGCCCTGAAGAAGACCTGCAATATGGTTCGAAACGTAGGCTTTAAAATAAACACTTCTTCTTACTAAAGAGAATTTATGCTGACCTCCGGGGCCGAAATTTTCAAAATATTATCAGTACTTTTGATAGTGGAATATTAAACATTAATTTAAAGACATTTCATGTATAATCTGACCTTGAAAGATGGTTTTAGCTGAGTTTTCAAACAGAAAGTGTACATAAAAAAGTAATATATTTTGCATATTCGTATCCTTTTAATCATCTCTTCTTAATTGAGGTCGAAACTTTCTTATAGCGTGGGTTACTATAGATATATTAAATTTGAATCCATCTTTCGCTATCCACCAGCTAATAGTTCAAGCAGTTTTAGAGAATTAAATATTCTCAGTAATAGTAAACAAAAGATTTTTTTTTGTAATTATGTTTTGCACTCTTTTTGGATTAGGAGGAATCAAATGTGGGTAAATTAAGAACATGAAACATATATGTATATATTTTAAATACCAAACTTTTATTTTTGAGAAAGTAAAAGTGATTAAAATCATTAAAATCCTTTTTTTTCAAATTCCAAAATAGAGCAAGGAAAATAATAGTAATAAAATGAACCTGTTATTTATATTTCAAATAAGACTTATAACTTTCGTTATAATTCAAAGATGAGCTTTGCATAATTGAAATCAATTTTGAATAACTAAATAGAAATCTGCATACCCTTTAATTTTTGTAAACTGGTCAAATGAAGTGTGACTGGTTGAAATATTGATTGATCCTGAATCCTTTCTAGACTGTGGCTGTAAGAAATAATCATTATTGAATAGAAAAAAAAAAAAATTAAAATATATTTTTTTTTAAACCTGCATTTTTTGCTTCATTAAAGCTGTCATGAAAGTATATCTTTATAAATTAAGTTACATAATTCTCATAAAATCCAGGGGTAAAAAAACTTCTAAGAATCCTTGTCTTCATTTATTCAGACTGAAATTTCCATCTACCTCTTTTTGATATCTCTGACGAAAATGTTAGAAACCCCAGCTACAGATTATAAAGATTTATGTTTCTTTACAATCTAAACTAAATCAATTTTTATTTATATATTTTTTCTTATAGGGTTCCATTGTCCTCATATTGCTGTGGCATCTGAACCACTACATTTTTGTTTTATTTTTTTCTCTTAATATATTTATATTATAGATCGTAACTTTATTTTAATAAAGTTGTTTCAGGTAAGCATATTTTGTTTTAATTTAAAACTCGGACTGGGCTAAGATCATAAATTGTCCATTTGTATACAAGCATGTGACAGCATCCGTACAAATGCACATTCATTTATATTAATATAAGAAAATTATCATAATTATAATTACCATTATCTATCTAGAATTATATATACATATGTATAATTAAAATAATATCATCGCATCAGTGAACTTGTGAAGTTGTTGGAATCACTAACAAACAAAACCCTAAGAAGTTAATAAATGCTGAGTCAACTAGACGGTTAAGTTTACCAATAAGACTAAGAATGGTCATATTGGGATGTTTCATTCAAAGTAGCCGTACACTGACAAAAAACATTTATCACACTGTACATAGCCCATACAGCCATATATCAAAAGATTCATTAATAATGGAAATATTCATGATTTTTTGTAAATAATCTTACCATTAAATGAACAGGAACTGCTTTTAAAAACTTATTTTGAAAAGCAAACTGAGCCACACTTTCTGAAAACTTATCCTTTGATTCTTTATAAGGTTGAGCTCTAACTGGAGAGCTAGTAAATAGTGATGGTGAACATTCATATATTAATCTGAAAATTTTACAACAGAAAATAGAGAAGAAAATTATGATTAAATGAGATCATAAACTATACTATATTAAACACAAAATTACACAAGTACCTTTGAAGGTAAAGTACTTTTGCTCTATCTTTTAGTTTAACGTCTCGATTGTGTAATAATGACTGAATAACAAAAACTGATCTTGATGAAACTAGTCCTGGCTTTACAACTGTTTTAAGGACATCACACACTGGTCCTGTCTATGTCAATAAAAAAATTATTAGATCAGAAGATATAAATAAGTAATGACACAACCAATCTAACGAGCCTACCAAAACTTCAATAAAAAGACACATCAACAACTGATCAATCAATAAACCAACAGGTTCTGCCTCAACCATATTGTTTGAAATCATAACTAAAAAAAAACAAAACAAATAAATATAATAATGGTAAGATATAAAATAAGAATTCTAAATTGATTGACTAATAAAATGCCAATAAGTCACCTGAAAGCCAATGAAAAGCTAAGCTCGCATCCTCAGGACGATACAAATTGGAAAAACACCAATGAAGAAGTACATTAACACTTCTTTTAGACAGTTTTTTTTTCGGCAGCAAGCATTGCAGAAGACACTTTCTGGTATTTATATCTAGGAAAATAAAATAAATAAACTCAATGCTTTAAACTAATCTTAGCATGCATACTTGAAATGTTTATTGTTTTTACTTACTTAGATGTTTATTATCAACCAAAGTTCTCAAACAAACATCAAAGTTTCCTTCTGACAATCCATGGCGCCAAATAACAGGTAATAAATTACTTAAATTATTTAAAAGATCTTTTTCAGAAATATCGTTATCTGAAAGCCAAAATTTAACTGACATTAAGAAAACTGGTAAAAATTTCGGTTAGAAAAAAGGTATTGTTACTACCTGAAAAAGCATTTAAATGCTCCTGTAAATCTCTCTGTAAGCGCATTATAAGGCAATTATAAGCTTACGTTTAAATAACTCTAATTGGTTAATAAAGACGACAACAAAGTGAGCATGTTGTTGAACATTGTTCAATGTTCTCTTACTTTTTTTAAAGTTTGTAAACATTGAAGGTTTCTCCCGCCAATCCGTGTATAAAACATCCACCAAAGAGGTATAAGTAATGATGTTTCTAATAATAAAAAAAAAATAAGATTAAAGTTATGAAGTAAAATTTGTTTTTTGTTTGTTCATTTAACGTCACTTTATGCTGATATGGCTAATCGGACGATGCTACATTGGGAGCTCTAAATTTTGCCTATCCAGTTTTAATTTAAGATAGGAATTTTTAACGAGTACATGACATCGTACAGGCTCAGGACCCCCGTTTAACGTCCCTTCCGAAGGACGGCGTAACTAAGGATTTTTTACTCCCTTAAAAAATCCTAGGGCCACCTGCCGGGCTACGAACCCGCGATCTTGGGCTTAGTAGTTTGTTACGCTAACCACTAGACCACAGGTGACCGTAAGTAAAATTTGTGGAATTGTCGTTGTTTTTTTTTTAATTGTTTGTTGTTTGTTACGTCACTTTGAACAAACAACAATAATAACAAAAACTACAATTTCACAAATTTTACTTGAAACCTTTAATCGTCTAACATTGTAAATTTCTGATTGTTTATTTGATTTATAATACTTTAGCTTTTTAGGTAATTATTCCGTAGGCTGACACTTCGAGTTGAGTCACAAGATTTAACTTTTCATTCGTTTCACTTTAAATATTTTATCAAAAGATTAAGTATGAAAAAGAGAATGTAATTAAGGAGGGTGTGTATACTTCAGTAAACATTAGGGAACATAAAGGTTCAACGCTGATGCTACCAATTTCTGTTTACACACCTCCACCCACCAATTTTAGCCAAATATAAAGGATGCCATAAGTATGATAAGCCCAGACACCTTCGGCCGCGGCAATATCCAAATCCTTTGAAGATGGCGGGATGGAATGCATGAAAAATTTCAACATTGAAGAAGTGGAAGCAGCGGCACTATCTGCATTTTTATGTTTTTCGGATTTCAATTGCTGTTCAATGTCACTAGCACATATACATATATATATATATTGTGGCATTCTTTTCTAAAATTTATTATTTTAATTGTATCAAATACATTATACATTTGCATTCATTTTCTTATATGTTTGCCAGTTCTTTTGGCCATGCTTGCACTTAAGACTGAGGATGGAGTTATAAATGATGACAAGGGGTTGCCAGAAGTCATTTTATTCCTATATTATTGATTATTTTATTAATTCGTTTTGTTATATAAAAATAAATTTCTTAATAAAGTTATAGTCAAATGTATCCGAATACAAAAAGTTATATACCTACTGTCCAAATTTCAAGAGTGTAGCTTATACCGTTTTGGGTCTTCGAAGGTCTTTTCAGTCAGAACGATCTCTTTTATATACATATATAGATAACATGATCCGATTTCCCGTATTTTTCTTTTTTGCGGATCGATTTTCAAAAAATTAAAAACACCTATTTATTTAGTTTTCATTTAGAAGCTAAACCTAAAATTTCATAGTGCTAGCTTTAAAAATGAGGTTTTTCACCCTTTTCTTAGGGTACGAATTTTCCAAAATCCATTTTAAGTGCGCGTTGGCTTTATAAAATATACCTACTGTCCGAATTTCTGGTCTGTAGCTTATGTCGTTTTGGCTCTGCGGTGGTCTTTTCAGTAAGGACGAACTGTTTTATACATATAAATAACATGATACTTTTTCTCGTATTTTCATTTTTAGGGATCGATTTTCGTAAAATAAAAAAACACGTATTTCTTTATTTTTAATGTAGAAGCTAAATCTAAAATTTCATATTGCTAGCTTTAAAAATGACGTTTTTTTTTTATTTATGCGTTTTTCACTCTTTTCACCATCTTGAGGAACAAATTTTCCAAAATATCGGTTACTTTCTTACTGAGCATTGGCCTTATAAAATGTACCTACTGTCTGAATTTCAGGTCTGTAGCTTATGCCGTTTTGTCTCTGTGATGGACTTTTCAGTCAGGCTGAACTCTTTTATATATATATATATATATATATATATATATATGATTAAGTTTTTATTGAAGGAAGGAGGGATTAAACAATAAAGTAAAAGACAATTATTGCTTTGGAATTACTTTTAGTACATATATTTTCTTCAATAGTCATAATGGAAAAAAAGGTCTGTTTTACCTACAACCTCTGAGTCTTTTTAAGTCTAATGACATCCATGTGGCCTTTATCTTTTAACAATTTAGCAAATATTAACAATTTTAATAAACTGTATATAAAATACAAATATAAAATGTGTAATAAATAACTATGTAACAATTTAAACATTGCAAATAAATAACTAAAAAAAAAATCAATTAAAAAAAAGGAACAAAAGTGAAAATTAAAATCTTCAAAGAAGGCCGCCACAAGTGAAAATAAAATCTATCAATTATAACATGATATTACAGTCTTTCTACTTGTATATGTATATATTGTACATACAATGTATTGTTTTAAATATAATAAATACAAATTTAACTACAATAAACTATTAAATCCTTGGCGCTTGTAGCAGTCTTCTCAAAATTGGTACTTTGTACTCTATATTTAAACTAGAACAATTATGCATGAAGACTTGTGAAAGATGAGAAATTTCATTATTTTGCGTATTAATATAACACAGCGAAATAGTTCATTATCCAAGGGATTTATTTTTATACATATTGCTTGTTCATAAAATCACACAGGATCAACATTCATGGCATTCACAAGTACTTTAAATGTTTTAAATCAGTTTAAATCTTGAAAATCAGATAACTTTAATGGCAGACAGTATTCAACAGATCTTAAAGTCAAAACATTTAATAATAAAAATTAGTATATAACAATCAGTAAATAAGAGATCATTTAAAAAAATAATTTAACATATTTTTTTTTATTTTGCAAGTTTCTCGGTTATAAAAACATAAGGGAAATTAAATAAATTAAGATTGAAAAAAAAATAGTTTAAGGGGCAGTATGCCCTAATCAAGTTGTTGAAAATCACGAGTGAGAAGATCTTTGAAATAAGGTTTTTCTGTAGGAAACATTTATTTATTTTGATTAAATGGATATCACATTTTAAACATAAACAATAAAAAATGTTTATGTTTTAATAAATAGAATAACCAACCAAAATAAAACAGGATTGAAGTTTACTAATATTCTGATCCAAAAACTTCCATCAATTTCAGAGGTTATGTTTGTTTAAGTCATCTATCTGATTATATATACTAAACTGAGAATCAGACTTTTAATTTTGAGAAACTTTGGAATGGAATAAAATAATATTCTTAATAATGTGAAATAATAGAGCAACGAGTCCAGCAAAAAATAAAATTGTTTAATGCCGAGAAAATTTTTACACTACTTTGGCAGAGAATGGTAAAGTGTTCAGACTGAAAGGTTTATAAAACTTTTTAGAGCAGGTGATTAAACGGAGTAACATGTTTGATAGCTCCAATTATTCGTTTGGATCCTGTGAATATTCTAATAAAGAAATGTTTAGCATGCAATAATTTGAGTTTACCTAACATTTTATTTGAGAGTATGGCTCGATCTGTCATCTTTATTTGATCAGTCAAATTACTCATGATCCCACATATGGTTATAAATAAAAAATGACCAATATTTAAAAAAAAATAAAAATTCGGACTACTGAGATAACTTCTAAAACCTACAACCATATTTCTACAGAGGTTCGGAATGTACTTGCGTACCTATATAACCACACCTGGGTGTTTTTTTTTTGCAGTTGACTTCGAATGATATTAAAAACTTTATGCAGTAGTCAGACGGATGTATCTTCCACAACCAGAAATGACTCTTTGCAAATATGTTCCAGCCCATACGTGCATTTAAAAATTAAAAAAAAAAACAGCTCCTTGCATTTGTGCGTGTAAAGAAGTCTTTTTGTTTGTTAATTAATGTCATTTTTATACTGCTATGGCTAATTGGATGATGCTACAGAGGGAGCTCAAAATTTTGCCTATCCAGGTTTAATTAGGATAGGGATGTTTAACGAGTACCTGGCATTGTACAGGCTTGGGACCCCCATTTACATCCCTTCCAAAGGACGGCATAACCAAGGATCTTTAAAAAGGCCTTTTAAAAATCCTAGGACGACCTGCCGGGCTACGAACCCGCAATCTTGGGCTTAGTGGTTTGTTATGCTAACCACCAGGCCACAGGTCGCCCTATAAAGAAGTCTTGATTTTCTTTAGGAAGTGGAATGGATCAGACTATTCAGTATCCACAGATGTCAACTTGACTAAAATCTCAGCAATTTTTTTAAGTAGATAAGCACGCAGATTTGGGGCGTTGGTGGTTTTATAGTAGGACCATTAGGGTCGTAAGATATAAAAGCTACCTCTGTAGTCGGCATTTTTATTATTGACTAGATTAAATTTTATCGTACTTTGGTTAAAATCAGTGTAGAAGCTTTCTTACCAATGGCAATCCCAACTATTGGAAATCAATTAAATTCAAATAATTTTTTTTTTCAAATTTAATTTGTAATGTCTTCATACACAATCTTTTCACAGGAAATTATAAAGATAACATAATGACTAAGCATTAAAAAAAAAAAACAAAGAATAAAGAAGATAATTTAAATTAAAAACAAATATTTTAGTAACAAATCATAAATAACTAAATTATAACTTACAAATAATATAAACTAACTTTAATGACTCTTAAAATTAAAAATTCTATAAAACCATAAATTAACCTTAATACAAAACTAAAGCATAAACACCTAACATTTAATTTGTACAAAAACAGACTAAAATAGTCTCAACTAAATAACAGTATTGCTTTCTGAATTATCCAAATATTAAGTACGCCATTCTTTATAAAAAAAAAAAAAGAATGGAACATAAGAATAACGAGAACATTGGTAGAAAGTAACATCAGAGATTAAAGTTTAGCATTCAGCTCTAAACGGGAGGGGGTTGTGCTTTCGTCTCCTATAATTTTAATTTAATGCTTGACTAGTTCATCATGGAGGATGCTCAGACACTAATATAAAAAATATAAGAACCAAAAATTAAGTTTACTTACAAGATAAATTAATTTATCACAGCCTTAACTGTTAACGAAATATCTTACCATTAAAATAAAAGTATTAAAAAAAAAATTCACCCGACTAGATGTTTTATTACTAAAAACACTTTTACTCATGGTTTCACTACATAAATTTCTCAGTTCATTTAATAAAAATTAGATTCATTCATTATAGAAATATTCATTTCCTTCATATTGTCTTTATAATGTATTCGAGAAATATTAAAAGAATTTAAATTAGTGAAATATTACTCCTAAGGTATATGCTATTGAAATTTTTTTTTAATTTGTTAGTTTTTTATTTGACCGCATTTATTTTAAAAACAACTAAGCTCCACTACCTAAGAATATCTATCATTTAAACACCTCTGCAACCTCAAAACCTTACTACTCGGCATAAAAAGACATTTTAGGCTCTAGTATTTCAATACAAGGAGAAAGGCAAAACATGATAGTATTAAAAGTTTAACCAAAAAATAAAAATTAGATTTAGTTTCAAAATGCGATAATGAAGCTAGCCTAGACAAGTAAACAATCAAAGTGCAAAAAGACCATAATCGCTTTCTAAAAGAAAAGGATTGTTATCACATTTGGCATATGTTATTATTTTAGACTGTCAATGCACGTAACATGTATGTAAAAAAGGTTGCGTATTAGCAAACTTTGTTATACTGACATTATGTAGCATTTTAACATGTTTTTTAAAAAATTTTATTCCTTTTGCAATCCAAAATAATTAAATAATTATGTGATAACTCTAATTAGGCAAAAATATAAAACCATTTTAATAAAGAAATGCTACCTTACTTCTGCTGTATTCAAACAGTCATACAGATTGTCAAATTTAACATTGCACGATATGTTGGCTTGAATTCAAGAGAGCAATGAGCTTGCTGTGTTTGTTGTAGATAGATATATGCTATTATAAAACATAAAATTAACTATAGCAATAAAATAAAATAAACCATATGAAAGAAAAATATTCTTGAACTTATAACTCATCTTTACAAACTCGGTGATTTTATAAGTAATTATTTGATAACTTAGAGGACAGTTCAGATAGAAACAAGGGATTAGAACAGAGAATGACAAATGACAAGGCTCTTAGGTCTATCATCGACCCTAACTAACATTTTAAAAGGAAAAGTCAGACAATATCACTTACTTTTTTGTGGTTTAAAAAAAAAAAAAAGAAGAAAGTTAGTCTTAATTTCTTGATTATTGAAACATAAATCATAAATTAAAATTATAATTGTAGCAGCTTTTAGTAGTTCCAATTTACAGAAGTAAATTTTGTGAAGTATTGAAAATAAAGATCTGACTATTCTCGTAAAAAATATATACATAAAAGGCAGCTTAGCTTTTCATCATATACTCTTCTTCAAAACTAACAATATGATTGTATTAAAAATCAATATAAATTATATGTACATAACATTCTGGCATTATATCTACAGCCCTGGTGAATAAGTGGTTAAGTTGGATTTTGCCCAAAATGAGTTTTAATGTACGGATCCAAAATGAGTTTCATGAAGCAGAATTGTGTTATTTTCTTAGTGCATAAGTGGCTTTGTCAGACCACGGCTTGAAATCAAGTTATTACTTGTATTTTAACTCCGTTTCAAGCCAAAAACTATGAAAAGAACTTCCTATTTCCTAATTCCACTTCCTACGGTGGAATCGTCTGCTTGTGAAATTACCAGAAACTCACTTTTGGATAATATTCAACTTAACCACTTATTCACTGGGGTTAGAGATATAATAATACTACGTGTTCATTTATCTTTCTGCTAATCCGTTTTTATTTTAGCAATGCTAATGCCCAAATGAAATAGCACAATTTGAAGGAAATGGATACTGAATGAGATCAATAAAACTTTTAAATAAAATGCCTAATCATATCAGAGCATCCACAGAGGCATGAGAAAATATATGTATACATACAATACAATAAGTAATAGATAGAGAAAGAGAAAGAGAAAAATATGTGAGAACATGACGGAGAAGAGAGATGGTGGATTAACTTTTCAGCCAGAAGTGCCATTGTACCTCTTTGAGCGCATTGCTCTCGGAGATATACCCATTTTCAGAGAGCGCATTGCCATCGCTCTGTTGAAGTGTCGGCCCTGACCTTTGGTCTCGAGTATATCGACTTCAAGCGTTGAGTCCAAAGACGATATGATGACTAGAAGCACTCCCAACACCTGAAAAATTAGGAAAGATGGTTTACTACAAAAAGTTAATTGAACCAATAAATTCGAAAAAAAGAGCAAAAAAATAAAATTAACAAACGATCACATATTTAATAATATTAGTTGACGTTATATATGTGAGGAAGAAAATGGTTTGGACGGAAGTTTTACCTTTATGTTATGTTATTATTTATCATTTCTTATTACTTCCTGATATTCCTTATAAAATTTCTCAAGTGATTTTTTTATAAAATTCCTATTAGTTACTCCTCATAACTCTATAAAATTTATAATGGTCTATAATTCCTAATCTAATTTTTATTATAGAGAACGGAGATAGTTGGTGGGTGCAGTCAAAAAAACACCAAATAAGTACAAGACTTATATTTAATTAGTGCCGCCGTTTTGACCTACCTTGTAGGCCATCTTCGGGGCTGAGAGAGAAACAAACAGAACAAAAAATATAAAAAACATTACAGTAACAAGAATATCATGTAATGCAGAAAATCAAATTAGTGACAGATATGATAATTAAAGATAACAAATATTAAAATAGTGACAGATATAATAAAATTAAAAATAATAAACAGAAATTAAAATAGCGACAGATATAATAATTAAAGATAACTAATATAAAATACAGAAAATAAATGTACAGAAAGGATAATAATGTAAACATAATATAGAGGGAAAGAAAAATGAGGAGGTAAACAGAAAGATACAAAAAGAGAAGATTAAAATATAAAAAAGTGGAATATAAAGGATTTAGAAAAACTAGTTTAATTATAGATGTAAAATGTATGATAATAGACTCCTAGAGGTTACATAAGTAAAATGTATGAATAATAATAAGAATAATTTTTATTATCTTTTTTTATTAACTTTTATTTTCCACAATTCTGTTCTATTATTTAATTCTTCATTTGTCAGTTTGTTGGTTTTAAACAGTACCTCTTTGTCATCATATAATTTAGCCCCCTCTAGTTTTTATTTCTACTACTTATTACAAATATTATTATTCTACCAACATACTCCATATACGGTTATTCTTTACCATATATTATTTTGATTTATTTATATCTTGTATATTTAGCCCTGAAGAAGATCTGTAATGTGGGTCGTAATGTTGGCTTTCCAATAAACAGATCTCCCTATTTAAGAGGAATTTTTTTTCTTTACCTTCACCCTGACCATTTTCTTCCTCAAATGATCACATACTTGATATGTATATCAGTAAAAGCATAAGCAAGATAACACTCACTCACTTTGATAGTTATCACTGTATTTAAAAATTGATGATACCAACACTAAAATTTTTAATATAATATATTTTATGTTATTTTTTTATTAATTGTTGTGATTTTAAATATTTTTATTTTGAAAAGAAAAGATATGCCCAGGACCGGGATTTGAACCCGGGTCTCCCATATTTCCGTCATGGTGCTCTGCCACCTAGGCTATTCTGGTTTGTACTCTATAACGGGTTCGAATCACGGGCCTGGACATATCTTTTCTCTTCAAAATAAAAATTTTTAATAATGGCTAACCTTACTACAGGAGGTTGGGTTTTAACAATATAAAGTAATCTAAATAGTTGGGAGAGTAATGATTTCTGAAGGCTTCAAAAAATTAGTTTTATGAATAACTAACAAACAAGGGGGGGTAAAGAAAGAAAGGACTTTGAGTTAGGGTGTAGGAGTATATTCACAAATAACCTGTAATAACACCATCGTTTTAGCCTTAACATGAGTAGAAAATTAAACACAAAAAATAAATAAAAAATTAATCGAGAGGCTCAATCAAGAGTGTTGCTGCATTCTAAAGAGTTCTCTAATGCACTAATAATATAATATACACCAATATATAATAAATAGCACATGCCACCTGTGAAATCTCAAACATTTAAACCTATTTAAATTCCTAGAGTATAAAACAATCACTATCACCAGTAGTAACTTAAGTAAATATAAGAATGCAGAAACCAAAATAATACAATAGTCTACCTCAAGATCCAGAAAATGCCCCCCTGCAAGTACTTTTTCAAGAAATGACTGATATAGTGAATTTAAAACTATTGCCATTATGGTGATGTAGAGACTGTTATAGCATCTAGCGATTTAAAGTTTTTCCAGATTAAAGTATACCAATTAAGTGGTAAATGGTTTAAATACCATACTCTCTGTTCCGAGTAAGTTATAATGGCTGAACAGCATCTTGTGTGAAGACCTACATTTAAGTACCTTTGACTCACTAGGGTTACTTGACTGCTGATTTAGTAGGAAATTTGAAAGGTTTTATTTATTCCAAACCAGTAAGCTCCATCAATAGCAACCATGGAAATACTACTTTCTTATCAGGCATTGGATATTTAACATAATAAGGTGTAGTAATGGCACACCCTACACTTTTCAACAATATAAGCCATAACCTTCTTAACTCTCCTATAGGCTTTGAAGATGAAATTTTCAACATCCAGAATGTGTGAAATTTAAAAATTTGCCCAAGAAAAATGCTTCGTTCTGAATAGTAAAAAAACAAATTTGAAAAAATATGGCAGTAAAATTTGCTATTTCACAATTAATGCACAGAATTCAGAAGAATAAAAATAAAGCTCTTATTGTCAGCTAAACTCTCCATTCCAAAATGTTAAGTTGATAAGTTTACATAATTTTTTAACATGGCATTGGACAACCTTAAAAGAAAACATGACCAAGCCCTAGAAAAAAATATTTATTTTATTATTTAATGGAACATCTGGAGTCAATATAATTTGAGAGCAAGTATGAATGCTGCACATTTAAATGTATGCTCGTGCTTGCAGGAATTAATAAAATGATGACACTATCTGAATAAAATATAAATTAAAAGATCATTAAATTATTGAAAGTTGGTAATGACTAACCAGGCAAACAATGATGAGGAGAGTGTACACATGAATGTTATTGTCTGGGCTGGCTTCCATCTCCTTCAGGGCAGCTAGAGCAGGATCGAACCCAGGCCTCAACTGCAGGCAATGTCTCATGTGGAGCGAGGCTTCTTGATAATGTCCATATGCCTTTAAAAAAAATCATAACAATACATCCTTATAAAATCAGATGTATTAAATAAAATAATAAACTACATGCTTGCATTTTCTTAGTCAGGCTTTTGTTTTTAGGCTGTTAGCAATGACAATTAACCTGTACCACTACAATCCATGACAAATAGTTTGACTACAATCAAAATCAATAAATAGTACAGTGACACTCTTGCCAAAATCGTTATATATAAAAGATATAATTGATTAAAAATGATCATATATATAGTTATCCTAATACGTATAAACTAAAAAGAAAAAAAATCTGTACCACTACAACCCCATGAAGAGTCTGGGGTTCAGTACATGGTAGATACTGTACTGTTTCTTGGACAACGGTTGTGCAGGGAGGTGATTTGTCCTAGATCAAGCACAACCACCAGATTTCTCCTCTTATTTTCGATAACCACTTTATAGAGGCTAGGTGAGCCCCAGCATGGTCCTAGATCGCTTATGATCCATCTCCGGGCGCTAAAATGTTAAATAAAAGTCTGTCAGCGAGTGGGATTTGAAACCAGGACCTTCAGCACAGCAACTCAGTGCTGTACCACTGAACCACTCTGCTCCCAGAAAAGATAATTAGCTTGCTTTATTGAGCCTAATTCAAACGACACAACCCTTTACAGCTTTATTAAACAAAATAGTAAAGCACACCGAAAATTTCAACAGAGAAGATGGTTACAAATTAAGCAAATTGCGGCTCCCAAACATGCCAGTGACCATAAACAAACCAAAAAAAATTGAAAGAAAAGGCAAACCAATCAGAAGTCAGCCAATGGAGACCCAACCTATCAGAGGCCACACCCAATCAGATGATTGGAAGAACAGAACAGTAGAAGATTTTCAGTCTCAGATTAAGCCCTGAGGAAGCTTGCAGTATGGCCAGCGAAACTTCGGCAAAGAATTTGACTACACGGTCGAAACCAGAAGAAACACCTGCTCAGTTTTTATATTAAAAACTTAATTAATTTTTTTTAATGAATGAAGATTTTATATCCTTACTTTTGCCACTTAATGTTATAAATGAGGTTTAATGGTTAATTGCATGGTTTTTTGGTGGAATACATTACTCATGTTGTTGCAAGATTATTGTAACAATTTTTTTTTCTCACAACATTAAATTTGTGGTATAACATCATCCAGACAAGTCTTAAATTATTAACAAAGATTATATTTCCATAACCAAAATGGTCGATTTTTTCACCCAATCGGCACTATTGAAAGGGTTCAATCGCTAGTGAGTGACCAAGAGTTAATTTTCAGGCTAAACCGAAGTGAATGTGACACGTGTCAACATTTTTTTGTATTTTATTATTAATCCCCCCAAAAAATAATTTCTATCTTTTTTGGTAAAACCAGGTTTAAAGTTTTGGGTGTGGAACAAACACCACAATGAGTCAAAATAAATTCAAATTCCTCCCTTTACGAGAGAATCTTAAAATTAAGCAGTGTACGATTCTTTATTTTTAACTATTATCTCTCCTAGTATAATAACATTAAAATAATTAAATTTCTTTAGTTATCAACAACCATAATTATAGAATGAATTAGTAATTATAATTGTTTTAATTAAAGGTCTCGATTCCCTCATACTGAAAACTAAATGGATCTGATAGATATATTATTGAAATAATCCAAATAATACTTAAAAAATACTGATAACCTTTAAACGACATCAGGTCAGAATACGGAACGGGAAGAGGCATGTTGTCATTAATTTAAGCTATCAATCAACATGGGCTGGTTGATTTCAAATGGATTGATCCATAGATATGGTTGATAACATACAAGGAGGTAATGAATACATATAATATCTTCTATAATACCTTGAATATCTCTCCAAGCGTAAAATATTGTTGCCAAGCACTCTTGTCCGGCGGCTGAACTTCTAAAGACCTCCGAGTAAGATAAATAGCATCATCTAGGTACTGAAGAGTAAACAAAACCCTTGCAAGATTTAGTAATACCTAAAAAAACAATTTAATAATCGTACAAAGTAGAGAAGTTTTAAAACGGTTGTTTATATTATAAATCACTACACTAAGTAACATATTTAAACAATCCATGATGACACCCATTAAAATAAAAATCTCTACCACTTGCCTCGGCATTATGTGGAGAAACAGCAAGAGCTCTTCTGAAACACTCAATTGATTTGTAAGTATCTCCCTTCAGTCTCCAGAAGTTACCAATCTGATTATATAGTTGAACAGATTTAGGTTTCTCTCTCTTGGCTTTCTTAAGCTTCCTTTCTAATGCACCAACATCTATATCCGTACTCTTCTTTTTAAAAATGAGTGAGATCTACAAAACAATAAAATCATCAAAACCAGGGCCCAAAAAAGATATTTACATAAATAAAATTAGAAAAGAATAAAGACCTGTGGTTCAGGAACATTGGGATGAGATAGTCTGTTGGCAATACCAACTAAGTTGTCATAATAGGTGAAGTTGACAGGTTTTCCACAATCTAAAACTTCATCATCTTCAGGATATTTAGTTTTATTATGTTGTTCCTGTAGAGGTGGAGTAGCTTTTTCATGTCTGAAAAAAATTAAGAACTAATCAACTTAGAAAGGTCTTCAGTTTCACCTCAAATCTCACATTATAAGTATAATAAATGAAATAACAATGTAAATTGCGAAATAACATTCCTTTTTACCCATCCTAATTAAAAAAGTAAGAAAAACTTACACCTCTTGAGTAGTATTAACTTTTTGACAATCAGAACAAAAGTTTTCACTACTTCTTTTAGTCCAAGAATTCCCATAGTGCACAGTAGACACCAAAATATTGAAAATAGGGTCGTCGAATATTTCTTCCGTGTGGTAAGGTAACTTCTGTACATTTCCAGGCTCAATTATGTTAATTTCACTGTTGAGTTTCCACAGATAGGAGGTTCGAGAATTCGTATGAATTATCTGAACCATGACGATGTGCAAAGAAATTAACACAATACATTTTATATTGGTCATGTTGATGTATTTTCGTAACGTCATTAAAATATTGTTGAATTTAATTACATCTCACAACCACAACAACCAACACTACCTCACGGGTCCAGCCGATGATAGAAATGTCTTCAAAGAAAACAGTGAATTTGCAGTGTAGCCAAAAATGTTGTAAAAATTATAATCAAATAATTTTATGACTTTTCATAGAGAACTAATGTATATAAAACTACTGTAAATTTAATAATTAATTTCTATCTTGATTTCTGTCAAAGTAATTTCTAACAAGAATAAATATAACAGGTGGTGGTTAAACCATAAGTTGGCACAACTTCCAAGTGTTTTAGTGAAACCTCTGCTCTGCAAGTTGTAACTTTCATACAGTATTTGTTATTTGATTTATGTACCAGGGTTAGACATTGAAATTAGTTTTTGATTATGGATTCTTACGAAAGTGTTTTGCTTGTTAAAAATGAAGTATTCGTGTTTAAAGTTCCACCTATCACAACTAACAGAGGACATAAGTAATTATTATTTTCTTTTCCAGTAGGTATTTAGTAACCTTTTTATTTTTCCATGTATATTAATTGTTTTATATCAGAGCTGCGGACTGGAACCTATCTGATCCTCAGTGGACTGGTAGAATGCGTTTAGTAGCGAAAGACAAGGAAGTTGTTTTGAAACTGGAAGATAAAGTCAGTGGTGAATTATTTGCCAAATGTCCTGTTGATAAGTATCCTGGAGTAGCAATTGAGCCAGTATCGGATTCTTCACGGTATTTTGTGCTTAGAATTCAAGATGATAATGGTAATTACCGTTATTCTTTTTCTGCTAGATCTTATTATAATTTATAAATGGTCTTAATGTAATATTCTTTCTTTGTTTACTCATATTTATTTTCATTAACCTTAAGTGACTATTTGCTTTATTCCTTTATTGATCACTTTCAATTCGGGATTGTTTCTATGTTAAGTGATAGTTTAAATATAATATACATATATTGCCTAAGTATGCATTGCAGTTGCTTGGCGATAATTTGGTTCATTCTTATTCAAAGTTTTTAAAAAACAAATAATAATTTAAAAAATTAGATTTCTAAATGTGTACATATGAACATAGTCCCAAAATGTTTTCTATTATATATGGGCTTAAATTGTAGATATTTATTTTAAACAAGACCTATTTAAGTATATAAAACATAGCTGGCACAAGATTTTAGAGTCATGAAATTTTCTCTATTTTACATAAGTCAGTCGAAATGCAAAGCTGATTGTTACTTTTAATGATGAATGGCTAATACAATTTAAAATCATCCTTTGAGCAGGCGAATACTATATTTACTACATAGTTTTTAAATTTTATAAGTTCCGAATCCTACCTCTTCCTAATAAGTTCCTAAACCCATTATTATTCTACTGGGCACTCACTGTATGTAGAATCACTGCTTGTACTTAATTCCTTTTTTGTGATAAAATATTGTAGATGAGTTGTTTCTGGTATATGATTATTATTTTTAAGTTGTTCCATATTATTATTTATGATTAATGATTGTTATAATAATGCTGTAATAATTTATTAATTTACTAATTGGAGATAGTAATAAATACTCGATCAGCCAATGTGTAATCAATAATGTAATCATTGAATTAACAAAGGTTGATTGTTTCCATAGATGAGAAGATGATTCTGGAATGTCATCTGTCAGTTAGGAAACTCACTCTTTGTAGCCTTAGTTTAATGATATTATTTTGATCAAATTCCTAGCTTCTTGATTATTTTTGTTCATAGTTATTGGGCTTTATAATCTGAAAAAGGGGGTCCCGATAATTATCAGTTAAGAATAATAAGTAGTGTTCATTTTATTTTTTTTTTTAGTACATCTTATTATTTATAACTATTAACAATAAGAAGTAAGGTGTAAGGTGTTGATGATAAAAGTTTCATGTTCTCATTTCATTCCCTACGTAGTCAGACTCCAATAAGTTGGAGAACCATTCGTCAAGTAGCCCCGAAAAATAATTTAAAGATGAGTATAATGAAACTTAAATTAACAAGCAAAAAATTGTATATAGTACCTATAGTAAAATTATTTTAATTTTTATTATTTTAATAATTCCTGTTAATTTTTTGTAATAAAGGCTTTATTCATTCATTCATAATAAAACTATTTAACAGCAGGTGTGGGTTCTCTCTCTCTTTTCTGATAACATTTACATCTCGTTTTTATTGCCCTGATGAAGGGTGAAGGGCGTAACCAAATCAAGTTTTAAACAATTTTTTTTTTTTACTGCAGTCACAACTATCATTTCTATGATTAAATCTACAATCATAATATTCTACCTAAATATAGTTTTGAAGTGCAATTTTAGCTTCCAAAAATAAAGCTAAAATACGCCATTTTAAATGTCATAAATATTTAAAAAATTGAAGTTATGCGTTTTGTGTGAAGTATTAATTAATGATTGCTATTTAATATTGAAAAATTGAAAGTCACTAGAAAAAACGATAAATTAAGTTGATTCGGGATGGTGTGGTCAGTAACCCATTTATAAATCATAACCGTGAAAAGCAGCAGTCTGTATTTACTCCAGAAAAACATGATGGTTGGAGTAAGTGCAGATCCTTGTTAATTTAAGAGCTTAAGTAAAGACATTTATTCATCATAGAAATATAAATGTAAAGCTACCTACCTTATAGTAAATAATTCTTAGGTAGGAACACTGGGGATTGATAAGTCTTGATGTTCAAATCGGGTGTATATTCGGTGAAGCTTTTAATAAATCAAATGTGAACTTTTTTTTTTTCTTCTATAATTCCTAAATGTTGCAATTAATGGAAAAAGTTTTTATGTATTGAATCGAAGAGTATAAAATAATGTGATTAATTAGTACCAAACATAAACAGTTAAATGGTATGGAATGAAAACCGTGATTATGTTGAAAACAAGGACAGAGTCCTAAATATATTTGTCTCATATATGTGTACAAAAGGCCTTAATACTCTTGCAGATGTCTAATATTATAATATATATATATATATATATATATATATATATATATATATATATATATATATATATATATATATATATATAAAATATAATATAATATCTAATCCTTTTGTGAGCAGTAGAGTGTAAATGGGCAATTACTGGGAATCTATATTGGTTGACGTTGATCTTTTGCTCAAGTTTGAGCAAGGAAGAGATCACTAATTTATTTTTTATTGTTTATCGAAGCTACTAATTAATTTAGTCATGATATCTTCATCAAAGATAAGGCTCTCTCTAGATTGAACATCCTTAATATTTTATCTCTATTCACATTGAAGAGCATCATTGGTTGCAGTTCTCCTTTATTAAATATGACATCCACACTTTTTTATGGATTTATAGCCATACCAATCTCTTCTGAGTGCTGTAATTGATTCTTTCTGCAGCACCCTTGTTGCTTACCAGGACAGCCGGCTGGTATGTAAGTTATACAAACTCAGTGTCAACCTTGCATTCCTAATCTTTGGAAAAAATCGGATATTGGTATAATTGATATCTGACCAGGTGGAATAGTGGTAGCAACAAGGGTGTTCCCCCTGAGCTTGTCCTCACATCATATTGATCTGATTTGTCGAGTGGGTCTCTAATAATGGGCTTAGTTATGAACAATTTCCTAAATAGGAAGAGTAGATCAAGGCATAGTTACAAGCAATTTCCTAAATAGATCCTAAAAAGATTAGATGAAGACATAGGTGGGAGGATTGGATTAAGATTGATCTGATGGATTTGGGTTTGGTTGTAGTCTATGGACAGAAGTTTGTAATCTGAGTTTAGCAATATGGACATCCGGATTTTGGGCTCGCTAAGTCATATTATTATTAGTACACAGGAGAACAACTATCGCTTTTTTCAGGTCTAGTGACACCCCTCTTAGCTCCAGTGAGCTAACATTGTGTTCATGCCCATTGTTGTCAAAAGTGGCCAATACACCACAGGGAAATCATTTCTCTTATATCTAACATCTTTTATGATTGCGTCAATAGTTCTACTACTGACGTGATTTCCTGGAAGGTCTGTGATGAAGCCTCTCTAATTTTTGCTGAAGGTGATCTGTTTTCCTAATTAAGATTCCAGGACTTTCTCTTTAATTCAAGACACAATTATGGGGTCATCACGCCTATACCCGGTTCTTGTGAGTTATCTCTAGTAGACAGCTATGCTTCACATCTCCAGGATTCTAACTTCAACTTTTTCAACCATCTTTACAATTGCACTGCTCGGTCACACTGACATCCTCTGTGTTTATGCATATATACATAAAAGAAATGCTTTGGATAGCCATAAAAATTAACATAAGATATGAAGGCTAATATTGTTGGCATTAATAGTTACCACTATGATATGTTATTTTTAAAGCCACGCATAGCATCTCTTTATTAAATTATTTTTTGTTGTCAGTATATATATCATTAAATATTATTTACTTAATATGGGTTGTTCATAGTTTTATTGTTTGTTTATTACTACCCATACTGTTAGTATTAATTGTGCATGATTTATATTTTATGGTTTGATTTATATTCTTCATACGTTTGCTAATCTGAAATAATAATAACTTTATTATAATGCAATTGGGAAAAACCACAATGCAAAGCCTTATGTTTCAAAAAAACACCTACTTACCAGTCGACGTTTCGCCTATTCAGGCATTATTGTATGTATTAAGTTGTATGTTGAACTTCTTGGTGGTAGGGTGCTGTCTCATGTTTGGAGGCTGTTTGGGCTGTTGATCGTTGGGATGTATTGCACTTTTTTCTTCGAGATGCGATTCACATAACCCCCTTTTTGATTTTGGTGTCTTGATAATGCCTGAATAGGCGAAACGTCGACTGGTAAGTAGGTGTTTTTTTGAAACATAAGGCTTTGCATTGTGGTTTTTCCCAATTGCATTATAATAAATAATAGTGTTTCTTTTTGAGTTTTTGGCTCTATTTTAGTAATAATAACTTTATTTTCTAGGACGATCTGCTTTTATTGGAGTCGGATTTTCAGATCGTTCAGATAGTTTTGATCTCAATGTAGCCTTACAGGATCATTTCAACTGGTTGAAGAAATCCGAAGAGATAGAAAAAGAAAAGGATGTTCCAAAGCCTGAACTTGATTTGAAGTTTAAAGAGGGCGAGACAATAAAAATTAACATGAAAATAACTGTATGTTTTATTACATTTTTTCTTATTAAAGTGAATTTTTAAAATATTTACTAATTAATTAATAAAAACCTACAAGTATTCATTTTCATTTTACTGTATCAATATTTTTCTATGATACATAATGCTGTGATATTAAAGATAGATTTTAGAAAATATAGCTGTTGTTTATTAATGTTATTGATAAGTCTTGAGGAGAGGTTTATAAACTATTATGTTATAACCAGTAACAGATACGTATTAATCATTTTGTTAAAAATGAATGTATTAATAATAATAATAATAATAAAAAAAAATGAAATTAGAAAAGAAATAACTGTCAGTTTTAAGATGTATACATTGTAATGATGTTAGTCTTATTTTGTTTTAAAATGTGTATTGTAAGGTCTTAATTCATTCTTTTGAGTCAAATATTTGTTCAACTATAATTAGTTTACAAATCATAAAGACTATAGTTACAATTGTGTAAATGTAAAAAACACTTAAGTCTTTTAGGTTCACTAAGCATTTTATTATTATTATTAATAATAATAAGTATTAATTATTACATTATAATGAAAAATTGCAAACACAAATCTAAGGCTTTGTTTTTGAGATATTTCCATAGTAATCATTCTATATGATTTGTCTAATGGTGTAAAAAGGTCATCAGGGTGTACAGTCAATAAATTGCACAAAATAAGATAGTCTTATTTGATCATGTCTACGTTTTGACCTAAGATTTAGGCCATCTTCAGGGCTGAGAATACAAGAAACAGAAAAACTATATAAAACATTGCAGTTCCAAAAAGGAACAACTTTTTGTTTAAACAGAAATGATCAGAATGAAAAGAAAAACAAAGAGTAAAAGATAACTGATGAGAAATAATTAAAATAGAAAGAAATCTAGAAGATAATAAAACATAGTGAAATAACAAAATATAAAATACTAGCTTTTGCCCTTGGCTTCGCTCGTGTGGAATTTGGTCGACCACATAAAGTTTCGTGACAGATCATTTTAAATAAACAATTTAATTTTTTTTAACTATAAGTTACTCGTACATCCAAAATTTCAGATGTCTAACTTCAAAACTGATGGATTCCATACAATCTTTGAACCCCTATTATATTAAGGGGGAAACCCTTGGGGGTGGAATTATCAAAATTCCTTTCTTAATGCTCATTGAAGCTATACAAAGAACCTATCTGCGAATTTCAAGGTGATAAGTTCAGTGGTTTCTGCTGTGCGTTAGTCAATCAGGTTATAGTTTTATATAAACTTCGCCTGTGTGGTGTGTTGATAAAAAGTAGCCTATGTCCTTCCCAGGCTTGAGATTATCCAAATCAAATTTCTTCACAAACGGAAGCTGTGAAACATGCATTGACACTGATTAACAAACCTGATGAACAGAAGTTACTTTCGTTTACTGTTGTTCGTGTCAGTAAAGGTTTAGTATGTAATGTTATTGAATTTTTTGAAAAGGATTACTTAGTACAGTAGTTTGTCGTACAGCAGCAGCGAGAAATTATAACTGAAAGAATTAGAATAATGTACGTATGTAGGTAATTTATCGATGTGTTTTTAGTTTTGGCAGTCCTACTGCAATATACTCCTGTAAACTATGTTAATTGATTTATTTCGTTCAGCAAAAATATGTAGATTTCGCGAGTAAGAAACACGTGAGCAAGAATTTCTAACCCTTTTTAACCTCGTTAGGGGATTAATTTCAATAAAATACAAAACACTTCTTCCATCAATTCTCTTAAAAAAGGTTTATACAAAATTTGAAGTAGATTGGACGAAGGGTTGTCACGTTTTCCCAAACAAACTTTGCCCCTTTTTTCCACCCTCGGAAAATCCATTCTTATCGGATGCCTACACCATACAAAGAACACACACTCCAAGTTTCAGGTCTCTACGATTAGCAGTCTAGGCTGTACGTTGATCAGTCATTCAGGACAAAACATTTTATATGTTTATTATTATTTATCATTTTATATAGATAATGATTACCATGATAGTAAAATTACAAATAATAATGTATTTACAAAATTATTTTTAAAAAACAAACAAGAACAGTAAAATAACATATGATTTTATTACAAAATATAACGAATGCCAATACCAGGTCTGCAAGTTTAAAATGTGGTTTTAATTCCAATAGAATGCGCTCTTAGCCTATTGAAGGATTTGCTTATCTCTAAACGCTATTTTGTTTGTTAGTCATTTGTTTACAAAAGTCAGTTGTTTTTAAGTCGTTTACGTGGACGTATCATACCTTTCTTTGGTGTTAAAAATGTCTAATTTTAAGCCAAATAAAGAGCATTTGCGGCATGTCATGATTTTCTTATTCAATCAAAAGAAAAAGGCATCTGAATGTCATCGAATTCTTGTTGAGACTTATGGCAATCTTGCTCCAACCGTCAAGACATGTGAACGTTGGTTTCAAAGTTTCAAACGTGGTGATTTTGATGTTACTGATAAAAAACGAGAAAATCGACCAAAAAAGTTTGAGGACGTCGAATTGCAATCTTTATTAGACGAAGACAATACCCAAACCCAACAAATGATGGCAGAACAGTTGAATGTCACTAGACAAGCCATTTCCGATCGCCTGAGAGCTATGGGAAAAATTCAAAAGGTTGGAAAATGGGTTCCACATGAATTGGACGAACGACAGATGGAAAAACGAAAAATTGTGTGCGAAATGCTGCTTTTACGCCACGAAAGAAAGGGTTTTTTGCATCGAGTTGTAACTGGCGATGAAAAATGGATTTATTTTCAGAATCCCAAACGAATAAAATCATGGGTAACGCCAGGACAACCATCCACATCGAGTGCAAGACCGGATCGTTTTGGGAAGAAGACAATGCTGTGTGTGTGTTGGGATCAGAAGGGAGTAGTCTACTACGAGCTTCTCAAACCCGGCGAAACAGTCAATACCGACCGCTACCGACAACAAATGATCAATTTGAGTCACGCATTGATCGAAAAACGCCCAGAATGGGCTCACAGGCACGCCAAAGTCATTCTTCAGCATGATAACGCTCCTGCACATTCAGCCAGATTGACTAAGGAAACGATTTCTTCGCTTGGTTGGGAACTCCTACCCCACCCGCCGTATTCACCTGACCTGGCGCCTTCTGATTATCACCTATTCTCATCGATGGGACACTCATTGGCTGAGCAACACTTTAACAATTTGGAGGATGTAAGAAAATGGCTCGATGAATGGATTTCAAATAAAGATGAAGCATTCTTTTGGAATGGTATCCATAAATTGCCCGAGAGATGGACAAAATGTGTAGAAAGCGAGGGCCAGTACTTTGAATAAAATATATTATACTTTTTTTTGTAAATTAAATTATATTTTAAGAAATAAACGACATTTTAAACTTGCAGACCTGGTATTTGTTGGTGAAAGACAAAATGAGTTTGGAGGAATGATAGAAAATTATTTAATAATTTTTCTTTTACTCTTTGTATTTCTTTTCATCCTTATCATTTCTGTTTATATTAACTGTTATTCTTCTTTGGTACTGCAATGTTTTATATAGTTTTTACTGTTTCTTTTATTCTCAGCCCTGAAGATGGCCTAAATCTTAGGTCTAAACGTAGGCACAATAAAATAAGTCCATCTTATTTTGTGCAATTTATTTATCCAACCCCTGGCCATTGTACACTATTCTTAGAATTATCCAGTCAACCATTTCTACGTGTATATATGATTTGTCGTTTTATGAGTTTTTACATTTTTTTATTAATTACTTGTTAATCCAGAATTTTAATTTTTCAGAAGAAAGATGGTTCCGAAGCTAGCGCTAAACCTAAATCAAAAGTGGGCGGAGGTGGTCTGTTACCTCCACCTCCCGGTGGAGTCAAGATAGCTCCGCCACCCGCGCCATCCATTACATCTTCTCCTTCTCATCAGGCACCACCTCCTGCCAAGCCTGAGTCCTGGGGGGAGTTCGCTTCTGCCCCAAGTCCTAGTCCTGGGTAAGTTAATTACTCTTTTTTAACTTTTTTTTTTTAATTTATTCTTTCCAACGTAGATTCAGAAATTTAAGATAAAAAAACATTTGAAACTGATTGAATTAAGTAATATTGGTTATTAAGCCACAATTATTGGGTTGTTTCATGTTTACTATGTCTAAAATTCAAAGTAAGTTGGAATTAGAGGAATTCTATTTGTTAACTATGTTTATTTTTACAGATTATAATGGGCTATTATTAATCCTCTCTTTTTTTATAATATTTCCTATCACTACAATTGAACCAACATTATTTGTATGCTATAGTATGCTATGAAATTTAACCAAATTTAATGCTTTATTGTTATTACAGCTGTAAGAAACATTACCACAACATTCAGGGAACAGTGTTGTAACTAACATACCATTTGCCGTTGATTTGAGAAATTCTTAGCTGGGGACACAGATTGATTTATAAATTAATAACTAATTCATTTACTGCATGCGATATTGACATAATTAAACAAAAACAATATGTCTTTGGTTATCAGAAGGGACCTATACTCTAACACGACAATGCCAGACCACATATTTCACGACAAATTGTGAAGAAACTAAACAAACCGGGTTATGAAGTCCTCCCAAAGCCGCCTTATCTGCCAAACTTATCTCCAACAGATTTCCATCTATTCAGAAATTGAGACAACTTCTTACGAGTAAAATTTTTTAACATGATTCTCAATCAGCAACCATAATTCATATCCCATGTTCTAAATTAAGTTTTAAATTCGCCACTTTGATTTTGGAATGAAGATAAAATAGAACTGTGTGGGCAATTATATGTAATTTATTTGTTTGTTTTTTATTTTTAGGGCTGCTACTACTCCAAGCAATTCTAATTGGGTCCAGTTCTAACATGTCCTTGGATAAGTGTTGACGTTTATATTTTTATTTTTGGTTTATTGTTAACACTTAATTTTCTTCGTCTGATAACATTTATTATTTTATATTTCTTTTAAAGGAATAAGAATCTGCATGGCTTTTATTTTAGCAATTTACCAGTTAGTATTAATTTAATAAATTTACTTATTATTTATATATGTATATATATATATATATATATATATATATATATATATATATATATATATATATATATATATATATATATATATACATATATTTATGCATACACATACAAGTAAATATAAAAATGTGTATGTTACATATTTAAGTACATATGTATGTATACGCATATATATATATATATATATATATATATATATATATATATATATATATATATATATATATATATATATATATATATAATTACTTAATAATTTAAGTTATTGTTTTATTTTAATATGATAAATTTTATTTTATTATTTTTTTTTTTTTTTGTACTATTGAAGATGTATAGATATGTTGAAGTATTGAGATGTAAATTTATTAAACATGAAGGATGTAAAAATACTTATTATAACACCATTGTAGTTATTTATTAGTAGAGGCATGACGATTGTCATCTGTGAAAACTAAAATAATTTAATAGAAATAAGAATTTAATCTAAAATGAAAATTGCTTCCTCTACAATGACCATTAGAGTTGTGATAAAGTACATAGCTACGTTTGTTCATATGATTTTCCAGAAACAATTTTCCACTATTTTTTTGGTGTATTATAAATTATGTATGTATTTTAGAATCATTTTTGTATTGATATATATTGTTAATAGAATATTTTGCTTAGTAGAGCAAAATAAAAAATTGGTAAACAAAAAAAAAAGGCAATATATTTATATGATAAGATAATTTTTGTTGTGATAAAAGCCCAAAATATAAATTTATGGATAGTCATCTATCTTTATCCTAAGGGAAGGGCATTATCGCTCTTTATGTTTCATTATTGTTTAATCATTCCAGAATATTTAAAATGTTGACTTCTCTTAGAGTATATATCATAAATAATGTGATAAATTGAAATCAATAAATATATAGCAAACTCATTTGGAAATTTATTCCTCACCTTCTCATTATATATTCAGATTTTACAAATTAAACAATCAACAGTATCACTTACAATTACATAATTGTTGGTAGCAGATTGTAGACTGGTGTTTTCGGAGTGTAAAGTCTCTCCCTATTATAAATAAAACAAGTTTCCGATGTGTAATAAATTTATAAGTATATGAAGTGGGATAAAATAAAAGTGATTCATAAAAAATTGAATTTCATTAAAGAGAATTTCAAAGAAAGAAAGAGCAGAACAACTGAGGTTAGGCAGACAGGGGGTGCCCTAAAGTTATTTTTGACCTCCCCCCCTTCCCCCCAAAGCCACATTATATACATGATAGAGTTACTTTAGCCAAACTATTTTCCTTGGAGATTTTATTTATTTTATGGCCGACCGATTGGAACTTAAATGCATTGAATAGTTTATAAAGTGATTTCAACTGTAAAGGTGATTGATTTACTTTGTTCATTCAACATCACTTTATGCTGCTATGGCTAATCGGATGATGCTACAGTGGGAGCTCTAAATTTTGCCTATCCAGGTTTAATCAGGATAGGGATTTTTAACGAGTACCTGACATCGTACAGGCGGGTTTAATGTACCCTCGTTTAACGTCCCTTCCGAAGGACGGCGTAACTAAGGATTTTTTACTCCCTTTAAAAAATCCTAGCCACCTGCCGGCTACGAACCCGCGACCTTGGGCTTCGTAGTTTGTTACGCTAACCACTAGATCACAGGTGACCGTTATGTGATTTATATTAAAAGTACTCTAAGCAACCCAGTTTTGCCTCAGATAATCAGAATAATGCGACATTGTAATTTCAACTGACTTTTTTTCAAAACACTAACTTCATTATATTTATCTTGAATAATAATAGTCGCTCTTATATCTAAGCCCCGTTGAGTAAGTGGTTAAGTCTAATTTTTTCCAAAATGAGTTTCTTGTACTTAAGTAAGCGGAATCGAGTTATTTTCGTAGTGAATAAGGGGCTAAGTAAGGCATTGGCTTGAAAAGGAGTTATTGTTTATATTACAACTTCATTTCAATCCAAAAACTATGAGGCTGATACTATTCCGGTTATCTGAAAACAGTTAAATCTCTCTGGACAAAATCTGACAACCACTTATTCACCGGGGCTGTAGATATATATGAGGAAGAAAATGGTCAGGTGGAGGTTCTACCTAGAACTTTTTATTGGGAGCAATAAACAGTTCCACCTACTTAAGAGCAATTTTTTTTTACCTTAGTTTTTTTCACTTTTTACCTTAAATTTTATTTAACAGAGTAAAAATTTTATGTATTCTGCATTTTTTTCTAAATATACACTTCAGAGAATAAGTTTGAAAAGTGTAATTCCTTCAGATATATATTGGTTTAATGATACAAGCTATTATAACAAAATAATAAATTAGTTTAAGCGCATAAGTGAGAGAATTGGAAGTGTTTTTTTTATGAGAGAACAAGCCTATTTAAATTTTTAATTCATTAAGAAGATTTAAATTTTAATGGGCAGCTTCAATTTCCTGATCTTTTATAAGGAATAGGACTATAGTTGGTATGAGTTTTGTTGTTTTAGAGATCTATTATCACTTCTTTAAATATTCCCTGCAACTTGAGGGACCCCATTTAAATTTTATGAATCATCAAGTATTTATCGATACACTTTATTTATGATATTAAAAAAGAGTTTGGATAAAGCACCATAAATAATAGGGCATATAAAAAAAATGACCATTTTATCAAATTGTAGAGTTCAAAAGTCTGTAAATATTTTAATGCTATTTATTATTTACCAACACTTCATAAGCCCTTTAGAGCATTCTCTAAGCTTGTTTACTAACACTGGACTTATTTTAAAAAAGCCTCAATTTAGTTATTTATTTCAAAGAAGAAACATGACAGTGTCCTACGAAATTCTCGTAATTTTAAGATATAACTAGAAAAAAAAATTTCACAGCCTTCGAAGCAACTCATGAAATTATTCTTGAACAGCGCACTGCGCGGCATTGGTTTGAAAAATATAGCAATGGAGATACCATGTTGGAAAGGAAGAAGGGCTCCGGGCGACCATTAATGGATATTGATGAGGTTCTGAAGGAAGCTGTTCAGTCAAATCCGTCCACTAATACTTGCGAACTTGGCAGGGAGTGTGTCGAAAGATAATAATAATAAGCTTTATTTTTTCCTCTTTCTTCTATGTACAATTTTTACATGGTTTTTATATTTACAAGGATTTTAAAAGGAAAAAAAGGCCCTTCTTTGGGCATAAGCCTCTCCCAATTTACCCCAGCTTCGTCTATTCCAAGCAGAACGGTGCCACAATACTCCTATGAAGTTTTGTATGTCGTCTCGCCATCTCGTAGCTGGTCTCCCTCTTCTCCTAGTGTGGTGTATTGGATACCAATCCGTTGTTGCCTTAGCCCAATGTGTTGATGACATTCTTGCAATGTGTCCAGCCCACTGCCATTTAAGATCAGATACTGTCTTGAGAATATCGCGCGTACCAGTCAGCTTCCGTAGTTCTGTCTTCTTTATTTTCTCCCTTCTACTTTTCCTTAACATACTTCGCTCCATTGCACGCTGAGTGATTGCTAGGGATTTAGATATATCATTATTGGAGCCTAAATAATTGTGTCGAAAGATACTATATTATATATACTATACTATATTTGGTTAAAAACCGGTCATTTTTTTTTATACACCCCCATTACATATATATGGTGCTTACGTAGGTAGGTCACTTGATTGCGTCTGGGAAGTGAAGTAAACTGTGGTAATACCCACTATCTTCTTCCCAGTGAGAATCACTCTAAAAATTGGGCCATCTGCCCAGGTTACATTATTCCTTCCCTATGGTCAGGGACCATGTATATTGTGCTATTAGTTCATCTCTGTATAAAATTAGGATCTTCAGTTTAGTAGTTTGATAACAGCTTCTACTGAATGGAAATGTACTCCTACTTAAAGTGTTTCAGGAGGAAATATTAATTAAGAAGTTATAGTTATCAAAAATTTAGTTCAGTTCCACCAACCAAACATTAGATGAAGTTATAACCAGTAACAAGAGAATTACTTAAAATCAGATGAGTACCAAACTTCAGTGTGGTAGAAGAGGGCAGATAAGATTTGAACAGTCGGTCAAAGACATACAGGTCCTAAAGCATTTAAATAAAGACTAGTTGATGGCTTTTTTCCTTCTGACTCAGCTAGCAAGCCAAATATTTTTATCACAGCTGCTTTCTGTCGAGTAAACCAGTATAGGTTCCTGTATATAGCTGCCGTCTCTTCGCCCCAAGTATATCTGGTTACAGTTGTGTTCCTGCTTGGCAATATACCACTTCAAGAAGCCTCTTGACTGCAGATTGCCTAAGTACATGAAAAAAAAAAACCTGTAAAAGCCATGGTGGTTTCACCGACTTAAGGATCCAAATCGCCAGTCACTTACTTAATAGGTCCAGCTTGGTTTTATGCTGCTGGACCTCTAACATCTCCTTCGAGCTTTGAAACCTTTATTTTTGGATATTATATTTCATAAATGTTTCAATTGAACCTCCATTTGTTTTTCAATTTTCATCAATATTACTTAATTTGAAGATCAACTTGTTATTTTGTAGGTACTTTTCGATATAACAATCTAGCCTATTTATTCCTGCCAAAATATCTGACAGATGGCTCTGTGGTTTTACTTGATACAGGTTTTTCATTGCCAGGATTATTTGTTTTGGCTCTGATTACTCCTATTACTTATTCATGATTTTTTAACAATCGTGTGAAAAGTGAAATTTTGTGCAAAAATATGGAAGAGGGCACAATCTACAGGTTGAAGATTTTAATAAAAAAAATTTCATAATCAGATCACAAATAATGTTTATTAATTAATAAAACCTCAATCTACGCTTTTTGTGTAATCATTTTGTAACTAATTTTGGCAAAAAAGAAACTCGTGGAATATTGAGAGGGGAAGGGAATCCACTGTGTATTATTTTTTCCTGGGCTTGGGCTAAGCTGGCTGAAGCCCATATCATAAGAAAAATCTTCCATTGAAATGGGTGCTCACTTCTGATGGATGATAGGTTCCCTAATATATTCTGAGAAATATTTGGATAGGCATTGGATTAAGATAGGCAGAAGCTAAGCCTATAAACTTCAAAAATTATTACTCCTGAGAATAATGAAAATACTGTTCCTTTTCTGAAAAGTTATAGAGTTAAATTTCGTCAATGTATATTTATCAGAAAGGTTAGATCAAATTATTTGTCATGACTATGATTTTTTCCAGAATTTTTAATTTTATTTAAAAATCAGACATAAGATTCAATACAACTGGATAACTGAGAACAAAAACACATATAGTAAAATAATTTATTTACTACAATTATATTGTTTTTTTATAACAAACAATGTACAAAGAACTGCTCACAGTAAAATGTGTTTATTCTTGAAGAGGAAACAAAATTCCTCAATAACTTAATTCATGTACAATCTTGGAATATTTTCCAAACAGTAATTTATTTGTATTACTCTTGTTTTGGCTTTGCTGGCTCATCTTTGAAATGCAAAAAGACGAAAGAGAAGACAAAAACTCCAAACATCATCGAGAATGCACTTGCATAGTAAGGGTATGCACTAGCGATAAACCTCTCATACTGAGTGTGTTCCAAAGGTCTCACAGAAACCTATAAGATAATAGTTTCATCAGTATTACATTTATTTCCAAATAAAAGTTAATAAAAAAATATAAATTAATACTATATGAAATTACATCAATAAATTATTTGATTATCCATATCCATACTAATTGACAATCTAACATGTTTCAAGAAGATTGAAACTAATAAGTATTCACAGGTTTTTATCAAGTTGTTTATCTTTTTTTTTTGGAGGGGGGGTAGAGAATGACCATTGCTATACTTGATAATTAATAAATTATGATTTGATACCCAAACACTCATTAATTAACAAAGCTGCATCATCTGAAATCTCTGTGAATAAATAGTTCAGTAAAAGAGATTGAAATATTATATAATGGGATTGAAAATATATAAACAGAGAAAGAAACAGTTTATGCTTCTTTAATCAAATTGGATTTGAGTAGCTCTAGCTTGTGCAAACTAGTATGTCGAGTGAAGTTCTTGTTGAAGGATTGAGAGTACACTAACAGATGCCGATCCATTACCAATAGAACAAAAAATAAATTTAGTGCCAGAACTGACTCAAACTAGGATTGAGAATTAAAGTACAGTAACAAAATAATTTTCAATTACTTATGTTAATCAGCTTTAAATGGGTTATGATTTTTTTTATAAAGCTAATAATAATAATAATTGTTAATAAATAAAAGAGGTTATTAAATTATTATCGCCGTTTCAGGCTACTTCAACATTTACTAGACAAACACTCCAAGCTCCCAATTAATTACAAAAGACTCATTTACATGATAATCATAAGACCCATCTAGACTTACAGAATAGAGCTTTGGGGCTCCACTAACCCTAATTCCTCCTAATAACGAATTCCTCTCATATTCAATCCTTACGATCCAAAATCCTCAATGCTCCTTACTTTGTTAAGAACAATAATGACCCTTATTTCCCGTTTGTTGCCGATTTAGCCTGAACCCGATATCAATCTTTTCAGGACAAACTTCATTTCCACTCAAACCCACTAGTTTCAAACCTCGCAACCTCTTCAATTCCTGATAATCCTCCGAGGCGTCTGAAAATAAGATGGCCTCGTGACCATATAAGTTGAACTTTTTATTTGAGTACTACCACTGGGTAGTTTCTCTACTTTCCTTTATCTCGGGACATTATTGATCTTTCATTATATTTACTTGATGTATTCAGTAAACAGTTGTTAAGTTCAATAAATACATTTTTTTTTAAATATTATAGCAATGCTCACATTATTTATTATTTTGTCAATTTATGAGTAGGTGAGCACTTGCCCATATTTATCTCATAACCTAAACCATTTAACTGATATCAATTCATAAACAAAAAATATTTAATACTTTATTAATTTCATGTTTTATAACAATGAAAATAAGTTTTTTTCAACCTTTAAACGACCTTTTTACACAATGGAAAGAATGTTACGAAAGTCGAAGTATCAAAGAAAACTACACCACTATTGTTGAGGATAAAGCAAAAATAATCAAGCTACCTGAGTGGAGCTATACAGAGTAGTATAGCCAATTCTACTGTAGTCAACCTTGAACTGATAGACTCCATAAACATCAGGAATCTTGAAGATTGCTTCATAATGGCCAGGTCTCGTTCGCTTCAAAGTAGTACGGACAAATGGATCAATACGAACAAATTCTAACTGAACATCATCCGCGTCATGAGGAACCCAGCCAGTTGCAGTTTTGCGCTCAATTTCCAAAGAGAAAACCTACAAATAATAGTGAAGATCATAAATCAAAAATGTCATTATATCACCAAGTTGAATATATTGTTCATAAATATATTACTATGATCTAAACTTTGGTCTTTGTGAAGTTGAAAAGTTTTATGATTTAACACAATTTCATTGAATAATAATTTTTCTCTACCAGTTCAGAATAAAGAAATATTAATTAATCTTTAGGTCACATGCATTAGTAATAAAATCTGATTTTATCTAAATTTCATTAAGTCTGTTATACAGATTTCATCTGCTTTTCTCAAGCAAATTCTTGAACTGATTTCAATAATACAGCTGTGGGATAAAGATTAGCATATTTGTCAAAAAATATATATACTTACTACATCATCCATAATGGTATAAGCTGGTGGTGGGTGCTTCTCGCCAACTCTATGGTGTGATGTTGATTTTACTCTCAAGACTCCACTCTCTTTGAAAACCCATTTGCTCAATGCATTAGCTACATCCCTATTTCCGGAAACTTCAAATTTTTTGCCCTGAAAATCAATTAACTAATTATTAAATAAAAGTAATTATATTTTCCACAGTTATGGGAATTTTATGAGCTGGGAAGCTCAATGAGTAAGGTCTACCAAATCACTTACAAAACCAAAATTCATTGTGGGCAAATGAATTTGATAATCAAACTGGAGAAAAATCATAAAATCAATGTAGGATATTTACTATAAAGACCTGGTGTTTTTAAAAATATTATTTATAACCACAGTTTGAAATGTCTGTAAGGATAATTGCTCAAGACCTACCAATCCAGCTATATGAAAAAGTACAAATAAGCTTAAACAATTAAGAATCTCTAGTTAAAACTAATATTCATAACAGGTTAGAGAAGAGTTGGTCGACTGTATCTTCTAATTCAAGGAAGAAATAGTTGGGGGTGCAGTCAATGAAAACATCAAAATAAGGATAACTTATTTATTATGTGCCAACTTCCTTCAGCACCCCCATTCCACCCCTTCTAATTTCTCCCCGCAATTTTTCAAAGACCTTGCGTCCACACGCTCGTTTCTTCAATCTCATGACGACTTAATTGTCACCAAAGCTGACAAAGGTAACTCTACTGTAATTATGGACCTTTCTGATTATAACCTCAAAATTAATTCCCTTCTTTCGGATACTTCCACCTACAAACCCATTCCTCGTGATCCTACTACATCTCTCCAAAAACAATTCAACCTCCACCTAAAAAGCCTTGTCAATTCTAAATTAATTACCTATCCTGTTTACAGAAACCTCATTTCCTATAATTCCTTAGCCCCCCGCTTTTATGGTCTTCCCAAAATCCACAAACCCAACAACCCCCTCCGTCCTATTACAGCTAACGTCAATTCACCATCTACAAAACTTAGCAATTTCTTACTTTCATCCTTACAAGTCCTCAGCCGTAACAACCCATATGATATCCAAAACTCCTTTCATCTACGTGATCTTTTAACATCCCTCACCATTCCTGATCATTACATCCTCACTTCCTTCGATGTCGAAAGTCTTTTTACCAACATACCCTTAGATAAAGCCCTTGTCATTATAGATAACAACTGGTCACTCATAGAACCCCATACCTCTCTCAACCGGTCCTCATATCTCCAATCCCTTAAACTCTGCTGCGAATCCGGCTATCTCACTTTCCATGGACAGTTCTTTAACCAAATTTCTGGACTGGCCATGGGAAATCCCCTCGCTCCTGACCTCTCCAATATTGTCCTAAATGACCTTCTAGACTCCATCCTACCCCAGTTCCGTGACGATGTCATTTTCATTAAAAAATATGTGGACGACCTCCTCCTTATCCTAAATCCTAACATCATTCCAGGTTTATTATCATCCTTCAATGCATACCATCCCCGCCTACATTTCACTGTTGAACTTGAACATAACAAATCCCTACCTTTCCTTGACCTCCGTATCATTAGAAATCCCGATCACACCTTATCCACTGATTGGTATACGAAACCCACCTATTCTGGCAGACTCCTCAATTATTACTCCCAACATCCGCACCACCAAATAATCAATGTCGCCAAAAATATCATCCACCGTGGCCTATCCCTCTCCGACGCTTGCTTCCATAACACCAACACCCAACGCATCAAAGCAATCCTATTAAAAAACAATTTTCCTCCCCATGTTATCAATAAACTCATCCATCACCATTATAACCCACCCACCCGCACCCGTTCTCCACATCCGCCTTCTATCCCTATATACAGATCCTTGCCATATATACCCTCCCTCTCTAATAACATTCAAAAATCCCTAAGTTCCGCTATCCCCAATTTACGCATCGCCTTTAAATCCCACAACAAACTCTCCAATATTTATACCCGTGTTAAAGATCCCATTCCACTAAAACATCGTTCTCAGGTCGTCTATCGCATTCCTTGTTCTACTCCCAACTGCAACTCTTCCTACATCGGCGAAACCAAAAACCTACTTAAAGACCGCATTACCCAACACAAATACTCCATTTCCTCCCACAACCCAACCGCTTCTAAACTCTCTGAACACGCCCTATCCTTTAACCACATTTTTGACTTCGAAAACACGTCGATCCTAGCCTCCGTTCCTAATTATAATAAACGCATCCTCTCAGAAACCATTCACATCAATTTAGATTCCTCTACCGTTAATGCCAAGACCGACTCCCATCACCTATCCCTAACCTACGCCCATATTTTTAATTTACTAAAATAACCTTACATTCTTAATTTATTATGCCTTTTTTTAATTACATTTTGACCATTTGACTTTTACTTTTTATTTTTCTCGAGATCGCCTATATTATATTAGATCGCCTATATTATATTCTCATCTTATTTTGGCATTTATGCCACTTCTTTCTAATTGTATACAGTTACATATTAACTTTCCTCACTTATTTTCTTTTTCTTTTCATTCTTCATAGTTCATAGATATAATACCACTTTTAATTTTTATTTTTCTCTCAATTTACATTTTTTACGGTCACTTATATCCACTGCATCTGCAATTTTCCTTTTTAATTTTATTTAATTTTTAATTTTTCACGCCTTTTACATTATTTACGGTCTCTTACATCCACCGATTCTACCTTTCTCCTTCCCCCTCCTGTGTCATTATTTTTTGGCCGTCAGAGTTCGCCTTTATCGCCTCCGCCTGCCCGGTGTAACGGTTTTCTTGCTTACTTGTCTCTGAGCGGCCTAACCTGCAAGTTGTTTTATTCGGTTAGTACACTTTTATCTTATCTCCTTCCTTTTCACATTCACCTTTCTTCGCACCTGTTCTCACACCTACTTTTGGCATCCATCATATGTTAATAGTATAGAGTTCATTCTTATTTAGCCTCATATTTTTCATCTACTGTATTTCTTCACCTACTTTCTATATGTTTATATTAAATTCTCATCTTATTTTGCATTTATGCCACTTCTTTCTAATTGTATACAGTTACATATTAACTTTCCTCACTTTTTTTCCTTTTCTTTTCATTCTTCATAGTTCATAGATATATACCCCTTTTTTTCAATGTTTAATTTTTGAAATTTATCAAGCCTTTCTTTCTATTTATGCTTGTACTATTACACTTTATTCCCCCCTTTTTCTATATTTTATCTTCTTATTTTGTATCTTTCCGTTTACCTCCTCATTTTTCTTTCCCTTTATATTATTGTTTACATTTTATCCCTTTTTGACTTGTATTTTTCCTATTTTATATTCTTATTCTTGTATTATTTTATCTGTCACTATTAGAATTTCTGTTCATCATCTACATTTTATTTTTATCCATCACTTTTTAAGTTTATTATTCTGTAACCTGTCTTATATGCATTTTTATTTATCTTATATCTTCTATTCACTATTTCATCATATCTAATTTTATTTCAATATCTAATTTATTTCCACTCCTGTACCACTTTATATATTCTTGTTGCTGCTACGTTTTTATATATTTCTGTTTTGTTTCTCTTAGCCCTGAAGATGGCCTACATTGTAGGCCGAAACGTCGGCACATAATAAATAAGTTATCCTTATTTTGATGTTTTCATTGACTGCACCCCCAACTATTTCTTCCTTGAACTTGTAATATTCATAACAATTAATATAACAATAAACTTTAAACCTACCCCCCCATTCTTCTGAACAGGTGATGTAAATGCTTCATCAGAAAAGAAATATAAAGATCCAGAGAAAACAACTCTTGCATTGTTTCTTGCTTGAAGTGCTGCTAACATCAATGTGTTTTTGCCAACAGCATGAGGGTACTAAAAGTAAAAAAAAAAAACTGTACTTAAATAACTTTCAGAAATATACAATTTGATAATATAAGAAACAAGATAATTCTTGGCAATAAGGTAATTAAAACCAAATATTAAAATATATTGAAACCACAAAATTGACATATTTTACTTCCGTAGAATCTAATCTGAGCTAATAAGAACAGATAACATATGATAGTGTAATCAAACTGCCAACTAGATTGAATTAAATATGTTAAAAGAAGTATACAATATTGGATTACATATTCTAATTGTAATTCTAAATGTAAATGAATTAAATAAAATTGAGACCAAAATTAGTCTATCTTTATTACAATGTCAACCTACCTCCTTGATAGGGTGGTCTGGTACATATGAGTAAGATGTACTATCTCCAGTGAGCAGCTGAAGAACAAGTGGGTTTTCCGAGTCAGCAATAAGCCCCGTTCCTTGATAGAGGAGTGGAGGAATGTTCCGAGATCCGACTATAACCGGAGCATCTATCAGGTTCTTAGGATCAGCAACGATTAATGTATGCTGCAAAATTTATCATATATCACTTCATTAATGATGAAAATATTCTCATCTACATCATACAAGTTCATTATTGATACCTAAATGAATAAAACTACATCTGAATTAATTGTCTCTGAATCTCTCTACCCAATAATGATATGTGTAAATACATAAGTGTACATATTTCCTTTTCTCAAAATATCTTGAGATCTCTCACCAATCAGCCATATTAGCATACCTGCAAATATTGGTAATTTGGGGTTATGGCAGGTTAATGTGTGGTTTTCTATTTTCCATTGCAATGCCCAAAATAACTACTGGATTATGTTATATCTAACGGCTAATTTACTTAAATAAATAGCAAGCTTTATTTCACCACAACCACAGGTACTTGCACCTTTGGCTATAAACCAACATTATTTAGTAAAATATATTCTTATAAGTAAACCAGTCCAAGACTAAATACATGGTGGCTAACCCTCTGAGACCACCAGCACCTTATATCACTTTTGGTGACTACACTTTTGAGGGTGTTGATGGTTTTCAGTATCTTGGTACACTGATCAAATCGGACAACACGACCAGCCCAGAAGTACAGAAAAGAATATTAGCTCCAAATAAGTGTTATTTTGGATTGGCCAAAACATTAAGAAGTCGTCTATTATCAAAAAAGACCAAGGCTAGACTGTACAAAACGCTTATTAGACCTGTTTTAACTTATGCCTCAGAAACCTGGCCTTTGTCAAAATCTGACGCTAACAGTTTACTGCTCTTTGAAAGGAAAGTGTTAAGAAGAATTTTTGGAGCGGTAAGAGTAGGTGACCAGTTCAGGCTTAGGTATAATGCAGAGCTGTACCAGATTTATCAGGAGCCCAATGTAAGAATGTAAGAACAGCACATAAGAATTTCCAGGCTAAGATGGGCTGGGCATGTGGCTAGGATGGACGAAAACGCTACTCAGAAGAAACTTCTCTTTGGGTATGTGGATGGGAGAAGGAGACGTGGAAGACCGCAACTGAGATGGGTGGACGAGGTCGAGAGGGATTCAGGTGTCCTCGTTGGATCAAGAGCTTGGCGGACCCTGGCACAAGACAGAGAGGAGTGGAGACGGCACCTTGATGCGGCCAAGACCTGTACTGGGTTGTATAGCCCGTGTTGATTGTTATAAAGCATACAGAATAGGAAAGTACTAAATGATTAATCAATGTCCTGGTTTATAAACTATAATATATATGCGGAAGAAAATGGTCCGGGTGGAGGTAAACAATTTCTCTTAAGTTGGGGGAAATGTTAATTAAAGAGCCAATGCTTCGACTCAACATTGCAGGTTTTCTTCAGGACTAAAGGTTTGTATTTTGCATATTAAGCCCTGAAGAAGACCTACAATGTTGGGACAAAGCATTCGCTCTTTAATAAACATTTCCACCAACTTAAGAGAAATTTTTTACCTCCACCCGGACCATTTTCTTCCACATATACTATCATTGCTTTAATTGGATCACTACTGTTAGCTTTCACATTCCCTCTACCTCTATTTATGATATAAACAAATCCAAAATAAAATTATTTCCAGAATTATCCAATCCCATCTTCCACCTTACTTCTTCAACTCCCTTCAAGTCAAATCCTCAATACATTCCCATCAGTCATCCCTCTCCCCCTCTATTATCAGCCTTCAAATATATACAGGGGTCTACCACTCAATCACCTGTTGAATGTCATCTTTCTCTTTCTCATTCATGGAATAATATCTCTTGTTATATCCATCATTCCAATACTTTCATAACTTTCATGTTCCACTAACTCAATTATTTCCTATTCAGCTAGTCCCAAATAAATTCTTATCACCACGATCTTACTCAGTACCATTTAATGCACATTATACAATGTTCACCATATTTAATGAGGTTTCATGGTCAACATCACAGTTGGCCAGTGATTATCAGAATAATAAATGTTAAAACCGCTGGACCCTAACTATTTTATTCTCTTTGATTGCTAATACTTCTTTTTTTTAATATTTGTTTTATTTAAATAATATATTGTTATAGTTCACCAATATCTACTTCTTATATAAGTATGTTGTCCAAGTAGGGCTTTTAATTTATTAATTTTTAATTGTTACTTAATTTAATCATAATGCAGTGCCTGTAACTATAATTCTAGCAGGACTTGTTCTGAAATAAATGAAAAATTGTATAATAATTATCAAAAGACAAACCGGTATCAATTCCGCAGATTACGGATTCGAGTTGCTTCACAAGTAAAACTTTATTGAAAATAAAAATAAAAAATTCGACTATGAAAAGTCTGAAATAAATATGAAAAGTGTATATTTCAGTAATCATTTCATAAAAAAATGAACGTTTCAACAAAATTTTTAACTGAGGTGATAAGACCTAATCAATATGTGTCAATCTATATATCAGTAATAAGATTATTTTTATTTTCGAGAAAATTAAAAAGGAAATGAATGAAAAGTTAAAACTTGTGACTTAATTCAAAGGGACAACCTGAGAACTTATACAGGCAAAACTAAAATATAAAATTATCTCCAACTTCAAATACCTTTCCTTGATCCTTGATATCATAATTATGATGGTCTATTACAGCAGCACCTTCTTCATCAACTTCAAAACCACATTCTGAAGCCAATTCTCTTAAAATATCACCAGACATACTGCTCCCAGCAATTAAAACATTGCCTCCTCCATCTATAAATTCAGCAACAGCTTGCACACTTAAAGCACCACCAAATTCCTCTACTGTAGGTGCAAAAATTATAAGATGGTCATATAAAAATCCACCATATTTGGACAGCAAAAGGCCAGCATCATCCGCTAGTTTAAATGTCAAAGAATAGCCCCTCTCTAAAATTAAAGAAAGTTTAAAAAGCACATCATTTAAGAAGGTATCCTGCAAAAATATATAACCTTAATGTAATGAACCTTTGAGGGATTTGAAAAACATGGAATGCGTTTCTTTAATAGCTAGATTATCTAAAAGAACTAGAGTTTCATTTTCACTATAAACTAAAGCTAAATGTGAACAAATCACGGAGAAGAAAACCAAATATACATGCCGGTACCCCATTTTCAGGGAAGCTTGTTTTGAATTGTCATACGTGTCAATAACGAAGCAACTTCTGCCACATCAATATCAAGAAATGACTACCAACTTATTTTGATCAATGAATTTTTAAAATAAAAATACAATGTCTCATTAATAATAAATTGATAAAAGGGTTCTTTATTCAAATGAAGCGTTTTTAAATTTTCTTTTTTTTATTTAATTATATACAAGTCTTAAAATATATCATAGAATTATCATAGATATATATCTTGTTAGAGAGGAAAATAGTTGACTGGATGATATAATGGAGGATGCAGATAGTTGTGGAGATGCAGTAAAAAAAAAGAAAAACACCAAATAAGTCAAGACTTATTTTTATTTGTGCCGACATTTCGACCTACCTTGGATGTCATCTTCAGGGCTAATATGAGAGGCGGCTGGGTGAACTGTGTAACTCAACACATTCAGGCCGAAACGTTGGCACAACTAAAAAATTAGTTCTTATTTTTGTGATATCTTTGACTGCACCCCTGACCAATTCAATCCATCATGATAATTATCCAGTCAACTATTTTCCACTATTATTATTATTGGAGCCTAAATACATTTCTTATTTTAAATTAAGCACTCCTTCTACTTTTTAATTTATTTATAAACAAAAGAAGAGTATTTGGAAATTTGCGGCAAATTATTTGTCTATAATACAAATTGATTAAACAAAAAAAATGTGAATGAAAAATGTAAAATACTAGGGTGGTAGAATTTGTGGCTGAGAATTGGAGGCATGCAGTTAGTTTTTTTCCACTTTACAAAGGAAAGGCCAATAAATGGAATATTGAAATTATAAAAATTTACTCATTACGTAAGGTGCCTCTAAGCTGTTAGCAAGGTTCTTTTAGAGAGGACTGCTCTTCAAGCAGGAAGGGATATAGACATGTACTAAGATGGTTCAGAAGGTGGATTTGGACGGTTGATCTCATAATTGAGAGAGAGAAGCTTTGCAACTGTGGGCAGAAAATGAAATAGGACTGAAAAACAACGGGAGGATAGCTGTAGCTAACCGACTTGGACCTTATCTTCCACTTTGGTTAATCCTAGTATTTAGGAGCAGGTATTCCTCTTTAAGAACAAAAAAATGGTGCCAGGGGTACGTTTATAACTATGAGTTGACATCTTGTGACGTTGCCATCCACCATCCGCAGCCTCACGTTTGTTAGTACCGAAGCACTGTTTCATAGCTTGATGTCAGCAAAGCAAATGATCACATTTCTAAACTGGAATGCTACATTTCCTGCGAATGAGATTATATGATTGAAAAACAACCGGTGTTGTCCGGGCTATAAGATTTGAAACAGCAGCAACAGCAACCGCTGAGGAGTGAGACAGTGTGTTGTCTTGGTGAAACAGGATTTTCTTTTCCTGAAAATTTGGCCGTTTTCTCGCAAGTTCTGCCTTCAGCTTGTCAAATAATGATGCGTAGTATGCTCTTGTAATGGCCTTTCCTTTTTGAAGATAATCGATTAAAATAACTCCATGACTATCCCAAAAAACAGTCACAATCACTTTCCCAGCCAAGAAAACAGTTTTTGCTTTTTTTGGAGCCGGTTCCCCCTTTGCAGTCCACTGTTTGGACTGTATTTTTGTTTCGGGCGTATAATGGCGTATCCAAGTTTCATATACAGTAATTAATCGGCGCTAAAACTCGGATTTATTGCGCCAACAGAGCGTTGGAAATGTTCATTCGAACATATTTTTGGTCTAACGCGAGCGAACGCGGCACCCAACGTACGGACAGTTTTCTCATCTCTAAATGTTGATTTAATATGTAACAAACAAGTTCTTTTGGCATGTTCATAACCTCTGCTATCTCTCTCACTTTAATTTGGCGGTCGTCTAGCACCATTTGGTGAACGTTAACGTGTTCGGCAGAAACTTTTCTGACCACCCTCGTACAACACAAGACCTCTTGAGTCTTGAGGTCACATGTGGTGTAGTAGTTATCAAAAAACCTTCAAAGCCCATGTTCACGAGCTCGCAGCCTGGCAGGTGTTCTTGGAGGAGACGATTTAAAATGACATGCCCGAGCCTGTACGGTGTCAGTTACTTGTCAAAGATCCCCATCCTAAAGCCTAGTACACATCTAGCCACAAAGTCGCAGAACATTGTATCGATGGTGAGATCTATACGACGGTATAGGTATAGAACTGTCGCGATACATTGTCACGCGTCCACACCTAGCGCACTAGAGGATTCAAGCCAGTGCACTAACAAAATCGACGCGATGTCCCGATAAATTGCTATTTGTGCTGTTAACTTGTGCTTAAATAATATAAGGTTAATTAAAAAGAAAAAGTGTAACCCTAAACGTTACTGGAGGAGAGCACTATTCTCTGGGGGGATAACTATGGCTTTGGATCGATTAGAAAAATTGAAATTAGAAGATGGGATGGGATTCAGAAATTTTGTTCGAATGAGTCCTGCTGATTCGAACAAATCTGGAAATGGTTGGAGGAATTATTTCAAAAAATAACACTGTATTTAGAGAAACTATTCCATATAGATTTTTTGTATATATCATGATATGACATCTCATATTTTTGGGAGAGTTACTCTAACGCATCCCTTCTTTTATTCCTGTTTTTGTAATCAACAGATGTCTCATCCCAAAGGCAAGGGAGCGCTTGAAAATTTTCTATTAAACGTAATGTTACCTCCATGGCAGCAAGGAATAAACTGGAGCACGTGTCCCGGAACAAGTACACACTACGAAAAGTTGCGGAACACTGTATCGTGTTCCCCGTTTTGGCGGGAGACCTGAGGCTCGATACTTTTGTATCGCGACAGTTCAGGGACACCACGAAAATGTCCCCACACATACTGAGACTTGTCCTGCAACACGTGTTCCGCGACGAAGTCGCTAGGTGTGTACTAGGCTTAATCATACCTGGATAGGTAAAATTTAGGACTCCCGTGTATCTTGATCGGATTAGCTAATGTAGCCTTAAGTTAAGTAGATAAATGCCAGGCGGATATAGTATTTTTTTACAAAAACCCTATCAGAAATCTCAACTTCCATCGGTGACACTAGGTAATGTGGATGTGTAGCACTAACAATCTATTTTGCTAATTAGAACTACCAAAAGTTGCTACGACTCATCTAAGTACTATCGTTAACAACACGAATAACTTTAGTTTGTTTTGATCATTCAGTGAACGGTCTGGATTCCCGGGTTTGCTTGAAGTGTTTGTTTTTATTTTTTTAGGGCTTTTGTTGTTATTATTATCTTATCTAGGAGTCTCAGAACTTTCTTTATTAGATAAGTAATCTGATGTATTCATTTTAGTTTAATTTAAAAATGCAGAAGTATGAGAAATTGGAAAAAATTGGCGAAGGTCTCATGATTGTTCTAATTATTCCATTTTTGGGTTAGTTGCTATTTTTTGAAAGCCATTATTGTTTTAGGAACGTACGGAACTGTATTCAAAGCGAAAAATAGGGACACATTAGAAATTGTAGCTCTCAAAAGAGTGAGATTGGATGATGATGATGAAGTAAGCAAATATGAGAATTACATTAGTTTATTTAACAATAAGGCTTTGTTCGGTTGTGATAAATTAATTTTCATTAATTATATGCTTATTTTTAAGGGTGTCCCTTCATCTGCTTTGAGAGAAATATGTCTCTTAAAAGAGCTTAAACACAAGAACATTGTTCGTCTTTATGATGTGCTGCATAGTGATAAAAAATTAACCTTGGTATTTGAACATTGTGATCAAGACTTGAAGAAGTATTTCGATAGTTTGAATGGAGAAATTGACCTGGATATTGTTAAATCATTTATGTATGTGTTTATTTATAATCATACTTTGTAAGGAACCCATTATGGCAATACATATTTTTTTAGGTTTCAACTTCTTAGAGGACTAGCTTTCTGTCACAGTCATAATGTTTTACACAGGGATTTAAAACCCCAAAATCTCTTAATCAATAAGGTTCATAACTTACTTCATCAGATTTACTATTCCTATTTACATTTTTCCGTGTATTCTTGTTTACAAATTAAAATATAATTTTTTTCAAATTCCTCAGAATGGTGAACTAAAGTTGGCTGATTTTGGTCTTGCCCGAGCTTTTGGAATTCCTGTGAAATGTTATTCCGCTGAAGTTGTTACCTTGTGGTATCGACCTCCTGATGTTCTGTTTGGTGCCAAGTTATATACTACTTCTATTGATATGTGGTCTGCTGGTTGCATTTTTGCAGGTATAGCATTTAATTTTATCTTATGAAATATAACTATCAGGTATTCTTTGTCTTAATAAATCGACATCACACCTTTGTATATCACTTAGAATCTCTTACTCCTCTCTTTGTTGGCCGTCGACTTGGTAATTTCTTATCCAATTAGTAATAAAGTAAAGCATAATGTAATATAAACTAACCAATTAGAGAGGAATATATGATGTTCGAATCTTGCAGCAGGACTAAAAGATAATCACTTGAAAGCGACATTGTTGAGTAAATATTTTTGGAGAGAAAAGAACCAAGTTTACATTCCGCTATTCAATTTGTAAAAGATCTAATTCCCCAGCGCTGTTGGCCAGATTGACCCTTGGCCTCTTGAGTTATCCTCTTCCACTTCTCCTTGTTCTGTGTTTCTCTCTTCTAATTGAGGAAATCTAGCTTCCTCACTTCTCTTTCCACCTGCTAGGTTATGCCCTGATAATTCTAATTTCACTGTTGCTCTTTTTTCCACTCACTATTAACTCTTTCAGCTCCATAAATCCTGCTAACTATCTTTCTTTCAAATACTAGTCAGTTTGCATTAGCTTGAGACCTATGATTTGTGTAAATGGAATATTAAATAATCCATAGTCATAAAACATTGTAGTTTATATTCATTTTGAATTTTTAAAAAAATAAACATTTTATCCCAACAAAATTGTCAATTTTTGTTAAAATTTTAATTTAAATTTTTAAAAGCAAAATGAGATCATTTTATCTCATTCCTAATTCCTTCTTTATTTCAACGATACTCCACCATCCATATTTATAAGTCGATACCATTTTTTTGTCAGATTTATTCTAAAATTAAAACCTTTTGAAGAATCCTATCCACTATAACTCCCAATGATTAAGATATCGACGGTCCCTACGTACAAAGGGACATGTCAAAAACTGAGGTTTACAGGATAACGTAATGGAATTTCAAATCACTCTTGATTACGCACCCCTGAAAACCTTAGTTGTTGTTTGGTTTGTATGTAGGGACTGTCGATATATATGAGTTCTAATAAAAAGTCATTACTAAATTTTTAATATAAAATATTTTATAAATATGAAAGTTTGTTGATTTATTCTGTCCCATATGTCTAATAGAATTGGCAAATGCTGGTCGGCCATTATTCCCTGGCTCAGATGTAGAGGACCAATTAAAGAGAATATTTAAGTTACTTGGTACTCCAACAGAGGAAACATGGCCTAACTTGACTCATTTACCGGATTACAAACCATTTCCCGTATATCATCCTAGTATGAGTTTTGCTCAGGTAATTCCAATTTTTATGTTTTTTAGTGTATTCATCAATATAATTCATTTTGTCTCATCAGATCCTTAGAATGAAATTTTAGAAATGGTAATCTGGTGAATTATTGAATTGTTTTGTTTTGTTTTCTAGGTTGTACCAAAGCTAAATTCTAAAGGAAGGGATCTACTCCAAAGGTAATTTTTTTAAAATTATGATTAGATTGATTAGTTATTTAAATTAGAACAATGTTACATGCTACAGGAATTTTACCCTCTTAGAAATCTTTATGTAAGAACAAGTCATGGTTAAAATTAAAATGAAATATTACTTATTGTGGATGGTGTCATGATGCTATTGAAAGTGCATGAAATAAGAATATATTTGTAACATGTGCTAGATAACATGAATTTTACAAGATATTTTCCCGAAGAAGAAGGATAAATACCCCAAAACATCAACCATAACAATTTATTATTAAATGTATAAAATAAAGTTAATTTATTATTAAATGTATAAAATAAAGAAAAGAATGAAATTCTTTCACACAAAATAACCTGGAATTATAGTAATGTTATATAACTCTTCCAGAAAAATTATACGGAAATTTTTATATTTAATTTTAGTAATTATTAGATCATATTATAGCTGGGGTGGCCATAATGTAACTCACGAGCTGCATGCCATTCTTTCGTTGATCTCGTGTAGCTCTTGAACATAAGCTATGAATAAAAATAATATTAATTTTAAAAATGATAATAAAATTGTGGGTGATTGTTGTCCTGTTTCATCACTAATTAATTGCGGAGGGGGGGGGGGGATGAATGATTAAAAGGATTCAAACAAAGTGTCATTTCGGTCATAGAGGTTTGAAATATGGTTCAAGAAGAAAAATACTTACTAACAAAAGATTGTGCTAAAAGAGACTAAAATCAATATTTGGAACTATTTTGTGTGTGTATCACTATACTCAACACTTAAGTTCTTTAAATCTAAATATTGATCTGAATTAGCCAATAAACATTGAACTGAACTTGTGCTCTTCAAACACCTATCAGCCCACATGAACACTCATAAAAGTACTTTTCAAATGTAAAATATTTCTTGAAGTTGAACAATAATATTATAAGTAGACCCCACAAAGAAAAAAAACTACATTTATGAAATAAATAATGTGTCTTTTTTAAAATCATTAATAACTGCTGCGAAATCATGGCCTTAGGCATAGAATGTTATGCTAACCACTGTACCACAGTGTGTCTACCTTGATTTTAGGTACAATATGGAAAAATATTCACTTTTAGAAATAAATCCTCAATGGACATTTAATTTATTAACAAATTGTATATTATAGTTTAGGAAAATCCTGTAGTTATCAATCTAAAAAAATCCACTGTATTGCTTGGTTTGTTTGTGAACAGTGTTTTCTTTTAAATCATAATTATGATGTAAAAAGAAATTTGTTTAGCATAAATGATACCTGATTTGTTTAAAAATGCAAAAAAAAGTGAACTAGTTCAACAGCTTAACATAAAAAATAAAAAACTTAGTTATGACAGCTGCATTAATGACCTTGTGATGCGGCATTCATTTTAGCATTTAGAACCATTTATACAATAAAATTTCTTTGTTTCAACATCCGATATGGGTTCCTCTCTAACAAAGGTTATGTCTTTTCCTGCCTATCTATCACTAGAAAAGTGTCTACTGGGATAAGTTGATAACCAATGAAAATCTTTTTATCTCACTAAAATTAATAATGATAATATCTCTTTCCAAATCTCAAATAATTTATTTTAACAGTATGGTTTTCTTCATTTTTGAGGTTGTTAGTTTGTAATCCTTCCCAACGGATGGGAGCAGAAGAAGCGATGGCACATCCCTATTTCGCAGACGTTAACACAAAACCACAGCAGTGACAGTACTTTGAGGACATCTGCTGGGAGTTTCCTTTCCTAGGTCTCACTTAATCCTGAAATATTCTGTTTCAAATCCTTACCTCGTTGATATTATTTATTTTATTTTATTATTTTTGTTTTTTGTGTTTATGTATTTATTATATTTGAAATATTCATTTTGTATGAGTATTCTCACTAAATTAAAACTGATCTGAACCTAAACTTTTATCAGTAGTATACTGATTGTTTATGAAATAATGAATTATTCTAAATCATCTTTTATATATTTTGTTAATTACTATTTATTATACTGTATTCATTTAATATTTCATAATCTATTTGCTGAACCACAAATATTCTTAATAAAAATTTATTTACAATGACTACAGTGGACATCTGGTCAGATAATAAATTTTGAGGATAAGGAATATTGATTATTTGTAAGGATTTCAGGAAGGAACCTCTTGGTGTGTCCTTTTTAATACAACATGCAATATTGAGACTTATAATATTTATGTCATTTTTTATCGATGATGGGTTTGAAATTATACATTCTGTGTTAAAAGGAAGAATTTAATTTCTATAAAAAAAATATTTATATCATCATATTGACAGTAATAACACTAATTGACGTTAGTAACACTAATTGTCATACTGTATGACTGATAAGACTGCCTAATTCTAGACTTTTAATACAATTTTTATGAAGTGGAAAACAAAATAATTAAAAAGGTTTGTTACCATTTACTAAATAAATCGGTTTTGATATTTGTACAATTGTTTATTTTATTTATTTATTTTTAAGTGATGTTAAGGAGGCTCTAAGCAAGCTGCTTGTGCCTCTTGTGTTTCAATTGTATTTAGACCTCTAGTTGATGTTAATTTCTTAGTATTTCTGATTATGTAAAAATGTTGGAGGCATTTTCCCATCTGTAGTTTATGTACAAAACTATGTAAAAATTGAAGTAAACAAGAGCATATTTATTATAGTAAAAATGATATAATAATAAGTATTTTTATTTACTTTTCACTATGAATCCAATATGTTAATTTGGAACTCTGAGGTGTCATTATTTCATTCATAATTTGTTGAAGTATCTTTCAATGAGAAACTTCAAAAATCTTTTGAGAGGATAAAACATACTTTTCATTTTGTGTTTATTTCGATTTGTATTTTTTCCTTGAAAACAGCTCACTACTATGTTTTTTCCTCACAAAACATCTGTTGTTCTCTTGGCTTTGACATAATAATGATGGTTGAAACATTCAATACGTTTAAAAAACAAAGAGAGTCTTGTTTTCAATAACCAAGCCAGTGATTTTACCTAGTAACAGTAACCTAGTGATCAATTGAAAGACATGGATTAAAAAAAACATATGTATTTATTCGATTGAAATGATAGTTTGCAAAATTTCAATAAGTTACCTCTGGCGGCCAAAATTCTACTCTGTCCTACAGTGTCCTCTCAAAAAGGTCGTCATTTCTGTACCTCTGCCTCCACATAAACTCACACAAATATGAGTCGATCATGGAGCGATGAGTGCCATTTTCTTTTTTTGGCTTTGGCCCACATTGACTCACCTGTTTGAGTATGAACACCAGTAACTGTATCGACAAAATTTTTTGAATGATTCAGAGGAAAATGTCTATAATCCATTCCAAACAGTTTTTCGATTCTATTGTAGGACTTTCACTGATCCGACATTATAATGGAACCTGGTCTAATTGACGCTCTAATACACTCTGGCAGGGTTTGAGTTGTTCTATCAGGTGCTGTGTATAGAAAACATTCTTTCGTCTCACGACAGATCCCACCAAAGGGCCATTGCTGTGGATAGGACCGTCCAACGTTATACTCGTACTTGCGACGAGAGAAACACGACTTGTCAAACTCAACTGTCAATCCTTCCCCTCCAATAACTGTGGGGGCTTTTAATAAACTGAATGAATGAACACCTCCCTCAGATAATGTTTCCAATCAGTAATCGTACGTTAGCTCATATCAAATTCTTTCGAGCAAAATTTAACAGTCGTATATTCCTTTGTCCATGTATAATTGAATAATGCTACCTTATTTAATGGTAATTTACAATGACAGCCAATGTACCTGTATACGCGCCACATTCATACTGGCATTGCCTTTTATTGCATCTGTATGTGTTCCGACGTTTATAAAATTTCATGATGTGGACTTGTTTGCAATGCATTACTTTCGGCAAAATTCCTCTTTGTTCCAAAAATAACTTTGCCCCTTTCTCTTCATTGCATAATTCGTATAGTTTTAAAAGATTTATATTGGTTGCTTCATTAAGCCATTCATATTCATTCTCTCAGTAATACATTAAAATACCATTAAACATGTGTTTCATTTATGTATCCAGGGAAATAAAACTGTATAGCAACCGTTAATTAATATGATAAAATCACTGGAGGGGTATTGGAAACAAGAATATTAGTATATTATTTACATTGACTGATTTTTGACAAACTATCCTAATATGTTGTAATACATTAAATAATATAACAGTACAAAACCATATATTCTAGCATTTAGTTATCAAGTCATATTATTTTATTAACTGGTTTATATAGCGTATTTGTTACTAACCTTAAATTTAAAAAATAAAAATGGCCAAACCATTAAGTGTAAAATTTAGTTTAGGTGTTTGATTATGTAGGCCTGAAAAGATATGTTGCCTTTTAGTCCTCCTTTAATATGTATTGATAATTTCATTTTATAAATTGAACTATGTAATTTCCCTCATTATTATATTTATTTCAATTAGCTAATGATCTATGGATGTTATTAGAAGCAAAGAAAAGTTGTCATGTCAGCTGCTTTTGATGTTTTATTATTTATTTAATGAATTTACTTTCGAAATCTAGTCACTTTAGATTAAAAAATATTATTTTCCTTAATTCTAATTGTTGAGAAGTATTATTCATATTCGTTCACTATATTGAATGCTTGTTGATATTCATATATTGAACAGTATTTGTTGATAATATTCACAAGTATGTAAAATCATTTGGATGAAATAAAATTGATTATAATTCTTGTTAAAACATATTGTGAATATTTAGTTTGATTAAATTTCAGTTGTTAATATAATTATGTAATTATTATAGTAAATATCAATATGACATTTTATTTTATATTAGTTCCCACCCGCAACTATTTTATACTAGTGTTATTTTATATCTACTGCCCCAGTGAAATAGTGGTTTAGTCGACTTTTGTCCAACATGAGTTAATTGTACTTAAGCAAGTAGAATCAAGTCATTTTTGTGGGCCAAGTCTAGTTTTGGCTCGAAATGGAGTTATTGCTTCTTATAACATTTCAAGCCAAACTACGAGATTGATGCCTTCTCTGCTTCCCTCAATATAATTAACTTGCTCTGGACAAGTCTTACCACTTATTCACTGGAGCTGTAGATATAGTCCAAAGGGACAAGGCGATATTTGGTGATTTACTTGAAGAAAACTTTTAGATATGTGTAAATACAAGGTCTGTTCTAAATATTAACTTTTTACTAGTCTGATAACTCCTTTGTAGTGGTTGCTTTTAAAATTGGCAGCAAAAAAATATCCTAATTTTAGAACTTTAATAATTTCATTGAATCTAACTAACTGCGAGGCACAACAGTCCTTGCAGAGCCTAGACCTGCCCCTCCCCTCCCCGACGAGCTACCTCCACACCTTTGGGTCCGTCACCTTCTCCCTCCACCTTTGCACTCCAGGTCTTTTCAGGTCTTGCTTTATGTCATCAATACACCTTAGACGTGGTCTTCCTCGCTTCCTCTTTCTTCCTGATCTTCCATAGAGAGTTTTCTTGGGAAGTCTGCTGGGCTCTATCTTTTCCACATACCATCTCAGCCTTCCCTGTTCATTATATTGACAATGGTGGATTCCTGATAGAGTTTTTTGGAGTTCTACTTATATTTTTCATTATCTGCCATTGTCCATTCTCCTGTATTGGGCCAAATATACTTCGTTCCATCTGCTGGTCTTGTTATGTGAGTGCCCATTTCTTACTCCCATAGGTCACTGATGCTCTGATGACTTTTTTTTTCCATACCTGCCCTTTCTGGCAAACGGGGTTCAGCAGTGGTGCGTTAGTGCATTGTAGTCTTCCTCGACGAGGGCGAAGATCCCAGTTTTCCTTGACCGACTGGCTCGGTGTCCTTCCATTGCGGTGTAGGAGACCACTACATGTTCTGCTATCTCAGGGACTCCACACTGGGGGTAGATATCTCTCCTATCCTCACTGAGCTTTCCCCAGAACCCACCCTGTCCTGAAAGAACCTGCGAGACCCAGTAGTCCGGGAGGACCCATGTGGCTGCCAATCTCGACTGGACAGTGGGGAAGAACTTCCTCAAGGTGGAGCCTTCTGGCTTGCCACCCACCGTCCGTTCCTCTCCTCAATGGATTCCTCCCTCACTATCCTATCTGTTTCTCTGATGACTGTCTTGCATAGTTTTTTTTTTCCTAGATACCACTTCGATCTAAGGGTTTTATGCAGGGCATAACATCTATTTCCCGCAGCGATTCATGCATGCACTTCTTCCCTAGTATTGTTATCATTTGTGATTATTCGTCCTCAATACTTGAATTCTATTTCTCTGTTTATTCGTTTCATTTTTAATATTTTCCAAAAACATCAGTTATCGTGATCTTCAATATGGAAAGAGGGTGTAATTATGGGTAATGAGTTGATTTCGGTTATCTTTTTATCAAGAAATGAAAGTTTCTACTAACGTTTCGAAGTATAGATGATATATGTTTCTTGAAACGTCTATTTTCAGATAAAATGATTGTCGAAGTATACCCATTTCCCGTAATTACGTTCTCTTTTATTTACAAAACTCAGGATAACTTTTAGTATTTTTGGAAAATATTTAAAGGGAAACGAATATATAAAAATTGTTATGACTCAACTCGAAGGGACAACCTGAGGAATAATTACCATTGTTTTTTTACTTATCTCTAAGGAAGAAAAAGTGTGGGGAACAGATAAGACCGTAACGTAGGAATGATGTAACGTGACTTCTCTTGAAAGGACTTTGACTATCACTAGCTCAAAGCTGGAAACATGCGGAATATGTACTCATGGAAAAAGAAGTAAACAATTGCCAAAATAAAATGCCGAAAATCATCTGTTTTGACCTTTTGTGTATAAGGGAGGAACCATGTTACCATAGTAACAGAGAAAAGAACGCCCACCCCTATTCCCCCTCTATCCCCACCTGTATCTCTACCCCTCCTGCACCATCGGTGATCCGAACATTTCCTGTCACCTCTTCCAGTGGAGCGATGAATTCCGAAGCATTTGCTGCTGCCATCAGGCAACATATGAATACGACTTGTTCAGACTTACTTGAAAGGTTCAACCAAATGCGCAGGGAAATCACAGCTCTTCTTGACCAGTTTCAGGAAAAAGTGCTTGTGGAAGAGGAGAGCAAAGGTGAATTGTGTACTCGCTGCTTCGAGACGTGCAATCTCAAAGATGCCATGGATGTCATGGTGTGTGGAGTACAATGTCTTGGCCGCAGAGGCCGAAGAAGGAGGTCCAGGACTGGGACTTCTTCGCAGTCATCATCTTCCCTATCGGATGGAACTGAAGAAGCTTCTTCTGGGTACATCGGTCACAACTCCGTTCGCGACAAGCCGTATCTTCGGTTCAAGACCCGTAGTCGTAGCTTTCAAAATATTTTTTACTGAATGAGCAATGGTAATTCTTTATTTTATTTATGAATTATCTTCTTAAATTTTTATTTTGGATATCTTTCTGTTATCTTTATTTTTTGTTGTATTTTGGTTTTTAGATAATTAATTGAAACTTTTTAATTGTAAAAGTACAAATTTTAAGTCACATGCTTGCTTACTAAGCCTTGAATACAATATTGATATTGGGATACTTATTTTTCAATTCCCAATTCCATCCCTTAAATTATAAAAAATACATGCATATGAACTCTATGTTTAAAAATAATAACCACGTATCTACTTTGGATATTCGTTCCTCCTCATGTAAAAATCAAACTAGTTTATCTCTCAATTCAACCTAAAATATAAAAGAAAATACTCTTTTGAGTTTGCATGGCCACTATTATTACAAAAGACTTTGTTGGTTTCTTCTGATTTAGACAGTATTGATAAATTTTTCGCCAACGTTTCGTCAGCCATGCTGCTGACTCCTTCATGGCTGGCGAAACGTTAGCGAAAAATTTATCAACACTGTCTGAACCAGAAGAAACCAACAAAGTCTTTTGTAATAATAGTGGCCATGCAAACTTAAAAGAGTATTTTCTTTTATATTTTAGGTTGAATTGAGAGATAAACTAGTTTAATTTTTACATGAGGAGGAACGAATATCCAAAGTTGATAGGTGGTTATTATTTTCAAACATAATCTCTAGCATTCATCAAACATAATAAAAAAAAACTCTAGCTTCAAATATGTCAATAATTTCATCACAATTATTTATTTATTTAACGGTAACCTATGGTCTAGTGTTTAGCGTAACAAACTACTAAACCCAAGATCGCGGGTTCGTAGCCCGGCAGGTGGCCCTAGGATTTTTTTAAGGGAGTAAAAAATCCTTAGTTATGCCGTCCTTTGGAAGGGACGTTAAACGGGGGTCCCGAGCCTGTACAGGTACTAGTTAAAAATCCATATCCTAATTAAACCTGGATAGGAAAAATTTAGAGCTCCCACTAACATCGTCCGATTAGCCATAGCAGCATAAAATTACGTTAAATGAACAAACAACAGTTATTTATTTATGAATTATTTACAAATTATTGATTAATGATAAATTTGGCGATCTAATTGGGGACAAAAAGTTGTTTTATAATCGATTTTCTATTTATTTGGCTTTGTTAATTTTTAATAATTAGTACTAAAGATTGAAGGTTGACATAAAATATTTCTAATTAGTGAATGTATTTATGTACTTTATTTCGTCGTATGACAGTCTATCTTAATAGACTCGACAAACTGTTGAAACTGCTAATGATTTTTATGTTTTACAATATTTATGCATTTATTTTTAATATTCTGAGTAATAATTAGTCTCATTAAACCTAATTTTAAATTAATTTTGATACGATAAAATTAAAGCTTTAAATCAGCAAAGAGTATTCTGATTTTCCATTGAAATTTGTTGACCTCCGGTAGTTAAACAATATATTTTTATTTTCTCTCATAAATATAAAATTCTCGCAACTGTTTTTTTTTTCTACTTCAGTTGATAAGGGAGGATCAGAATACGAAATATAAAGCAGCAATAAAGGATTAAGAAGACTTAATTAAAAAGATATTTTCATTAAAATTAATTTAAAAAACGGAAAAATGATGTATCAATAATAAGAAATATTCAAGTACGTATGTATGAAATAAAAAAAAAGTTAAAAGAGGAACGAGAGAATTATTAAATTGTTTACATATTTTTTGTGCATGGCAACCCTTTCGTTTTTATAAAGGTTTAATTTTAAAGTTTGGTTATTAAAAAATAAAAAGCATTTTATAATGTTGAAAAATACGCAATTATCTATAAATATCTTAAATAAACTACCATCTATTTTAATCTATCAAGTGACTCGGAAGATACATAAATATTTTTAATGAAGGATATAATGATTATAGAATGTTATAGAAAAGTAAAGAAATATAGCGTCGGAAAGGTTATAATTACATTTTATACCATTACCTGTAATTTAACTAGGTTTTCCATACTTTTAAGTCTTACCAGTTTAATATAATGTGTGTGAGTATAATGTGTATTATATATATATATATATATATATATATATATATATATATATATATATATATATATATATATATATAATATATAATACACGTATAATTCTTAGTAGTGCAATGTTTTTATAGTAATTTTATTTTTTTCTTTCTCAGCCCTGAAGATGGCCTTACGGACAACGAAGGCCGAAACGTTGGCACTGTTAAAAAATAAGTTTTCTTATTTTTGTGTTATTATTGACAGCACCCCCTGACCAATTCTATCCTTCATTAGAATCTTCCGGTCATTTTCCTATTTTCTACTAACTTTTTACTATTTTCCTCTCTAACATTAACATTTTTATTTTTATTTTTTAAAGAGAAAAGATAGGCCCTCGACCGGGATTTGAACCCGGAACCTTTGTCTCATCGTGACATGTCACATGTCACGGTGAGACAAAGGTTCCGGGTTCAAATCCCGGTCGAGGGCCTATCTTTTCTCTTTAAAAAATAAAAATATTTATAACTCATAAAAAATGACCAATAATTATAAAAAATTATTAACATTTTTAGTTCTAAGTTAATTCATAATAGCTCTGTCTTGAGATTAAATGTCATTTCTTGATAATTCGTTGTCCAAATAATTTGTTTATGTTGGTTAATAAGTGATAAAAAAATCTATTGTTATATAAAATATTTTATTTTAAGTCATTTCAGGAGCCAAAGAGAATATTTTTTATTTTATTTAAGTTTTTGACAAAGAGTAGTAACTTTAAAGATAAGATACATTTTTTTAGCCATAAGTCTACTCATAATCATTAACGTAACTAGAGTTGACTCATGGGGGGGTTAACCCCCACCAGACAACCACTCCAGCATATCACTCCATTCAAGAACGATGACTCGTAATATAGGTATAATTTATATCATACTATAAATCATGTAGCTTCAAATTAAATAAATAGATTATGATATTTTATAAATGTTATTTATTTTATAAAAACAGTTTATTCATTAAAATAACTGTGTTTGCACTTTCGTTGTTGTGTTTTTGACATTATTGATCCTTACTTCTGTAATCCCATTATAATAACTTTGAAAAAGTAAAATCCTTCAAATTTTTATTTCTTTTAAAATGTTACTTACAATTTTTTTAAAAATTTCTTCTAAGCAAGGGGGGGGGGGTTACATCCCCAATAACCCCCCCCCCTCGTTACGCATATGCTCATAATCACTGTGAAATTTTATTGTTGAAAATTCATTGTTCTCAGAATAATTTCATATTGGTTAATATTGAATAAAAAAAAATGTTATGTATAAGTGACCATACGTCCCGTTTTGAACGGGACTGTCCCTTTTCTCAATCACCAGTCCCGTTGTCCCCAAACAAAACTCCGGGACGCAAAAATGTCCCGTTTTTCCAAACCGCACGGAAATTTAAAATTATGAATATTGCCAGACATGAGTTTTACGGAGGTTATATTTTTAAAAAAAGTTCCAAGAGCTTTATTATTATTTAAAATAATCACCAATTTTATTATTTGTTTCTCTGAAAAATATTAATATAATTTTTAAAAAATATGTCGCATATAATTAAACAATGACTGTTAGAGGAACTTTAATAAAGTTGGTGAACTGAAGATAGTGTTTTTTTCACATTTTTTTTTATAATTGATTTGAATATAATTGTAGAGGACAATGATTGTATTAAATCATACTTTTATGATAAATGAATAAATAAATGAAAAATATTAAAAGTTGTGTTTATTTTCATTGTTAACCTGCTATCAGTATATATAAACAAAGGTACCGTTCAAAAACAAATGGTCAGTTTATGTATACAATTGTTTGTGTGTAGATCTATTGGAATTACATGCACATATAGTTTTTCTTATAAAAAGTGAAAATTTAACCATACTAATGCAAATTTAATGCTTAGAATCATATTAATTGTTAATTATATTATTCGAAAATAGTTTGTGTTACTTTTATTGATCCCTAAAAGATCTAGTTTATTTTTAAATAACAATAATTTCCATATAATTTAATTTTATCAAAGCTTGATTTTACCAATGAATTAATCTACATGGCTTTCCCTAAATATGTTAAAGAATCGGGCTGGCTTGAATCAAATTTATAATTAAAAGAAGAAACATCATTGGTATAAATTTATTTCATCTTAACCATTGTTCAATAATTGACAGATGCCTTTGATGCATTTTTTTCTCATTCCTTTTCATACTTCATGAAATCTAGCTATTGGTTGTTATTTGTTCATTTAACGTCACTTTCTGCTGCTCTGGCTAATTGGCCGATGCTACAATGGGAGCTCTAAATTTTGCCTACCCAGGTTTAATTAGGATAGGGATTTTTAACGAGTACCTGACATCGTACAGGTTCGGGACCCCCGTTTAACGTCCTTTCCGAAGGATGGTGTAACTAAGGATTTTTTACTCCCTTAAAAAATCATAGGGCCACCTGCCGGGCTACGAACCCGCGATCTTGGGCTTAGGAATCTAGCTATTATTACTAAAGAAACGTCTTAAATTGCGTTTGTGAGTATTTGATTTATTGGAGAATTCACTATATTGCAAAAACTGCAAATGTGGTGATTCCTTAAAATTTATTTGTCATATTTTGAAATATCATTTATGGGATTATGGTCTCAGGTTCTCGTTGGACATCACTATCCTAATTATGCATAGGCAAACTCTAGGGCGGATCCAGGATTTTTTTCTGGGGGAGGCACAACGCGCAAACGGGCAAAAAAATCAACAGTAACTTAGAAATAAACTTGTAGTATTTATAGAAAGGTTTCAAAGGTTTATTAAAATATCTAAACAATAGTTTCACTCATGTTATTTTATTCATATATTTTACCAACTTTGACCACATGATTTGCCTATAACTACGTATGTAACGTAATGGATTTATGGAACGTATGTACTGCAATGGATTCTCCACAGTACACAAAAAAGTCTGTTTTTTCCCGTGCCGTGAAACTATTGTTTAGATATTTTTATAAACCTTTGAAACCTTCTATAAATACTACAAGTTTATTTCTAAGTTATTGTTGATTTTTTTGCCCGTCTACCCGTTGTGTCCCCCCAGAAAAAAACCTGGATCCGCCCTTGTAAAGGGGGGATAATTATTCCACTATTCATTTTTTTCTACTTAATTATAAATTTTGTTTTTAAAAAACAAAATATTGTTTTTAAATAGGAAAACAATAAAAATAAGAGGTATAACACTACAACCCTTGAAGGGTCTTGGGCTCAGTGCATAGATAGGAAGGTGATTTGTTCGAGATCACGCGCAACCACCAGGTTTTTCTCCCAATTAAGAATGCCCACTTTATAGAGACTGGGGGAGTGCCCCAGGAGGGTCTGTAGATATCACTGGGTACATCTATGACTTAACATGTTTAATGATTTATCTGCCACAACTGGATTTGAACCTGGACCTTCATCATAGCAACTCAGCTCTATACACACTGAGCTAAACCGATCCCTTTTTGCATTACAAACGCACAGAAAAAATATTTATCTAATTTTTTTAGGAATTTTTTATTTTAATATCTGTTTTATATTTCAACATTGTCCTTCTTCTTCTTCTTCTTTCGCATCACTCTTATGGTGCCTTTCAGCGTAGGGGAGCGTTTAACCAGGACTGCCACTCTTCCCTGTTCCTAGCTAGGTTCCTCGCCTGGCGGATATTTTTGCCTCTTTTCCTGCACAAACGTTCGATATATTCCAGATAGGACATTCTAGGGCGTCCTCGTGGTCTTCTACCTTCAGGAACGTAGTCCATCATCTTCAATGGGTCCCTGTAGTCCTCCATCCTCAGAACATGTCCAAACCATTTTAATTGGCGGGACTCAAGCATCTCCTTCATTGCCACGATTCTGAGTTCCTCCTTGATCGTTTCATTGCGGATACAATCTCTTCTTGTTTTTCCTGCGATCCTGCGAAAAAATTTCATTTCTGCAGCCGTGACTCTACTCTCCAGCCTGTCCGTTATTATCCAACTTTCGGCACCATATAGGAGCACAGGTAGATATTCCGACTTGAAGATGTTGAGTTTCACTTTTCTGTCTACTTCTCGCTTCCCAACAACAGCATTAGATCTGGTAGTAGACCGAGTTTGCTTTGTTTATCCTGTTTGAGATTTCAAAGTCTAATTTCCCAGTACCGTTCATTACTATTCCGAGGTAGGTGAAGTCCGTGACTGCTTCCATCTCTCCTCCGTTGCAGTATATATGGGTTTCTTCCTGTACCCTTCCTACTTGCAAGATCTTGCTCTTGCCGGTGCTGATCTGCATACCTTTCCTACGGAGCTCTTCATCCCATTCATTCACGGCTTTCTGTAACTTTTCTGTGGAGTCTGCAATGAGAACAATATCATCCGCATAAAGCAGAAGCTGAATCACTACAGGCAGGAGGTTTCTTCGGCCCAGGAACGTCCTTTCAGTTCGTCTTTTGCATATTGCTGCTATTTCATCCATATAAAGTATAAATTGCAACGGGCTTAAACTGTCACCCTGCTTTACTCCTTTTGCCATATCAAAGTGCCCAGACTCCTTCCCATTCAGTCTAATGATACCTTTGGGGTTTTGATATATAGACTTTACAGCATCCACCAGGCTTTTTGGGATGTTCTTAACTCTAAATGTTTCCCATATTTCGTTTCTTGGAACAGAGTCAAATGCTGCTTTAAGATCGAGGAAGGCGAAGTACATGTTCTTATCTCGTTCCCAGGATTTTTGTATGACATTTCTTAGAGAGAATATATGGTCTTGAGTTTGTCTTCCTGGCCTGAAGCCGGCCTGTTCCTCTCCGATGTGCGACTCCACTATATTTCTTATTCTACTTTCTAAAATGGACGTATATAGTTTGTAAATAACTGGAGAGAGGCATATGGCTCTATAATTGGAACACTCAGTCTGGCTGCCCTTTTTGTGTATGGGGATTATAATATTGTATTCCCATTCTTTTGGTATCCTCTTCTTCTCCCAAGCTTTTTGAAAAAGCATTTGAAGAGACCTGACTAGTTCCATGCCTCCATACTTTACAAACTCTCCGGCTATGTTATCCCGTCCTGGAGTCAACATTGTCCACGAATGGGAAAATATTTTCTTTCTAGAATGTCCACAATTAGTTTTTTATAAACGAATTCGCCTAAAAGAAGTTTTGCATTTCCACAGAGAAAGAAATCATTGGCTAATTCGTATCGGGATTTAATTATTCGTATTTTCATTGCTCCATTTGTTTAAACCTCGTACATTAAAGACTAATGTTAATCCAGCTCATATTGTTCTGTTAAAACAGCATAATTGCATGATAATACCCGCATACGGACCATTAACTTAAATATATTTGGCTTTTGGTTGAATATTATCCCTAAAGAGCTTATAAAAATAGTATTTCCTTTAAAGTGCTTGGAATCGATTTTTGATTACTAGAGGTGAAATAAAATTGGTCCCGGACAAAACTCATTTTATCAATTTCATTATTATCTCGCATTTGTTTATAATCTATCTAATTTTATTTTCAAAATTTGAAATGATGCCACGAGTGCCTTGAGATGATTTTAAAAAGAGCCCTTCAAAACGCTTCCTTCTGATTCCATTGATGTTATTATTTAGCATTAAAGATTTTTTTTTCTAATCAATGATTCACAATAGTTAAATAAGCCATATTTTGTGATAATTCATTTTCATTAGTTTTAATAAATTAATGAATTTGGAAACAGACGTACTAGTTGAATGTAGGATGCTAACGTCAGGCTTTGGTACAGTCGGAATTACTTTATTGATAATCCATAGAGAGAGAAAAAGAGTGAAAAAAACAAATTTCTTCAGATGGATATCTAAAGGTTTTCATAAATACTTTCTTAATGTTAGCTTTTAATAAATGAGTTAAAGGGGTGAGCTGATTACTGTTGTCATATAAAAACAGACTTTTTTTTAAATATTTAATTTGAAAAGAAAAGATATGGCCAGGACCGGGACTCAAACCCGGGACTTTCACCTCTCCGTGGCGACGCCTCAACCATCTCGGCCATCCTCGCTCGCTTCACGGCCAAGCGAGTCATATTTAATTAATAAAAAATAATATAAAATATAAATATAAACTATCATATTTAATTAATAAAAAATAATATAAAAGGCAAAAATTACAATGAGGGATAAAGAGGAAAATAGTTGACTAGAAGATCTAATGTGGGATATAGATAGTCTAGGGTACAGTCAATATAACACAAAATAAGAAAAACTTATTTATTATGAGTGCCGACGTTTCGGACTACGTTGTAGGCCATCTTCAGGGCTGATCGAAGCCGGAGCCAATTTGGCGTATTGTTAAAATAGAAAAAAAAAATTAAAATAAATTGAACATTCTTATTGCTTTTATGTTAAATATCATGTGTTTTGTTATATCATCTAAAAACACTTAGTATTGAGCAGTAAGGACATAATTTAGGTAAATATAATTAATGTAAAATGGAGAAAGACACTTTCTGTGCTATTGACGTGAGAGGCTAAATTTTTATTGAAATTCGATAATTATCTTTTAAAAAGATAAATTTTCGTTTGATTTTGATAAATCATTTTAAAATAACTTTTAAATTTTTTATGTATAAATATGATTTGATCATAAAAACAAAATTTGTTTCAGATAAACAGGCTAAAAGATAAGAAGATGTATTAAATTTGATGGAATAAATGGCTGATATAAGCCCCGAAGATGGCCTACAACGTAGGTCGAAACGTCGGCACTCATAATAAATAAGTTTTTCTTATTTTGTGTTATATTTACTGCACCCCAAGACTATCTATATCCCTACAATAAGGGGTAGTTAATGCAATATTAATAATCCAATTTATGCCATATTTCTTTATAAAATATTTACTTCATTAATTGAAAGTATATAAATAGTTGAAATGTTCATACAGTAAGCAAAATTATTTATTTACTACCCAAGAATTTTTTAATTTATCATAATTTTAGATAAGTCTATTATGATTTTTTAGTAACGTTCCTCTTGCATGTTATAACAATCCATTAAAAAAAATTTAACTTTCCTTGTTCGGTTGCTTTTAAGTTATGCGAGGTACGAACGTAAGCACAGATATTGTTGGATAATTTGTGTACCCATGGCAACCATCCCCTCTAGCCTTATAGTGTGTAAAACCTTCTTGGAAGGTTATCCTCTCTCATGTTTTGTACTTATAGTTTAATAAAGCTAAGTTTCACATTATGTCTCTTGTGTCTGGTCCTAATATATCAAAATTGTAAACTAACAGGTTATGGGCCCAGGCCAGATGAAGTAAGTTAGTGATTTTTTGTTTTTTGTTTGTGAAAAATCTTTTTAGTTAAAATCAGTGTTTTCGTTTCGTGTATCCGTTATGTCTCAGTGCCAGATACCGGTTGAACGTCTAGAAGGACGTGAAAATTTTGACACATGGAAATTCGCAGTGCAGGCCTATCTGGAAGATTTGGAACTGTGGGAATGTATAACTGAAACTGATCCCGACAAGAAAAAAGACACGAAATGCCGATCCAAGTTGATTCTATTAGTTGAACCGGTGAATTATGTTCACATTCAACATACAACCACCGCCAAAGAAGCATGGGAAAATCTAACCAAAGCTTTTCAGGACGACGGATTGACGAGACGAGTTGGTCTTCTCCGTATTCTTGTAACCACGAAATTAGAAGACTGTGTGAACCGGATTATTACCACCGCACATAAATTAACGTCTATTGGTCTCAGTGTGAGTGATGAATGGGTAGGAACAATTCTTCTCGCTGGATTGCCAAGCCGTTTCGAACCCATGATTATGGGGATTGAGAGTTCGGGTTTGAAGGTAACCGCCGATTTAGTCAAAACAAAGTTATTGCAGGACCTTTCCATGGAAAAATCGAGCTCAGAAATTTATTACGGCAGTCCAAGTTCAAATTCCGCTTTGTACGGTCACAGTTCAAAAGGAGGTTCTGTTCAGTGGAAGGGAGTTCAGAAATACAGGAACTATGAAGAAGATAAGGCTGATAAAAAGCCCCCCCGAGGTCCTCGGTGTTTTCAGTGTAACGGTTACGGGCACATCGCCAGGAACTGTCCTTCATCTGCAAATGATAAGAAGAGCGTAAACAGCCCAGGCAAAGGTACGTCACTGTTTGCAGCATTTTCAACGCAGTCATCTGATAATTCCGAATTTTATCTGGACAGTGGTGCGTCCTGTCACCTCTGTAAGAGTCAAGATATGTTAGAAGATGCTAGAGTAGCTGAAAAAATATCCATCACTGCCGCTAATAATGAGAGAATGACGTCAGATACTGTTAGCAATATTTCATTACCAGTGACGATTTCAGGTAAGTCCTCAGAAGTAAATATTAATAACGTATATTATGTTCCAGAATTAGAGGTTAACTTGCTATCAGTGAGCCAAATTGTCAGTAAAGGACATCGTGTGGTCTTCAATAGCAATGGAGCTAAAGTTTTTAATAGCCAGAGACAGCTGATTGCCTCTGCTAGCTTAGTGAATAATTTATTCAAATTGGACGTTCCTCCCAGGGGTACGTGTGCATTATCAGCGAAATGTGAAATGACACTCTGGCATCAGCGCATGGGTCATTTAAACTACGATAGCCTACGTAAGTTGAATATTGTTTCTAAATCTTTAAATCTATATAGTCAAAAACCTAATACAGCCTGTGATATTTGCATATTAGGAAAAAGCCACCGTTTATCTTTTCCCAGGAGTGACTCCACTACTGAACATTGTTTACAATTGGTGCACTCAGACCTCGTAGGACCGATGGAGGTAAACAGCTTAGGAGGGTCCAGGTATATATTGACATTTCTGGATGACTTCAGTCATAAGTCATTCATATATTTCTTAAAATCTAAGGATCAAGTCACTGATTATTTTAAAATTTTCAAATCTTACGTTTAAAATCAGACAGAAAGAAAAATTAAAATTCTGCGCACTGACAATGGAGGAGAGTACTGTAATAAAATATTAAGGGATTTTTTGAAGTCGTCAGGTATTGTGCATCAGACCTCCTGCCCTTACTCTCCACAGCAAAATGGAAAGGCCGAGCGCCTTAACCGCTCTCTTTTAGATCGTGCAAGATGTCTGCTGATAGAGTCAGGACTCCCAACCGTTTTTTGGGCAGAAGCAGTAAACTGTGCAACTTATCTTTTAAACAGGTCGCCGTGCAAGTCTGTAGTTACAACTCCAGAAGAAATGTGGACAGCTAAGAAGCCTTCTCTTAAACATCTTCGAATTTTCGGCTGTAAGGCATATGCACACATCCCTGGACTAAAGCGAACTAAACTCATATCTAATGTGGGATATAGATAGTCTGGGGTACAGTCAATATAACACAAAATAAGAAAAACTTATTTATTATGAGTGCCGACGTTTCGGACTACGTTGTAGGCCATCTTCAGGGCTGATCGAAGCCGGAGCCAATGTGGCGTATTGTTAAAATAGAAAAAAAAAATTAAAATAAATTGAACATTCTTATTGCTTTTATGTTAAATATTATGTGTTTTGTTATATCATCTAAAAACACTTAGTATTGAGCAGTAAGGACATAATTAAATATAATTAATGTAAAATGGAGAAAGACACATTCTGTGCTATTGACGTGAGAGGCTAAATTTTTATTGAAATTCGATAATTATCTTTTAAAAAGATAAATTTTCGTTTGATTTTGATAAATCATTTTAAAATAACTTTTAAATTTTTTATGTATAAACATGATTTGATCATAAAAACAAAATTTGTTTCAGATAAACAGGCTAAAAGATAAGAAGATGTATTAAATTTGATGGAATAAATGGCTGATATAAGCCCTGAAGATGGCCTACAACGTAGGTCGAAACGTCGGCACTCATAATAAATAAGTTTTTCTTATTGTGTTATATTACTGCACCCCAAGGATGCAGCGAACTAAACTCAGCCCCAGGTCTACTCCTTGCATATTTGTGGGATATTGCCAAGACACAAAAGGGTATAGGTTGTATGATCCTCAAAAGAAAATTAGTTTTATATCAAGAGATGTAACATTCTCCGAATTTCAGTGGGACAGTTCATTGTTAGAAAACATTTCCGAAAGTTCTGATAGAAACTTCTATGTGTTACCCAACAAGTCTAATCTAGAAAAAGAAGTAAATGTTGAGGACAACTCTGGTCCTGACTTCGACGACACAACAGAATCACGGACATCGACTGATGATGATGATGATCCTCCGGAGAGTGACGTACAGTCTGACAATGGTCCTCACATCACTAACTCCAGTATGGAAGACCTCTCCACAGCTACAGAAACCAATCATGATGACGATCCAGATTATGTTCCACCAACGACCGTTCTGACATCAACATCACACCCAACAGTGACTAGACCTGTAAGAGACAGACGATCACCTGCTACGCTGGACGACTTTGTGAAGTATTCAGCTTTCTCTACCGGCTCCGAGCTATCAGATCCAGGATCCTATGATGATGCGTTACTTCGTCAGGACAATCAATTGTGGATTGGTGCCATGGAGCGTGAATTGAAGGCTCAAATGGATAACAGTACCTGGGAATTGGTCGAACTCCCAGCTTCAAAAGAACCCCTTGCATGCAAGTGGGTCTTCAGAACGAAGAGGGATATCAGTGGTAAAACAACTGGCCATAAAGCGAGACTTGTTGTCAAGGGATTCGCCCAAAGGAGGGGTGTGGATTATGAAGAAACGTTCTCGCCAGTTGTCAGGTACAGTTCCATCAGATACCTTATATCGCTGGCTGCAGAGTACAATCTGGACATTGATCAGATGGACGCCGTATCCGCATTCCTTCAGGGAGATCTGGAGGAGGAAATTTATAATAATAATAATAATAATAATGTCTTTATTTATTCTGGGACGAGTCTCTATAGAATAACAATACAGGCATTGTAAGCTATTAAATCTTAGAGTGTTAAATAATTACTTTTAATTAATTATTACAATTAATTTAATTAGTGAGAACGAATAAAAAAATGAACAAATAAAAAATGTGAATTACCTATAATAACAGTATTTCAAAAACATATTAGAAGAAAAGAAAGAAAAAAAATTAAAATAAGTTTACAATAATTATATAAGAGAAACAAATTTATGGTCACATATATCAAATTTATGCCAAGAAAAAAAACAAAAAAGAAAGATTAAACAATATTATCCGAGATTTACCTTTCATCCCTTTTTGTCCTTTTTAATATCTATCTATATGACATTAATAATACATATGTACGTGGTTTAAATTCCACACACTCAAATATATGAATACAAAATAACGCACACAAATGTACATCTAAAAACATCATTCATTCATCGAATAAAGAGAGCATTAAGTCAATACTGATCCCCTACTATTTTCGATTTTTTGGGAATTGTAGGGATAATAGGTGCTGGAATATACGGGATTTGAAGGTTGGAAGATTATTGGAACGACGAATGGAAGAAGGTATAGAGTTCCAAAGGGAGGAGGATCGGATCAGGAAAGCTCTGTCAAAAGCTGCAGTTCGGTGGGATGCTGTATATAGATCAGAGAGCCGAGAACGGATGTTGCGGGAGAGGACTGTGGTTTTGAATTGAAGGAGATCGAAAATGTAAGATGGTCGACGGGATTGGATAACTTGGTATAGGAAAGATGCTAGGACGTACTTACGGCGGTAGGAAGGGTAGAGCCATTTCAATTCTTCGTAATATCGGGTCACCGAATCATCTCTAGGGATCCCAAAGATGAATCGAACGAAGCAATTAAGCAACCGCTTTAATTTTGCTTCGAGATCCCCAGAGATACCCCCATACACCGAACAACAATAGTCAAAATGGGGGAAAATTAAGGAAGAAACTAGGAGTTTACGGATTTCAAAAGGGAACAGGTGACGAAGGTAATTGAGACGCTTTAAGGTGGAGAAGGTATGACGAGAAATTTCAGAGATATGGTTTTTCCAGGAAAGGGTCTGGTCAAAAGTAATTCCAAGGTTTTTGATAGTTGGGTAGAATTTGATAGGATTATTGTTTAGAAGGAGGATTGGATTATGGGGAATAGTTTTAAGGAAGTAGTTTGACCCTATTATTATTGCCTTGGTTTTGTCCACGTTCAACTTTAGCTTGTTATCCATTGCCCATCGATTTATTCGATTCAGGTCATCTTGGAGTTTTTCGGTGGCTAATATTAGATCGGAAGGGGAAAAGGATAGGTACACTTGAAAGACATCGGCATAGACATGATACTGGGAATGTCGGATAAGAAGTGGAAGGTCGTTTATGTAAATGGCAAATAGGGTGGGGGATAGTGATGAACCCTGTGGGACACCACGGGATAGCGGAAGGGTTATGGAGGGAGGTTGACCGGGGACCAAAACATATTGGGAGCGATCTGAGAGGAAAGACTTGAACCATCCTAGAGCACTGTTGGATAGAGGTAAGTTTCGTAGCTTGGCGAGAAGGATATTGTGGTCTACTGAGTCGAAGGCTTTGGAAAAATCTAAAAGGATCAGAATTGTTAATTTACATGTCTCAGCCACCTGGTTTCAGCGATGGAACTTCAAGAGTATGTCGTCTTCGAAAGAGCATGTACGGACTCAAGCAAGCTAGCCGAATATGGAATCAAAAATTGGATGGTGTTTTGCAGGAATTAGGCTTGACACAGTCAAAATTTGACTCCTGTGTTTATTTTAAAATAACAGAAAAGTATATGATAATAGTGGCTGTCTGGGTAGATGACCTGTTGATTTTTTCAAACAATAAAAAATTGAAAAATCAGGTCAAATTGCAACTTTCGAAATCATTTAAGATGACCGACCTTGGTGAGGCCAATTCGTTTTTAGGCCTTGAACTAATCCGTGATCGACAATCAAAGAAAATTTGGCTTAGCCAACAAAATTATATTGAGCAGATTCTCAAACGATTCAAGATGGATGAAGCAAATCCAGTATCAACTCCGATGTCAACCGGTGAGAAGTTTTCTAAAACTCATGAGCCGCAAACAGAAATAGAAAGAGAAAAGATGAGAAAAATCCCTTATCAAGAAGCTATTGGCAGCCTCTTGTTCGCAGCCCAAGTTTCAAGACCAGATATAGCGTTTGCTGTAAGTAGCCTGAGCAGATTTAATAACAATCCAGGCTTGTTGCACTGGGCAGGTGTGAAACGGGTATTGAGATACCTCCGTGGAACCTCCTCATACAGGCTAAAATTTGATGGATCAATAGTTGGACCCGTTCATGGATACTATGATGCCAATTGGGCTAGTGACCCAGATGAAAGAAGATCAGTGACAGGTTACATGTTTATCAAGTGTGGCGCCCCGATATCCTGGTGCACTAAGAGACAACCCACTGTAGCTCTATCAACAACAGAGGCCGAATATATGTCGATGTCCTCTGCAGCGCAGGAAGCATTATGGTTAAGAGGCCTCTCTGATGAGATTCAGCAGACTTCCAAGAATCCTACCCAGATCTTTTGTGACAACCAGGGAGCAAGGAATCTGGCACTGAATGGTGCTTATCAGTCGAGGACCAAGCACATTGATGTACGGCATCATTTTATGAGAGAAAAGGTGCAGGCGAAGCTTCTGGCCTTCATATACATCCCGACAAAGAACATGATCGCTCATGATGACTCCTTAACTAAGGCGCTTGATGTGGATAAGTTCAGGGAGTGCATCAAGTGCCAAGGACTCCACAAATAAGGAGGGTGTTGGATAATTTGTGTACCCATGGCAACCATCCCCTCTAGCCTTATAGTGTGTAAAACCTTCTTGGAAGGTTATCCTCTCTCATGTTTTGTACTTATAGTTTAATAAAGCTAAGTTTCACATTATGTCTCTTGTGTCTGGTCCTAATATATCAAAATTAATAGATACTAAACTAATAGATATCACCTTAAGTGATATCTGTAATAGAAACTAATACCATAAGTGATATAACTAATAGAAATCCAATTTGGGAAAATCTTTGGCATAATTTTAATTATTTCTGTTTCTAGGTCTAACATAGAACTTGACAGACGGATTACCCATTGTCTAGTGTTCTAGTTAAATTATGAATGGTTTTTACTGTGTATACATGTGTGTGTGTGTATTTTTTTATTTAATAAACACATTCAATGAATCAAACAATATCTCCATTACAATTCTGGATTAATTTTACGTATTAACTTTTTGAGCATTTACTAGTTCTTGTTCACTTATTTCCGAATGAACTTGCCTTAGTTTGACCTGTTATTTCCAGAAATCTATCACACCAATATTTTCGGAAGCAATATTCAACTGACTGAACTATGTATTGCCTATGTTCAATGTTAAAATCAATGTAAAAAAAACTATTATCTGATAAATTTAATTGTTATAATGTCCCTTATTCATATTAAGTTTATGATTAAATCAGAACTAAGAATGGGTTACAGATTGGGATCTCTTTGGTCAATTTGGCTGATTGTACTTTGTTAGGTAGGTTATCAGGAATCTAACTGTTATAAAACAAGTTGGAGGGTTTAAGGGCATGGTGTTCGAAATGGCTTTGGAAGACAAATTGAGTTTACAAATCTTGACTGGTTTAATCGTGATTTTACTCACGCTTGGTAATCAATTTATTTATATACATTTTTTTCTCCTCCAATATTTAAGTCCTGTTTTGGACTTTACCTTTAAGAAACATATGGAACTTGATGGTCTGAATCACACCATATTATTTTTTAGTGATTCTTATTCTTCGTCGCAGGCGTATTGGTAGAAAAGCAGTATTATTGACTGGAATTTGTGATTCAGGAAAAACTTTACTGTTTGCCAGATTAGCGCATAATAAATTTATCCATACCTATACATCAGTAAAAGAAAATTTGGCTTATTATATCAATGAAAGGGTATAATTTAAAGTTATATTTCTTAATATAATATTGTAAGTGATATTATTTGTAATGCTCCTATTTATTGTATAACACATTTCCTTTAATTGAATAAAACAGGGTACATTGCAGCTGATTGATGTACCTGGGAATGAAAGAGTTAGAAATAGGTATCTGGATGAATACAAGTCCTCTGCTAGGGCTTTAGTTTTTGTCATTGATTCTTGCAGTATTCAGAAGGAGATTAAAGATGTAGCTGAGTAAGTATATTTCGAATTTAATAAATGAATTATTGGCTTAATAAAACAGGAATAGGTATTTAGATAAATGCTAGATGTTCGCATGGGCTTTAGGGTATGTGTTAATTCTTATAGCAGAAGATTAAAATTATTGCTGAGAAAGCATTTTTTAATTTAATTTTTTCATAAATTATAGGCTAAATTCATATTATTTAATTTCATATTATTTATTATTAGATATAAAAGAAAAGCCAAGATTCAAAGTTGGCAAGGATGCTTTATAGACCTAGCTAATACTATGCCTTTCAAGGACCTTTGATGGTTATACATTTTCATTTGCATGCTGGTGGAATGTATTCAATTTACGAACATAAACAATATTGGGTGGGGTACACATGTTTCTCTTTAAAATTATTTAAATTTTTTTTAAGTTAATAATTTGCTTTGTTCATTTAGATATTTATACAATCTCCTGACTGATAAGACTGTTGTTAATAACTGCAGAAGTATTTTGATTCTATGCAATAAGCAAGATGTGCCTATGGCTAAAGATGCTGGTGTTATAAAATCGCTCCTTGAAAAAGAGTTGTAAGTATAAGTTTTGTAAATTAGCATAAAATTAATCATTTACTGGATACCCACTGGTTGTTAATTTTCTTTTCTATAGGTGTTGGAATAAATACACAGTAAATATATATATACAGTAAATATTAATATATAGAACGTTTTTTTTTTTTTTTTTTTACGGGGGTAGGTGGAAATCTTCAAAAGACACGGATAGGTCCGTACCTATCCGTAGTGTGGGATTTTTACCCACTAAAACCACCTCCCTACACCTGTTTCCCACCCTCCACGGGACCACCGTTAGGCATTACTTCATAGAGGGGGAGTGGCTCTGTGCCGCCTCATTGTGCTAGGCTACCTCTGTTATAGGCACGCCTCTCCTTCTCTTCCTTCCTCAGCTTCTTGATGACATCTGCGGCCATGCGTTAGCCAGCTGTCCAGTACTCCTGTGAAAGCAGCATCAGGCTAACGATATTGTCGGCTGTCGCTCCTGAGCCACAGACTCCTTTAAAATCATTCAGTTCATCTTGAAAACGGGGACAGCTGAAGAATACATGTTCCACCGTCTCCTTTATTGTTGGGCAGCTTGGACATTCTGCTGTATTGTCCAGCTTAAACCGTAATTGGTATGCTCTGAAGCAGCCATGTCCTGTAAGCATCTGGGTTAAGTAGTAGTCTACTTCCCCGTGGCTCCTATCCACCCAGGGTTCGATGCGAGGAACCAGCCTATGGGTCCACCTCCCGTTCGTAGCCATATCCCAGTGTTGTCATCTTCCTTTCCTCAGTTCTGGGGATGCGAGCAACTCTTTTATACTAACACTGTCTCTCTTCTGTGATCAGTTCTATTGGTGGCATCCTGGCCACTACACATGCAGCTTCGTAAGAGACAGTGCGAAACGCGCTGATTACCCTCAGGGCACTTCGACGATAAATGGACACCATTGGTCTCCTGTAAGCCAGTGTGTCCAAGGCACCATTCCATATCGGGGCTGCGTAGAGAAGGATGGATGAAGTGACACTCGATAATAATAGTCTTCGACTGTTTCTAGGCCCGCCTATTTTGGGCATCAGTCGAGCCAGTGCTGTGGTCACTTAAACCGCAGCCTTTCATCGATTATTACTCCAAGATATCTCAGCGAGGGCTTGGACTGGATCTCTTTTCTGCCCACTCTCAGAGTTATTTCTTCCCTCCTTTTGCGGCTGCTAATAAGAAGAGCCTCTGTTTTCTTGTCTGCAAGCTGAAGCCCCACCGAAGCCAGCCAATCACGGATTAGTGAGATACTCTGGTTGGCCTTCAGGGCCACTTCACCTTTGTATTAGGCCTCAATTACCACTGCAACGTCGTCAGCAAAACCCACTGCCTTGGCACCCTCTGGTAGGCCAAGCCTGAGGATCCTGTCATACATGATGTTCCACAGGACAGGCCTAAGCACTGAACCCTTGGGTACTCCGCCAGACACCTTGAAGCTTTTGGGACCGTCCTCTGTTGAATATATTAGGGTCCTGTCAGTAAAATAATCAGTGATAATGTTCTGGATGTACATGGGGACACCCATTTTCTGCAAAGCGTTCAGAATGCAGCTTCATCTCGCCGAATTGAAGGCGTTTCTTACATCCAGTGTAATGACGGCGCAATTGTCGCTGACGTGCGACAGTCAGCGATATGTTTGTTCCACCAATAGACCGGGCGTCGACCTATGCCTTTGTTGCTGCGCTCCATAGCTGCATCACACGCTATGTTGATCAGGCCCATTACCTGATGGGCCTTATCCTCTGCAGTGCACACAAGGTTCCTCCATCATAACTTTAAATGCTTCTTTATCAAAAGTCTTGGCTTTCCATCGAATTGTGCTCTTCTCCTGCCTCTTTGACATTGGTTTCCGGATGTGTGTGTGTGTGCATGTGCGTGCGTGGGTGTGTGTGGGATCATTTTGATCCCATAAGAATTTTAGGAAACTAGTGTAGCAAAACAAAAATTTATTTTTTATTTATTTGTGTTTTTTATATCAAATTTTTTTTTCACGGAACACCCTTAGAAGCCGTGCTAATATCATTATTTTCATTTCTTTTCATACCCCTTCTCTCATTTAATCTCTTCGAGTGTATCCTCGCCACATGTCCGTAGAACCTTAATCTTCTTATTCTTATGTCCGTTTCTAAATCTTCAATAATAATAAATCTTCATATTATTGTACAAAACTTCATAAATTTGATCAGTTGGATTAGCTACATATTAAAAATAAGTTTTCATTGAAAATTTAAGACCTAAGAAATGGGCACTATTTCATTCTCTGTCTATTGTTGTAGATTTATAATATGAAGTGTTCCTGAAAGTTGAGTTTGATAATATTAATATACTAATAATATTGTATTATGTATTAACATATTAATAACATTGTATTAGTAATAATATTAAAGTTATTACTAATTCAACATTATGTTTGGTTAAAATAATCACTTTTATTGATTCAAAGTAAATTATATCCTATATTTAACATCAACTGTATAATTTTTCAAATTCAAGTTATATATGTAAAAAAAGTTTAATTTCAGATTTGTCTCAACTCCTAGGTTCCTGAAACTGTTATTAGTTTTTTAGTGAATTTAATAGTTTTTCTCAGGGATTTAGTCAAAATGAGTTTAGTTCCGTTAAAAACTTCTAAGACCTTATCTTTGTTAAATCATCTAAGGCCCACAAAGATAGTGTAGTTAACATTTGGTAAAATTTATTACATAGTTTCGCAGTTAAATGATGTTATCACTAAAGAAAAAACATCACTTTTAATACATTCTCAATCACCCAATGTTACTTATCATTTTATTGTATTTTATTTTCCTTTTTAGTATAAAAAAAAAAAAATTAAATTTGCATGTTAGGGTAATTTGATAATATTAAAAATAATGAGAATTGTTTTTTTAATAAAAAAAATTAGAATCTTCCTGGGTTAAAGAATTATTGCAATTGATTTTTAATGTACCCAATACCTAAGCAAAACATCTTTTTATAATTACAAGATACATTTTGATTACAAAAAAAAAAACACAAATAAAAAGTTTATTGGAAGATTTGGGCAGTGATGACAATATTTCTATTTAGAAATGAAATTTAAATGATCCTTGCTGCTGCGATTTACAGTTGACATTTCAAGGTTAATTTATTATAAATTATAACATAATTAAAGTGCCTCTGAGATAAGAATGTTTTCCAATTATGTCTTTATGTTGTGAATCATCACATTAATGAGTAATTCTTTAAAAAAAAGATCATTATTATTATTTTATATTATTCATGTTCGCTTTATCTTGTTTTAAGTAATAAATAAAAAGTATTATTATGGTTCAAGTTAGTGAAGACCTTAAACAAATCTTTAAGATGTTTCTTATAAATTTTTTTGTGCTGTTTGTCTTATGTTATGTTTCAAATTTGTTTGGTTTCGACTTGAGGAAATACCTATTTCTTGTTTAGTATTTGGATTGCTGCATTTGTATGAATTATGTAAGTAATACTTTGTTATAAAGATCTGATCATTAAACTGTGAGAGTTAGTTTTAGTTTATTTCGTGGATCATATGCATGTTAATTGCAACCTAATTTGAGTATAAGAGCATAATATAACATAAGTCTATGTGCTATTAATAATTAATTTTACTTATGTGTGTTTCGTTCAACAGAAACACTGTTCGGGAAACAAAAGCCAGCCAGCTCCTTAGCACTGATGAAAATTCTTCAGAGAATAGAACAGCATTAGGTTCTCCTGGTCAAGATTTCAATTTTGATCAATTTTTACCTAAAGTTGAATTTGCTGAGTCATTCGCTATTGATAAAGAAGATGAAGGACCAAACCTCGATGAGCTGAAGAAGTGGTTGCGAACAGTTTCTGGCTAAGAATCCATCCAAGTCTTAATTTGTTTATTTATTTTTTTGTAAATATTCTCTTCTTCAAATTTTAATATTTTGTTACAGTTTAAATTTAATAAAAATATAATGAGAAATAGTTCTTTGTAAACATTGTTTTATTTTTCTGCTATACCTATTATGTATTCTTGTGCTTCTAATTTATTAATTTTATTATTCATAGTTATCGAGTCAAGTTTTCTGTGATTGAAAGTGGTTATGATAGGAAGTTTGAGATAAATTATAAAGCTCCTTTAATTTTGACTTTAGTAGAATGATGATGAGAATCCTTTCAAAATGTAAAGGCCGAATTCATACAGTTCACAAGTTTTCTATTAAAAAAAGGAAAAAGTATATAATAAAAAAAAATATGACCAGGACCGGGTCTCCCACGTATCCGTCGTGGTGCTTAGCCACCTCAGCTGTCCTGGTTCGCTTCTTGGTCAGACATCCCCTTTCTTTTCACTGGTCCTATATCTCCGTGTTCTCGCAATTTGCGATGTATACATGGGGAGAATATTCATACATCATTATGTATTATTATAATTTATTTATTTTTATTTTATTGTTAGAGGTTATAATTTTTTAAATATTTTATTTGAAAAGAAAAGATATGACCAGGACCGGGACGGAGATATAGGATCAGTGGAAAGAAGGGATACGACTGACCGAGAAGCGAACCAGGATGGTTGAAGCACCACCACCATGGACAGGTGGGAGACCCGGGTTCGAGTCCCGGTCCTGGTCATATCTTTTCTTTTCAAATAAAATATTTAAAAAATTATATCATATAACAATAAAATAAATTATAGAAATTAAAACAACAAATAGTTTTAATCCTTTTTCCTTTTGATTAATAATCGAGTTCAGGTATGCAAATTATTCAACACTGGACCACCAGGAATAAGCTCAAAAACATGCAACAGAAACGAATACTTTTCGAAATAGTTCGCAAGGAAAACATGAAAAGAAGTTCACTACAGATAAAGCAGCAGATCCGGTATATTAGCATATAACAATTATATATCAATTTGATAAGCAAAGATGAGATTCATCAGTTGATCAGAGGTGATACAAGAAATATATGATATATATATATATCTATCTAATCTTCGTGGAACAGGTTCCAGTTTCAGTTCTGTCAAATCACAAGTTTATCAGAAAATATTTTGCTGTGCATCTTTTCTTTCAGTAAGCCGTCAAAAGAAGATGAAGTAAGCCGTCAGAAGCAGATCTTGAAAAAAGAAAAAAAATTTAAGCGAAGAAAAGAACAGTATATTATAGCAGCATTTAACTGATAAGAGATGTACTAACGAGCTGGAAATGGTATTGACAGGTCAATATATAAAATTGTAAACATAAAAACAAATTAAAAAGAAAAAGATTTTTTCTGAATAGAATATTGGATATTAGGGAGTGATAGCTGAGTTCCACAAGGCTGCAATAGTTTGATTAGGTTTTCCATTGTTCATATTCTACAAATAAGTCTAAATTTGAATATAATCACAATGAAAATTTCCGTACCCAGGCATTCATGCATTTAGGAGGTGCAATTGAACAGAGCTCGAGACAATCAGAATATTTATCTACCTCACTTTTGAGAATATTATTGAAAGTATATACGAAAAAGCATTACAGAATACTTCAAATGAGAGACCAAGATTTTCTGGATCTCAACTAGTATTTTTCCAAAATGCAATATATTGTAGTTCCGCTTTCAAAAGTCGTATCCCTCGAATTCAGTAAAACTGTTTCGTTTGTTAAATGAATGTGCACAACTCACTTAATAACTTTATAAGCATGATTTATTTACTATAAAATAACACACATGATCAGATACAGTACCAACTGATAATCACCAATAGAAGGGAGGTTACAGCAGTGTAGCCACCTTACAATGTAACTACATATTATCCAAACATCCTCCCCTCTAAGACTACCAATACCAAAATGTATAGCTATTACAGAAAACATGATTAACATAAATCAAAGAAAATAACATACAATATATAAAATACAAGAAGTAAACACTACATCTAATCATACAAGGAAAGATACAATACATGAAATAAACATCATAAACATAATTTAAATAACAAATACAATTTTAACCGACATTGATTAGTTTCAATCTTGAAATCTTGTAGGTCGCCTTATTACACGTCCTGACCTGGTACGGTAACCTTCGTGGTTATTTACAAAATTATTACCAACATCCTCACTAGTCAGGCAATCATCGGGTATTTCATTTGGGTTAATATTACAATTTCCATTACTTTCTAAATCATCATCATAGTTCATTTCAGATAACTCTAAGTCATTACAATTGGTTTCAGCTAGCTGGGGTTTAAAATTTATACTATCCCTATTTAAATCTACCGCCGAAAATAGTGGTTTTTTGAATTTTCTAATGAACCTGGAATTTCTCCTGTACCTTTTTCCATTAATATCAACTATGTAAGATCGAAACTCTAACTTTTTTACAATATATCCTGGAGACCATAATTTAGTAAATTTATTCTGAATCAGCACAGGTTCTTGTGCAACAAAATCATCTGGAGTTTTAGAACTTTTGTCATATACGGTTTTTTGCTTATCTTTTTGCATACTACAATTATTATTTACAACAACTTTTGGAAGAAGATCATTATTGCGAATTGGTAATTTGGTTCTTAGGTTTCTACACATCAATAATTGAGAAGGAGAACAATTCAAACCTGCCACTGGCGAGCTTCTGTAGTTCAGAAGATATAAATTAAAATCTTGGCCATTGGCCTGGCATTTTTTCAACATGGATTTGACAATACCAACATACTTTTCCACAAGACCATTACTCTGAGGATAATGAGGACTTACTGTTTTAATTTCTGTAGCCCATTGTTGGGAAAAATTTCGAAACTCTGCTGAGCCAAAAGGGTTGTTGTCTGCAATTATGATTCTTGGAATGCCAAATCTCGCAAAAAGTGGCTTGAGCGATGCTATGATGGTAGCACTCGATTTATCTTTTATAGGGATTACCTCCACCCATCTAGAGTAGTAATCAACAAGGATTAAAAAAAAATGTCTATCGAATTCAGCTATGTCAAGTCCGACCTTATAAAATGGGATATTCGGAATATCATGAGGGAGCAACTCTTCTTTTATCTTACTCCGCTGAAACGTTTGGCAAACTAAACAGCCTGAGACCAAATTAACAATATCCGACATTATTCCTGGCCAATAAAAAAAACTTTTTACTGTACTCTTTATTTTGTTTAAACCTAAATGGGTCTCATGCAATAAACTCAGGATAAAACGCCTTAACACAACTGGAACAATTAACCTATTCTCTAAATACAATAAGCCGTTTTCCTCACAAATGTTATTACGAAGCTTATAAAAATGAACCACTTCGGGAGCAGTTGAATTTAGTTTTGGTGGCCATCCATTACGATAGAATTCAGTGATCTGTGAAAGAGATGGGTCCTTTTTGGTTTCGACTACAAACTGAGAATATTTTTCTTCCGTGAAATTGACCATAGCTCCTAAACAGTGCACTCTTTCTAACATAGATGGGTCATCTTCAGGGTGAGATTTGACAAAATTACGGGACAAAAAATCTGCTATGTACATGAATTTTCCCGGAAGATATTTTAACTCAAACTGATAAGGCATCAGCTTCAACCTCATTCTTTTTATTCTATTATTAACTATCTTATTTATATCCTTCATAAAAATAGATGTCAGAGGCGAATGATCAGAAAAAACAGTAACATCTGAATGACCATACACATATTTGTGAAACTTTGTGAATGCATATACAACAGCAAGCATTTCCTTTTCGATCTGTGCATAGTTGCACTCACAATCTGTTAATGACCTACTAGCAAAAAGAATGGGTCTACCCTCCTGTAAAAGAGCACAACCTAGGGCATCCTTACTAGCATCAGCTTGGATTTCCACTTTTTTGGTAGGATCAAATGACCTCAATAGTGTTGCATTTCCAATAAGCTCCTTCAGTTCAAGAAATTTTTCATCATGATATGAAGTCCATAACCATTCTGATCCTTTTTTTAGTAGTAGTCGGAAAGGGGATAAAACCTGTGATAGGTTAGGTAAGTGGCTTCGCAAGTAATTTACCATTCCCAGCATTTTCTGCAATTCCTTGACATTGTTAGGTGCTTTTAATTCATTGATAACACGGATACGATCGGCATCCGGCTTATGCCCATTTTCATTGAACAAAAACCCCAAGAATTTAACCTCTTTAACAAAATACTGAACTTTTTCAGGGTTGAATCTAATATTATTTTTTCGAGCTACACTCACAACATTATTCACTATACCCTGTAATTCTTCCTCTGAGTCCGCAGCACACAAAATATCATCAAAGTAAACTATCACTCCCTGCAAATGGCCAAAATACTTTTGAGTTAATTTTTGAAACAATTCAGGCAATACAGATAACCCAAATGGGGCTCGAAGATATTTATAAGTACCAAAAGGTGTACTAAATGAGCACAAATCACTAGAGGCCTCATCCAAAACCAATTGATGAAAACCTTGTTTTAAATCAAAAAGGCAAAAAACTTTTTTATTTGCAAGTTTGACAGCAATATCCTCTATGGTTGGGATTTCATAATAATCTCTAATAAGATATTTATTTAATTGCTGAGGGTCTATACAAATTCGCAATGATGAGTCTTGTTTTTCCACTATAACAATATTGTTGACCCACTCCCTTGGGCTGTCAACCTTTGCAATTACCTTATTATTTACTAAATTGACCAGGGTTTGTTCTAATCGATCTTTAATTTTAAACGGAACTCTGCGAGCAGGACTTGATTTTGGAATGGCACCCTCTTTTAATTTTAATGAACACAACTCCGGAAAGCAACCTAAACCCTTAAAAATGTCATCATTTTGCATTATAAACCTTGATAAGTCTTTCCTAGTTTTAACAGGTTCTACTTTTTTAATTAAATCTAAATCCAAACATGTTTGGAGTCCCAGAATGGGAAAACCCACATCATGTTCAATAACCACAAATTCTGCTGTACAATATTTACCCTTAGTACTAATCTGTAATTTAACAGTACCAATAGGTTTTATTTTGAACCCTCCAAATGCTTCCAACACAGTGCTAGTTTTGGAGACATCTGGGTTGTTCATGCCTACTTTGTCTATCAGCAGTTTCAAAGATAAAACATTTGTTTCGGCACCAGTATCCAATTTAAATAAAATTAATTTGCCATTAATTTCTATATTTTCCAGCCATTGACAATTTTTGTTTTTATTTAATTGATTTACTTTGATAGAACCAATATTAAAGTCAAAATCAAAATCACCTGAACCATCGTGATCAGAAACACCCACATTTTCAAGTTTTTTCAAATCCCTGCCGCACATTGTGGCCCAGTGACCAATTTTATTGCATTTAAAGCATTTTTGACCAAACGCAGGGCAGCGATTCCTTGAGTGCTTCTGCCCACAACGCGTACAGCCAATGAATTTACTTTTATTAACAGAAAGGTAATTATTATTGGTCCTATTTACATTTAGATTACTATTATTACCTCTCACTAACTTGCAGATTTCCAAATGACGTTCCTCCTGTCCCTTGATGACTCGTAAATTGTCCTCTGCCATTTCCACTGACTTGCAAAACGCTATCGTTTTTTTCAATGAAGGATCCTCCCGAAGCAAACGTTCCCGAGTAGATGCAGAACTAATGCCCAAAACTATTTGAGCTTTGAGGAGTTTATCTTCTTGGTCCCCAAATTCGCATGAAGAGATGAGAGACCTAAGTTCAGCATAAAAATGTTCAAACGGCTCTTCTGCACCTTGTTTTCGGTTTAAATATTTAAACACCTCCATTGTAATATTTTTCTTCGGAATACAATAATCTTCAAGGACAGCAAGTATTGATTCAACAGTTTCCTTGTCACTGTTTGATGTTGTTATTGCTGAATAAATTTTTAATGCATCTGATCCCATCAAATTTTTGAGTCTGGCGACCTGGACCTCTCTTGATTTGTTGACAGTTTCCGTTGCTAGCAAATATATATTAATTTCGTCTTTGAATAACTGGAAATTTGCAGAGACATTTCCTGTTGACAGGTTCAACACACATGGTTTGTTAAACTCCATCCTGAATTCCTATTATTATTACGTTGAGAACTTCAAAATTCAAATTACCGACTGCGCCATGTTTCGTTTGTTAAATGAATGTGCACAACTCACTTAATAACTTTATAAGCATGATTTATTTACTATAAAATAACACACATGATCAGATACAGTACCAACTGATAATCACCAATAGAAGGGAGGTTACAGCAGTGTAGCCACCTTACAATGTAACTACATATTATCCAAACAAAAACTGTTGATCTGATTAATAAAATTGACTCTGATTAATAAAATTGATGATATGATAGCTGACCTTTACCAAAATAAGATAGATACTCTGAAGTTAATGGATCGATAATTTTATGAAATTAGTTTCGCCAAAATATGTAAAGATTTAAAGAGAACGTAAACTTATAGATAGACATATAACGGTTCTATGTTACATTGTCATAATTATTGTTCTCATTATGGAGTAACAAAGTTCTATGTTATTTTATTTCTTCAATATCTTTCATTTTTCATTTATAGTTTTGATGGGATCCTTTTCCTGCTGTTCAACGTCATCCCACTGCAACTATAATATTCCATCACCTAAAGAATCCGATGGGCTAAATCTTTGACATTGTTTTTCTCATTTTCATATAAGTGTATCATAGAACTTTGTAATACTTAGGTAGCGATATGTCTTTGGTTACGGGACTCATGTCATGTGGCTCGTCTCACCTGTCTCTGATCACTGACTCATGTCTCTGCTCACGCAACTTATGACCCTGGTCACGTGACTTACGTCTCTGGTCAAGTAACTGGTGTTCGTCATGTCGTCACGACTTATGTCACCTTTCTCTGGTCAAAATCTTTATAACTTCTTCTAATTCTTTAACTTTATTGGTCTTTAAGGATTATAAGTACGAAAATGTTAAACCTTATTCAATGTTTTCTCCTAAGTTGAAACAATATGATTGTTGTTGCTGCCGTACTCTCTCTTATGATCATATTTTTAGTTTTTCCAATTCTTATTTTGACCAGTTTCGTTTTGTCTAAACCAATTCCTTGTGTCAGATACTTTTCAGTTTTTTTGTATCTGATTGATACATGCTAACCCCTGACTAATGAATCCCATTTGTATCATTACTAAATACTAGGCCACCACAGAGCCCAAAAATCCGACCCTTTATAGACCCCATATACCTCCTACTGTTATCAGAAATGATCAATAATTCATTAATAAATCTATAAAATGCAAAGCCAATACAATACTGGAATGTTGGTACTTAGAGGCCCGAGTTAAATTCCTTCGTAACCAGAGCTTTCTAGCCCGGAAGTAGCGTGACTTTTCAATGTACTAAAATTTTAATAAAAGAAAAAATGTATAAGCTTTTTAATAATGGACCAATTGTTTTCGTATTGGCCTACTAAGGACCACCTCATTTCAACTGACTTTTTTGTATATCGCCTTGATATTCGCCCTTTACTCCCTCATTAGTCGCCGGTCCTTCTCCCTTCTTTCTTCCGTTCATTTCTTTCCTATCTCCAGATAATATGAATGGATATTATTTAAAGTGTTAGAGAAGAAATTAGTTGACTGGAGCTTCTAATGTAAGGATAGAGATAAGTGTGGCAAACTTAATAAATAAGTATTCACTTATTTGGTGTTTCATTTGACTGCACCCCCAACTATCTCTTTCATCACATTATTTAAAGTGATTTACTTTAAAGTTGGAAATCAAGCGATGATATATTTTATATGGTGATTACGGTGAATATTATACAATGATAGAGATATGGTGGATGATTATAGAGTTAATATTACCAGCGATTTTAGCTACTAGGGTTATTACGCTATTTAACTTGGCAATAGGGTTATTTAGGCAGTCGATAAATCACACAATTGCTTCTATTAAGTAATAGATGCCGTCCAATGTAATATTGTTCGGGCCACCCCACTAATTCTTTTTTTTGCAGTCCCCACTTTGTCTTCCTAAGGTCATTTTAGTCAACTATATCCTATCTTCAACTAAACATGTTACTGCAATGTTTCTTGCGTACACTACGTTTGGATACCTAAAAGGAACTGATGATTTTACACTCGCGAACGCACCATTATTATTATTTGAGTATTGAAGTTTATACTCGCGAACGACGGCTCTTTCATTTCAGATGTAATTGAAGTACATATTTAGAAATTGTTTACATATTTAATTTCTCTTACTTTCCTATATTTGTTCATTGTATTGCCATTTGATAAAAGTAGGAGCTGAATTAAAGCGGTCCTGATGCCTGCCGACTATTCTTTTTTTTTATCCAGGTCAAAGTACATTTGACGTTTAACCTGATAAGCAGGTCTAGAGGTAGGACAATTGTCGGTTTTAATTTCACTACTGCATAATGGCCGATAAGAAGAAAATACCTGAGAAGTGGAGCTTACAATCAGCTACACCAATACTGCTTTTATTGGTGTCCATTCCAGTTTCCATGCTTATGTGGGCTGGCAATTTGGCATTTTCTCGACTAAAACTAGGGACTGGGGGTAAGTAAAGCAGTATATACTGTTCTATTGACCGATGCATTTACCTTTATAATAAAAAAATGATGTTTCAGAAGTGATTCCACCTACGAGATGGCTCGCTGCTACTCTCATCCCACTTGCTTTTGCTGCTTGGGGTCTGAAAAGAAAGAGTATAAATAGAAGTGGAGCTTTGATTGGTAATATTACCAAGTACCTCATTTGATAAATTTTGATATTCCGGATGAATTAATAAGTTTGTATCCTGTTATTGCAGGACTTATGATTGCCTTTGTCTTAACACTTGCCAGCTACGCATTTCTTATGGACCTCGTAGTATTCTTTGTAACATCTTCCAAAGCCACAAAATACAAGCAAAGTGTCAAAAATAAAATTGATGTGAATTTTAAAGAAGGTATGTGATAAATATAATTACTTGTAACAGAATTGGTGTTACTTTATTATGACATTAAGTTTATATTTATTATGAGAATACTCATGGTTAGGTTCAGGATGGTTAGGTATTAACGATCTTACTAAAACTATTCATGGCATTAAAGTCATTACAAAGGATATAAAGAAAAGACTTAATTTTTTTTAAATTAAAAAATATTGTGTATTAGTCAAAGCAGTCAGTGGTTGAACTTTAAATTTCAATCTATGATTCAAAAATTTTTACCTTTCTCCAAACTTATTTTCCTAGCTAGCTTAAAATAATAATATTTTCAATATTAAGTGCTTTTTAAAGTTTAAAAGTTTGATTTTCTTAAACAATTTATAATTCGGAAACTATTAACGAGAAAATTTTTAATCTAACAGTTTTTCTTTCTTGATAGTACTAACTATGTGCTACAACTTTATTGCATCGTTATTTAACATTAATCACACAGAATATATGTTGATAGATATATCTCCTAGTGAGTAATTTAGATCAAATCTGATGACAATTTTAATGTCATGAGAAAATTAAATAATTTTTAAAGAAAAATGGCCTCTTTTTTTTTTTTTTACACGATTCGGCCAGCAAGTACCATGTGAATATCTCTTAATAATCTTCTTCACACTCTCCATCTTCCTTCTACTATCTCATCTTCCTGGACTGTTCCTCTCACTCTTCCTTCATCCATTTTCTCCCTCGTCTATCCTTCCTGCAAGAACTCCAATTTCTTTTAGTTTTTTTCCAAAAAGCTCTCTATCCAAGCAGTCCTTATCTCTGATTTTTAGTCTATCCAGTTCCTCTTTTATTTGCTTCACATATCCACCTATACTCTTATAGCTTAAGACTTTATCGAACATTTTTTTTAGTTCAGCCTCTTATTGTTCATTCTGACCATGTGATCATAGAACCTCAGTCTCCTGGTCCTGATGGTTGTTTTAAGATCTTCCAACTTTCTTCGTTGGATTTTCACCTAAACCCCTCTTTTGTTAATTTGGGTCCATGAATCCTCCTCAGAATTTTTCTCTCAATCTTCAGGACTTTATCTATACTCGGAAGGCATCGGTTTCCATACCATACAGTATTGCTGGTCTTTCTACTGTACATTAGCGCCTTCTTTTTGCATTGGAGGACAAATTTTAAATGGCCTCATTATTATTTATAAAAATGATTTATTTAATTGTTGATTTGGTGTGAATTGGCACAGCCACATGATAGTCTACATTTATATTGTACTTATTAATTGCAGTTTCATGAATGAATCCTCCAGGTTCCCAAAGGAATTGGATCCAAGGTTTGTGTAACTGCGGGATGGCAGCTCAGCTAGCTATCCTATACCTATTGGACAGTGGATCAGGCGAGCGCCCGATTGATTTCAGTATTGACTTCAGGTCTTCCTGGCTCTCTGCAGGCATATTAGGTAACTATTGTATTTAGTAGCGTACTTAAATAGTTGTTCATAGTCGATTATTGATTTCGATTTTTAGAAGTGAAAAATTCTTTAGGCGTGTTTAGGGACTTTTGGTAAGGGGTAAACTTGTAGCTTCGCATCAGCAAGATGCTCAAGACTGGCGACACCTAGCGGCCTGAGCATGAGTTATTCAATTTCTTTTAATCAACTTTAGTTTAAAGGTTAGAATTCCATTGATGTAAGAATAATTATATTTATCAAAAAAGTTATACAAATTGCAACATCAATAACTAATTGAACTTTTCATTTCTCCCAAAACAAATATATTTGTAATAGTTAGAAGTATTTTTTATGAAAGTTCTAATGATAAATGAATTGTTGTGCTTAGCGATGATAATAATGAAAGTAAAATCTATGTAAATAACAAATACTAGTTATAAATAATACAACTATAAATTAATTATTATTTCAATTAAATTATTGATATTATGTATTAAGCTTATGAGGCCCATCATATGTTTAGGTTAATAAATAAACTACTTGAAATTGTATATGATAATTGTTCGGAGTGTCAGTATGTGCGGTAATCAGACTAATGTTAATTTTTTTTTTAGGTGCTTTTGCTTGTGGCAATGCCGATACATGGGCTTCAGAGCTGGGCACTGTTCTTTCCAAGCAAGATCCCTTTTTAATCACAAATTGGAAACAGGTTCCAAAAGGTAAATATTCTACAAGAAGTTGTTGAGTTTTACTTAGTTCAATGTGACTATTAAAAGTTAATTGATCTAATACAATAGATAGGTATTGTTCTATAAAATGGGCGATATTCTCAAATTTTTTTTGTTATATAGGTGTGAATGGTGCAGTGTCTTGGGTGGGTCTAATTTTGAGCTTTTTGGGTGGAGCTGCTGTCGGTGTTGGACACTTTTTGGTGTTATATTTATGTTCTATTCCTCCAAGCTCTCAGCCACAGTGGAGGATAATTCCCATTGCTGCTTTTGCTGGCCTTATTGGCAGTATGATTGATTCTCTTCTCGGAGCAACTTTGCAGTATTCAGGTATTTCATTTATTTTTTTTTTTAAATAAGTAATTACGAATAAGTTTTCTTTTAATGTGCAATGCATGTGGCAATTTGCATTTAAAAAAAAAATTATACGTGTGTCCCCTAAATGCCGCTACACACGGTCAGTTTGATGTGAACACAACAAACTGAGTGTGTGTAGGCTAAATTGATGTGAGCTCACATCAAAAAACTGAACTGACGGACTGATGAAAATTCATCATTTCGGTGTGACACACCGAATTGACATCAGTCGGAAATGAGCGTGTGTACTTTCACGTCAGTTCAGTGTGTCACATCAGTTTTCTGAGCTTGCGTACAGGTGTCGTTTGGATAGATATCACCCTTTTGATCGCTTTCCAGAGTAGTACTTCTCATCTGTGTGTTTATTATTTTAAGTGATAATATGGTTAGTTGGGGAAAATACTTTCTTTTAGAATTTATAGAACTATTCAGAGGGGAGGAATGTTTCTGGAAATTAAGGTCAAAAGACTAACATAACAAACAAAAATGAGAGGACTCACTATATAGAAATAACAATTCATCATCCGAAAACATGAAGTAAAAATGGTGTTTAATATATTAAATACATAACACAAAACGCAATAAGAGGGACTGGAGCTTCAAATGGATAGCACATTGAACTTAAACACCGAAGTGAGTGTGTGGATGTGAATATTGTGTTCAGTTAGAAGTGACAGTTAGAAATGATCACATCAAACTGACACACCGAAGTGAGCGTGTGGATGCGAATTTTGCGCTCAGTTAGAAATGATCACACCAAACTGACCGTGTGTAGCGGCCTTAATGATTCTAGGTAAAAATTAATTACTGGAAGTATATTTGGACTGGATTGATCACCAAATAGACTGAATACTATATATATATATATATATGACAGGACTGCATTTTATCTGATATTTTAGAATTACATTTTGAAAGTATACTCATGATATTAAATATTGATAATAGCATTTATTATTTACAGGTATTTAATATTTATGTTTAACTCATGATATTAAATATTGATAATAGCATTTATTATTTACAGGTATTTAATATTTATGTTTAACTCATAATATTAAATATTGATAATAGCATTTATCATTTACGGGTATTTAATATTTATGTTTAACTCATGATATTAAATATAATTATACGGGGAATTATGATTATATTATATCAGTTAATTAATAAATTAATTAAGTTTATATGGGACAAAAATCTTAATAGACTACATAAAATTAGAGAGGAGAGTTTTCTCTATAAACAGGGTATGAACCTGATAGCTTTAAATTTAGCTTACCTTTCTTAATTTATATTTGGGTGTTAGAAGCACAGGAAATTTTGATTTTTCAAGATATGGTTTAATTCCATAAAATATAATAAGAGTATATTAATATACATGTTCTATTCTACCAAAATAGTCCTATTATTTCAGACATCTTATTAATGATATTAAATATTGATAATAGCATTTATTATTTACAGGTATTTAATATTTATGTTTAACTCATGATATTAAATATATATAATAGCATTTATCATTTACAGGTATTTAATATTTATGTTTAACTCATGATATTAAATATTGATAATAGCATTTATCATTTACAGGTATTTAATATTTATGTTTAACTCATGATATTAAATATTGATAATAGCATTTATCATTTACAGGTATTTAATATTTATGTTTAACTCATGATATTAACTATTGATAATAGCATTTATCATTTACAGGTATTTAATATTTATGTTTAACTCATGATATTAAATATTGATAACAGCATTTATTATTTACAGGTATTTAATATTTATGTTTAACTCATGATATTAAATATAATTATACGGGGAATTATAATTATATTATATCAGTTAATTAATAAATTAATTAAGTTTATATGGGACAAAAATCTTAATATAATAATATATAGAATATTGATCCAATTTTTTTCTATTCACTGTGCCAAATGATTTTAAATGAGGGAAATGATCCAAAGTTTGATTTTTTAGCTGATTTTCCCACAGCCTCAACTTTGTTTTAAAGGCTTGTAAACATGAATACATTTGAGTGACAATCAGATTTTTATCCTGTAACTTTACATTCAGATCACAATCCACCAGTCATTGTCGTAATCAATTGGGTTGCCTTTTTCTAATACGAAAGCTTGAATAGGGTAGTGTTATGCAAAAAATCTTTCTTAAACTACTCCTCGCCTGAGCCAACGAACTTCGGTGAAATAAGGCACACCAGAAAACTTTTCGTCCAAATCTTGTTAAAACTGCCTGAACTGTCGGTGATTTAGTCCTCTGCTCCTTATAAAATTTACCATTTTAATTATAGGTTGCATGACATGGTCCATTTTTAAATGTTTGAATGCCAATGCTTATAGGCTCTCGCTTGTCTAGGCACGCGCTGCCCTCTCAATTACTTATAAATGTAGTGTACGCATTTTAAAACTTCCATAGAGGAATCGAGTGAAGTCTAAAAGCTCAAAAAAACATGATTCTTCTATCTGTGACACATTGCGATCGCGGGTCGTATCTTTGACATGACTGCCCTACGGTAAAAGTATATTTAAAATTATTTTGCTAATAATGATATAATCTGATGTGTTAAAAATAAATATTCTTCTTACATAAACAATAAGTTTTTATCTCCAACATGGGAGTTAGAATGTTATACGGATGATATTCAGGAAGCAAACACTGGTCAGGAATAGTGGAGAGCTGATACAGGTAAATTTTTAGTGTTTTAACTTCATTTTTCAAAGAGGTATTGTGTAATTTTAAAAATTACAAAAAATAAAATTAACTCGTTATGATAATGTTTTAAGTTTTTTTTTTTTTTTTTTAATGTTGTTGACCTTCATGTTTGACACATAAGGTGTCAATAAAAAGAATGGTACGATAGTTGAAACACCTGGACCGGGAGTGGAGTATATCTGCGGTTACAGGGTACTGGATAACCATTCCGTCAACCTCTTGTCAACTATTCTAACAGGACTGATAACTCCAAGAATCGCAGTCCTCTTTTGGCCGAAATAAAGACATTAAGGTAATTCAAAAGTTCATTCTCGACTTTAATTCTGCATTATGTGAAGAATTGAGTCCAACTCATCTTCCTGTGTATGAAGTGAATAAATTAAACCGCAGAAAGTGTTTCCATATGCAACACTTTCTATTGATGTTAATTTATTGAATTGAATGCTTCGATAATAAACATTAATTAATGTATATAATCTTTTTAAATCATAATAATGTAGAATCTTGGCAATTCTTATAATTCATTTGAATTACCCTATGTTAATAGTTTATAACGACAAAAAAAATCTCAACCATCATAACTTGGTTAGAATGGGTTCTTAATCTGTCGAGATAACTCATCTTGATTGGAATATAAAAAAAACCTTAACCACAAACAAAACGAACTTTTTTTTCAATACTGCCTCTGGTATGGTATAATAAATCTTTTATGACAAGCCGAATATAAATTATTTTTATTGCACAGGCATAGCCAGTAGGATAGGCCATTCTGACTAATATTCGGGACAGTACAACTGCTTTTGTTTCGCCATGGAAACTGGTTACATTTCTTATTATTTTACACCTTTTTTCCAATTTCACAATTGAAGGGTTTGCTGCAAAAAGGAAGTAGCTCCAATTTTTCCAGTTTTTGGGAAACCAAAAAACCGTTTAAAAAATTCAAAATGTAAAAATATTGTTGTTGCTTACTTTCAATTATGATGTTTACATATTAGAACAGTATTTTCATTCAAAAAATATCATCCAAATGTCGGTGGTATGTGGATGATTCTTGAAGCTACCTCTTTTTTGCCCAAAAGAATGGAATATGAGGAATGGAGGAATATGTTATGTCTCGGAAAAAGGTGTAAAAATAGATAGAATGTACTATTATTATTTCTTTTATATTCAAAGAAAACTGAAAACAAAGTACACCAAAATTATTGGTTTTACAAATAGAAAATAACATCATTTCAATCGTCACATTCTCCTTCTGTAACATCTGGGTCATCAGAGCTGCATCCTTTTTGTGCCAAATAAAAGAGGCTTTTTTTGGAATAAGGTACAAGGCTTTTTTTTTTTTTTTAACTCCCAACAGCTATAGGATGGAGCTACCTCCTTTTTGCAGGAAACCTTCAATTACAGATTGTTTTGCATATGAGTGGATGAATTTAATATGTTGTGGATTTTTGACTGATTAACAATTTTTCCTTTTGAATAAAAATTCTACAAGCATATCCCTTGTCTTAACAACCCAAGATTCTAGGTTAATTGAATGATTTCTTTTTAGATTGTTTTTTTTTTCTTTAAAAAAATTATATTAGATAAAGTAAAACATTAATTTAATTAACATTTTCACAATACTTTAAATTTGTAACATAACACCTTCATCCTCTCAAGTCTTCATTTATTAACTATCAGATGCAATCACATAATAATAAGCTAACATTTCTTTGCAATGTAAAATTATATCTGATTGAATGGAAAATAGTTGACTGGATAATTTTAATGATGGTCAGGGGTGCAGTCAAAGATAACACTAAATAAGTGAAACTTATTTTTTAATTGTGCCTACATTTCATATATTTTCATTTGACAGTTGTTAATTTGACGTTTCACCTCAGACTAGGCATCCATTATTTACCCTGAAGATGACCTTCATCCTAGGCCGAAACGTAATCAAAATTAAAAAATAAGTTTCACTTATTTTGTTATCTTTGCCTGAACCCCCTGACCAATTCAATCCATCATTAAAATTATATATAGTGCAATACTACCTACCTGATCTTAATATTAAAGAAGCATCCTAACAACAAAATTTTGTATTATTTCTTTTACAGCTAAGAACCAATTTAACAAACAAATAAATATTCATTATAGTTTATTTGCTCAAAGGAATAATAAATTGATAATAAAGTTCAAAAATCTAAAATGTAATCAATTTCATGTAACAGCAGCTATGACATTCATAAAACATCACAATTTTTAAAAAATAAAAATGTGTACATTTAAATTAAGTAATTCAGACATAGTGAACAAAAGAAACATTATTTTTTAGTAGCAATAATATTGTTTATGTACATTAAGAACATAAAAAAATATTATTTTATTCACGTAATTTTTTTCAGTTATAAGGTATGCCAAAAAGACTGCAAGGTATCATCGGAGTGCTGGTTATCATCTAAACAAATGAAAGTCAACGCTTAAGTACTGCTTCCAGGTGCTGTGTATATGTTAGGTGTTCGTTTCAAACTGATGTCAAAGATAAGTTTGTTGTAGATATTTTAAAGTTATTCTAATTGAAGATATTGTTGTCATATCTTATTACTCAGTCCATTCCAGTAAAAAGTATAGTATATAACCTCTTGATATGTACTGTTATCAATTTTTACTAAACTATAGATGTTAATCTCTTATTTTTTTATTCTTCATTCCTCATTGCTCAAAGGTTACTCCTTATGAAATTACTCGTACATTATTAAAAAGTGAACTACAGATCCTAGATTACAGGCCTGAATTTTTTCAGATTCGGTACTGGCATGATCACAAGTTGTTACCTCAGAAATCTATATTAACCCTTTTAATGTTTCCCTTCAATACAGAAATAATGGCTAGGATGATATATGAGACATGAGAGGAAGGAAGATAAACAAAAAGGAACTCACGGATCATCTGGAAGGAAAGCTTACAGGAAGCGAGAGCTGGATTGAAACAGGAGGCCCAAACTCTATAGAAGGCATCTCCACACAAAACAGAAATATTAAAAAAAATTTTTTTTAGAGGTTTATTTTTCAACTGTAATATATTATAATACTTTTAATAATATTATAGGTTATACGTTTCAAAATTTACTAAATTAATTTTTAAAAAAGACAGTTTATACCAAACATACGATTATGCCACATTTGTCCTTCGTAAATTCACAAGTATGAATACAATTTAATACCTAATTGAGACAGTTTTGGTCAAGATACAAGCTTTGTTATGTGGAGTACCATAGAGAACTTACGAAAACAAAACAAAATATTTTGTTAAAAAATGCAGATCTGGTTCCAGGACTGATTGCTTCGTTTGTCAATTTAATAGAACTTAACAATAAAAAATATTATGGAGTAGTGGTAATATAATCTATGGTTCACCCCAAAACAATGATGTATCCATTTTTCTAACTAATTAAAAATTGTAATCATCTGGTTCATATCAGCCCGAGCGCGTATCATTTAACTATTATTAAGCCTTAAATAGTAAGGTATGTATATATTCATTAAAATTTTTATTTTCATCCATTATAATGACAACCTATTGTAATTACATAATTAAAATACACAATACGTTAAAAGTTTTAGTTATACTTTTGTTGTTTTACAACGATGCTTCAGAAAGTAAACTATTTTCTTGGCCCATGACTCAATATATGATAAATAATAGATTTCCTTTCAATGTACTCAAACGAAGTATGTACATGAATATTTCTTGAGTTATGTATAATCTTGATAGCCTTGATAAGATATTATAAACAGTCCAATTTAAAAATAAATTAATGAAAAAAAAGTTTGATAAATATATACATAATAGTGGCAGTAGTGGAAGTCAATGGTCGAGTTTTCCATTTATAAAAGAAGATAAATTAATTTAAATTGAATAATATTTACAATAGAAGAATAATTATTCATAAAAGACGTCCTCGGCAATACTCAGAACCACAATAACACTTCATCTTTTTTCCTGGCACACTTCCGACTTCATATCTATAATCCCAGGTGAGCTCAGTTCCAGCAGGGATATACTTCAAGGCAAAGAACGCGACCCAAGGAAAGCGTAGGTCGTGCGTGTCGACAAAAACATTCTGAACGAAAATGTTGGGATCACAGGAGTGCTAGAAAACAATAATATTAGTCATTAAAAAAAAATATTAGATTATTTCTTATGTATTCTAAAACAAAGGCCTAATCGAATTATGGTTGAGACTTATAGTAAGGTCGTATTGGTAACATAAAATGTGCTATTATCTCGCAAAGATGTTTTACTAAGATCTAATTTTTGTAAGGATGGGTGTTTAAATTCTGAAGATTATTTTTCTCAAATATGAGACCTAATAATTAATATACTCTTGAATTTGTAAAATATATTTGGCACAAGAAAAAAGACCCATTGTAGTTAAAACTGTTAACAGGGAGAGAATTGATTCATAAATTTTAAAAACACTGATTGTGCTCTAAAACATTAAAAAAAAATTGGGTGGCATAATATTAATAGCAATAAAATTCATGCATATAAACACAAATCATTTGATACTTAACCCACTGTTATAGCATACATACTTGTTTTAACTATTGAGCAATGTGTCAAGGAAACCGGAATAACTTTTCTCTGCTTCATGTGATTTTTTCTTTATTGATTCAAAATTGAAATGAAACTTATTGATGTTCTGGTCAAATCTATAAATTATTTCTTCTAAACCTGCCTGACAATCGTTAGATGAGGAGAGACGAGAATTATCTACAATTTGTTCGTTTCTCTCAGGAAGATAACATTGTTGAGAAATTATCTTACTTGTCAATTCCATTGCTTTTTCTGTTAAGCTCTTTATTCGCTCCTCCTGTTGATCTATGAATTGCAGTAATTCCAGTTTTTCAGTTTGCCATTGAACCAAGTCCGAAGGACCAGTCTGCTCATCCGTTTGTGTCCTGACATTTATCAATCGAATGATAGTTTCAGAACTATTGTCAACAAAGGTAAGTGGTTGAGACTGAGTGAAATTATCTTGTACATTTCTGGTTTCCATAACCATCATAGACTTATCGACATGTTCTACTCCTTCTGTTTGCAAATTTTTCTCAACTGATGACTTTAATTTAACATTAATATCCTCAATAACTTGAAGCTTGCGAGTGATTTCATTTTTCTGGGTATTTATATGTTCCATTAACTGATAAACTTCATTCAGTTTTGTGATTAGTGCATTATGACAAGACACCAATATCCTTTTACAACGAGAAAACTCTTGTTTTTGTGAGCTTATCTTCCGTTCGATTTGCAAATCTTTTTTATGCAAAAATTTTTTGATCGCCTCAGGGGTAAAAGTATCTTTGCCGCCTAGATGACTCTCTAATGGTATATTGAAACCCTTATCGTTATTAGGAACTTTAGTTTGCCATTGCAATGCATCGTCTGAGGGATTTCCATGGGGATATTGAAGATTTGATACAAAGCGAGCATTGTTTTCATTGAAACTCTTCATTCCAGAAGCGACAACTTTCAATAAAGAACCTTCAGAAAGCAAATAATACCTGTTTATAATTTCACTCCCAACAGAACTTGCTGGATCAATATTTAGGGTCAATAGAACGTTATGAACTGTATAATACTCCAACATTGGAGGTTTATTAGTATTCCATTTATATGAAATTTTATTAAAATAATCATAAACATATTCGTTCAATTTAGTACAAGATATTTCAGAAGAAAAGACACTCAGACTATAATGAAAATGGTTCTGTACTAAATAATCACAGACAAAATATACTAAAGCAATATCTATATTATCTAAAATAAGGTTTTTAAATTTGAAATTTGACTTTTCATCTTCTTTTGTTAATTTATTTAAAATTAAACTTCTGATAAATGTCTTAAGTGTTTGTTTATTTTCCTTTTCGGCAAACCAATTCATAAGCATTTCCTTTAGCTTCTCTGCAGTCATTTCTTCTTCCAACATTGCTTACTTGCTTTTGATCACTCACTTATATAAATAAAAAAAAAGGCATTACAAGAGAACATTTGAAAAATAATAAAACATTATAGTTAATAACTAAAATATCCATACAATCACAATAAATAAAAAAAAAATGGCATAATTAAAATAAAATAAATATTCTGAAATAAAGACAAAATATCTTTCTGAAATAAAGACAAAATATCTAAAGGAATGACATTAGAAGGTTATGACATGGTTTCAAGTTGCTTAGCAACATCTTAAAATACAAAGTTGAGTGGAAAGGCATCAAAGACTCTTAGAGACTAAAATAAACTAATTAAACTGCCAATTAATAAAAATATTTTAGTCAGTAATCTAAATAATTAAAAACATTAATTTAATCAAAATAATTACTTAATGTAATAATTATTTATTAATAGTAACTGATATTACTGTTGCTTTAAGTAATAGTAAATAATAAAAACGGTTCATGAGATAATTTTTATACTACCTTCATACCAATAATCCAGAATGGAGGAGGGTATTAATTTTTTGGGGCAGATTGTACATGGAATGCCAAAAGTATGGGTACTTTTTGATATCAAAATCCAAGGTTATAATTTATCTAACAATTTTTGGGGTTACTGAATTTGGTTTTGCAATAAGTATATTATACTCTCTGTAAAATATACTTTTATTCATTCTTATTCACTCATTCCATATTTATGAATTCTGGTTTAGCGAGATATATTATTTCAATGTTTGACCTATTTCAAATAAATTATCAAACTTAATAATACAATATAACAAATTAAAAGGAATAAAATAAATGAGTGTTAAAACGTATTCCCAAATACTACCGGAATTATTAAAAGATAATTAACTATAAATACGGTGATGCCGAATTACAGAAAATAAATAAATTCTACACTAAGAATTAAAACCAGAAAACCGTAGGTGTTATAAAAAATAAAAACTGATATAGGAGCATTAACACGGGCATTTAGTAATAAAAAAAACATTTAAAAATATTAAGTATCTAGGTAGATAGTGTCCATTCATTTTTCTTTGTCCAATCTGGTTATAATTCATAATTTAATACCCTGAGTCTGCCTTTGAGTATTTTATTAATTGGTCAAGCTCAAGTTAACTTTTCTTCTTTGGTCTCATGCATTTGACATGAGTCTGAACTGCTTTACCAGTTGTCTATAAACGTAGGCTAAGGAGGAACTACTCCATAAAAATATTTCATTATTGTCAAATGTAAAAAAAAAATAAGAAATCTTGATCATAATAAGTCAATGTGCCTAATAAAAGTTGAAAACTCAGAGTGGATATTTAATAAACCTATTTAATATGGTACAGCGATTTAAAAAATTAAAACGTTAGGTAAGGCAAAACGTGAGCTAATTATAAAGACCACTTACATTTAAGTATCGTCCAATATTACCAGCTGCTTTTGCATCCATTATATATACAGATTCATCTTTTCCATAAAAATTCCTAACACTCGGTTTTAACGATGAGACACTATCATTATCGGATACATCAACATTGACAGGACCTTGCTGCTCACCTGTTAATAATTAAAAAGAATGGTTATATTATGTTACAAGGGAAAATACAGAACATTAACAAGTCAGGTATCATCAAGGTAAAATCACCATCAGAATCATCTAATCCATAATTGTCCTCATCTTCACTATCGCCTATAAAATATACCAAAAACATATAAGAGTATTAAATTAACAAATAGGATAAAAATGGTGGTAATATTATTATAATAAACAGAAATATATTATTATCTAATGCACTCACTGAAATCTGAATTAGCACTTCTTGTTGACCTCTTGCGTAAGTTCATTCTGTAAAAATAAGCCAAATTTCAAGAAGTTAACAATACTTTCAAGGAATATTATGTCAATAAACTTAAATTTAATTATCTCATATTACAGAGGAAAACATTATTTAAAATTGGCTTTAAACCGCAACACTACGGAAGTTTAAAATAACTGTATACAATTTTTAATGAATACACACTTCCATTTCCACAACAAAATTTTCTATTTTGTCTCCGTCACGTTTTATATCAATAACTGTCGTCCGAGGAATATCATAATTTTTTCTAAGATTGAAGCACTTTCACCTATTCATAAACGTTTTACAATTTCATACTTAGCAGCAAGATCTAAACTCTTCCTTTGTCTTTTTTCTGACATTATTATACGTACTTTTAAAAAAACGACAAGAAGGTAGTTCAACTGCGGAAGCTACATTAGGTAGATATGAGGAGATAATTAATTTCTGAGAAATGTGTGCGAGGAAGCCTAGGTTTTGAGTAAACAACAGATTCTAGGAATCGAAGTTGTCAAGGCACAACCGGCGCTTCTGACTTTAGCAACCAAACAATATATACATGTCTTTTTTTTTTTCTCCTGAAAGCTGAGGTGACGGTTAACAGAGAGTGATGGATAATAGAGGTTTTACTGTATATAAATTTTAATTATCTTGGATAGAGGAGAGAAGGGAAGAATCAATTATTGCAGCTGTCAATATTTAGCGATAAATGTTCAAGTAACACTTTAGAAACAAAATCAATGAGCTAAATGGAAATTTATTACAAAACAATTTTATGTTTATATAACACAATAGTAAATTAAAAAAAATATATAGAATTATTATTACTTAATGATGATAAGTAACATGTAACAAATATTTAGGGTGTTTCATTTGTTACATGGGGCCACCTGTGGTCTAGTGGTTAGCACAACAACCTAAAAAGCCCAATATCGGGGGTTTGTAGCCAGGAGGTGGCCCAATGATTTTTTCAAGGAGTAAAATATCCTTGGTTATGTCTTCCCTCAGAAAGGACCTACGGTCTGGTACTTGTTAAAAATCCCTATCCTAATAAAACCTGCATAGGCAAAATTTAGAGCTACCACTGTAATATTGTCTGATTAGCCATAGCAGCATAAAGTGATGTTTTTTTCTCTCTTTATATTTTCATCCACACCTGTCAAATACAAGTAATTGACAATCAGCAGATTGGCTGACTAAAAAATAATACAAAATGACATGGAAGGCATGATAAAGAACAGTACCCAGTGGTACCTCTCCATTGGCTTGCTTTAATTTCCTACTGTAATAGATCCCTCATCCATGTCCTTTTTAGTCTCCTCCTAGTGTTCTTAGGCATAAGAGTCGTGGCCATTTTTTGTATCAATGGGTTTGGGTGTCCGTATAGTTTTTCTTGAAAGCGTTTGTAGTACGTTTGTTTGTCTTCGCCAACCGTTTGCATTTTTAAGTCGGTAATAAAGTGATGTTAAATAAACAAACAGCATATATTTAGGGGTTTATAGTAATATAATATAATTTTATTTTTTTTTGGTCAGTGTTTTAAATCATGTAAACTTTAGGCCAAACGATGTGGTCATCTTGCAGATATATATTTCTTACAGTAGAACAAATAGCTTGGAGGGAGTCACCACACCTCTCATTGATCTGAACCATGATTTCAATGGTGCAGCTACAGAATGCCTCTGTTTTGATATACAGTCCCTCAAGAGCCGATTCACTTGAGTCCTTTCCTCTGACGTATACTTGAACTGTGATAAATCAGTTAAGAACCAACGATTATGGCTGCTCGAGGTCAGCAGGTGCATGAGGACCTATACTTCTTTTCCTGTAGCAGACTGTCCTTGGACTAAATCTCCGGACGGTTATTTGACATCCAGGAAAACCACAATGCTATACCCGATAGATGTACATGGGGTAAGGTCATCACTCCTATGCCTGGTCTCTGTGAGTTAGCACCAGAAAATTGATGCGCCTCACATATCTAAGGGGTGGAGGGATGGTCCAGGAATCTCAGGACCAGGATTCAAACTCACATTCTTAGATTATGTAAACAGATGCAGATTTGCATGCATGTGAAACCTGTTCGGCCTACCTGATCCCCAATATAAAATTATAAACAGCTGGGAATATAAATAGATAAACACATAAATATATATTTAAAAAATTTAATAATCATTAAAAGTAATTATTGATTTACCCAGAGTTCTTCTTAAATTCAGCGGGTGAAATCCAAACGTTTGGTTCAAACTCATCTTCAGAATGTCGACCATTTCCAGTATTGTTACGAACTTCGGGATCTGTAATGTAATGTTACAACCAAAGTATAAGAATGATAGAACGAGAGAACCTACAATAACATTCTGGAGGAGGGGAATCACTAATTACATCTGTCAATACTATCAATAATTAGATAATTGCTGTATTTATATCAACGGCAAATTACTTAAATAACAACTACATATAACAAAATATTACTCGTATTTTTTTTTACAAATTACTAGGTTAAAAAAGGAGCTCACAAAGTGCCATGCATTATTTCTTTAAACAATATTTTTAAAAATAACTATTCTAAACGATTGTTTTATAACATAGAAATAAAAAAAAATTTATCGTTTAACAAACCATAACCACAATTAAGCAATGTTAAGTATAGAGTTATTGTAAAATGAGGGTCCTAACACGATAAAAGCCTCCTTAACATCAAGGGGAAAAGAAGCAGAACTGCGAGTGCCAACTCATCGCAATTTTTTATCTGTTAAATGTTTTTAATTATTTGGATTTTTCTATATTTGCTATAATATAAGATACAACACTGATAAGGAATGAGGAAAATGACATTGCCAAGCCAAAACTTGTTCTTAATGAGAATACTTTCAACTAATATATAAATATTAGAGAGGAAAATAGTTGACTGGATGATATAATGGAGGATGGAGATAGTAGGGGGAGCAGTAAAAAAAACACCAAATAAGTCAAGACTTATTTTTTATTTGTGCCAACGTTTCGACCTACTTTGTAGGACATCTTCAAGGCTAATAGGAGAGGTGGCTGGGTGAACTGTCAAACTGCCTCTCCTATTAGCCCTGAAGATGACCTACAAAGTAGGTCGAAACGTCAGCACAAATAAAAAATAAGTCTTGACTTATTTGGTCTTTTTATTACTGCACCCCCCCCCCCACCTATCTCCATCCTCTATTAAATAAATAATAGTAGTTATTGGAACATTTTTCTTCTAAAAGCTCATAATTAAAATAAGAAGATTAGTACTTTTTTCATTATTCAAATATTCTTCAGGATCAACAAAGTCCTCGTATCCTTCTTTACTTTGTTCCACTACTTCAATGTAATCAAGCTCAGCAAAATATTCATCACCATACATTTTTCCATCCTGCAATAAATAAATGGATATAAATTTTATATTTATTAGATTTTGCTTCCACTTACATTTATAAGTTTTTTTTTTTTCAAAATTAAGGCTAACTAAAAAAATTTGTTTTTCAAACTAAACCTAAAGTACTGTTTACTAATTGGTACAATCCAAATATTCAACTTATGCAGTACAATAAATTGTTTAAATATAACTTAATAAAAATAAGTGCTTGTTTAACACATTTTTTTTTTTTTATTAGTATTCACACTATAAGAAGGCAGAAGAGAATTTTTTTTTTAAATCACTTAAGAAGTTATCAAACACTGATAATTAGAAATACGATGGATTGAATAAATAAACTTTTCAATAAAAAGAAATAATAATAAATTGTTTTTTAATAGGCTTGTGAATAAATCTCCTACTTCAATTTACAATTGTTTCAAGGTTTTAGGACTTGGTAATTAATCTTCAATCTATGGCACATTATTATGAAAAAATATATTCTGGTTAAGATGAGAACATTCAGGCCACCAGCAATATGACGCCTCACCAACCCTTCCTTCTTTTTTATTAGACAACAATAATTAATTATTAGATAAATATAGGAATAAAAAAAAAGAGTAAAAATATCTGAAATTTACTGGATATTAGAAATAATATACTACTAATGTTATAAATGCGAAAGTTTGTATGTTTGTCTCTTTTTCACTCAAAAACTACTGCACGGATTTGGTTGAAACTTTACACTAATATAGGTTATACATCAGAATAACACATAGGCTGTTTAGTAAGGGCAGATTTAGGGGGGAAGGGATCTAGGTTTGAAGGTTGTTAAGTAGGATTTTTAGGATAGGATGGAAAGGATCTCTTGTACTGTAGGATGTACTTTTTAAGAGGAGGGTGAGAAAAAGTGATCTGTCACGAAACTTTATGTGGCAGATCAAATTCCACGCGAGCGAAACCGCGGCCAAAAGCTACTATTATAGTTTCATTAAAATAAAAATTAACAAGAGCAGCTGAAAAAAACTCAAAAACTTTTGTGGTTATTCAAAATAAATAGTGAAAAAGACTACAGAGAGTAAGTGATGAGGAATGAGGCAAATATCACAATGCACATATTAATCACTGATAAAGTTAAAATTCATATAATATCTTAACAAAGAGGAAGGGTGCGACTTAGGATTTCACATATTACTGCAAACAAGCAATATAATTAATTACATAGTGAAAACTTAAACAAGAAACAATACTAATAATTACTTTATCCTTCCAGCTAAAAAATTACTTAGTATATTATCACAAAAGTTAAAATGGTAAAATAATGTATGAATAAAAATGATTGCTTATAAGAAATGAAATTGAAATATCTTAAAGGAATGCAAATAATAAAAGAAAAAAAAATTATAAACATAAATTAACAAATATTGAATTACCTCATTTGCAACTGCTTCAGTGTAAATGTTACCAACATAAACACAGACGAAAGTACCAGCTGGAATGTCATTGAGACATCTGGTACCCCAACCTTTATTTTTAGTCATAAAAAGTTGTAGTTTCAATTTCAGTGGGTGCTGGACAACACGGTTCAAGCATGTTTTTACACAACATTTACATCTGCAATAGGAGAAAGTCATTAAAAAAAAAAAAATCTAAGTTATGCAATACTATAACTAAACAAACAATATGGGAATACAAATTATTCTGATGGTAGAATACTATCAGCATGAGCAAACAGTGCAGACTAAGTATGAAAATTAAGTTAATGCCCAAAAAAATTCAGAACTATTTTAAATTTGATGAATAATGGTAATTTGCTATTTCCGATGTGATTGATTGATGCAATTGAATACGATAGCTATGGCAAGTATTGTCAATATTATTGTAACAGGTAGAAAAATAAACTAATTTTACATTTTATCAACTGTGGATTAACTTTGACGTACAGGATATCTTCCTCATACACACTCAGACATTATACCAAGAGAACCCTTCAAATCGGGTTATTAGTCAAATGTTAACACTAATAAAACATATCTTCATATAATCAAAACTATAACAAATGAATATTTTACACAAGAAATAAATACAAATCCATACTATACTGAAACTTATTAATGGTAGAAATTTTACATTACATATATATTAAATGAGTTCAGTGATTTATTTATATAAGGAAAATAAACAGAAGATATGTTTTGTTACTACAGTAGAACCTCGATTATCCCTCAGGGTATGGGACCAAGATGGTGACGGATTTGGGAAATAGACGGATATGGGAGTGAGTCATATGTCTCATATATATATATACACACACACACACATAAATTGAACAATATATTTCAAACATTCGACATAATATATGTACTCGTAAACATATTTTTTAAATTATAATAATTACGTACATCGATGGCTAAAAGCACAATCATATTTGTCCAATTTTTCCCTCTTGAGAAATTAATACCAATTTAAAGGTGGAGTTTAGCGCTTTCCTCGTGCACAAGCGTAGTATGACCCTTCTTAATAATCACTAAATGATTATATAGAAGTGACATACTCTAGGGGTCCCCCGCACGTTTTATATCATTAACTGTCGTCCGAGGAATATCATAGATTTTTGCTAAGATTGAAGCACGTTCACCTTTTCGTAAACGTTTTACAATTTCAAACTTAGTAGTGAGTTCTAAATTCTTAATTGTTTTCCAACATTATTATACGTACTTTTAAGAAACCGACAAGTATTCGTAAGGCAAGAATGAAGACTGAAGGTAGTTCAACTGCGGAAGCTGCATTAGGTAGAGATGAGGAGATAATTAATTTCTGAGAAGAGTGTGTGCAAAGCCTAGGTTTTGAGAAAAAACAGATTCTAAGAAACAAAGTTGTCAAGACACAACAATTGATTCTTAGACGGTGTCTATGACTAGCAACCAAACAATATATATACCTCTTTTTTTTTTTTTTCTCAAACTGAGGTGACGGTTAACAGAGAGTGATGGTAAATAGAGTAACGGATAGTAGAGGTTTTACTGTATTTGAATATAAATTAAAAAATCAAATTAATTAAAGATGAAATAGTATTGCATTACTTACATAAATACCTTATTACATAAATTTTACTTGAATTTAATCACTATTTACATGAATAAATAAGCCCACAAAAATTTTAAATAACACTTTTGTTGATAATTAGATAATTAATTAACATAGGAAGAATTAGGCACATAACTGAGCTATTAAAATCACAAAAAGTTCTCTAACAGCTTGATTCAAATGCCATAATGGCTCTTACTTTCTGAATTAGTAATATGGTAGCATCAGGATCAATCATCAAATTTTAAATAGTAGTTGATTTGAAACACCTGTACCATTATGACCCATGAAGTGCCTTGGGTTTTTAGAATGTGGTAAAGTCTACTAATTCTAGGACAATCATTGTGCACCACCAGGTTTTCCCCCTATTTTGGTACCCACTTTAAAGACACTGGGTGAGCCCCAGGAGGGTTTCCAGATCCAATAGGATCCATCCCCACTAGTTGTTTTTGGTTGCTTTGAACCAAAGGTTTTGTGTTGCCACAGTCTGTTGTTTTCCAAAAATTTGTTTTTAATCCCTTAGTGCACACTTTTTTTGAAAAAAAAAAAACGACAAAAAATTAACATTTTTTTTTTAAATTGAATTTAAATTCTCGAATATATTCGAGTTCGAAAATTACAGCAGCATAAAATACAGCACAGATCGAATTATCTCGAGTATGCACAGTTTGGACCGTTTCGCAGGCTCGAATTAACTCGAGCCTGTACCTTAAGGGGTTAAAGAATAATGAGATCTCTAAAACCTACAGTTCATATACCTCATGCAAGGGTTTGCTATATTTCATGTTTCAAATCTCAAATCAAATTTTTTTGTTACAAATTCATAAATTATGCTCTGCCTATAGCTGATTAATTACATAATTGGAGTGGACTAGCTTAGTGGTAGAGCACTGAGTTGCCTTGCCGAAAATCCCAGGTTCAAATCCAGCTGAGGGGAGATAAGTTTTTCAATCTGCTAGCACCCGGGGATGGACCCTATATGATCAGAAGACTCTCCTAGGGCTCACCCAGCCTCTGTAAGGTAGGTACCCTTAATATTGGGGGGAAGAACTTGGTGTTTGAGCGTGATCTGGGACTATTAACCTCCCAGTACAACAGCTGTCCTTGAAACAGGACGGTCTCTACCATGTACTGGACCCAAGGCCCTTCATGGATTCTAGTGATACAGGTTTTATTTCTACAGTTGATTAATCACCATACTCACATAATGCATTAACAATTGTATCACTGTCAGTCTAGCAAAATTAATCGACCATTACCATTCATGACACCGTTTTCAAATCATTATTAATTTGAAATAAATAGCTACGATCCTAGAACGACATATATAAAATAATTACAGAAATTTCCTGAACTGATCTAAGTATAAAATTAAATAAATATACTAAGAAACATACCTACTGTTACATTCGTAGATGGCTGTATTAATTATGTTAGGTAATCTCTTATATTGGTAGCCGATAGAATCCTGATCAAGATTCTTAGCAGCAGCGGGGGGAAAGACTTGACTCTCTGCATAAGTCAACTGCCAGCATGCACATTTAGATTTGTCCTGCAATAAATTAATAACTAAATAACAGTTTTTTAACTTTTACTATTTAGGTCTTTTAATTTACTTGACTTAATTAACAATTAAAAAATGAGTACATTTATTACATTATGGTTTTCAAAACACATAAGAGCTGGTATCTGCACCGCAGGTTGTCGCTTCAAGTTAAGTTACAACAAGTTTTAACTGTTTATTCATTTCATTTTTAATATTTTCCAAAAATACAACTTATCGTGAACTTAGTATGAAAAAGGGAATAATTTATGTATAATCAGTAGATTCAGGTAATCATTTCATCAAGAAATAAAAGTTTCTACTAATATTTCGAAGTATTGATGATATATGTCTGTTGAAATGTTCATTTCTAGATGAAATAATTACCAAAGTATACACATTTCCCATAATTACATTCTCTATTCCATACTAAAGCTCATAACTTATATTTTTGGAAAATATTAAAATGGAAATGTATGAAAAATTAAAACTTGTTGTGACTCAACTCAGAGCGACAACCTAAGGAATAATTACCTATCAGCTTACTGGTACTGGTAACAAGTAAAAACCATTTACTTTTACTGGATTCATAAACATTTTCTATAGCAAAAAAAAAAAACCTGTAACCACTACGACCTGTAAACGAGTCTGGGGTACAGTACATGGTAGAGACTGTACTGTTTCATGGACAACGGTTCAGCATGGAAGTGACTTGTCCTAGGTCACGCTCAACCGCCAGGTTTTTCCCCCTTCTTTTGGGTACCCTATTTTTATAATATTTTATAGAGGCTGGGTGAGCTCCAGGAGGGTCCTAGATCCCATATGATCCATCTCCCGCTGCAAACAGACTAAATAAAAGTAACTGCCTGGAGCAGGATTTGAACCAGGATTTCTGGCATGGCTACTCAGTGCTCTACCACTGAGCTACTCTGCTCCCCCTATAGCAAAATAGGAAGATAAAAATGAAAGATTTTACCAAAAAAAGTTGGCGTCGGGAAGTGGCAACCCCATCGCCCAGTAGTCAGACTGCAGTCAGCTACTGGCCTCCAGGTTGGGGGCCAAGTACACTTACACACACACAGTATACTAACCACAGCACACTACATTCACCCCAATACTACGGACTTACAGGCTAAGGTCATCTACACAACACCCCTGGGAGTCACCTCTCCTAGGTAGCCGCACCCGGATGGCGGAGCTAGTCAGGGAGCTCCAAGGAGGCAGCCCCTTTAACTGACTCGGGGATAGTAGGCTGATACCCTGCTTCCCCTAAACAATCTTAATCAACAAGGCTATGAAGAAAGAAACGCCCGACTGATCATTGGAAAACGACACAGAAACCGTCAAATGGACTTCACTTTGGCCATATGGAATGTTTTATCACTCCTGAACACCTTAACCGACTACTCAATAGACATTGCTGCCATCGGAGAAATCAGAAGGACCGGAAACGGAAGCTTCAATAAAGGACAGCCTACCATATATTATAGTTGCGATGATCGCCTCCACCATTTCGGCACAGGATTTGTTATAGGAAAGAGACTGGCACCTCTTGTGATAGACTTTAAACCCATTAACCCCAGGCTATGTAGGCTACGTCTTAGAGGAAAATTTTACAATTTCAGCCTAATTTGTGCACATGCTCCTACCGAGGTCTCTAATGAGGAAGACAAAGATGTTTCTACGAAGAGCTGGAGAGATATTATGACAGATGCCCCAGTTACGACATAAAAATCGTGATGGGGGACTATATTGCTCAAATAGGGAAGAAGACAGTATACAAGCCCACTATTAGTCACTACAGTCTGCATGACAGATCAAATGATAATGGGAAACGATTGATAAACTTTGCAGCATCCAAGAATCTATTGATCAGAAGCACATACTTTCCCACAAGAAGATCCACTTAGGAACGTGGCGAAAACAAGGTCCCAACAGACGAATCACGACATCACAAATTGACAACATGCTTGTTAGCACAGGCCCTCACTCCACGACGTTAGAACCTAAGGGGTTCCCTATAAGGGGTGCTAATGCTGACTCAGACCATTTCATGATTGTGGCGAAAATCAGAGCCTAAATCTCGCTTGTCCGAAATCGACATACAATCAAGGCCAAACAATACGACACTTCCAAGCTGAATATTGCGCCAGATATGCCTCACAACTCGGACAAAAACTAAGGGGAATTAATGCTGACGAGGATGTCAATAAAAAGTGGGATCATTGTCATCGGGCTCTGTCAACAACTGCATTGGAAGTGCTGGGTACTGAAGCAAAACTAAGACCGCAACCTGTGGTTTGACGAGTAGCGCCAGATTATGAACGACAGGAAGAATGATGCCTACAAAAGAATGGTGCGGGGTCGACGAACAAGAAGATCCATGGAGGAATACCGAGCTCTGTGACGTGAGGAAGTCCATCTTCGAAGAAGAAAGAAAAAGCAATTGAGAATAAGATCCTTGAAGAAATAGAAAAATCCTATCAAGAAAAGAACTGCCTGAAATTCTTCCAAGTCAATGAAAGCCGAAGACTACTGTGAATAATACCAATGTGGATTTCGAAGAGGTAGGTCAACGACTGACCAGATATTCACACTCCGGATGCTGTTGGAAAAGACCAGAGAATACAAGGTGATGACACACCATATATTTGTTGACTTCTTACAAGCCTATGACTCGGTCAATAGAGCAGAGGTATAGAGAGCAATGCTTGAGATGAATCTTTCACCAAAGCAAGTGTGCCTAACAAGAATGACTATGGAGGGCAACATAACCTTCGTCCGGATTAGTGGTGAACTCTCAAGAGGCTTTTCCATTGGGACAGGGGTTCGGCAGGTAGATGGATTGGCATGCCTGGTCTTCAACCTTGCTCTGGAAAAGGCTGTTAGAGAATCTGGGATCCAAATAACTTATACACTCATTAACTCCTGTGTGCAACTCCTAGGATTTGCAGACAACATAGATATTGCCGGCAGGTCATTAGCAGCAGTCAAGGAAACATTTATCGCACTGAGAAATGCTGCAGTGAGGATTGGACTTATAGTCAACTACTGCAAAACGAAGTACATGTGCATAAACCTTCAACAAATAAACATTGAAAACCATATCCAAGTTGACGGGCAGAGTGTGGATAGAGGTGAGGAATTTGTGTACCTTGGATCCCAGGTGAACCAACAAAATGATATTGGGGCAGAAGTCGAGAAGTGGATTATAACCGCTAGTCGCTGCTATTTTGGTCTCCAGAAGCATCTACGTGGATAAGACTGTACAAAACTCTCATCCAACCAGTTCTCACATATGCCTCAGAAAACTGGCTCCTGACCCAAGCACACGAACACTCACTATTGAGATTCGAAAGGAGAGTCCTCAGGAGAATATATGGTCCAGTTTTGGTAGATGGAGAGTGGAGGCGTCGGTCCAAAAGTGAACTGAGACTATAAAGACCTGGACGTAGTACAGTTTATAAAGTTAGCAAGACTGAGGTGGGCCGGACATGTGATTAGGATGAGGCAGGATGAAATCCCAGACAAAGTCCACAAGGAGCGAATGTATGGTGTGAGAAGACCAGGCCGACCACGACTTCGGTGGGAGGACTGCGCAGCTTCGGACACCCAGACTGTATTGGATGTCCGCAATTGGAGGGTAGCAGCACTTGACAGAGAAAACTGGCGGTCGATGCTGGAGAAGGCCAAGACTCGACTACAAGGGTCGTAGCACCGAATAATAATAATAATAACAAAAAAAAAGGACAGAAATTATAAAAAGGGTAGAACAACACTAAAAGATTAATTAATTTATTTAGCAAATATAATATATATAGGTACTATTCAAGTTATTACACGTCACATTTTTACACGTACTTTTTTTTTTCTTAGTTGATCTTTTAATGAATGGATAGAAAAAAATTGAATTATTTAAATTAAAGATTAACAATTTTCAGTGTAGTACCTTTCATTGACTTAAGAAACTGGAGGATTCACTAGTGAAGAAAAAAAGCTTATTTAAATATGCACAAGATGGACAAGGAATCAAAATTAGAACAGACGCTAACTTTTATAACTTAGAAACGTACCTGACAATTATCAGTACAATCACAGCTGACTAAGAATTCAGGTTCCAAATTCAAATACACTCCTTCACTACCTCGCCGCTTCGTCATATAATCCATGTAGGTGGGAATACTTCTATTAATGGTATTGACACAGGCAATGGGCATAATCTCCTGGCCATAAGATAGATCCTAAGAAAAAAAAACAGCTGTTAATATTATGTTAGAGAAGAATTGGTTGACTGTAACTTCTAATATAAGGAAGAAATAGTTGGGGGTGCAGTCAATAAAAACACCTTAATAAGTGTAACTTATTTATTGTGTGCCGACGTTTCGGCCTACAATGTAGGCCATCTTCAGGGTTGATCTTTTTTTTTTTTTTTTTTTGAACATTGAGTTGATCGTTCACGCCGCCGCTTGCTATATTTGCCCTGAAGATGGCCTACATTGTAGGCCGAAACGTCGGCACACAATAAATAACTTACACTTATTAAGGTGTTTTTATTGACTGCACCACCAACTATTTCTTCCTTATGTTAATATTATAATTTGCATTATGCTTATCACTATCTTAATTGTATTTAGTAAAGTTCAATAATGATGATAAAAGAGGGGAAAAATAAAGAATTTGAATCAGAAAATCCTGGAGCCTAGCTAGTCTACATATTGTCGAGCTCGATGCCAGTGTTCCCATTTCTCTTTCAACTTTTTCTTCTGCCCTCACAGGGTGTTTGTAATCACTGATACAATGTTCACATCACTGATACTTCTTAAGCCTCTACTCCCACAGTAAATTTGATCTTATCACAAATACTTCTCCTTCATCCTCTACATCCTAAAGGTATTTGATCTCATAACGGACACTTTTCTTTTATTCTCTTTATTTACGGGATGTTTGGTCTCGTTACGGGCATCCCTCCTTTATCCTGGTCTCAACATCAAGATCTCTGCTTTCACTTCCTTAAACCTAGAGCCATGAGATGGCTCAAAACATAAGCTGAACTTATATATTATCTCAACAGTGAGATTAGAAGGTATTCATTTCTCAACATAGGAAAAGACTGGTGACATTAGCAGGCAGACTTAACTTAATCTCACTACACTTAATTTTGCTTCAATTGGCTACTTTTTTTTTTCTTCTTCTCCAAAGCTGGATAGTCAGAAAATCATAGGACTTAGAGTAATAAAAATAAAGAATTAGCTAAGACACTAAAAAAATACCAGCATAGTCAATATTTTAAATTTTTATTATTTTATCGTGGTTCATACAATAGGCTAAAATTCGAGGAGCATTGCATAGCATAAAATTGAAGAGGCCAACAACAATAATCTAAAAAAACCTGTGGAAGACTTATTCATCTTTAAAAACCAATACACCATTGTATACAATATTCTAAATAGTTCCTGTTTTTAATAAAATAAGTATTCTTAAATTTAATAATTATTTGCTTGACAGACATAATTTAGATAGATTAACAAGTTTATAGAGTGCAGTAATTTGACCCAATAATCTTTCTACAATTTTTATTTTTTAAATGCCACTTATTTTATTCTCAAGTTAAATGATATTCTGTGGACTAATAAGACAGTCTTTCAAATAAAGAAATATATGATTATAGAAGTCGATACCGGCTTTAAACTCCACCATTAATACCTCTTTATCACGGGTATTAACTAGCAAAATTTAAAATCTCATTTACCATTCAAATAGTGACTAATTTCTTAATAAAATGCACATTAAATTGAATTTTTGTTAAGTGATGTAACATATTAAGTTAGAGAATTATGATATTACAAAAAAGAATAGAACCTACATTTAAAATGCAACTTAATCCCAAAATAGCAAAATTATAAAAAATTGCCATTTTGGCTAATTATATAACATTATATTTTCTAGTAAACATGGAGTTAACAGGTTTTGTAATATGGATGAGGGTATGAAGGAGATTTATAAAAATAATGGCAACTAACTTTCACCCTAAAAGATTAATAAATACATTATGTTACAGAATATAATATAAAAAAAAATTGAATGAAAACATTAGCATCCATTAAAATATAATGAATAGTATTCAAAACAAAAAATAATACTAAATATCAAATTTAAAGATAAGTGACTTTTTTCTCAAAAATTAAGGAAAATAAAAAAACACAGCAAAAGTAGATAATAATATAAATAGTAATATGGTAAACCAATAAAATTATCAAAGATTGAGTTTTTCCCCTATATTAATAAAACAAAAATAATCATATACATGAAAATTTGAACTAGTGCATCTATATCTATTTACCTAAACAACAAAAAACAGCTAAGGATAAGATAGTAAAAGCTTATGGTAAGTTACACTTACTTCCATGACAACCATATCCGGAGAGACTACATACTCATTAAATATGTTTACCCAAGGGTCAAAATCAAATAAATCCAAACTTAATTTTAATTTGGTCTCTGTTAAATAATTCATAACCTCAACGATGTTCCTCAAACGCCTACCGCAAGGTGCGATATAACTGATTGCATTCGTTGGGACTTCAGTTTCTCTAAAATAAATAATAAATTAGTTACACCAAGTTATTCAAAGTAAAAGTAAAATCTTAATGTTAATTAATCTTAATCTTAATGTTTCAAATAATTAAGTACATATTAATTGTGTGTAATAATTAATTACACACACAGCATGCATACCTTATTAATATCATATAAAATCAAGATGACTGATCAGGTTAACATGCTTGCAAAAGTGCATCTGCATAAAAACCCAAAGGTTATGAGTTTGATTACTGGTCTCGTGATTCCTCATGCTACCCCCTCTAATCTTATGTTTATGTGGGGCATATCAGCCTTCTGGAGGCAACTCACAAAGACTGGGCATAGGAGTAATGATCCTACTTTGTATACACCTATCGGGAATAGCGTTGCAGTTTTCCACAATAACAAAGCCGACCAGAGGTTCGATCCTGGGAGGACAGGATGGTGTATGGAAGTGGCGCCCACACGTCCAGCCATCAGGGGTTCTCCAGGTTAGGGGGACACTGACCATAACACTTAACAATCACTTAGTACTCTTGTTAAGCATACTACATATACCTCCTCCCCTAACCTATAGACAAAGGTCAAATACAAATCACATCCTAGGGTCCCTCCCTTTGGTAGCCGCCACGGATGGGGGAGTGTGTCTGGACGCTTCGAGGAGGCAGTCCCTCCACCTGACTAGGGAGCAGAGTACCGATAACCGATCAGAACAAATAATTATCACAAAACCTGTAGCAGATAATAACAGGCCTTGCGGTATGTAAAGCCATCTTTGATAGTATGTATATCAGTCTTAGAGTATCCCTCGTTGAGTGCAGTGCTTCTAGTGTTTCCTCTATAATTTTTTGTCTCAATTTCCTTTTATAAACTTATTAGTGAAAAAGTATCAATCCGTAGTTAATTTATTAATAGCAAGTAACGTGTTAAAGAATTATTAGTAACATTAAATTTCATAAACAATTAAGGAATTCAACAACATTGAAGTAGTGAGAGTTGTTACGGGTGCTAATCCTACTAGTCTCCCAGTAAGTAAACAATCAGATTGGAATTATTCCCAGCCATTTCCTTTTAAATTTACTTGATTATATATATTTTTTTTTTCATTTCTTCATTTTTTAAGATGGTTACTTGCGAAATTTGTAACAAATCAGCAGGCCGTGATGAGAAGGCAAGAGTAGCTTGCGTTACGTGCCTTCAGTCTTATCATATTAAGTGTGCGAAAATTGATTCTATGGACTCAGAAATTGCTAAATTATGGAAGTGCCCTGAGTGTTTATTAGCGACCAATACAATGCCGGTATCCGAACCTAATCTAATGTTGAATATGGTAAGATCACTCACAGAGGAGTTCAAAGAGATGAAAGCTAAAATGAAATCCTTAGAAGAGCTGAAAGAGATAAAAGAAACAATTCAAAAACAGTCTGAGCTATCTGTTGAAAATAGTGACAGACTTCATAAAATTGAAAACCTGCTTGAAGAGCAGAACAAACAACTGGAAAGAGTAATGCTAGAGAACAAATTTTTAAAAGAAAAAGTATCAGTACTAGAGGGTCGCCTTAACCACGCCGAGCAGTACCAATTAAAAAACACTATTGAAATTAGGGGCATCCCTGAAAAGCAAGGAGAGACCACTGAAGGTCTAATACTAAGCGTCGGAGCAGCCCTGGGCGTTAAACTGTGCCCCGAAGATCTGGACCACGCTGTACGGCTCAGGGCAAGACAAGAAGGAACTCCTGGCCCCGTCATCGCCAGATTCGTGCGACAAGCCCTAAGGGACGAATTGGTTCGTCAGAGGAAAATAAAAAGGGACTTTTCCACTCGACACCTAGGCTGGGGAGAGAATGAGGCGCACCGCGTCTACGTCAGTGAAGCTATGGTTTAGCCAAACAACCAGTTGTCCCGAGGATACGGGGCCTTTCTTGCTGGGCTAATCACCCGCAAGGGAGTATAATCGATTCAAAGTAACTTAGCGAATAGCCTCGGATATGGACGTAAAATAGGGAAACGACCCGGCATGGAAAAGGACATACGGCTAGGAACCTGGAATATAAGATCTTTCACAGGTAAAGAAGTAGAAATTATTGAAGAAATGACGACATATAGGCTAGACATTCTTGGGATTAGCGAAATGAAAAAGAAGGGAACTGGAGAGATAAAGTTAGACCGAGGCCACACACTGATTTACTCAGGAGTCCTTCCAGGAAACAGAGCTGTAGAGGGTGTAGGAGTAATAATGAAAGACGAAATTTTTAGGCAAGTCGTAGACTGGGAGCCTGTAAACTCACGAATCCTTGCAGTCAATATAAATATGCAGATTGGGAAGTGGACCCTAATACAAGTATATGCCCCTACAAACGATGCCAACACCCTGGATAAAGAGCAGTTCTATAGTGACCTTGAGCGAATAGTAAATAAATACAGGAATAATAATAGGAGCATCCTGATTATGGGAGACCTCAATGCACGAATAGGTAATGACTACATGAGAGCACATGGAGCAATGGGTCCACATGGAGGTCAAAGTACAAAGAATGCCAGTGGGCAACGCTTAATTGAATTCTGCATAGATAATGACCTACTCATAGGGAATTCCTACTTTCCGCACAAGTTAGTACATAAGATAACTTTCTCGGCCCCAGAAAGGAATGTAAATAGTATTATTGACTACTTCATCTATGGGCGGGACATCAGGAGATATTTTACTGATGTAAAAGTTATTCGAGGAGCGGAGATAGGAAGCGACCATTTGCTACTGGTAGCAGACACAAAAGTATTAAAGGAACGCAAGATAAAGTCAAAGGCTTATGATAGGATCGAGGTGAAAAAGCTACAGGACCCTGAGAAAAAATCCCAGTATGAAGAGGAACTGCGAGGAAGATTACAGGAATTAGACGGAGATGCAAGCCTAGATGATATGTGGACACATATAAAAAACAGCGTCTTAGAGTCGGCTACAATAGTCTGTGGAGTGAAAAGGATAATCAAGAAAGACAAACGTACATCATGGTGGAATGAAGAACTGAGGACACAGATAAAAGAAAAGAAGACAGCCTGGAAGGATTACTGCCGGGAAAAAACTCCTGAAAAATGGCAGTTATATGTGATGGTCAGGAACCGGACGAAGGAAGCTGTAAAGGAGGCTAAGAGGAAATCATGGGAGGAATTTGGAGAGAAGCTTAACCAGGAACATGGTGAAAACATAAAGCTCTTGTGGAGTAAAATAAAATCACTAAGGGGCTGCAAAAGTAAAGAAATCAGGAATATCAAAAATGAGGAAGGTGAAACGGTCACAGATGATAAAGGCATTCTGGAGGTCTGGAGAAGGCATTATGAGAGGCAATTCAGTGATGAGTTTCTGAACCATATGAATAACCAAGATGGACAATGGAATGAGACAGAGTTTGATGAGGTGATAGAGGAGGAGGAGGTTGAGCAGGCTATCGAAAGGATGAAGCTGGGGAAAGCTCCAGGACGGGATAACATAGTCGGAGAGTTTGTAAAGTATGGAGGCATGGAACTAGTCAGGTCTCTTCAAATGCTTTTTCAAAAAGCTTGGGAGAAGAAGAGGATACCAAAAGAATGGGAATACAATATTATAATCCCCATACACAAAAAGGGTAGCCAGACTGAGTGTTCCAATTATAGACCCATATGTCTCTCTCCAGTTATCTACAAACTATATACTTCCATTTTAGAAAGTAGATTAAGAAATATAGTTGAGCGGCACATCGGAGAGGAACAGGCCGGCTTCAGGCCAGGAAGACAAACTCAAGACCATATATTCTCTCTAAGAAATGTCATACAAAAATCCTGGGAACGAGACAAGAACATGTACTTCGCCTTTCTCGATCTTAAAGCAGCATTTGACTCTGTACCAAGAAACGAAATATGGGAATCACTCAGAGTTAAGAACATCCCAAAAAGCCTGGTGGATGCTGTAAAGTCTATATATCAAAACCCAAAAGGTATCATTAGACTGAATGGGAAGGAGTCTGGGCACTTTGATTTGGCAAAAGGAGTAAAGCAGGGTGACAGCTTAAGCCCGTTGCTATTTATACTTTATATGGATGAAATAGCAGCAATATGCAAAAGACGAACTGAAAGGACGTTCCTGGGCCGAAGAAACCTCCTGCCTGTAGTGATTCAGTTTCTGCTTTATGCAGATGATATTGTTCTCATTGCAGACTCCACAGAAAAGTTACAGCAAGCCGTGAATGAATGGGATGAAGAGCTCCGTAGGAAAGGCATGCAGATCAATACCGGCAAGAGCAAGATCTTGCAAGTAGGAAGAGTACAGGAAGAAATCCATATATACTGCAACGGAGGAGAGATGGAAGCGGTCACAGACTTCATCTACCTCGGAGCAGTAATGAACGGTACTGGAAAATTAGACTTTGAAATCTCAAATAGGATAAAAAAAAGCAAACTCGGTCTACTACCAGATCTGTAATGCTGTTGTTGGGAAGCGAGAAGTAGGCAGAAAAGTGAAGCTCAACATCTTCAAATCGGTATATCTACCTGTGCTCCTCTATGGTGCCGAAAGTTGGATATTAACGGACAGGCTGGAGAGTAGAATCACGGCTGCAGAGATGAAATTTCTTAGAAGAATCTCAGGAAAAACAAAAAGAGATTGTATCCGCAATGAAACGATCAGGGAGGAACTCAGGATCGTGGCAATGAAGGAGATGCTCGAGGCCCGCCAATTAAAATGGTTTGGGCATGTTCTGAGGATGGGGGACTGCAGGGACCCATTGAAGACGATGGACTACATCCCTGAAGGTAGAAGACCACGAGGACGCCCTAGAATGTCCTATCTGGAATATGTCGAGCGGTTGTGCAGGAAAAGAGGCAAAAATATCCGCCAGGCGAGGAACCTAGCTAAGAATAGGAAAGAGTGGCAGTCCTGGTTAAACGCTCCCCTACGCTGAAAGGCACCATAAGGGTGATGCGAAAGAAGAAGAAGAAGAAATTAGGGGCATCCCTGAAAAGCAAGGAGAGACCACTGAAGGTCTAATACTAAGCGTCGGAGCAGCCCTGGGCGTTAAACTGTGCCCCGAAGATCTGGACCACGCAGTACGGCTCAGGGCAAGACAAGAAGGAACTCCTGGCCCCGTCATCGCCAGATTCGTGCGACAAGCCCTAAGGGACGAATTGGTTCGTCAGAGGAAAATAAAAAGGGACTTTTCCACTCGACACCTAGGCTGGGGAGAGAATGAGGCGCACCGCGTCTACGTCAGTGAAGCTATGACTCCTACCAACAAGCATCTTTACTGGCTAGCCAGGCAGAAACAGCTTTCCTTTTTTTTTTACAACAGTTATTTATTTTTACGAATTTCTTTAATTTCATTTTTCTCAGAACTATCTTCACATCATTCACTCATTATGATCATCGTTTAATTTATTCTTTGCCCGAAAAGTTTTCATTTTCTATCCCTCAATCCGTATTCCGTTTACCTGTCATTTCTCTCTCTCGTCCTTAGTTATGACTAATTTACTGAACTGTTGTCACATTAACGCACAATCCCTTATTGCACATATTGATGAGTTTCAGAAATATTTCCAAGATAACTTTTACCATGTCATAGCGGTCTCCGAAACTTGGCTCAAACCTATCATTCTTTCCTCTCAATTGTCCCTTCCTAACTATTCTCTCATACGTCATGACAGATCTGACCGCAGGGGAGGTGGAGTTGGTATATATATATCCATGAAAGCCTTAAAGCTAAAATCCTTCTTCAATCTCCCGCTTCAACCTTTCCTCACCTAGAATACATATTTGTTGAAATCTCAACTTTCTCCTCTCCTCTTCTGTATGCCGTAGTATACCGACCTCCTCATGTTCCATTCGACAACCTCTTCGAATCCTCTCTTCTTCAACTAGTCTCTGCCTATACCAATATAATTATATGTGGTGACTTCAATATCAATATGCTTTCGAATTCCAGCAATCAATCCTTTTTCTCAAACCTAATATTCTCTCTCAATCTTTACCTAGTTCCCTACTCTCCAACTCATCACACCCAATTTTCGGATACCTGGTTGGACCTGTTTATCTCTGATTCACCTCTTAAAATTCTTTCCTCGTCCCAACATCCTGCTCCGTTTCTTTCATCACACGATCTCATTTAAATTTCATATGACCTACCAGTCAAATCCTTTACTCCCAGAACGGTGTCCTATCGCAATTTGGATCTCCTTTCCTTCGAATCACTTCAATCCGATTTAAGTTCCATCAACTGGAACGTCATGTACTCCTATAGTTCCATCAATCAGATGGTTTCCACCTTGACTTCCAATCTGCAATCCATATTAGACATCCACGCTCCTTTAAAAACCCTTACCTTACGCCGTCCAACGGCACCTTGGCTAACCCCGGAAATAAAAGAAATGATGAAGAAAAGAGAAGCAGCAAGGAGAAAATTTCGTCGCACACGTCTATCAATAGACTATGCAGGTTTCAAACAACTTCGCAATGAAACACAATCTGCAATACGTCGTGCAAAATCAAACCACATCCAATTCATCCTCACCAATGCAACTGATCCCAAATCCAAATGGAAAATACTCCGACAATTATCGCCAACAGTATCCGGTAAACTCTGTTCCTCTTCAATCACGCCAGACAATCTCAATAACCACTTCGTACCCATCACATCTCCTAAATCCTCATCCGCTACCGACATTGATCATATAAACTTTAACCCTGATAACTTCTTTTTCTCCCATGTATCATATGACGAAGTATTAAACGCCATTCTGAAATCGCGCACCAGTGACTATGGCCCCGAAAATATTCCTTTAAAGCTACTAAAATCCTGCCTTCCTGTCATAATGCCCGTATTACATCATATTTATAATTTCTCGTTACAAAACTCCATATTTCCCACGCCTTGGAAAACCGCGTTAGTGCGCCCGCTAAATAAAGTTGAAAATCCCTCCTCTCCAAATGACTTCTGCCCTATCTCCCTTCTCTCTAACCTCTCAAAACCATTAGAACGCCTAGCCCAAAACCAAATTTCAAATTTTCTAGAAGAACGTTCCCTCATTAACCCTCTCCAATCCGGTTTTCGTCCAGGCTATTCAACTCAATCCGCTCTCCTCAAAATCACCCATGATCTCCATACTGCAATTGAACAGCAAAAATTAACAATTCTGATCCTTTTAGATTTTTCCAAAGCCTTCGACTCAGTAGACCACAATATCCTTCTCGCCAAGCTACGAAACTTACCTCTATCCAACAGTGCTCTAGGATGGTTCAAGTCTTTCCTCTCAGATCGCTCCCAATATGTTTTGGTCCCCGGTCAACCTCCCTCCATAACCCTTCCGCTATCCCGTGGTGTCCCACAGGGTTCATCACTATCCCCCACCCTATTTGCCATTTACATAAACGACCTTCCACTTCTTATCCGACATTCCCAGTATCATGTCTATGCCGATGTCTTTCAAGTGTACCTATCCTTTTCCCCTTCCGATCTAATATTAGCCACCGAAAAACTCCAAGATGACCTGAATCGAATAAATCGATGGGCAATGGATAACAAGCTAAAGTTGAACGTGGACAAAACCAAGGCAATAATAATAGGGTCAAACTACTTCCTTAAAACTATTCCCCATAATCCAATCCTCCTTCTAAACAATAATCCTATCAAATTCTACCCAACTATCAAAAACCTTGGAATTACTTTTGACCAGACCCTTTCCTGGAAAAACCATATCTCTGAAATTTCTCGTCATACCTTCTCCACCTTAAAGCGTCTCAATTACCTTCGTCACCTGTTCCCTTTTGAAATCCGTAAACTCCTAGTTTCTTCCTTAATTTTCCCCCATTTTGACTATTGTTGTTCGGTGTATGGGGGTATCTCTGGGGATCTCGAAGCAAAATTAAAGCGGTTGCTTAATTGCTTCGTTCGATTCATCTTTGGGATCCCTAGAGATGCTTCGGTGACCCGATATTACGAAGAATTGAAATGGCTCTACCCTTCCTACCGCCGTAAGTACGTCCTAGCATCTTTCCTATACCAAGTTATCCAATCCCGTCGACCATCTTACATTTTCGATCTCCTTCAATTCAAAACCACAGTCCTCTCCCGCAATATCCGTTCTCGGCTCTCTGATCTATATACAGCATCCCACCGAACTGCAGCTTTTGACAGAGCTTTCCTGATCCGATCCTCCTCCCTTTGGAACTCTATACCTTCTTCCATTCGTCGTTCCAATAATCTTCCAACCTTCAAATCCCGTATATTCCAGCACCTATTATCCCTACAATTCCCAAAAAATCGAAAATAGTAGGGGATCAGTATTGACTTAATGCTCTCTTTATTCGATGAATGAATGATGTTTTTAGATGTACATTTGTGTGCGTTATTTTGTATTCATATATTTGAGTGTGTGGAATTTAAACCACGTACATATGTATTATTAATGTCATATAGATAGATATTAAAAAGGACAAAAAGGGATGAAAGGTAAATCTCGGATAATATTGTTTAATCTTTCTTTTTTGTTTTTTTTCTTGGCATAAATTTGATATATGTGACCATAAATTTGTTTCTCTTATATAATTATTGTAAACTTATTTTAATTTTTTTTCTTTCTTTTCTTCTAATATGTTTTTGAAATACTGTTATTATAGGTAATTCACATTTTTTATTTGTTCATTTTTTTATTCGTTCTCACTAATTAAATTAATTGTAATAATTAATTAAAAGTAATTATTTAACACTCTAAGATTTAATAGCTTACAATGCCTGTATTGTTATTCTATAGAGACTCGTCCCAGAATAAATAAAGACATTATTATTATTATTATATATAGTAAACAGTGTATGATATAAAAAGTTCCTCCTCAATGCATAATACAAATCACTCTAACTAGCTATTTCACCTTTTCTACAAGTTTAAGTAGTCTCAAGTTTACACTAGCACGATTGCCTGTTTTTTAACTTTTATCTCTTTTTATTCTATTTTCCATACTGCTCAAAAGCAAATGAGATAATCTTGAACATTTTCTAAGAAGGATCTATTTTAGATTGACTACAAATTGTACAATATGTGAGCGAAAATCGACAATAATTCTTTTTTGTACTACACATTAAATAAGCAACTTGAATCCTGTAGTCAAATATCAATACTCCCCCTCCCCCCATATGCTTGTTATTTGATTACATATTATTGGGATGAGAAATAGTATCATGGTTCTTAATATATCAATAACTTACATGTGCTATTGTTTGTTTATTTATCACCACTTTATGACGATATGGCTAATTGGATGATGCTACAGTGGGAGAATTTTCCCTATCCAGATTTTATTAGAATAGGGATCTTAAATGAGTACCTGATATCATACAGGCTCGGGACCCCCGTTTAACACCCCTTCTAAAGCATAACCAAGAATTTTTTAAAATCCTATCGCCACCTGCCAGGCTACAAACCCATGATATTGGACTTTGTAGGTTGTTATACTAGCCACTAAACCACAAGTCGCCTTCGAAATTAATATTTATTTATTAGATAACTGATAACTGTTAATTTTGAGAAAAAGTATTATTATTTTTTAATCCTTAAAACAAATTTGTTAAAGACAAACATCTAATATTGAAAGGTTCCCATAGCATACCTGGAAAATGCGTACAGAACAGGAACAACCAATGGATTCAAAAGTTTGGTATCTTCCTCTTTTGTCATTAACCAATCTGTGCAACTGGAGTCACACTTATGCGGACGAAACAGTTTTGGCTTAACTAGTTTTGATGGTATTCTTTGCTGAAAAAATGTATTTTTCAAAATAAAACTAGCATGGCTTTCATTATAAATGTAAATTAAAAATGAAAATACTTCTAATAATAAAAGCAGGTGTTATATCACACAGAGTAAAACTCAGACTTAGTCTTGTTGGTCTTAAAAATCAAGCAACTATTAAATATTTGGTGATAATATAATAACAACTGATTCATAGTAGCCAAATGTTGTAAAAAATCTTGTAAGACCCTATACAGTTTCTCTGAATATCACATACTATTTGCGATACTACTCTCTATTAATATTGATTGATATACTATTGTTATTATAGCAATGATTTAAAAAATAGATTAACAATATTTAAAACATGATAATTGATAAAGTAAAAGTTATTAACATAACTGATAGTACTATGAAATAACTAATATAGCAATTAATAAAAATTGATAAAACAACAAATGATTAATAATTGGGATAAGTTTAATCTTTATTTTCTATCATATTGTTGAAGAACTATAATTTGGATCAAAATATTAAATAAGCAGCAAAATTTCTTGCTACTACCCAGACAATCAACTTCTTAATAAATCAATTCCACAGATTGTCGCTTCGAGTTGAGTCACAACTAGTTTTAACTTTTCATTTATTTTTCTTTTAATCTTTTCCAAAACGAATAAACAGTAAAAACTTCGAACTCAACTAAAAGCAACAACCTGTGGAACAGGTACTCAATTTATTTTGCCTTTGACCTAAAGAGTAAAATAAATTTTCATGTATGAGAGGAAAATAGTTGATTGGATGATACAATGGAGAATGGAGATAGTTGGGAGGTGCAGTCAAAAAAACAACACCAAATAAGTACAAGACTTATATTTAATGTGTGCCGACGTTTCAACCTACCTTGTAGGCCATCTTCAGGGCTATGAGAGAGAAACAAGCAGAACAAAAAATATATAAAAAACGTTACAGCAACAAGAATATGGTGACATGTAATGTAGAAAATTAAAATAGTGACAGATATAATAATTAAAGATAACGAATATTAAAATAGTGACAAATATAATAAAATTAAAATAGTGACAGAAATAATAATTAAAGATAACGAATATTAAAATAGTGACAGATATAATAAAATTAAAGATAACGAAGATAAATTAAAATAATGACAGATATAATAATTAAAGATAGTGAATATAAAATACAGAATAAATGTACAGAAAGGATAATAATGTAAACATAATATAAAGAGAAAGAAAAATGAGAAGGTAAACAGAAAGATACAAAATGAAAAGATTAAAATACAAAAAAAAGGTGGGATATAAAGGATTAAAAAAAAACTAATTTAATTACAGATATAAAATGTATGATAATAGACTCCTAGAGGTTACATTAGTAAGATGTATGAAAAATAACATCATATTTTGTATTATTTTTCATACATCTTACTAATGGAACCTCTAGGAGTCAATTATCATACATTTTATATCTGTAATTAAGTATTTTTTTCTAAATCCTTTATATCCTACCTTTTTTTTTATATTTTAATCTTTTCATTTTGTATCTTTCTGTTTACCTTCTCATTTTTCTTTCCCTTTATATTATGTTTACATTATTATCCTTTCTGTACATTTTATTATTATTATTTATGTGTGACTCTTATTACTATACACTTCGGCCTAAAAAGGCCCATTGTGCTTGAGTCCTAAAGATCCCTAAGATAGGTCTAGACTTCTGAGAAATTTTAAATAGTCTCCAAGGTCAAATGTCCTCTTTCGACTTAGTGCTATACATTCAAAGAGAACGTGCCAGGTAGTTTCGTCCTCCTCTTTGCACCATCTGCACCTAGGTTCTTGTTCAATGCCCAAACGATGCATGTGTTTCCTGAGTTTACAGTGCCCAGTGATGGTTTCAAGCATAATTTTGAGGTCGGTTCTCGACGAGTGAGCGGCTTCTTTCTTGATTTTATCAGAAAGATTATCATTGGGATCCTTTCTGAAAAGTTTAGTATGCCTTATCTTGGCTCTATTCCAACGTGTTTTTATCTTCCTCTTGGCTAGTTTGTTAATTATATCCTTAGTCAGGGGAAGGGGGATCCCGCACCATGGTTCTGGTCCAATAGGAGCGATAACTGCTCCTTTCTTCGCCAATTTGTCGGCCCTTTCATTTCCTGGAATATTGCTGTGCCCAGGGATCCAAAATATGTTAACTCTGTTATGTACAGCTAGTTCATCTAGTCTTAGACAGCATTCCTCCACTAGTCTGGAGTTTGTTACTGCATTTTGTAATGCAATGCATGCTGCCTGACTGTCAGTGAGAAAGTTGATTACCTTATTCTTGTGGTCCTTCATAGCTAAGGCACCTGCAAGTATTGCCCATATTTCCGCTTGGAATACAGTGGGTGTCGTGCCCAGAGCTAAGTAATGACCCATGCCCTGACAACCCCTTCTGTACATTTATTCTGTATTTTATATTCGTTATCTTTAATTATTATATCTGTCATTATTTTAATTTATGTTCGTTATCTTTAATTTTATTATATCTGTCACTATTTTAATTTTATTATATCTGTCACTATTTTAATTTTATTATATCTGTCACTATTTTAATATTTGTTATCTTTAATTGTTATATCTGTCACTATTTTAATTTTATTATATCTGTCACTATTTTAATTTTCTACATTACATGTCACCATATTCTTGTTGCTGTAACGTTTTTTAAATAAATATTTTTTGTTCTGTTTGTTTCTCTCATAGCCCTGAAGTGGCATAAAAGGTACGTCGAAACATCGGCACACATTAAATATAAGTCTTGTACTTATTAGGTGTTCTTTTTTTGACTGCACCCCCCAACTATCTCCATTCTCCAATAAATTTTCAGTATCTCTAAAATTAGGTTTCACAATTAGTTTTAGTAGAAAACATTCACATTTCTTTTTTTTTCCAATGAATCAATGTTTGGTTGATTGAGATTCCAAAGACGATAATTTATGAGTTAAAGATAATTAAATATAATAACTAGCTGAATATAATAGTCAACCAACGATGAGATACAATGACTGTCGTAATTCACACAATTTGAAAATTTACTATGGTAAAACATTTTTATTAAGTTGAAACAAACCTCAATTACACCATCATCCTGCTGTGGCGGGAATCTAGAGGCGGCCCTTCTGTCATATAGCCTTCGTTCATTATCGTAGGAATCCGGTAGACGAGTGCTGCTCTTTCTTGCAACGGCTCTTACAGGCCGTGAATTTTCATTCTGATTGTCTTCTAAAATTTTATTTTAAATCACAAATTTCTAAATTATATAATAATAACAATAAAAAAAGGTTTTAATATAAATTGAAGAAATAAAAAGCAACATAAGGTATTAGTGTGTCCCATTAAAAATCTAGGATTGTTCATACTTAGATTTAAATATAATAGGTTGGGAAAAAAGTAATTTCGGTTTTTCCCAATAGATGGTGGTAAAGTTGCATATCTTTAGTAATTTTAATTCAATGAAGCCATAATATAGTCTTATCGAAAAGTGAGAGGGCATAGACCATTTTAGATATAAAGGTAGTTAACTAAGTGAAAAGTTATTTCGCTTTGAAACTAGAGATTCCAGAGTTCATTTTCGACAAATTTTGCTTTTTTATTTCTGAAAGAAAAAAAATACAGAGCAGACACTTCGGAACTTATGTGGTGTTTACGGAGGATGAATCCTCAAATGAACACCAATCTCAAAACAGGTTTGCTCATTTTCAATCTTAAAGAATTTTGAATGAGCCAGAGTTTCTCCTGGCAACCCAATCATTAAAAAAATTGAGGTAGACGAACATATTTTATCTCTCGACAGTGCTATAGACTAAACATAAACCATAAAACAGTTTTGAACCATTTACATGAAATTGGAAACTAAAAGCTCTGAACTTAGGGATATGAATTAACAGTAATAACAAACAATAATGTGCAAAAAAGATCATGGTTGAAGCCCTGAGAACCTTCACAAAGTCCGTATTAATGGCAAAGGAGGTAATGCTGAGTGTTTGGGGGGATTGGAAATGATCATCATGAGTTGCTCAAACCTGGCCAAACAATTAATTCGACTCCCTTTTATCAACAACTAATTCAAAACAAACAGCCATCAATAGGAAAGGTGTTGTCTTCCATCATGACAACGCTAGACTATGCATTTCTTTAATGACTCAACAAAAATGAGAGAGCTTAGTTAAGAAGTTTTCATGCATCCTTGTCCCATCTGACTATAAATTGCTTTGGTCTCGGCAGAACTCTCTTAATGGTGTAAAGTTGGCTTCAAAAGAGGCTTGTGAAAATTATTTGGTTTGGTTTTCTATACAGAAACCTCATAAGTTTTACAGTAACAGAATTATGGTTTTACCAAAAAATTGAAAAAAGGCCAATGATTAAAAAAAAAAAAAGAAAAAAAAAGGCAAACATATCATTGACGTGTGTTTAAAATTTGAAAGAATAAATTTGCTTTGAAAAACATGATAAAAGCCTAAATTACTTTTTCCCTAGGCTAAAAATAACACTTAGAGGATATAATTTTTCTTTTAGGCTAATGACAAAGATTTGATTTGAAAAATTTTAATATAAAAATTAAAAACAAAACAAAAAAATAAGTAAAGCATTTCAAAGTGTTATAGATTTCAGGAAGGATCAATCAAAGGATTAGTAATAAAATAAAAACACTCACCATCATCAGAAAGAACCACATCATATTGAACGTATGGGCCTTTGCGCTTAAAAAAAAAATGATATCAATGTGAGTATAATTTCATAATCAAGATATGTATGATATGATATATACATATAGAGAGAGAGTTTTTTAAAACTAACAAAAAATACAAAATAACCTGTATTATTAGTTTCAAACTAGTAAATTAAAATATTATCAAATATCTGCCATTCAAGCATATTTTTTTCATTTTATTTAGAATTTTCATTGGTGGTTTTCCGAAAAGTGATATGATGAAATATTTGTAGAAAAAAAAATGCTCTATCAGCTCATGGTAGCAATAGTGTTGAAATGACTTTTTTTTTTATCTACTTCATCACAGCCAATGACATTTTTTCCATATAGTTGATAACTATCAAGCAATATGTTTAGTTAATTAACTTCATAATTCTGAAATGTTGAAAATGACATAATGTTATAGAGATAGTTTAGCTGATAAGTGATACATTTAAAATTTATTTTATATCAAATATTTATCTAAATGTAAGATTATAACATCATAAGTGTTCTAGAATAGTGACAAAATAATTCGGTATCTGTTCCGTAGGTTGTCACTTATAGTTAAGTTACAAGTTTTAACTGTTTATTAGTTTCATTTTTAATATTTTCCATAAATACAGTTATCTTGAGCTTATGGAAAAGCGAATGTAACTATGGGCTATTATTAGATTATTAGAGTATGGGTAATCATTAGATCACTACATTATGGGTTATAATTAGATTACTAGATTATGGGTAATCATTATATTACTAGATTATGGGTAATCATTAGATCATACAGTAGATTTTGATAATCAAGAAATAAAAGTTTCAACTAACATTTCGAAGAATAGATATGTTTGTTGAAACACTCATTTTTAAATGAAATTATTACCAAGGTAACCATACACATTTCAAATAATTACATTATCTTTTCCAAACAAAAGCTGATGATAACTTGTATTTTGGAAAATATTAAAAGGGAAACGAATGAAAAGTTAAAACTTGTCGTGACTCAACTCAAAGCGACAACCTGCAGAATAATTACCAATAATTCTATTCAGAAATAAACTTAAAATTCAAATGTTAACTAATACATTTTTTTTAAGTGCAAATTGATAATCTTACCAGTGAATGAATAATGTATATGAAAAAAAGATAAGAAAAAAAAAAGCTCAACACTGTCTAAATAATAAACTCACCCTTCCAAAAGGACCTCCCCTCGCTCGGGATCCTTTTCTGTGGAGCCCGATATACATCGGGTAAAGTCTAGTGGACCCTCGGTAGAGCCACTCCGAGTGTGTGTCGTGGAGAAAGACCAAATGAACAAGAGAACAATCTATGTCTACAACTCTCGCATTAACCCACATACCTGAATAACAGAAAAACTAAGCTAATAAATAATAGAAAGCAAGAAATAAAAGTGGTTTATGTAAGTCTTGTATATTTGTCACCTTCATATTAATAAATAAAAAGTTTCAGTATGAGAAAAAAATGGAGTAATTGTGGGAAATTTGTATATTTCTGTAATCATTTCATTGAGAAAATAAGCCTTTCAATAAACATTTTAAAGTATAGATGATCTATGTTTGTTGAAACGTTCATTTATTGATGAAATGATTAACGTAATATACACATTTCCCATCATTACACTCTTTTTTTCATACTAAAATTCACGATTATTTTAATTTTCTAGAATATATAAAAGGAAAGAAATGAAAAGTTAAAACTTATTGTGCCTTAACTCAAAGCATCAAACTTAAGTCCAATTTGAATTTGGTTATTGGTTGTTGATATGTGGAAAACTTAAAAAACTGCTAGGAGAGAAAGAAAAAAAATGAATACCTCCTAAAGGTACTTCACTCATTTTTAATGTAAATTTTTAACTCTCAACCAAGGGGAATAGCAGATGTGTTTATCTTAAACAGAGGAAATAGCAAGATGTGCAAAACCTAAAAACTATGCTAATGTCATAATTGTGTTAGGGATTTTGAAAAAAATTTAAACAAAAACCAGTTGTCAGAGTTAGGTAGAGCAATGGAGAAGCAACTAGAAAAATAAACATCTTAGATATCCTATATGGGCCATTAAAAAAAATTATGTCATTTTCACCTGTTATTGTAACTAACATACTCTTTTTGTAGTGATTTTTTTTTTTAAATTTACAAAAAAAGTCATTCTACCCTCAATTTTTTTAAAGGCTTGGAGTATGTGTGCTTCACAATAATACCTAATCACCATGAAACAACATCTTGATTAGTCCCAAGGATAATCAAGTGTTATATGGTAACAATGTGACGAGAATAAAAAAAACATACCATGCTTTTAAAGGATAGCAGTCCAAGGACACAACTGTAAGCATCTGTTCAGTACAAAATAATCATGGAAGTGGAAGGTTACCCTAACTTGGTGAGGCCTAGCACCTTTCCAACCAGTTCACTGAATCAGTGTTGCCACGGGACCAATAACTGATATGATGTAATTAATGGGACAAATCTGTGGACAAATATTTTTCTTAGGAATTATATCCAGAAGTAGGATTGCCCCTTTCAAATACTACATAGCTCTATATATTCCAAAATAGAAATGATGATCGGCACAATTTAAAAGAAATTTATTCAGGGCTAAACCACTGTTTAGCATAACGAAAACTTTAAAAGTGGGGGCAATTTTAGAGGTAATGGAACATCACTTAATGTTTCAGATTGAGTAAGCAGTGCTCTGAAGCCTTATGGTAAAACATAGGACCAGCAGTAACAGGTATATAAGCTCCCCTTGTGCATCCAACAACAAGGATTAAAAAAACTCTGCCAAAGAAATATAGAAAATAATTTCTTTGACCGGGGAATATTTTTGGCTATGAAAATATAAATAGAAAAACTAATAGCAATTGAATAAATCAATATCGGTTAAGCACAGTTATCAGAAATACAAGTAACATCTTAAGGACTCCAGATTGCTACAAAGACCTACCAGTTTTGTATAAGCAGTGCTATGTTTTGGAGTGTTGATACGTTTTAAAATAATTCTATTAATTTTGAGATGACAGAGTAATCATTTAATATAATTAATTACTCAAATTATTATTTCTTTAAATGTCCTAACTTTATTTTAAATTGGATTCTTTTTCAGAGGTTGGTTGTTTTTACCAATTTACCAATCAGTCAACTTAATATCTTAATTAAAACATCAATATAGTAGTCATAAATATATAGTGCATCTGGGTTAAGTGAGTACTTATAGAATAATAATGAACAACACAAATATAATTTCTTATTTGGACTGTCATTTAATACATCATTTTGACTTGAGCAATAATGATTCAGATGTAATAAAGGAGTTCCATAATACATACATAAGGGGATACTATTTTGTCAAGTAGATCAAAGTTTATGGTAGGAGCATCTGAATCTCCCCATCTTCATCTCTGTCAGCCTTCACTTCTGGACCTTCTTCCTCCAGAAGTCCCACTTCAACTCTCTCCCTTCAACCCTTTTCTCAGAGTCCTTTCCAGGAGTGCTCTTCCAAAAGTGGAGTCTTAGACCCCCTCTTTCGTATCACTTGAACTTCCCTAACCAAGGGGTCTTACTACCTGCCTGAGTGACTTAGTTCTTGTAGCCGCCTTTTGCTCAAATTGCAAATTCATATTTATTTTTATTTTTATAATAATGCCCGTTTGGATACATAGCAGTAGAGAAACTGATCCTGCATTATGTTGAATGTGTAGAACAGCAACAGTATTCAGTACAGCGCTTGCACATATTACAGGTAAAGTCAACAACCATTGATTGACAAGCCATCAAGCTACCATTGAAGGAAGAAAATATGAAAAAAATATTTTATTATTATTATCAGGTTTAGTGATAATGAGTCTTTCGTCTTTCTTAAGTTATTTTAATTTTTGTTTAAACTAAAACAGTTCAGCCTGGTATAAACATGATCTTTCTCATGTTCAGTAAATCAAGTTCACAAAACAGTGTTTGTAATAATTCATACTGTAATATTTCATACATTTTTAGTAAAATTGCCTAAACTTTTCATTAAACTGTTACATACTAAAATGTTGAATTGTTAAAGGATTCTAATTCATACAGATGTTTGCGTCTAAGTTAGAAAATATTACAAATTATTGATCAATATTATAAAAGTTGAAATAAGTGAAATAACACTATATCAGATGATGAATACCTTTGTGTTCAGTCTTGATACAATCCAAATTCTTCACTTTGAGCATTGCTCGCTCTGGGAAAGTGACCAAGTATCTCTTGATGAACTGTTGTACTTTGGGATTGAAATGGTCCCAAATATTGGCTTTTGATTCGCAAACCAACCTAATGGAGTCATGCGTACCATACTGGGCTTGTCCGTCATCAAAAAATATCAAATACCTAAATAGAAATCTTAGGTAGATCATTACGAAACAAAAACAATAAAAATAATTCTAGCAGACAAGTTTCGCATTCAATGTCAGCTTCTACTGCTTGATGTAAAACATTTGAAATTGAAATAATATATTTATTATTATTATTATTGTTGTTATTAGAAAAGCTGATTTTTAAATACATTCATAAACTCATTAGAATTACAACTTTCCATACAAAAATATATTATTGAAGCAAAAATTAAGCAAATAAGACATATAATACTAAAATCCCCACCTAGATTGATTAAATGTGTTGAGCTTGTTTACCTAAAATTATTGATGTGCGATGGCATCTCTGCAATCATGCCGGAGAAAAATTTAACCGTGTTCTTCAACCTGTTGACATATCGAGATATAACACGTGATCCAACAGGTAATCTAACAGCAGGAGCATTATAGCATGCTATCAACTGCAAGCTGACATCTTTCCGATAAGCTGAAGGTTTTCCAGCATTTATCATCACTTTATAAGATTCTACTGCCTTTGGATTCTGAAAAAAAAATTAAAAAAGAATCAAAATTTAAAAATTACAATATTTTGAAGTCATTAGAGTCCAATTTGTAAAGAAATGAAAAATGAAGAAGCTCGTCACAATGCCTTGATTTCAATTTTTGTTTTATATTTATTTTTTTTAAATAAACTATAATTAAAATAAGATAATTATGAAAAAGTATACAAATAAAATAATCATTTTAAACGGAATAACTATTTTATACATAAATAATTCATGTAATTACAACATGAAAAAAACAAAAAAAATTAAAATCACATATATCTGTCCATAGTTCCTGCTGGAGACTTTTAACAGACGCGTATATGCACTCATAGTTCACACCAATTGCTTTCGCAGGCCGCACATACACCTCCATGGCACTTTAAGGGCTACATATGCCTTTACTTCCTCTTGAATTTTGTTTTTTCTAAAACCAAAGACTCTATCAATCATAGCAAATGAAACAAAAACATATACTAACTTCAGGAGGTGCGGGGATAACTTCCTCTACGACGGCCGGTACCCATTCAGAAAAGGCTGACACCTTCATCACGTAGACTTTGTCGAAAGCTTTCACCTTAGGCTTCTCAACTGCACCAAATGAAGGAAGATTTGGAGGACCACTTTCAGGATGAAATCCGGTGATAATAAGGTCCTAGGAAGAATATATATTTAAAAATTTTAAATACAGAAATTTAACTACATTAGGTAACCATACTTGGACAATGGATATTATACTTAAGCGTAAAAGAAAAACTATATTAAACATACAAACCTATACCACTAATAGTACTGTTTCCAAACTATTGATTTAGCATGAAGGTGATTTGGAAAAGGTCAAGCTCGACCACCATTTTTTTCTACAAGCCCCAGAAGGGTTCCCCTGATTTCTTAAAATCAATCAACAGATGATAACAGAATAAATAATGTGTCTAGTTATCAGATCATATGGTGAAAGATATTTTAATTGGATTGATTGTCTATTATGTAATTCAAAAATTAATTACATCCTCTATAGACTTTAGATTGACAACCTGATCTATACTTGGTTCTACACTATCACCTTTCGGAAAAATAAAACTGACGTTTATTTTATCTGGTCTTATTAGACAATTTAACAGTTCAACCTAAGTGAAAAATCTAAAATTTATTTAAGTCACTGAATTACATGTAAACACCCTAATCGTGTTGTTCTTTTGTTTACAATTTATCAATTATCTATGACAGATCACTTCTTTTTTTTTCATCAGGTAGCTAAGATAAACATTAACCAAACAGTATGTTAATATCTGAAAAATTACATTTTCATCTGTACGTATCGGAAGTGGTTTTATTGGTGGTTCCTTGTATTCTTCATAAGGTAGATCAAGTTCCTCCATTTCCTGGAACAATGAATACAGTTATATATAGTACTGTAAATTAATAAAATATTATAAAATAAAATAATAATGAATGTTTAATTCAATTCTGAAAATACAATAACTAAGTATTTCTATACTAACTTCTCTTTCTGGGGCATAGGCATCATAAAGCTGTCTCATTGATTGAAATAATGATTCATAAGTCGTATTTATGCCATCTTCGATATCTCTGTATGTATCTATAAAATTAATGATGAATATATACTTTTCAGTTTACCTTTGTTAAATAAAAAGATAATTTTAATAACTTTTCAAATGTTTCAAATACACAGTTTCTTATCTCATTTTAAATTTATTATAATTATATTTAACGAATCTATATTGTGAGAATTAACACAATTATTAAACTTAGGTTGACAAAAATGCGATCAAATCTTTGCAAGTAAGAAAAGCCAGATTTTAATTGTCACAGCAGGTCTTTGAAACTTCTTTCCTTCTATTATATATAATATTATAATTTCTTTAATATTTAAGACCTTCTGTTAACATATTCGAACAATCTGAAAAAAAAATCAACTGGATCTACCAAATATAAAATTATAGAATTTATTTTGAACATACCAGTTAATTGGTTTATCTCTGTCCGTAAGCAATTCATATTATTCTCCATCTGTGCTTCTATATTAAACATACGAGAAATGGTAGGCAATGCTTTTTTCACTTCTAGAGACATTTCTTTAATATCTTCAAGACCATTAACTAAAAGATAAACAAAATTTTGTAAGCTAACATAAAAATCTTTTATAAAATCAAACATTTCAATCAACTACTGCTGATCAAATTATGAACCTTGATCTTTCATAGTACCAACATTCTAAAATTTAGAAAAAGAAAAGAACATAGAAACTAAAACTAAAGTGAACTTTTTTAAGATATTGTCAGTCCAAAGCCAAAATGTATATCAGCAAATTATGTTATTTATTAAATTATTATATATCCTACTAATATGATAAATGCGAAAGTTTGTATGTTTGTCTCTCTTTAACGCAAAAACTACAGAACGGATTTGGATGAACCTTTACAGTAATATAGGTTATACATCAGAATAACACATAGGCTACAGCAAGGGCGGATTTAGGGGGGCGGCACGGATGCACATGCCCCTTCAGACAGTTTTTTAGGTACTGTGGAGAATACATTATAGTACATAATTAAAGGCAAATCAGAAACTTAGCATCTTAAAATTTGCAGATAGGTTCTTTGTATAATTTAAGAAAGAAATTTGGATAATTCCACCCCCAAGGGTTTCCCCCTTAATATAATAGGGATTCAAAGATTGTATGGAATCTGTCAGTTTGGAAGTTAGGCATCTGAAATTTTGGATGTACAAGTAACTTATAGTTAAAAAAAAATGAAATTATTTATTTAAAATGATCTGTCACGAAACTTTAGATAGCGAACCAAATTCCACGCGGGCGAAGCCGCGGGCAAAAGCTAGTTATATATAGTTTTCTATTCTTTCTGCAATTTCCAATATACCTAACTCACTATGTTATGTCAAAAATAAAGTCTCCAAAACAATACCAATAATTTAGAAAAGACCAGAAGACTAGCCCACATAATACAGAAAAAAATAGAGAGGACATGAAGACAGCGCTGACCCCATAGGTTAAAGACACCACAGAGAAAATAGCCAAAACACTAAAGAAGTTTAAAATTAAAACCATATACACCTCAGACAGGAAGTTATGTCAAGTTCTGCCGAACGCGAAGGACGACTTGGGACTCAGGACATCAGGAATTTATAGCATTCCGTGCTCCTATGGAAAGGAATATATTGAACAAACCGGTAAGCTTATCTCCACTAGACTCACCGAACACATAAAAAGTGTCAAGAAGATGGACGGTAAGACGTCAGCCTTGGCTGAACATTTCGTCACCACAAATCATGCTATAGAATTTGACAAGGTCAGAGTGATTAAGAAATGTAACAAAGCCATGGAAAGAAAAATTATGGAAGCCATTGAAAACAACCGGATAACTTCAACAGGGAGGACGGTTACAAATTGAGTAAGCTCTGGCTTCCCAATATAACAGAGAATATGATAAAAAACAGATTAACCAAGAAGAGCTAAACAAATCAAAAGCCAATCAACCTAAGCCCGAACAATCAGAATCCAGCCAATCGTGTTCATGGAAAAGTAGACTCCATCCCAGAACACGAAGCGACCCGATCGACTAACGACGGAATCCGACAATTGACGAATGGACCCGATCGACTAACGACGGGATTCGACAATTGACGAATGGACCCGAGTGGGTATATAAGGCCGAGAGCGCACGGATCATCCTCATTCTCATCTCAGCCCTGAAGAAGTCAGCAGCATGGCTGGCAAAACATTAGCGAAAAATTTATCAACACAGTCTAAACCAGAAGAAATCAACAAAGTCTTTTGTAATAATAGTGGCTGTGGAAACCTAAAAGAGTATTTAATACCAATAAAATTGAGAAATTAGCTACCTTACTTGTACAACAATAATTATTCAAGCCTAATGTTCTCACTTTCACAAATTTTCAGATAAATCAGTTAGGCTTTGGATAAACAATACGGTAATCAATAAAACTGGAAAAATATTAATATAACAAATGAAAGTTCGAGGCTACATTACTATTAAAATAAATAAAATAAAATAAAAGTATGAAAAAAAAATTGATACTAATATACAATACAGATACAAATAAGTATAAAAATAAAGGTGGAGATAAAAGTAATAAACATACTTTGTTTTTTTTTAAGCTCTTTTTGTAGCAAATCTTCTTCATCATCATCGACTATGATAACCTCTGTTCCTGTAGGAAACTTGGCATTACTGATGGGTTCACCTCTTCTAATTTTATCCGACAAGTTCTATAAAATAAAATATATCTCTAGAAAAAATGTTTAAAAGCTCTTAACTCTTTTTGAAATCTATAAAAACACATCAACTTGAATAATAGCTAAAAATATCCAAACTTATAATCAAATAGATTATAATTTAAATACAAAACAAAAACTGAAAATTACTGTATAACAGTTTCATGAATAAATAGTAATGAGGAAAGTTTTGTGTATCCTATGTCTATATCCCTGCAGCAGTCATTCCCAACCTGGGAAGGCTTTCATTTGAATAGGGGAAGGGGGTGTGGGAGGTTTAATTTGAACAAGGAGGAAGTGAGGTACAAATAAGGTTGGGAACCACTGCCCTACAGCATCCTACCTACTTAATGTTCATAACATATCCTCAGTAAAAAAACAAACTGTGAAATTTGTATTTTAATGTGTACTGATCTTTTGCTTTTTTAATACCAATAATAATAAAAGGCTTGATGCCGATACCCCCAAACACTACTGCAAACATCCATCCACAGATCACCACCCTATCCAAATTCTTAAGAACACCTTTAATACAATTTGTTCCTCCCTCAGTCTATCTGTATCTCCCATAGTCGGCTATGCACTTATAAACTTTAAAAATATTCGTCCATTTTTAAACCTAACAACTCCACAATCAAAAATACCATTATATGTTATCTAACGTAGCTGAGATGAACAAGTTACATAACAAATTAAGGATCTAAAATAGAGCCGTTTCTTTTGCCCCCATATTTCAAATCCAGCGTTTTCAATTCCTCGAATTTCCCTTGAATAAGCTAATTTAAGACTTTGTAATACTTAGATCATTAATTTGATAATAAGCTGCAGCTGAAAAACGATGAAAAACTGCAAAACAGAAAAGCAAGTCTTTTAGCTTATCAGGACACATTCGGGAATAGATAATTTTTCAGCCTGGTAGGTCAGAGCACAGGAAGCTACAGGTGTCTTTTCCGAGACCATTCCCTCAGCTAATGGGGACCCAGGTTAACAATCCATACTATAAAAATTTTCAGTGGGTTATTAAAATATGGCAGTTGGCTCAGCCTATCCTAATCCTGGAGGAAGTCATGTTCCTGGAAGACGACCAGACAGGGAAGGAACAAAGGAAAACAGATGAAATGATCCACTAGAGAGAGAAGGCAAAATAGTAATTTTGCTGGAACTCCACACTGCTTTAGGATAGGGGGGTGGTCAGGTGAACAAGTAAGAACCATCTGACATAAGAGGATAAGAATTTACTTAATGTACATAGAGGATGTTTAGTTTGGGGTCTCGTCTTGTGTGAATTATAGATCATTCATGCTGTATCTATGGTTGTTCATTGTTAGAAATCTTTAGTGGGGTCATCTGTGATTTAGTGGTAAGATTAACAACATACTATACCCAACATAGTGGATTTGCAGCCAGGCCGATGGCCTTAGGATTTTTTAAAGGAAGTAAAAAATTCTTATTATGCCATCCTTCAGAGGGGACTTAAAAATTATGGTTCCTAGCCTGTATTATGTCAGGCAGACATTAAACGTCCTTATCTTAATTATACCTGGGTAGGCAAAATTTAGAACTCCCACTGTAGCATTGTTCGATTACCCATAGTAATATAAAGTAATGTTAGATGAAACAAAAAAAAAAATAACTGTTTTTGTAATTCATATAAAAAAGTAGCTTTTCTAATCTTTTGAGGTTTTTATTCATTTCCTTTCTTTGAAAGGTAGCTTGGCATGTTAGGGGAAATTTAATAATTTAAGGCAATTTCTCAACTGCAGTTTGTTTCCCCTGAAGCTCATCTTTCTCCAAATTGATAAATATTTGTCATGCTTTATGATAAAATTATCAGAAAACTGGTTGTGAAACATATGAAGTTTTTCTTAATTGGAGTTAATGAGGCATAACTTTTCGTTGCAAATTTGAGTGAAATAAATGAACATCCCCATTTTTTATTTATTTATATCCACTAATTTACTCAGGAACACAATTTAATGATAAAATTGTTTCCAACAATAAAGAATGACAATAAAGAGAGAGAGATGGACTAACGGTTGATAGTACTATTTAAATAGTATTAATTCAATGGTAGCCGATTCATTGATGTTTCCACCACCAATTGGGCCAGAAGAAAGCAATAATTTTAAGTTTTATGTAAATAATTAAGAGTTTTGTTTACTTTCTTCATTAGTTTTGTTTAAGAAATATAAATAAAAGTTACAAGAAAATAAAAATTTTAGTATATGTATAATTTATTTTTAAAAAAACCTGTACCACTACAACCCATGAAGGGTTTTGTAGTAGAGAGTGTACTTTTTCTTAGACGATGGTTATGCAGGAAGGTGATTTGTCACGCTTTTTTCACGCTCAACCACAAGGTTTTTCCCCGATTTTATATAACCATTTTATAGTGGCTGGGTGAGCCCCAGGAGGTTCCCAGATTCCAAAGGACCCATCCCGGCTATTAACAGATTTTAAATCTGTTCACAGCTGGATGTAAACCTAGGACCATCGGCAGGTTAGCTCAGTGTTCTACCACTGAGCCACTTCCCTCCCATATAATTCATAAGATGCTTTAAATTACCAATTTTTTTTTTAATATTGTATCATTTGTCAAGATAATAAGAATTCAATTGGTTCTGAATTTATATAAATATGTGCATTTATAAAAATATTGGATCATTATTTTTTCATTGTTCATATTTTTCTACAATAGGAATGACCGGTGGCATTCTTAATGATTCTAAATTCTGTAATCTTCTTCAATTCAGTCCCCTCTACTCCATTGTTCCTTAGTACCATTAGTAAAGATACTCATTTAGGTTTCTACGTCCACTATTATTACATAAGACTTTGTTGGTTTCTTCTGGTTTAGACAGTGTTGATAAATTTTTTACCAATGTTTCATCAGCCATGCTACTTCAGGGCTGAAATGAGAATGAGCATGGCTGACGAAACGTTGGCAAACAATTTATCAACACTGTCTAAACCAGAAGAAACCAAGGTAAAAGTTCATTTATCGTACCCTCACGAAGTGGCAACCGTATATATCAATCGATCAATCAATTGTAGTCGAACTCCCAGCGTCCGCAAAGGTCAAATAAAAAAGCTATGTGTCCGCAAAGGTCAAATAAAAAAATTTCTTAAAAACATTCAAAACGCTAGATACCCTAAATAACCACCTCTAACCACCCCTAACCATCTAATCACCAAAAAAACGTAACCTAATCTAACCTAACGGATGCGTAGCTTTTTTATTTGACCGTTGCGGATGCTGGAATTTATGTCATTCAACTACAAATCGAAAGAGCTTTCGATAGATATATATGGTTGCCACCTCGCGAGGGCACGCTAATACGAATGTTAGCTGAAACCAACAGTCTTTTGTAATTAGTAAAGATATTTAGGATCCAGTCTAAAAACCTAGATAAGCTTAGTCTTAAGGTTTTATATACCCCACAAAGGTTTTAGACACCACAGGTCTTAAGAGAGATGTATTAATATCAACTAATGTACTTGTGATTGGCAACATTAATGTATTACAAAGGTATATTGATATTATTAAGTTTGTTTTATATTCTACTATACTTCTACTATACCTACCTCATAGAAATCTAAAACAGTTTTTAAACATGGTCTACAGATAGATAAATTTCTTCCTTCAGGAGCACAGTAAAAAGACCTTGCAATTCTAGGTGGTTCCACAAAATCAGTCCCTGTGTCACACTGAAGATTTATGCAAGACCTTTTCGTGCAATCAATATCTCTGTCAAGATCAACGAAATAGCTGGGTTCTAGAAGGAAAGATTCTTTGTATAAAGTTAATAATTCATCATCTTCTAGACTATCATTACAAGCAATTTCAGTTGAATCAGTGGTGGTTGTAGCTTCAACATCAACAGATGGAGAGGAAACCGACTCTTCGACACATACATCATCATTTACTTCCACAATATCCATAGTGAATAAATTATTTACAACTGATAAGACCCAACAACAATACATAAACAAAACTTCATCGTATTTAAAATTATGTTTTGAAGAGCCAACTATGACTACCTTCTCAAACGATTAGTTATTGAAACTACTAGAGCCCCTGGTGGCCAAAGCAGAAAGTATCACATACTAATAATCTTTGGAACATTAGTTTTCGTAGTTACTGACAAAACAAATGTGTTTAATATTTAGGTAAATCAGAAATGTAGATAAATAATATATTCCACCTTGCATGAGGCACAGGGCATTTGGTAACTATGAACTACCGGCTTCTCCGAGCTCTAAAAACGTTACTTTCAGTTATCAAATGCTTTCTCACCAATACTTCCATCTTTATTTGTCATACGATACATTGATAGTATATTTCAATAACTCCAGTGGAATGCTTATTTTATTGTTTACCCATATTCTTTATTTTGTGACACAAATATAGAATGCCTTAATACTTGTTTAAACTAGTATCGTACCGGTACTTGAAATACTCCTGAACCTTTATTAGATACTAAGGCACTCGATACTCATTATTTACTATTAAACCCTCGCTATTCGATAGGCTACCATGTACAGTGTATCCGATATTCATAATACATTATTTGATATCCTTTTCTCATTACTCGGTACTTAATTTCCAAGAATTTAGTATTGAAGACGACGCTCGATAGTACTAAAGATGGTCCTCGACAATTGAGGGAGCCATTCTTGAGGTAGGATAGGTTTTTTTCCAACATACTGTCAAAAGTTTCCAACTATGCGTAGAAAATTGTCTTTCATTCCAATCAGGGTCAGCAAACTATCAGACGCTTATTCCAAGAAAAATTTCAAGGGCTTGGTCAGCCACAGGAAATCAGAAGCATAAGTAAACCTACGCTTTTCTCAAGAAATAATATAAATAAAACAATAATAAAAGTTATATAGACCCATAAAAGCCTTCAGTAAATAAAGTCCAATAAAATAAATAATAATGTCCTTATTATTACATTGTATAATAATAATAATAAAAACAATGATCTGACGATTTATCTCGGCGACACTGTTATTCTTCAATCTAACTCCATAGGAGTGCCTCTACCCATATGCATAACGAGGGAGGTTATTGGGGATGTAACCCCCATTTCTTAGAAGAAATTAAAAAAAATTAAAACTTAAGTAGAAAAAAAAGAAATTTAATTGTAAGTAACAATTAAAAAAATAAAACTTTGAAGGATTTTACTTTTTCAAAGTTATTATTGTGGGATTACAGAAGTAAGGGTCAATAATGCCAAAAACACAATAAATAAACTGCAAACACAGTTATTTTAATGAATAAAAGGTACACTAAAATGACAAACCAAAACGTAATACTGTTTATTTACAATTAATCATATTATATTAATTATATAGCGGCAGTAGTGGCAACAATAAGATCGCAAATGTGAGAAGAACAGTTTAGACAATTCTTAGAATCTAGAAGTAAAGTCTGGATGGGTCTAGAAAGTTCCCTATGCAATTAAGTATAGTAAGTTATTGTAACTAATAAATAGGGTTACTTGTATTGAAGACTCCAGTTACAAAAACAAGAAAATTAAAATAAAAAAAGGTTACTTGTATTTAAAAGCTACTTCTTGATTGCCCTTCCAAAAATAACATTTATAACTTACAAAATAACATTTATAAAAAATTATAATCTATTTATTTAATTTGAAGCTACATGATTTATAGTGTAATACATATTATACCTATATTAAGAGACATCGTTTTTGAAGGGAGTAATATGTTGGAGTGGTTGACTGGTGGGGGTTAATCCCCCCCATGAATCAACTCTAGTTACGCCAATGCCTCTATCTGTTCTTTGTAGGCCTTTATCGCCAAATACTCGTATATTCTTCTTTATCGTCTCTTGTTCTTGCACCCTCTTCTTCTTCTTCTTCTTCTTCTTCTTAAAAGCAGAACAGTTGGTTTTCTAAATCAAAAAGTTTTAATTCCCTACTTTCTCTTGATTATTCCCACAGGATCCTTTATGGAGTACTAGCTTTTGCCCGCAGCTTCGCTCGCAATGAATTAGGTCTGCCAAATAAAGTTTCAGGAAAGATCATTTAAAATAAATAGTTTACTTATATTTTTAAAATATAAGTTACTCACACATCCAAAATTTCAGATATCTAACTTCAAAACTGACGGATTCTATACAACCTTTGAACTCCTATTATATTAAAGGGGAAACCCTTGGGGTGGAATTATCCAAATTTCTTTCTTAAACCATACAAAGATCCTATCTACAAATTTATAGATAGTAAGTTCCTGATTTGCCTTTAATTATGTACTATTATAATATATTCTCCACAGTACCTAAAATACTGTCAGGGGGGCACGTGTCCCCGTGCCCCCCTCATAAATCCGCGCTTGCTATAGCCTATGTGTTATTCTGATTTATAAACTATATTACTGTAAAGTTTCATCCAAATCTGTTCAGTAGTTTTTGCGTGAAAGAGAGACAGACATACAAACTTTCACATTTATAATATTAGTAAGATTAGTAAGATAGTAAAATTAGTAGGACATCGAAACAAATAGTTTCACTCATCTTCTTTCTGTTACTTTAACATCTATTATCATGTGATTTGCCTTTATTTATGTCCTATTATGGATTCTCCACCGTTCCTAAATAACAGTCGAGGGGGTGGGGGAGCACATGCCCCCGTGCGCCCCCCCTAAATCCGCGCTTGCTATAGCCTATGCGTTATTCTGATGTATAACCTATATTACTTTCAAGTTTCATCCAAATCCGTCCAGTAGTTTTTGCGCGAAAGAGAGACAAACATTCACATTTATAATATTAGTAAGATTAGTAGGACATCAAAACAAATAGTTTCACTCATCTTCTTTCTGTTACTTTAACATCTATTATCATGTGATTTGCCTTTGTTTATGTCCTATAATGGATTCTCCACAGTTCCTAAATAACAGTCGAGGGGGGGGGGCACGTGCCCCCGTGCGCCCCCCCTAAATCCGCGCTTGCAATAGCCTATGTGTTATTCTGATGTATAACCTATATTACTGTCAAGTTTCATCCAAATCCGTCCAGTAGTTTTTGCGTGAAAGAGAGACAAACATTCACATTTATAATATTAGTAAGATTTACCGTTTCTTTCGCCATATTTGTTCCACCTGGTATTTTCTTGATCTACGAGAAACCCTCCTGGATGAACTCCGAAGTATGCAGTGCCGGCTTCAGCCCATATCGCGCCGTGTACAGTCGTGACCTAGTAGGCAGGCGATTAAAATTGAGCACTTACAGTCATACAAGGTGTTACAAAAAACGGCAAATCCCTAAGGAGGTGAATGTACCCACAAAACTAAACAAATTTTGCTATGGGATGAAATGAAATTTTTTGAGACCCTGAGGCGCCTCTTGGCGCCCCTTATCACCCGACGCCGCGGCCCTGGGTGTATGTCTCCTCCACAGAAGATAAAAGCAACTAGAAGCGGCATGCTAGGAGGTACAGCGAGTGAAGCCAACCTCCCACTGGCCCCCCCACTCTTCCCGCCCCAACCAAGTGGTGCAGCGCTCAGTTTACTTCTCTTACTTAGCTCGTGTACTTCTGTTTACTTAAATATTATTCAACATTGTGTTATCTCGTGGTGTCTTTAAGTTTTGTATACTTTTTGATCTGATCACTGAACGTGTATTTAGCAAAATATGCCTTGTTGTGTTGCATTTGGATGCAATACAAACAATGCCGACAAGTCTTTCAATCCTCCTCTCACTTTTCACCTGTAAGTCCGAAACCTGACTGTTATCTATATATAATAATTAAATGAACCACAAAATGTAATATTTTCATAGTTCACTTAACCCTCCAAGTACCATGGGGTCAATTTAGTTCCCACATGTTTCTAATTTTTGAAACTTCGTTTGAAGAAATCGATTGATCTGTCACATTCAATGAATTTTAACTCGAAACTGTCTGGAATAATTAGGAACTGAAACGAAAGTATTAGAGAGCCTTTTCGAATTTTCACAAATTTTCCTTCTCTCAAAAATGTGGCTGGGGTCCTTCCGGGACTCCCGTGGTATCCGACGTCACCTTTTTACGTTTTCTCCTTAGTTATTTAAAAAATCCATAGCCATAATTATACTAATTTTTACTAGGAACTGTTTCTAAAAATAGATAAATTTTACTGGAATGTTTCTTATTTGAAGGATTCAATTCACTAGAAACAAAGCCCTACATTGTATAAGCACTTCCTGGAAATTTTTTTTGTTGAGAATTATGTTACTTGATTTATTTGTTTCATCAGGCCTTGGTACACAGACGGTTAAAATATTTCTATATTATGTGTAGCTCAAACACGTCACAAGATGTTGTAGAATACATTTCAGGTACCTATCTAATTTTCCATGTTCATTATTTATTGATTTGTTTATTTTACAAAGAATTTTTAATAAGAATAACAATTTTTATTAATAATAAACGCATTACCTCATTTATAATAAGTACATTATTTTAATCATATCGTTACCTAATGTGTCATTCAGATTTTCACGCGACGATTTATTTCTATTACAGAATTTATAGTGAGAAGACTGAATTTGACATTAAAATGTGAAGAATGTTTGAGAGCTGTAGAATCAAACCCGAATGCCATTGGAAATTGACAACTAATTGTAATAAAGGACCGAGGGGGGGTTGATCCTACCAAGTGATGATGTCACTGAAATTTGTAAAATAAGTGAAAAATTGTTTAGGTACATGTCCAAGCATAAAAGACTCACCCAAGTCGGGGGCTTTCGCATCACTCCTGATAAAGCATTGCATTGGCAGAAACGTTTTTCCTAATGTAACACATTTTCTAGAGGACGAGTCTCACTACTCATCAATCATCTCTGCAGTGGGAATATTATATTTAAAAACTAGAATGTACCACGAATTGAAACGTTTCTATGACAATCTGAATCTGGAAAAGATACGTGGGAAGAATAATACACTTGTTTTATTTAATGGACAATAATATTAAAAGTAATGTAGTTTACAATTAAAATACTCTATAAACCGAATGAGCTTCATTTTTCCTGCTTTGTCACCCATTATTGTTTACTATATATAAAAAGTTAGCACATAAAGACGAACAGTAGTAGGTAGTACAGGTGCTGGAAGTATGTATTAAAGTAACTAGAGCGGTGTGGAGATGAAATGTACTATATTGGCTGCCGGCAAGATAAGATTGGTTATTGTTTGGGGTATCAGGTCTACAGCTGCTCCCCAGTAATACGTAGTATTACTAAGGAAATGACCAATTGGAACATTCCACGGTGTATTCACCCCGACAAGATAAAACACGAGGAATCTTGGGCTAAATAAACTGAGCGCTGCAACACTTTCTCAGCTGTAAAGGGGCGGGAGGAGTGGGGGGACGGCTTGGGAGCTGGCTTCACTTGCCTCCCTCCAAACGGGCCCTCATGCCGCTTCTTGTTAGTTCTATCTTCTGTGGTCTCCTCATAGCACCCTTTAGGTTGCCTGGACCTAATCATTCTATTCTTTTTTTTTTTTTATTTGTTTAATTCATTAGTGGAAAATACCAATTTCAGATACTAAAATTATCGATATATTGAGTTTAACCTTTGTAATATGCCTTTTGAAAATTTGGTATTTTTTCCAGTATTGGACGATCTGCATTTTAAAGGAAAGATTTTAAAATATTAATAAGATTGAAGCAGAATATATCGAAATATCGCCATTTTTCGATAACAACTACTTCAATATAATGGAGCATCGGTTCGATGAATATCTATATTATTTCGATATTTTCATTCCTAATTTAAGACCCTTTCTGATAGCATCTATAATACTCACCTCAAGAAATAGAGACTAGATCTGTAGTAACTTGCTAGATGTGTAAGGATATAAAAAGTCATAGATTTACTTGGATTAACATTTTGTGGGAATATTTTCCTACAAAGGGACGACTAACAAATGCGTTTAAGGGATAACAAGGGTCTATAAAAGGGCTGTTGTATATACATGTAATTATTATTATTAAAAGATCCTTAGGTATGCTGTCCTTCGGAGGGGACATGAAATTGCGATCCCGAGCCTTACGATGTCAGTTAGTGGTTAAAAATCCCTATACTGGTTAAAGGCAAAATTATGGCTCCCACTGTAGCATCGGCCGATTAACCACAGCAGCATAATGTGAAGTCAAATTAATAAATACACATTGTACATGTACTTTACTTGCAACAACAACTTAAACAATTGTGCACTAAATAATTTGTCTTCATTGAGTAGATGCGAAAATATTAGTATTGACTAAACATTTTGTTAGATAAAGGATCTAATAGACTTGAGTACATTCCTCAGAAAATATTTAATGGTATATACATTTTCTTGATAAAAATATATTAGTTGATTTTATTTCTTGATTCAACATAAAATTAAAAGGGTCAAGTGATGCAATTGTATTTGCGTACCTCATCAATATAGTCATTTTATATTTGTTATGCTTCATTAATAGATTTTTGTTACTATTTACGACTATATAGTTTCTAAAACTCAAACAGCTGTTTTAAAAAATTATGTATAGCTTTATTTTGTTTCTAATAAAATTACTATCATTAAAACATTTGTAAAAATTCTTTACAAAACAGATATATTACATAAGAACCACGTTGACAACATTACAAAATTATAAATATCAGCATTTTACAATGTATTAGAGCAATACGGTTTAATTTATATTTATTTCTACGAATAGAGTGCAAGTATATACCAGTATGAAGTAATTAGTAGAGGTTGAGCTGATAACATTTTAATCATTTTGATTTCTTAAGACGTTATTTTACATTTATATAATAGATAACTTCAAAATAGATCGAATATGGAGGTATGTTCATTAAAAGGCAAAATTGAATGAAAATGGTCTAATTTTCTAAATCCCCACGCAATTCGAACAGAGTTCCAACTTATGGATGATGAAAATAGTTGGGGGGTGCAGTCATAAATTACCATCAAATAAGTGAAGACTAATTTTTTATTTGTGCCAACGTTTCGACCTACTTTGTAGGTCATCTTCAGGGCAAATAGGAGAGGCGGCTGGACGAACCGTGCAACTGACAATTAAAATACGTTACCTTAGAGTTCTAACTAAATTTGGAAGAACTGCGGAGGTGCGCAGAAGACTGGGACTTGTGAGCAGATCCCATACCAAACTAACAAATATGAAAATCATTGGTTTTCAATACTGCAGTCTTCTATAACCTACGTTGTAATATTTCTAATGAAGTTCCAACTTAATTTTTTTTAAATAATATAATTACCTATCATATAAGGAAATAAATAATTTACCATAAAATTCAGTTTTTAAAAAAAATGTTGTCACTTTCATAATAATTTTTTAAAAGTAGAGGATTTTAAGGAAAATATAGGTATGAAAAATATTTTCTTCAACAGTTTCTACTGTTTACTGACTGTTTCTGATATTTTATTTTAAACGTGGTGAAATAATACTCTCCGTCTCCTTAGTTAATTATAAAAAGTATAAAAGTTTATATTATGTCCGCTTATTACTAGTATTAATGGAGAAAGGATAATATTCAAATAATAAAATTATTTATTAATTATTATAAAATAATAAAATTAAAGGCTCTTAAGCGAGAAAAAAATCGTCATTCAAAAGCTGCTCGACTGAATTTTAAAGACTAAGCTGATATTAATGAGAAATTAGCTGTACATTGATTTAATAAATATCCTCAAATTGTTAAAGTGGATTAGAGAATATTGTAAAAAAAAAAAAGGAAAATTTAATTATTTAAATATTCATTTCCGGTATGTCGCTTCTACCGATAAAGTTTTAACATTCCCCTTATCTACCTTAAACATTTTTCACAATTATTTAAAAAATATATAATTATTATGCGGTGATTGATTGTTTATGGATATCCGATCCACGCACGATTCTTCTGGTGGTAAATACAAATAAATTTTCTTGAACCCAGAAAGATACTAGAGTTCTTTAATTCTACAGAAATGTAATAATTTACATTTGCTTTAGTTAAAACTTACATCGACTCAATGATTGAAAACAAATTTTCATACTAGGATCTTTGTACTCGGATATACAAAATACCAGAACATTCTTCATCATTGTAATAATAAATTTAGCAGTTTAAATAACCACTATTTAATCAATTTAACTCAATATTTCAGAACTGATAGGTTTTCCGGACTTATGTTGAAGATCGAAAATAATTCTTTGTATACAACTTACTATTTCAACTCAAGCTTTTGTTCTTTAAATAAAGAAATAGTTAAGCATTAAAAAAAAACGTTGAATTTAAAAAAAGCCTATTCTCCAGTCATGAGCATTGGCCCTTATGATACAAATGAAAGTCGTGTACTTTTTATGTGGAATTATAATGAGATAGAAGTGAATCGTACACAATTGAGATATCATTTTGGAATCTAGAGTTTCTGTCTTCAATTAATGGATAATTTAAGTAGAAAAATATTAAAATTTAAAATAAAATATAATCATGTTGACATATAATCACGTGACCACTGATTCATCCAATGGCGTCATTTAAAACAGCTCTTTACGTGGCAAGAACCACGAACCTTTTCCCCTACACACCGTCCGCCATCTTAGTCTTCACATATATTGGGACGTGTTGATCTATTACATTATTTAGTGTTCAATAAGTTTATCTCAGTTGTATAGAGGTGAGTTTTAAAGCTTGTTATACGCGTAATAAACATAAAAGTAAACTTACTGAATTAGTACCAACTTACCTAAACATAAATGGATAGTCAGTTTCGGCTTTCTCAGGGAGGAGCCATGATAATAGCATGTTTGTCATCTTATGTTTGATATATTTTTGTGATTTGTATTATGTTTTAACCGAAAATTGTAAGTTATAAGGAGCTGTTAATCAAGATCGTTAAGTTACTGTTAAGTATTAACCTTAAGTGATTTGAAAAATAAGTCGCAATTTTATATTAATCTTGTAAATTTTATTCAGTCGATGTAACAGCTTTTTTATAGTAATTACCAATTTTAAATGCGTCACATCGAATATACTGTCATTTTTTTTATTTCCAGTGTCACAAATCCTTCCAGGATGGGGAATATGTTTGCAAATTTGTTCAAAGGCCTGTTTGGCAAAAAAGAAATGAGAATATTGATGGTTGGTCTCGATGCTGCTGGAAAAACTACTATTTTATATAAATTAAAATTAGGAGAAATTGTAACCACAATTCCAACTATTGGTAAGTTCATTTAAATTTAATATATTAAAGTGGATGGTTCTAATTGCTTTATGAAGGAAAATGAACAATCTTTGAAATATCAATTATCAAATATTTTTCATTGATATGTGTTATCATCTGTTTGCAGGATTTAATGTCGAAACTGTTGAATATAAGAATATAAGTTTCACAGTGTGGGATGTGGGTGGTCAAGACAAAATTCGACCATTATGGCGGCATTATTTTCAAAATACTCAGGTGAATTATAGAATTACATTTAAGCAGTATTATATTTTATTGTATATATAAACATTGACTGATTTACCATTCATTTTCCAGGGGCTCATTTTTGTTGTAGACAGTAATGATAGGGAACGTATTGGCGAAGCGAGAGAAGAACTTATGAGAATGCTTGCAGAAGATGAATTAAGAGATGCAGTTTTGCTTATTTTTGCAAATAAGCAGGTCAGTTTTATTACTTATATTTATCCATCTTTTTTACCTTTGAGTGCTGATCTGATATGTGTGATTTAATTTAAACCCCGTATTTCTGTCCCTCAAAATTCATAAAAATTCTTTTTATTGATGTCTATGATAAATAATGGGTATGTTTATATATCTTGTAAGATATATTAAAAACATAACCTAATTTAAGTTTATAAATTTAATTGCTATGTTTAATTTTCTGTGGGAAATTTTTATTGTCAGTGTCCATATAAAAGGTCATCCATGATAAAGCCTGTTTTACCAACCAAATTCACTTTGCTTTAATGCTGCTTCGTTTTTTATCTATACCATCTTATTTTGCAATAATGTTTATTCATTTGTTAGAATGCAGTTTTCTTTATTTTTTTTTTTTTTTGTGATAACCCTTTGAGATAAGTTGTTTTTATCCGTCAATTAATAATGGAGATGACCAGTAATTATCACCTAAATTTATTTGTTTTTTTTTTATATACTCTTCATTTTTAAACCTCTTTAAGTTATTCTGTTTATTGCTATAGAATACTTGATTTACATAGTTTTTAGAAGATGTATTATCTGTACAATAATTTATGTTTCTCTACTACCCAGTCGACAAAATTAATAGTTTTTTATTTGTTGCTCCATTATTGATTTAGCATTATGAAATTTTAAGTAAAAATTAGTCATACCTCTAGGGTTAATGAGCTTGAATAATTACATGCCCTGGAAATTACCTATTTATTCATAGATTGCAAGTTAAATAGGTGTAGAATATTGTTCAAATCGGTGTTTCATTTATAATTAATTATTTACAAACCATGTTCAGTTTGGTGTTGGTCCTCCAACTGATGGTGCAATAAATACATAGGGTGCATCAATATATTTGTTTTATGGTGAAATATACTGATAAACCAATACTAGGCCAAAACTTGTGAGAAGTATAATTACAAATTATTTTATTTTTTGATTCCCAGTTTATTAACCAGTTTTATTGAGTCTTCAAGTTATACTTTTAATTTCTATCTAATATTTATTGGTGATTATTATTAGTACATTCCTCATAGTATACTCTGACAAGTTGTATTCATTAGTGTGCTGATTAGTAATAAATTAATTAATTATCGAACCCCATGCAATTGAGACAGAAAGAGTATTACAATGGAATTTAATGGCAATTTGCGCTTGATTTAAATTATCAATGATAAAGAAAAGAGGCGTGTTTACATCACATTTTATAGTTGTAATGATTCAAATCGGTAGTGATTTGTAACCAACACTAATAGATGTTGGAGTGAAATATGTTTATTATCTCTGAATCTATTTATCGAATAGTGTCTCAGTCTCTTTATTTAGGACACCAGATGTATAGTTTAATAGGTGCATTAGAGAGTTATTTAGTCATCAAGATTTTTAAAATTAATGTAATTAAACCATTGATAATTTTCATGTTTGATCAATTATTTGATTTGTTTATTTAAGGGTTTTAGGTTAACTGAGTGTATATCGATTCCTGACATTCTTATAAAGTTGGAATTATAAAATCTTGATTAGGATCTTCTAGACATCTATTTCAAAATTGTATTATAGCTTCTATATCTTCTATTTGAGTATTTGTCTCCTCTGTTCTAGCAAATCCACTGTGGTAAAGCAAACCTCCATCACTATATGCTATTATCATTCGATTTGGCAGGCTTATGTTTTGAGGTCCTTTTTTTTTTCCCTATTCCAAAGCCAATATAGTTGATTAAGTAGTAAGATGTAACATAATGTAGACAACTATACTAATGTTGATTATAAGTTGGTACAAATTTGTTATGATAAGTTGTGTAATGGCTTTCCATCTCCAATTAGATTTATCTTTCTTTCAAATAGACATCACTCTAATCAATTATAAAGCCCTGTGGAAAAATTACTGAAGACTTCAACTGAGTAATTCTTACGATTAATGAAATTCTTAATAAACGAAAAAAAAATATCATGTTATGTTTTTTTTAAACTACTTTCTTTCTTTTTTTCTGATCCCCATGTGTCATATATGACTCTTGATTCACTGTCATATCTGGCTAAGTTGGTGAAAGGTTTATTTTTCTGTGGAATCAGCTTGTTAAGATTTTTTGCTGGAAGGTAATTTTTGCTACACACAGTATGGTTACAAATAATAATGTGTTGTGATTTAGTCCGTTTTTCTGAAGTTATGGCTAACCATATAATTTTGATTAACATGGCTAACGCCTAGTATTTTATATATAATGGATATATTAAATTGTGACTTATTCATATCAACAGTAAACATTAAAGAGGAGGCATATACTTTAAATTAAATTAAGTATTACACTATGCAAGAGTATAAAGAAACGTTCTGTAAACATCATTTAGTTATTATCTCGATCCATTTTCAGAAATAAGAAAATTCAGGGGGACTCAAAGACGTAATCTAAAGTTGGGAACAGATTGAAAATTGCTAGAATACGATTATCAGTATTATGACTTGAAAGATGCAATTGTGCTAGTCATTGCGTAATATAGTCAGAATCAAAAAGAAGAGAATGTTGACTCAAAAATTTTGTATTATTTGATCTTTCACATCAAGGCAGCTACTCTTTCATTTCCCTCTTCTATTCAATAATGTTATGAAAAGAAAACAAGTTACAATTAAAGAGTAGTGATGCAAGTCAGTTTTGCCTTCATTACTATTCTTCCTCCCATATCTCATTATGCTAATTATAACCTCCTTTAGTTAAGAAAATTAATTAAGTTAAGTTCATTTAGTAATTTTTTTACGGTGGAGAAAATGGTCTGGTTGGAGGTCAGAATAATGTAAAAAAATAATGACCATTTGGAAATAGTGATTTTTACTGCCTTCTTAGCGAAATAGTTTTCATTTTGTCTGCCAGTGGAATGTCCCCTCCCAACTATGATCTCCAAACAATTTTTATCATCTTGGTTTATTTAAATATGTTAAAATAAATATTAAATTCCAACTAAACTTAAACTAGATAACCAATTAATCAACAATAAATGATGTTTACTTTTTAACCAATGAAACTTTAAATTAAATTTTAATGGTCATAAATTGTATATTATGAATAAAACATTATAACCTTTCTAAAAATATATTTTATTTAAAAGATAATAAATTAATGTTTAGTCATTATTATGATTATTTGTTCACATTTTCTTGTCTTTATCTTGCGTATCAACATCTCAGATTGTCAAATGAGTTTCTTGTGTAATTCTAATTTTCATGTTTATCTTGTTAAATTTCATAATCGTCCTTTCCTTTGCATTATGTTTTCATTAATTAATGTATGTGTTTTCATGTAACAATTCTATTACCCTCTTTAGTACATCACTGTTAAAGTTATTTCCTGAAACCTAAAAGTTTAACCATAATGTCTACAACTTAAAAATATTAATTTATAAGTGTGTTTAGTTTAATTTGCCGTAAATCCAACTAGTTTTGTATCTATTTATTACACCTACGATTAACCAACTCCAAATTCCAAATTTGAGCCTGAGTAGTTTTGAAATAATTCATTCTTAATACAAAATTACTGGCATATTTCAATTATTGCAAGCTTTACGGTTCTATAGCTTAGAGTTATTCTGAACGCAGAAATTCTTTAATTTTACTGTTTGAATAGTAATAGAAATTCTTTAAAATTGATAATTATGATTTCTTATTGTAAATGTTCTAGAAGTGATTTTTTATCTTAAGAAGAAATTGAAAAATAAAATAAAATCTTTCCTTAGTGGTGAAAAATACATTTAAAAGGAAAAGGTCAAAAACTTGGGTTTATTATAACAAGAGGTGTAATCTAGACTCTTAGACATTTTCCCATATCAGTTTCTAGAGCACCTTAATCCTCTTTAATCTCCCCACCAACGATTATAGTTCAGTATTAATAATTGATGAGTAATAAATTTTGTGGATTAATGAAGAACTCCAGTCTTAATAACAACAGCAGCAGCGAATTAAAGTATTGTCTGCTGATGGTATGACCCTTCCTAATGAACAAAGCTTACTATTATTTGTGGGTATGAAATTAAATAAATCATATCTTATGTAAAGCAACTTAATTTTTTGTGCATTTTTGGCCTGAATCTTAGTAGCTTTCCAGAAATTTAAAAAAATGTTTCTATAATATTGTATTTTCAAAAAAGCTGTCTGTATGCACAATTTTTAACAGAATTTAAAGTTCTTTAAATTAATTTTCGACATTGTAAAAATGCACGTGAAGGTCATAAACATGAGTTGTTCTAGGGTGGCTGTAACATACAACCCTTCTAAAAATCTAAGTTACTCAAATTTTCGACCTGCTAAATGATATGATAATGGGGGCTCAGCTCGCATGTAAATTGTTGAAATTGGTAGATTACAATACAAGAAGTATACTTGATCGAATTTCTACTCAATTGAATCTTTAGTTAAAGGCTCTAAAACTTCTATTCAGTGTAGTTATCCGTTAGAATTATAATTCCATGCTGCTAGAAGTATTTCATTCTTCCTCATTGGTTTTTTACCCCATACCATTCAACCTGTGATATAGTTGGTATTGGTCAGAGGTATAATTAAGGCCTCTTTTGGCAATCACTTTTTTTTTTGTTAAAATTTGAAAAGTTATTAATTACTGGCGGAAAAACAAAAATGAACCATCTTTTGCTCCCTGGTCTTAAAAGCTAACCAATCCTAGTTGTGTACCTAATAAGGACTATCGATCAGAGATTAGGTACCATGTGTTTATCCATTTTATTAATAAATTTCTTTATTTTCATTGATTTGGTTATGTTATTTGCTCAATAGTAGCCCATGATTTTATATTTTTTGTTTCAGGATCTGCCAAATGCTATGAATGCAGCTGAGATTACAGACAAACTCGGCCTACACTCACTCCGCAATCGCAACTGGTACATTCAAGCGACGTGTGCGACCTCAGGTGATGGTCTTTATGAAGGCCTCGATTGGTTGTCGAACCAATTGAAGAATGCCAACCGCTAGCCTGCCCCCTCCCTTTCGACGCGCTCTCATCTCAGGGGCCCTCAGTGCTCTTCGCACTCTAGTTGCCCCTAATCTCATCTTTATCACCAACACAACTCAACATTTTTAGTTTATGTATTGCTGGCGACAGATTTAAAAGGCAGCTGATTGAAGAAATACAGTACCAAATGTTCATCGTCATTAATATTAATATTTAATAAATAAAAATTATGAATGAAAAAAATTAAATTTGTGCGGGAGTGAAAAGTGCGCGCAAGGTTTACCTTAATCTGTATTCAATTTTTTTTCTTTTTGTCCCTTCATTTTCTGGTATTTGGATAATGATTAAAAAAAAAGAAAAAAACAAAAAAAAAGAAAAAGTATATGTATAGACAGTACATTCCGTATCCTAAAATGTCTCCCTTTTAATTATATTTTATATAAACGAATGTTTTTGAAATCTTTCAAATATATTGCGCTTGAGTGACTGTATAAATTATTTTTTACCCATTTAAGTTCATAATTAATTAGACCTTTGCTTTACATAAGATTTTGTTTTCTAAAGTTTTTAATTTTTATCCTCGATTTAAGGTTTTTCTCTCTTGCATATAATTGTAGTTGTCTATGTAGTGCCACATGCTGTATATCATATACATTAATTGTCTTAATAATGCTTTAGGGTTATATTACACTTAATAATCTGTAACAGTTGATGTCTCTTCCCAGCTAAAGTCTAAAGACCACATCGACACAGTCGATCTTCAGCTTGTTGGCCCGTAATGTTTTTTAAAAAAAATATCAACATAACCATTTTGTTATATATAATATATATGTATATTTATATTCAGTTGAATCTAAGGAAACGATGTTATAAGTCTGCTGATTTCATGGCTCTTCGGGAGGCTTAAGCATTGTGAGCAGCATACACTATTTCGGAATGTGTATGACTATTAACCTGATTGTATTTATTTCCTTTTATTTTTGAGCTAGATATTTAACTTGTACTTAGGAGTTACTCAATACTTAAGCCTCCCAGGGTTTATTCCTAGCATTGTAATAATATTCCTTATTAGTTCTTTGTTTGTTTTTTTTTTTAAATATAAGATGTAAAATTATTTTTAAGAATTGTTTGTAATAATTCTTGTTGCCTCAGTTTTTTTCTTTGAATTTTCACGTATTTATTTTTATTTTTTTAAGGATGACTACAAGTTGTATATACACGTTTATGATTATAGTATATATTTATTTTTAACAAAACCTCACAAACATCTATATATTTAAAGCTTTTTAAACAGAAAGAGTAAAAAAAAGAAAAAAAATAGTGAGTCGTTTATTTCCATAATTTCTTGATAGACATATTCTTCTCAGAGTCCTTTTGCATAACCTTGGCCACAGCCATTTCAAAATCTTCTTGTGTGACATGAATCCTCCTTTCTCGCAGAGCATACATCCCTGCTTCAGTACAAACACCCTGAAGCAACATTTGAAATTATTAATAAAATAACAGGATCTTTCCGAAACTAAATAACTTCCTTAAAAGTAATTGTTTATTAAACAGCTGATATAAATCCCATATTTTATTTTCATTTTTTATAAAGAAATTTTCTAGTCTTTAACTTCAGAATACTGAGTCTCTCGGCATAAAAACAGCTAATCATAAATTTACCGTGCTTGTTTATTGCATAGTTATAATTTAAATCCTGATCAGTATAATATGGGAGGTAGTTTTAATTAAACATTAGATGAAAACAAAACTATTCCAATCTTAGGTTTCTGACAAAAGGTTTGATACCTAAATATTTGGTTTTGTTAACTAACATTATATTTTGAATCTTTAAAAGTATCAGATATTATGGATGGTAAAAATTTAACATTAGCAAAACTAATTAATGACTTCAAGAAGAAATATGACATGGACTGTGTGTCAAAACAATTTACTGAATAATTCAACTCGATACCAATCAACTATCAAAAAAATAAGCTATATTTGCTAGAAGGAATGGGTTAAGCTAATACCCAACATACAGTTGATAAAATTTAAAAGGATATGTTTCCATACTACCTCCTCTCATGTTTGGAAAATGAACTTACCTTCACTTCTGCGCCTGAAGCTCCAGGCATGAGTTCTGCAATTTTACGCAAGTTGATACCCCTTGTAAGATTCATTTTACGTGAATGAATTCTAAGGATATCTAATCTAGCCTCCTCATTTGGTGGGGGGAACTCAATCTTCCGATCAATCCTTCCAGGACGGAGAAGAGCAGGATCCAAAATATCAATCCTATTTGTAGCCATGATGACCTAAAAGTAAAGAAAGCATATTATAATAAAAGGGAAAATAGACAAAGGTATGTAGATGTGTAGATTGAGAAAGTTTTTTAAAAATAAATTTGGGTTTGGGCTAAAAAAGATTTAGAAAGTATCATAGCTTAGGGACATGAAGCCAGACAATAAAATTTTAGGAAACACTAATCCCAGTTCACCTAAATAAAGTACTTATACGATTATTTAAATATCTTCCAATTTTATGAAGTTTCTTAAATAAGGAAAGGTCTATTATTATTTATCAAACTAAAAAATCCTACTTCTGTATACAATAACGCCTTTCCATTTTTCAACAACTTATATAAAACCACACTTAGCTTGTCTGTTTATTTAACGCCGCTATTTAATTGGACGATACTAAAGTGGGAGATCCAAATTTTGGCTATACAGATTTAATTAGGATAGGGATCTTGAACAAGAACCTGACATCATACAGGCTTGGGACCCCTGTTTTAAAATACTTTCGAATGATGGCATAAGCAATAATTTTTTACTTCTATAACAAAGGTGACCCCTAATCCTGGCTTGATTAGGGCAAATATACTACAGAATAACTACCAGGTCTGCAAGTTTAAAATGTCGTTTATTTCTTAAAATATAATTTAATTTACAAAAAAAAGTATAATATATTTTATTCAAAGTACTGGCCCTCGCTTTCTACACATTTTGTCCATCTCTCGGGCAATTTATGGATACCATTCCAAAAGAATGCTTCATCTTTATTTGAAATCCATTCATCGAGCCATTTTCTTACATCCTCCAAATTGTTAAATTGTTGCTCAGCCAATGAGTGTCCCATCGATGAGAATAGGTGATAATCAGAAGGCGCCAGGTCAGGTGAATACGGCGGGTGGGGTAGGAGTTCCCAACCAAGCGAAGAAATCGTTTCCTTAGTCAATCTGGCTGAATGTGCAGGAGCGTTATCATGCTGAAGAATGACTTTGGCGTGCCTGTGAGCCCATTCTGGGCGTTTTTCGATCAATGCGTGACTCAAATTGATCATATGTTGTCGGTAGCGGTCGGTATTGACTGTTTCGCCGGGTTTGAGAAGCTCGTAGTAGACTACTCCCTTCTGATCCCACCACACACACAGCATTGTCTTCTTCCCAAAACGATCCGGTCTTGCACTCGATGTGGATGGTTGTCCTGGCGTTACCCATGATTTTATTCGCTTGGGATTCTGAAAATAAATCCATTTTTCATCGCCAGTTACAACTCGATGCAAAAAAACCCTTTCTTTCGTGGCGTAAAAGCAGCATTTCGCACACAATTTTTCGTTTTTCCATCTGTCGTTCATGTGGAACCCATTTTCCAACCTTTTGAATTTTTCCCATAGCTCTCAGGCGATCGGAAATTTCTTACCTAGTGACATTCAACTGTTCTGCCATCATTTGTTGGGTTTGGGTATTGTCTTCGTCTAATAAAGATTGCAATTCGACGTCCTCAAACTTTTTTGGTCGATTTTCTCGTTTTTTATCAGTAACATCAAAATCACCACGTTTGAAACTTTGAAACCAACGTTCACATGTCTTGACGGTTGGAGCAAGATCGCCATAAGTCTCAACAAGAATTCGATGACATTCAGATGCCTTTTTCTTTTGATTGAATAAGAAAATCATGACATGCCGCAAATGCTCTTTATTTGGCTTAAAATTAGACATTTTTAACACCAAAGAAAGGTATGATACGTCCACGTAAACGACTTAAAAACAACTGACTTTTGTAAACAAATGACTAACAAACAAAATAGCGTTTAGAGATAAGCAAATCCTTCAATAGGCTAAGAGCGCATTCTATTGGAATTAAAACGACATTTTAAACTTGCAGACCTGGTAAGCAACTGATTTTTAATATTTTCATGATCCCTGGTTTTTGTAGTAAATAATAAACTACCTTAATATTCTTTGTTGCTTCAAAGCCATCCAATTGGTTTAATAACTCCAACATTGTTCTTTGGACTTCGGAATCTCCACCACTTCCAGATTCTATACGTGAGGAACCTATTGAATCTATTTCATCCATAAAAATGATAGATGGAGCATGTTCCCTACAAAGAAAAATATGATACATAGACATGCAACTAACAAATGTATACAGTTTATATAAAAGCCAGATGGTTTAATGGATTTAATTCACAATGAATAAATAAATAAATCATCTTCAATAAAACAAATAACTTTATAATATAATATGCCAATATCACAGCAATTCAAAATAACATCTATTATGTTTAAGTAAGATGCACCCAGCTGTCTACAATGCTTTTAGTTAAAGTGATTGTAGATGCATTAACTTAATAAATAAACATAATACACCTCTAGTATTTACTTAATATTGGGTTCTCAAGCTTTTATTAGATCTATTAGAAGTTAAAAATATTTCCTGCTGAAAAGTTCAGCATTTAATTAACTTTTCCTGCTAATGGAAATAAATAAATTCGCAATCGTTTATTCCCAGTTGAAAGTTTTATATTTGAAGTATTCGTAGGAATCCTTTAAACAGTCATTCTCGATAATTAAGAGAATTTTTATTTCTGCAAACACAGTCCGATATCAATGGCAATAGCAAACTATAAAGAGCAAACAAAGATCATTGATTTTTTTTTTTTTATTTCCATTTCTTCTTCGTTCATGAAATCTTCAAATAATAGATAATACTGTTGTTTAGTTGTGAAGATCAACACTCCAACATAACTTATGGCAATAGGTTAATAATAGCAATAAAAAATTATGTTCAGTGTGATGAACAATCTATGGGTGAAGAAATTTTACCTTAGGCCCATTTTTTAGTTTTAACTTTGAATTGCCATCATGATTGTCTTTCTATTTTTTTTTTTTTTTTTATTAATTTATTCTAAGATTCTCTTGACTTCTAGAGTTCAAAATTTCTCTCACTTTTTCCTGGTAGTTAGTCACCCTAACAAAAAATTGCCTCCCATAAAATATTTGGTAAGCAAAAATTGCCCTGTAGTCTCTGGCTACAATTGAGTCTTATAAGAACATTGTAAAATAAAGAGTTATAACAAATCATATTGATTGAATTACAGAATCAAAACACAAAAGATGTCTTTAAATGTTTCAATTTTTATTTTTTCCTTTAAAAAAAAAAAGCTGACTCACCTTGCCATGACAAACAATTCTCTAACCATCCTCGATCCTTCTCCAATGAATTTCTGTACCAGCTCAGATCCAGAAACACGGATGAATGTACATTCAGTGTGATGGGCAACCGCTCTTGCCAAAAGTGTTTTACCTTAAACAAAGAATATAATTAAAAATTAAGGCATACTAACAGATCATAGTAATACAATGGTTGTGAAGGGAGGTGATTTATCCAAATCATGCTCAAAAACAATGGTTTTCCCCCATTCGAGGGTGCCCACTTTGCATAGGTTGGGTAAACCCAAAGAGCTATTAACAGATTAAATAGATTATCTCCCACAGCCGGATTTGAGCCCAGTACCTTTGCCACGGCAACTTAGTGCTCTACCAATGAGCTGCCCTCCTCCCTTTATAATAACACCTAATGAGGTAAAGAATAAAACCATTAAATTAAACCACTCCAAGCAATTCCTTGAACGTTATAGTGAGAATAGGAGTAAACTTGGACAGGGACTCTGTAAAAAAAATTACAGCGGCATAAGCTGGGTATAGTAGGCTTAATTGCCCCATGTTTAGGCTTGGCCTTGTGGATGCCTCTCAGTGTCACTTTTGTCAAATGGAAGATGAAACACCCTAACCATGTCATCTGCCTATGTGATAGGTTTGCCAGCCTCAGGTTTACAATTTCTGCCAAGACTGGGATTGGTGGAACATCTCAACACTGAAAAGCACTGATGAGTTAGCTAAAGAAGAAGACAATAACAATCACTAATGTACAAAAGTACAAGCTCTGGAATTGATTAGCATTAAAATTCAGTTATTCAATATGCTAATAAAACTCGTTCTAATAACTTATCTTTTTTTCTGTTAATTTTCTATATAATAATTGGGGTTGTAAGGCCATATCACTTGTGGATTATATTAAAGCCAATTAAATAAAGCTCATTTAGATGAATAGAAAATGTAATAATGGAGAACGGAGATAATGGGGGGGGGGGTGCAGTAAAAAAAAAAAACACCAAATAAGTACCAGACTTATATTTAAACTAGCTTATGACTGCGGCTTCGCTCGTGTGGAATTCGACCTGCCATATAAAGTTTCGTGAAAGATCATTTTAAATAAATAATTTAATTTTTTTTTTTTTAAATATAAGTTACTCGTACATCCATAATTTCAGATGTCTAACTTCAAAACTGACGGATTCTCTACAACCTTTGAACCCCCATTATATTAAAATGGAAACACGTGCCCTAGTGCGCCCCCCTCCCCCCCCCCAAATTCCTCACTTGCTATAGCCTACCTATGTGTTATTCTGATGTATAACCTATATTACTGTAAAGTTTCATCCAAATCCATTCAGTAGTTTTTGCGTGAAAGAGAGACAAACATACAAACTTTCACATTTATAATATTAGTAAGATATTATATTATATTTAAATATTAAATATAAGTCTGGTACTTATTTGGTGTTTTTTGACTGCAACCCCCCAACTATCTCTGTTCTCCATTATATCATCCAGTCAACTATTTTCCTCTCATGCATGAAGAAAATGTAATAATTAAAACACCAACTATTACCAGTTCCAGGAGGTCCATACAGCAACACTCCTTTAGGTTGAGCTATGCCTAAAGCATCAAATAGTTCAGGGTGTTTTACAGGAAGTTCAATTACTTCTTTGATTTCCTTGATTTGCTTATCAAGACCGCCGACCATTTCATACGTAGAATCTGGAACTTTCTCTACCATCATTAGTGATACCAGAGGATCTACCTAGAATTTCACAATATTTATAGTACTGAACAAAAACTAATTTGAAACTACTAATTAATAACAAAAATCGAAATATGATAAAAATTGTATGCAATATAAGTATAAAATTGAACATCTTATGACATCAAATAAATTCGAAACTATAGTACTTATCTAAAACTATTTTTTACCTTATTAGGCAAGATTTTGTGAAGAGTATAACTCTCATTACGCAAAGCCACTCTAGAGTTAGGAGTCACATCATTTATATCAATATTTTTATCAATATCAACAACAAACTTTCCTTCTGGGTGAACTTTAACAAGAACCTTCTTCTTGTCCATTGGCTTTACTACTTCGCCAACATAAGAGCCTTGTTCTTGGAGAAGCTGCAATTCTTCTCTTAACATCCTCACTAAAAATCAAGACAAAATAAAATTTCCATTTCAAGTAAAGATAATTTAAATTAATTAATGACAATGCTAACCTTTAGCATTCAGTTCATTTCTTTGTGCTTGAAGCCTCCTAAGGTTTTGACTCTTTTCTGCGACTACTAATTGAAGCTCCTCAATTTTAGTTATGTAGTAAGAACGAAAACCTTCTCCCTTCTTTTCATCAACATCCATTTGCTTAAAAATTATATATTATTAATATTGATCACATAAATAATAAAAGCTTAAACTATTTTTAATGAAATACATGACAGGGATACCTCCAATGTATTTGCTTTTCCTTGTACCACAATTTCTTTGTCATGATGGGGATGATGGATAAAACCCACTGCTTTTAAAATTGAATCCATAAATGACTATTTTTTTTTATTTAGTAAGAGGTCAAGACAACTAGGAGAATGATTATAATTGAAGCTGAAGTCGGTTAAAGACTTAACCTCAACATAGTTTTATACCTTCTTGTATAAAATCATATGATTTGGCATCCAGCAATCGAACAATTTAGAAGACATAATTTTTAAAACAAATTTAGTAAGAAAATTATTTAAAAGGCCTTACCTCAAACGTCGTGTACGTCATTTTGCAATATTACTTTTTAACATTCAAAATAAATACAGATATAGCAGAACCAACCGTGACTAGCTGGGATGAGGACCAATATCGATTATTGAGAAATCGGAACTATCTTTAAGAGTACTCTTAAGAGATTCTAATATTGGAAAAATGTTCTCAAACTGAAAACAAATTGTGCTATAGAACTGGAATATTGTTGAAGATGTATAAAGAAGGATAGGATAGACAGGGTCAGAAATGATTTAATAAGAAAAAAACGGATTTGGGGAAAACCCGTAAAAGAATAATGAAATGATACGCCAGCAAAAGAATAATGAAAAAGAAGCCCGAGGTGGTCAAATTAGGCCTGTGTCTCCTTTTCGGTGGCTAGAAAAAGTAAGGGAGAAATGCAAGTACAAGGTGTGAAGAATTGGAGAAAGAAATGTCAGCGAGGGGTCGTCGAAGTTGAAAGATAGGGAACTGTAGAAGGAATTGTTTTTACGTCAATCCTATTCTTGAAAAAACAGATAATAGAATATGTAAGAGATATATATGTTGATATCTAAATAAACATCTTTCCGTGGTGTAAATTGTTTCCAGTAAAATTATCGTCAAGAAGGAAGGTTGTCTTGGGTCAAATAATTAATGATTGGATAGTACTGATTTTTTGTAATGGTACGTATTTTTTCGATGGATGATCATAAATTGTTGGGTCAGCAACTTCGTTAAACTTCTGTATCAATTTAAAATATTTGAAAAACAACAACAAAAAAAGCGACCGATCATCAATTGTAGTAAACTAAATGTTCGGCAAAATAAAATAAATTTCTTGTTATTGATATAGAACGAATTTTGAATTACACGACTGCAATATTTAGAGAATTTTTTTCTAATAAATAGAGCTTTCAGAGAAGAATATTAAAAAAAAATAGAGTTGTTGAGTAAAAAACCATAAACATACATAAACATAAACCGAGCTTTTGACATTTTCTGAATAAACAAAGGCACACTATTATTTTTCTTAAAATTTCACTCAGATTAAAGTTCAATCAGGCACTGCTAGCAGCCTTGCCCGATTGACAAACAGACAAGCATATATTTGAAACAGATTTCTTATATCCACGGTAAAAATTGCACTATGAATTGAATACTTTTATAAGAGCAACGTATTCTGAAGTGAACTCTTTGACTTACCTGTGACATGAATTTGTATCCAACTCAGGCCCATCAGGCCTGAGAACGAAGGGATGGTAGTGGAGTAATTCATTATCGCCCATTGGTTCCTGGAATCAAATTCACCAATTTTAACTCATGTTCTGTTTTACGAATGGATACCGTGGTTCAAGATTTGGTATCTGATCATACGATTTATATTACGACGTAACATCATCAGTTAAATAAGCTGAATTCGATGTGAATTCAATCTAATACAGCACACAGGTCGATTAACTCAGTAGCAACTCTGAGCGTTCTCTGATCAAGAGTAATATTCTTAACGTGAGGCCAAACCCTTTAACCACGTTTCCACGGCGCCTGCAGCCTATGATGCAGTGATGTAATATTGAGATATGGCGTGAAGCTGGTTGGCCACAACATTCGCATTCAGGCCAAGAATAATGAACCTACTCATAATACCTTCTTTTCTCTACCTCAAGTGACATCTCACTATCTGCTTGTCTCTTAGCGTTTGACTTCATGAGTATTGAATTTGCCCATAACTGGGAGAATTCGATTTAGCCCCCCCCTCTCTTACTTTCCTAGGCAATGCTTAGCAAAGTATTCTTCAGCGGCGCATCACTAAAGGATTACGCCTTCTGCCACCCAAATTGCCTAAGATGGACCGAATCCCTGTATTCAAAGCAACGAGGGGCATCAAATTACTACTTGTAAATGATTATCGAGGTACAGTCATAACTTCCTCCTATTTTGTAATCCATTGTATTATCTTTGTGGTGCTTGCTTCATATTTTACGTAAACCAACCCGTCATTGTCGCACCAATCACTGTGTCCATGAAACCAAATTATTTTGCAGATATTTCTCGCTCAGGTATTGTTAAATTATTGGCTCGGTAGATATATTGGAATGTGCGTCAATAGGGTCTTATCAGCGAAGGTTTCTTTCCTTACCAGGACAGCCTCTACATTAACTTCCGTCTCATTATTCCAAATCATGGTATCGAGGTCATCTTATTCTTCGTATTGTTCCTCTATTATTCTAAACTAATCAGAGCGTGTTGGGGATCTAGTTGGTTGAACTGAAAGGCAGGAGGCACCAGTTGAATAAAGGTTACTGATTTTGACACAGGCTTCATTATGACAATCTATGATCTATGATCTATCTTATCATCTGTACCATTCGCTCAGCAACACCAGTGGCTAAGATGAGATAAACATCTTGATCAACTAACGCTTCTTTCAATATTGTATATGAGATATCGAATTTTTATGGATACCTTCTTCAATAGATACTCTTCGATACTAACGAAGTCAAGTCAAGGAAGGTTTCCGCGACTGATAATATGAGACTGACTAAATTTATCTGCTTTACTAAAATCTTCGTTTTTTAAAATTATTTTTGATTCCTTTTCATTAATTTATTAAGCGCTACTTATTTCCTGGGGTTTTTCATACTCCCCTACAATTCGCGAATAGTTCTATGTTTCTGTTTTCTGTGGGCAATTCTATAATGTCCCTCTCTGCTATAATACTGTGATTTCCTCTCTCTCAACCATAAAATCTAATATGAGATGAAAATAGTTGACTGGATGATCTAATGTAAAGGAGATAGTTGGGGGGTGCAGTCAATAAGAACACAGAATAAGTAATAAACTTATATTATGTGCCGACGTTTCGACCTACAGTGTAGGTCATCTTCAGGGCTAACAGAGAAACAAACAGAACAAAAAATATAAAAATGTACAGTAACAATAATATGGTGACAAGTAATGTAGAAAATTAAAATAGTGGCAGATATGAAGATAGAAGATAACGAATATTAAAAAAGTGCCAGAATATAATAAAATAAAGATATAGACAGATATAAAAAATTAATGATAATGAAAAGAAATGAAAATAATGACAGATATAATAAAATTAAGATAAAGGCAGATATAAAAAAATTATTGATAATGAAAAGAAAATGAAAATAATGACAGATATAATAAAGTAAGACAGATTTAATAAAATTAAAGAAAATGAGCAGAAATGATAAATTATAAATAACGCATATAAAATAAAAAATAGAAAATAAATGTACAGAATGGATAGTAAAGTAAAAATAATAATATAAAGGAAAATCAAAAGGAGGAGTTAAACAAAAGAAACCAAAATGAGGAAATTTACATATACAGAAAGGTTGGAACATGAAGAATAAAGAAAAACTAGTAAAATAAAGGTATAAAATGTATGATAACGGATTTAAAGATGTTACATGTTACAGAAAAGAAACAGAAATTTTATATGCGTTATTTATAATTTATCATTTCTGCTCATTTTCTTTAATTTTATTAAATCTGTCTTACTTTATTATATCTGTCATTATTTTCATTTCTTTTCATTATCATTAATTTTTTATATCTGTCTATATCTTTATTTTATTATATTCTGGCACTTTTTTAATATTCGTTATCTTCTATCTTCATATCTGCCACTATTTTAATTTTCTACATTACTTGTCACCATATTATTGTTACTGTACATTTTTATATTTTTTGTTCTGTTTGTTTCTCTGTTAGCCCTGAAGATGACCTACACTGTAGGTCGAAACGTCGGCACATAATATAAGTTTATTACTTATTCTGTGATCTTATTGACTGCACCCCCCAACTATCTCCTTTACACAACACATAAAATCTAATATTACACCTAGATGATAATAGAGACTAAATTCTGTTATTACCTTCTTGGTGGTTGGCAGTGTATTGGGTCCTGACCAGCGATGAAATATGGATAACTCCCATGATGTGTGCTGCTGTGGAGTCTCCCCAATTACAGATCTATTGCTACTTCTCGGTTTTGTAAAAAGCTGCCTTAGGTGGGTCCAAATATAATAACACATGCCTTTTCCAAAAAGGCATAATTATGGTGAACTTCCATCTGTTAATAAGAAAGTGTGAATGCGCAACGTTAAACCAGTATCTGAATTAAATTGGCTGATATTTAGATGATGCATTATTTCAATACCATACAAGCTTGATGGAATAATGGTGTAGTTTACTTTCAAGTAAAAAACAAAAGTGTCGCCCAACAAGATTTATAAATAAAAGTAAATAATTGAACACTATTCTATATGAACCATTCATTGGTCAAAGCCTACAATTTGACAAATTAGGAAAAATAAGGTTGAAATGAAAGTTCAATGCATTAATAAAAATATTAGATATTCTTTGACCTTTGTTTACTTATACTTAATTGAACTTCGTCACTACTAAGCCGTTTACAAACAAGTCGCATACATAATGCCTTAGTATAGTGCCTCCTAAACCAAGGAAGACAAACAATGCTGTCATTATTGGAAATGAAAATTAACAAACAAAAGAATTTGAAACAAAACCTCACCACTTCAGGTAAATACCAAATCTAAATATCGGCTCTTAAATAGTCAATATAGCTATATCGTCAATAGATTGTTTTACAAGTATTTGTTATTTATATAAGGAGAATAAACATTTTGGAAATGATGGAAGATATCTACAGTGCAAAGATTCATGTACACCCTACTTAAGAATGTTGCTCACGTCACCTTGGCCTCTTATCATGTTTTTGTTAAGGCCGTGAAATCTTTTATCTTACCGCAAATCATTTGTGCAAATTTGTCTTTATTAGAAACAATATTTTGTCTTGTTAAGGATTAGTGATCCAATTGTTTTTATATAATCGCTTAATTAGTTTTAAACTCATATGAAACAGTTCTGAACAGAGTTCACCCACGAAATAGTACCACGACGGTCTTTATTAGTCTAAGCGTCAATGAATCATTTAATAAGCAGATGAGCGTAAAGCTACCGAATTCTCATTAATCGATAATTCTTATCGGGTACTACTAGGTACGCCAATACGTTCTGTCCAAACTAGATGCATTTCTTTCGAAAATAACGATTAAAGTTGTCAATTTAAAAAAAATATACATACAGTGTTATTTCGATTTTATAGTATACTAGCTTATGCCCGCGGCTTCGCTCGCGTGGAATTTGGTCTGTCACATAAACTTTCGTGAAAGATCATTTGAAATAAATAATTTAATTATTTTTTTAAAATACTAGTTATTCGTACATCCAAAATTTCAGATGCCTAACTTCAAAACTGACGGATTCTATACAACCTTTGAACCCCTATTATTATATATTAAAGAAGAAACCCTTGGGGTGGAATTATCCAAATTTCTTTCTTAAATTATACAAAGAACCTATCTGCAAATTTCAAGATGATAAGTTCCTGATTTGCCTTTAATTATGTACTATAAGAGGGGGGTACATGCCCCCGTGCTCCCACATAAATCTGCCCTTGCTATAGCCTATGATGTATAACCTATTTTACTCAATAATTTTCATCCATATCCGTCCATTAGTTTTTGCGTTAAAGAGAGACAAATATACAAACTTTCACATTTATAATATTAGTAGGATATCAAAACAAATAGTTTCATTCATGTTCTTTCTGTTATTTTCACAAATATGATCATGTGATCTGCCCTTAATTATGTACTATAATGGATTCTTCAAAATACCCAAAAAACTGTCGGGGGGAGGGAGCACGTGTACCCATACGCCCCCTATAAATCCGCGCATGCTATAGCCTATGTGTTATTCTGATGTATAAACTGTATTACTGTAAAGTTTCATCCAAATCCCTTCAGTAGTTTTTGCGTGAAAGAGAGACAAACATACAAACTTTCACATTTATAATATTAGTAAGATTAAATGAAAGATGATTAAATACTGTTTCTAATGTGTACCCTAACTTAATAGATGTTCCAAGAGGAAACCAATAAAGTTAAGCTATATCCTGTTTAAAAAAATAAAATAGTTCAGTGACACGAATCCCAGTGTTTCTTATCTCAATCCATTTTCGGAATTTTATATTTTAAATGTAAAAAAAAAATGTTTTAATTGTGAACAAATTTCTTTCCTGCAACTAAGCATTTTGCATTTCTTACATTTACATTTTGCATATTCTTACGTTATCGTTTATAGCGGTTCCTATATACCTAAGCAAGTCATATACCGAGTACTCGAGGCTGTTAATTTCAGTTAGACTTTTTATACCACATAAAGAAACAATAAAAAGTAAAATAAATACAAAATAATGTAAATGCAACACCTGGACTTCAAATGGATTTACACCAAGGACTCAAACCTAGTTATGTCAAACCGAATATGCGTGTATAGCAATCAAGTGATACTAAATTACCTACAACAGAATACAACGAAATGTATTTAAAAAATAATAGATACAAAGTATTAGTCCCAGGTTATGAAGTTCAATTAAATTCTATTTTTAAAAATATATCTAAAATGGTTCCTAAGAGTTGACAAAAAATAATAAAACTCATTGGTAATTCTTAATTAATATACCATAGTATTTATTATAATGCAATTGGGAAAAAACACAATGCAAAGCCTTATGTTTCAAAAATACACCCACTTACCAGTCGACGTTTCGCCTATTCAGGCATTATCAAGACACCAATTTATAATAAATAATAGTGTTTCTTTTTGAGTTTTTGGCTCTATTTTAGTGAAAACATAGTATTAATATTGAAAAGTAAAAAGAGACCTCACGTAAATGTTAAGACCGTGGAAAAATTCCAACGATAAGCCCTTAAGTCTCCAAACTAAAACAGAAAATGAAATTATCAGCTGTTTTTATCTACCCTTATCCAGCCGGGATCGAGTAACCTTCCTTATGATTCATTAGTTGCATTTGACCCTTGGAGGTGGTGGGATGTTTCTTAGGTGCATTATTGTTATTTATTTATTTTTTTTTTGTTATTCTATTTCTACCCTGAGGACGCCTGAATAGGCGAAATATCGGACAGATAATTTCATTTTCTGTTTTAGTTTGGAGACTTAAGGGCTTTTCGTTGGAATTTTTCCACGGTCTTAATAACATAGTATGTTATTTATATTAACACATTAGTGTGAAATACCAAATTTAAAAAACATACTTTAATCTAAGTTATTAAATTAATAACTTAGAATCAACCGATCCTTAGAAACAACAAACAACAAATACTGATTGACTATCAAGGAATCATGTTTAGACACTAGGTAGATAAGATCGGAAACATAGAACGGAACTTAGTGACAAACACTATTTTCAACATCTATTCCTTATAATTTTCGTAAAACCGATTCTATCAACCTGTAGTTGAATTTATTTCTAGATACTATTCAGCCGGCAATAATGCAGGTAATGAGTTAAGAGATTACTGTTAACTTCACTGAGATTGATTCAGATACTTCTTATTCAACTTTTTCAAGCTGTCCTACTGGACAATGAATAAACAATCTTCTTATTCTTATAATGGACAGAGAAAGTGATTGTTCATATTGGTAAACATATTAAATTAAAATTATCTGGTTTCAGTATGAGTGAAAAAAGTCTGTTGACAGTTGGAGTTGGATGTTGAGGCTGAGTTTATTGTCTGTCCCAGAAAGTGATCTACTCGTACTTCGAAAAATTGCAGTTTGCTGTTGAGCGTGACAGTGGCCAAATATCTATCATTATCTGGTCCTATCTCAAACAAATCCTCCTCTGGTACTGAGTTCGATCAGTAGCATACTCATGAGTCGTGTGACTAACAACTTTTGTGCCTTTTGTGAACAGGAAATTAATTTTAGATGATTAGAGCAGAGATGCATATTTTGGAGACATGGAAAACTTTTTGGCATGATCCACATTTCAAAGAATCAGTTGTGAAAATTATTGAACTGAATTTAATAAATGTTAGAGAAGAATTGGTTGACTGTAACTTCTAATATAAGGACGAAATAGTTGGGGATGCAGTCAATAAAAACACCTTAATAAGTGTAACTTATTTATTGTGCGCCGACGTTTCGGCATTTACATTTGAATTTAATAAAGTATTTACATGAAATAAACGCTGAAAAAGGTTGGCAAAAGAAAGAAATTACGGCTTCATGCGTAAAAGTCGACTGACTCGTTGCCAAACAGGGTGGGGCACACCAGTTCTTAGTATTAAAAACAATTTCCAATTCACAGAAATAATAAAAATTCACGGATGTACCCATTTTGACCATTATTAATTCAATGCTTTTTTTGACTATTTTCGAACCCAGTCCTGCCAACGTTCGTCCCTCTTATAACTGGAAACGGTTGGGAGTAGAATGTAAAAATTGCGTATTTGAGGTTGGTGTAACATTTAGTAATGCGGCTCCTTTCTTTTCATATGATCTCCAGAAGTTGGAATTAGCGATTAATGCATACTTCAGTTTTTTGCAGAGAAAACTTTTTTCATCACATTTTTTTCTTATAATGTAATGGATGTATGAATATAAAAAGAATATAGAAATAATACTTTAGGAAAGTTCGTCTTATTGCGATAGATTACCTAAAAATTCGTTTTTCAAATGATGTGCATAAAATCTCGGATTTTTATACAGCCAGGTGTGTGTGGCTTCATACAATTTCTCTTGTTGTGGCCATTTCTTCACTGGTAATTACTATTACCTGCACATACACATGTGAGAAAGTGTGTTAAGTAAATAGTAAATAGCATGCTTATTCCTTTCTTTACAGAAGTTATCTGTGGTGTATTTGTTAGTATAACAACCACATACGGGCAATGGAGCGTGCCGTCCTTCGAAGGGACGTACAATGGTGGTACGGAGCTTGTGCGGTGTCAGGTACTCGTTGAAGATACCTACCTGTTAAAGATAAAGATTACCTGATCGTTAAAGATACCTGGATAACATAATTTAGGGCTCTCACAGTAGCACCGTTCTATTAGCCATAGCAGCATAAAAGTGAAGTTAAATGAGTAAACAAACAAACATCCCATTCTTTACTTTTTTCATTACCTCTATGCCTAAAATATCTTTTTTAACTTTTGTTTACATTTCTCCTTAGTTTATAACCTTCAATAATATCCCCAACAGTCTTAGTGGCTTAAGAAATTAAATTATATTTTATTTTATTTATACAAATATTTTAAATGTTTTATTTGATTTTTATGTGTATACACTTACATGAATTATGATTATGGTCTATACCTAATGAAGTATGTACCAAACAAGCCTTGAATAAATTATTTACTACTATGTTTGACAATAGAAAATAAAATTAATGAATCAAACTTGGTGAGTATTTTTCTCAATACACCACTAAAATAATTCTAATTAGAAAAATGATTCTATATTAGAAAAATGATTCTAATTAGAAAAATGATTAGAAATTAGAAAATTTGAATTGAAATAGAATCATTTCTTCATTTGTACTATTAGAATGTAGGAATTAACAATAATGCATCAATGCTAATAATATATTAATAACAGCTTCCTATCCTAGCCATGTTGATTACACAAAATTTTTATAAAGTAAATACAAAATTTGTTTGTTTCTTTTCTTTCTTTCTTTGATTGGTCAGTGAAAAAAAATTCTGCCTTATTATGTGAAGCCTTCAGAAAATTGTATTGTCCATTTGATGGTGCTCATTGAAAAAAAAGAAAAAAGAAATAAGGGCTCAGTTTTTAGTACTAATACTTTGAAATTTGTTTTGTATTTAATTATTAACTATCTATCTCTGACGGGGCACATGAAGGACCCTGGCCTCAACAATTCTCCACTCAGAGCGATCCTCTGCAGCTCTCATCCATTTTTTCAGTCCCAGAGCTGTAGGTCATCCTTGACATCTTCTAGTTACTCTACCATGGGTCTACCTCTTCTTCTACCGTCTGAGTGTCTTCATTTTTCTTGTTGGTTTTTCCTGATCCATTCGAAGGTGTTATACCCTTATAAAATAGTAGTTATTACCGTATGCATTGTACATTTATTTAATTATTTCAGTGTTTTAATATACTCAATGAAAATTCTGTATGGTCAACTTGCTTTCAGGAGTATGAAGTTTGTAATCTATTCCTATCTTTTAATAATAACAAAGTAGGATAAAAATGTCTGTATTTTTTCTCATTGATAATTGATAACTGTCCAAGGTACTGTTCCATTGGCCATTGTATAAAATTGCTGGCATCTGTTCCACAGGCTGTCTGTCTCTTTGAGTTGAGTTACAACAAGTCCTAACTATTTATTCGTTGCATTTTTAATATTTTCTCAAAAAATATGTTATCATGAGCTTTAGTATGGAAAAGAGAATGTAATTATGGGTAATTAAGAGTAGAATTCGGTAACCATTTCTTCAAGAAATAAAAGTTTCAACAAACATTTCAAAGTATACATAGATGATATATTTTTGTTGAAACTTTCACTTCTAGATGAAATTATTACCTTAATATATACATTTTCCATAATTACACCTTCTTTTACATACTAAAGCTCATCATAACTTGTATTTCTGGAAAATATTAAAAGGGAAACGACTGAAAAGTTTAAACTTATAAAATGGCTCAACTCAACGCGATAACCTGCGGAATAATAACCATATTTCTTATAGTTGATGAAATTGTTAAAGGATAAAATCAAATTCCATACTTTATCAGATCCACAATTACAATTTTCTTCATTTGTATATTTTGTTTATATATATTATTAAAAATTAGATTTTTTCATTGAGAATATTTATCCATAAATTTGTTTTGTATCATTACTTGTACCATACCTTTTATTGATAATTATTTCTTTTGTAGGTTATGATGGACACTTCGGCGGCAAACAATGATGAACTATGTGTTGAAAATAATGAGCCCAATATTTTAATAAATAAAGAATTTTGTAAAGTAGTTAACAATAATGGGAATTATTTAGAGGAATGTGATATACTGAAACTGATAGAAATCATTCAAACAAACTCTATAACAAGTTTACATTTACCTAATTGTCGGTTATTAGATTTTCCTTTAAATTTTTGTTCTTTAGATTATATCACTGAACTAAATATATCAGGAAATAAACTTGAAAAACTTCCTGACCAATTTGTTAATTTACAAAAACTGAGATTCTTGGATATTTCTAACAATTTATTTTATGAGTTTCCACATGTATTTTATAGTGGGCTCCATCTAATAAAGTATATAAATGTTTCTAAAAACAAAATTAATTTTATGTATAAACCTCCATGCTGCTTACCTAAACTTCAACATCTTAATCTTAGCTCTAATAACTTAGTTGAACTGCCTCCTTGGCTCTTAGATAATATACCAAGCAGTTTAGAATATGTTGATTTGTCGAATAATCCTTGCTTTGAAGATTACTTTGATTATAAGAACACATGCTCTGAAAATAAGGTAATTGTTGTTAACTAAACAATAAGATGTTTTGTTATTTTAAGTGTGATTGAGTATCAGTTTTCAAATAACCTTTAATTTTTATTTTTCTTCTATTCTCATTATCACAAATGGTAAAATTAAAAAAAAAAATTATATCTTTTTTATATGAATTTAACTAGGTATAAGGGGGGCTACCCGTGGCCTAGCATAACGACCTACTAAACCCGAGGTCGCGAGTCCTTAGCCCAGCAGGTGGCCCTACGATTTTTTAATAGGAGTAAAAAATCCTTGGTTATGCCGCCTTTTGGAAGGGTTGTTAAAAGGGGGTCCCAAGCCTGTACGATGTCATATACTCGTTAAAAATCCTTATCCTAAATAAATCTGGATAAGCAAAATTTAGAGCTCCCACTGTAGTATCGTCCGATTAGCCATAGCTGCATAAAAGTGACGTTAAATAAACAAACAACTAGGTATAAGATCTTACGTCTTACTTAACTATGTATTGGTAATAAGACTTGATATTTTTTAATCATGAAGCACTTTCATATCATTATATCTGTAATATTTTACAGATATAAAATGATTAATTTGTCTCCACTTGTTTATTCTTATGAACTAGATCTTCAGGAAAAATATGCCTTGGTATTAACACTTTTAATAATTTAAAAAACAAAAACAATGTTAACTTTTTATTTTTAATTTAAAGTTGCAATAGTTTGCAACTAGCATTCATTGCTGCATGACTTCACCAATTATCGTATTACGGCTATAAATTAAATAAGTGATATGTTTTCTCATTGCTTCTTTCTTTCTGAGTTTTTATATCATCATCATATTCCCTAAATATATTTAATATGAACTAGTAAATCAGTTATTATGATTACCATTTCAACCAGGTTATTATTCAAATTAAAATTTATTTATACACAAAAAATACACCTCAAACAAAACTTTAATGCACTCAGATATAAAACTTGGTATTTAACTGAAAATTGATTAGCAGAAATTAAATAGTGGTGGATCAAGATTGTTAGTATGTAATTCAGTTTAGTTTAGTTTCATAATTTATCTTTTTAGATTTTTCTCTCAGTAAGAGAAATAAGAAATGGTCAGTTTTTTAAAAGTAAACTACAGTATTACACGAAACACGATTTTGTGGTATTATTTCATAAATGGTGTGAGTGCGTGTGTTCATGTGTTTATTTCAATATTCCAAAATTTCGCTTCTCATAACTGATTTATTTTAGGTTGCTGGTAGAATAAAAGCACTGAAAATATCAAATTGTAAATTTCGTGAAGGTTTTTGCAGCTACCTGCTTAATTTTAGTAGTTTAAATATTTTAGATGTTGGAAATAATGCTATCAAGCCTTTCAGTTCCAACTACATCTCTGACTTGAAATGTTCACTGCCTTTATCCATCGAAAAACTTTTTATGGTGAATGTTGGACTCGGTGGTGTTTCAAGCTCTATTACTGATTTATCAAACCTGAGGTAACTATGTTATTGAGAAAATATAAATGTTTAACTACTTTCTTAATAAATTGCAAATGTAGGCATTTCAAATATATTTAAAATGTTATAGACTTTTTTTTTTTTTTTGGAATGTCTTTAAAGATTATGTTAAATTGATTTAGGAGCAACAGATTTGTTTCAAATTATATATATATATATATATATATATATATATATATATATATATATATATATATATATATATATATATATATATATATATATATATATATTATGATCATGATGAATGCATGGACCTGAAATATTAATGTTGGTTACAGGAATCAATCATATCCAACACCATCTCCAAATTTTTAGCTCAAATCTTCTACAATTTTTTTTTATTGAACAGTGTGATAATGGAAATCATTCAGCAGTTTTCTCTCAATTTGAAAGAAAGCATCAGCACAGGCAGAACATTTTGTGAACACAAACCATGCAATTGAATTTGACAAAATTAGAGTGGCTAAAAAGTGCATTGGGGCGATATAAAGAAAAATATTGGAGGTGATCGAAATAGTAAAAAGACCAGAAAATATCAACAGAGAAGATGGGTATAAACTAGGTAAATTATGGCTCCCAAACATACCAGTGGCCAAGAAGAACCCGAAAAACTTGAAAGAAAAGACAAACCAAGCAGAGGTCAACCAGTTGAGGTCCAGAGAGACCACCCGGTCGGAACTCAGCCAATCAAGATTGAGCTCTGAGGAAGCTTGTAGTATGGCCAGCGAAACGTCGGCAAAGAATTTGACGACTAGGTCGAAACCAGAAGAAATAGGTGACGAATCGATTAAAAATATTGGCTGTGGCAATTTAAGTTATTTAAAAAACTATAAATTAAACTTAACTCTCTATAAATAAGAGAGTATTTAATATTACAGATATTTGTTGAAATTTGGTTATAAGTATTATTCATATTACATGCAATTAATATTAAGTTGATTTTTTTTTTTTATTGAATTTGTCACAACTACATCCAAAAGCTAGTAATTGCCATCTTTCCCGACAACCCAAGCTATGAACCCTTTGGTCCGGTGGTTTATTTTAGTGAAGGTCATATTTATTTAGAATACTGTTTGTTATTGTTTAAAGGCATAAAAACCTTAGGTCATCAACACCTCAATTAAGTATACTGTTGTTGTTATATTGTTAGTGTTTATGCTTTTATTGTCTGGTTATGTATATAAAAAGATGATTTTTTGACAGGCACCTGGATATTTCTTGTAATATGATTCATTGGCTGCCAGCTTCAATCAAAAATTTAAAATCATTAACTGTCCTGCATGCAAGCAATTCCAACCTGTGTCTTATTCCTTCTGAAATGAATGAACTTGTGTCATTAAAGGAGCTTCATCTCAGTTCAAATCAGGTTTTTAAATGTTTATATATTGCCCTTTATTTGTTAATCTTTATTGAAAAATTTTAATTCTAATTTTTTTTTCATTTTCAGTTGGCTTCTTCTGAAGGATTTGAGGACTTAGTCAATCTTGAAGTTATTGATTTATATGCAAATCAGTTTATCTCTTTGCCTAACTTACATAAATTTCCTAAACTAAAAAGTTTAGACTTATGTCAAAATTATGTAGAACCTCCATCAATTATTGAAGTAATCATGAAAATGAGCTTTATCATTATTTTCTTTAGTGATTAATTTATTTTTTTATAATTATTATAATTTTTAATATTTTCTTTATTGATTTCTGATACCTTTCTTTTATTATTATTACATAACTTTCTCCTAGTTCATTAATTAAAATAAATTGTTTGAGTTTACTTTTAGCTTCCATTAAATAGTGCAACAATAGAAACTATTGAAAACATTCTCATTGTATATGGGCTTTTCCCTACTCTCCGTTATACATGTTATACAAAGGTGGTCTGAAAAGTTTCTGCCGAACATCGCCGAAGTTCACCAAATGGTGCTAGACGACTGAGAAAGTGAGAGAGATAGCAGAGGTTATGAACATCTCAAAAGAACATGTTTGTTACATATTAAATCAACATTTAGATATGAGAAAACTGTGTTTGCTCACGTTAGACCAAAAATGTGTTCGTATGAACATTTCCAACGCTCTATTGGCGCAGTTTAGGCACAATAAATCCGAGTTTTGGCACCGATTAATTACTGTAGATGAAACTTGGATACAACATTATACGTCCAAAACAAAAATACAGTCCTAACAGTGGAAACTGGCTCCAAAAAAAGCAAAAACTGTTTTCTCGGCTGGGAAAGTGATGGTGACTGTTTTTTGGGATAGTCATGGAGTTATTTTAATTGATTATCTTTAAAAAGGAAAAACGATTACAGGAGCATACTACGTATCATTACTTGACAAGCTGAAGGCAGAACTTGCGGAAAAATGGCCACATTTGCAGAAAAAGAAAATCCTGTTTCACCAAGACAACTTTTGTCTCACACCTCAACGGTTGCCATGGGGAAAATCCACAAACTACGGTTTAAACTGCTTGAATATCCGCCTTACTCATCAGATCTAGCCTCAAGGGACTTCTTTTTGTTCTATCTAAAAATTGCAATCGGAGGACAGAGATTTTCGTCAAATGAAGAGGCGAACAATTATTTTGTAGAGAAAAATGCCGAGTACTTTTTGGACAGGGTTACAGAGATGGAAGCATCACTGGGAGAAGTGTGTAAAGTTACAAGGAGACTGTTGAAAAATAAAAAAAAATTTCAGAAAAAATGTCTTGTATTTTTGTTAGGTCGGAAACTTTTCAGACCACCCTCGTACTAATTACTTTTTATGTTAAATAATATTTTTTCCTAGCTTTTCAATGGAATAAAATAGGTTTTCAATTATGCATATATATTACTACTCCTATCCTATTTGTTTTTAAAATGGTTAAATATCTCTTGTTTTCTCTCCTTTGGCTATTTTTAAAGTTTTTTTATAGTTGATATTTATCTATTTTTGTTACTATTTATACTGAGAAACAGTTAATTATTTCATATAAACAAAAAATCCTGTACCCCTAAAGCCTACAAAGGGTCTTGATTTCAGCACATGGTAGAGTCTGTACTATTTCTAGGACAACGGTTGTGGAGGGAGGTGATTTTGAAAAAGTCTCGGTCTTTGCACTATCTTTATTCATCCGAAAATGCAAATATGTTTTGTATAAATCTAGTTAGCAAAAATATTTGGTATTGCATGAGTCATTGAAATCTTCCTAAATTAAATTGATGGAGTAAGTTGTTGACTACAAGCCTTCCTTAACCCCACATTTTTTAATTTGTAAATTATTTAAAAAATCTATTTTAATTAATAGAATAGAATAGAAAATAAACTTTATTCTGGGACCAAGTCCCTTTAGAATAACAATAATGAACAAATAAAAAAACATAAAATTCATCTGGCCAGAAGGCTACATAATAACACAAATCATGAAATAATCAAGTGTGACAAAACATTGTAAAAATAGAAATAGATAAGAAAATAAATAAATAAAGTACGAAGAACTTGACTGCTTTTTAACTAATTGTCGAAAATAAATATATATATATGTATATATTAACAAAATAATGATTAATAATATTAATACAGTAGTTAATGACGAAATTGCTAACTAAAATAATTGATTAGCATAGTATGCGATAATATATTTAAAAGTCGGTATCATCTTTGTTGTTGGAAAAATAAACAAAACAAAAATATTATAAATATATATGTTTTATTAATCGCGCCAACGTTTCGGCCTATGTTGTAGGCCGTCTTCAGGGTGCGGTGACTTGTTACAACACTAAAACTGTCAACTGAACTCTCTCTCACACACACACACACATATATCTGTGGAACTTGTGCATAGTGGGCTAAGTCGAATTTTGTGAATTTCAAGCTATCTACTTAGAATCGTAATTTTTCTGAACTTATTTTAAGTTCAAGATTGGAGTATCAGCCCACGATCCACAAAGAAATAATCTCCATTGCAATGGATGGAACACTTAGCCTGTTAGACACAAGGAAAGAGAAAAAAATTACGATTCTAAGTAGATAGCTTGAAATTCACAAAATTCGACTTAGCCCACTATGCACAGGTGCCAGAGATATATGTGTGTGTTTATATTTAACAGTTGAGATTTAATATTGTGAATTTATTTATTTGGTTAAATTTTTCTAATTGGTCGGTCTCTAATTGGAGGTAAATATGGATCTCAGTCCTCGTCTGTTTGATAAAATATTGATTAATATTAATTCCATATACCCAGAGCTTTTAGTTGTAGTTTTCTAAGTTTACTTTTGAAGAAAATTATATCCACTGATAAAAATTTGTAGATTAATGGCCACAAGTATGATTATGTAGATCTGAAAGCCAATTTACGATCCAAGATTAAAAATTGCAATAGAACAGATGGAGAGAAGGAATTTACTACATCACCTGAAGAAGCTGAACTTAGCGATGATTGCATTGACACTTCTTTAGAAGAGGAGTTCTGTGATGCAGGTGATAATTTTTCTTTGCACTGATTTAATATCTCTTATACCTAAGTTAAGACATTGACAAGTGATCAGAGCAAATCAAATGATGAACTATTTAGTGAGGCGTGGAGATGCAAAAGAGGAGGTTAATCCAAATTTGAAAAATTTTCATGAAACGCAAAAAATATGCCATAATTCAGGTGATTATTTATTTGAGACAATTATTTTTAGAAAAATTAGATTGTATTTAGCAAATTTTGATGAACCCTGTAAGACCGTACAGAGAATGCTAAATTTACGAGAAAACATTAGGAAAATTAAAAATGATAAAATATGGATTTACCCCTTTTTGCACCTCCATGCCTCAAGTGAAGTAATGAGTATTTGGAGTGAAGAATATTTCACTTACACAAAATCCACCTCTTTGTTTTCTTTTTTATCCAAATTTTTTGGCCTACACTAACTGCTGGAAGGTCGCTGTCCACTTTTCTAAATTTTACAAGAGAAACAAAGAGATATTGTCCTGGGCCAGTTCCCTATCAGCAGTGAACAAAATATTGAAGGCGTTGTCAAGACTATGCTATCTTGAGGACTAGTGTCCTTTCTGACGTAATCAATGTTTTCTGTCTCTTACAAAAGTTTAAAGTTTTAAAAACAAAAATCGCATAAGTTCGACTGGGTACAGTTCTCCATTTACTGATTCAAATAGTGATTGAACCATAGTAAAAGCATTATACAATTTAATCTTGACAACTCAAATATTTTTTTAAATGAACATTTTATAACAATAAAAATTATAGATACTCTAAAAATCTTTATAGTCTTTTAATTTATATCTATAAGTATTAAAAAGTATAAATATTCATATGAATTTAGTACTAGTGTATTAGCTGGTCTCCAGGGACTGTTATCTGCCATTGTTTTTTATAATCGGAACACTGATAATACTGATACTGTTAACACCTTCATTTCTATTCATAATAATAGGAAATTGAAATATGCAAAATGTAATAATCAAATGCTAATTCTAGACCCCTTAATCTCTATTTCTATTCTTTTAATCCTATTACATCTACTGTATTACTGACTTCCTATTATGTACACTAGCTTTTGCCCACGTCTTCGCTCACGTGGAATTTGGTTTGCCACATAAAGTTTCGGGACAGATCATTTTAAATAAATAATTTAATTTTTTTAACTATAAGTTACTCGTACATCCGAAATTTCAGATGTCTAACTTCAAAATTGAAGGATTCCATACAGTCTTTGAACCCCTATTATATTAAGGGGGAATCCCTTGGGGGTGGAATTGTGCAATTCCTTTCTTAGTGCTCATTTAAGCTATACAAAGATCCTATCTGCGAATTTCAAGATGCTAAGTTCAGTGGTTTCTGTTGTGCGTAGGTGTGTTAGTGAATCAGGTTACAGTTTTATATAAACTTCACCTGTGTGGTGTGTCGATAAAAATCTTTTTATTAATATTTTCATAGATTACATTATTAAATGAAGACAGGAATAATGCTAAAAATAAAATTATGTAGTCTGTGTTACTTGATTTGTTTTTTTCGGTGAAAATATTTAGATTTTGTGAGTAAAAAACACGTAAGCAAGCATACAAACTTTGCCCCCTTTTTCATTCCGAACTTCTACCCCTTAGGTGTAGAATTTTGGAAAATCCTTTTTTATCGGATGCCGACGTCATACAAAAAACACACCCTCTAAGTTTCCGGTCTCTACGATCAGCGGTTTAGGCTGTGTGTTGATCCGTCAGTCATTCAGGACAAAGTATTTTGTGTGTATAGAAAATGATGTATTTATAAAATATATGGATATAAAATTACATCCATTCACTGGTGTTTTATTTGTTCCAGAGTCAGAAGATGCTTGTGTAGTACAGAATGAAAAGAGGTAAGATTTTATAGATAGTTTTAAATTTTTATGATTAATATTATTTTAACTGCTATTTTCTATGGTCTCTGTGATTTAGTTGTTGCCTTTTTACCCCACTGACTGTGCATGAAGTTTTTTCACCCAACAAGCCCTAAGCTCATTAAAAATCCTAAGATTAAGCACTCATTGGTGCCTATTGACATTTGTATATGTTGTAACTACTATTTAAAAAAATCGATTACAATAGTTTTAAAAATCATTACTGTATGCTTGTTATAATTACTATTTGTGTTCAGTTTATGTTCAATTACTGTTTGTGTTAATATTTATTCAACTTTATCATAACAAAATATAATTTTATGTATTTTTATGTTTATAGTTTGGATCCATGTGAAGATTGTTGGGAAACTGATGAAAATGAATATTTTGATCCTAATGGTATAGTAGACTTCATAGCTAATTTAAATTTTGTAGTATTATTTTTTAGTAACATTTTAAATTTGGAACATTCATTTGAAATTTCATGCAATAAAGTTGATATCTATCAAATCCGTTGATTATAGGCAACTCCATTCCATTTGCTGATATACTCTTTTCATTTTCTGATACTCTGGATGTTTGGAATAAATTGTAGCAATGGCAGTAATCATTACTGTATGCTTGTTATAATTACTATTATGTGTTCAGTTAAAAGTTTGGGAGCATTATAAATTTATCTATCCCGTGGAGATAAATGTTCAGAATGTTAGACTCTCACAAAAGCACAAGAGCTCGCTATCATGAGGTTTGAGTGAAAAATATTATGGAATCTATGGAGCAGTATTTCACAACACGTGGAGGCAACAGTCGAACTTAAAAATCACTGGGCTATATAAAGATGCCGACATTATCATGTTTATCAAGGTGAACAGGCTAAGATGGGCAGGACACATCACACTTATAGGAACAGATGAAGTCCTTAAAAAACTACTTCAAGAAAAAGTGCATGGAACAAGAAGGGTTGGAAGACCGAGGCTCCGATGGGCGAATGGTGTGGATGTGGACTCTTGGACCATGGTAACTGGAGAGCAGCAGCTATGAACAGAGATGACGCGGTTGATGTTGGAGGAGGCTGTGTCCCCACGTGGGATGTAGAGCCATCTATGTATGTATTTAATGGCAGTAATGATTAATTTAATCCAGGTTTTTTTCTGAAGATAGAGGTTTCTAAATTTGAAAAGATATTGATTAAAATATTTATTTTCAAGGTCATGAATTACGAATATAGCTCCTATATATCTGGCCATGTTTGAGGCCAAGTGCTGATGGGGCCGGGCATTTTTTTAACTCATTTTTCAAGTAATGTATTTTTAACACATCTGTGGTCTTTTTGTAACGAAGAAGCTTTGATAGTGCATACAAAATTAACGTACAACTTATTTTAAGATGAAAATAGACATGATTATGCTTGTAATTGGGTGACTGGAGAACAAACAAAAAAATACTTGGAGATAGTTGGGGGTGCATTCAATTAAAACACCATAATAAGTGCATACTTATTTATTGTGTGCCGACGTTTCGACCTACAATGTAGGTCATCTTCAGGGCTGTGAGAGAAAACAGACAAAACAAAATAACTATAAAATTACATTACAGTACCAAGAAAATAATAATATAATAATGTAGAGTAACAGAAAAGTTGAACAAAATAGTGAAGGAATTATATGAATAAAAATTATCTAAGAATAAATGTACAGAAAGGTTATGATGCAATTAAAATACAAAGAGAAAAACAAAAAATAAAAAAAAAATTGGTAAATAGAATGAAAAATGAAATACAAAATGAAAAAATATAGACCTAACAAGGTGAGATATAAGAGAGAGATATACAAGTATGTAATAACTAGTTTAATACAGATAAAATATAACGCGTATAATAATAGACTCCTAGAGAGTTAACATAAGAAAACTGAAAGAAATTTGTAACAAAATGTGACGCCAAATAATAAATAATGGAAGAATTATGTAGAAAGCAAATGATAAGAAATATCGTGAATGAAAAGTAGAAAAGTAAAATATAAATAGAAAATAGTAAATATAAGTAAGGGAAGTTAATTATATAATTGTATACAATTAGAATGAAGTTGTATTAATATAAAATATGATGTGAATATAACAGAAACGTATAGAAAATAGATATAAAAATTCAGTAGAGAATGGAGATTAAATGTAAAAATATGAGGCTAAATAATTATGAACTCTATGATATTAACATATGATGGATGCCAAAAGATGATGTGAGAAACAGGTGCGAAGAAAAGTGAAGGTGGATAAGGATGGAGATAAGATAAAGGATTAAAATATGTACTAACCAAATATACCGTGCGGCTGGGAGGAAGAAAAAAAATACTTACATTTTTATTTTCAATTTTATGACTTGATAATGTAATTAAATATATTCTATAAAATAGAGTATCAGTTTTTAAAGGTTAGATGGATCAATAATACTTTTTATTTTAATGTACACCAACAAAATATTTGAAATTTCATTTGTTATGACTTGATAATTTATTGTCGTATGCTTTACAAAGTAGAATATCAGTTTTAATATTTAGATCAGACGATAATATTTCATATGAATTTCTAATTTCTATTCAATTATAGCGTGGAATAGGAAAGAAGCCTTACAAGTGACAAGAAAAGATAGTTACGAAAGTCTCACCGGGGAAATACCGTACGAAGTAACAACTCATCCTCATTACTTTACTCCGTATCAACTAGTCACGTCTGTCGTAAATAAGACTACTTTACCTCCGCCTGTCGAAGGGCAATTCGATGACTGAATATTATTAGTTGTTAATTATTCATTAATCATTGTACTATAAGTGCTGTGTTTGTGACAATTAAAAGTCACTGTTATAATTTTCTATCAAAACATTTTTATATTCTATCTGATACTCAATGTATATAATAAAAGGTTATTTATAATTTGAGTCACTGTGAATTGTAAATCAATATTAGATATTAAATATTTAGATAATGTTTATCTTTTATGAAATTGTGTATCACTTTAGTTAATAGTTTAATATATTTAGCTCTAATTTGAAGTACAAAAGATTATATCTTAAAAAATGAAGAAAACGTGAATTTCTTGTCATTATTATGCTACATGCTGATCATGAATTTATTTATCATTCGTATGATAAATACAACTATTTTGTTATTTATGTAAGTTCATACATAGATATTACAATTTTATAATTTGTTTCTATATAGGATTAATATTTGTTATACCAATGTAATATTATGCATTCAAATAAAAAAAAACTTTAGAAAACTATAAAGGCTTTAAATATTTTTATTTAAAAAAAAAAGATATGACCAAGACCGGGACTTGATATCCCACGTATCCGTCGTGGTGCTTTACCAACTAAGCCATCCTGGTTCGCTTCTCGGCCAGACATATCCTTTCTTTTCACTGACCCTATATCTCCGTGTTCTCGCAATTTGCAATGTATACACAGGGAGAATGTTCATTAAACATTACTTTAATTTGGATCTTGTTGACTTACGTCATTATGTATTATTATAATTTATTTCTTTTATTTTTTTGTTAGTTATTATAATTTTTAAATATTTTTATTTGAAAAGAAAAGATATGTCCAAGACCGGGACTCGTACCCGGGTCTCCAACGTATCCGTCGTAGTGCTTTGCTTTACCAACTAAGCCATCCTGGTTCGCTTTTCGGGCCAGACATATCCTTTCATTTCACTGATCCTATATCTCCGTGTTCTCGGAATAAAAGAATTAAATTATAATAATATGTAATGCTGTAACTCAACAAGATCCAAATTAAAGTAATGTTCTCATTACTAATAACATTAAACTCATTACTAGTAACATTTTCTCCGTGTACAAATCGCAAATTGTGAGAACATGGAGATATAGGATAATTGAAAAGAAAGGATTTTTTTTTGGGTGGGCTTAAAGTTGCACTGCGACCATTGCTGATCTAGAAAAGAAAGGATATGTCTGGCCGGGAAATGAACCAGGATGGCTTAGTTGGTAAAGCACCATGACAGATACGTGGGAGACCCGGGTTTGAGTCCCGGTCTTGGTCAAAAAAAGAATATGTGTTAGTTCCTAAAACTAACAAATACTTCGTTTAAATTGCTGATTTTAAGATAATTTTTAATTTCTGACAAATGATGAACATTTACAGGTTGGTTTCCTTTAATGTATGCTATAATTTTGAAGTACTAAAAGACTTAAATCCTGATCAGATGCATCTCTAATTGAAGAACTCCTCTCCTCATAAAGGATTATTTGATTTTTAGAGACTTTATTTGACAAAATAAATGGTGTTGTTTCTGATAAAAGTGACAGTTAAAAGGAGTTTATAAACATTAATAAAATTAAAAAATAATGACTGTAATATTTTCAGCGTTTACTGGTATATTTTTATTTTTGAGCTGTTCAGGATCAAGATGTTGACTAAATTTCAAAAATTGATTTTTTCACTAGTTTATTCAAGCAATCCTTATGCTTACGAAATTTCATGTTCAGAACCGGACTAAAACCATTAGAATTAAGGGGGCAAATTGTCCTGTTAGACAATTGCTTGACTAAACTAGAGAAAAATGTGAAAAGTCAATTTTTGTAATTTCAGAGTTATCCTTTTTTGATCCTAAATGCCTCATTTATTACAAATTTTAAATAGAATTCACAACTATATAGATAAAAATTTGATGGTGATTTAAAAATTTCCTATTTTGGTTTGTTATTTTATTCTTTTAAATTTTTGAATACAAGTTTATCACTCCTAGCTTCCTGAGTTTCTTTTGTTAACATCATAAATTAGGTGTTAATGATAGTGCTGCCTAGATGGAGAAGAGTCCTGTGGATGGGATTTGGATTGTTGCACTAACTATAGAGTTGTACATTAAGTAAAGTAGTATTGTAGCAATAAACTTATGAAACAGTATTTACTTATGTCAACATTTGTTCGTAGAGTTTTTTTTTTATTATGGTATGGGAGAAAAACGAGGTAACAAAGGTGGAGTATGTTAAGGACTTTCTTTATTAAAACTAAATTCCCCCAAAATACACTAACACATACATCAGCCCTCATTATAATGCACGTTAGCTGAATTCACAGTACATATTAACCAATTCACATTATACATTCATCCCCAATATTTATTTCCTTGTGAAGGTACACTTTTTCATTCAAAACAAGATGATGTCTAAATGTTTTTGTTGTTGTTTGTTTGTTCATTTAACGTCACTTTATGCTGCTATGGCTAATCGGACGATGCTAAAGTGGGAGCTCTAAATTTTGCCTATCCAGGTTTAATTAGGATAGGGATTTTTAACGAGTACCTGACATCGTACAGGCTCGGGACCCCCGTTTAACGTCCCTTCCGAAGGACGGCGTAACTAAGGATTTTTTACTCCCTTAAAAAAATCCTAGGGCCACCTGCCGGGCTACGAACCCGCGATCTTGGGTTTAGTAGTTTGTTACGCTAACCACTAGACCACAGGTGACCATCTCTAAATGTTTTTTACCACAACTTAAAAATAATATGAAACTACAATAATAGATAACAGCTGATCATCTTTATTTCTAAATAAATTTTTATTATTTTCTTTATTCCTTCTGATAAAAAATAAGACCTCATAAAAATTTATATTAATGAGGATACAATAATTAATCCAGCTAGATATTTTATTAATTTTTACTACATTTACACAATTATCTAAAATATACAGATGTGAATGAAATTTCAATGTTTTAACACATTCAGAAAACAGTAATTATCAAGACATTTTCTTTGTAAGGTAATTGTACAATACTATCATTGAAAAAAATAAAATTAAAAATGTTTCAAATAATAATAAGTAAAACTCTTTTTACCAAATTAACTTTTACTACCTCAGATTTGTTTAGTATTGTCTTCATTTTAAATTTTACATCAAGGTTTTTTAAAAAGTAAACAGTAATTCTAATAGTAATCTAGTAAGTAAAGTATTACAAGCTTTTTCAGAACACATAACTATCTATTGTAAAAATTATCATAGCTTATTTCAATATATTTTTATATGGATAGAATTAATAGAAATTTTAGACATCATGCAATATAATAAATTTAATAAAAGGACATAGTATTTGATATATTATTATTATTTGAATTATATAGGTATAATTAATTTCAGTAGAAATATAATAATATATAATTGTGTTTATCTCATACAGGCATAATATTTTTTTAAACAGAACTAAGTTTGAGAAACTATTTTTATTTATTTTATGAAATTTGTGATTTGAAAATTAATTATTTTCTGACGGATAGATTATATACCCAAGTTATTTGACAGTTGAAAGAAATACATAGGAAGAAGTGTAGTAACTAATTTAAATTTTATTTGGACTGACTATGTTTATTTACTATACTAAATATCTTAACAGCTAAGCTATCTAGCCTATGTTGATAATCAATTAAGCATCAGCTGATTAATTAAATTATCACTTTGAATGAAACTTATAATCTGAGGGCTAAATATTGTTTTATTCCGTAGAAATTTATCAAACCATTTGCGATATAAAACATAGTAAAAATATAATGTGTCAGTCATAGTTGGTGTACCAATTATGAATCAATGTGTTGGAATTTATTCCTTAAAATATAGTTTTATCGAAACTACTCGAGATTGTAAGTGAATAGCACTGCACCAGAGCCAATATGTCTAGTTTAGCCAATTCTTACACAAGAAACCAAAAATGTTAAATAATGATAATCTTACAGTGTATTTAAACGTAGTACTATTAATTATACTCCAATCTTATTTATAGATTTTTTAAATAGCTAGAAGAAAGCATTATTTTATTCTTGAATATATTTCAATATATCGATGATGGTTTCTTCTTTTTCGCAAATATAAAAGTTTGAAACTCGCTCGCTTTATTGAACAACCAAAAGGCCACTCATCTCAATTCAGGAAAAATAGGTTTTCAATTGATTAAACATTATTATTGTTTTATTTCTATAACTTTTTAAGAATTAAGTAACTTCAGCCATAGTCATCTACTAAAATGATTGTAACTAATAAGTATCACGTATCATATTTATTTATTTAGTGTTATTAACAATTTGGTATGTAGGATTTATGTTTTGAATAACTTATTGAGAATTTTTGAACTGAACAATTAAGGAAGAGGTCAAATTACATTAACATATCATAAGTTTTCTAAAACTAGAAATTCGGTAATTAACGAGCCTAATCATAGAGTGCACTTAGTGCTTTTGACTTTAAAATTTGGGCTAATTTCAGCAAAGAAGCCAAGACATGTTTTGCTTAAATTATGAACAAGATTTGGCAAAATAAAGGCACAATTATTTGGCCCTATACCCTATATATCATGCCTCGGAATATAATAGATATCTATAACATAACCCTAAGAGATAACAAGATTATCTCTTGATCAAAATAATCTATGAATATGTTAATAAAAGGAAGTATGGTAAAATCTATAAAATTGAAATTTTGTTTAATAATAAGATTTATGTTTTATCATTATAATGATGAAAATAGACAGGCAAGGAGATGTAAAAAGTAAAGCAATAATAGATTACTTTATTTCATATAAGCCTATATTAACACAACGCTAAAATAATAATACTTTTAGGCTACAATAAAGGCTCTATCTATAAATTATTTCTATTTTTTTTTCTTTTTATAACTAGATACAATGTGGAGGGTATAACTTCTTTGCTATAATAATGTGCTGATTACAAATGTTTTTTAACAAATTCAGAATACAGCCAATTGTTGGTTGGAAGAAAAAAATTAAATAAATTTTAATTATTTTGTATTTTTATTATGTATTTATTTATTATTATTTTATAAACATTTTAAAATATATTTTTAAGTTTTCTGCTTTGTTTTATAAGTCATATTAAAATTATTAAAAATTACAAATTTTAATGTAGATACTACCAGGTAGACTGAATGAATAAAATGAAAAAAAAAAATAATAGCATACATACAATTATGAATATGACATCTGAAAACGTTAATATATATTGCATGGACATTTACTAGACATTGATAGAGCAATAACATTATAAATACACAACAATTCCTTTTTAATAAAAATATAGTTTAAATAAAAAATATTTAATTTGTTGATTTATATAGTGTAATATATCACATAATGTAGTCAGATTTGGAAAACTCTAATTGGTGCATTAGCATTTAATTATAAATGCCTCGATGATATATAACATTGTATATAGTCCTTCTATATTAAATAATATTTATAATGTATTTACATTGACAAATAACACAAGTGTATAAAATGTAGTGCTCCCTATATGCTTGTAGGCACAATGTGCGTGAATCAACATTTTAATAATTAACAACATATTTTAGTTGATTAAATTGAGTTTGTGGACATAATTCAATTACAGCTGTCAACTATTCAAAATTAAAAATAATTATATTAACACTTTCAATGTGAGAATATTCAATTCATTGAAGTTATGTTAAATAATTTAATTTAATGATCAAGGTAAATTTTTATTTTTGTCACGTATTATATTTGAGCTGCTCAGGATCAAAAGCAGATAGCTCCATAATTTCAAAACTCGACTTTATCACATTTTTCGCTTGTTTAGTCAAGCAATTTAGTCTGAATTTGATACTTTACCGACTTATTTCTCATGGTTTAAGTCCAGTTATGAACCTGAAGCTTTGAGGGCATTAAATTGCTCGACTAAACAAACGAAACATGCAAAAAAAAAATATCAAATTTTGAGTTATCTGCTTTTGATCCTGAATGCCTCATATGATATATTGTCTGTGCTCCCACAAGCAATATATATCTGCAAGATGTCATAAGTTTTCTAAGTAATACATCAATTGAATTAAATCAAAGCTTGTTTTTATTTATTTATTTCTTTTTATTTCTGATCACAATGATCACAAAAAAATCACATTGAAAATGTTAAAATAATACTTAAGAAGATTTGTTCAAGAAATATTTGAATTATTCGTGTAAATTAAAAACAATTAAATTAAATACAAATATTAGATTATAAATTTAAGGAACAGTCAGAATTAAAAAATGACAAAATATATATATATATTTTTTTTACAAGTGATTCCATCAATAATACTTAATTATAAAAATAATGTTGTACCAATAGAATTTTTAAACAATTTACATTTATTTTAAGTTACTCCTGATTGTTATTTAATCTTTAAAGGCGAAACCTTGAAATAGGCACTGAAGAAGTGAAGGCAGAGATTTAAACAAAACAAAATGTAAATCCAAATTATTAGCATTTTATAAATAAAAAAATGGAGCAAATAAGCGAAATGGTTCATGGATAATAGATAAGCGTGCTTCCTTTGTTTATATTAATATTTGTTCTTCATTATATGATTTGTTTGCGGAAGATTATAATTGCAATAATTTGTTTAATACATAAGCAGCAGTATGCAAAACATTGTGCTCATGAAATAATAGTGACAGTGTTGTGCAGACCCACTGCCACGATAGCTATTCCAAATCATATCCAGTTAAAATTAAGAAATAATAAAAATTGTTATTACTTTTTGGAGTGACTTATCACAGTTAATCATTAAGAAGATTACCATTTACTTGCTGATTAATTATCTTACTTCAAATTTAAGAAAAATTTACAAATACATACACAAAAATATGAATATACTAATATACAAATAAAATACTAATATACATATACTTAGTATGTAAATGTAAATATCTCAGGAACAAACATTCACCATTATCACTCTAAAAATAATGCAAGGTAGACTCGGGAAGAGCTAAATAAGTTTTTTGTTTAATTTAAAAATTAGTTAATAAAATGAAATGAAATTTGAAAGTATTCAAGCTAAAATATTAAAAGATAAACAAATAGAATTCATAGAATATTGAATAAAAGATATAAAAGCCTAGCAATAGAAAATAAAATTCTGAAGGCAACATAGTTTTCATTCAAGAAATAATAAATAACTGAAAGTTTTGCTTAAGTGGCCGACATGAAAGAAAAAAAATCAATGCGAAAAATAAAAAAAATTTGGAAATTAAAATTTAAGTAAATAAGATCATGTGTGAGGTGGACAAAACTTTTCCTGTAGCATAATGATCTTAAAATCAATACATAGATTTTTTTGTTTCCAAAATCTTAAATAAAATTTGAAATTTATTAAGCCTTGATGATTATGGGTACCAATTTTGGTTTCTTATGAATAGTTTCTTACTGATATAAGAATTTATTTTTACCTCCATCCTCCAAAAAATGAAAAAGAATAATTTTACTAACATCTTTACCTAATACAGCCATCAGTTAAATATACCATAAAGATAATAAATTAAAATTTATGGAAGAGGTTACAAAACCTATATTGAACAAACCTCTAGATTAAATAAAATTCTTTAATATACAAGTAGTTCATATGCCTACTACTAGTAAATTTAAGAAAAAATGGTTTATTAGAAGACAAAAATAAGTATATAGATGCACTGGGTATCATCTATAATAGAGGTTCCCAACCTGGAGACGTCAAGACAAGTGAATACTAAAAACTAAACTGAAGTTTAAAGTGTGATACTTGTATTTTTTTCATTTAACCCATACAGATTCCGTGCAAGGACGAGGGAGGCCTTCTTTTGATCAAAGAGGGGCATGGTACAAAAAAGGTTGGGAAACACTGATCTATAACGACCCTGAAGGGGCTTGTTGGCTTGCATCGTAATTGATACCAACTCTGGAAGAGAGACTATTTAAAATATATAGAAAATAAATTTTAATTTATTTACTAAAATTTACAAAATATTTCTAAAGGTTTACTTATCCATATTGTAGGTCCAGAACAAAGGGTGCACAACTCAAAAAAAGCTTCTTTTTTATAATGTAAATTAGGCACAATTAGTAAATTAGTTCAATTCTACGTAGAAGCCTTAAAGGTATTACTTCTAACACAATTTAGATTGCTTTATTATTATAGCATATAATATAGAATGATAGATCACCAATTATTTCTATTAGTTTGGATTGATACTCGTAGGCAGGGAAGTTGGTAGCATTGAAAGTGATCTGCTCACAGGCATTTTCTTAAAAATATTTACAAGTTTTTGCATATATTATGTGATGATTCCTTCATTCCTTTTCTACTGCCGATATAACCAATGTTTTCATCCCTACTTAAGCTAAATAAAAACAAATAACTATCTCCAATATATTGCTAAAATTCCATATAATACATACACCAAATTCAAACGACCTAACGATTTTGTAGCCAGTTTGTCACTATGATCAAAATCATTATAGTTTTCAGGGTATATATTTTTGGATTACTTTATGTTTATATTGACTATACAAATAGAGCTACTTTTCAAATCCACCAAACTTTAACTCGTAACATCTGTCTTATAGACATCCAGTTTTTATTATCACCACTTAGGACTAATAGTTATCTGTACTAAAAGTTTTTTTTATTTCATTTATTTATTGATATTTACAACTGTATTACAATAATTCAACAAGTACATTGGCTAAGTGATACATAATGACATGAGATAATGAGAAGTAGAGAAACTACCCACTGGTAGTACTCAAATCACAAGTTCAACTAAGAAAAGAAGTTCACGTTGCCATCTTCTTTTCAGACGCCTCTGAGGATAATCGGGAATTGAAGAGGAAGCTAGGTTAGAATCAGAGGGTTTGAGTGGGAATGAAGTTTGTTATGAAAGGATAGAAACCGGGTTAGGGTCAAATCAGCAACAAATGGGACATTAAGGTCATTATGGATGACTTTATTCTTAACAAAGTAAGGAGCATTCAGGATTTTACAACGAATTTTGGATTGTAGGGATTGGATACAAGAGGAATTCGATGGCTTAGTGGAACCCCAAAGCTTTACTCCGTAAGCCCAAATAGGTCGTATGATGGTCATGTAGATGAGTCTTTTGTAATTAATTGGAAGCTTAGAGCGTTTGTCTAGTAAGTGTTGAAGTAGCCTGAAACGTCGAGCGGTTTCTTGTCTTTTCAGTCTTGTATGAGGATTCCAGATTATGGGTTGGTCGAGATGCAAACCTAAGTATCGGATTTGTTCTACAGGCACCAGTGGGATATTATTAAAGGATACTGAAGGGGAGGAAGTCATTGGTTTACGACGTAAGGTAAAAGTGATTTGATGCGATTTTTTAGAATTTATTTTAATTCTCCAGTTTTGACACCATTCTTCAAGTACTAAAAGTAATCCAGTTTCATTTGTTTTATTTCAGTTCTAATCTACAGTGAGAGAGAATTGTCAGTTAGAATTACTAAGCTTTAGGATCCTACAATCATTCTAACGAACGTCTCACCTAAAAGGAAGCTTGTCAGCAGCATTGTACCATCTGGTTTCTAAATAAGAAGACGTTAGAAAATGTGAAATATACCAACATTAGATTGAGAAAGACAAATAACTAAACTACTGACAAAACATTGCTTATAACAATGATACTGATTTAATCAAGGATCTGTTTGAATTATTGGCTTTGTTTTCAGTATTAAAAATATCCAGAGAATCGTTGGATTCATTGTTTTCAATGTCTATGTTTTTTTTAAATAAGAACATTGTTGAAAAAGTTTATTAAAATGTAAAAAATTAAAAAAAAAAGTACATTTAATACCACGACTTAGATCTCAGTTATTTGGGCTTTTGATCATACCAGCTTCTCAGGCAGATATTCCAACTGAAACAGGGAGAAAAAAAACAATTTAACCACAAGGTGTGGTTAGCTCATTAGGGTTAATCTCACATTAGTATTTTAAAACTGGTAAATTTGACAAAATAAGTTGAAATGAAATGAAAGTAATCTCGAATAATTTTAAAGAATTATACTATATCAAGTATAATTTGATATATTTTTTACACAATCCTAAAATGATAAAACTATGATTATAGTCAGTATTTCCCTCATTGTTCTAAAACATAACAAAACAAAACAGTTGCAAGACCAAAGACATGAGTCGCAATATTTTGTCTCTTATTATGCGCAAAACTCAAAGTTATCAACTTCTTAAACAGAAGACGTTTGAAGTAGAAAACTTATGCTAGAGATACATATCAAAACTTCATTGGAGTAAAAGTAAAAATGCTTAATTTTGATGGTATAAATTGTGGAATGTAATGGTTTCTAGTCAGTTTTGATCTAAATAATGGAATGTTGTGGACATTAGTTCAATAGAGACTTGTAGGATACCTCTTAATTAGTACAGTGCTGGTCAAAATCAATATCATTCATGATATAATGTTTATAATTATGCATGAAGCATATAAATGTGTAACTATGTATACAGTATATGTACATATACATTTTTTAACTTAGAAGAAAAGAAACATAAATTGAATAATAATATTGGGAGATATATTTGAGAAGTTAGCTCTAATATATAGATCCAAGCAAGCACTGACAATATTCACAAATTAACAAAATCAATAACCCCCTTAAAATCAATTTCTGAAAGGAAGGGATGAAAGCAACTAACAACCATTGGTCAACGTGAAACTATATATACTATAAATATATTATAGTATCATTATATACTATATTATATATAAATATATAATAATAAAAAGGCTTAGCGAATAAAAAGGCTCGATGCCGATACCACCAATCTCTGCTTACACACTTCCATCCACAGACCACTACCCAAACCCAAATCACTAAACGTGATCTCCACACCTACGCCTTGGTCTACCACTCAGAAACTTCCCGGTCAGCAAAGCACTTATTAACTTTTTAGGAATACATTCCTTACTATGCCCAGTAACTTTACAGGCCCATGTTATTCTTCATGACACTTATCACTTGAATAATTTTAATATATATATAATGATAGTTAATTGAGTGAACTATTTGATGTAAAAATGGTTGACTGGAAATAACTTAGAATTGTGAGAAATGGTCAGGGATGTGCAGTCAATAAATTTTACACAAAATAAATGTAACTTATTTTGTGTAAAATTTATTTACTGCTCTTCCCAATAATTTCACGTTCTTCCTTAGAAGATTATTTTATGAAAATAAACTTAAAAAGTCAATTAAATTAAATGAAAAGTAAATTTACAAAATTAATTTATTAAAAATTACTGTTTATTTCTTATTCAGTAATTAGAGAACACCGATTACATTAATGTATTTTATTTACAAATTGTATTAATACAAATGGAAATATAGTATCATTTGTACAGTCTCGATTACTTGGGAAACAATAGTTTCTTCTTAATAAACTGTTCCGAATACAGTTTCATTGTATGGAACTTCTATTAAGTTTTATAAAACTACAGCACATAAATCAGTTATAAACAAAAAACTTTTCTGAGTGCAATTTGTATTTTTTTTCTGATAAAAAAATACTTAAAGATTTAAATGTAAGAAATAAAAAATAAAGATAAGTAATGGAAAATTATAGCTAAAATTAAAAATACATCAGATGTTTTAATACTAACAAAATATCACAGTCAAATATAACTCCAATTTTATTATAATTCTCCCGATTCGGAAGACATTTTTTAACTTAGAAAGGAATTCATTACACACTTTACATTGTACATATACATTGCTAAAATAATTATTATTGCTAAATAATTAATGATTAAAGGAACCAAATAAAAAATAATTAAGTAGAAATTGGTCAGGGTTACGGTTAATGATAAATCTACATACTAATAAGTATAACTTAATATTTATTATGGGCTGACTTTTCGGGCATCATCAGGTCTAATAAAAAATTTATCAACAGTGATCGTAAAACATGATTTGTGAAATAAAAGAAAGAAATATAAAGGATGAAAAGCATATATATTATATAATTGATGGACAATTTAAAAAAATAATAAGAGAGATAGATGTATGTTAGGTTTTGTTCTTTATATTTCATTCTTTTATTATATTAGTAATTATTTTTCATTAACTATTTTATTATTGTCATTGGTACTGGCACTGTTGATATAAATGTTAATTTGTTTTTTCTCAATCCTGATTTCTAAAAGTTAGGCTGGAATGTCAACACACAACAAATAAAAGAAGATTTATTTTTTGTTTACCACTCCCCTGACTAATTTTGTATAGTTATTACATCTATGGGTCAAACTGATCTGTATCAAATAAAAATAATTCAATAACAAAGAAGGAAGAAAAAATAATTACAAACATTGGGGCTTTTTTGCTTTAAGTAGGAACAAAGCAATGCTGTAAATAGTTTTTGAAAATGAAATATTTTACATTATAAAAGTTATGGTAGTTATCAATGAGATATATAACATTTAATTTTTGGTTGTATTTAATAAATTTCCAATTATCCGTCAGAAAGTATTTATTATTATTTAATTAGTTGTGCAGCATAGAGGTTTCTAAAATTCCGTTTGTTCCTTATAACAATAGTAATTTTAATATTTCCTTTTTCAGTTCAAAAATACTTTGAATAATATTTTTTGTTAAATTTTTTGAAATTGTAATGTTTATTTTATTATAAACATAATTTATATTTAATAATTATACTATTAACATCACTTCAATATATAGTTAACTGGTGACCCACCCCAGCTTTGCTCCGGTAATAAGACATGTTATGCCTACATAATTTGTCTGTGTAATGTATTTTTTTTTTTATCACATACCAGCCACTAAGGACCACGTGAATATCATTGGTTAGGCTTCTTTGGGAGTCTTGATTTTCTTTCTTCCCATCTCAGCTAATGTACTTTATTATATAGAAATTATAAAAATAAAAACAAAACCAAATATTTCTTTATATACGAATTTATTATCTTGCACGTTATATAATTACACGGGATTAGGCAAGCAGCATCTTCGATGAAACCCATCGATATTCCAACCCATTTACACAAAACCTCGACAAATTATATACCTAAACCTTCCTTGTGAATCACTCTAACTATTGGTGAAAACCGCATGAAAATCCGTGCAGTAGTTATTGAGTTTACCACGAACAAATGCGGCTGAGGACTTTGTTTTATAATATGTATAGATATTACAATTACTTTTTACTTTATTTTTAATTAAATTAAATTACTTTATACTTTATTAAGTATTTTCACCATCGGTAATTGGTAATCCGTTATCTTCAATGTTATCGTTTTCAGCTTGTTAGTTCATATTGGTCTTTATTTTTGAATATCCATTCATTTCTTTTAGTGATTAATAACAATAGTAGATATACAATATATATATAAAATAAATAAATTTCCTAAAACTTAAAAAATTAGTGACTATTTAGAGTTATAGTGAGGCATTATAGAAAGCCTTGCAGTTAGAAAACTCAATAATAAGTTTTAAATCTCTAACAACACAGCAGTAATCACAAGTTTAATAAATCTTCTAAAGATACCTCAAACGCTCGTTGTATTTCTCAAATTTTTATTTGCTATAGTAACATGAGTGCGAGCAGTCATGCATGGTTTGCACTCACCACTTTCAACATAATGGCTGTAAACAACCAACCACATGTAGAATCCAAGCGCTGAAAATGAAACAAATAACAATAAGTTTTACTAAGGTGCGTTAAGGAAAGTAAATCTAATTGTATAAGTATTAAAAAAATAAATAAACAATAATTATGTACAAACAATAAGGATACTAGGAAACATTTTTTTGGTTTTCAAACTCCGAATCGATTTAACGTTTCCTGGTTATTTTAAACAGCGTGGATCGACACTGTATGATCTAGAACCTCTTCTCCGGTGGATTCAATCTCAATAAAGTGGGTTTCCTTAGGGGGAGATACGGTGACTGAGCATGGCTTTAGTCAAATCACTTCCCTAATATTGGGAATAATACAACTATACAACTACTGTTTGTTTGTTCATTTAACATCACTTTTTGCTGCAATGGCTAATCGGACGATGCTACATTGGGAGCTCTAAATTTTGCCTATCCAGGTTTAATTAGGATAGGGATTTTTAACGAGTACCTGACATCGTACTGGCTCGGGACACACATTTAACATCCCTTCCGAAGAACGGTGTAACTAAGGATTTTTTACTCCCTTTAAAAAATCCTAGGGCAACCTGCCGGGCTACGAACCTGTAATCTTGCGTTTAGTAGTTTGTTACGCTAACCACTAGACCACAGGTCGCCCCAAATATGCAACTATTGGATGAGGAAAAGAACAGTTCCTACCATACACCGAACCTGATACCCTTTAACGGTTGTATTATTACAGTGTTGCGTTTTTTGGTATTTTTTTATTATGTACTCTGAACAAAATTGAAAGAAAGATAGTAAGTTATAGATATACACCCTACTACTGAATGACAACTACTGTGTATTTGTCGGTCTGCAGGGACTGATATCCGCCATTGTTTATAACCTGAACACTGGTAATTCAGATGCTGATAACATATATCTTTTTATTTATAGTTATGGAAATTAAAATCTACAAAATGTAATAATAAAATGATAATTCTAGATCCCTCCAGCCTCCTCATGTATAAATGTTCCTCCTCATGTATAAATGTTTTCCCTTCACTTTAGAAGAAAAATCTCAATTTCTATCCTTGTCAAAATTCGTTTGAAGAACTATTTTACATAATTTTATCTTTCAAATTATTTCGAACTTCTAGAAGTATTTCACAGCTTCTTCTTTTAAAGAGGGCCATTCCTAAAGTGTTATTCTGTTCATTTTAAATAGGCAATAACAAAATGAATAAGACAGCAACATAAAATTAAATTTAATAAACAATCCAAAAATTTAAATAGTCAATAAACACAATTACAAACAATACAGAAAACAATTTAATAATGCACACACAAATAACTCAAATGAGCTGACTGATAAGAAGAGATTACACGAAATGAGGAGGTAGGTTTCATGCAGACCAGCTAGTACATAAGAACCTAAAGTGATTCTACAATAAAACTAAGAACTAAATTGATTACTTACATATTACAGCTGATGAAGACACAAAGATGATAAGAGCTTTTGTACCTCTGACGAGATACATTGATACCAGCATCGCAGTACAACACAGTATCAATCCAACAAGTGCCATGCACATCCACGGCACCAGCAATTTTCTAACTCTCTGAAAATAAGAGTAATGAATCATTTATTTAATAGGTAAATTTATTAATAAATATAATATAGCATTAGCTCTATATAATATATAACAGCTATTGCTGATGTAGCTCTGTATTTATTTCCAAAATGCATAGTAAAATTACCATTATGGCGCCATATAGCAGAAGAATACAAAGAACAAAATGAACAGTGGCCAAAGTAACTCCGATGTATAGCCAAACTATCACCACTGAAACATATGTTTATTCATGAATATTTGTAATAATATTTATGAACATTATTTATTATTACAATTATGTATTCTGTAATTCTGTGTTTGTGTGTGTTTGTGGAAGAAAATGTTCAGGGTGGAGGTCAACAAATTTCTCTTAAGTAGGGAGAGCTGTTTATTTAAGAGCCAACGATTTGACCCACATTGCAGGTCTTCTTCAGGGCTGTCAAGGGGGGTAGCAAGGAAGGGAATCCAGTGTAGTTTTGTCCAACTCCTAGCATCACTAACTACTGGCTCGAACCTGGCTGGAGACGTTGGCTCTTTAATTAATAGTTCTGCCTACTTAAGAGACTTTTTTTACCTCCACCCTCACCATTTTCTTCCATAGATCCATCTACTGATAAGCCATAAATATTGATATGATTAATTAATTATTTATATTATATATGAAGCGACTTATTTACATAATGATAAAGTTTGCTCTAAAATAAAATGTCTATCGAGTTACTTTGAAGAATAAAAATTTAATTTTTCACATAAAAAACATTATTTAATGCCACTTACAAACAGCTAAGTTATGCGCCTTATGAAGAACGATTTCATTTTGCACATGTGATTCAGATTCTTCTGATAACACTATTCCTTCCCTTTCAGCTGAAACCTCAATACCTGCTTCGAGCATCGTTGCCATTTCATGGGCGTGTGCACTTCCAAGCAATAATAGGAATAAGCAGAAGCCTGACAGTAACTAAAAATAACATAAAGGAAATAAATGTATAAAAATGTATGTATTGATTCCATTTATGTATAGAATTCAAAGAACTCAGGCCAAAAATAATTAAGGGAAAATGCTTATAAAGCATCAAATTATTTTTTGTATTTGTTACCTGATAGATTTATTTGATACATAGTCACTAATGTAATTATTGAAGACAAAACTAAGAAAAAGGTTCTTGGAGAAACACAATGCAACACTTTGAAGCAGTAAAAAGTTCCATAAAAGTTTGAACTAACATCAAGAAATACCTAGTTAAGAGAGAAACTCTCATTATTGTAAAACCAACAATTTTGAGAAACTTGGTACTCACTTATAAATAAAAACATTAAATGGACATCAATCAAACAACAACACAACACTGTATTGATGTATTTAAAAACATAATTTCATATCATTCTAATGGGCTTCAGTAATAAAAAATGAGTACTTATGGAAATCATGATTAGTCTCCAATTTAAAAATAATAATAATATAAGTTGTTGTATAAATCTTTAATATGAGATTATCATATTTTAGGATAGGTATACATACACACATTCTTGTATTTAATAATTTTAATTCAATTACTATATAAAAATAATTTTTAAATGATTGTTAGTTTAATAATGAAAAAATGTGATCTCTTAAGTCTGAATATGTGTAATAATACCCAGGACATTATTCATCATTGTAGTGTAAGTAATGGCAACTCAAAATCCTTTTAATTCAATCTTTCTTGATGATAGTTGTTGTTTGTTCATTTAAAATCACTTTTTATTTTAATATTTTTGCTGCTATGGCTAATCGGACGATCCTACATTGGGAGCTCTAAAGTATGCCTATCCAGGTTTAATCAGGATAGGGATTTTAACGAGTACCTGACTTCATACAGGCTCGGAACCCCCGTTTAACGTCCCTTCCAAAGGACGGCGCAACTAAGGGTTTTTTGCTCCCTTTTAAAAATCCTAGGGCCACTTGCCAGGCTACAAACCCGTAATCTTGCGTTTAGTAGTTTGTTACGCTAACCACTAGACCACAGGTCGCCCCTCTTGATGATATTTAAAACATATACAAAACTTCCAACTGCTTATAAGTATTGCATAATGGAATTGCCTACAGAATGGCTGTTTCTCCGAGAATCTTTTTCTTAGTTTTATTTTCAATAATTATATAAGAAGTTAAAAAGTAAAACAAATAATTATATAAAATCTTTTTTGACAAGAAAATTATCCCCTTAATCAATCTGACATATGAAAAACCTCTTAAAAAAATATTAATAATTCCTAATCCTGTTTTTAAACTAAAAATACTTGAAGTAAATTTAATCCCCATTTCGTTGGACTTATCAGTTACCAAATTTATCTAATCAATTAAAACTTATAAAAAAAAAAATATATTCAACTGAGGGATAAAATCCTCAAGTTACAATATGAAGTATTAGTAAGTTTATACACATAATTCTTGAAATGGTTTTCAGGGAAGTTTCTAAATTTGGAATTTCTCAAAAAGCCATACAAGGTAGATTTGAAAAACCATACATACAATTATTGATAAAAAAATGATTTTAATTATTACGATACAAGAACATTAACTCAAATGAGTTCATTATTATACAATTTATGAAAATATATTTTTTTAATTTTTACCAATACTTACAAGAACTATAATGCCTATCAGCATTGTACCTTGCCGAAGGCTGAAAAGGTACAAAAATCTTCTTACTGGAGCAGTCATCTATAAATAAAACAGTGTGAAAGCTGATTACTTAATTAATCATAATTTTATAATTACAAAAACAAATTGCTTATGGAATATCTATATATAACTAAATATAAAATAACAATGCTGTTAGCTACAAATATCTTTAAAAGAAAACTACTGGTGCACTACAACCAATTAAAGGTAATGGATTTCAGTATATTATAGGGACTATACTGATTCCAAGCCAACAATTGTGCAAGGAGATTAATTTGCTGATTTCAGCCTCAGCTACTAGGCTTTCCACCCATGGTTATTAACTGTATACATTTATTTATCTGGCACGCTAGTCTTGAACCCAGCACCGTAAACACTGAGCTAACCCACTCCCCCCCAAAAAAATTATTAAGACAATATACAATACTTACTGATTACCCATGCATACAAAAAGATAAATGTAGAGGTATTTTGGTCATTCCAGATAAAATCATTAATTTCAAATGTCAACCATTCTTCTGAAAAATTTACTACAATGAGCAAAGGTTTCTGAGTTCACTTATAACATAAAACGAGTATCAAGCATTAAAACGACTATAAAGACTATAACATATAAAAAAAAACCCGAGAAGGGTCTGGGGTTCAGTACACGATACTATTTCTTTGACAAAGGTTGTGCAGGGAGGTGATTTGTTTATAAAAAATAGCTATAACATAAAAACGAGTATCAAGAGTCAATTATATCATATATTAACTACAAGATGACGAATCAAGTAAATGGAACATAGAACTGCCCACCCTTTATCTATTAGAAATTAAAGCAAGTTTAATAGCCCTGTGTCTTTATTAGAGATGATCAGATTAGAAAGAAGGGTTAAACAATTAATTCTTAGTTTTCATCATTTATTGTTAAATTCATAATTAAATTCTGCTAGACAAACATTTTAATTTTTACTTCATTATTAATTAATTTTTACATAAATATTAGTTCATATTAACTTTAAAGGAGAATTAACTTTAAATAAAACATCAACCTACATAAATTCTAATTATGTTATCTCTAACATCAGATAATAAAAGAAAAATGATTAATTATTAATATAATTTGTCTTTTGATATTATCTAAAAAAAAAAACTTTTCTAATCATTAAGGTTTTTTTTTTATTAGCCATTTCCAAATATTCGTTTGTAAAATAAAGATTCATTAAAGTAATGTTATTTATGTTCGCAAAAAAGAAATTCATATTATGTTCCTGATTAGAAATGTAGAAACTCATTTTTTCTGTTAGTTAAACACCTGTCAAAATGGTTTTGAATCAAGAACGTTTTATAGTTAAAACATAAAAATATGAAACAAGATGTGCTATTAGAAATAATAGGTTGGGAAATCTGCTATTCATGAAACATACCTTGTATTTATATAAATGTAACTAGAAAAAAATAAAGAGAGGCAGAAATATCATTGTTTCCCTCCCCCCTTGAAAGGGGATGTCATACACAAATCAATAAGAATTCTCCTACTACCCGATTCGAAAACGTCAAATCTTTTAATGCTAGGATTGAATTCCTATTCTTCTCACCCTTTATTAAAAGATTTGGTGATTAAAAACTTTTTTAGAAACGATCGATTATTCAGTTTGAAGAATTTGATTCGTTGAAGAAACAAATTACCGTATATTTCAGGCAACAATTCAGGGTTACTAACAAATATGGAAATTTTTCTACGGTTTTGAAATCGCAGATAAAAATATTTTTCAAGATGACCTGGGATTCATTGTGGCTATATCAGTGATATGAATGGATCTGAACGAACTTGTCCGAAATTCAATGATATAAAATTAAGTGCTTATAAACTTAATATACGCATACTCGTACAGTTTTCCCTTTCTATTATGTTCTATGGTGAGGTATGTAACATATGTATACATTATGTATAATGTGCAATATGATGCATTCCTTTTAAAATCAAAATAATTTAATTTGCGAAGTTAGTCTGTCTTTAATTGCTAATGAATGCAATTAATTGAAAATTAAAATCTTAAAAACCTAAAGAGGTGCAAATCATATACGATAATTGTTTGGAAAATCCATGTAGAAAATTAAAAAAATAAATAAATTTGATAAGGTAGTTTTATATTATCCAATTCGGAATACTCCTCCTTAAACATTATATACTATCGGCAACTCAACCTCTATTGCTGGAAACTCCATGGAAGTTTCCTCTGTTTTAAGTTTCTTCAGCTGTCTCGTCATTAGTGCTCCTGTTACATTTCGCCTCTGTTTTATCCAAAAGCTGCCCCCGAAGCTCTATCTTTCATTTTAAAAACAAGATAAAGTCACATGGTACCAAATCAGTTGAATAAGGTGCGTGCTCTGACATATTAAACGAATTGGAGCTAAAAACTCTTAGTTCAGTGGTTCCCTGCCTTTTTTGTATCGCGCCTACCATGTTCAAATGAAACCCTTGCATAATAAATTGTATGGGCATACGAAAAAAACAAAACAAGTATCATATTGAAAACCAAACATTTAGTTTATGTCACAAGGCACAGCATTATAAGTTTCAATTTAAGATAAAGAAGTATTGGTAGCTCGTTTAAGAGTCTTAATTTATTTTTTGTAATTTGGATGATTATCTATGTTATAGCGTCTTCCTATCGAATGCTGACTATTAAATTCATGTTTAGTTCCCTAGCCACTTACCTCGTCTCCCAATCAATACCAGACATTTTTAATAAATTTCTTTAATACTGTTCCTAAAATGTCTATTATGTTAAAGGTGTTTCCCAAACCTGGTGCAAACCCCTTTCTCCTCTGTTTCCTTTTCTGACTACACTCTCATCCATCATGATTGGGTAAGTCGAACCAGCGGTCGTGTAGCAGCTATTCATACATGATTCCGTAAAAGCCCGTATTATCGATACTTCTGCACCGTTTGATCATCCTCAAGCTGAGTTCCTTGTCATTGAAATGTCTTTAAAGATTTCACCTCTCCATCATAATATATATCGTCCTCCGCACGTTCCATTTGATCCTTCCTTTGAATCAATTATGTTAAACTCGTTTCTCGCTAAACCATATCTGGCAATCCGAATAACAATTTCATCTTCGATTCTAATGGCAAATCCTATCTAGTAACCTATTTTTCTCTCTACACATTTTCAACCTCCCATTTTCCCCAATCCATCCAGACTCGACGCCTGGTTGGATCTATTCTGTCTACTCCGCACAGAGCCTTATTTATTCCACGTGCCGGACCTCTTTCTATCTTCTTATAGGCTGGTCCAAATATCGTTTATTATCTTAAATCTACCAATTCCACCTAGAAACGTCACTTTCCGTAACCTGGATGCCCTCACCTGTGAAAAAAATCTTACTTGATCTTGAAACCATTGGAATGGAGTATTTTACCTTTACTTCTATTGATTCCATGGTCGGTATTCGTATATCCAACCTTCAAAATATCTTTAAAACCCAGGCCCTCAAAACTTCTAACTTTCGCAGCCAGCCTACATCTAGTGTCATGAGATGAAAGAGCTGCAGAAGAGGCGTAATACGGTCCATAGGCGCTGCAGACAGATGACCACGAAATATTTAGGATGAAATATTATGGTCTGTCATATCGCGGAGACATCCGACGAGCTAAATCTACCTACTTCCCCTCCCCCATTAAACCCTTTATGAGCTCCTGATTTCGAATCAAAATGTGTCGTCCTTCGTAAGCTTTCCATTTGTGGATTAACTGTTGCTATTGATCTTCTTCTTTACAAGTCTTTCCAGTCTCACCTAATGAATTGAACTAACAATTTAAATCCAATTTCCCTCATCTTGCTTTACCAATGGGACTTTATTCAAAAATGATAAATTTTATTTTTTTTACTTTTCTTCCACTTAAATTTTATCCTCTATAATGAAATCACACACAAACACAATTGGTCCACTAAAAGATTACCGTAAAATTAATGAAAGTATTCATCTCTACACATTTTCATCCTCCCATTTTCCCCAATCCATCCAGACTCGACGCCTGGTTGGATCTATTCTGTCTACTCCGCACAGAACCTTATTTATTCCAGGTGCCGGGCCTCTTTCTATCTTCTTATAGCCTGGTCCAAATATCGTTTATTATCTTTAATCTACCAATTCCACCTAGAAACGTCACTTTCCGTAACCTGGATGCCCTCACCTGTGAAAAAAATCTTACTTGATCTTGAAACCATTGGAATGGAGTATCTGGTTCTGTTTTATCTAGAATTTCTCCCAACAGTGCTGCTTCCAAAAAAAAAAGCCCATCCTTAAAAAAAAAAAAGGCTAACACTTCTTCCTCTGGATTTAATTAATTCCAGTCCTTTCCGATCCCTTAAATGAAAGATTAGTTCGACTCCAAAAATTCTATCAGCGAACACTCCACCAAATATTCTTCGGAGGAATTTTCGTTCAAAGATATTCATTTGTTTTCAGACAGGGCCCAAATTTACGATGTACACAGCAGAAAAGGAGAAATCGGGGCTCTATATAGATGGAGTATAGTCTGTCTTTAAAGAATGTGGTCTGGTAATTGTGGTGAGCCCAAAGTAACATCGGTTGACTGAGATGATTCTTCCGTCATTATCTTGGGTCACCACCAGGAACACAAGCTATTGGAACTTTTCAAAGCTGTATCATTATTTATAATATGTCAAATTACATATATTGGCAAGACGATGATGACGTATTACAGTTTTGGGAATTGGAACTTCCTTGCCATTTGAACTTTGAAGTTGTATTACCTCTACCAGTTGAATGACAACTATTACTATTGCCGGTTTGCTTACAGCTGACTGTCATCAACACTCAGACTATTTTCTAACATGTTTAAGGTGGCGTAGTTTGCAAAACAAGCCTCACACATCTAAGAATATTGTAACTTTTCTTAGTTCCGTATTTCATTAAAATACATTATGATTGTAATAGTACGATGTCACTATAATTGTTATTCATACTTATAATATAACCAGATAATTATTGATTTTTTTCTTGTAATGTAAATGTAAATGAAGCGTTAAATATGAATTTGGGGTCCAACATGTATGGAAATGGATTATTGTTTGCAGCTTTCAACCAAGATCAAGGTGAACTAAAAAAATAAATAAAATGTGTTTATAATATGTATATATTTTTTTATGAATGGTCTATTATTAGATATTGCCATTGAAGCTAGCTTATGAATATTTTTATATAGGTTGTTTTGCTTGTGGCATGGATGATGGGTTTCGAGTTTACAATTGTGATCCTTTGAAGGAAAAGGAAAGGCAGGATTTTTCTGATGGTGGTCTGTCAATAGTTGAAATGCTTTTTCGCTGTAATTATCTTGCTCTGGTGGGTGGAGGATTAAGGCCAAAATATCCTGTGAATAAAGGTAATTTGAAAACTTATTTAGATGAAAAAAAAATGTTGATCTAGAATTATTTTTCAATTTAGGCTTTATTCTAGAATATTATAAATTGAGTAAATGTATTTTAATATCTCAATACTAAAAAGTGATGTGTGTCATATTGAATCTGAATTTTAACTCTAGCTCCTCCAGCATGCATTATATATTTAACATTTTTAATTCCAAAGCCAGCCAAGTCTATTAGTAATTTATCTTTGTTCATTTATTTTTTTGACACTTTTATTTTAGATTTTTACAAGGTAAAAATATTTCTTCTAAAGTCAGTTAAATCACAAATGATTTAGTATTATAAAATGAATCTGGCTGGTTTTATAATTTTGTGGCTCATTTCGTTCAATGAATCCTCAAAGTATCTTGAATAGTTGAATCACGAATGGTATACATTTCATTATGGTTAAAAAAATCTAACTATATTTCTTGTCTTCTCTAGTGCCTTTCATAGACAAATATGAAACATTGTATTATAATTTTCCTTATTGAAAATTATTGAATAGTTTGCTATTGATTCAATATTGAAAAAAAAGTTGTTCCTTTTTCCATGATGTAAAAAATATTAAAGTTTCAAACTGTATGATTGTTAGACTCCTATTCCATCACTATGGAAAAAATAAAAAAAAAATTTATTACTTCTTAATAAAAAAAAATTATTACTTATCAGTGATGATTTGGGATGACATGAAGAAACAAGAGGCTATATCCTTGGAGTTTTCAGCACCTGTGCGTGGGGTGCGTTTAAGAAGGGATAGAATTGTTGTTGTGCTTGAGGGTGTCATTAAAGTCTTCACTTTCACACAGAATCCACAGCAGCTTCATGTGTTTGAAACAAATCCTAATCCTAAAGGTTTGTAGAATGTTTATATTTAATTATTTATTTTATTATTATTATTTTTAATCATCACTTCGGTTGTTTTAATATAGGTCTATAAACACTATTGCCTGAAGTTATAAAAATTCATACATACATTCATTGTTATTGGATTTGAACCTCAAATTATAATCTATAATCATAGGCAGGGGTTAGACCTAAGAATATACCTAAATGTAATATAGTAAAAATTTAAAACAGTTTTGAAGTAATTTAATTATGGTTGAATTTTTTATGCATTTTATTGCTGGACACTGCGTTATGGTGTGGAAATGTATTAAAAATTGCACCTTTTAGAAAACAACCTTTTCCGCAATTTTCTAATGTAATTCTTTGTAAAAATAAATTGAAAATTTTGGCTGTGATGATTTTGCAAACATAATATTAGTTGATCTTATATATGTAAGGGGAAGAAATAGGTCTTAATCTTAATTGAATTTAAAAAAAATAGAAATAGCATTGAAAAATGAATACTTTTCTATAATTTGAATATTTTAAAATTAATTACAAATATTTTCGTTAGTCACTCTACATAATTAATAAATTGTTTTTATTCTTACTAATGAGGTCTCTATTCAATTCTAGTCAATTTTAGTCTTTTTCTGTTAAAAATCTCAGACGACATCAAAATACCTTCCATTATTATATTTAGTGGGAAGCAAAGATTGCCTATAATTTTCTGAGATATTTATAGAAATGTTAATCAAAGCATGATTATTGCTGTTATATATCTCAATTATTCAAATTTAATTTTCAGGTTTATGTGTGCTCTGTCCTAATTCAAACAATTCTGTATTGGCCTTTCCCGGTAGAAGAACAGGTTCTGTGGTATTAGTAGATCTTGCTGATACAGAAAGAAGACCTTTAGAAATCGCAGCTCATGAGGCCAATCTTGGAGCCCTGTCACTTAACCTGCAAGGGAGTCGTCTGGCTACTGCATCTGATAAAGTTGTATTTTATTTAAATTTTGATTAAAATTTATCGAAATTATTACTTGGATATGGTTTTGTTCTTGCTATTATATTTTTAGATGGTATTATTATTATTATTAATTAGTCAATTTTTTTTAATTTACACTTTTGTTTTTTGCTGTATTTATAAAACTCTCCATGAAATTCATTTGCTTATAATATTTCAAAACCTATTGAAAGAGTGCATATAATCTGAATGCACAGAAATACATATGCAATTATCCACAGATTTTCTATGATTAAATAGAGATATGAAATTCCGCTGCTCATAATTTCTAATAGCTAAATTTATTATCGATTTACTTAATTCCTCGTTTTAATTTATTTGATAGTACACAATATTTATTATAGAAATTATCATTGACCTGAGTTTGATGCATGCTACTTTCACAAAAATAATTAGTTTCAACCTTACAATGCCATTTAATGCAATTTAGCAGATTGTGCTAATTTTCAAATAACAGCTGCATGATAAATTGAAATTAATAGTCACAATGTAAAATTCTGGTGTCAACTAGTAGCTGGACAGCCCATGATTACTGCGTATGATGAGACCACATTTCAATATTCTCTATCCAGCTTGGGAAGGATATAAAGGCATACTCTTATTTTGTGGTAGACCCACAGAATAAATTTTAATCCTTAGGTTCTATCAATAGACTAAGAGTTTGATTATTTTACATAAGCTAGGTTTTTTATATCCCTACTATTTCACTACCTCAATAGGCAAGCAGACCCTCTGGTTGTTGGTAATGGTTGCTTCTCAATTTTATTCTTGAAAAACCACAAAAGATTTCTTTAATTTTTCAGTAACTCATTCAATATTGTGGCTGTATTGCATAACTTTCATAGTTAAATGCTGTCAATTAAAAATTTGCTGCTGGAACTTTTAATGTAAACTACTTATTTTTTTGTCAAAAGTAAGTTATAAATTAAAAAAAAATTCCTTTGGCGTTTTTTCACTCCAATTAAACATGAAGAGTAAACAACTCAAAATCGAGCCATGTAAGCTTCTCTCTACGCAAAGCTTCGTGTCCAGCAGTCAAAATTGACAACGACGAAGTACCTTCCAAAAATTATGTATGTTACCTCTGACTCTACTTGGAAAAAAGACTTACATGGAGCATACATACAAAATTAAAAAGACAAGAACTGACTAGACGGTACAGACAACTATCACATCTTCTGGACTACAGATCTTCACTTGACTTGAGGAACAAACGACTTATCTATAATAGTATAATAAAACCTATTTGGACGTATGGAGCAGAACTTTGGCGTTCAGCAAAAAAAGTTCACATACACAAGATACAAACAACACAATCCATAATTCTCAGAAAAAATATTAATGCACTATGTTATGTTTCGAATCACACTATACACATCGACATGAACATTCCCTCTATAAAATCATATATTCATAACAAATACATAACATTCCACTCATTGACACAATATCACCCAAACCCACTCGTTCTTCCGCTTTCCTACTCCCTGTTACCTGGACTTGATAAAAAAAAGATTAAAAAGACATTGGCCAAGAGACCTACTCAACAATTGATATATTTTTTTTCCAAAATAACTGGATGATCATGGAGAAAAGCGAAGAGAAAGACACTTCAATCAAATTTGTTGGATGCGCAATTGCACAGGTGCAAATGAAAATTAAATAATAATAATAATAATTAAACATGTAGTTTTTAAAAATATTTAAATCATAACTTCTCAACGGTGAAACATAATCTGCTTATAGTTAATCAAATCCTTTCTAGAATACTGGTTTCAATCAATGATCTAAGAGTATAGTTGCAGTCTATATTCTGAAGGAAATATATGTACCAGGATGTGCACAGTCATTATTAATACAATAAGTGTAGGGCACGATGCAATGTAGTGTATGCTATATGGAATGATTTAATGGCTGAATATCTTGAAAACCAACTATCCCATGAAAGTAATCATTAATACCTTTTTAAAGTAGGGTAAATTTGAGCCCTATTAGAGCATAATACATTAGTGATGCAGAATAATTTGTAGAATTAGAATTTGAAAAAAATTAAGAACTCCTTAAGTTTCTTACTTCATTACTTCATTTACTTCCTTGCAATTGAGGACCGAAAAAGGATCTTCGTGAAAAGTATTGGATAGATTTTATAAATGTTCTTGTTTATTTATTACTATTTTTCAGATTGCTGATTAGGCATTTCAACTAGTTACCTTGCATTTTTGTATAAATGTTGTATACTTGGCTCCAAAAATTCAACCAAATTAACCTTTTTCTGATAATAACAAAATGGTAGAGGTTTAGTAGATTAATGATTTCAGTATTCTTGGATTTTTAAACAATTATATTTCTGGAAAAAATGCTAGTTAACAAATTTGAAATATGTAATCAAAGAACATAAATGAGAAAGTTTTTATAACTCCTCTAAAACTTTTGAGGTACCATACGGACGAACCATATGACCATATGAAATATGTGTACTTTCCATATGAAAAGTTTTAGTGATACATTAATTTCTTTGTAATTTTTTTAGGGAACATTGATTAGGATATTTGATACTATGACTGGGGATAAATTAATGGAATTGAGAAGAGGAGCGCACTCAGCCCAAATATATTGGTATTTTTTTTGTATTTGTACGTAGATTGATAGGTTATATGTATCTAGCTTAATGATAATGTTGATAAACTGCACACAAGATATTCAGGCTGGGCTATGGCAAAAAAAAAATTGTATTTATCGATTATGGATACCCACCCAAAAGCCGCTACGTCTGTACCCATCTGGGGGATATCCAGCTTAAGTAGTTTCTAGACCTTTTAATGGTTGGGATGGTAAGCCTTGTAGCTCCCACCATATCTCTGTATCACAATTTTATGTGGTCATCGCTCTATTATACTTCTTACTGTATTCAACACATTTCATGAGATGTAGTGGTACATGTAATTTGTATTTGTATAGCGACACAAATTTTCATCATATTTGTGAAAATTATATGCATAGAGATTATGTAATAAGTATAACTAGTATGTAGTAGTGTAACTAACATGTATGTAGTATAACTAGTATGTAGTATGTTAAGTTTTACAAATAGTAAAACTTACTGAGTTGAAGTATGAATTTGTATTATATGGTATAATAATAAACAAGGGTAATATATTTCACTCAAAATTTCAAAAGGGCGTAATAACCTAGTAGTTGATCGCCCAAAAAAATCTAATCTAATCAAAATTTCAAATTATTAAAAGATACATTTTGGCCGTATTAAGTCATCATCTTGAATGATCTCAAAATGAATATGCAGAAAAAATATTGATTAAAAACATTTTAAAATATTCTACACCTTTTTTGAATCCGAACTGGGCCAAGTTACTAATTCTGTTTGATAAAAGAATTTTACCTTTAATGTGGGATATAGATAGTCTGGGGGTGCAGTCAATATTACACAAAATAAGAAAGACTTATTTATTATGAGTGCCGACGTTTCGACTTACCTTGTAGGCCATCTTCAGGGCTGATAGAAGCCCGAGGCCAATATCATTATTATTCTTAAATAAATATCATTATCACTGATATTGGCTCCGGCTTCTATTAGCCCAGAAGATGGCCTAAAACGTAGTCGGAAACGTCGGCACTCATAATAAATAAGTTTTCTTATTTTGTGTTATATTGACTGCACCCCCAGACTATCTATATCCCACATTAGATCTTCCAGTCAACTATATTCCTCTCTATCATGAATTTTACATTTATATCAGATGTAGAATATTTTTTTATAAATATTATTTCTGCATATTTATTTTGTTTTAATGTGTCTGAAATATTGTATTTTTTCATAACTTGAAATTTTGGGTGAAATATATTATTTATTTCTTTATCATCATTTTCACCAAAATCGTTGAAGATATATTTAATTTTCTTTTAATTAATAACTATCTGAATTATAGAAGCTTTGTGTGGCCAAAGAGATTCACCTGATTCATCCGATTCTCATCCCATCCTCCCATAGGCAATCTACAGTCGTTTGATTGTAACATATTCTGTAGCAATAATAAAATTATTGAAATGATTTATCTTTAATGTAGCTAAAATATGCAGAGCATAATGTTGCCATTAAGGCTTTTGTGGCCAAATCTGTTGAAGCAGTACCTAGAAACTCTTGTTAAGTCGAGTTCTAAATTTGTTCTCGGAGGATTGTATTTTATTTTATAATTGACCTACGAGTTAATTCTTGACCTTTTAATTCTTACAGAAATAGAATAGATAACCTCTACTTTAACCAGTCCTTCTTGCTCTGTTTGAAGTTTGCAAGGGTGTTGAATTAAATAAATAATCTGTTGGTCATTAAGAATTTAATTGGCAACATTTCAATTATTATTAATAAAATGAAATAACTTTCTTTATATTTATCCTATATTACTAATGCATTATAAATAAATATTATTTATCATTTACATTTTCATATATTAAAATAGTAAGTATTTATTTACAGTATTAACTTCAATCAAGATTCAACATGGCTGTGCGTGTCTAGTGATCATGGCACTGTCCATATTTTTTCAGTTGAAGACCAAAAACTAAATAAGCAATCAAGGTATTAACTTTTTTTTTGTTTTATTGATATTAATTATAATAATAAATTAGCAAGTACTGAGTACATATACTCTTAATTTCTCAAAAGTTTGAATCTTTACTTTATTTCTTATAGACTTACCCCAGATTTGGTTATAAAAAAGTTGTTAGACCCTCTATAAATAATTTATATAAATTAATATTGAAGTGAAGTTTATTTATTTATGTGACCAATTGTTTATTTGTTTTAGCCTTGCATCTGCTACATTCCTACCTAAGTACTTCAGTTCTCGTTGGAGCTTTTGCAAGTTCCAGGTTCCTGGTGGTCCTCATTCAATATGTGCTTTTGGTTCAGATACAAACTCTGTTATTGGTTAGTCTCTTGTATTTACAAAAAAAAAAAAAACTAAAAAAAAATCAAATTGCTTATTTATTTTCTATTGTCTTATGTCATACTAACATTTTGTGCTAACTATTAAAAAATATTGTCATCATGGCTTGAATAACATGATGACACGATTCCTCTTCCTTCAGTAAAATCAATTAATTGTGGGTGAAATTCAACTGAACCACTTATTCGCCAGGGGCTGCAGATATTAACATACGAGGGCTATTCAGAAAATAAGGAACGTTTCCACCTGATGCCGCCAGGCACGTGCCAATAGCGTATATATTGGTGTGCTTGTGCTCGGCACCTAAATCAGAATCCCATCTTTAACAATGGGAACGTCTCGGCGCTACCCCTTTTTTTATATTCAAATTTGAAATGTGTGCTGCAATAGAAAATCCCACCAGTTGTGAGGTGCAGTCTGTGATTCGTTTTTTGTTGGCAAAAAACTTAAAATCAATAGACATTCATTGGGAACTGTGTGAAGTGTATGGAAACAATGTAATGAGTGACAGTTCTGTCAGGAAGTGGTGTGTTCAGTTTAAAAAGGCCGAAAAAACGTTCATGATGAAGAGAAGAGTGGACGTCCGAGCATTGTGACTGACAATCTGGTCGCTAAAGTTGACGAAAAGATTCGTAAAAACCGCCGTTTCACAACAACTGAACTTTCTCTATGTTTCCCACAAGTTTCAGGGACTTAATTGTTTTACAGAAGCTAAGCTACCACAAATTTTGTACAAGATGGGTGCCAAAAATGCTTACAGATCACCATAACAGCTTTGACGTTTTTGGAGGCTTACCACAGTCATGGTGATGCACTACTGGATCGAATCGTAACAGGAGACGAAACCTGGGTGAAAAATATGAATTGTGAGACAAAATTACAGTACATGGAGTGGAGGCACACAAGTTCCCCTAAAAACCAAAGAAATTTCTGCAAACTATGTCAGTAAGGAAGATCATGGCAACAATGTTCTGGGACAGACAAGTTAATCATCTTATTGATTTTCTCAATCATGGTCCAACAATAAACTCTGAGTGGTACTGCCAAACATTGCAAAACCTTCGGAGAGCTGTCCAAAACAAGTGCCGAGGAAAATTGTCATCCAAAATTTTGATTTTGCATGACAATGGCCGACCTCACACGGCAAGCCGTACGCAAGAACTCCTGAACTCGTTCAACTGGGAAGTTTTTCCTCATCCACCCTACAGTCCTGATCTTGCTCCAAGTGATTTTCACTTTTTCCCAAAAATGAAGACCTGGCCAGCAACACGGCGTTTTGACAACGATGAGGAGTTCCAGTTACGCGTCACTGAGATCATAGATGGCAGAGACACAGGAACTTCTATGACACAGGAATTTCAAAGCTTGTCCACCACTATGATAAGTGCCTGAATTTGAATGGTGATTATGTTGAAAAGTAATATTTTAGTCCCTCTTTCACATGTATATAATAAAATATTTTTCTTGTACTTGTTTTTTTTAAAATTCCAAAGTGTTCCTTACTTTCTGAATTGCCCTCATACAATTATGTTTCTTTCTAGGTCAAAACTAGACATCTCGCTCCTCCACATTTTTAGTCTACAAAGAAAATATTTGAGAACTTAATTACCTTTAAAAATAATAGAATAAAAAACTCTCTTTAAATGATGTTGATGTCTTTAAAAAATCACTTAATTAATTTGTTAGTTATGTAAAAAAATTTAATGATGCCCATCAAGCTGATAACTATTCAGATTGTAAATACTCATTGGTATGGAAGAATACCGAAAGCAATTATATCCTGACTCACCACTCATTTGTTGAATTTTCTTAGAAACTATTTTTAATATTTTAAGATTATTTATCTATAATTATATATAAATGAGTGCTCCACATATTTTATTTGAAGACTTTTACTGTATTGTTTTGTTGGCTATTTAATTTCTATTGTTCTTTTCGTTTGTATCTCAATCTTCATGTACGACTTTTTAAAAATGTACTTAACTGGCATTTCCTTATATCTAAACAAATTATTTTTATTTATTATTCTATGTTTAAATTTTTTTGTGAATTGAATGCACCCAAATGGAGTTGTGGTCTGTTTCATTTCATCCTCTCATTTTGTATTTTTATTGTTTCAGTGATTTGTGCTGATGGTAGTTATTACAAATTCATGTTCAATTCGAAGGGGGAATGTTGGAGAGATGTTTACGCTCAGTTTCTCGAAGGTTCAGAACCAAGTATATGAGTAAAAAAAAGTTGTAGTATTGTATTATACTTTAAGTTGTCACGTGTCATTCATATTTCTTTGTTTTTGAACCAAAAATAGTTTATTTTTGATTTGTAAAAATAGATTTCTTTTGCTCTTTTCTAGAACAGAAAAAAAATAAATTAAAATTTAACTCTAAGCTGATTTTTGCACTAAGCTATTGTTGTATAAGACTGACGATTGATGAGAAGTAAGTTGATGTGAAACATTTCCTTGAAATAAGGAAGCATAGGGCAAGTAATATTTACTTATTATACATTTATTTTAGCAGTTAAATAGTTCATTACTTAATGAATATCGTACATAGTGAATTTATTTTTTAGGTATTTTGTATTTTTTTTTAAATTTTAATATACAAACTAATTTATATTATTTTATATTGGAAAAAAAAATTTGGTTCTATTTTCTGGTGACCAAATATAAAATTGTTTACATACCGAATGTTTGAACTGTACTATCATTAATGCTTTGTAAAGAAAGAATTAAAGGCATATTGTAATATTTTTTGTATAAAAAATGTAAAAATAAATTATTTTTGTTATCTACTTTTATTTTTTATGGGAGGAATAGGGTAAATAACTGTTGAATAAATTCTGGTTATCTACTATACCAAAACTGATAACAAGTAATCAATGATGTTTGTAGAATAATAATAATTGAGAGATTACGATGTGTTGCTGAGAAAAACCTACTTCTTTCCCTCAATTCAGAATTCATATTTAGCTTTCCTCTGCACCATTCCATCATTTCTAATTTTCATATTTCATTTTTACTATATTGCCATAACTGTTTATCTCTAGGTTATAACAAATTGCTTTTGCAGTTCCTCTGCTGTTATATCAGGTGCACTCGCATGACACTTAAAATCATGGAAACCTTTTCCCCTTATCTTTCAATTTCATTCACTGTGTACTTGCTTGTTTGTGTGTGTTAATTTTTCTGTAAATTAATCTATGGATTTACTTACAAGTATGGAAAAAAAAAATTGATTTCAACTTAACACTTTTTTTGAGTTCACCCTCGGTGTTGTGAGCTGTATTATTAGTAAGAAAATGGTCCAGCTAGAGGTCAAGAAAATTCTCTTATACAGGAAGAACTTTTTTTTTTATTGATAAGCTAACGTTTCATTCAACATGACTTATTATTACTGTAGCAGACACATTTTTTATTGTAATATGATTGAGTTTTAATCTTATTACTGTCCAATCTTGGCTAGCAAAACTCTGTTCAGGTTTTTTCATCTCTCAAACAGCAAGAAAGCATTTGTTTCTGTAGTTACAAATATAAAAGTTTGAAAGCAGTATTTGTACTTAAAAACAGGTTTAATTTAAATCAGCGGTTTCCAAACTGGGGGGCGTAAGGACATGTCAGGAGGCGAGACAAGTTAAACATTAAATTAAATTTAAGTAGTCTTGGAATGGAAGCCCATCCATCTCACTAACCAACCTAATCTATTTTTCTCTTATTAATAATTTTTGTATTTTAAGAAAACTGATGTTGTACCTTATGGCAGTATAATTAAATGTTTTGTTTTCAATGTGATACTTATTTGTTTTTGTTTTGTTCCTAGGCCCACATAATTTATTGTTAAGGGGGGCGAGAAGCTTTCATTTCAACAAAATGGGGCGTGGTACAAAAAAGTTTGGGGACCCCTGATTTAAATGAAATAGTTAGCACCTTAAGCAAGTAACAAATTAAAAATTGTATGGTGATTAAATATGTAAGCGCTATTAATGAATATAAAATTGATGTAGCAACAGATGAAAAATAGCAAATTTATGTTATAAAAATTCGGGCATGTGATAAGATATAAAATGGAAATATATAAACCGTATGTAACATATAAGATGACTATTTAAAAATATGTATATTAATCACTTCCTAGTTATTTTTATTTTATGCAGGCAAGTGATTATAGATAACTTAAGATGGTTAACCCTTTAGCGACCGTGAACTACTATAATATCCGAGCGCGCTGTGCCGTGGACTATTATAATAGTCCGGTGTCAGGTGGGCTCCACGGACCATGGACTATTATAATAGTTTTGCTTCTCCGGCGTTTCTAGACCGTGAGCTACAATAGTAGTTCAGTTCCTAGAGCCATCTAGGTGTCCGCATGACAAGCTGAAATACTTTTTCTTGACAACAGATGTCGTACAAATTCACTTTTGGCTATATTATTTTTCGTAAAGTGTGTCTGTCGTGTTTCGGCATTTATCACACTCAAAAGAATTTTTAATTGTATAAATTTGTATATAGACATTTCAAAAAAATAAAGTATATGTATAAATTTGTATATAAACATTTCAAAAAAATAAAGTATATAACTGTATAATTTTTTTAAATAATTAAAATTAATTTACAGTAATTAAAAAAAATTTTTTTTAAAAATATGTTTTTAAATTCACCAGTGCCAGTCCATTCACCATTCCAAGTCCGGATCAAAAAGGATGATGGGAAACTATAAGGAATTAAATAAAAAAACATGATTTCAGAATTAAATTAATTAATTGGGAGTTTAGAGCGTTTGTCTAGTAAGTATTGAAGTAGCCTGAAACGTCGAGCGGTTTCTTGTCTTTTCAGTCTTGTATGAGGAATCCAGGTTAATCGTTTGTCGAGGTGCAACCCTAAGTAGATAAAGAATCTATAATAAGTAAAAGTGTTAAGATGGCTGATTATTGATAGTAACAGAAACAATAAACACCAATTTTTTTTAAAAACAAAATATTGGTTTTTGAGATGATTACTCGAATTGAAGTCTGTATTAACCTTTGTAGGAATGTTGCTTAACTTCACTATTTATTTACCGATGATTTTGTTGCACTTACTATTGTATTAATTAAGGTTATTATTGGTATAGCTTGATTATATAAAACATTAGTTATTATTATAATAATAATACTTGCTCCAAGATAATTCCGAAATACTAAGAAAAATTCTAGGGCCTGAGAAAAACAATGAAAATATATGGATTAAAGGAGAAATGTATGTATGTATGTATGGATTAAAAAGTAATCGGTTCAGCGGGCACGGTTGACTTTTCTACCACTCGGTCCAGCCAGCCTGCTCTGACCCGGCTGTATTCGGTCGCTAAAGGGTTAATGGAAATATTGAAAGAGACTGACAGTCCAAAACTTCGGAAAAAAAATATTTTATAATAAAGAAACTTAAGAAGTTTATAATCTCCTAAAAATTAATTTCTAGACCTTCCTAATTACTAAAATAATATTAGGAAGAGTTAAGTTTTTGGTGGTTAGGGCTAAGTTGAAAATTAGCTTCCCTTTAAAAAAAAAATGAATAATTCAGTAACCAAAATGAGTTTTGGTTACTGAATTATTCCTCCCCTAACTATAACAAAATATAAATTAGAGGAGTATTTCAAGATTCGACCAGGGTTTCAGTTTTAGCTAAACTCGGCTCTTCTGCTTAGCCAAAACTTGCAATCTTGAATAGTTTAAACAGGTGTAACTTTACTTGGGCATGACTACAATAAATACCGAAAGAGAAACATGCATTCGAAACATTGATTTTAAGAATCTTAAATACAATAGCTAGTTAGGATCTCCACAACTTACAGAAATAGTGCTGAGTTGGTTTCTTTGGGATTTGAGCTTTCATTAGACATTTCAAAGCGATACCAGCACAAATAATTGAATAAATGGACAGCAGGCAAGGCTTAATAGGTAATTCTTTTTGTGGTTCCTGCAAAAAACCTTGTGATTGTTGAGGCAAAAAACTGATGAACCAGAATTGATCATCGGAGTATTTAATGGCCATTGGAGACTTTATAGCAAGCATTGAGTAGAGTGGCAAAATCTGCCACTTGTGCTGACAAGCATAGGAGACTTCTCTACACAATATTGTGATCACTACACAAAACTAAATTTCAATAACGAATTTTAGTTTTAACAAGATTTCAGGAACAGAATCCTTTTAAAAGCACCAAGGTTAATCAGTATAAGACCTTGGTTTAACCAGTTCTTAATTATTGGTTAAACCAAGTCATCAACTGATTTTGTTTCCAATATTGAAAATAGAATTAAGTGTGGCTGCATATGTAATAATAGTAAATGCATGTAATTTTTTTTATTGTATATAAGTATGATAAAAACGTAAAAATCTCAGGTTTATTTATAACAAAACTATTAAATTGTAACTTTTACCTCTAGGCTTTTCAAGCCTTCTACATAATCTGAATTCCCCATCAAACAACCTTCCTGGCCATCTTTTCTAAAATAAATAACTTTGCATGTCAGAATATAACCGAAATGTAGAAAGTTTATTTTTGTAGAAAATAATAGTAAGAACTTTTCCAGTATTTACAGATCATTCTATAGTTTTCTGTTTTAATCTACTTGTTAAAAGTAAGTGATAAAAGCTTGGATTGAAGTAGAGAAAGATTTTATTAAACAGGTACAATGTTATACATTCAACTTTTGGTTTCCGTACCTTTGTAGGCTTCATTTTGTTTTTGTCATACCAATGAATATGTTTTGATGTTTTTTTTGTAAAATTTTATAAACAATATAGTTTAGAACACAACTTTCAGGTTTTTGTATATTTTATATACATTATAAATAATTGGATACAACCTCAGGTTGAAATACCACAATTTATTTATATATAAATATATATATATATCTTACATAATAAAAATTATTCAACGAAAACAGGGTGGTGAATAAAATGCTTTTTGGACAAAACAGTAATAAAAAAACTGGAACTTTATACATCACTTGAAAAAATAATAAAATTGTGGTTCCTGCGAGTTTTCTAAACAGTCTTTCTATTTTTGTGAAATCAATAACAAATGAAGATTCACAACAGCATTGTATGGTTTCAGCATTTAAGTAACAATAGTTCCTTAATAACAAATATTACTTATGTATAAAATAATAAACGGGAAAATTACCTAGTTGATTACTGAGTGTGTGTATATATAAATACATGCATATACACAACACAAACAATTCTGAAATTATGATTTTATTATTCTTCTGGTTCATAATTAAAAAAAAAAAGAAATATAAACTAAACCAGTCAGTTTTAAAATTTGTGACTAGATATATTCATTAAACCAGGAATTGATATTTGTATTTTTCTTCTCTATTGAAAAAAAAAAAAGTATGGAACAATGATTGATGTTAGCAGAAACCAATATGTAACAACTTTCTCACATAAACATTCAAATGACCCACAAATTTTGTTAACTATAATTATACACTACTATTTACACACACTAAGCAGTCTAACTCCTTCAATTCTTTAATAAAAAAAAAAAAAAGGGAAAGAAAGAAAGAAACGAAATAACAAACAAAATCTTTTTGGCCCATGATATCTGAATAATATACATTTCATCAAAGGCCTTTCTTAACTATTTACAAAACTTAGGAGTGAGCCTGCGTTAGAACCTGGCCCACCCGAATATCACAGGGGCGAAAACTGCATTTACCAATGCATCTCAAAATATTTTAAAATCAATTACATTTATACAAAAATATTAAAAATTCTTTTCAATTTGACTTCAACTATATTATAAAAAGTGCACACATGAATTCCATGGGCCAGGCAATTTATTTCAATTTTGTGTGCATTTTACTAGTTTTTTTAGCCTATACTACTTACAAAGTCTCCCAAAATAAATATAATTTAACAATACCATAGTTTAAGTATAGCCGATACTCAATTACTGTGAAAATTCTCCTTGAATGGCACTCAGTAATTAAGGCCATGAACAATAAGTCTTAAAAATAAGATTTCACTTTTTCAATCAATGAATTTGTACAATCCAAACTAAATATGCAACGTGATTTTACACATATATACAATGTATATGTATATATTAGCATAAATACATACACAGGAGAATGTTCACAATGGATGGAGATGACAAAAATCTTTATTACACTTAAAAGTAAAATTATTTTAGGGCAAGTTTAACAAATTTTACACGTATGTCATATTTACACATTTGCCCCATAATACACATATGAATTAAACATAAATTAACTGTTTGAATAAGACAACATTACAAAAATCCATTGATTCTAGATCAAAGCTGTATCATATAAATTTTTTTTAACAATAAAATTTACACTGTTTACATTTATTTTCTTTCTTTCCACTTCCAAGTCCATAAACTAAAAATAAAAGAAACCAACTATCTGACACATAAAAGGAACGTAGTTACAAATTTACAGTAAAAGGCAAGTATTTGATAAATAATTCAAACAAAATGGAAGCTCCATTTTGGAGTCCAAGCCAAGTTGGTATACAATTTTTTTTTTTTTTTTCAATTTTTCTTTAAATGGACTCTAAAATGAGAAATGAAAATTAATAAAAAAAAAAGAAAGAAAATACAAAAATTAATTACATATTCTACAATGAAATGCATTTAATGCAAAGATAAAATATTTAAACCGAATATTGTATTTCGGAAAAAAATTTAATCATAATTTACAAAACCAAACTGTGCCCACATGTCAGTCTGTGTTAGTAATATTAGTTATTAAGCAGAGCAGAGCATATGCTTTATCTATGCTGAGTCGTTCTTCTAACAGCTTTTCTTACCCTCCTCAATTCAACAGCTTCTCCTGTACTGTTAGGAACAGCCGTTGCCCTGAAAGAGCAGAAAATCGCAATAGCCATTAAACATTATTAATAAATAATTTCTTTTTTTTACTTCAATGGATTTCTACTTTAAAGCTATAAAAGTTAAATACATATTATAAAAATCCAACTTAATGAAAATAAAAAAAATCATATTAATACTCACGAGAAGGAAGGTGTAGCGCCTCCAGTAAAATTAAATGAAGGCTTTGCATTTGGATCAAAAACAGGAGCAGAATTTGCAGGTGCAGAAAAGCCACCGAATGCAGGTGTTGCACCAATTCCAGTGCTCTAAGAAACAAATAATAATTGTAATTTTTAATAGTATTGAGATATATTGAAAATAGTAACATTAAGAAATGGTCAATTATGCTATTAGCATAATTCCATAAGAAAAATAATATAATTGCCTAATAACATCCAAATAAGAAAAAAGATAAATATATATTTTTAATTTTTTCTTAACAGTACATTAAAATAATGATAATTTCTCATCAACTTGGTGACAAAATGGTTTTTAGAAAATCTCAAGCAAAACTACCAAATGAATGGGATGTACGTAAAATAACATAATTCAGAATTATACGGAGAAAAAAAGTGGTATATACAAAATACTAATTTACTTCAAAATTACTTTTAAAAAACAAGTCACAAAACCTACCTGTTGTGGAGCAGCAGTGAATGTGAAAAATGAAGTAGGCTGCTGCTGAGGAGGTGCCCCAAAGACAAATGGTTTAGGTTCTGACTGTTGACTAAACAATGAAGGTGTTGGTGCTGGGGGTGCCTGCTGTTGTTGCGGCTGTTGATTAAACATCGGCACCCCTGAACTGGGCTGTTGGCTTCCGAATGGTTCTGGGGTAGACGCTACAGTATTGAATGTGAACTGCCCTCCTTGGTTATTTTGTGAATTCCCCATAAAAGAAAATGGTTTATTTTCAGTTTCTTGGGGCTTAAAGCCAGTGAAAGATCCTCCAAAAATGTTATGCGTGTTGGAATGTTCATTGTTGGCAAGGTTAACGGTATCACTGGTTGGGGCATTAAAGCTAATAGGTTTAGGTGGTTCAGATAAAGTTGGCTTCAATACAGGTTCCGTACTGCCAAAGATAAATGTATTTGCTGCAGGTTCTTTGGGAGGTTCCTTGGATGCAGTAGAGTTATTTTCGAATGGAGATTTAGTAGGAAAAGTAAAATTTGATGAACCATCATTGCCTTTTGATATTATACTACTAAATATTGAAGAATTTGTATCAGTAACGACAGGCTTCTCAGAAACTAGTGGTTTCCCAAAACTGACTCTTTTCTTAAGAGGCTTATCATCATCGACAAAATTATCTTGTCCTTTATTTTCTTTGACATTACTTCCAAAGGAAAACAAATTTGAAGCTACTGGTTTTGGTAACTCACTTCCCTTAGATTTATCGGAGTTCAAGAAACTGAATGTAGGCTTACTTTCATTGCTAGGCTTAGCTTCACTGGAACCAAATTTGAAGACAGGAGTAGTGCTTTTCTTTTCATCGGGTTGACTGCCAAAGGCGAACTGAGGTTGAACAGCACTAGTTTCTGCCTTCTGAGCATTCGAATTAAAGCTTAACTGTACATTTGGAGTAGAAGCAGAATTCGTATTCGGAATTCCAAAAGAGAATGTTGGTTTAGGCTTTTCGACCTGATTGGTTCCAGGCTTAGGAGCGTTACATGCCACACAACTATTGACATCATTTTTATTCTGAACCAGGCAGGTACTACATTCCCATTTATCACTGGATTTCTTAAATGAATTAATAAGTGGTGGAAATGATGAATTTGTTTTAGGCACTGAATCGCTTTTCTGATCCAATCCAAATTTGAAAGTAGAACTTTTCGCTTCTTCGTTAGAACTTCCAAAAGAGAACTGAGGAGATTTCTCACTGGCACTATCATTTTTCTGCGCGTTCGCTTCAAATTGAAAACCACTGGTTTCGTTAGATGAAGCAGGAATACCAAAGGAAAATGTAGGCTTAGGTTTCTCAACAGCTGCTGCAGAGCCAGGTTTTGGAGTACTACAAGCGACACAACTGGTTACGTCAACTTTATTCTGCACTAAGCACACGTTACACTCCCATTGCCCTGGAGGTTTTTTGATAGAATTCACAATAGGTACAAAAGTGGTAGTAGTTTTAGCCAAATCAGTTTTATTTCCACTCGATGAAAATGTAAACCCAGTAGAAGTAGAAGTTTGCGTACTAACAGGGTTCTGAGGTTTTCCACCACTTTTAGGCGTAGAACAAGACACACAAGATTCAGATGAATTTTTATTCATTACAAAACATTCTTTACATTCCCAGGTATCGGCAGGTTTTTTATAACCTTCAAATCCTTTTAAAGGGGCGTTGGTAGACTTATTCCCTTTATCTAAACTATTAGATTTGTTTTTATTTTCAAAATTATCTTTAACAACTGCACTTTTGTTATTGTCTAATTTTGTTTCAGGCAATTTGTCTTTAGATTGTTTGATAGAATCAACAGCCTTTTCGCAAGAACATTTACTTTTGTTTTTATCATAATCAGCCTTACACTTACTGCACTGCAATGCCTTTTCAGAATGTTTTAATGATTCCACTTTTTGTAAGCTTGCAGTATTTTTGTTGAATACTTCCACAATGCTACCAGTTTTGATCTCAGAAGAATTTTTCAACTCGTAGATTTTTGAGGGTTCTTTTTTAGAAGTGGATTCAATAGATTTCCTTTTAAGTTTAAAGTTTGGAGAATGTACTTTCATTTTTGGAGTGTTTACATCATTAAGATTGTCAGTTGAAGGAAATTGATTTTGAGATATAGATTGAGGAGTTTTCTTATTTAGTTCAACAGATGCAAGGGGTTCACTAAATTTAAAAGCACTAACATGAAAATTCGGAATAATCTTCTCAGATGAAATCTTCTCTAAAATTTCAGGTTCTGAAAACTTAAATTTAGGAGGTAAACTATTGGTAACGGTCACTGAAGTATTTTTTGGAGATACAACTTTAGCTTGAGTCGAAGCTTTCAATTCAAATTTGGGCAAAGATGTTATTTTTAGCTGCACATTAGGAAGATTCAATTCGGGTACTCTTTCTGTTTCAAGTTCTTCATCTTTTTGGCGTCCTTTAATACTTCCTACATGTGATTCTTTTGTGCTTTCAGGCCTGAAAAAGATATAAAAATACATATACTATATTTACACAAACACGTAAATTTATAAAAAATATTTATAAATTTCCCACAGAAGGAAAGGGAAATGTAACCAACATTACATTTGGATAAAATTAAGTTTTGAAGTTTAGAGCTTGCTGTTTCTTAATTCTATAAGAATTCTGCAAGGTTATGAAAAAAATTATCATCCACATTTCCGACTTTCCTTATAAAATCTTATTTCATTGATCTATATTTATTAATAACTACATCTAGAAAAAAATATGTTGTTCACTGCCTTCTTCTGTGAGACACTTCATATTTCATATTTATAATTACTTTAAAAAAAGATGAAAAGACTATGATTTTGATTGAATATTACTTTGTCACATAACAAATAACTTAACAACTAAAGATTTGATAAAAAAATTTAATTTATTTTTGTTCCTTATTGAAATTGAAATAATTACTAATTTAAGTCACAGGCAGGTTGAATGCTCACAATTTTACATGACAGAAAAAATAAAAATAACTGACTTCGAAAGAAATAAATAAAAACAAAACTCAACCAAGAGGTTGCCCTTCTGTAATCTGCTAGTCAATCAATGTCATTTTGTTTTATAAAGTTAGATGTTTGTCTTAAGTTTAGTAAGAAGTAATGCGTTCAGATTCATGCTAATTGTTAGTTCTACATATTTATGTAGCTTATGTTTGTAGTTAGTATGTGATTTTTATTATTTTGTATAGTTGAGGTCTTTCTTTCGTTATTAATTTATAAGTAGTATTCTATCAATGAAAATATCCTACACATGGTAAAATGTACTGAAGCTTTTACAAACAATTGCTAAATAAATTTTTAAAGTAATGTTAAATCAATACAATAAGTAGATTGTGTTTTTCGTTATGTCTATTTCAAAAATGATATTAATCAAAGGTTCTAAATTAAATGAGGCAAGCATAATCCTTGAGGAGTGAGTATCGTTATTTTTTGCTGACTAAAAAGGAGTTAATTTCAATATTCAATGATTAATTTCTAAATAATTTGTAATAAATATGTATATGATAAGTGGATAGATAAATTTGAACCACAGTGCATGAAAAGCCTCAACAGTACTAGTTTGGGGTCTTAAGAAAAATTGCCATTAATCAATTATTACTTTATCACTCAGAAAGAAAATAAATAAGTAAATTTTTTTCGCCAATAATGGGATGGATAATCATAAGTTTGAGAGATTGAAAATCTTTTTTCGGGAGATAAAAACAAGTATACTTTTTTTTCTATTTGTCAGAAAATCTTCTGGTTAAAACATCGAATGCATTTGTAGCAATAACTGAGAAATATTTTTATTATAATGTAAGTTTATTTATTATTTTATACTATAGCACATAGGCTACAGCAAGGAGGGGCACTGGGGCACGTGCCCCCCTCAATACGTCCCCCAGACAGTTTTTTAGGTACTGTGGAGAATCCATTATAGTACATAATTAAACACAAATCACATGATAATAGTTCTAAAAATAATGGAAAGAACATGAGTGAAACTATTGTTTTGATATCCTACTAATATTATCAATGCGAAAGTTTGTATGTTTGTCTCTCTTTCACGCAGAAACTACTGAACGGATTTGGATGAAACTTTACAGTAATATAGGTTATACATCAGAATAACACATAGGCTACAGCAAGGGCGTATTTAAAGAGGGGCGGGGGGCACGTGCCCCCCTATATACGCCCCCTAGACAGTTTTTTTAGGTACTTTGGAGAATCCATTATAGTACATAATTAAACACAAATCAGGAACTCAGCATTTAAAATTTGCAGATAGGTTCTTTGTATAATTTAAGAAAGAAATTTGGATAATTCCACCCTCAAGGGTTTCCCCCTTAATATAATAGGCGTTCAAAGGTTGTATGGAATCCGTCAGTTTTGAAGTTAGACATCTGAAATTTTGGATGTACGAATAACTTACAGTTAAAAAATAAATTATTTATAAAATGATCTGTCACGAAACTTCATGTGGCTAACCAAATTCATCGCGAGCGAAACCGCGGGCAAAAGCTAGTATTTCATATAACCCTAACTTTTAACTAAACTGAAAATACTATATAGTTGTAGAAATAACTTGAAATGTTCAATTGAATGATTATGATGTTATGGCACTTTATTAACAAAAACTAAAAAAAATTTTAAGTTGAATGTCTCAAGGTGGCCTTGAGACAAAAACAAAAACAAAATGGCCCAATCCTTTATACAGCTGATATCCCAACTCATCCTAATACTATCCTTACTATATACTATACTATATTATGCTGATGATGCATGTGTATTATCAGTCAACACCAATCCAGTTATTGCATCCCAAAGCCTCCAATCCCATATCACTGATCTTGAAGAATGGTGTCAAAACTGGAGAATTAAAATAAATTCTCAAAAATCGCATCAAATCACTTTTACCTTACGTCGTAAACCAATGACTTCCTGCCCTTCAGTATCCTTTAATAATATCCCTCCGGTGCCTGTAGAACAGATCCGATACTTAGGGTTGCACCTTGACAAACGATTAACCTGGAATCCTCATACAACACTGAAAAGACAAGAAACCGCACAACGTTCCCGCCTACTTCAACACTTACTAGATAAACGCTCGAAGCTCCCAATTAACTACAAAAGACTCATCTACATGACCATCATACGACCTATTTGGACTTATGGAGTAGAGCTTTGGGGCTCCACTAAGCCATCGAATTCCTCTCGTATCCAATCCCTACAATCCGAAATCCTTCATAAAATCCTAAATGCTCCTTACTTTGTTAAGAATAAAGTCATCCATAACAACCTTAATGTCCCTTTTGTTGCTGATTTGGTCCAAACCCGGTATCTATCCTTTCATAACAAACTTCATTCCCACTCAAACCCTCTAGTTTCAAACCTAGCTTCCTCTTCAATTCCCGATAATCGTCAGAGGCGTCTGAAAAGAAGATGGCCACGTGACCTTCTTAGTTGAACTTTGTTTTGAGCACTACCAGTGGGTAGTTTCTCTACTTGTCATTCTCATGTCATGTATCACGTATCCTATTTACTTAATATAATAATATAATATAATACAGTTGTAAATATCAATAAATAAATTTTAAAAAAAACCTGTACAAGTACAACCCATGAGTGGTCTTGGGTTCAGTACGGGGATGAACCCTAGATCACTCTCAACCACCAGACTTTTTTAATATAAATTGGACAAGCCTGAAGAGAGTCCTAGATCCCATAGGATTTATCTCCTGCCACTAATAGATCAAATAAAAGTCTCCCAGCAGTGGGATTTCAACCCAGAACCTTCGGAATGGCAACCCAGCGCTCTACCACTGAGCCACTCCACTCCCTTCGAGTCAAAAGGAATGTTGAAAATCAAGGCAAAAAACATGTATTATTATTACTTTAAAATTTTCTTCACATTACAAACAACTACTTTATCTCCTCTCTTGGATTTACACAACATTCATCAATTGGTTGCTCCTTTTAAAACGAGAAAAAAGTACTTTAATAAGTGCATTTTTCATTATATTGTTGAAAATAAGCACAAAAAATCACCAAGGTTTCCACTCTTTTTCCACTAACATCTAGGTTCTCTAATCCTTTAATTATTGTTACTATAAAAATAGCATCTTACCTTAATATATATTCTGCATTGGTCGATGGAGCAGGCACCGTTTGCTTAGAAACCGAGGGAGCTGACGAAGCAGCTGCTGGGGTGATAGCTGCAGATGTTGACGGCAATGGCTGAGGTTTGGGTTCTGAAGTCGGAGGCTGGCTCACAACTTCCCGCCTCTTTAAACTTAGTAGCTCGGGCATAGTTGGAAAAATCAGTTCTTCATAGGGTTGTGGTGGTTTCCTTTTACGTAGATTGGTTCCTTCAGTTCTAACCGGTATCTTTTTAGCATCTAGCACCTATTGATCATAGAAAATAATTTGAAATGTAACGGACCAACTATCTAAAAAGTGACTCATATCATGAATTTTAATTAATTTGACTAAGTGAAAGATTATGCATATCATACTAGTATTTCTAAAACGACAAAAGTCAAAAACCTTCATTTTTGGAAAAACTATTAGTGAGCTTGGAATAGCATTAAGACACTAAGAGTGACACAATAGCCTTCTGGCCGACAAGCTTAGTAAGGAGCTAGATTCAGCAGTTTTCATGAGGGACAAAAAGATATTTATTCATTTCTTTCAAGGTCATAACTTACTACTGAAAAAAAACTGATTTTTGAGTTATGTCACTTTAGAATTGAATTTACTTAAGAGTTCAACAACTCAGAGCATAAAAATAATTTAATAATTACTATATGGAGAATATAATAAGAGCTTTTTGCATTAAAAAAGCAAGATTAAGACGGTTGGGGCATGTTCACAGAATGGATAAAAAAGGGCTCCCAAAGCTGATCATGGAGGGACGTCCATATGGAGAAAGAGGAAGAGGCAGACCTAGAATACGATGGCTGGATGATGTTAAAGCAGACCCTAAGCTCCTGGGGGTGAGAACATGGAGAAGAGGAGCAGGAGTTCTGTCAGAATGGAGGAAAATTGTTGAAGAGGCCAAAGTCCTCCATGGACCATAGCGCCGTGTAATGATGATGATGATATAGATTTATACATACTGTATAGGTTTAAAACATCGTCTCTACCTCAAAATGTTTATTGAAACATTCATTTCTTAATGAAATGATTACTGTAATATGCACATTTCCCATAATTACACTCTTTTTTTTTCATACTAAAATTCAGATTTTTTCCCCCTCACAACCTGAGGAACTTATAACCTACTGATAACTGAGAAAGTCCTTTGGAATTATAATTAGTTTGGATAAGGAAACTAGCATAAATTCAGGAATAGCGTTTAAATTATTAGATAATTATTAGATGTTTAGGTATTTTCTGTAAATCTTGTAACAAGTTTAACTTACCGGTGTAGAAAACTGTTCTAGAGCTTTGAGTATTCTAAGTGCTGACGTTCCAATAGTGTCCCTCTGAAGGGTGGGGGACGCGGTAACGTTGACGACCCTCGCTTTTGGTTGATTCACAGTCAACACACGAGAGGAAGCACCTCCGTATGTTGTTTCTCCGGGATAAAAACAACTTTCGTTTAAAGAAGCTCTTGGTCTCAGACCGCTCTGAAATTCAAAATTAACAATTGAAAATCTAATAAATGAAACTGTCACAAATTCCCTAGGCTGTTTAGTGATTCACAACATACTAACGATCTTTATTCAATTTGCTCTTTTATAATAAGGAACAAAAACAATTCAATTTAATTACACATAAAAATAATATGCCAGTTTCTAAATATCAACAGTAGTTATCATAAGAAAACAAACTTCTTAGTGATATGTTTTAAAATGAAATTCCTAACAAAATTATTCTCTACCATTTAATAAAATTGCAATGAAAAAAAATAATTTTTCTTTTGTTAAAAAATACATATATAAAAAAAATTATTAACAATTTTATTTTAATTCCAACTACTATCTCTTTATCTGCAGTAGTTAATTCTTTAACATCAATAGTTAAATTTAAATAGATAAACAAACTCAACAGAGCAATTATTTGAGTATGAACTGAAGAGACCTTATAGTTTAAGGATAATAATTAGTTATTTTTAGAAATACTTGATTGTCATCAATTTTATTATTATTTACATGATATCAGATCCATAATACATAAATTATACTTACAAATCGATGAAAGAGCATTTAACGACAACTTTACCTTTTTATTTGTCTAATTGCAATACATACATGAACTATAATTTTGGGTTCAGATTAGGTTATGATCTTGATATTCATTATTATTAATGGATTGCTACTTCAATCACAACAACTTCTTGTTGTTCATGAATGCTTGTGCTTGGTACTCCGAGGCGATCACGCGTGTTCCACCTAACTTTATGATGTGTTAAAGTGGCCTTTCCCTCCCTTCCAAAGACAATATTTCCTCTGTTCATTCTTATACCAATCCATTCACTCTACGTCTACAGTCTCTTCCAATTCAAATCCTCAGTTCAACACCATATAACGACACCAGATCCCACCTTTCTGATCTCAACTAAAGCATTTGAACGTTCCTTTCTCGCCCGCTCCACCAGTGTGGAACTCAATCCCTCCTAATAGCTGTCATAGTACCCCACTATTGCCATTTAAATCCTTGCTTTTCAAGCATCTACCTTCCCAAAAAGATGCTCTCTAAGCAAGTTAGTCATTTGCTTAGAATGTAATGTATAGAATAATTCATTGTGTTATTTAGTTGTTTTAAATTTGTTTTTAAGAAGATGTACATCATGTAAAGAAACTATTGCATGATAGCTCACGCATTTAACAAAAGCTATGGATTTATCAATTCTCTTTAATTGCTTAATATCTTGTCAAGATTCGTACTGTTTATTTACTTATTATTACTTTTTGTTTAAATATTTATTTTTTAATTGTTTTCTGTCAGTTTTTACACGCTTTATGATTTGTAACATTCAGCCTTCTGGCCAGATAAATATTATGTTTCTTTTTCTGTTCATATTTGTTATTCTAAAGAGACTTTTCCCGGAATAAAGTTACTTTTTCTATTCTATAACAACAATAAAATCTCGAAATGCCACAAAAATACTGTTTTATATTTATTGATGATTTCATTTCAAGAACATGAAAAAACAATTACATATTATACGAAGACTACAGGAGAGAAACAAGGTAACACGATTTTTTTTTCTTCAAAATTATAGTTATTTCTGATAAATTTTTTGATGGGGAATATGATGGTGTGATCAAAACAGAGTATAAAAACAAGTTCCTACGGCTGAATAAGATTATCAGTAAATGGGAAAAACTAGTTTATCCAAACAGTGCCTGGAGAAGATCGGGGTAATGAGGCTTCCCCGAGTTGGGTTTCGAGCCCTTCAAACATCATGGACTTTAATTATTTTAATGTTACTGATTCCAGATGAATTTCACTGTCCTGAACATACAGGAAAATGTGAGATACCTAATTTTGTCCCTGTAGTCTTCGTATATAAATATTTATTGTTATGATTTTTAAATATAATTTCAAATACCTTACCAGCATACATAGGAATGTCATGTGATTAAGATCTATGGGGAGGTTTCAATTTTACATTAGTGATATTTAAGCCTCTGTGATGTAGTACTATCAACTTATTTCATCAATCAATTATCTAGTAATAATTTTTCAACTAAAGTTTTATTTCTAAATAATTGATTATAGATCTTTCAATAAAAATTATACAGGATCTACAATAAAACTCGAAATAAACCTTTCATGATTTCAATTTCCTTAACTTTTTCTTACACAGTAAGGAACAGCTGTTGCATCTTAAACTTTGTGCATTATTACCTTGTTTAAAGGATTCTTAAAGACAAATGTATCAAAGCTTGGTTGAGTAGAGTTGATCGTACTCGAGCTAGAGAGATTCAAACTAGATCTTTTATTGGCATTTTTCTTCTGGTCAACCAAAGGTGTCCTTTTCATGAAAGCTAAACATAAAAGCTTTCTTTAAAAGCATACTTAAAAGGAAATACTAAATTTAAATTAATATTTAAAATAATTTATTTTAGTTAAATTATTAGAAAAATTGGTACTTGTGTATTAACGCCACCGCGTTATAATTGCGTAAAGAGCAATCTTGTTCAAATGCGCAAGCAGTTATATTTTTAACAGCTGATTTGTTCTTGTTTGCAGATTTGTTGTTGTTTGCTTATTTTTAATGCTACGAAAATGCGTATGTGCCAAATGTTTTTCAGGAGCAAAAGAATTTAAACAAAAAAACGAAAATGTACCAATTCGTATGAAATGAAACTTTATTTTGGTCAGCGTAACTTTTGGGGTGGTTATGGGGTAGTCAATCCAATTGACTACTTTCTTTTTGAATAAATTATTTTAATTTTTCATAATATATTCCATTGTATATTTGTTTACAATAATATTAATTAACTTATTATACACTAATAATATATATATATATATATATATACATATATATATTATAATAATAATTATAATTATGTATCTTGGACATACTTCGTTTTTAAATAACTGTTGTTGATGATTATTTAAAATATTTAAAATTCTAACCCCAATAAATAGATTTAAAAACGTTATCCAAGATAACTTATAAAATATAACTGCGGTGGCGCTAATATAAAGTACCGAAAAATTAATAAGTCTAAATAAATATGATTAAATATAAAAATTGTCATTTAATCACCCTATCACCAATTAACCCTAAATTGTAATTTTCAATGGGATAGGTTAATTTTTTTTTATTGATTCTGATAGGAATGAAATTTTAAGACAAGTTCATATCAATCATCGTGTAAGTTAAAATGCAATAGCACAATTTTTTTATAAAGTTCCAAATTTCTGAATAGGACAGCAATCTTTTTTTAATAGCAACAATAAATAACAGAACAGAAAAATGTCAAAAAAATGAGTAGTTTGGACAAGCTTTCTGTATTTGTACAACAACTGAATTTTTACCATCCAATGCGAATGTTAAATGTAAAAGGGTTTAGTGCCTTCAGCAAAATTTTTCAAATTTCAAGTTGAAATTTGATAAGAAAAATTACAATAATTATAAAAGTTTTATGTCTGATTGATAATCAAAAATGTTTACCTAACACTTATATTACAAGTTTATTGGATCAAATAAAAATAAATACAAAATTAATTTCATCAAAAACAAAAAATTATAATTGAGCTGTTGCGTGTTGATGAAATATAGTAAGCTCTCAATATCAATAAATGCTGTTTTTAAAAAGACTATAAATGAGAGCAGAGGAGAGGATATTTTAGTTCTGTAAAAACCACATTCCATAGGGAGCCAGATCATAGGGAAAGGTTTGTTCGAAGGTTAGATGAAGAATTGGAATGCAGTGCTGCAGATAAGGGTATTGATGAGACATGGAGCCATTGAAAGAAAGTAATTATGCAGGTAGCTGAGGAAATACTGGGATCTGGGGAACCACCTCGAAGATCAGATTGGTTTGATCAGGAATGTCGGGTGGCAACAGAGAGGAAAAGCAGGGGTTATATGAGAATGGTTGACAAGTATAGAACGCATCAGGCTGTTTCTGAGTATGAAGTATTAAGAAGAGAAGAGAAACGCCTGCATAGAAGAAAAAAGAGGGAGAAAGAAGAAGAAAAAGTACATGAGATGGAGAACTTAAATAAGCAAGGGAATCCCTAAGCTTTTTACATGAAAGTCAATGCCCAGCGAAAGGAATTTAAACCCAGAACAAATATTTGTTGGGGAAGGACGGAACGCTTATCACAAACAAAGTAGGTATTCTTGAAAGGTGGTCTAACCATTTCGGCAGCCTACTGGAAAATGTTCAGAATCTTGCCCTGGAAGAAAGCTCAAATGCTATCCTAAATTATAAAGATTGTGAGCTCCTTGACCCACCAGACGATGAAGAAATCGAGGATACAATTCAGAAACTGAGAAATAACAGAGCTCCAGGGTGTGATGGCATCGCGGCAGAGCTTTTAAAGGCAGGCGGAAATGAATTGACCAAAGTCATCCGCGATTTACTGCACTGCATATGGATAAACAAAGTGATTCATAGAGATTGGTTTATTGGCATTATCATCCCTCTACACAAGAAAGGTGACCAAATGATCTGCGACAACTATCGTGTACATTACACTCCTAAGTAGCGCCAACAAGGTTCTCTCTAATATAGTATGAAAGATTACGCCCCCATGCTCAGACAGAGATAGGCATGTATCAATGTGGGTTTAAGAGTGGGAGATCCTGTATTGATCAGATATTTTCCCTGAGAACCCTTATGGAAAGAACCAGAGAGCATAATATTACAACACATCATCTTTTTGTAGATTTCAGCAGCGCTTATGATAGCATTATTAGGGACAGACTTTATCAAAGCATGGAAGACATGAATGTCCCCCAAGAATTGATAAGCATCACTGAGCTGATGATGAGTGGATCAAAAAGACAGGTCAAGATCCAAGGTGACTTGTCCGAATCATTTAAGACCACTGGGGGCCTGAGACAAGGGGATGGACTTTCCTGCCTGTTGTTCAACTTTGCTCTCGAGAAGGTGATTAGGGACTCAGGAATACAGGTGACCGGTACAATTCTGACCAAATCCATTCAAGTTCTTGCCTATGCGAACGACATTGATATAGTGGGAAGGTCAGAGAGAGATTTGGAACAGGCATTTCTTGCCTTAGAGCAAGCAGGACGACGCATGGGACTCCAAATAAACCAGTTCAAGACTAAATACATGGTGGCTAACCCTACAAGACCATCAGCACCTCATATCACTTTTGAGGGTGTTGATGGTTTTCAGTATCTTGGTTCACTGATCAAATCGGACAACACGACCAGCCCAAAAGTACAGAAAAGAATATTAGCTGCAAATAAGTGTAATTTTGGATTGGCCAAGACATTGAGAAGTCGTCTAATATCAAGAAAGATCAAGGCTACACTGTACAAAACGCTTATTAGACCTGTTTTAACTTACGCCTCAGAAACCTGGCCTTTGTCAAAATCTGACGCTAACAGTTTACTGCTCTTTGAAAGGAAAGTGTTAAGAAGAATGTTTGGAGCGGTAAGCATTGGTGACAAGTGCAGACTTAGGTATAATGCAGAGCTGTACCAGAATTATCAGGAGCCCGATGTGGTACAGCACATAAGAATTTCCAGGCTAAGATGGGCTAAAATGCTTGTGGCTAGGATGAACGAAAACGCTACTCAGAAGAAACTTCTCTTTGGGAATGTGGATGGGAGAAGGAGACGTGGAAGACCGCGACTAAGGTGGACGAGGTTGAGAGGGATTCAGGTGTCCTCGTTGGATCAAGAGCTTGGCGGACCCTGGCACAAGACAGAGAGGAGTGGAGGCGGTGCCTTGATGCGGCCAAGACTCGTACTGGGTTGTAGAGTCCGTGTTGATTGATTGAAAAACCGCCTTGAAAAAAATCAAAATGTTCACAATTCCTGAGGGAACACTCTTAATTCCATTAAATCTAAAATGTCTCATCATTCTTCTTCTTATTCTTCACCCATTATTTCACTGTTTCATAATATCTCTAATTCACTTAGCAGCAACAAAAATAACTTAATGATAACAAGATGAGGCTAAACTAATAAGTCAAAGGCCCAGGGGAAGGCCCGAGAGTGACTTGGAAGAATAACCCTAAAATATCCTGAAAGAAAAAGGGATTGGATAGGCAGAAGCCAGGACAGAGACAGGTGGCTCTTCTTCTGCAAAAATCTCTACACTTCTAAGTAGAAGATAACATAATAAGAATAAGAAAAAAAGAAGGATTGCTTGTAAAGAAAACAAATGAAAAGTTAAAACTTGTTGTGGCTTAACTCAAAATGGCAAAATGTAGAACTGATACCAAAAAAAATGGCTATTAGAAAAAAATAAACAAATTCCTAATGACTGGTTCTCATATTTCTATTATTTCTCATATATATAAATTAAAAAAAATTACTGATCTTCAAGGAATTCAGGGCTATTGAACACCATTTGTAAAAGAAATTAGAGTTTATAGCTGGGAAATAAATTTGAGCTGGCTGGAAGGATATTAGAACTTAACCCAACCTTAGAAGTTCACCTATGAAATATTTCTAACAACGTTAAGACCTTGGAAAAATTCCAACGAAAAGCCCTTAAATCTCCAAACTAAAACAGAAAATGAAATTATCTTTCCACGGTCTTAACATTTAAGTGAGGTCTCTTTTTAATTTTCAATAATAATATTACTAACTCTAGTAAAAAAAAATATATATAAAATACTAAATTAATCTTTCATGTAAAACATAAAAAAAAAATTAATTATTTACCAGGGGATGTTTTGGGTGAAGACTCATAGGTGGTTTGTCGTACAGCTGGTGTAGAAGATACAAAATTGCGCAAATGAAGACCACTAGGCCCTGGCACAGCTCTATCCCTTTCCGTGTCCAGTCGGCTACTTAGAATAGGGCTGATCTCACCGCTTTCTCGATCTAAGACCAAAATATAACCAAATCATAATAGTTTTTCTTCTTGAATAAAGTTATTGAATAATATATTGAGTTATTTGTATAAAAACAAAAAAAAGTATCTGTTACGCAGGTTATCGCTAAGAGTTGAATTACAACAATCTTCAACTGTTTATATGTTTTAGTTTCAATATTTTCCAAAAATCCAAGTTATCATGAGCTCCAGTATGGAAAAGGTAACATAATTATGTGTAATAAGTAGATTTCAGTAATAATTTCATCAAGGAATAAAAGTTTTAACTAACATTTTGAAGTAAAGATGATATATGTTTGATGAAACATTCATTTCTAGATAAAATGATTACCCCAATATACAGATTTCCCAAAATTACGATCTCTTTTCCATACTAAAACTCATGATAACTTGTATGCTTGGAAAATATTAAAAGGGAAACAAATGAAAAGTTCAAACTTGTAACTCAACTCGAAGCGACAACCTGTGGAATTATTACAACAGTTTTAATTTAAATTTCACAGAAATAATTATTTGTGATAATTAACCTAACCTAAACTAAATTAATGTATTCCAACCATTATCATTACTGATACCTATGTTCCTTACATGATAGTATAAGCCATTTTCTTTTATTAGATCTCCACAATGAACACACTCTACAGCAAAATATTCCATTATAGAAAATAAAACCATAAGGCAAGGTTAATACTTGTATTAATCCTATGGATCTAAAGAATAAGAAAAAACAAAACAATATGGACTAAAGGAACATACCAAGTGAATTACATAGGTTCCTTGAATAGGTTAAATTGCAATATTCCCCAAGAACATTACAATGTTTATAACGATTCAGCTAATAGGTCATAAACAGAATCATCTCTTTATAAATAACTAATAACAAAAAATCAAATTTCTATTAACAGAATATAAAAATGTCTGACAGTTAACTCAATAAATATACAAAACTATATTAAATTGAAATCGAATTTTCTCAAGTATACCAAAGTAGTCTCAATTTGACTAGATAACTATTTGATTTATACAAATAATGTAATTATCAAAGAAATTACTACGTTATTAAGAACCAGGTGGTTTTAAACTAACTTCCAATTTGAAATGATTACTCTTATCAATTTGAAATGACAATATTTTGATAATAGTTTCATGAGTGAATTCTCCTCTAATCCTAGTTGCATAAACACTATGACTAATATATACTTACTTGAATGTAAAAAAAATGTGCAAAAAAAATTCACAAATACTTCATAAAAAAACAAAAAAAACAATTAGACTAAAATCACTCGTTAAGACAGGACAATTAAGCGTTTATAGATATGGAAGCATCCCAACATGGAATTAGCATTTGTTAAAATTTAGCCTAACAGGATATGAACATCATTGTGGAACAACAAGAAAAATCTTATCTAGCTCACTTAAAAATGCTTGCTGCTTGTTAAAAATTCTTTAACCTGTTGGACCATCCCAGCCCAAGATGTGTGGAGAGCATTAAATTTAATAAAAAAAAAAACACTCATTGGTAGGTATACACACCTAAGTCACTTAATCTGTTAACATTGTTTTGGTGAGAATAATCATTTGATTCAGATGGACGAAAACAAAGTCTTTTATTAGGAGGCTGCCTTTCTTCTTCTTCCTCGTCTTCTTCTTCTAATTCTTCTCGCTCCCGCACATTTATTTTTGGAGCAGGGGAAAATAATCTGCTGACCCACGAAGAGGACTGTGGTAAGATTTCAGAAACTTTCGTAGTAAATCGTTTCACAAAGGACTGAAAAATTAAGGATAAAATCAGTATGAATTCAATGTAAAGATTATTAAATTATAAGAGAAGCAAAAATTACCAACTGTTCAAGTTTCTAATCATTGGAAGTATTAACCTTAACATAAAAACTACAGTAAATACAACAAAGCTGTATTGTTTGACTAAGATGTGTTCAAATTTTCATGCAATATTACTGAAAATTTCTTTAATATACCTAACTCATAACCACAATAACACTTTAATACATTTGTAATCTAATTTTACGGTTCACGAAATACAGAGTAAAGCAAAAAAAGAAAAAGAACTTAAAAACTAAGGCAGAAATAACATTAAAAAACTTTTTATGACAAGTCAAACATGGTGGAGGCAAGGTTAGAAATTCCAAAGCATGGATGTTAATTACTGAAGAAACATTTAGAATTAAACAAACTTAAGAAAAAAAATACTAGCAATGATGCTTTATAAAAAATTAAAGAACAGTAACCAACAATCTGAAATAAGAGGCGGTAGGTTTTACTTTTCTGTTAGAGGTCGTTACAATTCCAAAAGAATCTTACACAATGTTTGGCGCCGTTCACAAACAATAAAATTAATACTCACATTAGAAGTATCGTAAGGTTTGTAATTATGTGTTTTTTTCGTCCTGCCACTGTTATTTGCCTTTGCCATTGTAACAAACGAAGTTTAACGAAAAAGTATACACATTATCACCTCATCATGAATTAACTTGAAGACCTAACCAACTTTCACTCAATTATAGGGGAATGGCGGCAGTATGCACACTTGATTATATCATTCCATACCACCTGCCAAGATTTAGTTTCATGGACTTTATTTAACTATATTTAATATTTAAATTTGACAATAAATAAAAAAAATTGCGAAAAATAATGATATTCATGTGAAATAAAAATAGGCTATTTTAAGAAATACATGTACAAAGTGATTTAGGAGGTTAAATTATACGAATTTAATGTTAATGATAATTGATGCGAAAAAATGTTCTTTAAATAGAAAATAAACCCTATTAAAATATAATATTGTAAACATTCGTTTGATTTATCTTTTTTTTTTAACTACGTCTCGCTTCTGATATTACTGCCTAATGTATATGAATGATAAAAACTAGACAATTTAGTGGCCGGGTGATTACAAATTGTTGAAGCCGAATCATTTTAGAAACTTTTTTAATGACAGTCTCATATTGCCATAACCAGACAGTTTTAATTGTAGTAATATAGTTATAATTAAATTAATTTTAAAATATAGGGGCCAAATTTGTGTAACTCTTAGTGAGTGGACCTCCCTCTGGGTATGCCAATGCTTGTGATAACGTTTACTTATCTTGATTAAGTACTGAGCTTTATTATTGTAATATTGCAAAGCATAATATACACTTGTATAAATGCGGTGATAATTAACAATCCTATTTATTAAGGTGTTTGTTTGGGACGGTTAAGAAATGTCTCAAACGGGTAAAAAGAATCTTAAAATGCGTATTTTGATTATTCTTCTTAAGTTTGTTTAAATTGTGGGTATAGGCTTAGAATTATCACAGGCTTTAATTTATTTCGCTCTGTATTTTAAATTATGAATAAGTTTCTAAACTCGACGGAATCTGGCCATCCCTTTATTTATCGATGTAATCACTGATGGCCCATCGATTCCACCGAATGTTTAGGTCAATGGACGATGGTTATGACCCCATTGCAACATTTTCTGCATTTATATTTTAAAAATCAACTACTACTGAATAACTAAATTATCAATAATATTACACATCAATAAAACAACCAAATGCCTATGTGATTTAACAATACTAAATTTTGAAGTTTTATTTTTCACTTCAAGTCAGTGATAATCTTTCTTAACTGCAACATTATCAGAATATCTCCACCACTATATAGGTCCTCGTAATAAGGCTAAACAGCCATAATGTAACCTTAATTAGCTTTGTAGCTCTCATGTAATTAGTTATAATTGTTATTATTCAAATACAATTTATAAAAGTACGTAGTTCGTGAGTTAAAGTTTAAAGTTGGCGCCCGAACAAGAATTTTCTTGAACTAGTTTGAAGAAATAGTAATTGTTCTTAGGCATATTCAGTCGCTTGTACTACTTAGATTACTACCAGAATTGAGACCCTTGGTACTTAATTTCAAGCGGGACCTAAAAGTTCCATATGGTTTAAAGATAAAATAATAATTTAAACACTGTTAATGGATTACTTATGTATAGTACCAGATTGTTTTTGCCAAAAACAATTCCTAAAGTTATAGAGCTTAGAGTATATTAAGAAAATTTTGGAATCAGCAAATCACGATGATCTATTGAAGTACATTTGGTGTCCGTAATTTTTTAGACAAGGGGGAGGGGTTGTTTGTTCATTTAAAGTCACTTTATGCTGCTATGGCTAATCGGACGATGCTACAGTGGGAGCTCTAAATTTTGCCAACCCAGTTACTATTAGAATAGGGAGCTTTAACATGTAACTGACATCGTAACGTATATAAAGAGGGATTGAATTGGTCAGGAGGTCGAGTCAGAGATAACACGAAATAAGTGAAAATTATTTTTAAACTGTGCCAACGTTTCGGCCTACGATTTAGGCCATCTTCAGGGCGAATATCCCTGATCTGTGGGTGCTCGTTCTGCGGTGACAAGTCAAACTGGAAGAAATAAAGTTTATTTAGTTCCGACCTCGTCTATACTTTATAATAATAATAATAATAATAAATTCTTTATTTATTCTGGGACAAGTCCCTTTAGAGTAACTATACAGGTTTCTATACTGGCTATTATTATGTATTAGAGTACATTAATACAGGGTATTATTATATGTTAGAGTATATTAATAAAGGGTATTATTATGTCTTATTAAATGAGAAAGAATTAATGAGAAAAAAAAAGTTTTATGAGATACCAAAACATCTGAACAAGGACATCTTCAGACAACAGCTCAGAGAAAAGGCAGTAAAGCAGTTGGGATGACTCTGATGAATAACAGAGCACTTAATTTGAGATTGGGACTGCAGGTAAGCATTGTCAGGGGAGCTGTGAGAAGAGGATAGAAATTCTTGGGTAAGAGGGCCCAAGATTTAGACGATTCTAGAATAAGACTTGGATATAACAGTGAAGAGATTCAGAAAGAGAGGAGCAGCTTTCGTTCAGTAACTTTGTTGAAAAGAAGTTAAACCCCAATGAAAATAATATTGTGCTGGTTTCGTTGTATATTTTTTAAGTTATTAGGAGTAAAACTGGCATTCAATGTTTTTCATTGTTAACTCAAATGTATATGCAAAAGTATTTATATTAAGAAAATGATATTACTATAATAATAGGAGAAATTATTAATAACCATTGTAACTATGGCTATCAGGAAGAGGGTATTTATGGTTTAGTGGTTAACATAGCCATAGGCGGATCCAGGGGGGGGGTGGCAAGGGGGCACTTGCGGACGGTTTTTTATGAACTGTGGAGAATCCATTACAGTACATACTTATAAGCAAATCATCTGATGTTATAACAGAAATAGCATGAGTGAAACTATTGTTTAGATATTTTAATAAACCTTTGAAACCTTTCTATAAATACTTTCTAAGTTATTGTTGATTTACTTGACCGTCTGCCCGTTGTGCCCCCCCCAAGAAAAAAATCCTGGATTCGCCCTTTAACATAGCTATCTACTATGACCAAAATCGAGGGTTTGCAGCCCAATTAGTGGCCTTATCATTTTTAAAGGGAGTAAAAAATCCTTAGCTATGTCGTCCTTCGGAGGAGGCGTAACCAGTGCGGTGTCAGGTACAGATTAATTATCCTAATCACCTGGATATGCAACATTTAGGACACCCAATGTAGCGATCGTCTGATCAACCATAACAGTATAAAGTGAATAAACAATGAGTTGTCCATAGTTTTGAACATTGATATATCTTTAGTAATAGCTCACCATTATTCATTTCTACATTCCTCTCTATATTCCGTTATCCCATTTGAAATGATCGTCGGTAGTCTGCTTTATAACCGGTAGGTGGCAGCATAGGCGTTTTCCGTTGAAATTTGTTGTTACAGTCCTTCAAACGCTCTTGTTTAGTTACAATTGTATGCTACGTTAGTATGTTGTGAATCGAAGATATAGAAAAATGGATATCACTTTATCGCCAGACTTGGTTCCCTCAAGTGTAAAAATCCATGTTGAACATGTTAAACGAATTATGATAGAATATATTAAAATTAATGTGTTTTTGAATGATTTTGTTGCTACCAAAAGTTACACAGAAAAAGAATTGAAGGGAATGTACTTGCAAGCTTTGTGTGTTGGAACCCTAAGTGCTCTAAGAAGTGTGAATGAGACCCTAGTGTGGATCAAAGAAAATGTCAGTGATACTACATCTGATGTTACTTGGTTGAAAATCACCAATGAATGTGAGAATATAACAGGTATTTTAGCCAGTTTCAATGCCATGATTGATATGTTAAAGTCTGGCAAATTTGTAGGTTGTAAAATTCTTGATTTGTGCGACAGTTTCATTACCTCTGGTTTACCACCTATCAAAGACATTTTCATCAAAATTCAGCGATCCTGTTTGAATAAATTATTCATTCAAACTGAGTTGTGGCTAAATCGAGCAATACTTCATGATCCACATGATGAATTTTTTATTAAAAAGGTAAAAAGCATAGCTTACTCTCAAGACAGTTTAGTCAACAACGATACAAATTCCATTTCTTCTGCCACCACGAACAATACGTTTTTGAGTTCTACTTCCATGGGATCTTCTGTGACTAAGGGTTCTATTTTACCAAATACTGTTCCTGTCAAATATGAAATTAATGCCGATAATCTTCCATCAATTATTCCATTTTCTGTTGCTGTTAAAATGTTATTTATTGGTGAAGCAATTATCATGTGTCAAAATAGCAATGCTAATCCAGTTAAAAATAATCTATTAGAGGATTGTGGAATTAGCGAAGAGAGTATTATGTCACAATTTGAAGAAATAAAGAAACGTGATGTCTTTGTTCCCAGTGATCTTAGTAATATCATTAATGATTTATGGATTAAAATTAATAAGAGGATTCGGCTTATTAGTGAAGAGATTGGAAATATATCTAATGAGCTTGTATTGATGTCAGATATTTTTCTGCTCGGCAGAGGTGATGTGTTTCAAGAATTTCTCTTGAAAACGAATCACCTTTTAACTGCTGATGTAACAACTGTTTCCTCTCAAAACCTTAATAAAGCTTTGAAAGAGGCTTTTTATAATGATTATTTGACAGAAGTTTCTGAGCTAGTGGATAATTTTTATTTTGTGTTGCCTAATCGAAAGTCATTAAAACCTGGTACAAAAACTATAACTGTTTTGTCATTGGGACATAATATTAAATGGCCATTACACTATTTATTCACACAAGAAGTGATGAAAAGCTATAACAAATTATTCCGTTTTCTTCTGCTTCTTAAAAATTCCTTAGTAGTTGTGACATCAGCTGGTAAATGTACCAACCTAATAAATGAGCATTCGTTGAGAACTGAATTTATTGAAGTAAAGATGCATTTGCAGTCTATAATAGTTAATCTTCAAAACTATTGTTTCACAAATGTAATTACTCAAGAAATGAAAGTTTTGCTTGGTTCTGTTAAAAATACTGATTTGTTTACCGATTTGCAAAAAATATTTACTTCTTTTTTATACAATGTATCCAGTCGCCTTTTTGTTTCCATTAATTTTCCTAGTACTGATCAGACAAAGAACAGTAAAGCAGTAGATGCAGAAGAAATAAATCGAAAAGTTTTTAGTTGTTTTGTAAAGATTTTTGAGCTTTGTAGTTCATTTTATGATCTTTCAAATGGACCTATAGATGACAATTTTTCTGTAAAATTATCCGATATTAAGACTAATTTGTATAAAGACCTGAGGAAACTATTTGTACTTTTAGAAAAAATTGACAAAAATGTTTGGTATGATGATAATGGTTCTGTTGGACATTTGTTTAATTTAATTATATGCCTTGATTTTAACAGATTTTATGAAAAAAAGTTTCAACTAAATTTTAATGATTAAAAGAACTGAAGAAAACCAGAATGGTTCCATGTGTGATTTTTTGAGAGGAGTGGTTTAATATAACTTGATTTGTCTACCATTGAAACATTTTTCCCTGTTCTCTAAAGTCAGTTTTATCTGTAAATGTTCATTGGTGACAGTATCCTTTCAAATTCACCTTCAACTGTAGAACACAATGTATATAATTGTAATATTGTATCTAATAGTTAATAACAATTAAATTAAAATTGTTGGATTCGTCAATATATTTTTATATTGAGTCTATTTTTAATAAGTTCTAGATCTAAGAGCTATACTACTAATGTTTTTTTAATACAAGTGAAAAGTTACCATTATATATGTTTTTGTAATTGTCATTGATTCAATTCCATTTATTTAAAAAAAAAACGAATAGGGATATTGCTAATTTTGTGGGATATTGCGAGCATTTTTATATTAATTTTTTGTAAATATTCTGTTGGTTGTCGCTTCGAGTTGGGTCACAACAAGTTATAACTTTTTATTTGTTTCCCTTTTAATATTTTATAAAAATACAAGTTATTCAAGAGCCTTAGTATGGAATAGAGAATGTAACTATGGGAAATGAATACACTTTTCCTATAATTACATTCTCTAGTCCATTACTTTGGTTATCATTTCATCTAGAAATGAACATTTAAACAAACATATATCATCTATACTTCGAAGTGTTAGTTGAAAGCTTTATTTCTTCATGTAATGTTTACCGAAATCTACTCATTACTCGCATTAGCTACTCATTTTCCTTTTCCGTACTGAAGCTTACGATAACTTGTATTTTTGGAAAATATTTAAAAATAAAATGAACAAACAGTTAACAATTGTTACTAAAATGGAAACAACAACCTGCAGAATAGATACCAAATTGTTTATGGGATTAAAATTGGCTATAAAACTCTGAGTCTTTATACTCATTTATTATTTTAGACGTTAAGAAATAATGCCATTCTCATCAGTTTCTTCTAGCTTTCTTTTGAGATTTTAATCAGCATATTTTTCTTTTCTTCTCTTTAAGTCTCTTTATTCTTGATTATCATTTTTCATATTTAAGTATATTTTTTTGATGTCCAGTAACATTTAACAAAACTTTCTGGAACAAATGTTCCTTATAATATTTATCAATTAAGAGAGTTAGTATTTCTTCTTTATTTTTCTTTATTTTAACAGGTTCAATTTCTTTCTTTTTGGTAATACTATATTTTTCTCTGGTAGGCTTATTCTATCTACCTGCATATGCAATTAAATTATGATGAAATGGCTATACAAAATCTGGCATAACTAAATTATAAAATATGTAAATAATTTTATCAATATCAGTTTTATGTTTGAATGGATCCTTCTCGAAGGTCACTTATGTCACATTTTTTATCAAAATTAAGATTTTATACGGTTTGAAGTCTAGAAGGTCTCACAAAATTTATTATAAGGTACTTATGTCAATAGTCCTTAAAAACACAATATTAGTGCCGGGGTGTTCTGCTATAAAGGAACGCATATCAATAAATGAATTACTTTGTAAGATCCATTTTCGGTGTTCCCTGGTGCTATCACTTATCTCAGGAGCATTTAGATCTAGAGTCCGTTTATCTTAATTTATAATGAAACCTTCCTAGTTGTCATCTTATTCCTATCCATATAAACCAAAAGTACATCTTATATTCTTGACCTCTTCACCCTACATTTTATCTCTTATTTTTATGATTATACTAGCTTATGCCCGCGGCTTCGCACGTCTGGAATTTGGTCTGCCACGTAAAGTTTCGTGAAAGATCACTTTAAATAAATAATTTAATTATTTTTTTTTAAATATAAGTTACTCGAACATCCAAAATTTCAGATGTCTAACTTCAAAACTGACGGATTCCATACAATCTTTGAACCCCTATTATATTAAAGGGGAAACCCTTGGGGTGGAATTATCCAAATTTCTTTCTTAAACTATACAAAGAACCTATCTATAAATTTCAAGATGCTAAGTTCCTGATTTGCCTTTAATTATGTACTATAACGGGGGGGGCACATGCCCCCGTGCCCCCACATAGATCATGGATAGGGTATCAAAACAAATAGTTTCACTCATGTTCTTTCTGTTATTTTAACAACTATTATCATGTGCTTTGCCTTTATTTATGTACAATAATGGATTCTCCACAGTACCTAAAATACTGTCGGCCCGTGCCCCCTTGCACCCTCCCATAAATCCGCGCTTACTATAGCCTATGTGTTATTCTGATGTATAACCTATATTACTGTAAAGTTTCATCCAAATCCGTACAGTAGTTTTTGCGTGAAAGAGAGGCAAACATTCACATTTATAATATTAGTAAGATTAGTAGGATATCAAAACAAATAGTTTCACTTATGTTCTTTCTGTTACTTTAAGAACCATTATCATGTGATTTGCCTTTATTTATGTAAAATAATGGATTCTCCACAGTACCTACAATACTTTCGGGGGGGCACATGCCCCCTTGCAACCTCCCATAAATCCGCGCTTGCTACAGCCTATGTGTTATTCTGATGTATAACCTATATTATTGTAAAGTTTCATCCAAATCCGTCCAGTAGTTTTTGCGTGAAAGAGAGACAAACATACAAACATTCACATTTATAATATTAGTAAGATTGATTAACACACAGGAATCAATAATGCTAAGAGAATATAAATTCCACAAAAAAAAAGTGGATACTGATGTTCACAGAAATCAAATTAATTTTAAAAACAGAAATTGATAATTTTCATAGGAGAGAAATTAGTAATCTCTAAACATGATCAGAAAATTTATAATGATAAGTTTGTCATTAATACGTGAGCCTGTAAGTGGAATCTCTTAAGGCATCGGAGGGCTTATTGTATTATAATGTAGTTTTGTGGGGTGGTCTTCCTTTAGTTGATTGTTGTCAATGCCTATCCCACTTTTCGATTAATCCTGTTAGTATAATAAAGGTGGTATTAAAGATAAAGATGAGAGAAACAGTTCAGCAGTAGATATGTGCTGTACACAGCATACTTCACTACATCCTTGATAAGCCTTTATGATTACATCAATTAAATTTTAAAAAAATTATTGGTATGTGTTCCGATGGTTGTCGCTTTGAGTTGAGTTACAAGTTTTAACTGTATTTGCTTCATTTTTAATATTTCCCAAACAATACAGTTATATACATGAGTTTTAGTATAGAAAAGAGAATGTAATTATGGGTAATGAGTAGATTTTGGTAATCATTTCATCAAGGAACAAAAGCTTCAACTAACATGAACATAAAATGATTACTGAAGTATACACATTACCCATAATTACATTCTCTTTTCCAAACTAAAGCTCATGATAACTTGTATTTTTGGAAAATATTAAACTCAACTCAAAGTGACAACCTGCGGAATGATTACCAATTTTATTTTTCGAAGAATTATTCATTAAAAACAGTTAAAAACAACAGAGTAGAAACATGTTAATTTAATAATGGTGGAATCATAAAAAATTTTTTTGGATTATTTTATAAGATCATAATTATTTTTGTATTATTATTTAATATATCTTATTATATGATAAGATACATAATTGTAGGGAAGTCATCGATCATATTTATTCATTTTCTTTACTATTATTATAGTTTTTATAAATGTATTCTACCTGTTAATAGTTCACTTCAAACTCTTCAATGGAATTCAACCTAATTTCAAAGAAGGGTATCTAGGTTGTTATGGGTGGAAATCTGAATGACAATGGACTTCTTGATAGGCCACATATATTATTATAATTATGTAAGATTAGTTATTATATTAAATAAATAAAGTTTGGGAATCCCAAATAGTTTTAAATTTTGTCTATAGAATTAATTTATTTAATTCTCATCTCTTATTAAACTTATTTAATTCTATAATATTAGAAGGATAATATAAATTAGTATAATAAACTTTCACTCGAGTTGGACAATATATATGAATCAGGGTTTTCAGAATAAACCAATTATCCCAATGGAAAATATTTGGGTATCTGTTCCGTAGGTTGTTGCTTCAGGTTGAGTTACAAGTTTCAACTATATATTTGTTTCATTTTTAAGATTTTCCAAAAACATAAGTTACCATGAGCACTAGTATGGTACCATAATTATGGGTAATGAGTAGATTTGGGCAATAATTTCATCAAGAAATAAAAGTTTCAAGTATAAATGATATGTTGAACAATAATAGTTGACCTTATATATATACACACGCACCCACACACACACACACACCCTCACATACACACACACATTCTCTTTCCCATACTAAAACTCACGATAAATTGTATTTTTGAAAAATATTAAAAGGAAAACAAATGAAAAGTTTTAACATTTGGGATGTATTGTTTGTTATTCAGTATCTGTTAAAATGGCCTCATCTACATTGGAAGCACTCAGCTTTGTTGCCTGATCACGAAGAGTGACCAGAAAATAATCTTCATCTTTATTATTAATAGTTAGTAATTTAATCAATTCATAATTTTGTTCTTAACTATCCTGTTATAAGGGTGCCACTGCTGACATTGCTTAACCTTACATTCTGATGCTAGTGCATCTATTTAGTGGTTTTTACAAAACGAAATATCAGGAAGGTGGGTCATTTAAAAAAAAATGTCATTTTCACTGTTCCTCACCTAGTCACCTTAATTTCTCTTTTAATAGTGCGTATTTCCAAATAACTAAACTCTATAATAAACTACATATCTTAGGCATAAATATATGCTCAGATTGCTCTCAGCTGATTTATAAAAAAAGATGCTTAAAATTGATGTCTTAATTGTATCCCGTTAGTTACTGTACTAGAGCTATTTCCAATTTTTCAAACAGTGGATTAGTGCTGAATAATCCTGTGGTTCACCCAGCCGCTTCTCCCAGTCACCCTGAAGATGGCCTACATTGTAGGTCGAAACGTCGGCACTAACTAAATATAAGTCTGGTACTTATTGGTGTTTTTTTGACTGCACCCTCCAACTATCTCCGTTCTCCAAATTTCTTTTAAATTTTACCGGTTATCATTTCTCTTTTAGAATATATAGAGCTACGTTGTATCTGAATGGGGCAATACAATACTACTTTAAGGTAAAGGATATAATTACTAAGAACATTTGTTCTCAGATTTTTCCAATTAGTTTCATCAAATTAGTTATAGAACCCGTGGTAACACTGGGTTCAGTGGAATGGCGGGAAAAGTGCTAGGCCTCACTCAGTTAGTGTAACGTTGTATCTCAATTACTATTTGAAGTGAACAAATTCCTGCAGCTGTGTCCTTGGACTAACTTTTAAACACATGGTATGTTTTTTTTTATTATCTGCCGCTTTGATACCATAAAAATGCATTATCGTTTAGGTTAACCAAGTTTTCGTTTGGTGATTAGTTGTGTGTACTTGTCTGATTCCCTCACCACCAGCCATTAAACAAATTCGGGAAAGAATGATATTTTTTTTTTTAATTAATGAAAAAACGCTTAAAAAGTTACGTTTGTATGACCTCCCTTACCTCATGTAAACAATTCATTAATAAATAAGCAGGCTTGAGCAAATATATAAAAATGTGTCTTTTTTATCTTATATTTGTTTGTTCATTTAACGTCACTTTTTGCTGCTATGGCTAATCGGACGATGCTACAGTGGGAACTTTAAATTTTATCTATCCGGGTTTAATTAGGATAGGAAATTTTAACGAGTACCTGACTTCGTACAGGCTCCGGACCCCCCGTTCTACGTCCCTTCCGAAGGACGGCATAACTAAGGATTTTTTACTCTCTTTAAAAAATCATAGGAGCACCTGCCGTGCTGCGAATCCGCGATCTATTTTATATTTGTTATGAATTATTTATTAGTACGCTTACACCACAGGCTTTTTAAAGAATAAATGATCTTTTTATGATCATTACTCTATTCTTATTTTAAAATAATTGAAAATTATTTTCTACTTTTTGTTATTAAAACTATTATTTATTTCTTATTTAAATAACAATACCATTTCTTTTTGAATATGTTGACAAAATATTGTGTTAAGAGCATAATATATGATTGATACTTCGTTCGATTTGACATTTTTTTGTCCTTTAAGCATTGCATTGTAAGTAACAAATATAAAAATTGAACTGTTAATGAACGGTTCGTCTATTTTTATAAGGAATGTAACTGTTGAATATCTTCAGTTGACTTTAGCACTGCCTTATTGTTTGTTAATGAGACTCGTCGTGTATCTAGGCCGGCATTTCCAGAGTGAAAGCTCAGAGAACTTTTGATTTAGCACGACCTCTACAACTGATTTAATATTATACCGACAATATAAAATAAGGTATATATACAGCTTACTGCGTTGCTGAACCGTTTATAATAGAATCCTATTTGTGAAAAGTAGAAATACTTGCCTCCGAAACATCAGGATAAATGTTCAAAGAATGAAAGTAGGTTTGGTCTTCAGCTTAGAAATGAATTGATTAAATTAGCATAGGTAATCATTTTTTAAGTAGATTAAATTTCTAAACAATTAGAACCATAGGCGGATCCAGAGGGGGGGGGGGGGGGCAGGGGGGCTCGTGCCCCTCCCAGATGGTTTTTTGTGTACCGTAAAACGGGGTGAATAGAAACAATTTTCAACTTTGGTTTGAAATTTTCCATATTTGTAGTTGTTCTAGATACACAATTTTTTGACCAAACACAGATCTCTGTTAGACCTACTTGTTCAAGGTATTTAATTTTTTAAATTTTATTTCATTTTAAAGAAAAAAAATTAAAACATGGTGTTTCTTTTCACCCCGCAAACGGGGGTGAATAGAAACAGTACTTCGATTTCATATTTTTTTCTATTGAAACGAATCAAGTGTGAATGGAAACAGTTAAATATGGTATTTTTAATTTGTAAATGGATAAATACAAATTTATTTCTCAACGTAATGATTTATTTCAGTACATAACCAAAAGAAGTTACATAACTGTAAGTAAAGAAATTGAATAGGTAGACTATTACCGTATTTAACAAGATTAAATTATGATTAATAAATTGTGAAATCGGACAGGTCACCTTTGAAAAATATCATGCCTTTGAATCGAGAGATAAAGCAGTCTGACCACCCTGGTTCTTCATATTGAGACCTCTTTTCAAGTGGCGATATATAATACTATAATGCAAACCATATTTCTCAGCTGACTTCCGAAGGCTTAGTCCCTTCTGTATTTCAGAAAGTGCATTTTCGATTGTTTTTGGATCATGCTTTTTGTAGCCCCCTCCAACCACCGGTTTGTATTTTCTTGGCATTTTACAGGGTCCTGCTGTGTCAAATAAGAGTATAACATAAATATAAAACACAATATGTATTTTGTACAGTATAAATGTGATTTAGTATTAAATTTTTCTTGTGGGGTGAATAGAAACACTAAAAAGTATGTGTTTTTATTCACCCCATAAATTCTGAAAACCTAACTTAAAAAACGAATAATTTTTTAAATATTTTTGTTAAAGTTAAAGCTTGAAGTAAGCGTCAATCTTTTATATGAATAATTAAACTATGCTTTGTGCAGCTATTTACTTTGAAGAACACTACGTATTATGACCTACCTGGAAAAATCAAAGTGGATAAAAAAACACAAAAATCGTGTGTTAAAATTCAAAAAGACATACAAACAGGAACCTGTGCTGCTAACCAAACAAACTATTATTTCTCTTTCAGCCTAAAGTATAGCAACTTAAAAAATAATAATAGTTGCCACAATTTACCCATAGTTATGTAGGAAATAAATTATACATAAAAAAATGAAGTTTCGTTTCTATTCACCCCACTGTTTCTATTCACCCCGGTTTACGGTACTGTAGAGAATCCAGTACAGTACACAATTATAGGCAAATCATGTGATGATAGTTGTTAAAATATATGAATAAAATAACATGGGTAAAACTATTGTTTAGGTATTTTAATAAACCTTTCTATAAATACTACATGTTTATTTCTAAGTTACTGTTGATTTTTTTGCCCGTATGCCGTTGTGCCTTCCCCCCCCCCCCAGAAAAAAATCCTGAATCCGCCCTTGATTAGAATCCAACCGCAGCTCTATAGGTCTAATAGATTCTGAGTTAAGTTCCGATCATATTATAAATAACTTAATATATAATATTATAAATTAAATTATCTATAATATATATAATATATAATAAAATATATAAAATTATCTATAATCTATTTTTTTATTAATTTTTAAATATTTTTATTTATTTATTAATAACGGTAGGTACTTGTGATTTAGCGATCACACTACCTCTCGATCTACCACTTGGATGCTTCCCAGTGGGTACAGCGCTTTATAACTTATTAGGGATTGGTTCGTTTCCAAGCCCAACAACTTTACTTGCTCACATGCTTCGCAATTCCGCGTTGTGAAAACTCCTAAATCAACATATATACAGTCATTAACGTAACTAGAGTTGACTCATGTGGGGTGGGTTAACCCCCCACCAGTCAACCACTCCTACATAATAATCCCTTTAAAAAAATGCCTCGTAATATAGTCATAATTTATATTATACTATAATCATGTAGCTTCAAATTAAATAAATAGATTATAATTTTTTATAAATGTTATTTTGGAAGTTATAAATGTTATTTTTGGAGGGGCAATCATGAAATAGCTTTTAAATACAAGTAACCTACTATAGTTAATTGCATAGGGAATTTTCTAGACCCATCCAGACTACTTCCAGATTCTAAGAATCGTCTAAACTGTTGTTCTCACATTTGCGATCTTATTGTTGCCGCTAGATGCCACTACTGCCGCTATAATAATATAATTAATTGTAAGTAAACAGTATTACGTTTTGGTTTGTCATTTTATTGTACCTTTTATTCATTAAAATAACTGTGTTTGCACTATCTTAGTTGTGTTTTTGACATTATTTTTCCTCACTTCTGTAATCCCACAATAACTTTGAAAAAGTAAAATCCTTCAAATTTTTATTTCTTTTAAATTGTTACTTACAATTTTTTTAAATTTCTTCTAAGCAATTGGGTGGGTTACAACACCAATAACCCCCCTCGTTACGCCTATGTATACAGCCAATAACAGGTACTATATATAGCCAGTAATAAAATAATTTGTATTTTGGAGGGTATAATAAAGGAAACAAAAAAAAAGTTAAAACTTATTGTTACTTAATTGGAAGCGACAACCTGCGGAACTGATACCAAAATCATTTCGATATCGGGGCTTTACCTTGCTTATAGGGCGCTGGAGTGGCTCAGTAATAGAGTACTGAGTTGCCGTGCCGTCTTTAGCATTTAGCATTAGCAAAGCTCACGCTAACTTGTATTTTTGGAAAAGATAAAAATGAAACGAATACAGTTAAAACTTGTAACTCAACTCGAAGCGACGATTTGAGGAATAATTACTTTTGTTTTTATAATTTTTGGTGGCTCTTTAATATAATGGCGCTTAATTATCAAAATCTAAATATCAAAAAGATTTTTTTTTTCTATTTGGAAATAAAATATCCGGTCTAGTTTCCTCAGTTATTTTACTGGTTCTTGAATTTTTTTATAATTTATAGTTGACCCAATATATCTGCATGTTTAGTGAATCAGAGATCCAATGGAATATTGTTCAAAATGAGTAATTTTTAATTAAGGAAGCGGAATAGTGATATACATTAGTGGCTAAGTCAGAAATTGACTTGAAATTAAGTTATTGCTTATATTATAACTCCATTTCAAGCCACATAAAAAATATTTCAATAATCTGTGCCACTATAACCTATGAACGGTCCTGGGTTCAGTACGTGGTAGAGACTGTACTTTTTCTTGAACAACGTTTGTGCAAGGAGGTGATTTGTCATAGATCACCCTCAACGGCCAGATACCCCCCATTTTGGCTACTCATTTTAAAGAGGCTAGGTAAGGGTCCTAGATCCCATAGAACCATCTCCGCTAATGCTAAAGTTGGGGCAGCAACTCTATAAGCTAGGTAAAGCCCCGATATCGAAAAGATTTTGGTATCAGTTCCGCAAGCTGTTGCTTCGACTTAAGTTACAACAAGTAAAGGTTTTAACCTTTCATTCGTTTTCTTTATAATGTCCTACAAAATAAAAAATATTTTATTACTGGCTGTATATAGTAACTATTATTGACAGTAAACGTTAAAGATTTAGGAGATTACACAACGCGAAATTGTGAAGCACGTGGGCTAATAAAGTTGCTGAACTTAGAAACGAACGAATTCCTGAAAAGTTAATAACCTCTTTAACGGCTGGGAAGCTTCTGAGGGGTAAGACGGAGGCGTAGGTGAGAGGATTGTGTTAAGACTGATCTGGTGGATTTGGGTTTTGGAAGGGGTCCGTAATCAGAGATTGATGGTATCGGCATCGTACAGATACCAAAAAAAAACTTTATAGTTCATAAAAAGCAGAACGTGACGGATTGACGAAATGAGATTATCGAAAATAAGGTACGGTATCTATGAAGGAAAATATGCGGATGACCCAGAGGATGGAACTACACGCTAATGGAATTAAGAAAGGGGCTTAAGGACCCCCACCAATCGCCTACATCCCTACCTAGCGCTCCGGAGAAAGTTGTGACGCGGTTACAGTTAGCCGGGCCGTTGAGGTTAGTGTAGAAGGCACAGGTGCTCGAGGAAGGAGCAGGTGTCTTACGAAATGTTTGTTATTTATTATCTATTGTATATCGTCGTCGTCAGCTCAGTGCATGGTCAGGACACGCGTAAGTTTTCCTTTAATTTTATTTACTAAGCATTAAATATCATAGGTTTTATATATATTTGTGTGGGTGTAGAAATAAATATATACATACTATATCTGCAGCACCGGTGAGTAAGTGGTTAATTCGAATTTTGTCCAGAGAGAGTTAACTAGATTTTCAATTCTAATTCATTTTCTGAAAGCCAAATTTTCTCCTTTTTTTTTAATCCCCAATTTTTTGTTTTAAATTATCAAAAACACAATAACCGAGGTTTTTTTCTCGTGTTCAATGAAATTGTAATACTTTACTTTTAACTAAACTGTTAATATTGCAGACCTGATGTTAATTATATCGGAATTGATTCATAAATTAGTAAATATCTACAGCCCCGGTGAATAAGTGTTAAAGTCGGATTTCGTCCAGAGTCAACTGTATTGAGGGAAGCAGAATAGTGTCATTATCGTAATTTTGGCTTGAAATGGATTTGTAATATAAGCATTAAGTCCTTTTCAAGTCGCTTATGCACTAAAAGAATGATACGATTCCATTTCCCATTGTAAAATTTTGGTTGTACGTTACTCATTTTATTTAGCCCCTCATTCATTACGAAAATAACGTGATTACGCTATCTGAAGTACAAGAAACTCATTTTTGATAACATTCGACCTAAAGACTTATTAACCGGAGCTGTAGATATATCGCTCCTTAAAAAGAACGGCATAACCAAAAAATTAGCATTTTTGAGCTAAGCCTTCAGTAGCAATTGTATTGGTTAAAGATTTTTAATTCTGGAACGACTTATCTGATATTCCATTTCCAACATTTTTTTTTCTCAATAAAGTCACATTTTGAGTTGTATCATGTTTATATATTTTTCGTTCTGTTTGTTTCTCTCTCATAGCCCTGAAGATGGTGTACATTGTAGGTCGAAACGTCGGCACTAACTAAATATAAGTCTAGTACTTATTTGGTGCTTTTTTGACTGCACCCCCCAACTATCTCCGTTCTCCATTTTATCATCCTGTCAACTATTTTCCTTTCCTACATTTTTTTTTTTTTACTCATTTGGTTTAATTTTAACAAGACATTAATAAAGTTTTAATATAAGCAAAAACTCCTTATCAAGTCTGCCTGACTAAGCAATATATCACACGTTTAGAATGAAAAAAAAACTGGTAACTCCAAAATTTTCAAAATTGATTTTTTCACATTTTTCGCTGATTTAGTCTACCAATTTTATGCTCCCGAAACTTCAGGTTCAGAATTGATCAAAAACCTTGATAAATAAGGTTGATAGGCCAAAAGTGTCATGTTAGACAAAATTGCTGGACTAAATTAACGAAAAATCTATTTAAATAAATTTTATGAATTTAATTACTATTTAATAATAATATTAATATAATGTAATTAATAATATGATAATAAATTATTATCTTTTCGTTATAGCATGTTCTTATAATAAGTCTTTGATTTATTCTTTCTGATTTAATATCGAATTCATAAAATATGATTAGTTTATTTAAATTGGAATGTGGTTTAATGGAATCGATGAAAATCTTATGTTTATCAACTAGCTTTGATCACTTATTCCTATTCGATTATGAAGCGACGTGACAAAACCCTTGAACGTATAATAATTTTTAATATTTATATAATTATAATGTCATTAAATTTTAGGGATTTGTGTAGATTCAAATACTTATTAAGTTGTAAATTAGGGGTAATATTCTATTGTAGAAAGCTTTCTCCAGTCGAGTTAGGGGCTTCAACGCACTTCCTTGATGACAGGTGTGACCTTGTCAATGTTACAGTTCCCTGCAAGGGATAATAACAAACCAGTTGGAAACGAAACTTTTCGATAAATAGTATCGAGTTTTTATCAATATTTAACTGAAATTTCATTTCATATGAAAAGATTTTCTAGTCAATATTGAAATTTATAATTATTAGTAGTCTAATTCATTAAGAACATTGCTGTAAAGTTTGGTAAATCCGTGGTTTATTGGAAAAAAATCTCATATATTCATATGTCATATGTTTATTTATTATGTGATTATTGTTGTTAGTATAATACATTTTTTAGGAACAAGCATATTCACTGAGTTGAAAATAAAATTAAAATTTGAGTGTTGGTAAAGCAAAGCACTCCCATTGTATTGACGACATTTAAATTATTTTATTAACCATTAGAAAATTTTTAAAATCTTAATCTTTTTTTATTTTTTATTTATGTCGTTATTCCAACAAAACTTCAAGTTCAAGCATGATACAACTGATATGACTTTATTTATGTTGGTAATGGAGTATAAGATATGTAATGATACAGAGGAAAATAGTTGACCGCAAGATCTAATGTGGGATATAGATAGTCTGGGGGTGCAGTCAATATAACACAAAATAAGAAAAACTTATTCATTATAGGTGCCGACGTTTCGACCTACGTTGTAGGCCATCTTCAGGGCTAATAGAAGTCGGAGCCAATATCATTGATAATGATATTTATTTAAGAATAATAATGATATTGGCTACGGCTTTTATCAGCCCTGAAGATGGCCTACAACGTAGGTCGAAACGTCGGCACTCATAATAAATAAGTTTTTCTTATTTTGTGTTATATTGACTGCACCCCAGACTATCTATATCCCACATATTAGATATCGTTTCTGAGTTAAAAAGCTTCAACCAATATTATTACTACTGAAGGCTTAACTGAAAATCAAGTTTGAGTTATGTCTTTCTTTTGAAGCAGCGATATATTTTGCCAGTTACCTTAAATATATTCTTCACTAGTAATTTTTAGGTTTATAACAAGGCAGTTTTCTTTCGCCAAGTTTATTTAGTTTAGCGGTAATTTTTTTCTTTAAAATGCCATTCTAACTAAAATGTTAATTCCAATATTACAAATGATGCAATATCTTTTTGATAAAGATTTGGAAATGGCTAAATTAAATGTCATGGTGGTGATAGACGGCAATGGAGGTGTTCAAATACGTTCGGAGATGACAATATAGATAATTAGTAATTAATTGGAGATTTAAGTGTATACTGGTTTTAATATTTGGGGTGTATTGATCTAAATATATAAAATAATAACTATACGAAAAAAAACAACAAGACGTTTGCCTTTAAGATCTTCAGTGTTAAGGCATTGTGAAAAAATGTAGGAAAAAGTCCTAGAGGAACAAAAATTAACAGTAGGCTTCAAGAAACTGCATATCACGCAGTACTATGCGCCAAACAACTGTGAAAAAAGTGTTTGTAATGTTGTTGATTTTATAAATGATGATTAATAATTAATAATAATAATCAACGTTAAACATACAGTTAAACATCAAAGAGGTATACCGAGATGTGGAAGAATTTATTTTGTTTGACCTTTTAGATTTTGATTTTAACGAATCTCAGTGAGGGAAATATCTAATAGGTTTCAAAATCGTTCCAAACGTTAATAATGATAACAGGTTAGCATAACAACCTACTATGTCCAAGATCGCTGGTTTACAGCCCGGCAGATGACCTGAGGGTTTTTAAAGGAATCCTTAGTTATGGTGTCCTTTGGAAGGGGGTAAAATGGGGTTCCCGAATATGTGCGGTGTAAGGCACTCGATTAAGATCCCTCTCCTAGTTATATCTGAATAGGCAAAACTTAGGACTCCCACTGCAGCAACTTCTGATCAGCCAAAGTGATGTTAAATGAATAAACAAAAAACAAACCATTTAAATTGTAAAACCATGCCAATTATGAATGACAAGCGCATGTGTTAACCTCGATTGAATGAAATGCCTCACTTTCTCATTCCTGACGCTCATAGAAAAGACTCTTCATGGCTTGGTCATCATGTACTCTCCAGACCTCGAGATTCCTAGGCAGGCTGAATGTAATAACTGTTCCTATATGGCTCCTCATTGACCTACATACTGTCTTATAAGAATTCTTCTGCTTTACAGGGTTCCGACTTATATTGTAACCTATTAGTTCGTGGCTGGCTCACCCAGCCGCTACAATTAGGGGAAAACCTGGCAGTTGAGCATGATCTCGAGCAATTCACCTCCCTGCAAAACCGTTTTATTATAACAGTACATTCTTTACCATGAACCGGCCCTATGATACTTCATGGGTTATAGTGGTATAGTTTTTTTTTGTTAATTATACAGGTCTTTGTAATATAATGTTACGATCGTTAAACTCTATTGCAAATTTTTGACTTCTTTTAAATATAATCGAAAAGTTTTCCTATTTTGCCTTCTTAATCTTGGAAAATTTCATCGGTTGCTGATCATGTCATCTAGTTTTGCCTCAGAGCAGCTAATGTGTATTCTAGAAAGACGTACATAAATGTCCCTCTGCTGTTTAGGAAGTCGTAGTATTACCGTAAAATGACTTGTTACGATTAAAATTTTCGCAATTTTGCTGAATAGCGAGCTGTATAACTTTTTTGCCCAAATATATTTTTTTAAATGTATTTATTGAAATTTGCAACTGTATACAGAATAAAATAAATTCAAGTAAATATATTGAAAGATAAATCATGTCCAGAGAAAAGACAAATAGAGAAACTACCCAGTGGTAGTACTCAAATAAACAGTTCAATTTACAATGTCACGAGGCCATCTTCTTTTCAGGCGCCTGGGAGGATTATCAGAAATTGAAGAGGTTGAGAGTGGTAGTGAGTTTGAGTGGTAATGAAGTTTGTCATGAAAAGATTGATATCGGATTTGGGCCAAATCAGCAACGGACGGGACATCAAGGTCATTATGGATTACTTTTTTCGTAACAAAGTGCGGAGCATTGAGGAATTTACGAAAGATTTTGGATTGTAAGGATTGAGTACGAGGGGAATTCGATGGCTTAGTGGAGCCCCAAAGCTCCTGAAGGGTCTAATGATTGTCATCTATGGGTCTTTTGTGTATATGAGTGAGCTGTTTCTTGTTTCAGTCTAGTATGAGGATTCCAAGTTAAGCGTTTGTCAAGGTGTAGTCCTAAGTAGCTATTATCTCATTTTGGACAAAATTCGAACTAACCATTTACTCACAGCGGCTGGAGATACAACCTTAGAAACGACCATCCATTATTTTTTGTTCTACCATATGGCAAGAACCCCAAAAAAACAAAAAAAAAAAAAAAACGAAATTGGTAATGCCCTAACCGGAACCTAGTTTCTAGTTAGGCTTCTTTGAAGCTTTCAGTCATAACTGTTGGTATTAAGTCGTTCATGAATATTTAAAATTACCTTATTTTAATCTTGACGAATAAAATAAAATAATATTGTTTATTATTTCTAAACAGTGATTTTTTATAAGAATTTGTGGTATGTTTTTAAAGATCCAAGTAATTATTACAAACACTGAAAATTTTCTCTATCTCCATAAGTGGGGTTTTGATGCATTAATTGGTCGCCATCTTGAAACAAAATTAATATGTTTTTCATACTCTACATACTTCTACTTTTCAAAAATAAATTGGTAAAAAATTAGCTTTAAAATGAGATAAACAAAAGTGAACCTAACAAAATGCTTGTTGTTGGAATATAGCAATAATAAAATTAATAAAAATAGAATGAATAAACAAATCGTTTAATTATTTTTTATTTAGTTTTTTTTAATTATTATTAGTCTCTATGTTGGATTTGAAATTTTTTCTTAATTTAATAATTTGAAATGAAAAATCTTTTTTCTTCAGTATCATACTATAAAGTAAAGGCGATCGACATAGTTGATTGAAATTGGGTACAAAAAAAAAATTGTTCCAAGAAATTGGCACATTTTTTCTCCAATTTTTTACTTTCAGCAGTAACAAATTTTACATCGTTTTAAAGAAAAAAAATAGTTTCACAAAATTTAAAAACAGCACCGGAATATGACGAATTTTATAGCAGCTACAGCGTTTTAAAGAGTATAGCATGCGGCGGCGGATAGACAAATTTTGTATTACAACCCAAATTCTACGTGTCTTGGAACGTGAATAGTAAAAGTTTGAGGTAGGGTTAACAACTATTTTTTTTTGTTCAATTCCATAGCTTTCAAAAAAATTATTAACCAATAAAAAACATGATTTGAATAATTTGATGTCTTGTGGAGGTTACTATTTCGGTAAATAACTCTTTTTCCTTTAAAAATGATAACAAAAACTGATGCTCCAATTCTGTGTAGCGTATTAGAAGAGTTTCAAAGAGTCGGGATAACTGTATTCAGCTACAAGAATATCAAGTAAAAGTATCAGATAAAGAAAAGTATCAGTATCACTTGTATTCATAGGTGTAACGAGGGGGGGGGGTTATTGGGGATGTAACTCCCTCATTGCTTAGAAGAAATTAAAAAAAAAAAATTGTAACAATTAAAAAAAAATAAAACTTTGAAGGATTTTACTTTTTCAAAGTTATTATTGTGGGATTACAGAAGTAAGGGTCAATAATGAAAAAACAAAACAAAGAAAGTGCAAATACAGTTATTTTAATGAATAAAAAGTACGCTTATATGACAAACCAAAACGTAATACTGTTTATTTACAAGTAATTATATTATTATAGCGGCAGTAGTGGCATCTAGTGGCAACAATAAGATCGCAAATGTGAGAAGAACAGTTTAGACAATTCTTAGAATCTAGAAGTAAAGTCTGGATGGGTCTATAAAGTTCCCTATGCAATTAATTATAGTAAGCTATTGTAACCAATAAATAGAGTTACTTGTATTTAAAAGCTACTTCTTGATTGCCCTTCCAAAAATAACATTTATAAAAAATTATAATCTATTTTTTTAATTTGAAGCTACATGATTATATTATAATATATATTATGCCTATATTACAAGACATCTGTTTTGAAGGGAGTTATATGTTGGGAGGTTGACTAGTGGGGGTTAATCCCCCCAATGAGTCAACTCTAGTTACGCCAATGCTTGTATTCAGATACAGGAAAATCCAGTATCTATCCATGACTACCTTCTGCCCAGTTGTTCAATATGTTTTCTCTCTGTTTTATTCATGTTTGTTGTTCTATATCAGGGGTTCCCAAACTTTTTTGTACCACGCCCCCCTTTTGTTGAAATGGAAGATTCTCATGCCCCCCCCCATAACAATAAATTGTGTGGGCCTAGGAACAAAACAATAACAAATAAGTATTACATTGAAAACAAAACATTTATTTATGCTGGCATAAGGTACAGCAATATCAGTTTTCATAAAATACAAAAATTATTAATAAGAGAAAAATAGATTAGGTTGGTTAGTGAGATGGATGGGCTTCCATTTTTCTTACTAGTATGCCCTATTCGTGGCTGAGTTTTAGCAGGTGTCCAACGCAAGTCACTAGCAACATCAAGTTTATTCCGATACTTTGTTTTCATCGCCACAAGTGTTGAAAAAGGCAAATATAAACGAAGAGCTTCACGTGATACTTACACTTGGATACACTTCGAAATATTTTAACCAAAATGAAGGTTTGTCCTTTATATCAAAGTGGTCAATTTTCTAAACATCATGGTTAATTTAGAAGTTTAGAAACACTACTTAAATTTAATTTAATGTTCAACTTGTCTCGCGCCCAGTTTGGGAACCGCTGTTCTATATGGTCCTTACTTCTAAAGTTACTATTGTGTTGTATAAAAGATAGCTAAGATATAATTAAGATTTAGTGAGCATAAAACATGGCCCTAAGTTAATATAATAAGCATTCCATAACTTAACATAATAAGACGGAAGTTGTAGAAAGTAGGAAGCCGACCGCTTGGGATGGCTTCAGTGCTCGTGGACATCTGGAGCGGCAAGTTTACCCCGCATCCTCTAATCTTCCGCTCTTTGTAGTGTCCTCTATTGTAAGTCCTGGGAATCCTATGTAGTTCAGTTATACTCCGCGCTTAATATCTTGTAGTCTAGGGATCCTCCTGGGGTTCACCTAGACTCTGTAATTTGGGGTAAAACCTGGCTAGATCGAGGACAAATCATCCACAACCGTTCTCATAGAAACCATTTACTGAATACAATACTACCACTAGATTTAAAAAAAAAAATTTTTCTTCATTATTTGTTGTCGCATTTTGTATTATATGGCTATTTTACAGCTATGCTTTGTTATTAACGTGGAAGAAAGTGATCCGGGTAGAGGTCTATGAATTTCTCGTAGAATTGGAGAAAACTAGTAGCCAACGTTTCGACCTACTTTGTAGGTCTTCTTCCGGGCTATATGCAAAATACAGACAATTAAGAATAAAAATGGTACAAATATATTAAAACATAGTAAGTATAAATAAACAAAAGTATGGTGAATACAGGCAATTGGAAATAAAAATTGCACAGCAATGTAAATATAAAGGTTAAAATGTATGAGTGTATAGTATAAACAACGAAGTGCCAGAAAGGTAGTAAAATACATAATGAAGAATAAAATAATAATAAAACAGATATTGTTGAAAAATAAAAAAATAAGGTAATAAAGATAAAAAATAAAAACTGAATATAAAATGGGAATGTAAAAATGATACGGGTAAATGAAGAAAATGATAAGAAATACAGTAAGAAATGAAATTGTAAAATTATAAAAAAATCTAGAAGAAAAAAAAAATTTTTTTTATAGAAAATACAGTATTAATATTGATAAGTAAAAAGAGACTTAAGTGTCAAGACATACATGTAAAGACTATTAATTACATAAAAGAAAATACAGTATGTTTTAAATAAAGTAAGTAATAATAAAGTGATAATACAATTAGGCTATATTGGACTAAAATACATGTAAAAAGGCAAAGATATGTGGAATAGTAAAGATATAATTAAAAATAAAAATACACGTTATTCACGTTTGGTTCCAGTTGCTTTGAGGAAACAACAGATAAAATCATATGCAGTGAGCCATGTATACCTACATCCAGACAATCATTGATTTTTATTTAGGGAAAATACTATAAAATTACAATCGTAAAATAAAAACTTAATGTAATTATGTGTAAGATATACCTCAAAGCATATCTGCACGCTTTCACAATCAAGATTTGAATTAAAGTTCTCAAACTTCCGTTAATAATTTTATTATTATCTTATTGTTTTCCGTTAATTGCTGTACCAATTCATTAAAAAAAAAACTGTACCAATAAAATCCAATAAGGGTTCATTACATGGTAGAGACTCCTGGTAGGAGGTAACTAGTCCGAAATCACGCTCAACTGTCGGGATTTTCCTCAATTTTAGATAATTATAGAGGCTGGGTGAGCCCCAGTACGGTTCTCAGATCTCACAAGACTATTGACAGATAATAATTTGAATCCGGAACCTTCGAGATTACAACTCTATCTATTGAGCTACCCCGCTTCTTATTTGTTGCATTTATAATAAAAGAAATTATTATTTATTAACTATGCTAAATACATTGTATAATATTCAATATGTTATATATACATAAAGTTACTACTTACGTCCTGATGTCTTCACATTAAATATTGACTACATCCCTTTAATATCTGAATCAGTGTTTCAGTTTCATAAAAATTTTAGTCAACACCTGTAACTATAAGTTAAATATGACAACAGTTAAATATCGTGTTTGATAACCCGAATTCGATTATATATAAGAAAAAATTTGCTTCCGAATCGGTCGATCAGATTAAACACCATCTTCGAATCGAATTCCCAAAGACACCGGAAGGTAAAATAGCGAATTATAAGACGATAGCGTGAAATTTTGAATAGTGGTTGATGCATGGAAACCGACATGACGCAAGACACTGGAGGACTACCGTCCCCACCCTTATGGAAGTAATACCAAAATAAATCCAGGAAACGGAAGCTACTTCGGGGGTGTTCTGTTAACGAAGGGAGGGATATTTGTCACTGTCAACGCTGGGGTTCCGGCTATTGTTAGCTCCTACGATTTTTTTCTGATCGAGGGAAATTATGTGATACCTTTGTATTTTACTTACCTGTTCTAGTAAGTTTAAAAATCTATTTTTGTCTATTATATAAAAAAAAAATCCAACATGTAATACTGCTTACTCTTGACATGGACTATCTAAGACGTAGAATCTACGGCATCTCGAGGCTTCAACTCATACCCAACAGTGTTAAAAGAGAGACTACAGGGTAGGAGAAGAATATATTATATGAAATAGAGATCAGGAGGCTTCAATGGTTTGACCATCTGATTGGAATGAGAGACAATAGATGACCAAAGAAGCTCTTCCTATATAAACCAGATTATGGAAGAAAGAGCGGAAGACCGAGGAAGACATGGATGGAGAATGTGAGAGAAGGAATGACAGCATGAGGGATTCGAGAGAAAGATGAAGAATGGGCTGATAGGAAGAATTGGTGGGACAAGATTTTGGGTAGTTGTTTTTAAGAAAAAGACAACCTTGCTCTCTCTCCCCCACACCACACCTTCAATCCTTCCGTCTTTATGTTGTTAATCTCTTTTTTATTTTTTATACATTTAACGTCACTTAATGCTGCAATGCCTAATCGGATGATACTACAGTGGGAGTCCTAAATTTTGTCTATACAAGTATAATTAGTGTATGGATGTTAAGCGAAAAACGCAATTCTACGTCCCTTCTGAAAGACGGCATAATCAAGGATTTTAACTCCCATTTAAAAATTCAAAGTCTTTATGGATTACTTTACTCCTAACAAGTTAGGAGTATTGATGTTTTACGAAGGATTTTGGATTGTAAGGTTTGGATACGAGAGGAATTCGATGGCGTAGTAGAGCCCCAAAGCTCTACTCCGTAAGTCCAAATAGATCTTATAATAGTCATGTATAGGAGTTTTGTGTAATTAAATGGAACCTTTGGGGATTAGTCTAGTAAGTGGGATAAAATATAAAATAATTTTTTACTTTTTAGTTAGCAATTTATCGGCCGTAATAATAAAAATTATTAGTAGAGAACTTAATAATCTTTATTATTGTTTTAAATATAAAGTCTAAGCTCCCGGTTAAGTACAAAATACTTAATATACCTATTATATATATAAGGCCTATTGAACGGAGTAGAGCTTTGGGACTCCATCGAGCCATCGAATTCCTCTTGAATCCAACCCTTACAGTACAAAATTCTCTCTAAAATCTTCATTGCCGAGGCTAATTGATCAATCAATTATTACGTCGTTAAGAAGAATGTCATAAATGACTTCAATTTGTTGCTGATTTGGCCCGAATCCGATTTTAATCCTTTCATGAAAAACTTTATTCCCACCCTAACACACTAGTTTCAAACCTAGCTACTTCTTCAATTCCCGATAATCCTTCGAGCCATCTGAAAAGAAGATGCCCTCGTGACTTATTTAACTACTACCATTGGGTAACTTCACAACTTGCCTTTATCTCTTGATATCATGTGTCATTCATTCTATTTACTTGCATTATTATTATCACAGTTGTAAATTTTAATTAATAAATTAAAAAAAAAATATATATATAAAGAAAACAGTTATGGTTTCTTGTACATATTTAATATTTATAGTCCCTATACTCCTGAAGTATTGCACCATTATGTTAAAAAAAAATACGAAGTGAAACCTTGTAGAAAGTATTGGGATGAAAGTGGACAGTCAAGAACTGGGCAGAGGGCAGCAAGTTATTGCCTTTCAGCTTCTTCATACTTATTTTTTTCTTACCATTAAGAAATATATTAGGTAATATATTCTCTACAAAAAGTTTAGTTTGCTTCAGCAAAACTAGCTTAAACAAAAACATTCCCTCCTTTTTTAACCTGTACCGCTACAACCCATGAAGGACATGATAGACACTGTGGTGTTTCGAAGACAGGTTATGCAGGGAGGTGATTTGTCCGAGATCATGCTCAGCTTCCCCCCCCCAATTTAGGGTACCATCTTAATAGAGGCTGGGTGAGCCGCAGAAGAGCTGCACAATCCACAATATATGGATGTTAAAAATTAAATAATGTATCTGCCACAGCAGTATTTGTACTCAGAACCTGCATCATAGCAACTCTACATAGGAAGCTACCCGGCTCCATACTCAGTTGAATGATATTATTAATATGTGTTTACAATTATAATACTTTCGGCTTATTATACACACATTGTCTCTGCCATAGAATAATCATTGAATAATTAAAAAAAAAATTTACCGGCCCTTAAATACAACTTTTTTTTTAAAGATTAATTTATTGATATTTACAATTGTAATAATATTACAACAAGTCAATTTGCTGATATGAACAAATGACATGAAAACAAAAAACACTTGTGGAGAAACTACCAATCGGTATATGGGATATTAATCATTATGGATGAGTTTGTTTGTGACATAATAAGGAGAATTGAGGATTTTACGAAGGATTAAAGATTGTAAGGATTGGATATTTGATGACTTAGATGGTTTAGTAGAGCCCCAAAGCTCAACTCCGTTTGTCCAAATAGGTCTGATAACTGTCATGTAAATGAGTCTTTTGTAATTAATTGGGAGCTTAGAACGTTTGTCCAGTAAATGTTGAAGTAGGCCAAAACGTCGAGCAGTTTCTTGTCTTTTCAGTCTTGTATGAGAAATATACCTTACATCAATTATTTATTTGATACAAATGCGTTAATCAGAAACAATTATTAATAATAATAATTCCGTTTAGGGAACCCAGAAGGCTCGATGCATATATCACCAGCCATTGATTACAAACTCTCGTCCACGGACCACCCTCCGATGCTTAGTAGTCAGCACATAGCTTACTTAATTTTTAGGTATTCGTTTGTTTATCAATACAATAACTTTACAAGCCCATCTTAATCTTCGCAACAAAGTCGAGTTGTTCGTGCATCGTCTTGGAGCAAGGCTGCTGTCCCTATTTGATGACTATTTAATAGTTGCTATGAAATTTGCTGCACTTTGTCTTTTATAACGTGATTTTCTCGTGATATGTTTTCTGAAGGTGCTGGAATATGCAAAGCGTCAACTGGTTTTTTTTGTTCCAGTATTTTGGAGACATAGCTTTTGGGGATTTTTTCTATTGAATTCTACTTATAGATTTTATTAAAAGTTGTTTACCTTTAACCTTCAAAAAGTCTTAACCTGTAATCTTCCCTTGTTTACAGTAGCCAACTAAATCTTATTAGTTTTTAAATATACCGCCAGAGCTAATACTGAGAACTTGAAGGCTAGATTTCAGTGTATTATTTAAACACTAAATCTTCTATTTTTTTTATTATTACATCCTTTTTTGTATTAAGTATCACTTTCTGCCCTCATTTAAGAAACTTTCGTCCTAAAATATTGGACTCAATTAGACGGGAGCACCATTTTCTCCTGACTCCCCATGGAATATTAACTCTGAACTCATTTACTTCTTTCTCGGTCATACCACGTAGCCCTCTTTAGCTCCACTCTTTTCTTTCCCCGTTCTGTTTTAGCCTGTTAAAACTAACCATGAAAGAATGGAGGACGTTCGGCATTCTCTGGCAATTAAGTATCCCCTTTTTCCACGTTTTCTTTTTTCTGATAAAAAATAAATAATCACGGTTATATTGAATGAATATAATGAATTGACGAATACTAATAGTTATAAATACTATGCTAATATGCTTATTTAAATATTATAGGGAATAACCTTATAGTGCGCGCTCACCTGTGGTGTAGTGGTTAGCATAGCAACCTTAGCCGGTTCGTAGCCCTGCAGTTGGCTTTTAATGAGAGTTAAAATCCTTGGTTATGGTGTCCTTCGAAAGGGACTTCAAATGAGAGTCCCAAGCCTGTGTCAGGTAATCGTTAAATATCCCTATTCTAATCATACCTGGACTGAAAAAATTTAGGACTCCCACTGTAGTATCAAACAAATAAAGGAACAGTCTGTTAGTTTTTAAATGTTGTACAACATATTTCAACATACAGAAGATCAAGTATATGCGAATAGGAGGAACCCAAGAAAAAGAGGATTATTTCGAAGTTGGTCAGAACCGATTCGATTGCGTTGAAAGCTTCGCCTACTTAGGGACAGAAATTAATTCACAAAATGACATGTCTCAGGAGGTAAGAGGAATAGTTAATTCTGCTAATAGGTGCTATTATAGCCTAAGGAAGCAACTAACTAGCAGATTCCTCTCTGGGCAGACAATGCTGCTGATCTACAAAACCCTGATTACTCACATATGGCTCAGAGGCCTGGGCTCTAACAAAGGCAGAAGAGAAAAGGCTGTTAATCTTCGAGAGGACACTCCTGAGGAAGATGTTCGGACCAATAAAAGTGGGAGGAATATGGAGAAGGCGATACAGCAGAGATATATACGACCTCTATAAGACCTCGGATGTTGTCAGGTCAATCAAACTTGGCCGACTGCGATGGGCAGGTAACGTGGCACAGATGGAGGACACTCGGATTCCCAAGAAGATTCTCACAGAGGGAATCCATGGCACACGGAGAGTAGGGAGACCAAACGTGAGGTGGGTGGAAGTGTAGCGGAGGATGGACGTACCCTTCTTAATTCTAGAAGCTGGAGGGATGCTGCGCAGGATAGAGCTGATTGGCGGAGAATGCTGGAGGCGGCCCTGACTCGGTGACGGGTTGTTGCGCCGGATATAATTATTATTACAGCATATTTACATATAACAAATATAAAATAATTTTTCTCTGAAGTACTTCAGTCCAGTACTTCAGTAGTACCAGTAGGCCAGTACTTTTTCCAAGCCAACAGTCCTGCAGAAAAATGATTGGTCGAGTTCGCTCTAAAAACTGTACAAACTCTACAGAGATAGTGTGAGCCTCTGGAGGGTCTCCAGATCCCATAGTGTCGATCTATCGCTGAAAACAGAATACATAATTGGCTACTTCTAGCCGGTCTCGAAACCGTAAACTACAGATGACAGAACGATGCCTTTAGATACTGAGCTACGCCAGTTCCATTTAATACCACAAAATAATTTACCCCTAGTATAATGTACTTCTATAGTAAATTTCATCAATCTGCTACCTTTTTTTTTTATATACAACGCCATTGCGTTTCAAGACGGTATGAGATAAAAAAACTACTTCTGTCCGCTTTTCATAGAACAGAGATAAAACGAGTGCCACATTTTATTGTTTTAAACCGTAATAATTGTTTGGCAACATTCAAATGATATTTGGATTCATGATACATAATGCCAGACTTTCTAACATTTGATTGCTAATGATCCAATTCTGATTAACATTGAGTACGTCTTTATTAACTTTAACTAATTATTTTTTTTAGATTAATTTATTGATATTTACAACTGTAATAATATTACATCAAGTAAATTTGCTGGTATGAACAAATGAAATGAAAACCTAAAACACTTGTAGAGAAACTACCCATGAGTAGCACTCCAATAAAGTTGTATAGTAGAAGGTCTCCGGGCCATCTTCTTTTCAGACGCCTCGGAGAGGGTTAACAGGGACAGTATGGGAAACAAGTTGAGAGACTAGGGGATTCAAGAATGTATGCAGCTTGTCATGGAAGGATAAATAACTAGTTTGGGCCAAATCAGCAACATATGGGATATTAAGATCATGATGGATGAGTTTGTTTGTGACATAATAAGGAGCATTGAGGATTTTACGAAGGATTTTGGATTGTAAGGATCGGATACGAGATGAATTGGATGGTTTAGTAGAGCTGTCATGTAAATGAGTATTTTGTAATCAATTGGGAGCATAGAGCGTTTGTCCAGTAAATGTTGAAGTAGGCGAAAACGTCGAGCTGTTTCTTGCCTTTTCAGTCTTGTATGAGGAACTAATTAATTAAAACCTTATATATGAACTTCTTTTGCAGATATATTTCTTTATAATGCAAGAAGCATTCTTTCAACGGAAAATACCGCCTTATAACAAATGTCCAATATAGCTAGAACCCCAGAACATAGCGATGATATAATTCAGTATACAATGAAATAAGCAGGGGCGTGATGAGGCTAGCGGCCCGCTAATGGAGGAAACTCCGTTAGGCTAAGTATATGGAATTATTGAAATTGTTCCGCCCCGCTACCTTTCTCTCTTTCATCTTCCCCACTTCCTCTTCGGGGCGATGAGGTGTAATACCGTCTCTCATAGAACGGTTTTATTACAGTAATAAATTTCGGTATGACTATATAATACCGTAAAGGGAGTAGTACAGCTAGGCGAACGCCTTCCATTTTCGAATAGAAGGTACTTTTCTCTTATACGGACGCCATCAACGATAATGAAATTGCATACAGCAATATTCGATTAATTTTATGTTTTCCATTTAATTCATACACTTGTGAGATCTTACGTAAACAGAGATCGAAGTGGTATCATTCTTCCCAAAAAAGTTATATTGCTTCGGAAGAAGTATTGTAAAGGTCACAAATATGAATTATGTTTTCAAACAATGACTTATACATGATACATGAGTAGTTACAGAATTGCGGTTTAAGAGTTGGAACTTGGCTTGATGCGACAAGATTATCTATTAAGTCAATGCCATAAGATATTTATTCCTGGTGTAAGGATATAAATCTTCTGTTAAATTTTGTTCAGAAGAACTAATCGTGTCATAAAAGGCCAGGGTGGCCGATGTGTTTGAGTTGATGTAGTTGCTATTGGATCGAGACAAATCGGAAAAGGAAAAATAAGAGAACATATGACGGTAGAAATTTAAGAAAATATTTGATACTAGCTTTTGCCCGCGGCTTCACTCGCAAGGAATTTGGTCTGCAACATAAAGTTTCGGGAAAGATCATTTAAAATAAATAGTTTAATTATTTTTTTTAAACATAAGTTACTCGTGCATCCAAAATTTCAGATGTCTAACTTAAAAACTGACGGATTCTATACAACCTTCGAACCTCTATTATATTAAAGGGGAAACCCTTGGGGTGGATTATCCAAATTTCTTTCTTAAACTATACAAAGAATCTATCTACAAATTTCAATATGCTAAGTTCCTGATTTGCCTTTAATTATGGACTATAACAGGGGGACATATGCCCCCGTGCCCCCACATAAATCTGGCCTTGCTGTAGCCCATGATGTATAATCTATTTTACTCAATAATTTTCATCCAAATCCGTTCAGTAGTTTTTGCGTGAATGAGTAACAAACATAAATACAAACATTCGCATTTATAATATTAGTAGGATATCAAAACAATAATTTCTCTAATGTTCTTTCTGTTACTTTAACCACTATTATCATGTGATTTGCCTTCAATTATGTACTATAATGGATTTTCCACAGTACCTAAAAAAATATCGGGGGGGAGGGGAGCACATGCCACCGTGCGCCCTCCCCTCTAAATCCGCCCTTGCTATAGCCTATGTGTTATTCTGATGTATAACCTATATTACTGTCAAGTTTCATCCGAATCCGTTCAGTAATTTTTGCGTGAAAGAGAGACAAACATACAAACTTTCACATTTATAATATTAGTAAGATTATAGCCATAGATTGGTCTGTGAACTTTTTCTAGCAAAAAAACACATGAGGTAGTGAGAGATTTAAACGACATATAAATAATTTTTTGAACAGATTAAGCCATTTTTTTTAAAATAAAAAAAATGGAAGGCTTTTCTATAAAAGGTTCTGCGAATTGTCTTTGATACCTTTAGCTTGTTAAATTTTGAAATTTGTCAAAAGATTTGAATTAAAAATAAATGCCAGGGGGTCCCGAATATCATACTCAAAGAAATTTTGAGTTGCTACCAGAATAGATGGATGCAGAATGAAATATTGAACTTTGTTCGTGGTCTACTGTTCTCTGAACTGCTAGTAAATTAGTTTAGTTGACTTAATAATAGGACTAGTTCTCAATATATTTGTTGACTGTAGAGCGCTAAATTGTTGTCCTGTAGGTTCCGGATTCAAATCTGGCTGTGGCAGATAATTTATTTAATCTGTTAAAAGCTGGGAATGGACCCTTGGGATCTGCAGGTCCTCCATGGGGTTCAACCAGCTTCTATAAAGTGGTTACTGTTTAGTGATCTAGAACCAGCTGTTGTGAGCTATCAACCTGCACAAGCGTTGTCCTAGAAACAGTACAGTCTCCACCATTTACTAAATCTAAGACACTTCATGGATTATAGTAGTACAGGCTTTATTTTGTAATGTTTAATAGAAGTTCATCAATTTCTACGACATTCAAGAATATATGTTTACATTTTGTCACTTATACATATCTATATTTTTGTTGTTGTAGGATGCCGATTTCCGGGTGCGCCGGCGCACTCTGCGGTAGACTTCACCAACAGCAGCCTCGTCCCTGGGACTGTAGCGAGCTACAGCTGCGAGAGAGGATTCGAGCTCTTGGGCCCTTCAAGGAGGGTATGCTCGTCTTCTGGCTTCTGGACGCCCGAGGGGGTCCCCTTCTGTGGTAAGTAGTTATAAACATTAGATATATAAATAGATTTTGTTTAAAATATAAAGTTCAAAGAATCTATGGAAAACACTGAATAAATAAACAGTTAGTTAATCATTCTTAAGTTCAAATGATACTTAATAGACCTCTGTCTAAGAAATCATTTCTTTGACTTCCACCCGGATCATTTTCTTCCCTTTAATTTCTAATATAAGCAAAAAGAAATATTTTTCAACCCAGAAATAGTGTTGGTTTTGTTGCATAAGGTTTAAAAAACTAGGAAAGTAAGTAATTAAGGATATCTTCCGAATATAACAAGTAAGCCTATGACCGGTTATTCATAAAAAACTTTATGAATAACCAACGGAATTCCTGGCTGAATAAACAACTGTGGTAAAAGGGTGGAACGGCTTTCACTGCCGATAAAGGTACGGATGATGATAAGGCGAGAAACGCGCGCGACGTAGGCGCGATAAGATGTAGGTTGGGCGCGGCCGACGTAGCGAAGACAATGGAGGCCGAATTTCTGCGCGTTGGTGACCTGCTTTGGTGACCCTCAGGACACCTAAAGAATAAAATAAAAGGCACTGGATACCGGAAGTACCGCAACAAGGAACAGTTAGGGTTAGAGAAATGTCTTACGTTGACAGGCTTGCTTAATAGTACTTATCTCATATAATTCTACTCATTTCCTTTTTTGCATTAATATTATTATTATTATTTTGCACTTAAAATAAATCGTATCTCTTTATGAACCGAACAGAAAATAAATGTAAAAGATCGAGTTTTGTGGGTGATGAATGCTCGATATTTCAATAATTAAGTTATCGTAATTTTTTTAAATTTTTATATTTAATAAAAGATTACAACTTAAGGCATTTTTATAAAATCGGTAATTTAAGGATTAAACATTTCTAGTAAGCATAAGACATTACTTGTTTTGTCATTCTTTATAGCTTTCTTATAAAACTTTACTGACCGACATTTGCAATACATAGTTATCTTGTCTTCAAATGCATAATTAGAAATCTCCTTTTCTTTTTTAATTTTCAGTATAAGTGAGGCTGCCATCCTAATCCATTGAAATATTTCTAACCTCTCCATGATGAACTTTCTCTGATTCCGGTAATTACTGTTCCCTTATTATATTTTCGAACAATAGCCCTTGTCTGCAAACTTTTCATTAGCTCAAATGAACTCTCACTATTTTCTCCGCATTTAACCTCTTTTATTATAGTTTCGCTATAAATGGGCTCTGTAAGGTCTGTCCTGTTCCCATGTAGGTCGTCTGAGATAGGATATCTTCTTCTTGTTCACTTTGACTCATGGTAGGACATCCGATGTGCTCACTATGAATTCAGTGAGCAGTTCTCGAGTCGTTAATTTTGTTCTACAAAAGCAGTTCAATAGTACAATTTAATCCTTGAAAATTTTATTTATATATCTATAAATATATCTTGTTATTTTTCGTTTTCCCAATCTGCTGGTGTTTCTCAAGGTACTGATGATACATGTGTATTATCAGTCAGCACAAATCCAGTTATTGTATCCCAAAGCCTCCAATCCCAAATCACTGATATTGAAGAATATGCAGAATTAAATTAAATTCTCAAAAATCGCATCAAATCACTTTTACCTTACGTCGTAAACCAATGACTTCCTGCCTTCAGTATCCTTTAATAATATCCCACTGGTGCCTATAGAACAGACCGATACTTAGGTTTGCATCTCGACAAACGATTAACCTGGAATCCTCATACAAGACTGAAAAGACAAGATACCGCTCGACGTTTCAGACTACTTCAACACTTACTAGACAAACGCTCTAAGCTCCCAATGAATTACAAAAGACTCATCTACATGACCATCATATGACCTATTTGGACTTACGGAGTAGTGCTTTGGCTAAAGCATAACTATGACTAAGTCATCGAATTCCTCTCGTACCTAATCCATACAATCCAAAATCCTTCGTCAATGCTCAAGTCCTCAATGCTCCTTATTTTGTTAAGTATAAATTCATCCATAATGACCTTAATGTCCCTTTTGTTGCTGATTTGGCTCGAGTCCGCTATCTATCCTTTCATAACAAACTTCATTTCCACTCACACCCTCTAGTTTCTAACCTAGCTTCCTCTTCAATTCCCGACAACACTCCGAGGCGTCTGAAAAGAATATGGCCACGTGACCTTCTTAGTTGAACTTGTGGTTTGAGTACTACCAGTGGTTAGTTTCGCTACTTGTCATTATCTCATGTCATTATGTATCACTTAGCCTATTTACTTGTTGTACTATTGTAATACAGTTGTAAATATCAATAAATAAAAAAATAAAGATAAAAGTCATTTTTCGGTCGCAATTGAACTTAGCTTGCTCCTTGGGTCCAGAAATCGTAGACAAAATGAGAAGAAAAATTGAACGTGCCTCAGAAGATGATGATGATTTTGACGAAGAATGGGGGCTCCTAAGAATTTTCAATCAATGTGTGGACAGTGGACGCTTCTCTAGAAAGTGGAAGATCACTGACTTGTGACTTTATACAACAGTAGAGAGAGGCAATTCATATGCCTTCTCCATACTCTGGAGTAATCCTTTCAAAAGGAAAACTTTTACTTCAGATGTTATCATACAAATATCTTATATCATATCATAAAGTGCCCAACCAAAAGAAATAGATTTTCCCTTTTATCAGTGATTTTCAAACACAACCCCAATTAATCGTCTAATCGCAAACCTAAGCATTAACTTTTATAGTGATTATCATTTTTTAAAAATGGGAGCAGGGTAGCTCACCGTTTACAGCGCTCAGTTGGTTTACTGTACAGTAAACCAACATAGCGCTTACATAAGTTCCTGGTGTGGCAGATAAGTGATTAAATCTGTTAACACAATTCCCTCCTAGGGCTTACCCAGCCTCTATAAAGTGGGTACCTTTATTGGCCAAAATCCTGCGGGTTGAGCTTGATCTCTGACAAATCTCCTACATTCATGGGTTTCAATATTAAAGATTTTCTCAATTTTTTGAAAAACTTAATTTCTATCTTCAGGTATATTTCGCTGCCTGTCAATTTAAGCAAATTATTGTATGACTAATAACTTCATTTACGACGATCATTGCAACTTAAATGCCATAGTTCTGACTTAATGGAATATTTCTTATGGGATGCCAAAGTGCAATGCGCCGTTTCCTGGTCTATTTTCAATTATTTGTCTCGCATCAACGGCCTCTGCTCATTTTATGAATTCAAAGATTTATTCCCTGAGGTCTCTTTTTCCTTCCTGTTTTTTTTTTAATTTATTGATATTTACAACTGTAATAATATTACATCAAGTAAATTTGCTGATATGAACAAATGACATGAAAACAAAAAAACACTTGTGGAGAAACTACCCATCCGTAGCACTCCAATAAAGTTCTATAGTAGAAGGTCTCGAGGCCATCTTCTTTTCAGACCCGCCTCGGAGGGTTATCAGGAATAGTATAGGAAGCAAGTTGAGAGACTAGCGGATTCAAGTGTGTATGGAGCTTTCATGGAAGGATAGTTTGGGCCAAATCAGCAACATAGGGGATATTAAGATCATGATGGATGAGTTTGTTTGTGACATAATAAGGAGCAGTGAGCATTTTACGAATGGTTTTGGATTGTAAGGATTGGATACGAGATGAATTGGATGGTTTAGTAGAGCCCCAAAGCTCAACCGCATATGTCCAAATAGGTTTGATAACTGTCATGTAAATGAGTCTTTTGTAATTAATTGGGGGCTTAGAACGGTTGTCCAGTGAATGTTGAAGTAGGCGAAAACGTCGAGCAGTTTCTTGTCTTTTCAGTCTTGTATGATTTTCCTTCTTAGTCATTGGAATATAGCTCCACTTCCGCCATTGGCTGTTTCTTACCTGTAGCCCTCGAAAGGGTCCCTCATCAGGTATTATCACCCAGAGGCCGCTTTTTTTAAAGAGGTGTTATTCCAATCCCTACCCTTCTCAAGTTCGGCTAGGAACCTTCCATGGTAGAGTTACTTCAGTTAAAATATAAATCTTCAAATGTTGCCTAAATATTATTCAACGATGAACAAATTCGTACCATGCGTTTGTTTAAACTTATCTGTCTTATAGCATGAAATGGATAAAATTTCAGTGACAAATTATAAACTGAAACATAAAAAAATAACAAGTATGGGAACCCGGAAGTCCAATATCCAAGATCTGATAGCTATGGGCCTAAGTCTACGATAGAGCAAAAATTACAGTTTTTTTTTCTTTTATTCCTGTGAATGATTTGCGTTAAATAATTAAACAACTTAAATTTTTTTAAACATTTTTGGGGTCTGGTTAGCGCTTTTTGGCTCAGTGGTAGAGCGCTGAGTTACGATCCTGAGGGTTCCGGGTTCAAATCCGTGCGTGGCGGATAAATTATTTTAAATAATGGTATGAAATGGTTCGGTAGTGCAGTAATTGATTACACACACAAAAAAAATCTTATTAATATTGAAAAATAAAAATAGACCTTACATAAATGTTAAGACCGTGGAAAAAATTCCAACGAAAAGCCCTTAAGTCTCCAAACTAAAATAGAAATTATCTGTCCAATATTTCTCCTATAAGATAAGATACAAAGAAAAGACACGAACAAAAACAAAACGAATCATGAATAATGCACCCAAGAAGCATCCCACCACCTCCAAGGCTCAAATGCAACTAATGAACCATAAGGAAGGTTACTCGACCCCGGCTAGGTAAGTTTAGATAAAAACAGCTGATAAATATTCCAGAATTCGAAAATTCAACATACACTGATCAAACTTGTTGTGTAACTTTGTGTAAACTTGTTGTTGTGACATCGGTTGTGCTTTTTGTAGTTTGATGAGTGTATGTTGAATTTTCAAATTCTCCAGCTAACCTTATCTAGCCGGGGTCGAGTAACCTTCCTCATGGTTCATTAGAGCCTTGGATGTGGTGGAATGCTTCTTGGCTGCATTCATTATTCATGTTTTTTTTCTCTATCTACCCTGAGGATGCCTCAATATGCGAAATTTTGGACAGATATTTTCAATTTCTGTTTTAGTTTGGAGACTTAAGGGCTTTTCGTTGGAATTTTTTCCACGGAATTATTTTATAGCGCCAACGTTTCGGCCATCTTCAGGGCAACCAGTCCGAGGTGACGAGTCCTGGTTTATTATGGTTGCTAAAAAGCGGGAGCGGGGTGGCCAGTGGTATAGCACTGAGTTGCCATTCCGGAAATGCTGGTTCAAATCCCGCTGCAGGCCATGATTTTTCTTTTAGTCTGTTTGTAGCGGGAGATGGATCATATGAGATCTAGGACCCTCCTGGGGTCCACCCAGCCTCTATAAAATATTATTAAAATAGGGTACCCAAAATTAGGGGAAATATCTGGCGGTTGACCGTGAGCTAGGACAAGTCACCTCCTTGTTACCCCGTATGCCAGCAATGGCAGGTAGGGGGAAAGAAAAAAAAAAAGTCACCTCCTTGCAGAACCGTTGTCCATGAAACACTACAGTCCCTACCATGCACTGAACCCCAGACCCTTCATGGATTGTAGTGGTACAGGTTTTTTTTTAGATGTGACCTCTTGATACTCTTTTATTTACTCATAACCCTCTCTCTAGTAAGCAACTTAGGCAGGTAATTCGAAAGAATGTGGCTACCATTCCACAGGAAAAAAAATCTGGAAACAGTATTTTAGATCAGAAGAACGTGATGGAATCGGGCACAGTTAACCAAGACCTGAGGTATGGCCATAGTAACGCCTTCATAGCGCACACGAGGCAGTACAGTTAAGTAGATATATTGTATACTGCCCTTCGCGTTATACTTTTTTAAAACCTCCATCATGAGGTACTTTAAGAAACTGGGGTAATCTGCTTTATTTTGTAAAATAGGTAATAATAATAAAGATTGGGAGACCAGACAGCTCAATGCCGAAATCATCAATCTCTGGCATGTAAAATATATAAGTGCATACAATTCAGCTACTTTTTTCATCGAACACCTTTTTAGATGTCTATACTAATGTATGCTGTAATTTCATTTTTCTGAAATTTTTTCTTAAGAAGTTTACAATGAATTTTATTTTTCGTACGGTAACCCGAATAGGAAAATTGGATTAACTTTTTTTTGTTCCTAGATAACCTGTGTTTGAAATCTATAACAACTCACTATTCAACTGGGTTTAATTCACAAGTTTAATGGAGTAATATGTATATATAAAACCTGTAAAATAAACCTGGACCATCACAATCCCATGCATAGTCATGGGATCAGTACATTGTAGAGACTGTACTGTTTCTAGGACAACGGTTACGCAGAGAAATGCTTTGGCCGATGATAAAGTCATTAAGTGTACCCACTTTATAGAGGCGGTAATAGTACAATCATCAATAAATCACTACAATTAATGGCCTATGCGGATGATGTAGTAATTTTGGGAAGAAGCAGACAGGCAATCGAAGACGCATATATTAACTTGAAAATGGAGGCAGGGAGAGCCGGCTTTGAAATAAATATCAGCAAAAGCAAACTGATGATTGTAGAGAGAATGAGGCAGCAACAACCACCTTAATCTAGCCTAGACGGAGAAAACACTGAAATAGTGTCAATGTTTCCGTACCTGGGATCATTAATGACTAAAGAAGCCAGTGAAACAGAAGAGGTAAAAAGAAGGATTCTAGCAGGAAACAGGACGTACTATGTTCTTCGGCACCTAATAAAAAGCAACTTAATCTCTAGCAAAAATATGATTCAGGATGTACAAAACCCTAATTGTTGTTAGTTACGGCGGTGAATGTTGGGTAATGAACAAGATAAGCTGAGACAGGTTAGAGAGGAGGGTGCTGCGAGGAATGTTTGGTGGAGTTTTCGAGAACGGAGTGTGACGAAGTAGAAAGAACAAAGAAATATACGAAATCTGCAATGAAATTTCTTTGTCAAGTTTTATACGAATAAGCAGGCTGAGATGGCTTGGGCATCTCAACCAAATGAACGAAGACAGACAGGTGATGAAGGTATAGAAAGGAAAGATCTCGCCACTCGAGCAAAGTACCGACCAAGAGCTCGATGGAAGAAGGTGAAAGAGGACATGCGACAGGCGGGCATCCGTTTGGTGGAAGACAGAGCCCTCTGGCAACAAATGTTGAAGCAGGCCAAGGACGACTTAGGTCTGTAGCGCCAGGAGAAGAAGAAGACTTTATAGAGCCTGGATAAAATAAATTAATTCTTCTGCCACAGCCGGATTTGATCCCGGAAATTCAACACTTTTCACACCGCTACACTGGTCCTTAAAAAGGCAACATAAGGTCTGATCAATTATAAACATTTATTAATAGCTGTAAATGTTTATAATTGACCATTCTTTAATTCAAATCTTATTTAGATTTGAATTAAAGGAAACATGCACGTGAGTGTCTTCAAGTGTAACTGAGCACAATATAAGGTATTCGAAAAATATATTGGAACATTTACGGAAAATTGTAAAAATAAAAAATAAATGATCGGCAAATGTGGTTTTAGTTATACAGAATTCAAAAACCTAGACATCTATGGAGGTTTAACCGGCTAGAAACCATTCTTGGGTAGTTTAAGAGGCCGTTTGTTAAGTCAGATCTTATCTTTGGCGGGTTTAGGTATATGGAAATCCGGAGGGCCTCTTAGGACTTGGAGTTTCTTCAGAGATATTATTTCTTTAACAAATTTGTAATGATCAGTGATATAAGTAATTTTTATTTTTAAGGAACTTTAATAAATAGACATAAATCTCGTTTTTCTAATGTCCATATTTTATACTGACGTCATGTACATTTCGTACTATTCTTTGTAATTTGTTAACATTTCCGGCTTAAAAGCTAGTGTGTACTTTTAATTTACATTTGAAATAGGTATTCCATTAGCATGCGCTAGTATAAGAATAGAATAAGAACCGCTACTATATCCATAATTATTAAACCAGAAGAGTTAGTCTTTATGAAAATGAAAATGAAAAGAAAAGTGTTGCCTGGCGGGAGACAATGTGTCCCATTTAGCTTATTTTCAGAATCTCAATATAGAATAGAATATCAAAATAATTTTATTCTGGGATCAGTTACCTTAAAAGTAACAGATGTGTACAAAAATAATGGATTATGTATCTGGCCAAGAGCTTATGTAATTAAAACCATACAGTATTTACATAAGTACTTCAAAATAAATGTAAACTAAAAGGTATGTTCTGGTGAAGAAAAACAAAAATGAAAATCTCAAATAACAAGAATTAAGATGAAAAAACATAAATAAACGCACATCAAATATTTAAAAAATAATATTGCTATAAGTGAAGAAAAATTACAATAAGTTATTAGTTACTTCTAATGATGTATTAAAAATAACTGACGAGAGAACATCTGGGAATTTAGGAGATGTAGGAAAAAAGGGTTTGATTGTGGTGGATAAGGAAGAAGCATGGCGGATATCAGGAGGGAGTGAGTTCCAAAATGTGGTGAGACGTGCAAGAAAGGAACGCTCGAATGTTTTGGATCTGTGTGATCTAGTTCAAAGGTTCCAAAGGCGAGATCTTGTGCCAAAGGATTGAATAGAGTATTTGTATTGTAAGATACTATGGAGGTATGAGGCATGCTGTGAGTTGATGGATTGATATATGAATGAAGCGAGGAAATATTGTCTACGGACGGAGGGGAAGTTCCACTTTAACCCGCCATAGAGGTTGGACACATGAGACCTCCCCTGAGAATATAAGGTATTCCATGAACCATTAGGTGATACAGCAATTCCAAGCGTTGTGTGAAATCGTGAAAGGACATTTGGCGGGCGTCGGAGTTTGAAATGAAGAAAGCGGGATTCGATCCTCAACCCCTAATTGCCTCTTCCTATCTCCTCACAGCCACACCTGTTTTCACTTTCGGTTACGCCCTATCCGAAGTAACTTTGCGAGCGACGTGCTAGAATCAACTTGCATTACCGTTCCTCTATCATTACGACCGAATAATCAGATTTGAATTGGAGCCCTATTCATTAAGAGTGTAGGAAATATCTCAGGAATTATTGTAGAGAGAGTTACAATTTGCCTATGTCCAGTTTTGAATATTGAGCAACTGAAGTAAAATGATCGACCATTTAAATATTAAACACTGCACAAGTGACGGATTCTAGTTTAAATAAATCCATACTATATCATAAATCACTTAACAATAAAGGGGCCTGAAACATATTTCACGGAATATTGTAGCAGATAAATAAATACAGTTAAAGAAATTAATTTGACTCAAAGTAGACAATAAGTAAATCTATATATCCATCTTAGTCATAGCTGAAATACGATTTTGACGAAGATGAGTTCGCCTGAAAATATTCTAACTTTGGTTACTGAATGGTGTGTCAACTTTTGATTTTGTACATATTCTGTCTATCGATCATTATTGTTCATTGTCGATGAAACCAGGATGATCACCCAGAAAAGTTCTGACGTCGTTTCGTCAATACTTTCTTCACCTTTTCTCTATGTATTCTCTTCTAGTTCCATTTCGTACGAGTGTCCTTTTTTTACATAATAATCCACTTTTCTTCCAAAATTTGTTTTCCTTCTATTTTAGCTTAGCTAATCCATAGTTTGGTTGACTGGACTTTTTTAAGTAAGTAAGAATTGGTGAGTCTTGTAGGGGAAAATCCACTAACATAAAATTGCATTCGTCGTTTTGTAATTCTTCTTCAGTTAATTTTGGATCTAAACATTTTTTTTTTAACACGATTTTGCATTTTTCTTTCAGTATATTTTCCATCTTAATTCCCTAATTAAGAAAGTTGACCTGATGTTAAATTATTAATTCTATTACTAAATAAATATATCGTCATACAAGTCTGAAAAGACAAAAAACTGTTCGACGTTTTCGCCTACTTCAACATTTACTGGACAAACGTCCTAAGCTCCCAATTAATTACTCATTTACTAATTTACAGTTATCAGATCTATTTGGGCATACGGAGTTGAGCATTGGGGCTCTACTAAACCATCCAATCATCTCGTATCCAATCCTTACAATCCATGATTTTGATATCCCATATGTTATTGATTTGGCCCAAACTAGATACCTATCCTTCCATGACAAGCTCCATACACACTTGAATCCGCTAGTCTCTCAACTTGCTTCCCTTACTACTCCTGATAACCCTCCGAGGCATCTGAAAAGAAGATGGCCTCGATACCTTCTACAATAGAACTTTATTGGGATGCTGTCGATGGGTAGTTTCTGCACAAGTGTTTTTTTTTTGTATTCATGTCATTTGTTCATATCAGCAAATTTACTTGATGTAATATTATTACAGTTGTAAATATCAATAAATTAATCTAAATATATATATATATATATATATATATATATATATATATATATATATATAAATAAATAAATAAAATAATAGGTGCCATAGGAATATACCGGAAAAAAAATGCAGTTTTGTAGTAATTAATTGTGCTATAATTAATTAAGAGTAAGGAAATGTCTTACTAGTTTATGAGTCAGTGAAATAAATAAAACAATGCTCGTATTCCAGATTATTTCTATGATTTAGTGCCAACAAAAGATTGGACAAATTAAACTGGATGGTCTGCAATTCCTGATAAAAAAGACATTACTGTGGTCAACGGTCTTCTGTACTTCTGACTGTCTTCATGCTCTGATAGTTGTCACTGTCCAAGAAAATGTTGCTTAACCAAAATGATGGGTCGTTTGTGATGCAATTGGCCAGACTTTCCACACGGTAAAATTAGGGAGTTAGGGATGTTGTAGTTCTGAACAACACTTTAAAGAACGTAGATAAAAAAACTGAGGAGAAAACATTAGTTTTTATTCCTAATGCCTTTGAGTTGGGATCGTTGTTATCTATGTTATGAACTATCGTAAACATATTTGTGATAATTTATGTTTAAGAGTTTTAAGTGGATCATAAAAGCGGGACTGACTTATTTTACATCCTAGTTTGGAGATGTCCATGCAGGAGGTCTAAAGACCATATTCGAAATGAAGTTAATGTCAACACCAAGTTATAATGGCTTGAAATTATTACTTTCTACACTATTTTTAGCATTAATAAAATCCATAACTATTTTGGAATCATAAATATAAAATAACAGTCCCATTAATACATTTTTAGGTATCTGTTCCGCAGGTTGTAGCTTCGAATTAAGTCACAACAAGTTTTAACTTTTCTTTCATTTCCTTTTTAATTTTTTTCGAAAGTAAAAATATTCTTGAGTGTTAGTAAAAAAAAAAAAAGTTTCAAGAAACATTTCGAAGTATAGTTGATGATGTAACCTAAACAGTATGTGTAAATCGTTTTTTAATCTACATTACTTTATGAAAGGAAAAACGCCAAAAGAGGCTAAACTAAGCTTGATAAACATTATGGCGTCTGTGCACCTGCTATTAGGAGGGATATTAAAATTTTCGGAGTCACCAAATATACGCAAGTGATGGTGAACTGGAATCCGTGTTGAGGACACTACTCTAGAAATCATTCCTAAAACAGATGAATGACAGTATGAAGTGCCTGAGAGTGTTGTGGACATCTCGTGTTCTTCTTTATTTTAGACGTTTCTTCAGAAAATTCAGGGAGGTCCAGGGGGGGCATAGGGGAACGTGCCCCCCAGAAGGTTTTTTGTGTACTGTGCAGAATCCATTACCGTACATACTTATAGGCAAATCAAGTGATGATAGTTGTTAAAATATATGAATAAAGTAACAGAAATAACATGAGTGAAATTATTGTTTAGATATTTTAATAAACCTTTCTATAAATACTACGAGTTTATTTCTAAGTTATTGTTGATTTTTTTGCCCGTCTGCCCGTTGTGCCCCCTCCATGAAAAAATCCTGGATCCGCCCTTGCTTCAAAGGTTTCATTGGATTTCGACCGTGTAGTCAAATTCTTCACCAACGTTTCGCCAGACATTTCTTTTGCTTCCTTTGGGCTTAATCTGAGACTGTCTCAGATCCACCTTTGAAGAGTGGATTCAGAATATTGGTCGTATAAGTTTAAGAGAGTAAATACCAAATTTATTTTTGAAAGACACGACATGACAGGACCCTTTTTTTTTTTTTAAATCTGTAGTTTTTCTTTCAAGGAATACTGGATTTGGTTATATTACCACTGGCAAGGAGAATCTTAAAATATAAGAAATTAATAATGGAAAATTGTCTTAAAATTAATCAAATATTTGCTAATACCAAGTAGGCTTATAGGTAATTCCTAGTTATCAAGTGGTTATAATAGTACATGATGTATATATGAGTAGTTTGAATAAGCCAATAGTTACCAAAAGAAGTTGTAGGTATATTAACTGTAGGTGTTATTGTTTAAGGAGAACAATTACCGCTGTAGTTAAGACTACAATAATTTATTTTAAATTAATAATTCAACACTATTATATCCATATTACCTGTTGTAAGCTTTCTTGTGATGTTTCCTGCCTAGCCACCAAGGTAGGCACTTATCGGGAGCAGGTAGAAGCCTTAGAATCCTCATTATTCAAACTAAGCAGCTCAGAGTGGCAAATGGTAAAAAAAAGAACTTTAAAAAACAAACCGTAAAAAACAAGATGGGTAATGGGATCCACTTTGCTTTTTTTGTATATAAATTTTATGCTATATTTATCACATAAGTTGGTGCATAACCATACAAATAGAAAATGGTATCATCAATAATGCACCTTAAGAAAAAACAACGTCAAGCATGAAATAACAATAAAATATGAAATAACAATTGTTTATACACCAGAAGCTTGTTATACATTATACCGAGCTCTTTTTCAATTGTTACTATTTGGGTAGTGACAATCTGTAAAATGATCATTAATGACAAACTAAGATTATAGAGTCATCTGTGGTCTAATGGTGAGCAAAATAACCTTTTATGTCCAAGATAGCGGGTTCGCAGCCCGGGAGGTCACCTCAGGATTTTTTAAAGGACAAAAAAATGATTAGTTATGCCATCCTTCGAAGGGGTCCTGAGTCAGGTACTAGTTAAAGATTCCTATTTAGGACTCCCACTAATTTACGAATTAGCCGTAGTAGCACTAAGTGACGTTAGATGAACAAGCGTAGTTTACTGATGAAAGGATGTTAAATTAGTAATATTTTGAAGATTGTACCTTGCACTCTTTTTAAGAATTTACTTAAATAAATTTAATAACGTAAAGTAGGGTTATGAGGTATTATAACTAGGATGAGCCAGATAGCACTATCACACCGTCCGGCCGTTGTTAGAAGCAAAATTGATTCCTCATTTTGTTTGGGGGATTTCGTCCCAAACGTATGGAATATAGGAACGGAATTGACCCTTATATATGTGCTTCAGCATTCTGGAGTCTGCTGAGAGTATCGCATCAAGGCACAGAAACCTACGGGCCTGTCTTTTCCTTCAGCTAATGACCCAGGATATCAATCCGTACTATAACTATTTTCAGTTGATCATTAAAATGTGGCAGTCGGCTCAACCTATCCCAATTTTGGGAGAAGTCTAGTTTCTGGAAGACGACCGGACATGGAAGGCACAAAGGAAAACGGATGAAATGATCCACTAGAGCGAGGAGGCTAAATGTTAATGTTGCCGGAACTCCGCGCTGTTCTAGGGCAAGTGGGGGTGGTCAGGTAAATAAGTAAGAACCATCTGACGTAAGAGGGTTGAAGTTTACTTAATGCACGAAGAGGATGCTTGGTTTGGGGTCTCGTGTTGTGTGAATTATAGATCTTTAACGGGGTCACCCGTGGTGTAATGATTAGCTTAACAACATGCTATGCCTAACATAGTGGATTCGAAACCCGGCTAGTGGACTTGAGATTTTATAAAGGGAGTAAAAATACCTTTAACTATAGTTTTCAGACAATATGACCCCCTTTAAATCACAATGTATACAGTACGCTCTATCTTAAACTATATTCAAACATAATTTTTTATTAATTTTTAAATATTTTTATTTTGAAGAGAAAAGATTTGCCCTGGTCGGGATTCGAACCCGGGTCGTCCGTTTCTCAATGACAGCGCTCTTACCAGGGGTCGCTTCACAGTCAGGACAAATCCGTTCTCTTCATCGTTCTCACATCCCCGTGTTCTCGCAATATTTGCGATGTATACACGAGGAAGAATGTTCATTGAACATTACTTTAATTAGGATCTTGTTGACTTACGTCATTATATTATTTATATATTTTTTTTACAATTTTTTATTAATTGTTTTAATTTTTAAATATTTTTATTTTGAAGAAAAAAGATTTGCCCTGGCCGGGATTCGGTGAAGAGAAAGGATTTGTCCTGACTGTGAGTGACCCCTGGTAGCTCAAATGGTTAAGAGCGCTGCCACGGAGAGGCGGACGATCCGGGTTCGAATCCCGGCCAGGGCAAATCTTTTCTCTTCAAAATAAAAATATTTAAAAATTAAAACAATTAATAAAATATTAATAATTTATATATGAAATTTAAACGTTAATGAGCTGTAATTAATTCACAAGCAAATTTAATTAAGAACAATATTTTTAAGAATGAAAGCTATTGATGTACTTAGCTTTCTTTTCTATATTTGAGTCATAAAATCTGAAGGATCGTTCCAATCTGTAGTTTTTCTTGAATCCATGAAGAGAGTACAACAAATTTTGTTTTCAATTAATTTCGCTCCATAGTTTTAAATCTCTACTCTACGAGTAAATCAATATATATTTTTATTGATAAATAAATACATCTTTTTTTTTTTTTATAAAAGAATTTCTAAGACTTAAGATGTAATACTCAATAATATATTGACATGCCCAAGGGCTTGCGGCATAATTTCATTCATCACATGAGCTTAAGGTTAGATAATTCAAAGCAGTATAATAACCTATTGGATAATAGTGTTTCTATTACTCAATTGTTATTCATGTTGGTCGTCAAAAGCAATTGTATATAACATCAATATTTATGGTACGGTACTAAAATGTTTAAGCTTTATTTTCAATTATTACAGACCAATAGCAGAAGCGAAATTTGGTCACTTATTTCAAGATTTACAGTAACCTACCATATAAACCAATCCTCAGTATTCAGTTGCTTGTATGCCAACCAAAACATAGTGAAAAATCAGATGACAATATATTTAAAAAAAAATAAAAAATTAAAGCGCTAGGCTCAAATCCATCTGTGATATAAATTATTTAATTTGTTAATAGCCAGAGATAGACTATGTCGAATCTAAAGACCCTCCTTGGGATCTCCCAGGATCTGTGAAGTGGGTACCTTTAATTGGGGAAAATCTAGTTGTTAAGCGTAATTTCGGACAAATCACCTCCCCAAACAAACGTTTACTGAACCCAAGACACTTACAACAAGTAACCAGCTTTGGAATAAGTTTGAATTATACTCTTGGTGGTGGAACTGAAATAACTCTGAGGAATGGTGTATATAAAATATTCGCCGTGCTACTATACAGTATACTTCCATGTCCATGGTTTGAGCTTGTTGTATCAGTTCCGTAGGTTGTTACTTCGAGTTGAGTTACAAGTTTTAACTGTTAATTCGTTTCCTTTTTAACATTTTCCAAAAATACAATTTATCGCGTGCTTCGATATTAAAAAATAAAGTAATTATAAGAAATGTCTACATTTTGGTTATCATTTCATCTAGAAAATTCTTGTTGAAATTATTACCACCGAAATCTACTCATTACCCATAATCACATTCTCATTTCCATACTAAAGCTCGCAATAACTTGCATGCTTGGAGTATATTAATAAAGAAACGAATAAACGAATTGAAGAGGATTGTATTTTGAGAAGGGAGCAAGAGGCTACATGAAGAAGAAGACGACTTGACATTTAAGTCCAAGATTTGCTAAGTACTAAAGCGCTCTACTACAAACCAACAAGTCAGTTAGCCAGCATTAAGCTAGCGGGATCTGTCGTTTGGTGGAGGAACTGGAAGAAAATAATTTGCTTGGTCTAATGCCTAGTTTCCAAGAAATTTCTTCTTCTTTGCATAAGTAATGGCGTTGTAATGGAAAACATTTTTTTTTTATTTTTTTTTTATGGCATTCTTCAGATAACTGATCAACTTTAGAAATGGGAAAAAGAAAACCGAAGACACTACTCCTATTTAAAATGGAGAGATTGCTAATCGGATGAAAAAACGATATCGAGATCTCAGCTGATATTCTAGGCTATTAGCGCTTTGAGTTAGAAGATTTCTTAAAAAATTAATTAATTTTGCTTTTCATATATGTTGTTGTGTATCGCCCCTCATTTAAATTTTTTTTCAACCTCTTTCTAGTGCGTGTTTTGCCTTCTTGAAACACCGTTAAGAGAAGGCTTTTTTAAATTTTTTTTTCGAAACTAAGTGTCTTACGCTCGATATAAATGTGTCACGCTTGAAGATCTAATTATATTTATCATATCATTATATTTTCGGCAAGTTTCGTAAGCGCGTCTCTCACTCATTTGTTATTCATGGAATTCATTTTTGTTAGCGTTTTTTTTTTTCACTATGAAGAAAAGCACATATAAAAGAACTTTAACAATATCTAAAATTGGCAATGACAATTTCTTACCTTAAATGCACCGGTATGGAGTCGTTTATTCATTTAACGTCGCTTTATCGTACTGTAACTAATCGAACGAACAGTGGGAATAGGAGATCTACATTTTGTCTACCCAGGTACAGTTATAATAGGGATCTAAGTTTTTTTAAATAACCATTGCACCACGAGTGACCCCCAGCAGCGGGTTATTTTGGATACAGAAAACAAAAAAGAAGAGAAACGATTAAAAAGGTTGGAATTTTTTACTGTATGGACAGAGAAAAAAAATTATATATTTTTTAATTTTTATCTAATTTTATTTAAAGAGAAAATATATGCCTCCGGCCGGGATTCGCTGTGGCTCTGTGAGCTACCGGATTCGCTTACCAGCCGGTCTGTAAATCTGTTCTCTTTTCTGATCCCATGTCTCCGTGTTCTCGCATTTTTTTGCAATGTATACACAAGAACGAATGTTCTTTGAACATTACTTAATTTTAGGATGTTGTTGATTTACGTCATATTACTAATTATATTTTTTTTATCATTTTTTGTTAATGGTAGAGCACTGCCACGGAGAGACAGAGGACCCAGGTTCGAATCCCGCCCGGGGGCATATCTTTCCTTTTCAAATAAAAATTACTTCATTGTTTGCAATCCAATATTAAAGTACTCATGAAATATTCTGAAAAATTTTATTCTGTAGCTGGGTAAAAAGAAATAACAAAAACATGAATCGGTTTCCAAGGAGTTAGAACTTATTTAAAAATTAATTATTACACAATATTAGAATTAGTATCCGTCTGGTAGATATATCTAATTCTTCCTCTTTAGCATATCTAATTCTCCCCCCCCCCCTGCGGCGTATGACTTTTATTGGGTTCCTGAAAAAATAAGAAAAAGATCCTGTCTAGTAAGGACATGGTGTAAAGAATTGTAGAAAGAAATGTCAGCGAGGGGTCTCCGAATAGAAGAGTGAAAATATTGGAGACTTATGGAAGGAATTGACATAACAAAATTTCTCTTATATTTGCATACACAACTGTCAAATAAAAGCAATGAGAATCAGCAGATTCGTAGTCAATAGAATAGAGCTAAATGACATGAGAGCCAATATCCAGCGGTTCCTTTTTTATTTTTATTTTATTGAGTTGTACAACTGTAATATATATATCTAGTACAATTTCTATTAGGATAAATAATACATGATAGGACATGTAGAGACACTACCCACTGGCAGCACTCTAATAAAATTTCTATAACACGTAGAAGGTCCCGAGGCCATCTTCTCTTCAGACGCCTAGGAGGATTGTCCAGGATGGAATTCGATGCAAGGATGTAAACTAGTGGGTTTGGATGGGTCTGAAGTTTATTATGGAATGATAGGTATCTGGAATGGGCTAAATCGGTAACATATGGAACGTTATGGTCATTATGGATGGTTTTATTTGTGACAAAATAAGGAGCGTTTAGGATTTTGGATTGCAAGGATTGGATACGAGAGGAATTCGATGGTTTGGCGGAGCCCCATACTTCCATTCCGTAAGTCCATATAGGTCTTATAACAGTCACATATATAAGTCTTTTGTAATTGATCTGAAGCTTTGAGCGTTTGTCTAGTATGCGTTGAAGTCCTTTTTTTTTAATTTATTTTTTCAAATTTACAGCATAAAGTAAATAAAATTAAAGATATATAATGCCATGATATAAATTTAAGTAGAGAGACTACCCAATGGTAGTACTCGAATAACAAAAACAACTTAAAACGTCACGAGGCCATCTTCGGTATCTTGTTTAAATTTAAAATTATTACTAATCACTTTTTGAGATATCTTTTCCCTCATCAGAAAAGTCTTGTGAACCCAAGAGTTGTGTATAATGAAAGGACTTTCGTTATCTGCCCTCACTAGCTGGGTATTATCCAGCGTTGAGGAAGGCAGCTTGGAAGAAAGCTATGGGAAAAAGGGGACCTACTTTCCAGGAGGTGGGACCATATCACTTCCCAGCGGGTATCGCTTGCTTTGTCAGTATCGATACTACAAGCTAATATCGATACTACAAGTTAATATCGATAGGGCTCATTTACATAACGTGTCTTGGGTTACCTGCGGATCAACAATAGCAAGTACACCTGATTCCGGTTTATCGCTGCTTTCTTTGGGTCGATGGCTTTCTCCTCTTACATTCCGCACATATTATATGCCATGGGTTTATTTAATAATTATAATAAATATAATTTATAGTGTCTTTTAATTACAGTATCGCACCGTAATAATCATATCGCATATTATAGTTCAACGTTCTTCATCTGAATAGAGATTATTTTTATGAAAACTCAGTAGATCTTGGCTGGACCTGTAAAGTTCCCTTTTTTTTATTATTTGAAGCAAATGTAACATGTATTATTGAATGTTTTGTAATTATCATATTTATGTACTCCAAATAATGTAAGACTGAATGGGATTATCGAATCTTGTTTTGTTACTCTTTTAAAACCTCTTTATGCTGCTATGGCTTGTCAGAAAATACCACACTGGGAGTCCTCAATGTCTCCTATCCTAGTATACTTAGGATAGGGATCTCTTTCGACTACCATATTGCGTCCATACCCTATTATTGCTTAACCGAGCATTTATTATTGCCTTTAAGAAGTCCTGAGGCCACCCCCTGCCCTGATTTTGGGCTTAGAAGTTTATTATGCTAATCACTACACTGCGAATCCTCAGAAAAATTTGTGTAGGGTCAATTCCTGCTGGGCACCTAGGTGTTGGCCACAAGTACGTAGTGTAACACATAACAATACTAGCGGGCAAGAACCCGCCACCTCCGGAATATAAGCCTGCTATGTTAACCACAACACCATATTTCTCTTAAATGTTGCTCATTTTATTGGTTGTTGTTTTACTATTGTAAAGAGTTGAACTACCTCCGCAGTCATTGTTCTGTAGCGGCCGATTCTTGTTAAATGTTTTTTAGTCATTTATATTTAGAATTGTAAGTGTGATATGACTTATTGTTTTATATACTAAATGATGCGTTTAAAATTGTATTAATAAGAAGTCCAATATAGAAAATTAATTCACTTGAGATAATCGTTGACCAGAATTAAAGAGGCACGCATAAGAAAAACAATTTTTTTTCTGTTTCTTTTTTAATGAAATGGACTCAAGAACTCAATAATTTAAAAAAATCACTGTACTATTTATTTTATTAGTTGTATCACGCAGGTTCGTGTTTATTTAGTTAGTATGATTTACCATTTAGTTCTTAGAACGATTCCAATTTTTATATGCTTTTTTATTTCGTAGGCTAACCTTCCTATAGTATAATTTGTATAATCAATAAAAAATGACTTCCCACTTAGGCGAAATTTAAATATTATTTCAAAACATTTTTCTTCTTTTACTTGGAGATGTTTCTTGTTTTTTATGAGAAAACTTTATTCAAGTTTCTTTAAAATCTTTGCAGTTTTACAGTTATGCTCTAGAGTTTTTTATGTTATGGACAAGTGCTTTCATGGTTTGAGAAATTGAGAAATCAGTAATTCCCTTTTCACTTATTCAAAAGTACTTTATCTGATTTTAAAAGAAGGATTCTTACGGCGAAGCGAATGGTAAGACAATGCCGGCTGGTTAAAGGATTTTCCTTCAGAAATCTGCCTGTTCCGATCCCAGTTTTTTGCTTAACCAGGAGCTCAATCATGCAGGACTCCGCTTTGCTGACTTTTTCCTATCCCTACTTCCTTTAAGGAGGAAGCTTAGGGATCTAGTCAGGGGATTTCCAAATCCAAACCAATAACACAGGCGAACAAGAAAAATTATTTTGAAAACTTTTTTAACTTTAATAGTTTATCTTTATAGATTTTTATGTGCTGAATCTAAATCTGGCCTTAGTTTTTTACATTACATTTTTTTACATACATAACATACCTTTAGGGGCCCAAGATTTATCCTGATCAGTTTAGTTCGAAAGTATGATAGATAAACCTTTTTGATAAAGTCTGTAATGTTTCTTTGGTGTTTTTTAACCACAAACTCACCACAGATATAATAAAAACTGTCAGCAGAGTTTTTACAACTGCGATTAGACATCGCACTGAGCACTTGTGAACGTGGAGGTGAGGTTAGGTTGACAGTAAACAAAACATCAGCTGTTAACAGAAAAAATAATCAACCTTTTCTGGCCAGCAAATGTGTTTCAGCAGTGCTACCAACCTCATCCACACCAATAGATCTAGTTTTTCAGTTGTTAATGTTAAATATTAAAGCTGTTCAATTCTTTAAAAAACGCTTAATTTAATAAATTTAACTATAAAATGTGAAGAAATTGTGGGTGATACAGCTTTTTTATATCATATATGGATTCAGCACCCTAAAAACTATAGGAATAAGATATTTCCAGTACCAAAGTTTTTTCATTACTGGCCTGTGTAATTAAGAATCTTATTAACTTATTAAATTAATTTCCTTTAATTTTACCACCAGGTGCTTATTGGTGCTGTATGGAAGTTTGGTTAAAGATCAGCTGTTTATTTAAACTTTTCCAGCCTGTTGTTTTGTATGTATCCTTCCTTATGATTCAGTAGTTGTACTTGGACATAGGACACCTGGAATTGTGGAATGCATTTTCTGGCAGGTGTCTTGCTGCATTTTGAGGTTGGGATGCCCTTTATTTGCTTATTACCTCAACTATTATTCTCATGCCGTCTTGTAAATGCTTGGTTAGGTGCAATATTGACAGTAATTTTTGTTTCAGAGACTTAATGCTCTTTCTTCTTACTCAAGTGTTAGTAAGGGATTATACAAATTAACTAAAATTTTATTTAGATTTTTTTTTTTGGTTTTTCAAGCATTGACAACTTATAATCTCTTACCATTTGATCATGGGTTTAAAAATAATTTGAAAAGAAATATCAACAAAAAATATAACATATGAAATTGATTATTTAGAGCTCTTATTATTTTAAAGCACACACCGGAATTCATTATGTGATTTATTTAAGCTATAAGAATTCAAAGACGGTTCTTCATTTTTTTAAAAACAAATTCTTACTCTCCCGAAAATGACCATGAAACAGATTTCAATAATTATTTGTTTAATACAAACAGATCTAAATGTTTGACAAAAAAACACAAATTTGAAACTTCCGAGTTGAAAACTATTTAAGGTGAAATAAAAAAATATGTATCGCTCCTTCAAAAGAACAATGTCATATCTAAAAAAAATTAATTTGTCAATATACGTTATGTATTTGAATGTTCCATGTGATTAAAAAAAATAAGTATTTGGATGTCAAAGCAAAGCATAACTACAGTCCCTGGCCATAATAATGTGACCACCAAGAAAGATTATTTTCTTTTTGTTTTTTCCTATTTTTTTTTATATACTTTCGCGTGTCTTAATAAGTTGCTGTTTTAAGTAATGGCAACACTGTTATAAGTTTTTTTAAGTATTTTTTTTTTAATAATGGCAGCATTGGTTTTAGTACAGCCATTTTGTTTTACGAATGACGGCGTACATAATTTGTGTTTGAAATTTTTTTGGATTCATTGTTTCTTTTTCATTAAATACAAGTCAGATTCGGTAAGTTTATTATTGATTTATTATTTGTATCACATATTTTAAGTATTTTGATAGTTTTTTTTCATCAATATGTAAAATAGGGTGACACCACAAAATAATAAAAAAAAATAAAAATTTATTTTCGAAACTATTTTTTTCAATTTCATATTATTATCAGATAACTAACTTATCTATAAAACTAATATTTAAACTCGATTTACATCATTACGCATACAAAAAGATAATGCAAATATGTAACAAGAAAGAATGTATCCAGTGGTCACATTAATATGGCCAGAGACGGTATTGTAATGGTGGTATTCAGTATTTATTAACCATTAGAACTTTTTTTAAAGCTTGAAACTTTTTGATTTTAACTTATGTCATTACTCCTCCAAAACTTTCAAGTTTAAACATAATAGAACTTAAAGTATGACTTTGTTAAAAAAAAAATAAAAATTGGAACTTATCTAAATGGAATGTCAGATAAGTTGTTCCTGAATTAAACACTTCAACCAATAAAATTAATACTAATGGCTTAATTAAAAAATTGGAATTTTTGAGCTTTATCATTGTTCTTTTGAAGGAGCAATATATCAACAAACCGTTGAACTGCCCACATTACTTAAGTTATTTCTTCGCGGTAGTCGAGTATCAAAATAGTTATCAATATTTTTAACATTTAATTGCCAACTAAAATATCGAGTGCAACAGAATATCGATTCCATTAATCTATAAGAAGATTATGCCTTTCTTTAGACATAACAACAGAACAAAGAAAGTAAAAAAATATTGTTGTACTGATTATAACTCATGTTTTTCTTCCTCCTTGTTTCTCCCTAAATAAATCTTGGGAGGAAAGATCGATATGAGTGTATATAGAGATATACCAAATATGAGATATGAGTGTATACAGAGATACGCCAAAAGTTATTATCATCACCATTGCAGCACAATAGATTAGCGACATATGACAATACATCTTCCATGAAAGTAGTATACGAGTCTCTTACATAACTACAATACTCCCATTGTCGGAAAACTGTGTGATCCTCCCCCTATTGACTGATGGTTGCGTAACTTCTGTCTCAGGAGAAGTGTCCAACAGGACTTCCGTAGATTCGTCCATTTTTAGCTGTTCTGTCGTTCTCACGGGTCCTCTCTGTTATCGAAATTATCCTTTTAAATGTTAGAAAGTGAAATCTGTTACGAAATACCTTAGAATTATTATATCATTTGATGCACTTATATTACAATCCAATACAAATAGCTGTAGTATAATTTGTCTTCGAGAAACTTTGGAACCGAATATTCAAGGACAAAATATTTTAAAATAAGTAATCAAATTCAGGAAAATTAAATACACCGATAGCAACAGAAGCCGTCATACCTAAATAAATAAAATACCTAAATAAATAAAATAAAGAACACGCTCTTCTGATTCCCAAGTTTAAAAAAAAAAAAACTTGTACCATAACAGCTTATGGACGGTCTTGTTCAATACATTGTAGAGACTGTATTCTTTCTAGGACAACGGCTGTTAAATCACGGAAATATTGGTGCTTCTCGATCTCCTTAAGTTACTCACGTAGCACTAGGTACGTGGAATTAAGGTACTGTTAATTCCACATATAAAACACATCCGACCATCAAACATCAATATAATACTTGATATCTTCTGTAGACAATACTAAAACTTTTGTATACAAGATTGGGGAGATCGTCTTACACTGAAGTAAGGAAGTAACGTGAAGAAAAGATGCTTTATTATAGCATTATTTTTTCAAGAATGAACTATTGCGCCAAACATGAGATACATGAAATATGAATCAATTGAGGAATGGAGACGACTCCACACTGCGCAACTGCGGTAATATTATTGATGTAATAACCTCACGGGTTAGAGGAAACGTATCATTCCGATAAGACCAAAACCGATATTAACAATTTGTTTCCACTTGAAGTTTTCTACTGAAGATTTTATAAGGTTCTCTCACTTAAATGTATATACTTTATAAGTATATACTTTATATACTTATCTTTATAAAACGAGTAAATAGACGGTTCTAGGTCAAGTTTGGGTACCTGTAAGTATTTTCTCATTTACTTGAATTACGCGCATTTCGTTTTTCATTTCCTTATGAAGACCAAAAATACCCTTAATATTTACGCATGAAAATGTGATGGTCACTTATTAAGAATATCTACCTATTTAATCCCAGCGATATCACTCCTTCAAAAGATCAACTTCATAACTCAAAAAAACAAAACAATTTAGACATATTTGAAAGTTCCATGTCTTGTCAATTAAACCAGATGAGTTTAAAAAAATAAACCTTTGGTATTAGTAAAGCAAAGCATTCCTAAGCTTACATTTTTTTTTTTTTAATTTTAACTTATGTCATTGTTCCTATAAAACTTCAGGTTCAAAGATTCATATTCAACTCAAAATATGACGTCGGAATATCAGATATAATGGGGTGTATAAAAAAAAATGACTATTTGTTAACCAAATATTTGTATGATTATTTCTTTGATATCAAATACAATTAATATTCCAACAACTACACTCCCTGGCAAGTTAGCGAGTACCTGTGGATGGATTTGACTCAACAGCTTCCTTCAGAACCTCATCAATATCCATTAAAGGTCGTCCGAAGCCCTTCTTCCTTTCCAACGTCGTATCTCCACTGCTAAATTTTTCAAACCAATGCGCGCAGTCCGCTGGTCAAGGACACCTTTCCCTTCATATTTAATAATTTCACGAGTTGTTTCAGCGGCTGTGAAATATTTTTTCCAGTAATGTCTAACAATTACGACAATTTCGTAGGACACTGCCAGGTTTCTTCTTTGAAATAAATAACCAAGCTGAGGTTTTTTTTTGAAGAAGTCCAGTGTTAGTAAACAAGCTTAGAGAATTCTCTAAATAATCCCTTTAGAGAAGTGTTGGTAAATGATAAATAGCAATAAAATATTTACAGACTTTTGAACTCTGAAATTTGATAAAACCGTCATTTTATTTATACACCCTTAATTCCTGAATTAAAAAAAATCAACCTATAATAGAATTGCTACTTTAGGCTTAGCTCAGAAATATTAATTTGTGAGTTATGACGTTGTTCTTTTGAAGGATTTGAGTATTACCAGTGGGTAGTTTCTCTACTTGTCATTATCTCATGTCATTCTGTATCACTTAGTCTATTTACTTGTTGTATTATTGTAATACAGTTGTAAATATCAATAAATAAATAAAAAAATCTTTTGAAGTAGCGATAACATATAAAAAATAATATCGATAATAATTGTTGACCTATGATAATTTATGTTGAAGAAATTGGTCCGGGTAGAGGTCACTGAATGAAATTCTCAAGTAATTTCAGATGATATTTATTGTTAGCCAACGTTTCGACCTACGTTGTAGGTCTTCTTCAGGGCTATAAGCAAAATACAGACAATTTAAGAAAGCGGTATGAATATAATAAAACATTTTAAATATAGATAAACTAAAAGAAGGTGAATACAGGCAAAAATTGATAATTATGTATAATAATGATGATAAAAATTGATAAAGGTGTACAGTAAAGTAATTATGAAGGTTAAAATGTAGAAAATAATAATAAAACATGAAGAAAATAATAATAAAACAGAAAGTGTTGACAGTTAAAAAGTTAAGGTATTACAGATAAATAAAAACTGAATATACAATAGGAATGTGAAATGATATGGGTAAATTAGAAAGTGATAAGAATTACGCACTAAAATTATAGGTAATAAAAAAGAAGAAATAAAAATTGTAAAATTATAAAAATCTAGAAACGAATTATATAAAATAGAATAAAATTGAAAATAAAAATTATTTTAGAAAATAGAGTATTAATATTAATAGGTAGAAAATACTTTATACTAGTGTAAAGAATATTAATTACATAAGAGAATGTAAGAAGACAGTTTATAAATGTAAAATATCAATTGTATAAAAGTAGGTATGTTTTAAGTAAGGTACGTGATAATATAATCAGGCTATATTGGACTAATTAACAGGCTAATAACAGGCTCTATTGGAATTATGATATATATTGATGAATATTTAGGATGGTATATAGATAACTAAAACAAATAAACGCCTTACAGTAATAGTGAGCTTGGAAAGCTTTATTTGTTTGGAAGCTTTATTTGTTTTAGTTATCTATATACCATCCTAAATATTCATCAATATATATCATAATTCCAATAGAGCCTGTTATTAGCCTGTTAATTAGTCCAATATAGCCTGATTATATTATCACGTACCTTACTTAAAACATACCTACTTTTATACAATTGATATTTTACATTTATAAACTGTCTTCTTACATTCTCTTATGTAATTAATATTCTTTACACTAGTATAAAGTATTTTCTACCTATTAATATTAATACTCTATTTTCTAAAATAATTTTTATTTTCAATTTTATTCTATTTTATATAATTCGTTTCTAGATTTTTATAATTTTACAATTTTTATTTCTTCTTTTTTATTACCTATAATTTTAGTGCGTAATTCTTATCACTTTCTAATTTACCCATATCATTTCACATTCCTATTGTATATTCAGTTTTTATTTATCTGTAATACCTTAACTTTTTAACTGTCAACACTTTCTGTTTTATTATTATTTTCTTCATGTTTTATTATTATTTTCTACATTTTAACCTTCATAATTACTTTACTGTACACCTTTATCAATTTTTATCATCATTATTACACATAATTATCAATTTTTGCCTGTATTCACCTTCTTTTAGTTTATCTATATTTAAAATGTTTTATTATATTCATACCGCTTTCTTAAATTGTCTGTATTTTGCTTATAGCCCTGAAGAAGACCTACAACGTAGGTCGAAACGTTGGCTAACAATAAATATCATCTGAAATTACTTGAGAATTTCATTCAGTGACCTCTACCCGGACCAATTTCTTCAACATAAAAAATAATATCGTTAGAAGAACAGGCAGTAAATCATTTGTTACTTCTTTTGGATATGAGCTTTTAGACATAACGGATTTGAGAGCATCTGTTTGAGAAAGGAGATTTGAAAGAGCATGAGTTTGAATATGGAAAAGGAAGAAGCATGGCAAATATTATGAGTCATTACGCTTTTTTTTTAAAGAGCGATATATTCAGAAATGCAATTTGTAAAATTTTCAATACCGGAATTAATAATATATCTGTATTGTAAAACTTCTTGTACGATGCCAAAGTAATGGCTCCGCATTTTAAAGAGAAAAACTATTTGTTAGACGAAGTGTAAGTCTTAACAACCACAACAGTGTGAGATTCCTACATACATTCTTGGAACTCACTCACGTCTTACTCCGCGGAGGAAAGAATGACCATGCGCCTTCTACTTCTGTAGACTTATTAAGCCATTGTCTGGCTTCTTTTCCTCACTCGTGTGCCTTGAGCTACCTGCTGATTAGCACTCTATAGTCTAGAACTGCATTCCAGCTCTCCTGTCTGGCTATCATCACGAACGCCTACATTTTCTGAGTGAGCTTTTCAAGATTCATGTCGGAATATTCCTTTTACTGAGAAAATCGTGGGAAAACAACAGAAGAACGCGTATTCCACTCTGTGCGCAAGTAGAGCACGATGATTGCTCTTATAACTTGAAGGAGGCAAAAGTAGGTTCTGGAGCAACCATGCCCAGTTAGATGTATTAACTATTGATTAACATATCATATTTCAGGAAATCCTTGCTTCAAAGTCAGGTATCATTGGGTACAAAAAATAAATGGTTTATTTTGCAGAAGTTGATGCATTTCAGTATCTTGTTCTGCTTCCGTTCATTCCGTTCATTACACCCCCATTGAGAATGTGTATCATCACTTCTTCATCGAATTATCTGTTTATGTTCTTCTTCCATCATAGCAAGTCATCAGCCATATCATACACTACGTCATAGGAACATACGAGTGACTCTCAGGGCATTTGTTGGAAACACTATTAATCTTGTTATTTAATACATTGATTGCACTATGGCAAATATGTTGCCTTTCATTGTGATAGAAAAGATTTTTAGGAAATGAAATAAATGAGAAACATGAAAAGAAAAAATAAAACATTTATTACAAACAATATTCGTCATATTGTTGCATCCTTTAGCATGGCATTTCCATCTAATTTCTGTCCCCACTTGAAGTTTCATATTATGCCCGTTTCCACAATTCATTTTCTTAGGAATGACATTCCGCTCCTGAAAAAATAGGAGAGCTGATTTTTCTTCAGTGACCGTGTGAACAATCTTCAAATTCCAAGTCATATTGAAATTTAACAAAAACAAAATCACCTTCAACTAAACAAACAATTCAATAAATGATAACAATACACTTAGGAAAGGTTACGATAACAGTAGGAAAATTAGTTAAGAAAAGTGACACCTGACCGTTAGTGTCATCAGACGATAAAACAGACAAGTACCCTTTTTTCTCAATAGCGCTTTTTATGTTCACAATGATGGGCCAGTTTCATTTCGTTTGTCATTATTACAACTGAATATATACTCTAAAGATGTCTGTACAGATCTTATCGTCATATCTGAAAAACCTATCTTTTTTAATGTTTTCTCTCATTTTGAATGTGAAATTCGTTTTGACGTTTCCATCACATAATAGATACTTTAATACAGCGTCCAGAGTTGCGATACTCTGATGAGGTTACGGAACATCGAAGAGCACTGATGAGCAGTGATGGCACCGTATCCTAGCAACCCACGATAGATTATGGCGGTTTCTAGCTCGAAGGAGAAATGAGCCTGATGCGGTTTTTTGCGCGTTCCGACTGATGCCTGGTGATGCAAAACCGCAAGGCGCGCTGCGCAACTGCGAAACTCTTAGTAATCTCATAACGAGAGGTACCATCACCGAGGTATTCGTATTGTCTTCACAAGACTGACAAAACAGACAGCTGTAGCCTCACTTATTTTATAGTTGCTGCATTGTTACTTGAGTATTTGCCGGTCTACAGGGACTGTTATCCGCCATTGTTCATAACCTGAATACAGATAATTCTGGTACTGATAACACCTACCTTCTTATTCATACTAATGGAAATTGATTTGTCTGAAATATAAATATATAAATTCACTCTTCACTTTCGACGAAAACGCCTCAACTTCTATCATTGTCAAAATCCATTTGATGATATTTTTCATATAATTTTGTCTTTGGAATTATTCCGAACTTCTGAAAGTATTTCACAGCTTTTTCTTTTAATTAATTAATAGCGGCTATTCCCAAAGTGTTAGTCTGTTCATTTTAAATAGGCAATAGCAAAAGGAATAAGACAAAAACTCAAATTAAATTTAATACTAGAACTCCATCTGGACAAACGTCTCACTTGGAATCCTCATACAAGACTGAAAAGACAAGAAACTGCTCGACGTTTTCGCCTACTTCAGCATTTACTGGAGAAACGTTCTAAGCTCTCAATTAATTACAAACGACTCATTTACATGACAATTATCAGACCTATTTGGACATACGGAGTTGAGCATTGGGGCTCTACAAAGCCATCCAATCCATCTCCTATCCAATCCTTACAATCCAAAATCCTTCGTAAAATCCTCAATGCTCCTTATTATGCCACAAACAAACTCATCCATCATAATCTTAATATCCCACATGTTGCTGATTTGGCCCAAACTAGATACCTATCCTTCCATGACGAGCTCCATACACACTTGAATCAGCTAGTCTCTCAACTTGCTTTCCATACTATTCCTGATAACCCTCCGAGGCGTCTGAAAAGAAGATGGTCTCGAGACCTTCTACTATAAAACTTTATTACTGAATAAAAAACATACCCTCTATTTTCCAAACTTTGACATGTCTGACTGGGAGTTGTTTAGTATATAAAGATCCTTTATCATCTCATTAAATAACATTACATTTATTATGTGCTGGTCATACTTACAAACCCCCAGGACAAACCAGGACCCCTTTCGTTATATTGTAGTGTTTACATTTTGAATGTCTCCTGTTCTGGGTTATCTTGAGCTAAACAAATCCTAAGAGACACTTACGCTACCTGTTCAGTGACTCTTAACCTACTTATTTACATATTCCTATCATTCTAAATAGTGTCACATATAAAATCACATGTACCGCAGCATTTTAAAGTATTATGATCTCTGCTGGTTTGTTTGAATTTGGTAAATACTGAATATAACAAATAATTTAACTCTTCCGGAAGCAGCCTCAAGATATTTGCCTGGTGAAGGAAGGAAATCGCTGAGACGAAGCAGGCCGGCACTGGGACCACCGTGTCGGCTGCTCTGTTTTGTCTCGCCATTCTTTCCAGTCCATTTATTTTTTGTACCTAACTACCTTCTCATTTTCAATCTGAGGGGAAAATAAAAGAGGTTATTTGCTGCAGCTTGAAGGTTATTAAGTACCTACATCTTAAAAGGGAACTATAAAAGTTCATTTTTCATCTTTTTGCTTGCTCACTTCCATATTATATTGTGGAAAATATAACTATAGGTTAAAAAAAACAACCTATAACGTAAGTACAGTCATGGGCTCAGTACATGGTAGAGACTGTACTGTTTCTAACAGAAAGGTTTTGCAAGGAGATACTTATAACTAAAAAAGATTACTTATATTATTGTGTTAATTTATTTTCACTTACAGTATTTTCAAACAAAAAAACTTCTGCCTTCCCTTTGTTTTCTTATTCGTCTATAAAATTAAAAATGACGAAAATGTTTGTCAAACACGGTCCTCAGGAGCGAAAACTTTTTTCCTCTTTATATTGTTCATTTTTAATTTTTAAAAACATGTTTATTATGGAAATCATCCAATTCGTAAATGAATTCACATAAATAAGATCATTGCAAACCGGGTGTACGGCTCGCTCCTCGGATAATTTTCATTGCGAGGTGCTGATTGAAAACTGTGTAACATGTAAGGTAAAGTGAAAATACATCATTAAAAAATCTATAAACATTTATTTAAAAAAAATTTAAATAATATAAAATCGTTAAATTAGGTTTCAATAACAGTAATAAACTTCATTAAACGTAGCCACATTAAATATTTCGACAACCTGAAATACTGTACTACTTTTGAGGACACTCACCCCAGCAGAATGGCCACAAACGTGGCAAGATCATGTACAAAATCCCAGCCTGAACTGAGAAATAAATAAAAGGAAAAGGACACGGTTAGCCCCATCACCGAAAAAATATAAAGATAAATAAATATAAAAAAATAAATTAGGACCTTCAATTTTATCATCCTCCTCTTAAAATGTACATCTTACAGAACAAGAGATCCTATAATAAAAATCCTACTTAACAACCTTCAAACCCAAAGGTGCTAAAAATAGAAATTAAAAAAAAGTTTCAATAAAGAACAGAATATATTGCAAAGACAATTTTTTAATAGTAGTAAAAAAAAAAAAAAAAGTAAGTTTTTAAATTTTGTTTTCCTGTACTTTACCGATTTCATTAGTTCAAGAAAAATCTTATTCTGTCTTAGTCTGATAGCCTCGGTGAGAAGCTTCCTTAGCTCGATTTAGTTGTATGTTTATAGTTCGATATTTAACATTCCATATGCAAAATAGAAATGCATATGCAAAATAAGTTTATTTTCATGTAAGCATAAAATATTAAAATAGATGGTTACAAAGAGATAAATCTGGTTGTATTCACTTTCTATACCGATTATAAATCCATTGGTGAACAACAGGGTTTGAGAAAGAAAGGCATTGTCATGAAATACCTCATTGGAGTTATCCACCAGATAACTTACTTTCTCGGTATTATTTGGCGGTTACTGCGTGAAATCGAAAGTTTGGTTTTGGCTTGTGGAAAACTATGGGAAGCGTTCCTTGTTCCATCTCGCGAGTGTGGGCCTTGTTTTCAGAACGACCGCAAAGAAAGTTCTCAAGGAGGAACTATTATTCGGGTCTTTAAAGTCCTCATACATCCTGTCACACCTAAACCGGAACAAAGGAAGAAAGTCATATCGGAAGAGATATTAATGTGATAATCTAACGGTTGTGGAGGAACCTCACAAGTTACGTGCTGTTACTATTCACCCATTCATAAGCAGCCGGTGTTTCAAAACAAAGGGCGTCGCCACTGAATAGAATATACTTCTTGAATATTAAGCAGTGGAAATTTGCCACTGGAAAGCCGTCACTTCACGTAATGAAAGAAAGTTTTCAATTACTTTTAGTTATGTCTCGTATTCAATTGTTTTCATTACAGAATAGTGATAAAAAGGATTTTTAACTAGTACCTGGCACTCGAACCCTTCGAAGATCGACATTACTTAGAATTGTTTACTTACTTTAAAAATCCTAAGGCCCCTGACAGGCTGCGCACCTGTGATCTTGGGCATTGTATCTTTAATTAAGCCTAATCTTGTACTTGAACGTGCAAATTTAATTAATTAAATAATAAATAAATTAAAAATTATTTCATTGACACTGCCCATTAATAAGTTTCTCTTCTTTCTGATATACAGATCAATAAATTTCATTTCTTTTCTGACCTGGTCCTCTTCTAGCCTTCATGAAGAGAGTATTTTTATTTTTTATTAAGCGCCATTTTTAAAGAAATTGTATAATAACATATTGAGTGTAAATTTTTCCTTAGTGTTCTAAATAAGATTGGTTTATAACAACGAGCCATGTGCCGCCCTCGTTTATTTAATTGCATCTATTAACAATTAAATCCATTGAAATAAATTGGAGAAAATTATAGTATGGAAATGCCCAAAGTGTTTTGATGGCAGGTGTTGTTTGTCAAAGTGTTTTTTTTTTCATGTCCTTTGTTCATATTAGCAAATTTACTTGTTGTAATATTATTACGGTTGTAAATATCAATAAATTAATCTAAAATATATATATGATTAAGTATCTTAAAATATGTAATAAAGCTTCATTTTGTTCTATAAAATTTTCTTAGCTAACATTTCAATTTTTTTTTTCAGGTAAGCCTTTGAGTACTTCAAACTACATAAATCTAAGATCCAAATTCACCTTCGCTGTGCATAATGAAAAAGTACGTAGAGAACTTTTATTTATTGTTATCTAGATATGCACGTATACATTTACGTGTAATAAATGAATTTCATGTTGTTACGGTGATTTCACTAAGTCGACATCCCTTATGTTTTTCCCTCGTGACGTTATTGAGGCCGTCTGCCTGTCTGTTCGTTTAAACCTGGAAAGAAAAAGATCAAGATTGGCATTCAGCTGTAAAGATTTTTCTCTTTAGAAAATCTAACAGTTACTACGTTCTCAGGCCTTGGATCAGGCAAGATTAAGAGATGAAATAACTATTAAAAATCCCTGAGTATAATTAAGTAAATTAAACTTTTGTTACCTTTCTTAATTTTGTGAATTTCCAAAATTAATTTATGGCTCTATTAATTGCCGCTCAAGTCAGATTATAGGAAAAATTCCAAAAGCACTAGAAAAAACTAACCAGTTAATATTTTGCCAACTCAGTCATCATCAAAACATACACTAAATAAAAAAGGGCATAACAGATGACAAAGTGCACCACATCTAGGGGCGACCTGTGGTCTAGAGTTTATTTAGGGGTAACAAACTACTAAGCCCAAGATCGCGGGTTCGTAGCCCGGCAGGTGGCCCTAGGATTTTTTAAAGGAAGTAAAAAATCCTTCGTTACGCCGTCGTTCGGAAGGAACGTTAAATTATGATCAAGCAAGCCTAAAAAATGACAAATCAATTATGAGTAAAAACAATAGTATGGCCAAATAACAAAAAAAAAAAATAATATAAACATTAAAATGGATCCAAGTTTTCAGAAAGATTTTCTTACACATATTTAACTACCTGCGTAATATTCTAAAGTATATAGTGATGCAGCCAACTAATGTATTATCACTTTTACCCTCTTGACGCTCGGTTTTTTTTCCACAAAAATGTAACCAAAAACATCAGTTTTTTTATTTTATTTAAAAAGTTAATATTGTTAAAAAAATAAAGTAAAAAAAAAGATATCGGCTCCGGTTTCTATCAGCCCTGAAGATGATGGCCTACAACGTATGTCGAAACGTCGGCAGTCTTCATAAATAAATTTTTCTTATTTTGTGTTATATTGACTCCACCCCCAGACTATCTATATCCCACAGAACAAAAAATAGTTTTATTATTTCAATATTATTCAATATAGTTCAATTCTTTCTAATCAAAATAAATAGAAATTAGCATATCATACGAAATTGAGTAAAAATGAATTTTTCATTTTATTATAAATTTAAAAAACCATTTTAATTTTATTTTAAAACTTTTCAATCAAAAGTACTCAGACTTGTCACAAAAGCACCCCGTTATGTCAATAACAAAACTCTACTTACTGACTTAAAAATACCAACGGTTGACGAACACATACGAACATACTACAAACGCTTTCAAGGAAAACTACACGGACATCCAAACCCATTAATAGAACAAATGGCCACTACTCTCATGCCAGAGAACATTAGGAGGAGATTAAAAAGAACGTGGATGAGGGATTTGTTATCAAAGGAAATTGAATCAAGACAAGAGAGAGGTATCCCTGGGTACTGTTCTTCTTCATGACATTGTACTTTACCTTACTGTCAGCCAATCTGCTGATTGTCATTGTTTTATTTGACAGGTTTGGATGCAAATATAAAGAGAAAAAAAAATTTTTATTATAATATATATAGTTATAATCATTCATTTATTGTTTCAAAAACACCTACAGAAAATTGTAAAAAGTTTTATAAACTACAAGAAAAGAAACTATGCATATGCAGAAGTCGGTACAAATGACAAGTAGCGACTGGCAAGCACGATTAGTCGTATGTAATATGACGTCGAAATCTGCGAGCAGCACTCGGGTTGGTGCGTTAGAGTATGCACACGAGCGGTGTTCGTTCAAAATCATTAACCGGTTAATCGCTTCAACCCCTATTTATAAACTATTATGTAGTGTTCTGAAAGGGAGTAAAAATCCTTAGGTAAACCGTTATTCGGAGTGGAAATGGTCCTACAATAATTGTTAAAGACCCCCATCCTAAATACACCTGGATGGACTAAATTTGGACTACCACAGTACCATCGTCCTATTAGCCATATCAGCATTAAGTGACGTTAAATAAAACCAACGAACTATTATTTTACATAAGTATGGCGCAATAGAAGGAGATGTATGTAGACAAACTGGGCCTTATTCGATAACCGTTCTACTGCCAGGAATGCTATTGATGTCTTTCCATAATCGATGTCACCAGCCGCGTCATATCGAGAAGCTTCAGACAAGGAAGTATTATTGCGGTCTCCTGTATTTTGTTCTTATAATTTTTCCCATGGCTCCCGCGCGAGAGTCGTGCCATTTTCTCTTTTGTTCGTTGAATTCCTTTGAAGAAGATGTTTATTTCATTTCATTTTCTCTTATTCATGGTTTATTATTTGTTGAGTCACGAAGTTACAAGACACTACTAATAGAATATCAATAGTTTCTATAAGAAAACAAACACGTGGGATTTTAGGATATTCTTTTTTTTTTTTGGAGAAACTACATTTCATTTTGTATTTTTTCTAAGGGTTTCCTCCTTCCAAAAATTTCCTTTAATTATTTTTTTTTTATCTTTAGTATTTTCCTCCTTTATACCCTGGTCGTGCATACTTTCCTCTATCCCTTGTATCCATCTTTTTCGTGGTTTTCCTCCCTTCTTGACTCCGATTTAAAATTACATTGGTCATACAAGACTGAAAAGACAAGAAACTGCTCGACGTTTTCACCTACTTCAGAATTTACTGGAGAAACGTTCTAAGCTCTCAATTAATTACAAAAGACTCATTTACATGACAATTATCAGACCTATTTGGACATACGGAGTTGAACTTTGGGGCTCTACTAAACCATCCAATTCATCTCGTATCCAATCCTTACAATCAAAAATCCTTCGTAAAATCCTCAATGCTCCCTATTATGTTATAAACAAACTTATCCATCATGATCTTAATATCCCATATGTTGCTGATTTGGCTTAAACCAGATATCTATCCTTCCATGACAAGGTCCATACGCACTTGAATTCGCTAGTCTCTCAACTTGCTTCTCATTTAAATTAAATATAATTAAATTAATCTAAAAAAAAAAGATGATCAATGGGATGGAAACGAAATTGACAATTTAAGGATGCCTTTTTAGTTATTTATTGAATGCCATTTTATTCAGGTAATTGGCTAATTGGACGCTGCTACAGTGGCATATAAATATCAATAAATTAATCTTAAAAAAAAATTACATTGGGCAATCTTTCTTCCTTCATTCTTCTGAAATGACCATACCATTCCAATCTTTTTTTTTCTATATTTTCTCTATACGGAGGACGGTTCGTTGAATTTGCATTCGTTCTCTAATTACGGCAATAATCCTTTCTAGCCAGGACAGCTTGGCAGCTCTCCTCCAATAGTCCATCTCAGTAGCAAGCAGCTTTTTTTCCTAAAGTAGCTCCTATCGTCCATGTCTCTGCTCCATACAGCAATATGCTTTCAATTATGGATTTATATAAGAGCTTCTTGATATCTTTCGTCACATTATTGCTGCAAAGGATCGAGTTAAGCATACCACTTGCTTTTCAGGTTGTAATTATTCTTTGCATTGATTTCTTTTCTGATGTTCCATTCCTTTCCATCACAGAGCCCAGATATTTAAAATCATCCACCCGTTTCATCACATTTCCTTCAATAACAAGGTCCTCCTGTTCATAAATGATCATGCATTCAATTTTGCTGTATATTTTACTCTGCCCCTATTACTTTACTTTCGCTTCCTCGTTTCTCTCTCCTAACGTAAAACAAAAGAACATAAAAAAAAAAAAAAATCAAGGAGAAAATTATTTTGAAGATCTATTACGCTGCCAAAGTAACCAAGCGTTACTTTCATTAAAGATGATAGGAGTCGATATTATAGTGATGGCTTATTATTATTAAATTCGGCTCATTATTATTATTATTATTATTATGTCAGTTTCTATTACGTAACTGTTTTTTTTCCTTATTTAACTTTTTTTGGTTACTATTACTACTCTTAAGGAGTGAAAAAAATTTCTTAAGGTCGTTTTGATTCACTTCAAAGCTTTTCCCACCGATTTTAGTTTATGACATGGGCCATTTTCGGGTTGAATTACTAAATAAAACGTTTTCATTTATATAAGGATTTGAATCTTCTAGCACAATATAAAAAAAAGAGGCATTTTGTTATTAGTAAAATATTTTGTAACCATGATCCCAATACAATGAAGTTCCATCCAAAGTTATTTTTGGATAAGAGATGGAAATGTTATTTGATCAATAATTATATAGTGTTACATTATATCAGTTGTAATGATCTGAGTATGGCATCCCATATTATGATAAAAAAATTAACCGCTCCGTAGATTGCTAACTCCTACAGACTTTCTCATTAGTCAATCCCATCTCTCCAACAGCCCATTTAAAGTAAACCATTATAATGTCGACTCATCCCTCTTTCCTCAATATGCAGGGGTTCCTCAAGGCAATATCCTCGGCCCAATCCTCTACACATTTTATATAGCTGGCATTCCAATCCATCCTAATACTATCCTTACCGCTTATGTTGATGATACATGCGTATTATTAGTCAACAATAATCCAGTTATTGCATCTTATATTTTTCGATACCACATCACTGACCTTGAAAAATGGTTTAAAAACTGGAGGATTAAAATAAATTACTCATATACATGACGATAATAAGACGCATCTGCACTTATGACTGTCTAAGACTGGACGGAGTAGAGCTTTATTCAGTCCTTACAATCCAAAATCCTTCGTAAAATTCTCAATGCTCCTTACTTTGTTACGAACAAAGTAGTCCATAATGTCCCATTTGTTGCTGATTTGGCCCGAATCCTATATAAATCTTTTCATGACAAACTTTATTCCCACTCAAACCCATTTGTTTCAAACCTAGCTTTAAAATTCCTGATAGTCTTCTTAAGCTGGCATTCCTGAAAATAAGATTTCTTTGTGACCTTCTAAGTTGAATTTGTACTACCATGGCCCAATCATCTTTTTAAAGTTTATACAGCTGACATCCCCACTCCTCTTAAGACTATTCTTACCACGTATGCGGATGGCACTATTATTATCAGTCTATTATCATCAATCTATTATCAGTCAACACTGATCCAGTTATAGCATCCCATACTCTTCAATTTCATATCACTGATCTTGAAAAAATGTGCTAAAACGATTAAAAAAATTACCGCAAATACCGTCAAATTACCTTAGCTCTCCGTGGTAAACCAATAACTTCCTATCCTCATGATCTTTTAATAACATACCACTGATTCCTGTAGAACAGATCTGGTCCTGAGGAGTACAGCTTGACAAACGTCAAACTTGGAATTCTCATACTAGATTGAAATGACAAGAAACAGCTCTCTGTTTCAGGCTAATTCGACATTTACTAGACAAACGTTCTAAGCTCCCAATTAATGACAAAAGACTCATAAACATGACAATCGTTAGACCCATCTGGACTTACGGACTTTGAGCCTTCACTAAGCAATACAATTCCTCTTGTATCCGATCATTGTTTAGGGCAGCATAGCACAATTTATGGCATTTTAAAAAAAATTATTTATGGTACACACAAAAAACAATAAGCATTCATGCTTTATTTTAACCCAGTTAGTCTATGTTTAGATATAGTTTTTTTACGAAATAAACTGCCCCATTTTGTATTATTTAAGCTGGAAGTGAAATGATGTGAGGTTATAATGATTATGCCACTAGTAAAATGACGGTAATTTAATTAGTCAAAATTTGTTTTTCTATGGCTTAATTAATCCCAATTATATTACAGAATACTGTAATATATATTTTAAGATCGCGAATCTTTGATTATATGAGGACATAACTCCAACGAACCAGCGATTCTTCCCTTAACTCAAATTAGGTGAGGTTGGGCCGGAGAAAGGTGATTCGCGGAGTTTCTTTTCTCTTATGAGTCGTTGTTTTTCATCTCGCTTTCACTGACTCGTCCAAAACTCACTGACACATATTTTAACAATTATTATGAAATGAACAATAGCCTCCTTGATATTGGGTGAAAATAGGATGTCCGCTTAGCTCTTATGACCTTTTTTTGGGTCTTGTAGTAATTATTATAATCTTATTAACAGTTTTAAACTTAGGATTAATCTTTACTTTCTTTCATGATGATAGAATATTCACAATAAATATCAATAATGTGTTTAAGCGTTACTATGGTGACTATAGTCAGCCACTATAGAAATTTAGCCAGAAGACAAATGCTATCGCTTCACATATGTACTTCTGTTCGCAAAGAATTGCCGTTATTGTTGAAACAGTTGTAGCGATAATTTTTTTTTGAATAAAAATGCATCCATGGAAACATGAACACGAATCAGTTTGTTTCGAAATGTCGCATAGTCGCTTTTGAGACAAAACTCTTGACCTCGAATGTGGACAAAAATCATGAAGTTGATTTGTTGTAATAAGAAATAACATTCATGTTAAAATTATTTTTAAATAGTTAAATATATGTTAAATTTATCTTTCAATCGCATGAGGATCTAAAGCGGATGACTCCAACATTTCAATGATTGGCTTTAGCGATTTGTTTTAACTCGAAACTTTTCCGTCTTACTTCTCATTGTTTCAGTTCGGCTTTGGGGTCATAAAGTATTGCTTGACTAAGTTATCCGCTTTTGATCATGTAAATTTTTTTCTCTTACGACCTTGGATTCTATCTTTGAAAGCGGAAGGGTAGAATGCTGTTTATTTTTTAAGATAAAAATATACCTACGGGCCTGAAACCATTGCATAATATAGTAAATATATAAAATAAATAAGTATAAAAAATCAGATTTTCTCAACCCCTAAGAATATATTTTATTTATTTATTGATATTTACAACTGTATTACAATAATACAACATGAAAATAGGCTAAGTGATACATAATGACATGAGATAACGACAAGTAGAGAAACTACCCACTGGTAGTACTGAAATCAAAGTTCAACTAAGAAGGTCATGTGGCCATCTTCTTTTCAGAAGCCTCGGAGGATTCTCGGGAATCGAAGAGGAAGCTAGGTTTGAAACTAGAGGGTTTGAGTGGGAATGAAGTTTGTTATGAAAGGATAGATACCGGGTTCGGGCTAATCAGCAACAAATGGGACATTAAGGTCGTTATGGATGACTTTATTCTTAAGAAAATAAGGAGCATTGTGAATATTACGAAGGATTTTGGATTGTAGGGATTGGATACGAGAGGAATTCGATGGCTTATGGGAGCCCCAAAGCTCTACTCCGTAAGTCCAAATAGGCCGTATGATGGTCATGTAGATGAGTCTTTGTAATTAATTGGAAGCTTAGAGCGTTTATCTAGTAAGTGTTGAAGTAGCCTCCCTAAGAACATAAGTCCTAATTTCAGATCGACTCAAACTATTGCTTTTACGGTCACCTGTGGTCTAATGGTTAGCTTAAGAAACTACTAAGCCCAATATATAAAAATCCTTAGTTACGCCGTCGTTCGGAAGGGACGTTAAATGAGGGTCTCGAGCATATACGATGTCAGGTACTCGTTAAAAATCCCTATCCTAATTAAACCTGGGTAGGCAAAATTTAGAGCTCCCACTGTAGCATCGTACGATTAGCCATAGCAGCATAAAGTGACGTTAAATGAACAAACAAACAAACTATTGCTCAACCTGATGTCTTAGAGGTAGGGAAATCCCAAGTAGTCCACGAGGCATGCGGATTCGGGAACTGGAAAGTTCTGAGTAAACCCTGTCCAATTTCTTTTTCCAATCCGGTGACGTTTTCAGGTCAGTCACGTGCTTTTACGTGTTTCTCTTGAAGATATTATTGCCAATGATATTAATAAATTTCCAAAGATTCCTTTGATGTAAAAAATGGATACCATTGAACATGGGTTGGGAATGCAATGGACGATTCATGAATGCCTTTTTATTTATTCATTGAATGCCATTTTATTCAGGTAAGGCTAATCGGACGCTGCTACAGGGGCCTTCGTAAATTTTGTCTATTTAGGTAAATGAAGATATTTTATGTCTCCTCCGAAGGATGGCACGATTAAGAATTACTCTCTTTATCGCTACTCTCTTTAAAAAAACACTAAGATGGCCTTAGCCAGTATCTACCTATTTATTTTCAAGTTCCATTGAACAGCTCGCCGTTTCAATATTTACTAGACAAACTCTCTAATCCCCAATTAATTACAAAAGACTCATATACATGACAATCATTAGACCCATCTGGACTTTCGGAATAGAACTTTGGGGCTCCACTAAGCCATCGAATTCCTCTCGTATTCAATCCTAACAATCCAAAATCCTTCGTAAAATTCTCAATGCTCCTTACTTTGTTACGAACAATAATCCATAATGACCTTAATGTCCCGTTTATTGCTGATTTGGCCCGAATCCGATATCAATCTTTTCAAGACAAACTTCATTACCACTCAAACCCACTAGTTTCAAACCTCGCAATCTCGTCAATTCCTGATAATCCTACGAGGCGTCTGAAAAGAAGATGGCCTCGGGATTTTCTAAGCTGAACTTTTTATTTGGGTCCTTCCACTGGGTAGTTTCTCTACTTGCCTTTGTCTCTGGACTTGATTTATCTTTCATTATATTTACTTGATGTATTCTGAATACAATTGTAAATTTCATTAAATAAATTAAAAAAAAATTATTTGAGATTATGTTTTTAAACTCCTACGGTGGTTAACAAAAGTTTGTTCATCTAAATTAGATTCTCTATTAATCAAACATGTAGTGATTAAAAATGAGAATAGCTTAGTCAGAAATTGATTAATATTCAAACGATATTAATTAATAAGCAAGTGCATATTGTTGCAATCTTCCAGCGAGGATACAGGACGCCCCCTCCCGAAGACAACAAATAGGCCCGAGGACTCAAGGATGTCCGCTTGATCCTTGAAGTGAAAGACGTGAGTCATGTGACTTGTCGCTTTCACTTCCTCGCAGGTTACCGAGCCGGGCCGGAACGCGATGGATCAGTCATAGTCCCTTTTATGTCTCCATCGGGGCCAATCCGTGTTCCAAAAGTTGCGCAAATATTAGTAAGTTCCTTTAACGTATATCGTCAACATGATTAATTATATATTCAACCATACAAATTATACCATACAAACCATACTAATTATACTGTTCGTTTAATGTTACTATAATACCTACCGTAAATCTTCAGTATTGAATAGGGTAAAGTAAAATAATAAGTAAACTATTTTACCAAGTACTCCGAAGGACAACGAGGAGCATTTTTCAATAAAAATTATTAATCTTAAATTCTGGTTTTACCTGGAAGTTATGTGTATGTACAAATTACATGTACATAATGGAGTTCTTAAGGTAACAAGAAATATTTTGTTTATTATATACAATATATTGTATACAATATTTTGTTTAAATAAATGGGGGATATAACTGTCAGTTTAGCGTCCGACCAATTTCCATTTTAAATTATATAACTGTGTACTTAATTGTATTGCTGTAGGTACTTAATGTTTTAGTGGAGGAACCCCGACAGTATTCTAGAAATTGAAGTTCAGTTTAGTACTTATTTAGCATTTACTTATATATTGAAATATTGGAATAAGATATGGATCTTTTATTTTTTAAGTAGATGCATTCCATTTTTTCATTTAATTTTTTTAAAAACAGAGCTAAATTTGTATACGGTTTATAAAAGTCAGGAGCAATGGCTTTGTGATGTGTTAATTTTAAAAAATATGCTTGTATCTATAATTTAAATAAACGAGCACGACAAAAGAATAAACCTTCACTAGGAAACTCCTATAAAATGACACTTTTATCAGAAAATTTTTACATAATAAGATAAGGCTTGAATTTAAATTTTTACCTTAAGTTCAATGATATCATACAAGACTGAAAAGACAAGATACTGCTCGACGTTTTTGCCTATTTCAACATTTACTGGACAAACGCTCTAAGGTCCTAATTAATTAAAAAACACTCATTTACATGACTGTTATCAGACTTATTTGGACATACGGAGTTGAGCTTTGGGGCTCTACTAAACCATCCAATTCATCTCGTATCCAATCTTTACAATCCAAAATCCTTCGTAAAATCCTCAATCCTCCTTATTATGTCACAAACAAACTCATCCATCATGATCTTAATATCCCATATGTTGCTGATTTGGCCCAAACTAGATACCTATCCTTTCATGAAAAGCCATACACACTTGAATCCGCTAGTCTCTCAATTGCTTCCCATACTATTCCTGATAATCCTCCGAGGCGTCTGAAAAGAAGATGGCCTCGAGATCTTCTACTATAGAACTTTATTGGAGTGGTACCGATGGGTAGTTTCTCAACAAGTGTTTTTTTTTCATGTCATTTTTTCATATTTACTTGTTGGAATATTATTACAGTTTTAAATATCAATAAATTAATCTACTCTAAAGTTCAATGATACAATGATTTTTAGGTATTTTTCTTTGTATCTTCATAATGAATAAGATCCATGCTGTGTACTTCATCAGTTCATAAAACGAATTACGTAGCAGTTTCTGTTGAGATGTTCACGAATTTTCATTTAGTAGCTGTGGTTTGGTGTTGAGCTACCTTCACCTATTGTTCCATTGACCGGTAGTCATAGTGTTACGCTTGCGGTTAGGCCTTACAAAAACATATCAATTCAAAAGCCCGATCGGATTCCAATCTGTTTACCGTTCTCTTTTACAGCTTAGTCTTCGAAAATTCGGGATGCCGTTTGATGCTAATGGTCAATTACTTGAGGAATTTCGTTTTCGTTTTTCATTGACACAGATACTTAAGCTAGTTTTGAAGATAGCTAACCAGCCGTCTGTCTATTTCACAAGACTTTACAATCAGATCTCCATACTTATTTTAGAAATTTAAAAAAAGATTTTTTTTATCTATTTGGAAACACGAATTACTCAATAAACAAGGGAACGTCAGTTAAGCTCACCTGGCAACTTCAAAAGTCTTCAAAGGTGGCAGTCAGTTTATATGTGTGATCCTTAATCCAGAATAAATTCCGTTAGTTTTTTAGTTAACTTTTAGTATAAAAAGTTCTTTAGTTTTTTTTTACCAACAAAAAAAGTAAAACAACTTTATTTTATTAGTTAATGGAAAAGGCCAGTTACAGGTAAATCCAGTCTTCTCAATGAATTATTTCTTAGTTATGTAATACTAAACATCTTTGAATTAAAAATAATTATGAAATGTCTTTTTTTTATATTGTTATTATTTCTTAAATGAAAGGTTGAAAGTTTGTTGGGCTAAAGAAATCCCCTCACACAGTTAAAGTTTCAACGAAACCTTCTAGTCCTTTTGGAATGTCATTTCGTGTTTGGCTTGAATTAGAGTTGTAATATAAGCAATAACTCAATTTCTAGTAAAAGCCTGACTTAACCGATTTGTAATTCGCTACGAAAACAACACGATTCCAGTTTCCTAAGTACAAGAATCTTATTTTGGAAAAAAATCGACTTGAACACTTATTTACCGGGTTGAAGATGTGAGGAGTGAGATTTCTCAATGCTAAGAGTTGGTATGCTGAAGGTCACGAGTTTAAATCCGGCAGATTCTGAATTTTTTAACAGCCGAGGATCCTTTGAGATCTGGAGTACCTCCCAGGGCTCACGCAGCTTCCATAAGTTGGATAACCAAAATAAAAGAAAAACCTACCGGTTGAGTATGATCTCGGTCAAATTACCTACTTGTCTTAGTAACGTCACAGTCTCTACCACGTACTGTACCCTAGACTCGTCATGCAGTGGTACAAGTTCATATATGTATCATTAGAATATACCTTGAAAAGCTCACCGGAAAGTAACTTTCACGGTCTGATAAGTGTATAATGGTGTGTTCATATATACAAAAATTAAAAAACAAAACATATACAGCATGAAACATAATAAAAATGAAAATGCCTTTTTTACATTAATGTCTAAGATACAATTAGTTTTTCTAGATTTAATTTTTTTAGAGTTTGCCTTTTTTTAAAACAGATACTGCTATTTCAAGTAGCTTAAGTCTGCTCCTAAGTTTTCGGTTGTCTGTTTGTTTTTTCTTTTGCCGAACCGGTGAAATCCATTGCTTACCAATTGGTAGAATCCATCGCTTACTAATTGATAGAATCCATCACTTAAATCCAACAGCCCCTAGACAAGGAACCGAGTAGACGGCTCTGTGACGGAACTCAATGGAGGAACCAGAGCGAAGCCAGAAACTGTTGCTAATACTTTTCCTTACACATGGGGGTCACTCGGTCAGCGCCCCATCTCTGTTTTACTTTTAAATTTATATAAAAAATATATTTAATTATATATAAGCATTATATACATAAAGCAAGATTACATTTGTTCATTATTTTAGTGAATTAGCAAATAATATATTAGAGGGATATTCACAATAAAGTGTTTGTTTATGATTATTTATTGATGTATTTTATATAGCATAGATGTATTTTATCGTTATACAAACTCTAGCCTAACCCTTGACTTATGCCCGGGTTGCTCCATTCTCCGGTAGAAACCGAGAAAAAGAACAAGATAATAATAATAATACTAATGTCTTTATTTATTCTGGGACAAGTCCCTTTAGAATAACGATACAGGTGTTGTAAGCTATTATGCCTTAGAGTATAAAAATAATTAAATATATTATTATATATCAAAATTAAAATTAATACACACTGATAAAAGGATTTGATAGTCTTTGAAGAGATTTGTTATTAGTAAACAAATAGTTTTTATTTATTTGAAGTTAATGAACATTAAAACATTTACGATAAAGTAAATAAATGCATTAACATTAATACACAGATCAAAACACCCAAATACCGCGGAACACTTGCAGGAATATAACTTGCAGTGAGAATATAAATGCTACACGATCAGCTGACTGGGCGCCGCCATATTGGCCTTGGCTGTCAATTCATGCGCCTTTCACTTTATCCCTTATCTAGCTGTAACATGACAAGCTGATAGATGGGCGAAAAATTTTGGGGCAATAGAATAAAAGTTTCACTATAAAAAAAAAGTGAATATATTATTAGTTGTAATGATACGATAATTGTAATAAATACGATAATCAAATTAAGAAATAATTTCTCTTTCTTCAACAACCAAATTTAAACACAGTGTTATCAGTTCCACAAATTTACAGTGACTCTGGATTTTGAACGACGTGATGTAATATGTAACCTCGTAAAACTGTTAACCTCTGATACCCTTCTAAGCAGTACAGTATACATTTATGAAGAGTTCAGGTTTTGTACAAAAATTATTGATGTGATATTAGTAGACATCCTAATTTTTAAAGATAAATGAAGGTCGGTTTCTTTCGAGTTCGTTCTTCAATTATTCCACTTATTCCGGACGTGGTCGGTGGAACGTTTTGACAATAAATGTTCACCTGACATCTTCTTCTATTGTGGTTTGAACCCATTTAACTTTTTGTATTGGATTCGTTTAGTTGTCCGGCCGATTTCGTTTCATCTGTAGCATGTAGGATCTCTATTGTGCCCTCTTTAGGTCACTGGAACATGACGAATTTCCACTGGAGAGAAAATCTTCATTTAATTATTGAAGTTCTATTTTAAGGCCGATGATACCGTTGTACAGGCTTATTGGTGTTGGATTATAAAGATATCATATGAACTTGACGATACAAATAATGCGTATATTTAATATGTACTAGTAATCTAAGGGAAGAACGAAGAAGAACAATCATTAAGCTTAATTTATTAATAAATAAGATGCATCCATAAATACTAAATAGGAATTTTTGAAACAACTATAAAATATTAATTTCCTATTCAACTTTCTTCTCAACATTCTTCTTAATTCTAATTAATTAATTCAAAAGAGTGAATAAAAGTTTTTCTAAATCTACTTTTCTAATCTCTCTTTTATATGAAAAAGTTTTTAGTGATAGCGTTTTTTAGCGTTGCATAGCAACGGATCGAAAAAATATTTTTTGTTTAGTCTCTTGTCCTACTCGATCAGTTGAATTATAAATATTTTTCATGAGGTACATTTGTACCTTTTCCTTATGTTCAATTTGTACCTTATCTTGTTTATCTTCTTTTTTATCATTGCTTGGCATTACCACCTTTCTGTACTCTTATTCTGCAATCTTTTATTCATATATTTCCTTTATATTATAACCATCGCTAATTTTCTTCACTTTTCAATATCTAATGTTATTATATTCTTTTTCGGTATTGCAATGTTTTTTATAATTATTTTGTTATGTTTGTATTTCTTTCATAGCACTGAGGATGGCCCACAACGTAGGTCGAAACGTCGGCACTCATAATAAATAAGTTTTTCTTATTTTTTGTAATATTGACTGCACCCCCTGACTATCTACATCCCACATTAGATCTTCCAGTCAACTATTTTCCTCTCTATTATAAATATTTTTTAATTCTTGACTTCTTCAAGCTGTAACACAAAATATAGTACTGTTTTTAAATTTGATGCAAAATTGAGTCCATTGGTCTAAAAAAAAATACAAGTTACATTTTATTCCAGCGTATTTATTTCAATACACAGAATGAAGAAAAATTTTAATTACAAACTATTTTTTTAATTTATAAAACAAAACTAAAATGAAACAAAAACATTTTACATATTTAATGAAAAATACTCAATATCTTAAAACGAAAATAAGTGGGTAAATCAGAGGGTTGTAACATAAGAACTAAGCTGATGATCGATTTCTACAATAACATTGGGATACCTCTACTATAACGTTTAGTACCTGCAGTCCTACAATTACATGAACATTTGTATAATAACACCAGGCAGGCAGTTATTATACAAATTTTTTATTTATTTAGAAAACAAAAATTGTAGATCCGTTTTGATTGTATATTCCTTAGAGCTCCATTAAGAGTGTATGCTTTATTTCTTTTAGTTTTAAGAGAATTTAAGATTTATAATTTTTATTACAAAACTATATATTCGCTTAAGCGTCCTTTGACGGCATAATCTTACTTTGAAATATATTTATATTGAAATATATTTATTCGTTTTATTAAAAACGATAAATTCGTCTCGTTGTTCTTACTTGGTAAACATATTATCCTAATTATTTTACGTTAACTTTGTGAGTCGACCCTGGTATCTATCCTTTCATAACAAAATTCATTCCCACTCAAACCGTCTAGTTTCAAACCTAGCTTCCTCTTCAATTCCCGATAATCCTCTGAGGCGTGACCTTCTTAGCTGAACTTTTTATTTTATTGAACTTTTTTATTAACCACTGGGTAGTTTCTCTACTTGTCATTAGCTCATGTCATTATGTATCACTTAACCTATTTACTTGTATTATTGTTATACACTTGTAAATATCAATAAATAAAATTTAAAAAAAACTTTGTGAGTAATGAAGATTCCTAATTTTTATTCGGGTATGCTTTTAAAATCAGTTCTATATTCATAAACGCCAGTTCTACTAACAATCCACTGATATATTTAATTAGAGATGCAAATATATTCTGTACTTCAGGATGATTACCGTCGTAAGATATATTGACCACGTAAACCTAGGTCGGTATTCTTTATTAAATTAAATTTCATGTAGAAGTTTATTTTGTAATCGACATAAGGGGACAGAGACATAGTTAAAAAGCTTAATTGAAATTCTTGAAAATTATCATCTTAAAACAAACTATACGCCATGTTTGTGGAAGAAAGTGGTCCGGGTAGAGGTCAATGAATTTCTCAAAGAATTGGAGAAAAGTTTATTGAGTAGCCAACGTTTCGACCTACTTTGTAGATCTTCTTCAGGGCTCTATGCAAAATAAAGACAATTGAGACTTAAAAAGTGGTACAAAAATTTTTTTAAAACATCAAATATAAATAAACAAAAGTATGGTGAATACAGGCAATAGATAATTAAAAAGTGATATAAATTGCACAGCTTGGTAAATATAAATATTAAAATTTATGTGTGTATAGTATTAACAACCAAGTGCCAGGCAGGTATTAAAATACATAATAAAGAATAAAACAGAAAGCGTTGAAAATGAAAGAATAAGGTAATAAAGATAAAAAAAATAAAAATTGGATATTTTTTTTTCTCTTTATATTTCCATCCACACCTGTCAAATACAAGTAATTGACAATCAGCAGATTGGCTGACTGAAAAAAAAATACAAAATGACATGGAAGGCATGACGAAGAACAGTACCCAACGGTACCTCTCCATTGGCTTGCTTTAATTTCCTGCTGTAATAGATCCCTCATCCACGTTCTTTTTAGTCTCCTCCTAGTGTTCTCAGGCATGAGAATAGTGGCCATTTGTTGTATCAATGGGTTTGGGTGTCCATATAGTTTTTCTTGAAATCGTTTGTAGTACGTTCGTATGTGTTCGTTAATCGTTTGTATTTTTAAGTCAGTATGCAGAGTTTTGTTATTGACGTACCATGGTGCATTAGCGATAAGTCTAAGCACTTTTGGCTGAAAGGTTTGCAGTCGTTTTCTGTGAGTCTGTTTAGTGATGCCGTAAATTAAAAAATTGGATATTAAAATGGGTAAATGTTAAATTTAAAATACCTGGGTATCAGGAATCTTAGCTATCATGTATCAGTAGTCATATAAAAATTAAAAATCGAAAATGATAAGAAATACAGTTAGAAATAAAACAAATTGTAGAATTATAAAAAATCCAGTATGTAATAAATAAAGTAATAAAAATACACAGTAATAGGTAATAATATAAATAGACATAGTGTAATAAAAATGAAAATGTTATTAAGAAACAATGGTATCTATACGCCATGTTATTTTAAGATAGATCGCTACTCGATACTGTCCATCAATGTCTTTAAGTCTTACTATATCTTGTATATCTCCTAATATTTAGATATCAGGACATATTGTTTTAGCAATAGCTTTTCTAAAAGGAAGAGTCTCGGGAAGGAGAAGTTGTAAGGTAGGAGGAGGAACTGCGAGAGAAAGTGGAAAAGTGGGACAGGCCAGATTCCACCTGACCTCGCTTTATCCTTTTTCTTTTTTATTTTATTTATCTCCGATAGAGGCAAGGAATGGCGATAAATCACAGTCAAAAGTGGACAACATAATTAGCTACGCTACTTCTTTAAATGGCCAATAAATTTACTTACTAATAAATTATATACGTTCTTACCAGCACTAAGGAACCGTAAAATGAATTATTAAAATTTATTTTCATTTGAATTTTGTTTTAAACCACTCTCCAATGCAACAATTTTCCATTCAGGCTGCTATTAATTCAAGGGAAATGGTATTTATTATTTTTTTTTTAGAAAGTAGTTTTGATCTAAAAATAACAAACTTTTAGGATTCCAGAATAAATCATACTCTTACTACACTAATTTGTATTCCATCATATAAAACAACAATCATCAATCAATTAACTTTGATTCTTTTATAAGGAATCTTATCAAACCATATTTTTTTTTTTAAATTGATTGTGTTGTAACATATGAAATGTCAGTGAAGGTGTAAATTTAAATTATTAGCAAAAAAAATATTAAACAATACATTTATTAATCAAAATAGTATCCTTCACTTTCAATACACTTCTCCCAACGTGAAACAAGTATTTCTATTCCCGCTCAGTAAAAATTAGGTGTCAAGGAAGAAGCGAAGTCTTGGAAGGTCCTAAAATCGGACTTTTTTGTTGTCAATTTTTTTATTTCTTAAAAAATTATCCAAACAACGGAAAAAGTAAAAATCAGTTGGAGGAAGGTCCGGAGAATATGGTGGATAGGGAAGGACCTCTATAGTCAGTCCTGAAAAAAAAAATCGGGTGAGCTGCCGGGCCTTGGTTAATTCATGTGGTACCCATATTTCCAGATTTTTTGTCTTGCAAAGCTCCTCAAGGTGCCTGGAAACAGTCATGGCACTTGATCCAAGCTGTGAACCTAATTCACGAGTGGTTTGGGAAGGGCCCGCTTCGACCAGCTCTTACAACTTTTCGTTGTCCAACTTAGTCTTCGGCCTACCACGTTCTTTGTTGGTAAGGTCATAATCCCCAGATAAGAAATTTTTCAAGCCAACGGAAGATTGTTCTTTCGCCGTAAACAAGATGTTTCGGAACGCATCCGTGACGCAATGGTCAAATTTAAATTCGCTGAGAAACATAATTTTATTCTTATTTATTTTTAAAACCTTGCATCACTTTCAAAAGGAAAAGTAAAACCGATTATGAAATAGTATTAAATGATTCAAACGGTATACATAAAATAATTGTTTGTGTACAAATAATCTAATCCCTAATGAAAAGAAAACTGAAAATAAACGAAACAACCGAAAATGACATTTCATGCGTTACGACCCAATACATAATGAAATTTATATCTGTATTAAATAATTCACCAACTTAATTTACTATGGATAACTGTTAAGAATGAAATCTATTAACGTTCACAGTACAAAAATAACAGATTTAAATTAGAAGGTCATGATACCATCTTCTTTCAGTGACCGTGTCAGTAGGATTATTAGGTCTGATACTAGAGAGTATTCTGCCAATGATACCAGGCTGCCTGACACCAGGATATTGAGAAAAGAGGGATGAATAGACATTATGGTTTGCTTTGAATGACCTGCCAGTGAGATAGGATTGGATAATGAGAAAGTATTTAGGAGGTGGTATTTACGGAGTTTGTAAGGCCGGGATTGCGTACCAGTCTCGAAACCATAATTTAAATAACTTCGTTTAATTATCGGTTATATTGCATTTTGCAATACTGATGGCGGCAAAATACAATGAAAAAAAGTCTCTTACAGTTTTTTTTTTAAAGATTTATATATTGTATCTATATAGCCCCAGATCTGGACTAAACCTTTGTGTGTGATTTGAGTTCGTGTTTGCGCCTTTTGGTACTTTGAAGATCTTTCAATAAATGCTGTCACTTTTTTCGTTTTTTCCCTGCAATCTTGACTCAGTGGTAGGGCGTTGACCGTGCCGAAGGTTCAAATCCCGCAGCTTCCAGATTTTATTGAATCTGTTAGCGGACAGAGATGAATCCTATGGAAACTAGGACCCTCCTGGGGCTCACTCAGCCTCTATAAAGTAGGAAAAAATCCGGAGTTTGGGCGTGATCCATGACAAAACACCCCCTGCATAACCGTGTCCAATAAATAGTACAATCTCTTCCACGTACTAAACCCAAGAACCTCCAAGAGTTGTAGTGGTACAGGTTAAGTTATCTTAATTTTGAGCTAAATGAAATGAAAACAGTTAGGAGGGAGGTAATAGAAAAGAACATGCTGAATAAAAGGTGCTAGTGAACCGCTACGAACTGTTAACATTTCTAACCGTTAAACCTCCTCAGTAGCGAGGCTGGATCCCAGCTGTATTCAACTGTACTAACAGTTCTTCCCAATAACGGTTCCAAAATGTACCCTGTTATCATATTTAGAATCTTTCTTGTCATCGCATTAATCTTTCTTGTAACCATAATGATAATTTTGTAGTATTTTACTCAGAATAGCTCTAAGAACTCTAGATTAGGCTATTTATTCATAAATGACCTTTTCTTTGATATTATTCCAATTTTTCAGCTTTATGCAAACATTCATGCATTAACAAGTAGAAAAGTAGGGACAATTTTCGTGTTTATGGTAGAACTGTATTCCACTAAAGGGAGGAAAAAAAGTATAAATTAAGTAACTAGAGCGTAGTGCCAGATCATATACCCTGAACCAACATCTCTTGACAAAAGGTTATTAATATTTAATATGTAGGCTGGCCTCATTACGCTATGATTTTACTTAGCAGCGACAATAATTATAACGTACATACATACATAGATGGCTCTACATATGTGGAGGGGCTGTCTCCTCAGAGTACCCTGACTTACTCCCCCATCCTGGCTACCTAGGGAAGTGACCCTAGGGTGTTGAACTGTATATGACTTTAGTCTGTAGGTGAGGGGATGTATGTCGTATGCTGAATATGAGTACTGTGTGAGTGTAGTAAGTATTATTGTTCCCCCAACCTGGAGGGCCAGTATAGTATATAAAGAATGTAGTATAATTATTATATTCTATGAATTAAAATTGAATCAAGTCCCCAAACACCTTGGTTATTACAACCACCAATAGAGGCGCTCCTATTTATTGGAATCAAATGATCTTATTGTTAGTAAGGCTATGTTATTCATCACTCTCATCACCTCATCATCTCTGTACTTTTGAGATTATATTTCATTAAATTCAACTGAGTTGTATTGTATTTTAATTAACTGTGTTTATCTAATATACACGATAACAATCAGTTATTTTTCCACTAATAATCATTTTTTACTAACCTGATACACAATTCATCAGTTAGGTAATTTTTTTCATCAAAGTTCACAAATCAGACTTCTATTATAATTTAAAATATTTAACTATTTTTATTAATTGGGGACCAATTAGTTCTATAATAATTGACTTCTTAATCAAGTCTGGCTCTTAGGAATTCAGTCACTACGGATTGTTTCTTGGGTGTGGACCACGCGTTTTGCGTGCGAGAGATTTACGAAAACGGTGATTCGGCGACTGCAACGCGTAGAAGATTCTGCAGTATTCGAGGTTTTCACCACTTAAATGATGCACCAGGCATTCCCCTGATTAAAAACTGGGTCGAAAAGTTTTAAGAGACTGGTTCAACATTGGAAAAACCTAAATCAGGGCCAAGGCCATCAAGAACGATAACAAACGTGGATAGTGTTAATCCAGTCTATTCGTGACGATCCGAACCTCTCAATTCGAAAGCGCGCAAGTACTTTAAATGTACTTAGATCATCCTTACATCGCATTTTGCAGAAAGACTTAAAGCTGCACCCCTACAAAAAACATCACCGTTTTTGTAAATCTTTCGCACGCACAACGCACAGTCCATCCATCAGTAGCGACTGAATTCCCAAGAGCCAGGCTACCGATTGACATACCCTCCACCCCCTTCAGATTCGTTGTGCTCACGCAGAAACCTAAACAAACATAAAATTTATTTTGAGACACCCTGTATTTACATGAAAAATAAATAACTTTATAATTTTATTATATTTCAACACATGTAACTTTCCATTTGTAGGTTGAACTACTTCCGCTATCTACCTCTTTTATTATATTTAATTATCTCTATGTATATATCGACCGTATAAAGTAACACTGCACCAAGTCATTATTATTCCTACTTTTACAACTTCCTACTTACCTCTGCCTGTTTTAAGTAACTTATGCAATTATACTATTGGATAAGACTTCTTTAATTATGTCTTCAGGGCTTAACTCTTAGAGTGACACAATGACACCATGCTTTGTACGCTCTGGATTTAATTACAGGTTTCTTTGCAGTGTTTCTTTGCCTACCCGAGGAGGATGTCGTGATGAAACAATGGTCTGTCATGCACGTTTGTTCTGGTTTTCCATAACCATAAGGAAACAAAGCAATTTAATAAAAAAATTATTATATCCAGGCAGTATATAATACAAATATTTTTGCAATAGTAATTTTCAAAAACTTAATAATGATATTTATATATGATAAACGGTTTCAACGTAACAATTTTAAAGGTTAATACATTTTTATAGAACCTTCGAAGATATAATTTTTCTTTTAACGCCACTAATTGGACGATGCTGCAATGACAGTCATAAATTATTCCAATTCACGTATAGTTAGGAAAGGGATCTTTAATGAGTAACTGCATCGCACAGTTTTCCGAAATCTCATTTTTATGTAAAATAAAACTTTATTTTTATTTATTTAAAATTTATTAAACCCTAAAGCATGCACCTATTTAATGTTATTCAAATGATTGCGTCGCGAAAATTGAGATGTGCCTTTAAATTTGCTGGGCTTAGTTACGAAGGAATTCCTAAAACGTTAATAAGCGTTGTGCTGACTGGAAAGCCTCTAGATCCCATATGATCCATCTCCCGCCGCAAACAGTCTAAATAATAGTAACTGCCGTCAGCGGGTTTGAACCAGGATTTCCGGCATGGCTACTCAGTGACCGTATTGATTACTATACAAAAAATAGAACAGTTACAGATCAATAGGTTAAGTGATTGGTAATCAATTGTAACGTGGTATTTATTGGCGGGTCTGGACTTGGTAACGAATTGGATTGCATACCGGTTCTACTTTCTTCTTAATTGAAAATCCACTCTCTAAATGTCGGTTCCTAAAACCCTACTTCATATATCCACATATTCACATTAAAATTCAGTAAGAAAAAATGAAATATGCTTAAATTTCACCATATACTGAGGAAGTTTGTTTTTAGTTGAAGATGATTCGATAATTGTACCTCAAGCACTTTAGTCACGATTTGAAAAGTGAAACGGCGACTTAAGAACACGGTTAACCTCTTGACATACCGTGACGTCATTAATTGCATGTAACATTATATACTTTGAGGACTCTGTGGCCTGAGAAAATTATGAATTCAATTATTTATTTGTGTGTCGATTCTGTTTTGTTTAAAATGTTTAGGATGCTCTCCTTTCTTTCCTTCTCAACTGTACCGATAGCAAATGCGCATAGGTATTACAATAAATTAAAACTAAATCATTTGTACATTTATTAAATATATATTTAGCAAGTATGTAATGCAGCAATGTTGTTCAGGCATGATAGTTTTTAACATTAAAAATCTGAATCTGTTCTGAGAAGATGCACTAGCTGATTATTGTAAAAAAAAATTTTTTTTAGAAATAGATCAATAAAATAAAATGATTATGATTTATATGTAAGCATATATACAAAATAAATTTTACACATGAAGCATTAAATAACGGAAAGAACCATTTTCTGTAAGATTAAAACAAAATAGTATGTATTTGCATCTAGTGAATTAAAGAAATTAATAATATTTACAATCATAATATCACTCTATGAAAGTATTGATTCACAATATCCTTAAGTTAAGAAGTATATCAGCAAAAAAAGGTTTGTATAACTGTTCTTCTTAAAAAACTGCCCGAAAATAAATCGCTGACTGACCTGATCAGTTGTGACCGGGTACCTTGAGTACGGATGCGATAGTCGGCTCCTAGGTGAATGTTTTGATGCCTTCATTCTTCCTTCATCCTGCAGTCCACTCACGACGAAATTCTATGTAAGAGACACCATGGGTGAATTGCTCTAATTTGGAAGAGTTAGAAAAAAACAAACAGGCGGCGAAAATGTTCGCCAATTTCGATCTGGTGCGAGGACAGTCCCACTCCCTCAACAGTTGAGACATCACTGGTCTTATAGGGAAGAAAGTCATTAAATGCAATTAAAAAATAAACTTTTCATCTGAATATAATTATATTTAAAAATAAAGAAAATAATGAATTACCTTTCTGAAACAGCAATGTAGTTACGTTTTAAACTTGTGGGTTTGGGTGGGAATAAAGTTGGTCATGAAAGGACTGGTATCCGGTCCCTGCCAAATCAGTGAAAAATGGGAGATTGAGAACATTATGGATGGCTTTATTCGTAACTAAGTATGGAGCATTGAGGGTTTTACGTAGGACTTTGGGTTGTAAGGATTGAATACAAGAGGAATTATATGGCCCAGTGGGGAGCCCCAAATCTCGACTCCGTAAGTCCAAATATGTCTTAAAATAATCATAAGTTTGAGTCTTTTGTAATTAATTGGGTAGACCATAATTTAATATAAATACAAACAATAATAATACTTACAACCAGTTTGGGTTGAATGGATTGTTCGAAAGTGGCCATATATTGAAGATATCATTTCTGTCAAACACCGTTGTGCTTCAGTCGTTATTCATTTAACATCACTTTAAGCCGCTATGGCTAATAGAACGATGCTACGGCAGTAGACCTAAATTTTGCATATCCAGGTAGGGTTAGGGATCTTTAACAAGTATCCGAACCACAAAAGTGCACTCCATTTTACGTTTCCCCCTGAAGAACGGTATTATTAAGGATTTTTTTACCCTTTTTAAAAATTATTGGGCCAACTAATTGGCTAAGAACCCACAGTCTTGAGTGGTCTTGTTTGTTCCATGCGTCCAACTCTAGGACTCCTCACTCACTCATCACTCATCTGATTCAGATCAGATCATGGAACGTAAGATATAATAAATTTCTGCTGTTATTACTGCTATCTATATTGAAAAATTCTTTTTAAAATTGTCCGAGGTTTAGCATTAAATAATGCTAAATATGGTGGCCTTGCTAAGGTGAGGCGGTGGCAGTGTGTCACTTTCGCTGGCGCGGCAATGACCCAGGCTGCATTGACCTTCCGCTTCGGTTTGTTCATTTCCATCTCTTTCACTCTTCTCGTCTTCATTAACGGGTCATTATCTATTTGTTTACTGCTCGTTTGTTTATTCATTTAACGTCACTGGTTAATATTAAATGGTTAATAATAAGAGCTAAAATGGTTAATCGGGACCCCTCCATTTTATGCATAACTAAGTATTTTTTATTCCCTTTAAAAAAACATATGGCCACCTACCGGGCTGCAAACCCGCGATTTTGGGCATAGCAGATTGTTATCCTAAAAACTAAACCACAGGGGTCCTTCTATTTGTTTATGGATTCACCTTCTTTATATAATTAATCACTTCTGACGTTTTACTTGCTTTCTTGCTGTATAATAACTGTTTGCTATTGTTCTAAAATAGCAAAATTCGTTTCGAAAACGACTATTACATAATATAATCACTTATACATTTATATATATTTAATAAGTAAATATATATATATTTACCTTGCTATGCAATCTTTATCATTTTTATTTTCACCATACTTTTGTTTATTTATATTTATCTACGTTTAAATATTTTTGTACCACTTTTTAATTCTCAGTTGTCTGTATTTTGCATATAGCCCTGAAGAAGACCTACAAAGTAGGTCGAAACGTTGGCTACTTAATAAACTTTTCTCCAATTCTAAGAGAAATTCATTGACCTCTACATGGACCACTTTCTTCCACATATTTTTCTTTCTCATTGCGTTTGTCTATTTCTTCAAAATGTATTTCATTCAGACAATATTCTATCATGTTGTAAGCATCTTCTTTATTCTATATAACTAATTAGATAATGAAGATTACTTTGGGGTGGTTAGGGTTGGGATAAAAAATTATCTTAAAAATTATTTTATATATAATTTTGAATCTTTGGTTGTATAGATAAGAAAATAGTAAATATAAGAAAATTATTAATTATTAGCTCCAAACTTGGGTAAAGATTCTTGCTTGCTTGACCCCCCCCCCCCTCACCAAAATTTAAGAAGAAAGTTGTGCAGAGAAGTGAGAGGCTGCCGAAGAGAATTTTGATAGAATGTTGGAGATGAATCTGTAGAAACCCGTAGCTCCCAGCCAGGTTCACAAGTATTAAGGTTAATAAGCAGGTTTCACCGCTACGTCGGGGTCTCCTGCCTGTCTTAGCCAATTCAGAATCGCATCCCATGCGGGAAACCTTCATTTTAAAAACTTTCATTAAGAATAATTTAAATAATAGTTCGGTAGCAATATTTCTAGTTAGGATGCGAAATTGAACATTAGATACATTTATTTTTTTCTTATTTTGTTTAATGGCATAAACTTAAAAACTTGAAGAGAGGTAGCTATGCTGAAGAGTCCAGGTGCAAATCTGGCTGTGGAAGATAAAATATTAATTCTGTTAACATCCTTAATAAGATTGGGGCTCACCAACCTGGCGGTTCTCGGACAAATTACCTCCCTGGGAAACCTTTGTCCTTGAAGCAGTACAGCCATGTACTTCGTTAAGTTGCAGTGTCACTTTTTCTTTTTTAAATGTAAAAACTTAGTTATTGATACCATTGAAGTTTTTAGGGAAATAAGTTTTTTTTATTTGTTCATTTAGTTTGTTTGTTATTCCTAGGGTAGCTAGAATTTTTATTCGCTCAACTTTTCCTTGTCTACTGTCAAAAAACATATTGATAATTAAGTGGTTTTCTGAAAAAAGAATTAGCTCCCTTTTTTCAAATGTTATGGAATCTAATTTATAAAAAACGTCAACAAATTATCCATGATCTATTATTTTAATTAACAGATGTTCGATGTTTATTGAACAATGAACAATATTTATGAGGGCCGTATTTTATATCACAATATAGACGTTTTATTTACTATAAAGAATCATGATACTTATGTATTAACCCCACCGTAGCTACAGATTTTGTGGTTTTTAAGTGCCTCAGTCTACACCTAAAATTTTGCAACAAATCATAAAATAAAACACTTAATTAATGTTGTTGTTAAGAGTGTTACCCTTGAAATATACTTTTTGGGGTTAAAATTATAAAATGTTGTTATAATTATAATCATCAACAATTAAAAATCAAAACACATTATTTAAAAACAAAGTAGTTAAATAATGTGTAGTGATTTTTAATTGTTAATGATTATAATCTGATTTCGGTGAAAAATGGGCCCATATATAGTTTAACATAGATCAATTTCCACAATGCAATCTGGTCCACCAAATCCAAGACACATAATTGACGCATGTAATTGTTCTATAACAGTTTTGTTCGACAAATCAAGTTGCTTTTCACAAAATTTAATCGACGTCAACTCCTCGCACCAGCAGTATATGAATCTCAAAGCTGAACAAAATGGAATTCTGCTTCCCTCAAACCAGTTGTCTTTTTTAAGTCCCACTTGCTTATCACAGTGTCTTAAATTACATTTCCAAAACTTACGTTTACCAAAATAAAGTGTCATGTTATGGGAATTGGTATACGTGCATTTTCGCTTTTTTTTTTTTTTTTTTGTAAAATATTTCGGTCCTGAAAAAATAAGATTGCATCTTGTTTCGTTTTTGGCAAATCCAATATACACATTTTCGTAGCACTAAAAAATGGCGTCAAAAATTAGCAAACATCAAGGCAACAAGGAATCCAAAAGATAACTGCGTGCAGGTGCGAACAAGATTGCTATTTATTGGCGCATTAGCGCAACTTCTACTGCGGTGTCATTAATACGTAAGTACCAAAATTATCTTTTGAAAAACATTGTAATGTTAATATTTTTTAATAGATAATTTAACTAATTCAAAATAATAAAATATCTTACTAACATAATATTATATATTATATTATAATATTATCACATAGTGAAAACTAGTCAAGACAGTATATATAACATCTCCCCATTCCAAAACAAAAGAAAAATCGTATATTTCGAATTTTTTAGCTTTATTTATTTATCAAGAGCATATTTAACATGCTGTACAAGAACTATGCTCGTGATTAGTGCGAAAGATTTCTGATACAGAAGAATTATTTTGTCCTCACGTGTACTCATTATTTAAGATTTAAGCATGAACTTCATTTAAGTTAAAAAAGAGGGATTTCTTTATTGCCAAAAAATTTTCAAGCATAGGAATTTTATCTCACCTTATGATTTACATGTCGTTGTGTGGTCATCTGTTGTTAGCATTACAACGTACTATTCCCTAGTACTTGTTGGCTTTAGGATATTTCAAAGGGGTTAAAAATTCTTTGCTTATGCCGTCCTTCATAGGGGGCGTAAAATGGCGGTCTCGAGTTTGAATGAAGGTTCTCGGTAAAGTCTCTACCTAATTATTCCTGGATATGCAAAATTTAGGATTCCCAATGTAGCATCGTTGAATTATCCATAGCAGCATAAAGTGACGTTAAATGAAACAAACAAACAGGTCGTTCTTCAGAAACTTGAGTAGCTTATCTGTAAATTAACTAGTTTTATTTTTTTCGCCATGCTAACACTATAAAACAGAATAAGTAATTAATTAACGATCCACAATTTAATTTAAACCTTTCTTCAACAACGACAAATCAAATCCAACGTTCTCAGAATCACAATGATTCTGATGATTTTATAGTCATATATTATACATATAGATACTAGTATATGTAACTTATTTATCCGCACTGCACAGTGGGGTTGTCTACCAGGTTACTTACGTAAGTGCAGTGTTACGAGGAGGAGTCAGTTGGCAGAACTGGTAACGAATGAATTAACGACGCAGAAGCCACCGGAACAATCCTAATGTCCTTTTGTAACCTGACATTTCTGCCATAACCTTTCTATCAACCGGAAGCCTCAAGTTCACTTATGCAATGTCCAGTTCGTCATGTGTCAGCAAGATATGAGACGCTCCTGTCCCATCAAAGACATAATCATATCCATCTTCTGAAATCGAAAAGGTGTTTCATGCAAAGAGAAATGCATTTAAGATAGAATTATTAATCTTTAAATGCCATCCGATTCAATTATTTTCATTTTCACTTTTATATCCAAGTTTATTATACAAACATGTTCAGTAGTATGATTAAATGTACATTTGTATAATTTATACTTTGTGGGTTGTTCCGTCGTTGAATTTTAAAAATAAATAAGTAGTAAGCAATCTTGCCGGACTGGATTCCCGCATTGCTTTTCCGATAAGAAAGAATAGTTAGAATTTCAAGTTATGTTGATGAGTTTCATTATGTTATATTCGATTGGCAAGGATATGAATATGGTCTTTAGTTTATATAATAGTTTGTTTTTAATCCTATAATCATCCGGCGTTCTTTTTTGTATGACCCGAATTACATACTAAACGCTGACGTTAGTATTGTCATCTCCAGCAACCCTGTTATACTTCCATATCTGGTTGGCCTACATAATCTTCTTGATGAACATAGGTCAAAGACATCTCGGAAGATAAATAAGAACTAGAAGAACAGGAAGAAGTAGAGGATTAATGAGTTATGATGGATGGATCGCATTAACTTCACAGATAATACCACGCGTTCCTAACGAGTTCTAGTTCCTACCTATCTTGCTAGCCTATCTTGTGATATAAGTCTCCCGTCGTTTCCTTTATATTTGTTGTCATTTAGTTTAGGTAAACATCATTAATGTAATATAAAAAAATGACTATTTTATCAAATTCCTGAGTTCAAAAGTCTGTAAATATTTTAATGTTATTTATTGTTTACCAACATTTAATAATCCCTATAGGGCATTCTCTAAGTTTGTTTACTAACACTGGACTTCTTCATAAAAACCCTCAGTTTAGTTATTTATTTCGAAGAAGAAACATGACAGTGTCCTACGAAATTCTCGTAATTTTAAGACATTACTGGAAAAAAATTCACAGCCACTGAAGCAGCTCGTGAAATTATTAAATATGAAGGGGAAGTGGTCCTTGACCAGCGCACTGCGCGGCCTTGGTTTGAAAAATTTAGCAGTGGAGATACGACGTTGGTAAGGAAGAAAGGCTCCGGGCGACCATTAATGGATATTGATGAGGTTCTTAAGGAATCTGTTGAGTCAAATCCGTCTACAAGTACTCGCGAACTTGCCAGGGAGTGTGGTGTTTCGAATCATCGATCAAATAAAAAATATTGCAAATATTAGGTTAAAAAACGGTCATTTTTTTTATACACTCTATTATTACTGCCCAGTATTTATTGCGTTGTAGGATATGCTTATTAAACATGACGATTGCTAAAGGGAAGACTAAGAGCTCATTAAGAAGAAATGGTTCATTCAGTGCTGTTTATTCATTTAAAGCCGCTCCATGGTGCTATGGCTAATCGGACGATGAGGATTAGCCGAAATTATCGAAGGATCTTTAATCAATACCTGACATCCATGTTACGTCCCTTCCGAAGAACGACATAACCAAGGATTTATTACGCCCTTAAAAATCGTAATGCCAACTGCTTGATTGCGAATCCGCTACCATGTGCATAGAAGGTTGCCATGCTAACATTATACCACAGGTGACCCCAGAAGAAATGGATGACATTAACAAGAAATGTTGTCAATTTCTTCTAAATTAGCAATGCATTTATTTGTTTATAACATTTTGATAAATATATACACGAATATTTTGAATGGTGCTTCTGCGTTTTGTCCCTACAGTTGCGAGTGGATCCGGAAATACGTCTTAAATGAAAAGTGATATCATAAAACATTAGAGTTTACTAAAGACCTGTTAGCAATCGATTAACATTCATACTTATACTTAATATGAAAGTATTATATATTGATAACAGTCCTTTAATTCACTGGAATATTTTTATACTGCCACTTACAATGATAAAAATCATCTGGTAATAATCACTTTTTATAATAGGACATACAAGGCTTACCCACGCTCACCTGATTACTAAAGAATACCCGCCAACATGCGAGAAGTGCAACGAGGGCTTAACAATATCCCATATCTTCGAAGGCTGTGCCTTTTACAAAAGAGCGATTGATAAAATAGGATTAGCTGCCAATGTATACATGATATTGGGAAATGAAGAAAATTTCGTTAATAAGGTCATTGCCTTTCTATCAAAAGAAGGATTAATCAAGAATATCTCATGCAGCTATCTCATACTTTTTATTTTCTCTTTTTTTATTCATATATAAACTTTTTTCTATTTTTTCTCTCTCTCTCACTTTTTTATATTTTTTTTTATTTCTGTTTTATAAAAATTGTTACTAAAACGATTATACTAAACTAAGGCGTTGATGAACGATGGTTTTACGCCTCAAATTTCGAACAACCAACCAACCTCATTTTTACAAACATAACACTATTATTATTAATAGTATATAATTATATCTATATTATACCTATTAATATTATATAATAATTGGGTGTATAAAAAAAATGGCCGTTTTTTAATCAAATATTTGTATTGTTATTTCTTTGATATAAAATAATATATCTTTCGACACACCACACTCCCTGGCAAGTTCGCGAGTACTTGTGGACGAATTTGACTCTACAGCTTCCTTCAGAACCTCATCAATATCCATTAATAGTCGCCCGGAGCCTTTGTTCCTTTCCAACGTCGTATCTCCACTGCTAAATTTTTCAAACCAACGCCGCGCAGTGCGATGGTCAAGGACACGTTCCCCTGCATATTGAGTTGCTTCAGCGTCTGTGACTTTTTTTCCAGTAATGTCTTTAAATTACGAGAATTTCGTAGGACACTGTCATGTTTCTTCTTTGAAATAAATAACTAAACTGAGGCTTTTTTTGAAGAAGTCCAGTGTTAGTAAACAAGCTTAGAGAATGCTCTAAAGGGATTAATAAGTGTTGGTAGATAATAAATAGTATTAAAATATTTACAGACTTTTGAACTCTGGAATTTGATAAAACGGTAATTTTTTTTTATACACCCTATTATATTGGATCTTACTGCTATTAGGCTCCGATTACATTATTACTGCATATTTCATATTGACTTCATTTTAATATTGACATGAAGTGGTCAGAGGGTGCATTTCAATCAGGGTGCAGTCAATGATTACACAAAATAAGGAAGACTTATTTGATTGTGCCTCATTCATTTTACTTCTTTTAAGAAACCCTGAATCCACCTGCCGGATGCGAACCCGCGATCTTGAGTAGATTATGCTAACCATTACACCACATGTGACCCCTACCTTGGTGTTGAGCTGTATTAAGTTGAACCGGAGAAAAGCGGCAGACCTCTTTCATCTACAACAGCTACTCGCCCCATCAGTCACCATTAAATACTAATATAGCTTTGTCATCATTTACAATCAACCTCCTGATTCTCCTCCGTGAAAAGGACTTTCTGACTTGCTCGACGTTGGATCCGAGCAATGGTACTTTTCAACGTAGCGGATACTCTCTGTAGTATTTTCTCCATAATTTTTCATCATTAAATGATGCCTTCAGGATCAAAATCGGATAACTTACATATTTAACATTTTATTGTTACGTTAGGGCTAGGCTATTATTTTTTCACTTGAATAATAGCTCAAATGCCAATTTTCTAGTATTTTGTTCATTCTAGAACTTATGGAGGCCAATTATTTTGCACCGTAATTCTTAAGGGGAGAGAGTTCTAGATAAATTGCAGATGAAACATGACGCAACGTTTTCTCATGGCAAGCTTTGTGAATTTTGAATAGAGTTTGTACATTCAGTTTTTTCACCATCATGATTCGGTTTTAGATAGTATTATGTTTTGTACTTTTGAAAAAGATGGAAGATTTACCTAAAGAGGGTTCCGTCTAACGGAATTTATTTATATCTCTTCATTAATGTTTTCATAAAGGATCCATATAGCATTCAGCTCTTTTAGAAAAAATGTAATTGAAAAGTGCGAAGCTCGAAGGTGCATAAGTATTTTCGCTAAATGAATTCTCATTCTTCTTTCTCCAAATCTCTTTTTTCTATTTCTTATAAAATTAACTACGTCAATATATTTCTTTTTTTTTATTGAATGATAATTGTTGACCTTGATAATATATGTGGAAGAAAGTGGTCCGGGTAGAGGTCACAATGAATTTCTCGTAGAATTGGAGAAAAACTTTATTGATTAGCCAACGTTTCGACCTACTTTGTAGGTCTTCTTCAGGGCTATATGCAAAATACAGACAATATAAGAATATAAGAATAAGACCATCCTCCCGTCTGTTCCAATTTTAAAACAGTCTGTGTTTCTAGCTAGTGAGGGCCTAACCCCCCAGCCCCTCCCCCCACAGGTAACTTAACTTTTCACTATTTACTCACCCTCCTTGCTCCATTTGATTTTCTTTCCTTCATAGCCTAAAACATTACTATACACATAATACCATTATTATCACTACTTCCAAGCTCACTACTAGTGCAAGGCGTTTATTTGTTTATTTATCTATTTCCCACCCTAAATATCATTTTATGACATTCATCCGGGTCCAACTTCACTCACTATTTTTATCTTTACTCTTCCACATATCTTTGCCTATTTATATATATTTTAGTCCTTTATAGCCTAATTGTATTAACACTTACTTTACTTAAAACATACTTATTTTCTTTTATGCAATTGATATTATTTACCCTTAAATAAAGTCTCTTCTTACATTTTCTCTTATGCAATTAATATTCTTTACACTTTTATAAAGTATTTTTACCTATCAATATTAATACTGTTTTTTTTTTCTAAAACATTTTTTATTTTCATTTTTATTTTATTTTATATAATTTGGTTTCTAGATTTTTATAATTTTCCAATTTTTATTTGTTACTTTTTTATTACCTACGATTTTTATTTCGTAAGTCTTATTATTTTCTACATTTACCCATATCATTTTACACTCCTATTTTATATTCAATTTTTTATTTTTTATCTGTATCACCTGTATTTTTTACTTTTCAACACCTTCTGTTTTATTATTATTTTCTTTATGATGTGGGTTACTACCTTTTTGGCACTGGTTGTTTATAGTATACACTTATACATTTTAACCTTCATATTTACCTTGCTGTACATCTTTATCATTTTTATTGCCTGTATTCACCTTACTTTTGTTTATTTATATTTAATATGTTTTAATATATTTGTACCATTTTTATTCTTATATTGTCTGCATCTTGCATATAGCCCTGAAGAAGACCTACAAAGAAGGTCGAACGTTGGCTAATCAATAAAGTTTTTCTCCAATTCTACGAGAAATTCATTGTGACCTCTACCCGGACCACTTTCTTTCACATATGTTTTTTATTATTTTAGTTCATTTTTACTTTTTATGGGAACGTTTCTGTTTCTTATATACCCATAGTTTAAATTTTCTTTTTAAAGTTTCAAATTTTATTTATAATTTAGTTTTATTGGTAAAAACCCGTTGACCTGTACCGTTTACAAAGCAAACGGCAGATGACCGTTAACTTTTAACCATCAGATTTTCTTTCTACGTTTATTTAACATATTTCAATATTTATAAAATTCAGTAAAGGCTTTTTCAAAAACCCTTAAGGATTGATATGATTTCAGCAACGGTCTTAATTCATCATCCATACCTTGTCTCAAAATTGTTTATTGTACCAAGTTTTTTTGGAAGCGTTCAGCCTTTCAGAGAAGGAGCACAATTTTAAAATATTTAATAGAATATATGTAATAGGTTCCGGATTAACTCAGTGTGTAGCGTGCTAAGTTGCTATGCAGAAGGTCCTGGCAGATAAGTTATTGAATCAGCCACGGATGAACCCTCTTGGGGCTCGCCAAGCTTCTATATGTTTGAGCGTGATCTTGGACAAATCACCTCCCTGCACAACAGTTGCCTTAGAAACAGAAAAGTCATACTTACATATACTGAACCCAAGATCCGTCATGGGTTGGAGTTTTTTTCTTATTTTGTTGATAATGACTTCTAAAACACTTATTTATCACTTCTGATTTCAATATTCTCTAAGCAGTATACGTAACAAAGTGGTTAGGAATAAGAATGGAAAAGTTTCTAAAAATAAGTGAACTGAAGAGTATTCACTAAGATGAGGTTAGATAACTGAATTTGCATATTTTTAGGAAACAATTTTAATGAGACCTAACTTTCACTAAGAAGTTAATCTAGCATTATATATCAGATCCTAATAACAAAATAATAGAAAATTTGTTTTTATAGTAACAGGATTATGATAATTATTTATTATAGCATCAGGAAAAAAAAGATTGAAGACCCTTCGTGGGTTGTAATGGTACAGGTCGTGGTCAAGCATCATCTAAAGTAATAGCAAATCGTATCATTTTTCTGTAATAAATACGAAACGAAATAGTTATTGCAACTTTTAAATATAAAAATAAAAGAAACGTAGATGATTTTTCAGCAATATAATTAAAAATATAGTTTCTTAACTATTTGTGATAGGCTAATTAAAAAATCTCGATACCACTATCGACTATAGCTGCGTTGCCAGCCGGATACATTGTAAATCAAATATATTGAGGTTATTAACAACAACAAACAATAAAAAGACGTAAATCTCCTCTATATATATATATATGATAGTTATATGCATATTATAACTAAATAGGTAGGTAAATAAATAGATTCTAGGTTCAATGTTAGAATAAAAGGTAAATTTCATAAACTGGATCTTGTATAATCCAATGTAGTCCAGGATCCATGGTCCATATTTGCACTTGATTACTATCAAGCTGAATCTTCGTGAATAGCTTCGTTTCGATAAGACGCCCAACAATTTCCTCTGCGAAAATTCTCGATTGTGGTAGCTAATAGAGGTAGCAAGGGTAAAACATGTCGATTTGATGATTCTCAAAATTTATTCCCAACTGGCTTTTGTTTTTGTTAAAACTAAAGATAATTATCTAACTTATTTGAAAAAATATTTGTCCTACAAAATTTATGGTCTGATCAAAGAGTCCCTTCCTTCCAATATGTATCGATAACGAAGTCATTAAAAATGATTACTTACCAGCTGATTTTTTTGTTGTTTTTTTGACTTATTAATTAGGATCTGTATTACTACTTTTGAGCATAGGACCGGGATACCATGCAATTTGTAGGACAATATGACTGTCAAGTTATATAAATATTAACTAAGTAAAAAATCAGCTGGTTAATAATCATGTTTGATGACCTCGTTGTCGATACATGTTGGAAAGAGGGGACTCTTTGATCGAACCATCTCAACGAAGCTATTCAATCACGAAGATTCAGCTTGATTGATCAGCCTGGACTAATATAATTTTAAACAATTTAAATATATTAGTTGCAAAATAAATGAACACTCACGTTAATAGGTATTTATAATGGGCATATCAAACAACGGTTATAAAAAATATTTGTACCCCGTCGACATTGCCCATAATGTGTTCTGTTTGGTAACTAGGCATCAGGGGCCGAACCCGAATTATTGATAATTGATTTCCATACGTGTGCTCAATTTGAATCCTTGAGTCTGGATCGTGGTTCAAGAATTATTCGCCTCGTATAATGATAAAACTATCGATTCCTAGTTCGATTGAGCAAGACCAGCGTTGAAACAACTCAGGAAACTGATGGAATCTCAATCATTACTTTACGGTTTGTTCTTGTTGTCAATTATCCTCAAGGTGATTGGATGGAATCATGTGTTTGGTGGTTTGTAATCGAAGAGCAATGACACTACGTGCTAGTTCTTCTGGCAACTGATTATCATTGCACAATTGTTTTTTTTGCAACTCTCTTGTAGCCTTGGAGTGGTTTCAAATCTTTCGAGAAGGTAGTGCTCATTTACATGCCTCTGCTATTGGAGTTGGCTCATTAAAGTATAAGAAGAAGGAAGGAAAATGTACACTTTGATAGGCTTCGAAATAAGTATTCGATTGCTCTACAGCATGAAGCTCGGTTATTTTTTCCTTCAATCTATCTCATCGAGTACGAAATTCTGTGATATCCACAGAATCCAAGAAATTGAATTTGGGATGTTTATGAATTTCGAAAATCATAAGGATTCAACAACATTCTGTAGTTAGGTAAACAGTGTACACAGATTGAATAGATTCTTCAAAGAATCTATCTGCTGCTAGCTTCTTCAGGGCTTAATTGTTTTGGGATCAACTCCTGAGTAAGCTACCAGCAAATTTAGCGAAACGTTAGCGAAGAATTTGATTAAAAGGTCGAAACCCGAAGAAACATTTGAATAATGGGTTCAGAATGGATGAATTTGTGGCAATATACCACAGAGAGTAGATTGAATACGTTTTTTTGTTTAATACCATGTTAATAACCAAAATGTTAAAAACCATTCAATAATTGTGATGAGTAATTTGTCAAATCAACGATAAAAATCCGTGCAGATATATTTTCAAAATCATTACAGACACGACCTAATTAAATGTAAAGTTTCTTCACTTTTTAGCAGTTGTGAAATCTTTAAAGGGTATCAAATAATCTTTTCGAAAACCTTTCAATTGTTTGAGCGTTCTAAAGATCATTACTAACTGTGAAATATGGTGCTAAAAAATCACTGCACTGTAGTCAGGTAGAAGCTAAATATTAAAATCACCATTTATTCGCTAATTGAAAACAACTTTTATCTAAATTGTAAAATATGTTAGCAGTTTTTCTAATATAATATAATTTATGGATTCTAAGATAATATATCGATGGCCACCTGTGGTGTAGTGGTTACCATAAATGTCTAGGGAAAAAAAAATAGATTCGCAGCCCGGAAGATGGCTCTAGGTTTTTTTTTAAGGGAGTTAAAAATCCTTCATTATAACATCCCTCGGAAGGGACGTAAAATAGCAAAACTGTGCCTTTTCCGATACTCGTTAAAGATCCCTATCCTAATTAAAACTGGTTAACCAGAGCAGCACAAAGACAAACAGAAACCAATTTATGACTAAAATTTAGTTTGATATTTTATTTTTTATTGTTTTCTATAACACGTAATTAGGCTTATTATAAAAACCTGTTGCTTGTCCAAGCCAGACTTGAACGGTGTCTTCATAGCCCGTTTTCCCGAGTAGGATAGATCTGGATAGATCTGACATGCGTCATAGTGGTTTGTCTTTCCCACGTTCTAGCGGTACCTCAGGATTGTCCCCTGCTACGGTAACAGCGAATTCGACGGGGAATATCTCGCTTTAGACAGCTCTGACAAGCGTCTGGATGTCAAAAAACGCAGTTGATAAACAGGTTACATTTTTTGTCTACTTGTCATTAGAAAAACCCAACATATATGGGTCAATAGACCTATCAGAAATCTTGTAAGGAGAAGAAAATAATAATTTTTTGTATTTTGTATTTTGCTGTCTCTTTAAAAAATTTTCTATTAGTAACAGAGAATGATCCAGTTAAAAAAAAATATCACAAATATATTCATCGGTCAAATATTTTCCTTACCCCAAATATAAGAGAAAGAGGCAATGTTTATAATATAATACTAATACAAAAATATAATACAATTGTTCACCAGCTTTGTACCGGTTGCCAAAGTTTGGTACCAAAGTTTTCTTCCGTTCATTAACTATTATTTCTGAAGCCCCGGTTAATAAGTAGTTAATGTATATCGAACTTTGTTTCGAGTGAGTAAATTGTATCGAAGAAAAAGGGATCGTGTCATTTCCGTAGTTTTTGGCTTGAAATTAAGTTCTAATATAACAAGAACTCCATTTCAAGCCAGTGCCTTACTTAGCCACTTATTCACTACGAAAATAACTCGATTCTGCTTAGTTAAGTACAAGAAACTCATTTTGGAGAAAATTCTACTAAACTACTTATATATCTCATTCGTTGTTCGTAATTTCTAACGTGGCTTTGTGTATTTTTCATCTAATTTTTTATTGCTAAGAATAAATTAAATATAATGTCGATTTTTCTGTAACATTAAAAACATGACTAGAATTATCCTCTTTACTAGATTCTTACTTGTAAATAGAAAAGTTTAGATTATAAATATTATAGAATTTTCTATCTTGCATTAATTAAGGATGTTTTAGTAATCGATCTATGGACTTTCTACAGATTATTGGGTAAAAGTTTCCTTTTATATAAATATTAACAGAACATTTCTCCTCTCAAGTGTTGTATTTAAAGAGTAAAAATATAGAAATCTCGCTAGTAAGCAGAACGGAAGGCAGGCAGCGAAGCGAAGACCGACCTTCGAAGAAATGCCCCGGCTACTTTCACACGACATTGACTGATTCGGTCATCCAACTCTAGAATATTGTTTGTTTGCGAGAGGTTTCCTACTTTTCCCGTTTATTTATATTTTTTTTTAACGGTTTGAAATTTCTCCTTTACATTTTGTTCGTTAATTACATAATATCTGAGTCTGTTAACTTGTTTATACTTATTTATCCATTTCAAAGTTTAATATAATTGTTAATGCAAATTAATTATATAAGGTATTATCTATAATCTGATGAATCTTCTCTATCCTCACAATAATAATACACACACTACATCTAAACTCAGTGTGTGGTAAGAAGGTAACATTATATATATATATATATATATATATATATATATATATATATATATATATATATATATATATATATATATAAATAGGATTGTAAACATAATTAATAGATTAAAAGGGTTAGTAAAATCAAAAACACTAATTTTCTGTTTGTAATACACATCTTTCAAAACTGTAATTATGCCATTAAATTTGTTAAGCAATATTTCTGTGGAGAATTGCCTCTTCTACAAAATAATTACTATATAACAGTCAATAAACTGTACTGAAAAATAGTTATTAATATTAATTAATTATGATTTTTGTTTCTTGGCATTAGTGTAAATTCGCATGGCACCGGCAAAAGTTAAAAAAAAATATTATATACAAAAATGGCTTTACATATGGTTATTATTAAATTATTTACAAAAAAATAATTATTTAACGTCACTTTATGCTGCTATGGCTAATCGGACGATGCTACAGTGGGAGCTCTAAATTTTGCCTATCCAGGTTTAATTAGGATAGGGATTTTTAACGCGTATCTGACATCGCATATGCTCGGGACCCCCGTTTAACGTCCCTTAAACGGGGACTCCGAAGGACGGCGTAACAAAGGATTTTTTACTCCCTTTAAAAATCCTAGGGCCACCTGCCGGGCTACGAACCTGCGATCTTAGTACTCGTTGTAGTAATTACTCGTATTTTCCTCAATCCAGGAATATATTTTTATACAATTAGACAATAGAATAGTTTATTATTATTGATTATTTATTGAGATGAGAAGTGGAGATTGTAGAACAAACACGGACTTACAGACCTAAGTTTGAACATTTCTCAAGTAGTAGGTAGTAGTTATTTGAAGAAGGGAGGTAGTCCATCGGTTCGCCATGTATTGGAAGCCAAACCTATCAGGAATTTCGCTTTCCATACCAAAACGCTGGCCATCCAATGCCTGAAAATATTAATACATGTTTAAAATTAATAAATATCTGAAAAGATATTAATAAAGAATAATCTAGAGAGAGATCTATAGTAGAATAGTTTTTGGAATCGTCCCATTGCTAACTGAGGTATGATGTAAAATCTGACCTCCCAGAACTAGGTCGTAGCAGATTCAGGACAGAACGCAAAGGCGGATTGTGGCTTGCCTACCTTAAACGCAACCGTAATATTTATATTTTATTTATGTTATAAGCAATTAGTATAATTGTTAATTGTTAATTATACATAATTGTCCTTAGCGATAATGACTAAGTTCTTGATAGGATAGGAAGGTATGCGATAAGAGAAGACATACCGTTAGATTTGGGGAGGTGAGAGCGGACGTCACCGGGATCCGTTTTTCATTAGCATTTCTAGGGAGTGTTGGGCTAGCCTCTTTCGGCTTTCGAAATAGGTTGCCAGTGGGTCGTATACTGATCATTTTATAATACAACTTAATATCAAGCATAAGTTTTAAACTAAAATCATATAAATGAATAACTGAATAAATAAATAAATGAATAAATATAAATGAGTAGGTAATTTTAAACACCTAATAACACAGTTATTTTAATGAATAAAAGGTACACTAAAATGACAAACCAAAACGTAATAATGTTTATTTACAATTAATTATATTATTATAGCGGCAACAATAAGATCGCAAATGTGAGAAGAACAGTTTAGACGAGTCTTAGAATCTAGAAGTAAAGTCTGGATGGGTCTAGAAAGTTCCCTATGCAATTAACTATAGTAAGTTATCGTGACCAATAAATAAGGTTACTTTATTTAAAAGCTATTTCTTGATTGCCCTTCCAAAAATAACATTTATAACTTCCAAAATAACATTTATAAAAAATTATAATCTATTTACTTAATTTGAAGCTACATGATTTATAGAATAATATAAATTATCCCTATATTACAAGGCATCTTTTTTGAAGGGAGTAATATGTTGGAGTTACGTTAATGGAGAGGGGTATATCTGTTATTTATTTACTATATATTAAGTATAATGATCTCAGTGTTACATCCTATATTATTGTTTAAATATTATTTAGATCAAAGGATCGATTTTTCCTTGAGATCATAGTTTGGGCTGTGAGGCCAGTATAGCAAAATGGTTATTTATTAAACTGTGTCTTTACAAACTAATCATCAGTACTTGGCTGGGTTGGCCGTTGACTCCAGACTGCAGCAGATCCTCCACTCGAAGAAGAAGGTCCGGAGATGAACTGGACGGTGAAAAACGGGATTCTATAACGGACTTATCAGGAAAAGGAAATAACTCCAAGGCGAAAAACATTTAACTCTTGTCGAAAATCACTTGATGATCCTTTTTCAATGTGATTGCTTAATAGGCGTTCGTGACTTGGATATTTCGACGCTGTTTTTTTTTAAAGAGACTCGAGCTCAAAAAAATAGAGATTTAGTGCTCAATTTAAACCCTCAGGAATCAAAATGTCCCCTATCGGCGCTAAAAGTCTTAAAAATATTTTTTTCTGTTTACATTTCGCTATATTTCCTTTCTCTCAAACTAAACTTGACCTACTTTATGAAATACTACTATGGATCATATATATACTGGATTTTTTAAAATAGTTATTTGAAAAAAAACTGTTCCGTTTATTTCGCATGAATTTTTCAAATTTTCTTTTGATTTTTTTTCGAAAATCAGTATTCTATATACATTTATTTGTAATATCAATGCAACTTTAAACTTATTTCTTCTATAGATTTCAGCTTAGATGTTTGTGTTTTGTTATAACAAGAATATAGTAAATACTGTATTCAGATTATTTAATTAGTTGTTACTGGTAGAATTAATGTACTATCAGTTACTACTAGGTTTAATAGTACCTGTTTATTGAACAAAGAATCACATATTCCAGTGTAAACATATTTATGTATAAAACACGAGGGTACATCTATTTTTTTTCGAAAAATGTTTTTTTAAATAATTTTTTAAAAGCCAGAAATGGTGTAAGATGTGTTTGTTTCTAAACAACTTAGACCCTTCAAAACTCAATACCAAAAGATTCCATTTCCAATAAAAAAAGGTTACATCCATTACAAATAATGAAAATTTTTGATGTATGAAAAATCAAAACTATGTGTTATATAATATGTGATTTGTTTTTAAAAATGTCTATTTTATTTATTTTTTATCAACCATAAACGAACCAGATATTGATGTTTTCTGATTAAACTATATCCAACATATTTTTTATATTAAATATGATTTTTAAAAAAAGAGATCATAAAAAATTTCCAGTAATTATTGTTTGAAGTGAATTGTTAGAAAGATAACGAAAAACAATAAAAAAAATTTGTTAAATTGATTATTTTTTTAAAATTGAATCTTTTTTGATCAGTCCTGAAAATGGTTGTACCCGGTTTTGAAACCAAACGCCTCAAATCAAATATGTAGAAACAACATATTTCACCTTGATACATTGTACAAGTATCTACATTGTATAGAGCACAGTAGATACTTTTTCCTCATAATAACAAAACACACATATCCAACCTTAATGTATGGAAGCAAGAAGGTATCATTGTGATTGCCTAAATATGTATGCAGGTGTGTATACAATTTTTTTGCTTCAACATATTTTTCGCCCTTGTGATTTGCAAAAGAAATAATGGATATGACTCTGTCGGTACTAGGTCTAAGTACTGTAACTAAACTTTTTGTGCTATTTTAGGTTTAGTTTTCTAGTATTCGACATTACTTAATTGAATCTTTTAAATCAATAAACATGGCTCCAATACAAGACAATTTAAAAAAAAAAATTAATTTATTGATATTTACAACTGTAGTAATATTACAACAAGTAATTTTGCTAATATGAACAAATGACATGAAAACAAAAAAACACTTATGGAGAAACTACCCATCAGTAGCACTCCAATAAAGTTCTATAGTAGAAGGTCTCGAGGCCATCTTTTTAGACGCCTCAAAGGGTTATCAGGAATAGTATGGGAAGCAATTTGAGAGACTAGCGGATTCAAGTGTGTATGGAGCTTGTCATGGAAGGATAGGCATCTAGTTTGGGCCAAATCTGCAACATATGGGATATTAAGAGTACGATGGATGAGTTTGTTTGTGACATAATAAGGAGCATTGAAGATTTTACGAAGTATTTTGGATTGTAAGGATTGGATACGAGATAAATTGGATGGTTTAGTAGAGCCCCAAAGCTCAACTCCGTATGTCCAAATAGGTCTGCTAACTGTCATGTATATGAGTCTTTTGTAATTAATTGAGAGCTTAGAACGTTTGTCCAGTAAATGTTGAAGTAGACGAAAACGTCGAGCAGTTTCTTGTCTTTTCAGTCTTGTTTTTTCCGTTTTAATTAACTAATATTCCATACTTTAGTGTTACCTGATTCCTTAGACAAATTGACATATATATTTATTTCATGTTATTTTCAGTTTTGAACGTGGCTGCCGGTAAGGCACCAATGCAGATTAGCTCAGAAGGTGGCGGAGTTCCCCAGAAGGCCATCGACGGTAGTACTAGCTCCTTCTTCAACCCGGAGACCTGCACACTGACAAGACCTGAAAGAATACCATGGTGGTATGTCAACCTCCTGGAACCTTACATGGTTCAACTCGTCAGGTTGGACTTCGGCAAGCACTGTTGTGGTAAGTCTTTTTATGCAAATATTTTATCCAAATAGATAATTTGTTGAATACATCACAATTTAAATGTGAGATTTGAAACATTTTCTAATTTTTTTTTTTAATTTAACGAGCATTAGAGCTTAATAGTAGTTTAAGAAGTGCTATGTTGCCTTAACTGCCCAAACAATGATCTCAGAATAAGGTGACAGATATCCTTTGATCTAAATATTTAAAAAAAATAATAATATGGGATCCCACTCTGAGATACATGGTTACTTCTGAGGTACAGTAATACTATACCATCATTAATTAAAAAAATACCCGCCTCTTTTCCAAAGATGGGCGTGGTTGATTGACTGAGAGTTCTTTAGTAAAAAGATCCTTTTAAATAATATAAAATTATATTACTTTTATTAGGTTGTGATCGTAATTACAAAGTTATATATCTACTTACATGTGAGTTCCTTGTATGTGAGTGCTTACATCTGACAATTGGTCCATTAGGATCCTGGCATCTTGACATGCCCCCGCTTTACCTACAACTGTAGCTGTACTCTTTCTCGGGTACAGACCATGGAAAACTTTGCTTTATCCGTTCAGTGACCCTTGACAGATTTATTTATTTGTTGCTAACATTTTAAATAATGTTACATGTATCGGAAGGAAGTACATACGCATTCCTAACCAAAGGGTTTTCCTTAATTAATATTTTTCTTTCTCTATAATTTTATTTATTACTATCTATGATTTACTTATTATTCATTATAATACGAATACACGAATTCATTCTTGTTTTTTGGTGTAATAAACAATTACCATAATCCTCTTAGTTTAAAAATAAAAAAAATATTCTCTTGTGATTACGATCTGATTTTTGATGCAAGATTAACCTTGCAGTGAAAGTCAGATCTCGTTAGATTTTTTTCCTAAAAATATGCAAATTCAGTTATCCAACCTCATCGTAATAAATACTCTTCCTTTCACTTATTTTTAGAAACTTTTCCAGTCATATTCCTTACTATTTTTGTTACGTATTCGCTTAGGAATACTGAAATGAGGTGAAAAAATAAATGCTTTTGAAGTTACCATCTATAAAATAAAGGTAAAAAAACATGCAATACTACTACCCATGAAGGGTCTTGGATTCATCTACATGGTAGATACTGCTCTGTTTCTTGAGAGACGATACAGCTGTACAGGGAGAACATTGGTCCGAAATCAAGCTTAACGGCCAGGTTTTTTCCTCCACTAAGGGTACCCGCTCTATAGATGCTGGGTGAGCCCCAGGAGGGTCTACAGATCCGATTTTTAACAAATTAAATAGTATCTGCTACAGCTGGATTAGAACCAGGGACCGTTGGCACTGTAACTCAGCGCTCAACACACTTAGCTTAAAACTGTTACTTATGTACTGAGTTACCCAACTAAAAAATATTCCAATACATGAACACATAATTTCACACACACACACACACACACACACACACACACACACACACACACACACACACACACACACACACACACACACACACACACACACACACACACACACACACACACACACACACACACACACACACACACACACACACACACACACACACACACACACACACACACAAACACACACACACACACACACACATATAAATTGTCGTGTCACAGTGTTTGTAACAGAACTCCTCCGAAACGAATCGACCGATTCTTATGAAATTTTGTGTCCATATTCGGTAGGCCTGAGAATAGGATGTAAACTATTTTTCATGACCCTAAGTGATACGTGTCGGCTATTATTATCGATTAAGCGTCGTTCGTATCAATGACGCTTGATGACGCTGCATTTTCGATATGTTCTAAGGGCATGTCTGAGTAGGGTTAATCCAAGTTCGCTACCGAAAAAACGGACGGGAATACTTCTGGTGGCCGAAAAACTTCGAAATTTTCGTAATTATTTCAGTTTTTGCCTCTCTCCCCTAATTGGTTCGTTTTAGGGAAAGAACACAAATAACCGTTTGTGAAGAAGATTAAATTTGCTACAAATTGAGTCCAAATACAGCTCTGTGGTAATTGTTCATCGATTAGCGCTCAATTTAATTGAAATAAATACTTATGCTTTAAAAATATATTATTAGCCATAATATCTAATGTTATATTCTATCAGTCAAGAATTTTGTATATTATTTATTATATACTGTACTTAGATATAAGATGAATAAAATTTAATATCAAAAATCTATTTAATTCATTTTTCCATTCATTCATTGTTTCTTCAATTCAATTCAAATTTTAACGTAATATTTTTTTAGAACTATTACAATAGCCACAGCAACGCGTGGCCGGGTCAGCTAGTATATATATATGTATATAATAGTGTTTAAAAAAAATGACCGTCTACTGGCCATTTTCACCTTCCCCATGGAGAGAAGATGGTGACGAACAATATCTTTAGACACACCACACTCCCTGGCAAGTTCGCGATTACTTGTGGATGGTTTTGACTCAACAGCTTCCTTCAGAACCTCTTCAATATCCATTGACGGTCTCCCGGAGCCCTTCTTCCTTTTCAACGTCGTATCTCCACTGCTAAATTTTTATAACCGACGCCGCGCAGTGCGCTGGTCAAGGACACCTTCCCCTTCATATTTAATAATTTCACGAGTTGCTTCAGCGGCTTCCCCCAATAATGTCTTAAAATTAAGAGAATTTCGTAGGACACTGTCATGTATCTCCTTCCAAATAAATAACTATACTGAGGCTTTTTTTGAAGAATCAAGTGTTAGTAAACAAGCTTAGAGAATGCTCTAAAGGGATCATTAAGTGTTGGTAAATAATAAATACCATTAAAATATTTACAGACTTTTGAACACAGGAATTTGATAAAACGGTCATTTTTTTTTTACACACCCTATTGTGTGTATATATATATATATATATATATATATATATATATATATATATATATATACAATTAAATTTATATACAATTAAATTGAAATAAATACTTATGCTTTAAAAATATATTATTAGCCATAATATCTAATGTTATATTCTATCAGTCAAGAATTTTGTATATTATTTATTATATACTGTACTTAGATATAAGATAATAAGAATAAAATTTAATATCAAAAATCTATTTAATTCATTTTTCCATTCATTCATTGTTTCTTCAATTCAATTCAAATTTTCTAATATATGTGTGTGTGTATGTATATTTATAAAATCATTGGCTATTCATATGTAAGCCGATGGTAATACGTTATGCTCCACAACGGTAACCACGCTCAGTTGTTACTGAACTGGGCTGTCAAGAATAGGTCAGCTAGGAAATTGCAGTCATGATGTATTTGGCTGACTACTGGTCACTTCCCAGTTATTTTACTTTTTTATTTTAACCGGTTATATTACTATGGACTATGTTTGTTTCAACTGTAATATATCTGTTCCATACCTTTTCATTCGTTCCTCGTGGTTTTGCCTTCGTGCATTCAACGTTTCGCCAATTCATGCATTATCACGACACACATACTTGAGTCTGTTTGGACTGTTAGTGTGAGATGTGCCGCACTTTGTCTTCTTTGGTGTGATTTTATTTTGGTGTGTTTTCTTGATGTCTAAATTGGCGATACGTCGTCTGGTTGTTTTTTCCCAGTATTTTGAGACTTTCGGCTTTGTTTTGGGGATTTTTTCCTATTGGATCTTGTTTATTTTTTATATTTAATTCCAATTCAGTAAACTTAATACAAATTTGTTCCCCTTTTTCTCTCTTTTAATGTGCTGAGGTATCTGTTCTTGAAGCGGGCACCACGGATTGTTCATGGTATGCTACTGGCAATTCCTTCCTAACGGGCCTCCCTTTCTTATGCAAGGAACCCAGGGCTGATTCATCACGCATTAATTATCAGAACTTTCTCTGCCACCATTGACTTTCAAATCCATCAGGGTCGCCTAATATTCGCCTCATTTCCTAACTAACCATATATAGACCCCTGATTCCTGTAGTAATATACGAGGGTGGTCTGAAAAGTTTCCGACCTAACAAAAATAAAAAATATTTTTTCTGATTTTTTTTTTCTTTGCGACGGTGCGTTGTCTTGGTGAAACAGGATTTTCTTTTTCTGCAAATTTGGCCGTTTTTCCAAGTAATGATGCATAGTATGCTCCTGTAATAGTTTTTTCCTTTTTGAAGAAATAATCGATTAAAATAATTCCATGACTATCCCAAATAACAGTCGCCATCACTTTCCCAGCCGAGAAAAAAGGTTTTACTTTTTTTGGAGCCGGTTCCCCCTTTGCAGTCCACTGCCAATTATTATTATTATTATGTTTTACCTGAAGAAAAAAAATCTATATACTATTTTTTATTAAAACATGTTTTTCAAGTGTGTATGAAATCTGAATACCAAAAGTTGTTACTGACCTAATGAAGGACAAATTGAAGCGTTGGATGGCAAAAGGAGCCGGAGAGATAACTGTATGGGAGACCATTTGGAAGCCTTCAATGGCTACCAGTTTGCCAGCAAAGATTTGAATACTAGGTCGCTAAACCTACTGATAACTAATTTGTCCAACGAGGCCGAATGCTTATATTCTGACTTCATTCGTGGGTGTCTTTTCTTTTCGTTCGTATTATATATACGCATTTTGATTTTGAAAGATAGCTTATTATCATGGAAACAAGAATATAGAACTGGTGCAAGTCCGTCACCTTGTCTCATACAGGTTTTTAGCTGAAACGGCTTGTTGATTTCCTCTTAATTTTATTTTCGATTTGGTTTCGGGTTAAGGTTAAGGTTTGTCTTATTAGGTTTAAGGTCTTTTGATCCACTCCGTATTCCCTCAGAGTTTTTCCTCTAGGGTTTCTTGGTCTAAGGGGTCGTATGCTTTTTCAAAATCGAAGAAAGAGATATTTAGATTTTTCTGCGGTCTATTTAGGTAATATTTTATCAGAAGTATTAGGCTAAGCATCTGTTCATGGCAGAATATATGTAAACATATTTAAAGAGCTAAGCTTCAAATACAACTCTTTATTTCGGTATATACAAGACAGCAAAACAATTTTTTATCTAATACAACATGAGTGTTACACTTTCCGTAGGGTATATCAGATTATAAACAGCTGGGGGCAGGTTACGCATGGATTTGCCACTGTAATATAAATTAATAAAAACTATGCCATATTGAACTAAAAAATAAATATTAATTAATGATGGTCAGGTAATAACTATTGAATACAATAAAATAAATTAAATGGTTGAGGCAGTGGCAAATCCATTTCACACCAAACCTCGTAGGTCAACCGGCTGTTTATAACCTTTTTTATATTTATGTCATTCCCGTTACATATTTATTGATAGCGGTAGATGAAGAAATGTATCCAGTTTTGAGATGACTCTGACTTCCATAAACTTTTCTTCGGTAGAATGGTCGTTCGTCATTTGGTGCTTGGACATTTATAATAAATTAATAATATATTAATTATAATAAGCCAGTAATCAATTAAGTGTGGACATGCAAAATATTAAAATTAATGGTGAATTATAAATTAACAGATGAACTTGGAGTAGACAGATTGATAGTTAAAACCGGTCCCCTAGATAGCTCGATTATAGGAAGAATAATTATAAACAAAGATCGGTTTTTGTCACTAAACTCCTCTTTTTAATCTTCCTTTCCCCCAGCTGGTTTCGTAATCCACAGTTTTGGCTAAAGGTGCGATAATCGATCCAGTACTACCACTGAACTCTTCGCTCCATTAGGTAGGGAAAGAATAATATGGATCGATGAATTCTTAGCGCTTGATATTTATTTTTATAAAAAAAATAAATAAAAAAAAAATACTCATCCTAAACATTTAAATTCATTTCTAAATATTAATTCTAAAACTACGGCCAACATGAACGTTACTTTGTAATTCAATAAAAATGATGTGAAGTCCTTATTGCCAAAACTCATTGAAATATCTTTTGTTTTTAACTTAAATATTCTTTGTTGCCATACGAAACTATCTCAGACAATAAAGTGACGTTTTAGGCGTGACGGGGCCTATAGATTTAAATCACGAAACCTCTGTTATCATGCAAATACTCTGAATAGTAGGAGGATAAAGAGTACACACCCATCCGACGTTACAACATGACCAATACAAAAAATACAATTGATATAATGTATATTTAAAACAGCCGGAATTAGTTTATATTGTTAATTTTCCGAAACGGATAATTTGATAGATGTAAAACTAAAACACTGTTTTAAATTATGCCACCAGGAGTGGCTCCTCCCTCCTGGTCTCCTCTTTCTCTGCATTATCAGCTGAAGTCATAGGCGTAACGAGGGGGGGAGGAGGCGGTTATTGGGGATGTAACCCACCCCATTTCTTAGAAGAAATTAAAAAAAAAATTGTGTTTTTACTTTTTCAAAGTTATTATTGTAGGATTACAGAAGTAAGGGCCAATAATGCCAAAAACACAATAAACGAAGTGCAAACACAGTTTTTTTAATGAATAAAAGGTACACTAAAATGACAAACCAAAACGTAATACTGTTTATTTACAATTAATTATATTATTATAGCGGCAGAAGTGGCATCTAGCGGCAACAATAAGATCGCAAATGTGAGAACAGTTTAGACAATTCTTAGAATCTAGAAGTAAAGTCTGGATGGGTCTAGAAAGTTCCCTAACCAATTAAGTGTAGTAAGTTATTGTAACCAATTAATAGGGTTACTTGTATTTAAAAGCTACTTCTTAATTGCCCTTCCAAAAATAACATTTATAACTTTCAAAATAACATTTCTAAAAAACTTATAATCTATTTATTTAATTTGAAGCTACATGGTTCATAGTATATTACATATTATACCTATATTACGATAAATCTTTTTTGAAGGGAGTAATATGTTGGAGTGGTTGACTGGTGGGGGTTAACCCCCCCCCATGAGTCAACTCTAGTTACGCCAATGGCTGAAGTAGACGATATTTGTCATTTCCCATGACGTGGACCAGGCATTGTCAACATGAATTGTTCTATTTACTGAATGATCAAAACTATTCCTTTTCCATCATAAGGAGCTACTAGTAGACGAAATTAAAATACTAAAGACTCCTGGAAACGCCATCTGATAGCTATGTTTTCCTCTTCTGCTTCTAACTACTTCCTAGTATTACTCGTCCAGAATGTCCTTTTATCACCCTCGTTATCCATTCAATAGGACACGTGCTTTGTTCCGTCCAATCCTCTGGGAAAGTTTGATTGACAACTCTTTTTACCGAGGTTTTGGCAAGAGTGAAGACGTCATTATCTCCTATTGGATAGTTTCCAGGTTGTGTAACCCTACACGCTCAATCTTACAGAATAATGGCGTAGAATATTTCGATATCAGTATTATTGTTAGGGAAAAAAAACAAAAAAAAACTCTCCTCGTCGTTAGGAAAAAAATTTGCTGAATAGAACTCCAGTTTTCACTTCCTATAAGAATCTAATCATTGGTTTAGAAATGTCCTATGAACCCAATTTTTAATTTTTTGTCAGCTAATCGAAGTTGAAACATAAATTATACATATATGCTAACAAGATGAAAGATGAAACTGTATGCAGGAGGATATTTAATCTTTAATTAGATGATGTTGATGTATTCAGAAATCACTGAGGGAAAGACATCAAAACAAATTTTGGGACCGATTAAAGAAGTTCAATATAGACGAACTACGAACACTTCACGCAGATAAAGAAATACATATATAAATTAATAAATCAAAGAATTCACTTGTATCAACACCCAAAATGAATGAACCCCAGAAGAATGATCAAAAGAGTATTCATTAATCTTAGAAAAAATGGGCACCTCGTGGATTTAGGAGACTGAAGAAGACATTGAAGCGCATTTTTCACTTAGGAAAGAATTTCAGAATGGTCAGAGGTTTTTAGAAAGAAAAAAAAAGAAACAATGGAGAAAATATAGAAGAGAAGAAAGGAAGGAAAGCTGAAACAAACGTAGTCCTCATACACATAGTATAATATGGGTTTGTATCCAACTGGGGTATAAAAAATATTATTTATATCCGTTTTATATATATATATATATATATATATATATATATATATATATATAATTTATACTTGTGGAAGATGAAAATAGTTGGGGGAGGGATGCAGTCATAAATTAACACCAAATAAGTCTGCACCCCCCAACTATTTCCATCCTCCATTTGATCTTCCAGTCAACTATTTTCCTCACTACAATTTGTAGTTGTGGTTCACGAGCTTCATTCATTATCAGCTTCTTTTTGGCGATGTTTTGAGACTATTTTGGTCTGATAATCATGCCAAATTGATGAAGAATGGATTTTAATACATTAATCAGTTGAATTCCCCTTCAATACTTGCATGCAATGTAAATATGTGTATGTATAATAATAATAATTAAAATAATTTGTTTTATCTTTATATTATATATATATTTTTTTAAATATTTTATTTGAAAAGAAAAGATATGGCCAGGACCGGGACTCGAACCCGGGACCTTCACCTCTCCGTGGTGACGCCTTATCCATCTCGGCTATCCTGGCTTCGTTTCATGGCCAGCCATATCCCCTCTTTTCAATTGATCCTACATCTCCCTGTTCTCGCACTTTGCGATGTTTACACGGGGAGAATGTTACTTTAATATTATTTTATTTTAGATCTAGTTGACTTAAAGTCGTTAATATTATTATAATTTTTTTTATCTTTATATTATATAATTTTTTAAATATTTTATTTGAAAAGAAAAGATATGGCCAGTAAGTATGGCCGAGTCCTTGAAACAGTCGGAATAGTCTTTTTTCGGTATAGCCTTCAAGACCTTCTTCGATTCGGTTTTTATATCCTCAATCGTGTCAAAATGGTGTCCCCGCATTGGCCTTTTGAGTTTGCTGAATAGCCAGAAGTTTTATTTTTTTATTTTTATTTATAAAACAAGTAAATAGGCTAAGTGATACATAATGATATGAGATAATGGCAAGTAGAGAAACTACCTACTGGTAGTACTCGAATCACAAGTTCAACTAAGAAGGTCACGTGGCCATCTTCTTTTCAGACGCCTTGGAGGATTATCGGGATCTGATGAGGAAACCAGGTTTGAAACTTGAAAAAAAAAAAACTTAAATCTTCAATGTTGACATTTTTGTGGCAATACCACTCATCTTTTATCTTTATATTATATAATTTTTTAAATATTTGATTTGAAAAGAAAAGATATGGCCAGGACCGGGACTCGAACCCGGGACCTTCACCTCTCCTTTAAGTCAACTAGATCCAAAATAAAATAATGTTAAAGTAACATTCTCCCCGTGTATACATCGCAAAGTGCGAGAACACGGAGATATGGCTGGCCGTGAAGCGAAGTCAGGATAGCCGAGATGGATAAAGCGTCACCACGGAGAGGTGAAGGTCCCGGGTTCTTTTCAAATCAAATATTTAAAAAAAAAATTAAACATTGTTTTGATATGATAATAAATATTTGTTTGTCTACTCACATGTCTTTACTGCTTCGAGTGAAAGGCCAAAATAAGGATTGATTGTTTTGAACCGATTTTCAAAGGACATGAACAGAATATTTCATAAAATATAAATATTAAAAAAAAGTTGCGTGGTTTTAGGAAACCATGATGCAAGTGAAACTTTTTTCGATTTTTAGGCATTTAACCAACAATTTTTGGAAAATTATTCGATTTAGGTTATTAAAATTGCGTTTTTAATCTTAACTTAATTATTGAAAAATGGGAATGATAATGGGAAATCAATAGTAGACAAAATATTCGATTATAAAATTTAATTCAATTTGCGTATTAGAGTAAGGAATACATAATTAATACAATCATTTAGATTATAAATGCATATTAAAAAGTAAGAACAATATTCATTTAAATCTGGGATATAGATATTGTATCTCGACTCGTACTCGTATCACTGCCGATCATGCCTTGATTAGAACTGGCGCCAGATTTTAGCCCCTTGCATTTCTGACTATATCTGCGGCATCTTTCCGTATTAAGTCGCTTTCGTTGTAGAATTTTTTCTGTAACAATATTTTCGGATATAGGTTCGCCACTTTGAGCGATGAATGAAAATAGCCTTTATTTATGCGTGCATTTTACAATTACTTTAAAATAAATTTACAAACAACATAAAAAAACAAAACAATTTTTGCGATATAAAAAAAACAATTTTTTTACTATATAAATATTTATACACATTTTCCTTGCATAGGCCTTCCTTTTGGAGTAATTGTCTTTAATACCTCCCTGGGTGAATTTTTTAAGGCCCAACCATTTTATTTTCCACGCTCTCTATCCTTAGCAGCTCTCCACCAGAGGGGTCCTGCCAAAAGCCCAAATGGATCTCTCCATCTCTTCCATTTTCTGCCTCTCGTCCTTTTTTTGGTCATAAGGTGTCCATTCCGTGACTACCCTTGACCATCTGTTGTCACTGCACCGCAAGAGATGTTCCATTTCAATTTGCCTCCCATTATCTGCAAGGATGTGTCTTTTAGCCCTGTTTCTTTTTTTAGCTTTTTGCATCTTATTCTGTCTGTTTTCTTCACTTTCAGTATACTTCTTTCGATGCTATTGTGCCACACCTTGATCTTCTTCTCTTAGGCTTTTGTCAAAGAACATGCTTGGGAGCCATAGGTCAGCGCTGGTCTAGTACATCTGTCGAAAACCTGTCGTTTTAGGTTAATACTTATGTTTCCTTTCATTATGACTTTGAACGATAAACGTATTAAATCCAACACTCGACGCTGGACCCCCATAAGTACTCGGCATGACATCTGTCGGCAGTCTACTAATTTTTTCCGGGGGCCCAGATTGTAGTTCAGCTTGTCAAGACGACTGAAGGTCTAAATAAAATTTAATATATTGAATGAACAGGATTTTTTTTTTTTTTTCACATCCTCCAAACTTTTATTTACAATATATTACAAATTTACAATGAATACATGCAAATGCTTATATATATAAAGCCTTCGGTTACCTTTCGGTATTTTAAGGCGTTACAATGTGAGTCCGCTGAAGGCGGTTTTTACTCGAACCGGCTCAGAGCCGCTGACTTTATACAATGCTAATACAAAACAGGGGGGGACCGTTTAGCGGGATCAAGAATAGTGGTAGAAAGAAGAAAGTAAAGGCAGGAAGAAGGAAAACGAAGGAAGGATAAGGACAAGGGCGTACTTACCCCATCCCTAGATCAAATGTAAGCACATCGACCAAGGGAACACTGCCCTGCCATCTCCCAGGTCTGGGGGTTGGTTTTAAGTCCCTAAATAGGGGGTTCGCACAGGTCTTCAGCCCATCAAAAAATTTGATGTGCCTCCGACCTATGTATTCGGTCACCGAGGGAAGCCGAAGCTCCTCCCGGATGGTGGTGTTAAGTGCTCCCTCGAGCGATGTGCCACTTACGATCTTTCTAAGGATAGAGTTCTGGTAATGCTGCAGGCGCTGCAGCGTTGTTTTGTAGAGGTGTCTCAGTAGTGGTGCAGCATGGAGCAACGTAGGTCTTATGATGGACTTGTAGATTTGCAATTTCAACCTCAGTGAGAGCTGCGGCGACAAGAGCAGATGGTATAGCCTGTGGGATTTCTGTCGTGCCAACTTCAATCTTGCCTGAACGTGCTTTGAGAAGGTAAGATGTCTATCAAAGGTAACGCCAAGGTAGAGGATTGAATTGGATAATCTTCTATCCTCGCAGTCCACGGCAAAAGTTTTCGGTAGAGGTTTCCTACTCACACTCTGAAATGACATTACGATGGCATCCGTCTTAGACGGATTCACCCTAATGCCAATCAGTTTCAGCTCGTTCACTATGGTTTCAGTCGCCATTTGTGCCTTCTTAAGGGCATGTGGGGTGCTGATAAATGAACAGGATTTTTTTTTCATAACCCCTAAATATGTTTTTTTTTTTTTTTTGCAACTGGTTTTTGTGCTCTCTTATGGGCACATTTATTTTTCTGAGTTCTTCTCCTTCTACTGTAGTATGACTACATTTTAAGGAGTTGAGGTGGTTTGAATTTTTGTTGTTTTAGTTGTATTTCTTATTTGTTCAAGTGCCGGGGCACACTTAATTTTTGTGTTTATTTTTATAATTACAATCTTACACACTACTTTCATCAATCTTACGAGTTTCTTCCATTACTTGTTGCCACCTTATTGGAGCTGAAGCAGGTGTCAGAGTTTTAAATATTTCGTTAGTTGTGCATTTGAGGGAGTCGAAGAATTTTATGTGTCTTCGCTTTATGAATTCAGTTGTTGTGGGTATGTTGAAGAGATCGTGTAATTGTTCCGGTTTTAGCTTTCTCAGCGATGTAGACCGAACAATTTTTCGGAGTATAGTGTCCTGAAACAGTTGTAATTGGCGCTGCGTTCCGGTTCTGAGGTGGGTGAATAGCGGGGCTCCGTATAGAAGTGCAGGCCTTAGGATGCTCTTGTAAATTTTGATTTTTAAACGCAGTGATAAGGCTGAAGATAGTAGTAGGTGATGAAGTCTATAGGTTCTTCTTCTTACCATGCGGATTTTTGAATAGCAGTGGGTTGACAGTGTCATGTGGCGATCTAGTTTGATTCCGAGGTAAACTATGGAGTTAGATGGGCTGATAGTGGTATTAGCCACTTGTAGAGTTTTTGGTAAACGGCCTTTTTTCCCTTTTTGGAGGGCAAACACTACACAGTCCGTCTTCGCCGGGTTTACCTGGATGTTGAGGTGTCTCAATTTTTCTACTATTTCTTGGCACGTACTTTCGGCTTGTTTTAATGCCCATTTTGCGCTCATACTGCTGCTATAGATGGCTATATCGTCCGCGTATGCGGCGACAGTTGCTCGTTTGTAGTTTTTACCCACTATATCAGCAGTATAGATGGAGAAAAGGGTCGGGGATAGTACCGCTCCTTGTGGAACTCCGCAGGTGAGTGGTATGTTTCTCGATAGTTTGTCCCGTACGCGTACGGCCAGACTCCGGTGGTTTAGAAATGAGGCTATGATGCTATAGAGCTGTTCCGGGCACTCGAGATCCAGAAGCTTCTGGCAAAGAATTCCATGAGACACGGAGTCGAATGCCTTTGTACAGTCTATTGAGATCATAGCTGTTGCTGCATTTCTGTTGAGGTCTCTGCATACTTCCGTCTGGATTTTCATTAGGTGGTGTTCAGTGCTGAGGTGTGCTTGAAAGCCGGTCTGTTCGTAGGGGATAACAGAGTTTTCCTCACAGAAATCTTTAAGATAATTTAGGATAATTTTCTCGAAGGTTTTTGCGAGGTGCGGTAGAAGACTAATGGGCCTGTAGTGTTCCGCTTTATCCCCTGTTTTGGCCGGCTTTAGTAGCGGGAACAAGATGGCGTGTTTCCATTGTTGAGAAAAGTATCTCAGTCGGAGGCATGAGTTGTACAGATGCGTGAGGTGTGCTATTCCTTTCCGTGGTAGTTGCTTCAGAAGAATTGTCTGTACTTCTTCATGACCGGGTGAGCGGTTGCCGTTTGACCGTCTCAGTATAGCCTTTAACTGTTTCGGGCTGACAAACATGTAATTAGTGCCCTTGTCCATAGTTGGAGGTGTACTGGTATCAGTTCTGGACAGTATGTCACTATTTAGGTGATCCGCTAGGAGTTCTGCCTGTTCCTCTGGTGTAAGGAGGCGGTCGCCATCATGTATTCTGATAGTCGAGGACTTCATCGTAGCGCTTTTGGTGAGTTTCCAAAATTTGCGTACGTCCCCATGCGTTGCTCTGAGCTGATCATGCCAGATCGATGTGTTCCATTGTCGTAGAAGGTTTTTGATCTGGGTAGTGATGGCGTTGACTGCTATTTTTATGTTTTTATCCTTGGTTCTGTACCATTTATTTTTTAAAGTGTGGCGATTTTTTATAAGGGCTAGGATGTGTGGTGGCGGTGGTCGGAGGTGTGGTGGTGCCGGCCTATATTTCGGAATGGATGCTGTCGCTGCTTGTGTGATGGTTTCTATGAAGGTTTCCAAATAATTGTCTACCTGTTCCGTGGTGGTCAGTTGTGGAATGGTTGGGAGGCTGTTGTACACTTCTTCTTTGTATTTCTTCCAATCAGCCTCTTGGTATCTGAATTTTTCCCTCATCGGTTCTTCTTTATTTCCGTTTAAAGTGTACAGTACTGGGCGGTGATCGGATGAGAGGAAGTTTAATGCTGAGCAGCTTGTGATACGGTGAGGTTGTTTGGTGAGAAGAAGGTCCAAGGTAGAAGTGCCTCCGTTTCCAACGTGTCTGAAGGTGTGTGTGTCCGGGTGTACTATGCAGTATCTTGTTTTGGTTAGTATCGAGCCAGCCTTATTGTTCTTGGTGTTGCGCCATGCCGTATGTTTGGCGTTGAAATCTCCCACAAGCCAGTGATTGGTCCTTACTGCGCAGGCCTCAAGGTAAGATTTGAACTCCTTTAGAGATCCAAACGGTCTTCTGTAGAAACCAGTGATATATGTAGGTTGTTTCATCAGAACCTGGACCGTCGCGTGGCTGATTTTTCTGTCAAGAGTGGCCATGGGTTCTTTGATTTTCTTCCACTGGGTCCCATTCTTCACCGCAATCATCACGCCGCCGTGCGGGTCGTGTATGTCATCGGTTACTAACGAGTAGCCTCGAAGACGTGGTGGGTTACCTTGAAGCCTGGTGTCAGTGAAGACGGCCACAGTCGGTTGTGTTGCAGCCAGAAGAGCTTCTATTTCCTCCTTCTTGTTCAGGAGTCCGCAGCAGTTGAAGTTTATAATAGACAGCGAATTCATGGTTGATGTTGGGCTGCTACCAGTTGAACTAGGGCTGCGACCTGGTTGGTGAGGTTGTATACCATCTGTATTAGTTGGTCCATTGTGATCGCTGGAGTGTTGCCCTCAGAATGAGTGGTTGGCGGTGATGTCTGAGGGGTCTCAGTGTCGTCATGAGTGAGGGGTTGGAGGAGGGAGGAGTAGGAGGTCCCTGCGCTGGTCGTCTTGTATTGTCTGGTGGTGGGAGGGGCTTCTCTCTTCTGATTGGCTGTTGCCTTCTCCTTTTTCCTTTCTTCAGCCAATTTTAATAATTTCTGTCTCACCGTACATTGCTTATAGGATGCGACATGCTCTTCATTGCAATTTGCACATTTTGGGGATCCTGTGCGTGGACAGCTTTTAATGTCGTGTTGTTCTCCGCAGCGCACGCATTTCTCGTTGTAACCACAATAGTTTCGTGTGTGCCCGAATTGTTGGCATTTGAAGCATTGTATTGGGCCGTCTCTTTTTGGTATATAGGTGGTTGCTGTGAAGATGCACCTATTTACATGCCGCACTTTTCTGATGTCATCATTGGTGATGTTTGTTGGAACTGTAATAATGACCGGGTTTAGTGGTGTCTTCCTCCCTTTATCATCTGTTCGTTGAAATCTACGTACGTCTGTTACTTGGAGGTGCTTAAAAGCTTCTTCTATGTCTTTTTCCGGGGTTGATATATCCAAATTCTTGATAACGAATTTTTTGAAAGTCTTTTTCGTTTTAGTTGCGTATGAGTGATGAGGTATATCAAGTGTCTTAAATCCCTTCAACACTTTTTCACGTTCTTGCAGAGATGGCATCTGTATTTGAATACCTCTATACGTTTGCTTGAGTAGATATTCGTGAATCCCGGTTTTATCCATAAAAGCTTTCACGTTCCCGATAGTATATTTATTTGACATCACTATTGGCGGTATGTAAGGTCTTTTCGTTTGGACTGGTGTTGTGGCTTCGGTTTCGGTGACTATTTCTTCCAGAGGACTGAACCGGTTCTCTGTTGGTACTGCTGGTACTGAAGTAGGTTTGGCATCTCTCTCCTCAGAATTTCTTAAATGTTGCCCTCTTGTGCGGCAAGTTGAGGCTCCCCCTGCAGCTGAGGTCGTTGAGGTAGGAGCTACTTTTCTGCGCACCATATTGAAAAAATGAACACTGGAAACTGAGGTAGCAAGATAACGTACGCACTGGTATCCTTGTCAGCGCAACGCTGCCCGATTAGCCGCTGTCTTTAGCCCACAGGATAAATGTGGAGTCCAGCAGCTTAAGGCGCAAAGCTAAACAAGAACAACAGTCACTCCTGAAAAGTGAAATGGATGGATAGGTGTCTTTTTAGTGACACCTATACAAAAAAATTTCAATCAATTCAATCTCTTCACTATTCAGTCAAGATTGCTGTATTATAACTTTTAGTTGTTGTCGCTCGATGAACAGGATTTTTTTTTTTTTTTTTTTTTTTTTTTTCTTAACCCCTTTGGTTGTTATAAATATTTGAAAAAATAACATATTAAAAATTACTAATGATAGATTGTATCTCTTCTACTACAGGATAAAAATTAAAATACCTCATCAAATATTCATATGAAATAAATAATGCGAGAAGGTAATGTAATGCGACATGCGATAGATGAACGAAACATTTTGGGGCGATAGAAAAAAAAAGTTTCACTTTAAAAATGTATATTAAATATTTCATAAAAAAAAATGTATTAATTAGAACTTTTTTGATAAAAATATTAACTATTTAATATAAAGAAATAAAACAAAAACATTAGGAACATTTGAAACAGAAGAGAAAAACACGTGAAACAAAGGTACTACATAGTGGCTCAGTTGTAAAAGAAGGACATTACAAAATTCTTTACAAATTTGAAATAATATGCAAACACTAACATGCTTCTACACAGTGTATTTGCCAACGAATTATCCAATAGCAGACATCTTGTTTCTTCACATTATAGGTAAATTAGTTATGAAACCCTGGGAACTCTTGGGTGTGTATTTTCTTTTGTTAGTTCACACGCTCGGTATTCTTGGTCTTGTAAAAGAAGAAACACTAGAACTTTAGATGCTTTCTCATTCAAAAAGAAGTTTATTTTACTTTACATTTTCTCAACTCTGCAGTTTAACTATTAAAAATAGTCTTGAAACGTTTATTAAGATATTATTCACTTTCCAATCTATACTTATCTCAACTTGTTAAATTATCCAGCTTGATATTGTTCGTGAAGAAAAAAAAAAGAAGCTCATTTATTTGTTTTTCATATTGATAGTCACATATTTTATTTTAGGATCTTTTAATTACTGTAGCAAAAAAAATAATGCACTCCCTTGCTAAATCGTTGTCTGGGTTGCATTATTCATAAAGAACTGTACTTTAAAAAGAAAAGCACTTTTTGAAGCTAAATAGATAAGGGAGAATAATTTCGATCTATATATATTTTTTTTAGATTAATTTATTGGTATTTACAATTGTAATAATATTACAAGTAAATCTGCTGTATGAACCAAGGAAAGGAAAAAAAAACTTGTGGAAAAACTACCCATTGATAGCACTCCAATAAAGTTCTATAGTAGACGGTTTCGAGGCCATCTCCTTTTCAGACGCCTCGGAGGGTTATTAGGAATAGTATGGAAAGCAAGTTGAATTAAGTGTGTATGGAGCTTTTCACCAAGGATAGGTATCTAATTTGGGCCAAATCAGCAACATAAGGGATATTAAGGTCATGATGGATGAGTTTGTTTGTGACATAATAAGGAGCATTGAGGATTTTACGAAGGATTTTGGATTCTAAGGATTGGATACGAGATGAATTGGATGGTTTAGTAGAGCCCCAAAGCTCAACTCCGTATGTCCAAATAGGTCTGATAACTCTCATGTAAAAAAATGAGTTTTTTTTAATTAATTGGGAGCTTAGAGCGTTTGTCCAGTAAATGTTGAAGTAGGCGAAAACGTCGAGCAGTTTCTTGTCCTTCTCACCCGCTTCACCACAGTGTGGAACTCAATGCTCTCTAATTTATTTGCTTAGAATGTAATGTATAGAATAATTCATTGTGGTATTTAGTTGTTTTAATTTTGTTTTTTAAGAAGATGTACATCATGTAAAGAAATTATTGCATGATAGCTCATGCATTTGACAAAAGTTATGGATTTATATATTCTCCTTAGTTGCTTAATATTCAAGTCAAGATTCGTACGGTTTATTTACTTATTGTTAAGACCGTGGAAAAATTCCAACGAAAAACCCTTAAGTCTCCAAACTACAACAGAAATTGAAAATATTTCGCCTATTCAGGTATCCTCAGGGTAGAAAAAGAATAACAGAAAAACAAAACATGAATAATGCACCCACGAAACATCCCACCACCTCCAAGGCTCAAATGCAACTAATGAATCATAAGGAAGGTAACTCGACCCCCGCTGGATAAGGTTAGATAAAAACAGCTAATCAATACTTTAGAGATTGAAAATTCAATATACACTCACCAAACTTCAAAAAGCACTATTCAATAATGTTTCTTGGGTGCAAAATTCATGTTATGTTTTGCTGTTATTCTTTTTCAACTCTGAGGGTGCCTGAATAGGCGAAATATTGGACAGATAATTTCAATTTCTATTTTGGTTTGGAGACTTAAGGTCTTTTCGTTGAAATTTTTCCACGGTCTTAACATTTATGTAAGGTCTCTTTTTACCTTTCCTTTTTCAATATTTACTTATTATTATTTTTTCTTTAATTATTTCTTTTTAAATTGTTTTCTGTCACTTTCTACACGCTTTTTGATTTGTAACATTTAGCCAGATAAATATTATGTTTCTTTTTCTGTTCATATTTGTTATTCTAAATGGACTTAGTCCCAGAATAAAGACATTTTTCTATTCTTTTCTATTTTATTATATTATTTTTTCACTATATTTCTTCTTAGTCTCTTTATTTATTTTTAAATCATTATTTTCGACATATTGTACATTGAAATGAGATCTCTTGGACTGGTCTAGTTGCATTATTAGAGAGGGATGATGATAGGAATATTCTGAAATCCTGTCCGCTATTTCTAAATATTCAAAGTTTTTTCTTTTATGACAACAATATAAACTAATTTATTTATTTTGTCTCATATAATTTTCGAATTATGAATAAACTTATTGTATATTTCCCAAGGAAGTCAATTTCCTTCCAGGAAATGGCATTGAAATAAAAAAGCCACAAAAACATTATGACTAACGTAAAATTTCTTACTTTCTCCTTTTTGACATGTATTTTAGATACTTTACGTTTTATCGATCCGGTTCATATAACCATAATACACTCCATTAAATCACATTTTATTTCAAGGTTAAGATTAAGAGACCTCTTTATCTTTGTGTTATTCCACCAAAGCTGTGATTGCTTTTGTATTCGGTTTTTAGAATAACTTGTTTTTTTATTAATTTATTGATTGAAATTTACAACTGAATTATAACAACACAACAAGTAAATAACAGGAATTAGAGAAGCTACCCAGTCGTAGTACTGAAAAAACATATGTAACTTTGAAGGTCACGAAGCCATCTTCTTTTCAGACGCCTCGGAGGATTATCAGGATTTGAAGAGGTTGAAACTAGTGGGTTTGGGTGGGAATTAAGTTTGTCATGAAAAGATTGATTCGGGCCAAATCAGAAACAAATGGGATAGTACTTTACTATTCAATATATCCGTTCAAATAATTACAATGATTAAAATTAAGCTCTATCTGCAGATCTTAAACTTGAGATATTTAAGAATCGGATCACTGAATGTAAAGAAAATTTCTTAACAATTTCACTTCTTTTCCATTGGTGAAAGTGTGGAATTAACTACTATTTTGTAGAGGCTATTAAAAAAAAAACTCTCGACTATAAAGTTTAGTTTATAGCTGGTCCTTGTTCACTAAATCTGCCTAGCATCGGAAATATTTCAGAAATAAATCTTTCATCAATTTTTATTAATTGAAGTGGGTATACCTATTATCTGAATTCTCATATTCGAAAAGTAATATCCGAATGAACTAAGTTTATTCTTTGGATCATATCGCACGAAAATATAATCATAGTATAATGTTCAAAACAGAATCATTTAAGCTTTATTATTTTTATTATTATTTAAAATAGAATAATTTAGGCTTAATCCAATGCGGTATAAAGTGAGGAAAAGGAAGATTCTGAGGGTCTCGATTGATTACTCATGTGTCCTAGCAGACCAGTAACAAAAAATATATATAGCTTTTATGCCTTGGTTTGGTCATCGACGGTTGATTTGCTGACTTCGAGTTTCTCTGACCGTTCTCGAACTGTTGTTCTTGAGATTTTCTTCACCCAAAGCTCGGAGAATATCATCAAGGGCAGAACTTCCATGGCCAAATAAGGAAAGTTCTTCGATCTGTTCCTATGGAAGGACTATAAAATATCACATTATAGATATCTTACTAATATTATAAATGTGAATGTTTGTATGTTTGTCTCTCTTTCACGCAAAAACTACTGGACGGATTTGGATGAAACTTTACAGTAATATAGGTTATACATCAGAATAACATATAGGCTATAACAAGCACGGATTTATGGAAGGGTGCAAGGGGGCACGTGCCCCCCCCCCGATAGTATTTTAGGTACTGTGGAGAATCCATTATTGTACATAAATAAAGGCAAATCACATGATGGTCTATGTGGGGGATGGGGGGCATGTGCCCCCCCCCGTTATAGTACATAATTTAAGGTAAATCAGGAACTTAGCATCTTGAAATTTGTAGTTAGGTTCTGTGTATAGTTTAAGAAAGAAATTCGGATAATTCCACTCCAAGGGTTTCCCCTTTAATATAATTGGGGTTCAAAGGTTGTATAGAATCCGTCAGATTTGAAGTTAGACATCTGAAATTTCGGATGTTCGAGTAACTTATATTTTAAAAAAATAATTAAATTATTTATTTAAAATGATCTTTCACGAAACTTTACGTGGCAGACCAAATTCCACGCGTGCGAAGCCGCGGGCATAAGCTAGTAGGATATAAACCAATAAATGTACTGAAAATCTAAATTAAAATTTACCGTTGTATAATAACAGTATAACAAGTAAATCTAGTGAGAGTTGGGCATTGGGCAAGTAGATGAACTACCCAGTGGCTTTTCAGAATCCACCAGATTCTGAAAAGACCAGAAATGGTAGTTACGCTTGAAATTAGTGGGAATGAAGTTCGTCATGAAAGGATTGATGACGGGTTCGGGCAAAATTAGTAACTAATGGGATATTCAGGTCAATATGGATGACTTTATTCGTAACAAAGTAAGGAGCATTAAGGATTTTGGATTGGATACCAGAAGAATTCGATGGCTTAGTAGAGCCCCAAAGCTCCTCTACTCCGTAAATCTTAATAGGTCTTATAGTAGCCATGTACAATATAAGTCTTTTGTAGTTAATTGGGAGCTTATGTAGTTGAATTTCCGTCTATATCCGATGTTTTTTTTAATACGCACGATAATACCAAACCGGAATGAAAAAATTGTGCCTAGAGAGGCATAGTACTTTCTCATCCTTAAAAAAAAAAATTCTGAGAACTAAAATGTTTTTTTTTACTACCTTAAACTTAACTGATCCTTATCGTGTCTTCTTTAGGATCAACTAGATCATAAACCAAACCGTTAGGAAAAAACTGGTTGAAATCCGATTTGTAGTTTCCGAGCATTGGTTGGAACAAACTTTTCCTGACGGACGGACCGACACCAGTGAGATTTTAAGTTTTTTGGATTCAACACCCTATGAAACGTCAAGAAACATAAAAATATCGAAGTCGAATTTTTTGGCGATTTCAATACTTTCTTCATCTGAAGGATGAGAAAGTAAAAACGATGGATCGATATTTATTGTTCCGGCCCAGATCGAATCCTCAAAGGATGGAAAAATTTCGCTCCGGGATTGAATCAAACTTAGCAGAATAAAGCATCTTTTGCGGATAGGATTCGAAATAGAGCATTTTCGGAACGAACGTTATTTTTTCTACCTTAAATAATGGTTTCATTCAGAGCAGAAAAAATATAAATATATCGGTTTCATCTCCTGGTATAAAGTGTGCATTTTCTATTTTTGATCAGCTGTTTTTATTTAACCTCTTCCAACTGTGTTCGTGTAATCTTCCTTATCAATCAGTAGTTGCACATGGGCCTTGAAAGTATTGGAGTTAATTCTCTGTCTGGTGTCTTGAGTTTTTGAGTTTGTGGTGTGCATTATTTATTTATTTTCTTTCTGTTTTGAGGATGCCTTAATAAGCAAAATATTACTTTCATTTTTGTTCCATTTTTTTTTTTAGAGGTTTAAGGCTTTTTGTTTGTAATTTTTTCATCCATGTCTCAGTGAAATCTCTAATTTCAAATCCTTCCCGCCATTGGGACCTCCTTGCTCATAACTACCTTGTTCCCCTGCAGAAGGAACCGTAGCTAACTGTAAATACCGTTGAGGCAGGAGTGGTCCAGATACGACGCGATGTCCACAGCACGAAAGATGCTATTAGAGGCAACCGCTTAAATGGCCCTCCTCGACAAAGCGGCCAACTAACGGGTTCACATCTGGGCCTCGGGTCTCCTTCCTCCTCCGCAGTCCGCTCTAGCTGTTTGTGTTTTCGAATGTCCGTAGGATCAACTCATGTCTTGATCATAATAATGAGCTGGATACTCTTATAGCTCAGTTAAGCTCATCATGTAGAAAACAAGAACACAACTTAAAGATCTGTTCTGAAGACAGTACGGGTAAACAGGGTGGTGATAGCCCATGGGACGAATACGGAGGATTGTGTCCGGTACGATTTTTCGATTGTTTTGGCTGTGTAGAGAGACCTGTAGTATATCTACAGCCCCGATGAATGAGTGGTTAAGTCTAATTTTCTCCAAAATGAGTTTCCTTTACTTAAGTAAGCGGAATCGAGTTATTTTCGTAGTGAATATGGAGTTAATTCAGGTATTGGCTTATACACGTGACTATCATAAGCCTTAACTTACGGAGTAGATCTTTGCTAGCCATCGAATTCCTCTAGTATCCTTACAATCCAAAAGCCTTCGTAAAATCATCAATGCTCCTTACTTTTTTATGAATAAAGTAATCCATATTGGCCTCAATGTCCATTTTTAGCAGATTTGGACCGAACCTTATATCAGTCCTTTCATGACGAACTTATTTCCACTGAAATACACTAGTTTCAAACATAGTTTCCTCTTCAATACCCGATACTCCGATTTTGATAGGAAAACTTCAAGGCTCACTAAATGATTATATATACACAAGACCAATTGACTATAGTGAAGGGGCTTACATTGGCTTATATTTAGGATCAAAATTGCTGCCTCGATCTACTCCTGGATTAAATTATACAATAGTTACTAGCAACTGAGTGACTCAATTCGTTTTCACTCAACTTTTTTATCTACACTGCGCGGCCCAGTTCTATGAAGCCCAAGGCCCACAAGTGGATCCATTGGTTGGGAACCGCTCCTCTAGGGAATAAACAGATCACGTAAAGAACATGACCTCGTAAAGGTGGGAATTTGAGATTAAAATAATAGTATCTTGGTCGATCCTATGGACATAAACAGGTAGTTGGTGGTGTTTATTATTGGCTTTAATTGTAAAGAGGTTAACGTAATGGAAAATGGCGAAGAAGAATAAACAACTAATTCTACTCAATATACACAATGAAATGAGATGATTAATGGAAAATTATAATTCTACGATAGGTTTGGTATGTGGCTAGAATGGAGAGGGGGCCGTTTCTAAAAAGGTTTTTACAGAACCTCTCTACGGCACGAGAAGTAGGGGGAGGCCGAAGCTGAGATGGTCCGATGGTGTGGACAGAGATGCGAGGTATATCCTGGGTGTCAGGAGCTGGATGACGGCTGCATAAAACCTAGAGACTAAAAGAAGCCGGTGAAGGAGGTTGCAACGCTTTAAAAAACCTGTAAACAAGACGGAACGGAGTGCATGAATAAATCTTATGAAAATAACATAACAAGTTGAATTTTAAATGTTTGTCTTACTGATTTGTCAAAAAAAAACAAAAAACAATAATAGACATAGGAACTAATAAACCGAAATCAATAAACTGGCAAATACAAAGGGAAAGAACAGTTCGCGTAAACAGTATCAGCTCGGAATGAATAGAATTGTAGATGAAATTAACAATATCTTGACCGTTCCTATAGACTTTTTGAGTAAGTTTAAAAATTATTTTGACAGTATTTTAATACTGGAAATGATACTAAATTTATTTGACATATTACTCCTCTATATCTCATTCAGTACTAATCTCATTAAATGCCTGATATTTTTGTTTTAGGTAAAAACAATCCAGCTACAATTGTTGTAAGAGTTGGTAACAACAGACCTGACTTGGCCACTAATCCGATCTGCAATAGATTTACTGGATACCTTGAGGAAGGAAAACCACTGTTCCTACCCTGCAATCCACCTATGCCTGGCGCATTCGTTAGTGTACACTTGGAGTCCACTGGTCCGACCAACCAGCTTTCAATATGTGAAGCCTTCGTCTACACTGACCAGGTAAGCTGTGCTTCATGAATATTTTTCTATCATCATTTGTGGCAAACAAAATGTTAAATTCTTAAAGGTATAAGCATGTGCAGGAATAAGCTGCACAAGCTTATACCTGCAGCACTGTAAAATAAGAGGTTATATTTTTCTAGGAAGAGTTAATAGTATTGAGTGAAGGATCATCCTTTCATTCATTTTTGGCTTGAAATGAAGTTATAATATAAGAAATAGCTCCATTTCAAGTTTCATGGCCTGGCTTAACCACTTATGCATTATGAAAATGACATGATTCCACTTTCCTTATTACAAGAAGTTCATTTCAGACAAAATTCAACTTAGCCACTTATTCACATACAAAAATTCCCTTATCATCAAATCTGGTGTCTGTGTGTTAATTTTCTAGGTAGAACAATATCATAGAAGTGAGGTTGAATTTTAATAGGTTGACATTAATAATCAATTAATCTATGTTTTAGTAGTAAAGAAAAATATCATGTAACGTTGTTTCCGTTGTAATTTAATGTTTAAGTTAAATTATTGTGTCCCTTTAATATATTATAAATTAAAGGGGCACATTAATCAAATCAATAGTCATATATGCAAGCTAAGCACATTCATTGAATAGAAAACTAGAGCTACAAGAAATTAAGAAAAAAGAGAGAACATTTTTAGGGCCATGACATACACAAGATGGGTTCAGATTCAAAAAAAAAAAGAAGCTAATTCCTCTGTACTGAGTTAGTTTGAACCCTTGGATTAAGGGTTTAATGTAAGAAGCTTGGTACTTGAACAAATTAATTTATGAAATCAGTATTAAAGTATATTTAAATACTTAATTAAAAAAAGGGTATCATAATTTCAAATTTGTAATTCAAAATTGTAGGAAAGCTGATAATGGCCAAATTATAACATAACTACGTAATTAAAACATTATAATTTAATTATTGCTTATAGTCGCTTTCTTATATTGGATCAGAACAATTGTTTTTTAAAAGAAACTCTAGTTTTTAAAAACAATATCACTAAACATCAATTATTCTTCGAATATAATTAAAAAATAATTAATTGAATCGAGGCTATAATTTTCTTTTCATTATTGCATCTTTCCCATTGTGTCTTTTTTTAATGAAAGGGAAACTCTCAATTGTTGAGGTTTACATGCATGATACATATTTCTCATTGGTATTAATTATTTAATTAGACAGTGAAAACTAGGTTAAAAGAAAGTCATGATGTTCAGTTTTAAAATGCACCTCTTTCCATTAAAGAATCATTTAAAATGTAGACTTATATAAAATTAAATTAATTTGATTTGATGATAATCTTATTTACTAATTATAAATGATTTCATATTGTTATAATTATTTTTTCATTTTGGTGTACTGAGTATCATTATTTATTAATTATTAAATAAATTAATTGATATTATTATTTATTAGTTACTAAATAAATTATTTGATATTACTATTTATTAATTAACAAATAGTAATCATTGATCTATATATTTTTTTTCTTTTATAGGCTCTTCCTATTGAAAGATGTCCTCAGTTCAGAGACCAACCGCCAGGCAGCACAGCCACTTATAATGGAAAATGTTATATATTCTATAACAGACAACCTCTTCCACTGAAGGAAGCCTTGTCATTCTGTCGTAACCGAGGAGGCACTCTCGTAGATGAGAGCAATCCTGCCCTTCAAGGGTTCATCAGCTGGGAATTATGGCGCAGGCATAGGTATGTATGAAACTTTGTTTTTTATCAAACGGACATCCATCCTGTTAAAATACTAATACATACATGTAATAGATATTATAATTATAGCTTGGTTATTTCTAAGAGATTCAAAAACAGAAAGTTCTAATTTGTCAGTTAATATCTTATCAGTCAACATTTCATCATTGAAACTGAACTCTGATTGAAACTGAGATTAATAGATTGATATACGATTACTAATAAGAAGAAAGCTCATCTCATATCAATAGTTCAACTGTATTAATAAAATGTATAGATAATGTATAAATTCAAAATATATCTATTGAAATTTGGTTTTCATTTCTCAGCAACAAGGATATTTTGTGTAAAAGATAAAAAAAAAAAAAAGCAATTTTTATACTACGAGCATTTGATATATATTTAATTTATAAACTCTTCATTCCCAGAAGTGACACCAGTAGCCAGTACTGGATGGGTGCAGTCAGAGACCACAAAGACAGAAATAACTGGAAATGGATAAATGGTGAAGACGTAACTGTTTCGTTCTGGAATCTTCCAGGTGGCGATGAAGACTGTGCAAGATTTGACGGTTCGAAAGGTTGGCTGTGGTCGGACACTAACTGTAATGCAAAAATAAATTACATATGTCAACATCGTAAGTTTGTTTATTATTTTATCTTTTCGAAAATACATGATTTCTTGTTATGATTTTCTAAAAATGTTTTTCTATAATTTAATGCTCTCAGAACCTAAGGCTTGTGGAAGGCCAGAGCAACCTCCAAATTCCACAATGGTTGCAGAAAACTTCAATGTCGGTGCAGCAATCGAGTATAATTGTGATGAAGGGCACTTACTGGTAGGTCCCAGCACTCGGGTTTGCCTACCAACTGGATTTTATAATGAGTTTCCACCTGTATGCAAGAGTGAGTTCCTTAATTTTTCATAATTTTTAGTTTTTTTAAAACGTTATTTAATGCCATAAAAAGAATTACATTGCCTAAACAAGTTAAAATAATATTTAGCTTCTAAAATGTGTTAAGTATCGGTCTTCCTTATCCAGACCAAAGAATGTTCCCTATTAATCTCACCTGTAAATTCATTCATATTTTTTTTAGTCAATCATTCAAGTGAGTAAATTAAAACCTTTTTCCAGTCATATATTATTTTTTCTTTATTTAAAAACGTTTCAACAATTCTATGTCATTTTCAATTTACATTATTTATAAGTCCTTTAACGTTATTTAATTTTAAAAATATTCTCTAAAATTTTTTTTTTTTTATAAATTTGTACATTTTCAACCTAAAAATAAAAGACAAATCAAATAAATACATAATTTTACATACAAACATGTCCCAAAATACTGAATAAAAAGTACAGATACCTTTTTGGTTGATTGTCATATAATTTAAAATATTTCTTACAAAGCTTAGAGTTACAGTGTATTCCATGGTCAATTAACAATTTTTGAAATTTGTACTTTGGACTGTTTATGATTATTATTATTAAAATAGTATTTTAATTTGTTTTCTTCTTCAATATATAGTCATCATGAATGGTCAATTAATATAAATTAGTGATTTTTGATGTATATTGATCTATTTTATATCTTTTATTTATTTTAAAAAGTTAATTGTATGAAGAACAAGAACAAGATAATTAAAATTCATTCATATTTAAAATTAAGCCAACTTTAAAATTATCTAATAAAATAAAATCTGCATCAGCTTTTGAATTTAGTGAAATTGAAAAATGTATGAATTATTTACAATTCGAGATTACTTAAAAACTCTACATGATCTATAATATATTTATCAATTGAAGACTACTTGGGAAAAATGAGGTAATTAGATTTCTTTCTTAAAATTTAGTAACTATTTTTGAGGGCAAGCACAATGGTGAGGTCAAAATATGAGAAAAAGAAGCTCAAACAGTTAAAAATGTATTGTCATAAATAGGAAAAGCAAGTTCATCCGGACGGTGCCTGGTGAGTATCAAGGCAAAGTGACTTGAGGTAAAGTGACTTGTCCCGGAGTTGAGATTCAAGCGCCTCAACCATCTTCGTTTTCAGATTGTCAGGATCAACAATTCGCATGGATTTTAATAAAAATGTTGATACCGATTCTGGTAAATTTGCTTTCCTAAACATTTAGGAAAAATTGAGTTACCTCAGTTTTCCCCCATTGGTCTGTAATTGTCAAAAGAAAGTGGCTAATGAAATGCTTTTGATTGATGAATACATGAGCTGTTATTTCGATATGTCCATTTTTTCATATTTGCGATATCTTAAGGTTTCAATTTGAATTACTTTAAAAATGCGGGCAAATGTTTTTTTATCACTTAGCACTTAGCGAAGAGTGATGTTTCTAACCCTATCCCCCTTTTAAATTTTATTATGAAATAATGATCCTTGAGATCGTTTAAAAGAATAAACAATCTTTTTTATCCATATTGGACTTATACCACTTACCAAAAAAAGAGTTCACATATTACTGTCCAATATCAATATTTATAAGCACAATTTTTTTCTCACTTTTATGAAACCAATAATAACACACTACTTACTATTTTCAGGAATTGAATGTGGGTTCCCAGCTGATATTCCTAATGGCGGGTATCAACTCCTTAATGGCACTGTGGGATATCAAAGTCAAGTCTTGTACTCTTGTGACGAAGGCTACAAAATGTCAGGCAGAGCACAATTGACCTGTGACTTGGATGAGAGGTGGGACGGTCCACCACCGAGGTGTCAACGTATGTATTGTATAATATTTTCAAGTATTTAACATATTATATTATCTATTTTCTTCTTTGAAAAACTCATAATCATATTCATGTATTTTTACTAAATTTAGCAATTCTTTGCGGTGAGCCACCAGTAGTTGAAAATGGTGATATGTTTCTGTCCAACAATGTTACAACTCCTGGAACAGTAGTAGAATACTCATGTGCTTCTCCAAGGTACCGCCTCGTTGGCCCTAAACAAATCACTTGCCTTCCTACTGGGAAATATGATAAGGCTGCACCGGTTTGTAAAGGTAATTAAGTTCATATTTTAAAATTATAATAGTGTGATTAGTTATTTGAATACCATCTGATTGACAGTTAAATAACTAAATTAATTAATTAAATAATTAAAAATAACAACAATTATATTTTGGAAAACATTTATTTTATAATGCAATTTGATAGTATTTTTTTTTTCTTATTTAAGTCAAGATCTTAATGAGTTTGTTTAACTTTAACATATAAGATTATAAATGTTTTTATATAATGAATTCATATATTTATTTATATGATATTTCTTCATATATTTTTATTTGGTAAAAAATGTAAATTAACTATTGTCTCAAATAATTTCTGAGGGTAAATGGTCTCTAAAATAGGGAAATATTTTTATTTCCTTAGTAAAAGAACCGTAGTACTTAAGGTCCTACCATACTAACCAGTCTTGACGGATGGTCCAGATATATTTTATGCTCCCTTGAAACATTCTTTATAGATTATACTTTTTAAAATATTTTTAAACAATGTTTTTATTAAAATTTAACACTAATGGGTTAAAAATGATACCAGACTGACCTACCTGGTGCTCATCGACCTGTGTACCTCACATGCACATGCCTAGCAGGTGATAATTATGCCATACATTTTTTAAATTTTTTTATATTCACAAAAGTATCAACTAGGTACAAGTAGAAGCACCAAATTTTAATTTTTTATTGGTATTTTCGTGTTATATACATATATATATTCGAAACTTCCTACTAAATTTTACCTGAATTTAAACAACAAGTTAATATATTTCCTCGTCATTTTTTCCAGAACAAGCGAGACCAGCATTAATTCCAACAGTGAACCCCATAACAAGAGTGACAACAATAAAACCAGCTGTTATAAGGGAAAAACCAAGACCTTTCTCACCAGTTAGAATCCCAACACCCAAGCCGATAACACCTGACCCTGACATAGATAACAGGCTGAGTGAGACCAAGCATGTACCTCATGTAGTCGTCGCCAATCGACCAGACATTGCAGATGTTAGGAATGATATAGCCGGAATCGATTTGCCGAGTCATTCTTTACATGAAGATAGAACGATGTTGGGCGCCAAACTGAATCTAGGTATGAATTACAAAAAAAAATTTGTATGCATTAGTGATTACTGATAAAGTAATTTATTTTTTTTAATCACTACTAATGCTTATCCATGTATGAACCAGCGGAAATTAAAGTAATATAGATCCAAAAATCACAAAAACATAGTATAGCTTTACTTCTCAAAATGGTTTGGTTTGAAATGAAAACGAACTTTCCTAGTCAAAATATAAATTCTCTATTTCAAATATTTTTAACTGCCACACTAATGTATAGAAAAAAAATTACTTTCTGGTTATAGTTGTGAAAAATTATTTACTTAGGATTTACTAAGATAATTTTTTCTTTGATTAGTGCAAAACGTAATACATCAATAATCTGAAAACTGAACTCATATCTTCTGGACATTATTAGCCTTTTAAAATGGACATTATTATAAAGTTAATAATAAAAATTTTTTCCCTTTTTTAACTTAAGTCCCTTTTTACTTTTTATTTTATTAGTGCAAAACATAATACAGAAGTAATCTGAAAATTGGACTTATGTCTTCAGGACATTATTAGCTTTTTAAAATTAACATTATTATAAAGTTAATAATAAAAAATATTTCATTTTTAACTTAAGTCCTTATGTTTAGAACCATAAGTTTTTTAAACAAAGAAATTTTCCGTCTCAGAATTATACTTTTAATAGAAGTAAACAAATATTAACTATTAATTAATATTTAAATATTTTTCAATTTAGGTGCTATAATTGCTCTTGGAATATTCGGAGGATTTGTCTTCCTGGCGGCAGTTGTTACTACAGTTGTAATATTAATAAAAAGGTAGGTGTATTTTTTTTTTTTTGTTAAAACACTAACCTTTGTGTTGTTTTTTCCCCCTCTTGCTTTGCTAAGTTGTTTACAATTTTTTTTTGTTTTATGTTGTTCTTCCTCATCTGACAACTTGTTTTAACACTATATGTAGTATGGCAGTTGGTTAAATACTAATATTTTTCCTCGTTTCGCTGTCATCCTTATTTTCTTTCTCTTTCTTTTATTCATTTAAGTTAATATTTTACCAAAATTTATAAATTTACTTTTGATTGATTGAAGATTAATTTAGCAACATTTTTAGAATTACTTCACTATAAATGAATTCTTTGCTAGATTCAAGCATTAGCAGTGGCACAGGAATGTTATTCAATTAAATATGTATAATATTTCCAGACTTATAGCCAAAATTAATTTCTATGGGGGTTTATTTTGAGAAATAATAAATTATTATTGATAAGGAGTTGCCCATTTTCACTTTATTATCTAAATGTAAAGGACTTTTTAAGATAAATTTATTAAAATTTTGCAATTTTAATAATAAATTCATCGCTTTAATTATTCAAAACAGTGTGCATTTATAATTACATTTTCTCCATGTTATTATTTTATTTTGAGTAGATTTATAGTATCTTGCTTGGTTTTTTTGCTCTTGTATTTTGATGCTTTGATTAGATTATTTGCTTCTTGCTATTGCTGGTGTCATGCTAAATTTCATTTTTATTTGAACTTTTTTTTGCAATAGGTGAAGTTTATCTCATCAGACATTCAAAAATAGTTTTATTTCAACTCAATTTAAAAAAAAAATTAATAACATTTATTAGTGAATCAATGCAAATTAAAATATTGTTGAATTGAATGGTTTAACTACTCTTAGGCATGGAAAATTAATGTGATGAGGGATTCTAGACATAATCGTCTTTTGCATTTTCTTTCCAAAACGTTCTCAAAATCTTCTTTAAATTAGCCAGGACAATTTATTTTACTCTGATAATAAAGAAATTGGTAGTAAAGTAACTTTGATGAGCCAGAGTTTTGTTGTGATATCTATTTGATTCATTTAACGTTTCTTTTAAGCCTCTGAAATTAGTCTTTACATACTCACATAGTTCAGAAACTTACAACACTGTGATTAACGTGGTGTTGTAACTCATTTCAAAAATTTATGGTAAGCTGTAGCGCATGGTTGTAGATATCTTTTTCTGAGCTGACTTAGCGAAAACAACAAAAAAAACAAATATACAATGTCACCTGTGGTCTAGTGGTAAACTACTAAGCCCAAGATCGCGGGTTCATAGCCCGGCAGGTGACCCTAGGATTTTTTTAAGGGAGTAAAAAATCCTTAGTTACGCCGTCCTTCGGAAGGGACGTTAAACGGGGATCCCGAGCCTGTATGATGTCAGGTACTCGTTAAAAATCCCTTAAACCTGAAAATTAAAACCTGGATAGGCAAAATTTAGAGCTCCCACTGTAACATCGTCTGATTAGCCATAGCAGCATAAAATGACGTTAAATGAACTAACTAACTAGCAAAAAATATGATCTTGTTGTAAAGTACTTATTACAACTTAATTATTTGAGTATTTTTATTTTTAATTAAGCAATTATGTATTACTTAAATAAAAAATTAATTTTCATCTAAGCATTTTCTGTACTTCAAAATCTTTTTGGCTGAAAGAGGTAGATAATTTCCAAGTTTCGTATCTGGGTGCACTGTGTTCAATCATTTTCCATGAACAGATGTTTTTAAATTTCTTTTAAGAGTTCTTTATAGTTGGCTTAAACATACTTCTTAAACAGTTAGTTCATTGTTAAGTTTTAGCTTACTTATAAAAGGTATTATTTCTTCTATTTATGAAAGAAAACTAACGTGTTTCTTTGATCTCTTTATTCTTAAGTCCTACTTCCATTAATTAAAAAAAATTACTTTTACTGTAGGTATAACACATAAATTATGTAAAATTTTAATCTTCTGAGCTGTTACAATTAAAATTTTCTCTCATACACTATTCATTAAATCTAGTTTCCTAAATGCTTGAGGTGCTTTTTATAAATTTATATATTTTTTTATAAATCTCTGGTTCTGGACAAAAAGTTTTTAACTTACTACAGTGATTTCTGTTTTGATCAATCAAGTAATTTATAACTTGCAATAATTTAATTTAATTTAGCATTTGATAAAATTCAGAAAATATAGAATAAGAATTGTAGAATGTTACAATCATTATATTTTAATTTCCAGTGCCACTGCAGCAGATTAAGCTTAGCTGCTTTATCTGTTGAACTACAATGATAGGTTGGAAGGGAATGTATTGCATGATTCCATTTGCTTAAGAATGTTTTCAAAAACTGCCTTTCTATATTTTCTTGTATAATTAAAGGCAGTTCAAAACATCAGACTTCCTCTTTTTGTAGTTTTATCACGAAATTGTTCATATTTCACTTAGAGGGATTTTCTAAAATTTTAAATCAACTTTTTATTTTTTAAAATATATACATAAATCATTCAATATATTTAAATTATCAAATTATCAAGGTGGGTGCTTGTTACTTATGAAGTAGAAAATAATACAGCATCCTTAGCATACATTGTTATGAAATTTTTGCTTGAAAATTTATGATATAGACTATTTATTTAAAGTATCAATTCTACAGGTTATCACTTCAAGTTAAGCTACAACAAGTTTTTACTTTTTTCGTTTTGTCATTAATATTCTCAAAAATAAAAATAATTTTATTATTGAAATTTATTATTGACAGTATGTATTATCCATTAATTACTGTATATATATATTACTGCTTAGGTTACATTATCATTTAAAAATATTTGTTGAAACTTTCATTTCTTGATGAAATGATTACCCAAATATAAACATTTCCCATGATTACTCTCTTTTTTTTTACATACTAAAAAGGAAACAAATGAATAGTTAATACTTGCCATGACAACCCAAAGAGACAACCTGCGGAACTGATGACATTTTTTTTACCCATTAGTTAAGCTGATTAAAAACAGCTGAGTTTTATTATTTCTTGCGAAATAAATGAATTTCAGTGATAGACTAGTCATTTTGATGTACTATTTCTAGTGATTATGACTAAAAGTACCTTCATCAATGAAAGTTACATATATTATATAAGCACATATTGGTGAAATGCTCTAAAAGAGGAAGTCTTTTGTATATGTGAAATAGAAAAAATTGATACAAAAAAAAAGAAAAACCCACTATCGGGTGGTAGGAAACTAAAGTAGTGGTCGGTGGGTGTTCACAGTGGTAGAAGGGTGAAGACGCCCCCATCTAGATCGATGCCTTCGAGATGGTACACCCTGCTTGCGATGCCCTTCCCGGACCAGCAGGTCGGCAGGAGGCAGTTCGCACGAGCCTACCACAGCCGTGCTGGATATTTCTCTAATCCTATTTGACACTGTCACCGACCATGAGTCCTTCCCATAGTTCCCATTAAGAGTACAACCTATCTCTAAAGAAAGGTAATTTTTCCCCTAGTTTTCATAGTTGGTTTATTTTATTTTTTTGCTTGAATTTATTCACTTTTCTTCAAATTAAGAAGTTTTTAAAAAAATAATTTGGTTTTGAAAGTTTGTTGATAAATGGCACTAGGTGAACTTGGTGGTGTCAGTGTCATCCCAATTTTTCTCTGCTAACAGTATTACTTAACTCACTTTGATATTAGCACTTTTAACGTAAGTTCAGCATGTTCACTAATAACTTAATACTTTACTAACTGCCATTAGTTCTTTGGTGTGATGTGCTTGTGGTTATGGAATGGAATGTATCCATCCTCATGTAAATAATTAATTATTTAACAAATAAATACCCAAATTTGTTCATCCTGGTATTAAAATTAGTATTCATAAAAAAATGGCTTCAATGATTCTAGTTTTTTAAATAAATTTCATCGTATGTTTTATTGCAATAGCGCTAAAATTATTAGGTTGAGCTATAAAGAATTGTTGAGCTATGAAGAATTGTTGAGGCCAGGGTCCCTCATGGGCCTCATGTGGCGCCCAGTGATAGATGGGTAGATATGATTGAAATAAATAAATTTACCAAAAATGGAAAAAAAAACTGTTTGTACTTTCTATCAATACAACTTTACTATAATAATAGATTTAAAAAAAAAAACTTTTAATTGTGAAAACACCTCCCCTTGGGTGAATGAAAGAATCCTCTAACAAGAGCCATATAAGATCTTGTGTAACCTTCTTCCATGTATTGAATGGAATAACCTAAATGCCAATGGTTCTCACATCTCTACAAACTTTATTCCAGAAATGTATGTCATGAGTGGGTTCCTAAAAAATTGAGAAATTAGTACAGTATGAATTGTTTAATTAAGCATTATTACATTGATGATGCAAAGTGAATAAAACTTTATTAGATGAATGATCTTATATAAAAATCTAAATCATAAGTGGTAGAGGAAGAACCTGGAATCGTATGCCATATAGGAAGAGTCTGAAGTCTCCAAAATTTTGCAAGAATGAGATGAGAATGACATTTAAGAAGGCTGAATAAGGCTAAAAGGGTTCCAACATTAACTTTGAAAGGTGTATTTTTTGCCAGACCTAAGCTGTGTTAGAGAGATGGTATTTCTATAAATATAATTTCACAGTGTAAGTAATTTGCTTGGTATAAAAGACTTGTGGAATGAAGATTAACAAATAGTGATCAAGCCTCCATAAAGGGCGTGTCTTGTTGACAATGCAATTGTAGCTCTATTGTTCTCTTTTACAATATTGAAAAATAAAATTTTAAGATACATCTACAAGAAACTAAAATAATAAAAAATAAAGCAATAAAAATCAAACCAACAATGAGCTAAAATAAAAATAGAATAAAGTAGTCTTCAAACAGCTGTTTTGTCATTATTTATTAATTTAGTAATCAGATGTTTTATGGTTGAATTCCCAGTTGGATTTAACCATCTATAATTTTTAAGTTTGATCCAAAAAATAAAAATAAAATAAGATATTTTCAAATACTGATGATAGTATAATATCACAGTAAGAATAGATTAATTATGGACAATTTTAAAACGAAGTTATGAAAAATTATAGATTATGTGAAACCTTTAGTATATATAAAATCTAAGACTTTATCATTTTAATTTTCTGAAGCCATTATATTGCTTCAACTTACCTGATTTATTGTTAAATGATATTTACATTAAAAATGTTTGTATATAATTTGTATCTTTTTGTATATAATGTATAAAATATACTATTAAATATTACAAATTTGTTTATAGAAATGATTATTGATTTGCATTTGATTTACTGATCATTTTGGTAAAGTTTATATTTTGATTTATGAAATGTAAATAAAACTTAATTCTAAATAATAAAAGTCAATTTAGAATTATCTGATCATTTTTGGTTGAAATTGGAGAATACTTACAGAAGGTTAATTAATCCGAGCAAATCAATATACAACATATTTTTTTTTCTCTTTATTTATTCTTATAATTTAATTACTCCATTTCTTTTTGTTGTGTTTAAAAGAATATGAAATATTGATATTTCTTCATATTTTTTTTAACAGGAACCAAAGTACCAAACATTACAGACACCGAGGTTCACCAGATAGCCATACTGTGGCATCGTTTGATTCGTCTGGTTCAGAATCACGGGGCGGACTCAATCGCTATTACCGCCAGGCCTGGGAGAACCTGCACCAGTCGACCAAACCCCCTCAGGGCACCCCTGGGAGGAAGGAGAGCTCTGCCGAGCGGGATGGGAGTGAGTTGGTAGTTAACGACGCCTTCAGAGCTGAGAAGAAGAGACCCCATGGGCACCACCACCACCATGGGCATCATCACCATCACCATGGTCACGGCCAGGACTGGAGGCACAAGACCAATAGATATTAATTTTAATATAGTGCGGCTATAACTACTTCAGAATGAACTGGTCTTAAAGAATTACAGAAGCTGCACATTTTTAACGTTAACAAATAACCTATTTCAAATTGCAATATTGCATATTATTAGTGCTTATTATTTATTTCATTTTTGAAGGCATAAAAATCAGCCTCTATAATGCAATATCTCTTTTATGCTAGATATTTAGTTTAATTTTGAATCCAGTTCTACTGAAGAATGTTTAAAGAAAAAAATAAATTATTTATTGACTTGTTATATGTGTATCTTTCATGCAATACATATATCAAAGCACTTTTTTTCTGTTTGAGCTGATGTAAATCGAGTTAATTATACTCAAATTACTGGTATGCTTAATATTGTACTCTATTACTAACTTTAATTTTTATTTCCTAATGCTTTCTCCCAAACGATAAAATCGGTTAATTTTTATCTTCATGATTTTTCTTCTCTTATTACTACTTTAGCCTATTTTGGGACAGATTTAAATATTTCCATTGAAGGAAATTTTCGATACCACCATCTTACTCTCATAGGTGCAAGAAGTCCCACCTTTTAAGATAAATTTATGTTACCAAATTTCAAAACTTTTTTCTCTCTCTTTCTAATATTTATTTATTGAGCAGTTGTAAATATTTCACTTATTATTACAGCTTTTGAACAAGAACAAGAAAGACTATTGATTCTTTCTGTATTTTACCAAAAAATTATTTTTAAGTCTGGAAGATAAGTTTCGACTTTATTACATGGTATTAGAAATTCATATTAAACAGTTTAATATATTTAAATAAGTTGATAAAATTAAACGACTCGAAAACCTGAAAACCAAATAATTCCTGTTTGTTTTAAAGTTATTATTTAGATGTTCATGGCTGTAGTTTCTATTGTGCTATTTTTATTATAAAGACTTTTAAACAAGTTACTTTTGTAAATATTATATTTTATTTAGAAAAATAAATTGTATTAATTTATTTTATGAATAACAATTCAAGAAATTCTTAGCCCAATTTTCTTTAAAAGTTTGGCTGATGTACTTCTTGTCATATAATGAGAATTTTAGTTTCTCATTTAAAGAATAATGCATTTCACAGAATCATTGATAACTGACAGTAATTATCATTAATCATTGGTATAATGTATAAATCTGATTGTATATTGCCTTATAAACAATACATAAGATATATATATATATATATATATATATATATATACATATTTATGTTTGTAAATATAAAATCTATTTTTAAAAAACAATAAAAAAAATATGTAAGTATTTGTATCTATATTAGAAAAATATATATTTAATATTTTGTTTTATAATATAGTTGGTTTTTATTGTTTAAATATTGTCCCTTTACATTACATTAATTTTAATAGCCTACATAAAAGTATATTATTACAATCATGTTTAATTTAAAAAGAAATAATTTGAAAAATAAATAACCAAGAAATGAGGTCTCCAACATATTTCTGAATTCAGTCTATAAACCCCACCATAGTTAATTTTAATTATATTGTAAAATATATTTATCTCACAGTTGAGCACTATGCTACAGTCCTTGTATGTCCTGGCCTCTGCTGCCATTCTTCTCCATCCACACCAGGACTCCAACAATTTCCAATTCCCAATTTTCTTAAGTCGTCTTCTAGGCCATCGATCCACCTACACCTAAGTCTTCCCCATTTCCTTTTTCCTCCTGGTGTACCATTCAGCATCGTTTTAGGCAGCCTACAGGACTCCATTCTTTCTGTATGACCCAACCATCTTAGCCTGCTCTTCTTAAATTGCACAGGGGATATCATGCTCCCCTTCAATTACATTAGTTCAGCATTGCTTCTGATTCTCCACCTGCTCTTCTTTGACGAGGAAAGTATATTTATAAATGACCAAAAATTTAGTAACAAAGAGTTTTAAGGGTCATTTAAGAAGCTGATCAGTGCAGTAACTGTGCCCATTGATATAATCAATTGAGTTTCAGTACTTTGCAGACAAATCAGATTCATCCTTAGAATGGTTTTATATCGGAGACAATCTGAAGGAGAAACAGAACAGTTTATAACTACAGGCTATATTTTCTAACCAGAGTGGGAAGGTCGAGATTATGGGTTTATCATAAAACAAATTTTAAATCGCCCTGAGTATAATAGTCTTGTGCAATTTAGTGGAAATTTCTTTGGGATTCTATACACCCGTCACTATTTTTTAGAAGAATCTTATCACAATATTGGAACAGTTCATTTAAAGGCTTATAGTTATACTAGAAGTCTTATAGTTTTTTAATTCATAACATTGAGATAGCCTCCTCAATATCTTCAGCTTCAAATGATTTTAAAATAACCTACTGGCACATCTGCCTTCAGTCTGTTTTACTCCACTTTCTTTTAAACTTAAGAGAGTTCTAATGTTTGTTCCATTCCCCAAATATCTTGTTGGTTATCTGGTATTCCTTAATATCTCTGCATCTATTCAATGAAGGCTCAAGCAAGTATTGATTTCCTGGTTAAACGTTTTTATTTCACTGGAGTTTCGTAGATTTCAAGACACTTATCTTCTAATTTAAGTGCTACCTTCGTTTCAAAGATCGCCAATCATCAATGCTATTCGAATTTTGTATATGGAAGATCTGATAAGTTGTTTTGTTGGGCACTCGAACCATTCTTTCCGGTTTCGCAGTGAGGAGTGTCGTCTCCTTCCTGTGCTTCATGTTCCTTTAAATTTCCATTGCATTATCACGCATCACCACATCATTATATCACCACTTCTTTTTTCTTCCTTTTCCTCTGCATAACAGTCTGATTTTTTACTCTATCCATCCAACTTATTGTATGTGAATTCTTAGGTACAACCACATCTCACACTAATGCAGTCTTTTTACATCTATTTTCTTTGGCGTCTAGCATTCTACCCCATAAAAAAAAACTGAGCACACGGTGCATCTTAGTAATCTTATTTTCAAGACTAACACGCTTCTTCTCACCTATAATTATCGGCCAATCTACTTTTCTGAATCATTGAATTATATATTACGTTCTTTAAGTTGGTGTTAGTTGGCACTTTTAGTACAGAGTAAATAATTTTTTTATAGAATCAGTGGCATGATAGTGAAATATATTTACTAAATGCCCTCTCCCCTAATAGTGATAACAGAAACTGAATGATAGCTGAAAAGAGGGTATTTTCCTCTTGTAAGGGCGGGCGCCACCACTCATGAGAGGATGGAATATAGCAATTTTGTAACGTTTTGTTTGTAGTAATGTTGAACTATGTAATGCTTTATGTTTGCGTATTTTTCGTTTTTCATTTATATGATTTATAAAACATGATTCAAATGTGGGATCTTCCGAAAATAGAGACCAAAGCGGTAATATTATTCCAAGGAAAGGGGAAGAGCCTCCGAAGAAGTGTTGTGAAGATCACAATATGAAATTATGTTCTTAAAACAATGACATCGCGGTGTCATTTGAAGAGTTAGAACCTGGCTTGATTCAACAACTTTATCATTCATTAATTTGGTCTTACGGGATTTAATATTTCTGACGATATAAACAAGATACAAGTTTCCGGTCGCTTTCCGTAATTACCTCAATGACACATATTCACATCTGAAAAAGAGTTTTATTGTATCTTTTTTTAACTTGACGAAAAACGGGACGATTGATTTTATTCCAAAAAAGACGGACGGTTTAAAAATAGGCAAAACTATTTCGGAAGTATGGGATGAGGAAGAGGCCGTATCCATTCTGGCCTAGGTGGATGTTTAGATTAGCCGGGCACTGTGACAGGACGGATAATGACCGCGATGATTTGTGAAGGCCGTTATAGCTTGTGCCTCTCTTCCCACAATCGATGCCTGTCAGAGCTAATATAAACAGTGCATCCCTTCTGTCGCCTCGCTTAAAGTGCTCCTTCTAAGAAAAGCATACTACTGACAATTTCGTTACTTTGATTCGAATACATCAGGCATAAAAAAGATAAACGTTCAAACAGATAGAAATAATTTCGTCCTCAAATATTCAGCATTGATTAATGTGAATAGAATTATAGGAACACTTAACCTCTTTCGTTAACTTGTATTACTTTTAATCGATTAAATCTACTGTAGCAGTATCAAGTGAGTATTGGCTGCTGACTAGACAAAAAAAAAACCCACATTAAAATGGCGAAAAAGTAGAAGCTTGGGTTATTAGTCAGCATTACCGCGAGTGTATAAAAAAAATGTACCAAGAGATTTCCTTAGCTGATATTTCAATATTTGTTTATATTTAAGTGCCTTCTTAAAACAGGTCAGAAAATGTATTTATAAAATGTATTTTATTCATTTCACGGTGTAAATCAAGTAGCACCATAGCAAAGAGAATTAATATCAAATCCAAGCTGTTACAAGAGGAGTCAAAAAGGCTACATCTATTTTCATCGCTACGAAGTTTTTTATTTAATATCAACTGTTTCATTTCATTTATACCATATATTTCATCAACTTATTCATTTTTTGTTTAATTTTCTTTGTTTCAATAGTACAATTTATTTCTTTATAGAACAGAGTGTTTTAATTTATAATTGTAGGCAAGCCCTTTTAAATTTATTTTTTTCTAAGCCTTGCACTTAAAACACAATCGATTTAACCTATTTTTGGTATCAATTTCACACTGGTTACTGCTTGGAGTTAAGTCAAGACAAGTTTTAACTTATTATTGGTATCCTTTTTAGTATTTTCGAAAATTAAAACAATCGAGAGTTTTGGTATGAAAAAAAAGAATGTAATTATGGGAAATATGTATATTGCGGTATTTCCTGCTTACATCTCTTGAAATTCAATTTCAACAAGTTATTTTTTTTTTCGTTTAACATCACTGTATTGCTTCTATGGCTCATTGAAATCTCATAATCATGATATCAAAAGATCTGCGCCAAGATTAGGAGTCGTGGCTTCCAATAAAACATTGTTATTTTCTTATTTATTTAATGTCATTTTATACTGCGATGCTGCAGTGGAAGCCCTACTTTTGCTTATCCGGGTATATTTAAGATAGGGATCTGTTACGAGAGTAACGAATAGTCACCTCAAAAAGACGGTATAATCAAGGATTTTTGAAACTGTGTAGTTAGTTACGTTGAGATACAAGTTAAGTTATAAATGGAAACGCCAGGGTTATTTGATCATCAACAATTTTCTGATGGATATCTGGTGTTTTGGACCGCTATTTAAAATAATTATAGGGATCCAAATGCCAACATTTTCTAATTGTTGCTCTCTCAATCTGGGCATACGATATAGAAAATATCAGTATGTTTGGAGTGTAGATCTTCCCCTCCATAAAATCTATGACGCCCATAACGGTGACACAATTTTCAAGCCCAAAACGAGTCTCCAGCTTCAAACTAAAAAAAAAATCCGGAAAAAAGTAAAGTTATGGACAAATCCCATCTGCCCGTTATACGCCGGCACGTGGTTATATTTGTCAACATGTTGGTTTTTTTGCGGTCGTTGAGACGGTAGCACACTCGAGACCCAGAGATGCCAAAGCCGTGGCACCAGACACTTATTTATATTGGCGGCCAGGCAATTCGCCTGATTCATGCTCAGACTCCATTACCGACCTGTCAACGCACCTATCTCCCGTAGCTGTAAATTAAACCGACCCGAAATAAAAAAATGAAATCAAGTATTAATTTTTTTTAAGTAACATTCTCTCGTTTCCAATCCTTGCAATCCAAAAGCCTTCGTAAAATGCTCCTCGATGCTCTCAACTAACTACAAAAGACTCGTAACATGACTACTATAATACCTATTTGGACTCTACTAAGCCATCGAATTCATCTCGTATCCAATTCCTTCAATCTAAAATCCTTCGTGAAATTCTTAACCTGTTAACCGGGGAATAAAATTTTGTTCAACTTGTTTTACAATAGGGACTTTTTTATTCATAATTATAAGTAATATCTTAACCCCTCAAGTAATAAAAGGAAATTATGTTTAACTTATTGATTTTATTTATTTAGAGAAAATATTTGAAAATAGTTAAATAGAAATATTGCGTCCAATCATTTCCCAACTAACTTTATTCTCACTCACTTCCACAATTCCAGATAAACCTTCAAGATGGCTTCTTGGCCTTCTTAGATGAATCTATTACTCGAGTACTACCAGTGGGTAGTTTCTCAACTTGCCCTTATCTCATGCCATTGCGTATCATTCATTCTATCTACTTTTTTTTATTATAATACAGTTGTATATTTTAATATAGGTATATATTTTTTTTAAATAAGTATTCTCCTGAAATTATATGTAATTTGCCCTTAACATAACGGAGTAGCTCAGTGAGTAGTGCGCTGAGTTGATGTGCCGAAGGTCCTGCGTTAAAATCCGGCTGTGACAGATTAATTGATCTTTTGACAGACACATATGGGACTCTGTGGGATCTGGGGCTCACCCAGCCTCAATAAAATGGATACCGTTAATTGGGGGGGGGGGATCTGATGGTTGAGCGTGATCTAAGGCAAATCGCCTTCCCGCACAACCGTTGCCCTAGAAATATTATAGTCTCATGCCTACCATGTCTTGATTATGTACAACAAATCATTCCTTCTTCTGGAGAATGGAGATAGTTGGGGGGTGCAAAATTAATCATTCCGTTTACCTTCTCATTTTTCTTTCTCTTATGTATTATGTTTACATTATCGCCATTCTGTACATTTATTTTGCAATTTTATATTCTTTATCCTTTATTATATATCTGTCACTATTATACTTTTCTTCACTGTAGATGTTATTATACTGTTTTTTTTTGTTTGTTTTTTTCTCTCATAGCCCTGAAGATGAACTACAAAGTAGGTCGGAACGTCGGTACAAATAAAAAATAAGTCTTGACTTATTTGGTGTTTTTTTGACTGCACCCCCTCCAACTATCTCCACTCTCCATTATATTATCCAGTCAACTATTTTCCTCTCCAACATTCCTTCTTTTATTACAAAAGACTTAGTTGATTTCTTCTGGTTTAGACCGTTTAGATAATTTTTTCGCCAACGTTTCGCCAACCATGCTGTTGACTTCTTCAGGGCTGAGATGAGAATGAGCCCATTATTCTCATCTCAGCCCTGAAGAAGTCAGCAGCATAGTTGGCGAAACGTTGGCGAAAAAAATTATCTACACGGTCTAAACCAGAAGAAATCAACAAAGTCTTTTGTAATAATAGTGGCCGTGGAAAACTAAAAGAGTATTCCTTCTTTTGTTTTATTAAAAGCAAAACAAAAATATTACTGCTAGAACCCATGAAGGGCCTTGGGTTCAGTAGGTGGTAGAATCAGTACTGTTTCTTGGACAACGGAAGTGCAGGGAGATGATTTGTCCTAGATTTTAAAAATCTAGGAAGTATTTTTTTGTTTTTGTAGTATGTAATGTCGTCTCTGGTTTTATTATAAATAGTTACTCTGAATAAATCAAATTTTCTCTTTGTGTAAAAATCAGATCTAAATATTATCATGTATAAGAGGAAAATAGTTGACTGGATGGTAAAATGTAGAACGGAGATAGTTGGGGGGTGCAGTAAAAAAAAACACTAAATAAGTACTAGACTTATATTTATGTGCCGACGTTTCGACCTACTGTGCAGGTCATCTTCAGGGCTATGAGAGGGAAACAAACAGAACAAAAAATATATAAAAACGTTACAGTAACAATAATATAGTGACATGTATAGTAGAAAATTAAAATAGTGACAGATATGAAAATTATTTCAATCTTCTCATTTTGTATATTTGGTTTACCTCCTCATTTTTATTTCCCTTTATATTATTTTTACTTTATTTTTTACTTTATATTATTTTTACTTTACTCTATCCTTTCTGTACATTTTTTTCTGTATTTTATATTCGTTATCTTTAATTATTATATCTGTCACTATTTTAATTTCTGTTCATTATCTTTAATTTTATTAAATCTAGCTATATTTTATTATATTCTGTCACTCTTTTAATATTCGTTATATATTTAATTTTCATATCTGTCACTATTTTAATCTTCTACTATACATTTCACTATATTATTGTTACTGTAACGTTTTTATATATTGTTTGTTCTGTTTGTTTCTCTCTCATAGCCCTCAAGATGACCTACAGTGTATTTTTAGGTCCTACACTGTAGGTAGAAACGTCGGCACATAAATATAAGTCTAGTACTTATTTAGTGTTTTTTTTTACTGCACCCCCCAACTATCACCGTTCTAAATATTATCATGTTCTTCTTCGGTGTCGAATTAGAAAATTCGAGATTTTTCTTCGTATTTTAACCGAAGCATGCTGGTCCGTGTAATTTGCTCATCCAACAGCCCCTTATTCTTAACTATTGCGTTTTCCATAGATTCCTAGCCATTTTTTTTTTTTTTTTAAACCTGAATAACATTACCAAATTTAATAGTATTTTCAGTTTATCTGTGAGGAATATAATACCTATCAGTATTAGTTTGAGTATTGCCCTTATAACTACAAATTTTTTTTTGATGCGCGAATGCTCGAAATTAAAGAAGTTAAAACCTTGTTCGTAAAAGAGAAATAAAACCAGCTAAATAAAACAAAAATATATAAATAATACAGACGAAATTGTTGATGAAATATGTAATATAAAAGATGAAAAAATGAATTAAACTCAGTAGTTCACCCTATTTTGAACTGTTCTGAACTCAAGAACCTACATGGGTTGTATCGGTACAGGTTTGTTTATGATGAAAAATTACTTTGATGGTATTTTGAATACTGAAAATAATAGTTGAATCTCTCCTTCTGAATATCAAAGTTCTCTGAACTATTTGTAGGAGGATCGTGTAAGGAAGATGTCGAAATAAACATCGGTTAATTCAAATCGCATAAAGTAGCGGAAATCGATAACATTCCTAGTGAACTAAAAACAGCTTGAGGGGAAGCAGGAGTTTCTATTTCTCACCATTTGGGTAAAAACATCTAAGAAAATTTAAAAAATACAAAATAATATTTTTTTAAATATAATTTTATGTATAAAATTATCATGACTGTATTCGACACTATTATCCATTTATTTGTTACTCTAATGGTCCATGTCATATGCTTTATGCGCTAATAAGTATATATTTAAAATTCATCAGTGCGTCGTTTTCGAAGAGTATTTTATTTAGTATTTTGTTTTTCCTGCAACCCTACAACCCATGATGGGCATTGTATTCAGAACATGGTAGAAACTGTACTCTTTCCATGACAACGGTTGTGCAAAGAGGTTATTTGTCCGAGATCACGTTCAACAGACAAATTATTTCCCCAATTGATTGATGGATCCTGCAGAGTCCGTCTGTGGCGGTTAACAGATAAAATAATATATCTGCCACAGCGGATTCGAACCTTCAAGCAACTCAGCACTCTACAGAATGAACTTCCCCGCTCCCTAAATATAATTTAGAGGTATAAAATCATCATGGCCGTCTTCGACTTCATTTTCCATTGAAGTTTTACCCTAATGGTACATATCATGCCAATAATTATAATAATTATTAATGTAATAATTAACATTGTTTTAGTATCAAGTTACATTAGTTTATTAAATGCATTTAAAATTAGTTGTAATTTATCTCAGGCCATATAAAAATAGGATATCGCAGGTCCAAGATCCAGAGAAGGACAAAAAGGGTGCGATTTTTTTTTTTTTTCATTTACCTGAAAAACTTTTGTATTAGCTTTATGGCAGCTATCACCATACTTATTAATTTTTCGAAATATGTTCCAGAAAATACTGTTTTAAAACAGCGGAAACATCAAAAATCAAGAAACTTGATTCTTGATTCCTGCTTTTAGGATATCACCTATATGTGTCTGTATATATATATATATATATATATATATATATATATATATATATATATATATATATATATATCAAATCAAATGTCCATATTAGGTTATCTTAGTCAAATGTTTTTAACATTTTTTGAATGCATATTAATGCTTTAAAATCAATAAATAAATCAATGTATTAGCATTGATAAGCATGTAATTGATGAGTTTACATTAAAAGTTAGTAAATTCACTTTTAAAAAAATACAATTAAAATATATAATCTTAAAATATTCAAGTAAAATTAAAAGTATTGAGTTGTTCACAAATCAATATTTTTCATTAAAACTTTGCATTATATAAATGTGATGAACAATGATTAATTAATTTTTTGTCTAAAAGAGGATTTATTTATTTTTGATTGAATACTACTGAATTACAATAAGAAAACACATAGGGAATGAAATAAAACACGTATACATTTAAAACATATTTATACAAAATTTAAAATAGATTACAAAATAATTCTCCAAGTGCTTAATTAAACTGTATATTTAATTTTAATGCTCTTTTAAAGCAAGACTATAAATTTATTTATTATTCAAGTATTGTTCACAAGGCACTGAGAATTATAATTTCAAGAATTATTTACATGACTTTTAAAATTTCAAAACATGATAAATATAATATGAACAAAACAAAATATAAGTAAAACTTTTTACATAAATAAAAGCACCAAAAATATATTAAATATTTGAATCCTTACTCATTAACATAATTTTTGATAACTATTATTGATCCTGAAATGGTTAGATATTTAATTATTTGTTGTAATTTCTGTTTTGAGTTTAGATATTGAATACAATTATCAAATTAGTAAGTAAATTTGTGATTGATAAGGATAATTAGCTTAATCGGCGTTTATTAACTTCTTATCATTATAAAACAATAGTTTTAAAGAAACACATCATTGATGCCTACTAGCTTTCCTAAGTAATTGAATGCTAGAAATATCATTAGAAAAAGTAACAATTATTATCATTTAGATTTATAAATAATTATTTTTTTAAAAGGAGATGAAGTAAGTATAAAGTTTCAATTCCTTGTCACTCAGAGGTATTGAAAAATACTTGAAAAATGGCGCCCAAAACATAGATCCTAGGCAAATGCACACTTCAACAACTTAAAACTCAAATACAAAATAGTAATACGGAAGAAACAGTAATTAGATAATAATTATAAGCATAATTATTATGTCTTTATTATTGTAGTTATTGTTATAATTGTTATTGTAGCTGATAAAATATATTTCCCAAATTATATTAATTTATCTGTTAGTAGCAGGTTCATTTGGGTTTTAATACGCATCTTAGCAATATTATTTATTTACATTTCATTATCTCAGAACATTTTATAAATAAATCTTATGTTTTCTTATTTACGAATAAATCTAATAGTTTTAAAACTTAATCAAATACAACATTTTAATAAATTTTCTTTACTATACAATCTTAAGTAGTTATTTATTTTTTGTTTTTACAGTTAATTTTTGTTCATTTTTAACTCATATATAACTAACAAAATTTATACAAAGCAAATATTTAAACATTCAATTGTTTTTAAAAGTGTTATCAAATTTAACTTTATCCAAATTTCGACCACGGTTAGATGGAATTCATGTGGCACTAAGTCAAAACTACTTTTTTTTTTTTTATTTCATAACACACAAGAGCGTCTGTCGCATTGCTCCTGGAAGTAGGTACCTTTTATTAAAAAACCGCTCTCTACTGTATACAGTAATATTATAAATATGTATATATTTTTATTATATCACATATTTATATATATAAATATGTATGTATTAACATAATATAAACATTTAATACAAGATTACAAATATGTTTAATGTTTTTAATTGTATTAACAAGCTATTGTTATATAACCTCACCTGCTAAGATATAAAAATAAGATTGTTTCAACTTAGTGCCGCATGAGTTCGCCCCACAGTTTGAATTATAGTTTGGAAGGTGATAGAAATATTACAAATGGTTTATTTCTAATAAGAAATGTTAACAATTTGAATTTTCCAAATAACATTAATCATATACAAGCTCAAAGCATTGTCTGAGTTGAATCGCAATTTATAAACATTAATGCATTTATAAACAATTACACAAAATCTATGTGAAATGATTCTTATTCCAAGAGTAAATAAAAATAAATTCCGTGCTTATATCATTATATTACATTTCATGAACACATTTGATTACATTAATAGTTTTTTGTTGTTTATTTTCAAAACAAACTATGCGAACTTCTCATAGAAATGAAGAGGGGGCTGTGGAGGCGATGGCAGAAGATTGGGAGGCGGCGGACTGAGGAATGGTTTCCGATCCACAGCTTGCATGATCCCTCGTAATCCTGCAACAATTAATCATTATTAATATACATAGACTAATATAAGCCTTATAATTATTGGATAAAATTTGTTTTATAAAAATTAGAGGGGTACCCCCCTGTGTAATACCCCGGCGGACCAACCCCCACATTCAGTTTACTACTTATTTTGCACCCCCCTAGTTAGGCATTAAAGGTATCTGTTCCGCAGGTTGTCGCTTCGAGTTGAGTTACAAGTTTGAACTGTTTATTCAGCGTTACACCAGATTTAAGACCGGATTACCATCAGTCAAAGGACCTGTAGCATTCAACATAGGCGAACCTATTTCATCCCCAAGACTAAAATCGAATCTCTTGAAAGATATTCTGATGTGAACTCTATTACCTTTCTCACCAATCGTTTTAACAAATTGTAATATATTCCTGTTTCCGTTTTATAGTACTATAGTTCTGTTTGTTATTACATTATAATCATTTTATATGAAAAAAATGTATTATATATTTATAACTTCTCTGCAAATAACGTACAGTTAGGGGGGTCTCTTGCATGAGACCAAACCCACACTTTTACCTTTTGTTAAAGTTTAAAATTCATTATTTAAACAAAACATGTAATGCTAGGAATATATAAAAAAGTTATCGTGAGCTTTAGTAAGGGAAAGAAAATGTAATTGTGGATAATGAGTAGATTTGGGTAATCAAGAAATAAATGTTTCAACTAACATTTCGAATTATAAATTATATATGTTAGTTGTAATGATTACTATACACATAATTAGTATACACATTTCCCATAATTATATTCTCTTTCAACTAACATTTCGAAGTGTATATGATATATGTTTGTTGAAACGTTAATTTGTAGTTAAAATGATTACTAAAGTATACACGTTTCCGATAATTACATTGCCTTTTCTTATACTAAAGCACTTGATAACTTGTATTTTTGTAAAATATTAAAAGGGAAACGAATGAAAAGTGAGAAATGATCTCAAAAAATGGGTTAATTTTAAATTAATTAAAATAATATAATATAAGAGGTTAAGAGTTCCTATTATTCTAGTCACATTAGTCCATATTGAATTTTTGAGGACGTATTAGATTCTTCTGTTGGACAGCTTTTTATCCCTGATTTATTCCTACGGAATAATTTTAGATTAGATTGCGGAATAATAATAGATTATTAATATAATTTATAGTTTATTCACTTATTCACTGCATTCTATTGAAATAACAGACCTAGAATCGAAATATTGGAATAAGATGTAGCTTGGTTTATTATTTTAATAAATTCATTCCACGTTTTCTATTTGATTTTAAAAAAAAAATATGTTTTGTGTGTAATGGCTTAAAGAAATGAGAAACCGTGGCTTTGAGATATGCGAATTTTTAAAAAAATATTTATAATTTAAGTGATCGAGATCGAAAAAGAAATAAACAAACTTCCTCTACTCGTTGCTAAGCAATGCCGACAATCGTTATATAAAAACGTACTTTCTAATGATCCAATTCAATGTCGCGACTCAATTAACTAGTTGCTAAATGTTTATCTCTCCATATATAAATGAATAAAATAGTATAATTGCGAAGATCATGAATTATGAATCGTATAACCCGCTGAATTATTAATCGTAAAATATTGATGATTGAAACTGAGAGAAATAAATAAATATAATTATATATAAACAAATAAGTTTTTCAAACAATAATTAAAAAAAAAATTAAATTCAGTATTTCATCTGTTCTAGTCGTGTGAAAAGGGAGTTCCAATGAAGTTGGTATGTGTTCTAGTCGTGGGAACCCTTTCGCAGACTTGATGACGTCTTGATGGCTAAATATGGCTCTTTGTATTGCTTTACTTTTATATAGAAATGGAGGAAACAATTAATATAATTAGGCGTGGGATCCACGGTGATGCCTAAGATCCACGGCCGGAACAACATAACGTTTGTACAGCTAGGTACAGTTTCAGTTCAGAGGGTCTTTCATAAAATACTTTATGAAAGTTAGTAATACGGGTCAGTAGAATCAAATTCAGTAACTTATATTTTTCCCTTTAAATCTGGAAAAATTAAAATTTTAAATAACATTAAGTTTTGCCCCGCTATATCGAATCGTTCCATATGAACTTTTTTCTTTTTCTAAAATTCAATGTGGAATTAGAGGACTTCTGTTGTTTGCTATGTTTATGTTTACAGATTGTAACGGTTTGTTATTAATCATCTCTTTTTTTATAGTATTTATTATCACTACAATGGCACGAACATTATTTAGAATACCATAAATAAATAATACATTTCTCCTTTATACCCAGAGGTGAAACCGTCACATCCACATCGTAATGTAGGGATATTGACATAAAGCTACAAAAATCAATCTGAAATTAATTAATAATTATGATACATTAAATAACAAATTGTTGATATCTCCTTTAAATTCGGGAAATCCAATTTTTATTAGAATTAACTTGATTAAACCCTGATACAAAACGTACAAATAATAAATTCTACTTAAAGATTACAAATAAATTAACCTTCACAGTTAAACAAGCTATAAATAATAAAAATGAATTCTTTTAAAAATACTAAAACATAAGTTATTTCTATTAATATTTAGTAAAAAAAAAAAATAAATATTAAATAATAATCAAACCAAATTGAATTGCACAAATAAATTATAAATGTAAATAAGGATTAATCATAAATTATAGCCTGTATAATTCTAACCCCATCTTCCGATAGGATTACTTTGTTACAACTTATCTCATTTTAGTAATGACAGCGACGGGCGATGTGTATTTAATCAAGAACATTTATTATGAGCAGTGGCGTAACTAGAGTCGACTCATAGGGGGGTTAACCCCCACCAGTCAACCACTCCAACATATTACTTCCTTCAAAAAAGATGTCTCGTAATATAGGTATAATAAATATTTTAGTTACTAGAATCGTGTAGCTACAAATTAAATAAATATATTATAATTTTTTATAAATGTTATTTTGGAAGTTATTAATGTTATTTTCGTTATAAATGCTATTTTCGGAAGGGCAATCAAGAAATAGCTTTTAAATACTAGTAACCCTATTTATTGGTTACAATAACTTACTATACTTAATTGAATATGGAACTTTCTTGACACATCCAGACTTTACTTCTAGATTCTAAGAATTGTCTAAACTGTTCTTCTCACATTTGCAATCTTATTGTTGTCGCTATAATAATATAATTAATTGTAAATAAACAGTATTATGGTTTGGTTTGTCATTTTAGTGTACCTTTTATTCATTAAAATTACTGTTTTTGCAGTTTCATTGTTGGGTTTTTGGCATTATTGACCCTTACTTCTGTAATCCCACAATAATAACTTTGAAAAAGTAAAATCCTTCAAAATTTTATTTTTTTAAAATTGTTACTTACAATTTTTTTTTAATTTCTTCTAAGTAATGTGGGGTTACATCCCCAGTAACTCCCCCTCGTTACGCCTATGATCATGAATGAATGAATGAATAATGAATGAATAAAGCTTTTATTACAAAAAAATTAACAGGAATTATAATAAAAATTAAAACAATTTTACTATAGATACTATATACAATTTTTGCTTGTTAATTTCTTGTAGGCCTTCCCCTTAGGGAGTGATGGTCTAACTTCCCTGGAGACCACTTCCTACTGGGAAGTGTGATGATCATGAATAATATACATTAAACATTACAATTAAATCCAATTTAATAAAAATAAATTAATATTTTTATTCCAATAATACAATTAATTTAAATGTAACCCATTTCAATCCTTAATACAGCTGCACCTTGACCTGACATATATTTCAATAAAAATAACTAAACGAAAATTTTCTAATAAAACATTCATCAGAGAGAGATATACAAACAATAAAATTAAGGTAAAATTTATCTTGGATTATCAATTACAGAAGAGGTTCATCTAAAATGATTAAAATTACCGTCAAATTCGAAATTAGCCGGAAGGGACTTACGGAGGGGACACAAAACTTCATATTCACTCAAACTTCAACTCAAGTTATCCACCAGGCTGATAACTAACAAATTTCCATCTGTTCAGAAATTTGTACAACTTCAACTTAAGGGACAACAGCTTCCTTTAGGGTAAAATTTTTGAAAATGATTCTCAAGTAAATGACATTTTCAGACTTTATTTCATTACAAAACTCTGAATAAATTACAGTCTGATTAGGTCTATCTTATGCAATACAGCCCCGGTTAATTAGTGGTTAAGTCTAATTTTCTCCAAAACGAGCTCCTACTTCTTGGGCAAGCAGAATCGTGATATTCTCGTAGTGAATAGAAAATGATGATGAATATCTAGATTTTATAACGTTTTTTTACTAAATAATCTCTTTCAAAACGGACATTTCATATGATACGACTCAGCCTACAAGCCGTAGTTAGGTATGACACTTGTCAATCAATTATTTACTAAATATTTATTTTATATATATCCATTACTATATATACGGCATCCCACTCCAACGTACATCTACCTCCCTTTCTTGAGTTGTCCACCAAATACCCGAAGAAGACTTCCTGCCATCGAACGAAAGACATGTAGAACAAGATCTAAATCGGTGAGGCGCCAGCGGCCGACCGGTCCAGAAGACAGCGGTAAACAGCTCGCTCTTTAGTTCTTTCATGTAAACATTCTTCGCTCCTTCGGCTATTTATATGGTCATCAGGCCATCTGCTATCTTCCGCTAGAGTATCTTCCAGCAATCTGGAAATATCATCTCTGCTCAGGGTAGAATAATAGAATCAGTTCCGTATACTATGATTTTTTAAAAATCAATTTATTCATTAAAATTTACCACTGTATTATAACAATACAAGAAGTAAATGACAGGAATAAGACATAATGGCGTGGATAAAGACAAGTAGAGAAACTACCCAGTTGTAGTACTCAAATATAAAATTCAAGAAGGTCACGAGGCCATCTTTTTTCAGAGGATTATCAGAAATTGAAGAGAACACGAGGTTTGAACCGAGTGGTTTTGAGTAGGAATAAAGTTTCTCGTGAAAAAATTTATATCGGATTCGGACCAAATTAGTAACAAATCGTATGTTAAGGTAATTGTGGATTACTTGGTTTGTAACAAAGTAAGTAGATACAATGATTTAAAACTAAGAAACGGAATGAATACTTCTTAATCAAAAATACTAATGATGTTGTTCAATTTACACTGAGAGGAATTCTTAGTAAATTTATACTTTAATCAATATATACAAATGCATCAAAGTTTCACTTAATCCTACATTTGTTATTATTTTTATGTACTACTAGCTTTTTCCCTCGGCTTCGCTCGCGTGGAATTTGGTCTGCCACATAAAGTTTCGTGAAAGATCATTTTAAATAAATAATTTAATTTTTTTTTAATTATAAGTTACTCGTACATCCAAAATTTCAGATGTCTAACTTCAAAACTAACGGATTCTATACAATCTTTGAACCCCTATTAAATTAAAGGGGAAACCCTTGTGGGTGGAATTATCCAAATTTCTTTCGTAAATTATACAAAGAACCTATCTGCAAATTTCAAGATGCTGATTTGCCTTTAATTATGTACTATAATGGATTCTCCACAGAACACAAAAAAATCTCTCTAAATCTAAAAAAACACCTAAATCTGTCTTGCCGTAGCCTATGTGTTATTATGATGTATAACCTATATTACTCAATAAGTTTCATCCAAATTATTTCAGTAGTTTTTGCGTGAATGAGCAACAAACATAAATACAAACTTTCGCATTTATAATATTAGTAGGATTAGTAGGATATTAAAACAATAGTTTCACTCACGTTCTTTCTGTTATTTTAACAACTATTATCATGTGATTTGTCTTTAATTAAGTACTATAATGGATTCTCCACAGTGCCTAAAAAACTTTCTGGGGGACACGTGCCCCGTGCCCCCTAAATCCGCCCTTTCTGTAGCCTATGTGTTATTCTGATGTATAACCTATATAACTGTAATGTTTCATCCAAATCCGTTCAGTAGTTTTTGCGTGAAAGAGAGACTAACTTTATCGCATTTATAATATTAGTAGGATTAAAGCCTGCAAGGCGCTCTGTTTAAAATTAGAGCTGTATGAACATATGTGTACATAAAATTTTAGAAAAAAATATTCTCTAAATTACAGAACCGTATAAGTGAATGAATGTGATTGTTGTAGTCAATGTTATTGATAGAATATTTAATGAAATATAATTTTGTGGAAATTGTGTAATGAGCGCACTGTACTAGATTTTTTTATTTTGTTATTCAAAATAAGTAAAACAAAAAAAAAGGGGGGAATAAAAAATAACGATATACGCACTAGATGAAAAATAATATTGTACTTTAAATGTGTGAATGGCTGTGGAAACCATTTGACCAGCATGGAGAGAGGTGTATTGTAGGCGTGGCCAACAGGTAAGACAAGTATAACATGGCAGGTATCACAGATGAATATGTCTATGTATTCTGTGTATTCATTAGATTCGATATAAATAAATTATAAAAAAAGTTTTTTGTTTTTTGAGGCCTTAATATCGTTTTGCCACATAATGCTACAAAAAAAAATATATAATTGTTTTTATTCAACGCTATTCAGAGATTAATATGAGTTAATTATTATTATAAGTAATAGACTTTTGTGTGTGTGTTTTTTTTTAAATCGTTCATTAACTCGACATTCCTAAATAGTAAAGTGTATTCAGAAAAAATCTCAGGGCTTTCCTTTTCTAAAACAGATTTAATAAAACCATACAAACGTCAAACTGCGATTTTACTATGCTAATTACGATATACTGTACTAATAATTTTTATGAATGTTGAAAATGATCGGGGGTGGGGTGCAGACTCTGAATTTTACACAAGATAAGTATAGCTACTAATACTATTAGTAGATTAATACTACTTGTAACAAGTAATTTGACTATCTTATAGATTTCATTTCACTCTTATTATTTCTCATATATGATTTTACAATTTAACGTTTATTCATTGTATTTCGTTTTTGTCATTTCTATTATTCGTTTTTACATAAACTGTTATATTTTCTTTGGTACTGTGCTGTTGATATTTTTATTCTGTTTTGTGTTATTCTCAACCCTGGCAATGACCTAAAAATAAGGCCCAAACATTGGCACAAATAAAGTAAGCTGTACTTATTTTAATTACTATGAATAAATGTTAAATTATAAAATAATTGAAGTGAAATAACAAGAGTTTAATGAAATCTATAAGATAGTAAAATTACATGAGAAAAGATTTTTATTACAAACGGTTTTGTTATTTTTATTAAAATATGAATACTATTTTAATTTATAGTTATTAGTTTAATAGTATTATAAGTTATATTTTTTTTTAGTAAAATTTATCGACTGCACCCCTCCGATCATTTCCAACATCTATAAAAAGTATATTTATGGTAAATATTTTCATTTTTATTTTGAAGAGAAAATATTTCCCTGGCCGGGATTCGAACCCAGGTCGTCCCTTCTCCGTAGCAGCGCGCTTACCATTTGAGCTACCAGGGGTCGCCTCCGAGTCAAGACAAATTCATTATCTTCTAATGTATACACGAGGAAGAATGTTCATTGAACATTAGTTTTAGGATCTTGTTGACCTACGTCATATTATTATTTATATTTTTTTATTCATTGTATTAATTTTTAAATATTTTCTCTTCAAAATAAAAATATTAAAAATTAAAACAATTATATTTATAGTATTTCGAACTTATTACAGTATAACACAAGTATTGTTAACACGTTTTGCTATTTTTATTAAAATATGAATAATATTTTAATTTACATTTATTAATTTAATAGTATTAGAAGTTATGATTATTTTGTGTAAAATTTATCGACTGCACCCCCCTCCCCCCGATCATTTCCTATATCTGTAAAAAGTATATTAATAGTATTTCGAACTTATTATAGCATAACAAAAGTATTGTTTAACCTTTTAATATTTTTAATGAATAAAGTTCCTGTAAGATATATACAGTCAAATATTTCCTTATCATTATACTTTTTATATCATATAATATTTTTCCCCAATATTGTAAATATTGATTAACACATTTTACATTTGTTACGTATAAAAATATAATATTCTCCTATATTCAGTTTCATGACGGCGGATATGCAGAGTTGGCGCCCGAACTTGGAACTCCTCATTGCTGTTCTGTAAACTAACTAATTCTGTTCGCTGGCAGTTAGCATCGCAGACTCCCGCACCCATTTCGGCCTCCTCGAGCTCGGAAGGCTGAAGAATTTATTCGACGAAGGGGTAAAGGAAAGCTGAGGAGATTATCCACTAATAGACGGGCGCCCACACAGGATCGCCATTAAAGCCAACAGCTGCTCTGGCCATCATCACGGCAACCCAGCGCATAAAACACCGGCATGCTACAAACAGATATCAGCTATTTTGGATATCCTTCCTTTATCAAATCCGCCATAAGTTATCCCTGTTGGTATATATAGCTGTATCCTCGTTATGTGGAATAAAACGTTCCATTTGCTCTCAGAACGACGAAAATCTGAGAGTAACCAGGGATGGTTCTTGGGGCAATATTTAAAGAGGATCAGGACAGAGGTATTGGGTCGTTTATTATGAAAGTAAAATATTTTCCCTCATTTTCTACACATTTTTTCCTAACTTGTTATTAAACTTGTAATCCCAGAACTAAAAAAAAATCAAGATTTTTGTGAAGAAATAAACCTTGAAATAACGTTTTTGACTTGAAAATCATTTTTAAAAATTTTACTCTTAAGGAAGTTGTACAAATTTAGTTGAAGCCTCATCACTGTCTCATAGTCAATCATGAGATCTGGCGTTGTATTTACAACTATAATAATATTACAACAACTGAATCTGCTAATATGAACAATGACATGGAAAAAAAAAACACTTGTGGAGAAACTATCCATCGGTAGCACTCCAATAAAGTTCTATAGTAGAAGGTATCGAGGCCATCTTCTTTTCAGATGCCTCGGAGGGTTATCAGGAATATTGTGGGAAGCAAGTTGAGAGACTAGCGGATTCAAGTATGTATGGAGCATGTCATGATAGGTAACTAGTTTGGGCGAAATCAGCTACATATGGGATATTAAGATCATGATGGATGAGTTTGTTTGTGACATAAAGAGGAGCATTGAGGATTTTAAGAAGGATTTTGGGTTGTAAGGATTGGATACGAGATGAATTGGATGGTTTAATAGAGCCCCAAAGCCCAACTCCGTATGTCCAAATAGGTCTGATAATTGTCATTTAAATGAGTCTTTTGTAATTAATAGAGAACTTAGAGCGTCGATATTTTAAAATAATAGATATATTTTTTCTTTTCCACTTATCTTTTAGATGTCTGTTAGAAGTCTTTGTAATTTAGTTAATCTAAACATAATAGATAAATGGGATATTTATATTTTAATTTGATAAAGTATATGATTATAATATAAATATTTACTACTAATGTAAAAAATAAATAGGGAATATCTTTATAAGGCTAGTTTAAAAAAAATATACACCACTACAGCCCACGAAGGTTTTGGGTTCAGTACATGTTAGAGACTATATTGAGATAATTGTGCAGGGGGATGATTTGTCCTAGATCACACTCAACTGCCAGGTTTTCCCTTACACGGCTGTTAGTATACTAAATAATTTATCTTCAGCATAGCAACTCAGCACTATGCCACTGAGCCACCTCAGCTTCCCATAAAAACACATAAACTTATACAATTTACGAACTGAGCAAAGATACAAAAAACAAAAATACAATATGGGTTTCTATTGTGACTAAATTAATCTGTATTATGATAATAAAACATTACAATTTAAAATTTAGAAAAAGTAATACGGTAACAAAAAATATAACGGTCCAAGAGGATCTATCTAATTTATAACTGACAACTTTGACATCACTTCTGTCCTTCCAAGAGACCAGGGTCAGATTCCCACGCTTAAGTACAAGTTTTTTTCCATCATCCTCTTCTACCACCCAGTCGTAAGCTAAATAAGTGGATAACCCTCATAATAATCATATAACAAAATTATATAGTATATAAAATGGTATTAATACATAATAGCTAATCCTGCTATTTTAAAATATCCCTGATTCATAATTAGTGTGGAGTATTTGATTTATAATAGTATGATATCTGTATATATATCATACTATTATAAATCAAATACTCCACACTAATTATGAATCAGGAATATTTTATATATACAAAATATATAAATATAATATATAAATATATATATATATATATATATATATATATATATATATATATATATATATATATATATATATACAGGATGTCCCATTTCAAGTGGATCAAGTGTTTTTAACTTTTAAACGAAACAAAGTTCAGAAAAACGATAATTTTCTGAAATGTAAAATCCAAAACATGGAAAAAATATATGTAACATTTTTTTCTATCTTTCATAGTTTAAGTAGGAAAAGCATTCAAAGTTGACTACTTTAGAATACCTCCTTTACGAGGAAACGTAATGTAGCATTAAGTTATTTTATTTCAGAGTTTCGAAATAACTTACTAATCAGGGTATTTTCAATCTTTCAGAAAATGTCTGGACAATTAAAAACCTTCTGTGAAGACAGCATAATGAAGTAGTGAGCTTCAGATACTTCTTATACTTGACCAATGAAAGATAGAAAAAAATGTTACAACTTTTTTTGCATGTTATGTATTGTACATTTCAGAAAAATAAAAATAAATGGGGTTCAAGAGGAAACTACATTTTTTGAAGGTCGATATTGACCATTTAAAGTGAAAAACCATAAAATGTTTTTTTAATTTCTTATAACTAGTCCTGAATAACCACAACTTTTACCAGAATCGTTTTTTGTTTTGTTTCTTTTAAAAGTTAAAAACGTTAGATCCACTTGAAATAAGACACCCTATATATATATGTATGATAATATACATATATATATATATATACACATATATATATATATATATATATATATATATATATATATATATATATTTATATATATGTAAGTATACATATATATACTTCTTCCATTCGTCGTTCCAATAATCATCTAACCTTAAAATCCCGTATATTCCATCACCTGTTATCCCTAAAATTACCAAAAAATCGAAAATGGTAGGGTATCAGATTTGACTTAATGTTCTCTTTATTCGATGAATGAATGATGTTTTGATGAACATATGTGTGTGTGATTATGTATTTATATATATGAGTGTGTGGAATTTAAACTACGTACACATATACTAATATCATCTAGTTAGATATTAAAAAAATAAAGACGTAAAGGGATTAAATCTCTGATAGTATTATTTAATTTTTCTTCATTTTTTTGTTTGTTTTTTCTTGTTATAAATTCGATATATATGTAACCATAAATTGTTTCTCTTATACAACAATTTTTTCTTTCTCTTCTTCTAATCTGTTTTTAAAATATCGTTATTTTAGGTAATACGCATTTTATTTTGTTCATTATTCTTTGTATTCTATTTTTTATTACTTGCAATAAAACACTCTAAGGCATAATAGCTTACAACACCTGTACATATTGTTATTCTATAGGGACTTGTCCCAGAATAACCATATGTACAGTTGTTGTAAGCTATTATGCCTTAGAGTGTACAATAATTACATTTAATTAATTATTGCAAGTAATAAAAAATAGAATAAAAAGAATAATGAACAAAAAAAAATGCGGGTTACCTACAATAACAATATTTTAAAAACAGATTAGAAGAAGAGAAAGAAAAAAAAATAAGATAACAATAATTGTATAAGAGAAACAATTTATGGTTACATATATATCGAATTTATAACAAGAAAAATCAAACAAAAAATGAACAAAAATTTACTATAATTAATTAATTATCAGCATAAACTTGGTTAAAGTTTAAAGGCCCGTGGACGGAAGTTAGTTATTGACAGAATATTGTGGTTATCGGCATCGAGCCTTCGGGTTCGCTAAGCCTTATTATTATTTATAACTCATATTTTACCAACTTAACTGTTTCATGCTGTTTCTTGGTCCATTATGAGTCGACAACGTTGTAATAATTGTCAGAAATGTTTTGTTTAGAGATACTTGCAATCGATAGACAGATTTTGTACAATTAAATACTACTACTTTTAATATTCCGAAATTGGGGCGTAGCAAGGAAAACAAATAAAAGGCGAGAATGTTTTCGAAAAGATGACACGCCCCGGAGCCAGAGGACAGATGGGTCAGCGCACACGTGTCTAGACAGGTCCACTCCACGGGGTAGTCTCCATCCCCTGCTTCCAAACTCAAAAAAATTGGATAAAAACCAAAGGAATTTGAGAAATTGTCCCAGGAAGTCTGGAAGTCTTAGTTTGTTTAGAGCTTATCCAGCTAAAAAAAAAAAAGTCAAAAAGAGGAAATTTTTAGGCACCAGATATGATGAAAAGATGGTAGGCTACCGTGAAAGGAGAAATAACCTGTTTGTAACTATATAATATATAAATCATTAAAGAAAATAACGCTAATAAATAATAATTTTCAGCAAGGAGGAGCCAATGGCAATTTAAAAGCCTTTATTGTTTATTGTTCTTTCATTTAACGTAACTTTATGCTGCTATGGGTAATCGGACGATGCTACAGTGGGAGCTTTAAATTTTGTCTATTCAAGTTTAATTAGGACAGGGAATTTTAACGAGTACCTGGCATCCTACGGGGTTCGGACCCCCGTTTTATGCCCCTTCTGAAGGACGGCATTACTAAGAATTTTTTAATCTATTTAAAAAATCCTAGGGGCACCTGCCGGGGATCTTAAAAGAGTACCTTACACCGCACAGGTTACACCGCTCGGGATCCCTATGTTACGTACCATCCGGACGGCATAACCAAGCCACTTGCCGGGCTGCAAACCCTGGATCTTGGGCATGGAAGGATGTTGTGCAAACAACTATGCCACTGACGACCCCGCACAAAGCCTTTCGTCCGGATTCACTTCACTTGCACCCCCCTTTCATTCACCCCCTTTTTCCTAATTAAATGGAGAATATATCGCTCCTTCAAAAGAATAATGACTTAACACACAAAAATGCCAATTTGTTAAGCCATCACTAGATATTGTATTGGTTGAAGCTTTTTAATTCTGGAAGGACATATCTGATATTCCATTTCCAACATTTTTTTTTAAATAAAGTCATATTTTGAGTTGTATCATGTTTGATTTATGGGAATATAACATATAACATATAAGGGAATATTTATGTTTCAATTCTTTTAAAATTTTCTAATGGTTAATAAAATAACCATTAAATATGGTATTTTTTAAAATATTTGTATTTTAACTGATCGAGCACAACAAAAGGCTAAACAAAAAGTTCCTCTATCCGTTGCTAGGCAACACCCTTATGATTGTGTATCACTTAAAACTTGTTCCATTCTTATTAATTGCCTATTATTATTATCTTAGGGGAGCGGAGTGTCTCAATGATAGAGCGCTGAGTTAAGGTGCCAAAGGTTAAGGGTTCCAAATCCTGCTCGATGGCAGACTTTTATTTAATCTGTTAGTGGCCAGAGATGAACCCTATGGGATCTAGGACCACCCTGAGGGTCACCAAGCCTCTATAAAGCAGGTACCCAAAATATGGAGAAAAATCTTGCAGTTGAGGGTGATCTAGGATAAATTACCTCACAGCCTTCCGAGAAACAACACAGCCATTACCACCTAATGAACCCAAGAACCACCATAGGTTGTAACGGTACAAGTTTTTTTATAATTTTTATTTTTTTATTAATTATTATTATTTTAAATATTTTTATTTGAAAAGAAAAGATATGTCCAGGGCCGGGATTCGAACCCGGGTCTCTCCTGTTTCCGTCATGGTGCTCTGCCACCTGAGTTATTCTGGTTCGTATCTCGGTCAGACACATCCTTTCTCTTCACTGATCCCATAACCCATGTTCTTGCTAATTGCGATGTATAAAAAGGGAGAATGTTCATTGAAAATTACTCATATTAGGATCTTGTTTACTTACGTCATTAATTATTATTATAATTTGTTTATTTTTTTTTAAGATATGTCCAGGGCGGGGATTCGAACCCGGGTCTCCCATGTACAAGTTTTTTTAAAAATAATAGTATTTTTTAAATAAATTATTTTTTTCTTATATTTGTCTCCTATCCTTTTTCTATCTCATTTCTATTTAAATTCCCTTACACGCGTACGTTTGATCCATTAATAGCAAGTAGATAAATAATACAGTGGGGGGTGTCCCTGTTTTATGTTTACCCAACCTCCATGACAAACTGCCGACCTAGCAAACTCTGTTTACACAGCCCACTGTTCTGGCTATCTCTAATCTCGTCCCGAGCATCAGAGGGCTCTTTGGTATATTGCAAGTGTAAAGTCAAAAACTGATTAGATCTTGCTGAATAGTCTTTTCTGCTTTATTCTTAAAGCATTTTTAAGCGTTTTTTTCTGGCAACGCAATCATATTTCGGTATTAGATAGGACAGAACATCGCTGGGCCCAACCGGAAACCTAGATAATCGTTTACCAATTAACTTCCATAAAAACTAATAAGATAAAGACGTTAGTAAAAAAATCCAAATTCGGCTTAAGCCTATAATAAATTTAAAAAATAATTAAATTAACTTTTTTATTGTTCCATGCTTAGATACGAAAAATCTTTACTACCATTATATCTAAAAAACAAAAAAACCTGTGCCACTGCAACCCATGAAAGGTCTGGGGTTCAGTACAGTACTGTTTCTTGGACAACGGTTTTACTGGTTTTCCCCCTTATTTTGGGTTCCCACTTTATAGAGGTTGGGTGAGCCCCAGGAGGGTCCTAGATCCCATAAGATCCATCTCCGGGCCCTAACAGATTAATATAATTATGCCAGCGAGCGGCATGGCAACTCTTATAATATCTATCATCGATAATTCTGGTACCGTTTAAAAGATATCGCTCCTTCAAAAAAACTGAATCATAATTTTTAAAAAAATAATGTTTCAATAGAAGTATTTGTTGTTTGTTCATTTAACGTCACTTTATGCTGCTATGGCTAATCGGACGATGCTACGGTGGGAGCTTTAAATTTTGTCTATCCAGGTTTTATTAGGACAGGGTTTTTAACGAGTACCTTTTTATATTTTAACATATTCCCATAGATTCAAACATGATACAACTCAAAATATGACTAAAAAAAAGAAAAAAGTCATATTATAGAAATAAAATATCCTATATGTTTTTCCTGAATTACTCAAAAATACCAATTTTTTAGCTATGTCCTTCTTTTGAAGGCGCTATATATTTTCATATAATTTGTTTAACCCTTTCATGCCCCAAGTGTCAAAATAAAATTTAAAAAAATCTCCTGTGTCTTTTTCTGTTAAAAATGGCCTAAATAACCATAATTTTTCTAATTTTTTTTTACCATAAAAAATCCAATAATCCGTCCAAACTGAGGTTAGAAATACTAGTTTGCCCATGCTGCAATCTGTGACATATTCTGGAACTATTCATGTAGAATACTGGCTACACAGAGCATTAAAACAGGAGTACGTAACAGATGTTGTAGCCAAACGGCTACATTAGGCATGAAAGGTTTAAAATAATAAAACGGTTGAGCCATCTAAAGGTAATTATAGAGAACATGCACCTGGCAGTATAGGGATCGTAATGAAATTTGAGATAAATAATCTCTGTTATAATAAACTAATTAATTATATTAATATTAATAATTTAACATGCCAAAAATAATTTAAATTTAAATAAATTACTTTGTAAAGCAATTGTATTAAGTACTAGTGGGCACCATCTCTTAGTATGGTTTTGAGATATTGAGTATTTTTCGTTAAATAAAATAATGACTTTTTTTGTGTTTTTTTTTAGTTTCACTTTTTAATCTTTTCCTATCAAGTCCAGGTAACAGGGAGTAGGAAAGCGGAAGAACGAGTGGATTTGGGTGATATTGTGTCGATGAGTGGAATGTTATGTATTTGTTATGAATATATGATTTTATAGTGGGTTCATGTTCATTTCGTTGTGTACGGTGTGATTCGAAATATACCATGGTGCATTTACAATTTTTCTGAGAAGTTGAATTGTGTTTTTTTGTATCTTGTGTATGTAGGACTTGTTTTGCTGAATCCCAAAGTTCTGCTCCATATGTCCAAATAGGTTTGAGTATACTATTATATTATTATAGATAAGTCGTTTGTTCCTCAAGTCAAGTGAAGATCTGTAGTCCAGAAGACGTGTTAGTTGTTTGTAGCGTCTTGTCAGTTCTTGTATTTTTAATTTTTTATGTACGTTCCATGTAAATCTTTTGTCCAAGTATAGTCTGAGGAAACGTACATAGGTTTTGGAAGGTACTTCGTCGTTGTCAATTTTTACTGCTGGACACGAAGCTTTGCGTAGAGAGACGCTAATATGGCTCGATTTTGAGGCGTTTATATTGATTTGCCATTTATAGAACCATTTTTCTAAATCAAATAAATGATTTTGAAGAGCTATAGATGCTAGGATTGGGTCTCTGTGAGAAGTCTGTGTATAGATTAAAGATCCGACTTGCAAATAATATTTTATATCATCGTACATACTTCGAAATATTTGTTGATTCGTTCATTACTTGATGAAATGATCACCGAAATATACTCATTTCCCATATTACACTTACACTTAAATTACACTTTTTTTTATACTAAAACTCACGGTAATTTATGTTTCCGAGAATATTAAAAAAAGGTAACGAATAAAAAATTAAAACGTGTGACTAAACTCGAAGCGACAGCCTGCGGAACCGATACGAAATTCAAAAACAGGTCAATAATTTCTATAAGGGCTTAAAGAAGTCAGGAACAGTGGCTTTGTGATTTGTCAATTTAAAAAAAATCTATAATTTAACTGATCGAGCACGATAAAAGACTAAAAAAAATAGTTTCTCCATCCGTTACTAGGAAAAACTGATAAATATAAGCACTAAAAACGTCATTATCTAAAAGAGCGATTAATAGTGTATAAAATTTCTTTTAAAATAGTATCCTTTAACCCTTTAATTTATTTAAATTTTTTTTTTAAACACTATTGAAACATTACAATCTGCGACTTGTGGGCAATAAGTAATGGTGCTATGTAGCTTACAATCATTCCATAACAACACAATGATATAAACAGACTAATATAACAAAATGTATAAATAAATATATACATGCGGAAAAAGTTATACATGCGGTAATAAAAAGAAGTTAATGCGAAAATGATAATAAAATAAAGTAAAAAAAAAAAAAAATAAAAATAAAAGATATATAATGTACACTTTCATACCCTATTTACAATTTGCTTGGGATCCCCGAACTGAGCTTCCCCAGGAATAAGGGCAAAGCAGGAGTCCGGGGACCCCAGCTCCCTTTCCCAGCCGCCTCACTGGCAGTTTTTTATTTTTTTAAAACAAATGATCAGAAAACAACAAATTCGGCCATTAGTTACTGTATTGAGATAATAAAGGAACATTCAAAATAATGTTGACTATATCCTAGGTCAGCTCATTCTGAATATGCAGGCGGTATTGACCAACTGTGATGCAACAAAACGACTGGCCACTTCGGTCCAGGACCACTTGTGAAACTCTAGACAGCCCTCGTGGCTATCATCTCGTCTCATCTCAACAAGAGCAATGTTCTGAAGAAAAGGAAAATTATTGTTGTAATTCTGTTAATTTTCCAAAATACCAAACATTACAAAATATTTGGATTGTGATCAAAATATGAGTACAGGTGAATACTTACGCATATAATGTTTATTCATTTAACGCCACTTAATGCTGCTCTGAGTGATCGGAGCTCTAAATTTTGCCTATCCAGGTTTAATTAGGATAGGGATTTTTAACGAGTTCCTGTCACCGTCACTGATCGGTACCCCCGTTTAACGTCCCTTACGAAGGACGACATTACTAAGGATTTTTTATTCCTTTTAAAAAATCCTTGGACCACCTGCCATGCTGTGAACCTGGGATCTTGGACGTAGTATGCTAACCACTAAATCACAGGTGACCCCAGTAATCATATTTCTATATTCTCACTAGAAGGGAAAAATAAGTACTAAACTGAACTTTGGGTACGTCAAATCGAATAAAACTAATATGTAAAATTTTATTCCATTATATAACAAATTTTGAACCATCCAAACTAATATTTATATATATATATTAAAATTTTTTTTGGAAAAATTTTCAATAAAAAAAAGAAGAAAAAACTGTACTCCTGTAAGCTATGAAAAATCTTGGGTTCAAAAGCTGGTAGAATTATGCATAATTTTAACTTCAGTGTCTTATGCATAATGTCCAGCAATTCTAAGACATTTGTTTTGGAATATTTGTAATTTTTTGTAATTACTTTTAGACATATAACTAAATATTGGGTATGCGTATGTTAGTATAGGCCGTAAGCAGGCTTTATATAATAATAACTTATTATCTTATTAGCTTAATTTAAAATTCCTGTTAAAGTATGGATATATAGTACACAGAGCTCTGTTAGCTTTTTGTTGCACACATAATCAGTGCGAAAAGTAAAAGTTAACCTTTTGTCAATGTTATATATGATAATAAACCACTTAAACTATTATGAGTTTATTACAATACAAAACTAAGTGTCCACTATTGAAATTACCAGATGTAAACTTTGTTTAAGTTCATTTAATTCAAACTGGATAGCATACTGACGACTTATCTCTCAAGTATCTAAAATATGCCTTTTTTTTTAATAAAACAACTTGAGGAGAATTGTTTTTAGAGAGAAAAATTAGAAACAATAAGTCAAGAAATCCCGAAATGAAGAATTTTAATTATTATTAACAATACAAAAATTAGTATTAAAAATACACAGCTTATTTTTGTGAACGATATTTGAATAGAGGGGAATTTTTCGTATTCACATTGCAGAATTTTGTAAGTAAAATCTTTTAGTTTATAATGAATGTACTCTTATCAGTTAAAATCTATTCATCATGCGTGATATAAAAAAACAACAACTCCCTCATTCTCCAATAAAAAGTCCAGTGAGTTAAAGGCATGAGTTTTTTCAATCGGGATTTATCATTTAAAAAATATCACATGTTTTAATCGAGAAGTGGTTACAGTTGTGTTCACAGTTATTTGTTTATTTTTAAACTCTAAAGATGAATGCCGCTCACAGCACTTAAGGCCTTAAGAACTTTTTTTTCCACTTACTTTAAAATCACCGCAGGTTGAATTAAATGAAGCGATCTTTTGTTTAGGATTTATTTTGATTGATAAAATACCAGTTCTGTTTATATTAATCTATCTTTCAAGTTCACGTCTGATAAAAATCCGAAATTATTTTTTTTTAAATATCCTCGAACAGTGTTTGACTCTGTTGCCTCAAAAAATAAATGCTCTTTAAGGTTGGTTGAAAGAAAGCCTAAAAAAATTAATAAAGATTTCATTTCATATTTCTTTAAATATGTCAGGCGCTGGATACCATTCTGCCTTTCATTACTGTTCGCAGTGAACATTAAATACTAATGCAACAACCATATATATATATATATATATATATATATATATATATATAAAGAGGAATCATGAATTCCGTTTTTGTCATTCTATATTTTACTAGCCAAATAAGAATAATTTCAGTTTAAACATTCCAATCTTAAAAGGTAATAAACCAAACACGAAGTTACTAAAAAGTAACTTAATGTAGAAATAAATTGTTATATACGTTTCAGAGACAAATGTATTAATAAAAATTGGTCGAATAAAGTCATTTTTCATTATTTATAAAATTTAAGTAGATGTTATCCGCCTTAGTGTTATCATAAAAATCAATTATTAAATAAATACTCATATTTTAGAGATGTTATAGAATCTGTAATAATGTTTATCTATAGTGATATAATTTATAATAATAAAAAATATATCAATCATATATTAAATAAATACCTATTAAATCTAACAAGTGATAGTGAAATAACAAGTGCTTCCGATGTTTTGCATGATACTTTACAGTATATAGTTACTTTATAAAATAACACTAATAGTTTTAAAAATACAAATAAAACTTAAAACTATTTATTTAATTTCAGAACTCTGGAAGATTTTATTTTTTTTTACTTTTGCAATTTCGGAATTTAAGGAGATACTTTTAAATAAATTCATGATTATAGAATATTACTGCATTAATAAAATTTGACTAAGCTACTAAACACATATTTACCCTAAATTTTGCACCTCGTGTTATTTAAAAAAATTAAAATCTAAAAAATATTTATGTAAAGGAGATAGTTGGGGGGTGCAGTCAATAAGAACACAGAATAAGTGAAGTACTTATATTATGTGCCGACGTTTCGACCTACAGTGTAGGTCATCTTCAGGGCGAATGTTGGAAAGCGTGGCCGTTACATATAACGGCTGGTACGTACTGAGCCGGACTCTGCTGTAATGTAACGGCCACGCTTTCCAACATTCGCCCTGAAGATGACCTACACTGTAGGTCGAAACGTCGGCACATAATATAAGTACTTCACTTATTCTGTGTTCTTATTGACTGCACCCCCCAACTATCTCCTTTACATAAGATCATCCAGTCAACTATTTTCATCTCATAAAAAATATTTAATTTCTTCATTATATTAGATGTATAAATATTGTCCCGGTTGTGTATTTTCAAAATTAAGAAAATTAGTAACGAATTATTTCTCAGGACGCTCAGAAAGTTATTGTTTTAATTAAGATTAATTAAAAATATATGAATTAAACCAAAATTTCAATAAAATATGCAAAATTTATCCTAGTCGTTCAGCGAAACGTTTCTTTGTAAATGAAGTTAAAAAAAATACGGAGAAAATACTTTTAATAAAGAAAATAGATTGGGGATAGCTCAAAATCATATCTAATCATTAAAACAAACAACTTTAATTATCAAATTAATGATGAAAAGCATAAAAATTTTCGGATATTTTTTCTATGAGAATATTTTTAATGAATGACGCACCGAGCAGAAGTGCTTGTTGATTCGTTAGGGGTTTATTAACGTTGTAAATACAAACATACCCAAAAGTTTATTTACTGAAGGGTTTGTTTAGGACAACGGCGAAATTCATAAAGGATTCCGATGCATCTTCACTCTTTGAGACAGGACTCAATCTATCAGCCCTACTGTTAAACCAGTATAATTATAAATTAAATAATATATCTGTAAACATTTGTATATTAGCATATGACTAATTGTCATTTGTTTATTAGCATATGACTAATTGTCATTTGTTTATTAGCATATGACGGATTGTCATTTGTTATTCATTCCAAGTGGCAGTATAAAATATTATTGAGTGTAAAAACGGATTATTACCTAATCAATTTATAATATTTTCATTAAGTATAAGGATTAATCATCCTAAATTATTAATTATTATAACCAAATCGTAACTTCATTATGTATGTTAATACATACTATCAAATGATTAATGAAAAGTAAAGCATGCCTAGAAATATATAAATTTATTAGCATTGCTTCTATGCACTCTAATATTTTCTACTGATATAAAGGTCACCTGTGGTCTAGTGGTTAGCGTAACAAACTACTAAACCCAAGATCGCGGGTTCGTAGCCCGGCAGGTGGCCCTAGGATTTTTTTAAGGGAGTAAAAAATCCTTAGTTATACCGTCCTTCGGAAGGGACGTTAAACGGGGGTCCCGAGCCTGTACGATGTGTGCTTAAACCTGGATAGGGAAAAATTTATAGCTCCCACTGTAGCATCGTCCGATTAGCCATAGCAGCATAAAGTGACGTTAAATGAACAAACAAATAAACATCTACTGATATAAACAACTACATATCTAAATTTATTAAAAATAAAATGTTATAACCAATAATAATATTTTTAAGTAAAGCAGGAATACTATATTTTTAGAATAATGTATTTGGAAAAAAATCTCTTTTCTCTTTGTATTTCTTTAAATTTGTATACTTTCTTGTATCGTTTGTAATAGAACAACCAAGGTTAATATGAATTTAAGATTAATATAAGAATTTAGGAACGCCAATCATGCCAAACAAACAATGAGATAAATGAATATTTTAATATTTTTATTTTGAAGAGAAAAAATATGTCCAGAATCGGGATTCGAACCCGGATCTCCCATGTTTCAGTCATGGTGCTCTACCACCTGAGCTATCCTGGTTCGTACCTCGGTGAGACAAATCCATTCTCTTCACTGATACCATTTCCCCGGGTTCTAGCAATTTTCGATATATACTAGGGGAAGAATGTTCATTGAACATTATTTTAATTAGGATCTTGTTGACTTAGGTCATTATATATTATTATAATTTATTTTATTTTATTTTTTATTAATTGTTATAATTTTAAATATTTTTATTTTGAAGAGAAAATATATGTCCAGGGCTGGGATACCTGGATACCTAGAAAAGATATATCCCGACATTATGTATATTATCTTCAAAATAAAAATATTTAAAATTATAACAATTAATAAAATAAAATAAATTAAATTATAATAATATATTTTCATATGTTTAGTGTATTCTTCATAATGGGTGCACATAGCAGATTACTATGAGTATTAATAATTCAAATATATAGCGTTATGAATATAAATAATAGACTCTAATACAAAATATAACATACAAAAATGTTGTTTTACTATGCGTTAAGTTACTATGCGAGAGACCGGTACAATTAGTTATGAGACTAGCACTATTTTAAGTCTAGAAATAAAAATTTTCTGAAAATACTTTAAACTTAAACTGAATGAAGAAAGATTAATAAAATAGAACGCAGGTATTAAATTATTTTATTTAATATACCGCACTAGTATTTCTAAAATGACGCAACTAAAAAATCGGTATTTTTTCTATGAAGCTATGAAGATATGAGACTATGAAATAAATTAGTAAATATCCCATTATCACACTCTATCAACTTCTGAGCTAGTCTGCCAGAAGACACTTGCGTCACTCTTAGTGTGCTAGTGCTATTCCAAGCTCTCTAATAACTATTGGAAGCTCCAAAAATGTAGGTTTTTGATTAATGTTACTGTAATAAATACTAGTGCGATGTAATTATAAATTTAAAAATAATTGTACTCACCATTGTCTGTCTGAGAGGGCTGGATCTGCGGCTGGGGCTGCACCGGAGGGTACTGGCTGTAGTGGTACGGGTCGTGGTGCTCTTCCTGATGGCCGAGGTAGTTCCACGGTTCGTAGCCATAGTCCGGGTAGTAGCCCTGCTGGTAGCTGGCCGCCTCCGGAGGCAGAGTGGCCGCCGGCATCGACGGCTCAGTGGGGTATACGTTCGCTGCCTGTGGGGCGTACCTCAGGGCCTGGCACTTCCTCCTGAATCCTCTAGGTCTTCTCCTGAACGAGCCTTCTTCAAACATCAGCTCGGAAGCAGGGTCTATGGTCCAGTAGTGCCCCTTGCCGGGTCGACCCAGTCCTTTCGGCAACTTTATGAAGCACTCATTCAGAGATAAATTGTGGCGAACAGAGTTCTTCCAGCCCTGATAGGGGCCTCTGAAGAATGGAAACCGTTGTTGTAGGAAGTGATAGATCTCGCTTAGCGTCAGCCTCTTGGACGGGGAGTTCTGTATCGCCATGACGATGAGGGCTATGTAGGAATAAGGCGGCTTCTCTTGCCTCCTGGCTCCAGAACTCTTCTTCGGCGGGGGCGGCTTCTGTTCCTCCGGAGCCTGGTGGATGGCCGGTGGCGGCGGTGGCGGAGGCGGCAGGTGCTGGTGGACATGGAGGTGGTGCAGGTGATGCTGGATATTGATGCTCTGGTGCACGACCGACAACTGAGCCTCCTCCTCTTTCATCATGCTCAGCATATAAACATTTATGTTTAAAAAGAAGAAGAGCGCGATTGCTGGGAGGTTTAATGTGTATACACTGAGCCGGACTGATGTACACAAACAGGGTAAAGTGGGCAGCTACTGGAGCCTAGCGGGGTGGGCGTGGCCTTCCCCCACCACCTCGCTTTCTATTGGCTATCCCCGATACACTTACCCCCACCCTTATTCCCTACCTCCATGATGTACATGTCAACTCTGGCTTCTCTAAATATTTTCTACAATTATTAGTAAATAATAAAAGGATATAGTTCATTCATAAGGATGCACCGCTGCTTAGGAAAGGCAATGCCTCTTGTATTGTTTTCCTTTTCAATAAATATTTACCTCATTTTACTAGAATACAAACTGTTATCGAAATAAACATAACAAGATCAATTTACATCTCATCCATTGACCTAACTAATGAAGTAATTCGGTTATAAGATAATTTAAAACAATAGAAAAAAATCTTTTTTTTTTTTAGTACCTATTATTTCGCATATCACAGTAATATAGTAAAATGGTCCTTTTATTATTGGGATATGAAGTAAATCAAATAGAAATTGGGTAAAATATTTACTTTTTAATAATTTTTTTTCCAAAACCCCTTTAAATAAACAGTTCTGAAATCCGTTTTCTTGTTCTTATAGTGTTGTCATATACTACAATTTATATTTTAATATATTCCGTGAATTATGTTACATTTACATTAAATAACAAAAACTATGATGACCACCCAGCATGATTTTTTAATAGGAGTAAAAACTCCTTTGTTACGCTGACCTGACGCGGGTGAGACGTAAAATAGGGATCCCAAGCCTACGGTATCGGGTGCTCGTTAGCGATCCTAATATACCTGCATCAGCAAAATTTAGGATTCTCATTCTAGCATAAAGTGAGGTTAAATGAATAAAAAAAAAGCTTCACTATAGAACAGTGGTTCACAACATGGGGGCGTGAAGACATGTGAGGGGGGGGGCGGGAAGCTGTTGAAAATATAAAAAAATCCTCACTTAGTTTTTGTTATTTTTCTCTTACCTTTACCTTAAATTGATACTTATAATGTATCTTGTGATAGTAATAAGTACTAAATGTTTTGTTTTTAACGTAATAATTGTTGGGTTTTTTCATACCTATTTCTATACAAATTTTAAGTAAGGGGGGTGTGGTACATAAAATAATGTGAACCATTGCTATAGATGATAGTACAGACTGTCCTATCATACAGTAGTTATTCAATAGTACATCTCATCTTAACACATCCTCACCGTTCAAATAATATACCTTCTTCTTTTATTTAGGATATTTATTGTGTACTGGCCCATCCTGAGACTGTCCTTATGCAATCTTGAGCTGGAAATTGTATATACTAATTTATATAGATTTAATTATAAAATATTAATCCATCTCATCCAGAGGCTTGCCTTCTATTTTCCGCTGTCTTTAAGTCAAGATTCGGAATAAAATTATATTTATAGAAAATATACATCTATAATTTGAGAACTAGTTTTTTTGGGGCAAAATCAAATTCTTTCTTCTTATTGCGTGGTTCCTAAGTCGGTTAGGACTTCATATAAGTCATTATGTATTTATTTCAACCAACCGAATAGTTTTACTTTTGAATTAGACAACACAAAAATTAATTTATAAACGAATACGGCGTCGTTTCAAGCTGTTTTAACACTCACTACGAAAACATTCTAAGCTCCCAATTACTTACAAAAGACTCGCATACAAGACAATCAGAAGATCCATCTGCACTTACGGTGCAGAGCATTGGGGCTCCACTAAGCCATCGAATTCCTTTCCTATCCAATCCTTACAATCCATGATCCTTCGTAAAATCCTCAATGCTCCTTACTTTGTAACGAATACAATCATCAATAATGACCCATTTGTTGCTTATTTGATCGGTTGATTTCGCCCAAACCCGGTATTATTCCTTTCATGATAAACTTAATCGCCACTAGTTTCAAACCTAGCTACTAGTTCAATTTCCGATAATCATCCGCGGTGCCTGAAAAGAAGATGACCTTGTGAACTATTAAGGTGAATTTCTTATTTGAGTACCACCTCTGGGTAGTTCCTCCACTTGCCTTTATCCATGTCCTTAAGTTTTTATCATATTTACTTGTATTTTTATAAGACAGTTGTAAATTTCAATAAAAAAAAACATTTAAAAAAAATACCGACTTTTCCAAAGCAGGAGATGTTGCATTTTAATATGAATTTTTGTATACTCATCGCCTGAAATAACAAATGTCAGTAATTAAGGATACAAATTACGATTTAATTATCCAATTTTCTATAAAATGTTATTTACGCTACTTTTTCAACACCCTGATAACGTTTACACATGCATTTTCTAATATCCCAATGTTGCTTCATACCGACGATATCATTTGTAAAAGAAATGCAGTAAATGCAGACTCCAGTGAACATGATTCGCGGCAAAATATGAAGGATTATTAATCTTAAAGTAAATAACTTTTACATTTAAAAGTTTTCATCGTAAAAAAAAAAATTGTTTACAGTTTCGGAAACTTCAAATAAATATAAATGAAGCCGGTGTGATGAATCAACAGTCCAGCAAAACTGTTAACGTAAACAAGAAATTGAATTCATAATGTTCAATGATACTTTCTGAGATATTGATTTAATTCAACTTTTTTTTTTGTTTGGAAGTAAATAATTATTATATTCCCATGTCGTGTGTTTCTTGGTGAACTTTATTCATTCTTAATCATTAATTTAAATTAAATTGAAGCTACTGGAAAAAAAGTCTTAACAAGATAAAAAAAACACTATAATGTTTTGGATATAACTACATTATATTCAAAAGCACTAAAATATTTCAAGATTCTAAAAAAATCCGAAATATTGTGTAATTCATAAAAATAAAAGACAGATGTACAGTGTGTCCCATTTCAAGTGGATCAAACGTTTTTTACGTTTAAACGAAACAAAATTCAGAAAAACGAATCAGGTAAAAGTTGTAGTTATTCAGGCCTACCATAGTTTGAAGCAATAAAAAAACATTTTTGGTTTTTCACTTTAAATGGTCATTATCGACCTTCAAAAAATGTAGTTTCCTCTTGACTCCCATTGATTTTGATTTTTCTGAAATGTACAATCCAAAACATGGAAAAAATGTATGTAACATTTGTTTCTATCTTTCATAGTTTAAGTACGTAGGTAGAAAAAACATTCAAAGTTGACTTTAGTATAACTCCTTTACGAGGAAAAGTAATTTAGCATTAAGTTATTTTGTTTTTGAATTTTTAATCGAAATAACTTACTAATCAAGGTATATTGAATCTTTCAGACAATGTCTGGACATTTAAAAACCTTCTGTGAAGACAGCATACTGAAGTAGTGAGCTTCAGATACTTCTTCTACTTGACCTATGAAAGATGGAAAAAAAAATTACATACATTTTTTCCATGTTTTGGATTGTACATTTCAGAAAAATAAAAACAAATGGGAGTCAAGAGGAAACTACATTTTTTGAAGGTCGATATTGACCATTTAAAGTGAAAAACCAAAAAATGTTTTTTTATTTCTTCAAACTAGGCCTGAATAACTACAATTTTTACCTGAATCGTTTTCTGAATTTTGTTTCGTTTAAAAGTTAAAAACGTTTGATCCACTTGAAATGGGACACTCTTTATATATAATATTGAATAAAGTTCACCAAGGAACACACGAAATGGGAATATAATAATTATTTACTTCCAAGATACAGAATATAAGGGACGTTAAATGAGGAGCTGGCGAACAGAACCGGATAAGTCCACGAAATTAAATTGTACAGGATGGCTAAAAAACTATTAATTATAGATGTATGGAGGAGATTAAACAATATAAACTTTTTAAATACAAATTACAAATATCTGATGTTTTTGGTTACATTTTTGTGAAAAAAACCCGAGCGTAAAGGGGTTAAATATTTATTGTGCCTTTAATTACTACTAAAATATATTGTTCTATCTTTAAACTTATTTGAGGAGCTGGCGAACAGAACCGAATTAGTCCACTATAATTCGAACACATTTTTTTTCGAATTATGATTTCTTAGATCCCTGTTAATATTTTTAATGAAAACCGTCTCTAAGTAGGGAAAAAATAGCTTTTAAAAGTGCATTTTCAAACAAAATCGGTTTAGTCCGAGTTTTTACCAAACATATTAAAATGTACATCCATTTTTCATTCGAAAGCGGACTGACTAGTCCATTGTAGTGCTCATATCTTTAACACATTTTTAATCAAAAGCGAACATGTCCAGCAAAAATTAAATATTAAGTAAAAAACATAAATATTTTTAATTAATTACTTTATGTGCGGTATTAAATCTTTAAATAACTACAATAATGACAAAAATACTGTACCTTACACGAGTCTACGAGTCAGCTGCTAAACAATCGATCATTGCTTCGAAGAATGCTTTCAGTAAATAAGATAAAATAAAAAATAAAAAAACTGAAGTGCAGCGTATTTTAACAACTCAGTTTGGTGATTAATGGGTGGAGTATCCTGAAGTATAATGGTACGAAGAGCTAATGCAGGCTACGTCAGGATCTACAGGATCTACATTATTGAAGATAATGAGATTGGTGGAATAGATGAATGTGACAGCATTGAGGGTTGCGAATCTATGGAAATGGATTTTACGGAAATTGTTATCTAATTTTCTTAAAAACACAATAAAACTTTCAAATCTATACTTTTTGTATAATTTTTGAAAGTCCTTTTAAATACACAACCGGATTTCTCCAATACTAACAAAACCGGACCCATTCACATGTTCACAACCGGATAAGTATATCTTTTCGAACAAAACCAGACTAGTCCATTTTTGTTTAATAAATAACTTCTAGAATATAAAAGCAAATTAAGAATTAATTACTCATGTAACACAAGTTCTAAACCACCTATCTATAATAACGTAATGTTGTCTTATTGAACTTAGTGAGCTGACGCTTTGTATTACCGGCAAATACACATTTTCTCTTGCTGTTCAAATCTTTCAATATGGGCCATTTCTCCTGGCCCTGCAAGACCTGTTTACTATCAATAAATCGATAGCTGCCCGATAAATCGATAGGACATCATTAATAGCGATATATCCGGAACGGACCGTAAATCTCCTCCCTGAGAACAAAATGGCCGCCCACCCCTGGCAAGGGTCCATCCTCGGATATAGCGCCGCTCAAAAGGACTCCTCGCTGACGTCATCTCTGGCTCTTGGCTGTTTAACTATCTTTGCTTTAAATACATACATTTTTTTCTTTTTTGGCCTCTACTTTCAGAGGATACTGCTTCTCTCTTCAAATTCTATATATAGGCTTCTGTAAAACCAACAATAATTTTTTTTTTTTGCTAAATAAATATTTCAAGTAATTTGTTCTTAATTAGCTAAAACGGCATAAGCTACAGTCTTGAAATGTAGACAGTAGGCATATTTTATAAGGCCAACGAGCACTAAGAAAGGATTTTTAATAATATTACAGTTCTGGGATAGAAAATTTTATGGCACATTGGGTATAATGTATAGAAAATGAAGATAAACATTTTGAATTAATTTTTGTTTCATTGATTTGATTTTGAAATTGGATATTTTATAATAAACGACCTAACATTTCAATGGTTTATCGTGCTGATGATTTGCATTTTCTAGTCGATTTTATTTAGCCAGTAAGCATCATAAATTTCCTTTGTATTTTATAATCTATTGGTTTAAGAATGTTTGCTAAAGTATTATCTACTTTACTATGGTATTCGTTCATAATTGTATTTATATATGTATGCATGTATATGTATTTATTTATAGTAGATACCATTCTTAGATTTTTTTTTTATTTATTCGTTAGATGTAGCACGTCCTGCATTTGGCGACAATGATGATTTCTTTTTATTTATAAGATTGTTCCTGAATATTAAAAATATAAAATGGTAGTTGTTCTCAGATCAATTACAAACAAAAATTAAAAAGAAAATTAATGTTTATAAATTTAAAAAAAATTATGTCATAGAATGTTCAATGAAACCATTGCGTTGCAGGCTTAAACTACAACTGTTAGTGTATCTGTCGTAATGGCAGCTATGCTAAGATGCTACGATTTTATCATGAACTTGTTGATTGCAGCTGAACACTTCATTCATGACGCTCCCTACAGGTAGAAGTCTAGCGGTGTCAAATCAGATGACCGAAGTCAGTTCTCAGCAGCAGCGGCAGTGCCTCTACGATCTACCCACCGTTCTGGAACAGTTTCGTCCAAGTAAAACGTGAATTACCGATTGTAGTGAGGTGGAAGTAAATCCACCTATCTAGCTACGGTACCCTCAATAAGAAAGAGCCAATAAAAACTCGTGATGAGAAACCGTACCAAAAGCCCCGATAGATTCACAGCTTCGTCTAGATATGGAATATCAGGGTCCAAGTACCCATGTAAACCGCCACAAGTAGTTGTGACGGTTTACAATATTTACCAGCTAACTCCTCATCGACGCGAACCATAAGCTCGTACCACCACAGTACACAAAACTTCGATCCAGGCCGTCTTCGCTAATCGCATGTATTAGACCAAAATTAGCCTTGTATATTCTTCAGAAGAACAGTGTTGTAACTAAAAAAAAAAACATAATTTTTCCAAATAAGTTCCATTTGAGATAAAAGAATTAAATTTGGTCATTGGCAAAGCAAAGCATTTGTATTATAATTATGGTATTGCAATTATTTTATTAACCATTTAACAATTTTTAAGAGCTTGAAACTTTTTTGGTTTTGAGTTATACCATTATTACTGACATGATTTGAAACTTCAATTTCAAACATAATACTACTCAAAATATTTTTGATCAATCCAATACCAGCAAGTGGTATTTCTGCAATACGCCGACGAGCCAACCAATAAAATATACATCGTCATGATTATTTGGAACATCTCTCAGAATCGTAAAAAAAAAATATATATATATATATATATTAAAAATGCATTAACCAATACGATTGCTACTGAAGGCTTAACACAAGAATTCCAATAGTGAGTTATGTAATTTTACTTTTGAAGAAGCGATATGCGGTGGCATCATAAAAGCTCCTACTTGAAGACTGGATGCGGGATTTCAACTAAATGGATCCTACTCTGAGCTCTGCTGCTTGGGCTGCATCCAGCATTTCGAGCGATTGTTTGCAGAGCCGTATGATAAACATACATAGTCGATTTTGCACTAAATGAAAGTCTCATATAGTCAAATTATACTTATTATATCAGATCTTCAGTTGTCATTATTAATAATTTTTCCTGTATTTAAAGGCTCTAAGCAATTTGATGTACCGGTCTATTGCCTATTTTAAGGGAGCCATCTAAAATGTCCCTTTGATTTTGTTGAATTAAATATATCCTACTCTTTAATTTTGATATTTTTAATGATTAAATTTCGTTTTCTCTTAAAGCACTAAATCTTCCAGTTTATAGTAAAACTGCTCAAAACCATCAATACTAAGCCAAGAAGTTATCATTAATAATGTTTCTTTTATAGACGTTGTTTAGGCGTACAGACGTTGAATGTTTGCTCTTTATGTAAACTACTATATCATCAGCATTCATCAAAATCTTAGCTGGGGATTTCGTGGGAAATCACTACATTCTCTTGGTGTAGCAGTTATCACTCCAATTCGTGAAGGAGTTCAGTACATGATAGAGACTACTGTTTCTGTGCATGGAGGTGACTTTCCCGAGAACATGTTCAACCAATGGGTTTTACCCAAAATTTAAGTTACCCACTTTATAGAGGCTGGGTTATCTAGAGGAGGGTCTGCTAATCCCATATGGGCCATTTAATATATCAGCATATTTTAATCGTCTCGCAATAATAGCAAAAAAAACATTTGTAATGAGAAGAAAGTATGAATTTTCAGTTTTTAACGCATATATGTTTTTCAGTTTCCACTGAATCTAAATGAGTCACGTTTAACTTACGTCACTTCAAAATCTAATAGAGTTACCAATAAATAAATAAAAAAATCATCTAAATCATAACAGCAGTAGCAAAGACAACTCTATATTATAAGAAAATATTTGACAAAATCCGTGAATACAAGAGCGTAGGAGGGTATGTAAAACAAATGAGAGAGGAAGCAGAAAAATTAAAAATAACAGACAAAGACTTACTAGATAGAGAACACTGCGGAAAGAAATTGAAATAAATTAATGTTCTTGTGGAAAATAAATAAAAAGAGAAGGGTGCTGCGAGGGCAGAAGAAAGGAAGCATAGGCACGCTGAAATGATGAGAATCAAGTGGTAGCAAGGGTAGTAAGGTACCATGACGGAAACATGGGAGACTCGGGTTTGATTCCCGGTCCTCTCCAAAATAAAAATTATAATATTTTTTAAATATTTTATTTGAAAAGAAAAGATATGGCCAGGACCAGGACTTGAACCCGGGACTTTTATCTCTCAGTGGTGACGCCTCAACCATCTCGGCCATCCTGGCTCGCTTCACGGCCAGCCATATCCCCTACATCTCCGTGTTCTCGCAATTTGCGATGTATCTAATTAACTTTTCTTGGATCTAATTAACTTTTGTAATTAATTAACTTTTGTCGTTAATATTATTATAATTTATTTTATTTTATTTTTTTATGATTATTATAATTTATTTTATTTTTTTATATGATATAATTGTTTTAATATTTTATTGAAAAGAAAAGATACGGCCAGGACCGGGACTCGAACCCGGGACTTTCACCTCTCCGTGGTGACGCCTCAACCATCTCGGCCATCCTGGCTCGCTTCACGGCCAGCCATATCCCCGCTTTTCAAGGGATCAGTGAAGAGAATGGATTTGTCTGACCGAGATACTACCAGAATAGCTCAAGTGGCAGAGTACCATGACGGAAACATGAGAAACCCGGGTTCGAATCCCGGTCCTGGACAAATCTTTTCTATTCGAAATAAGAAAAGTAGTTATATTCGCGTGGTCTTAAAAGGCTGTTTTGTGACAAAAAAGAAATTTCAGAAAGACTGCAGTGTTGTGCATTACAACGTTCCGATCTATATTGTAACTAAGTAAGATTGTATAGTAGTAACCAAATTATAGGAAGGAAGTAACCGTTAAGAGTACCATCAAAAACGAATAACAGTTACACAGTATAGTAACCGTTCCTTACCACATCCACAATTTGTAAATATAACCACTAAGTTTATAAAACAGTTATATTGAAGTATTAGAGAGGAAAATCGTTGAATGGAAGATATAAGGGATGATGGAAATAGTTGGGGTGCAGTCATAAACACCAAATAAATGAAGACTTTTTTTTTATTTGTGCCGATGTTTCGACCTACTTTTTAGGTCATCTTCAGGGATATGAGAGAAAAAACAAACAATACAAAAAATAACTTTAAAAAAAAACATTACAGTACCGAGAATATAATAACATATAGGAGTAATAGAAAAGTAAAAAATAGTGATGGATATATTATTAAGGCTAATGAATAAAAAAATAACAGAATAAATGTACAGAAGGGTGATAATGTAAACAAAATACAAATAGAAAGAAAAATGAGAAGGTAAACCGAAAGATATAAAATGAAGAAGCATGAATATAAAAAGGTGAGATATAAAAGCATGGAAAACCTAGTTTAATTAAAGATAAAATATAAAATGTATTGTGAAGTCTATTATCATACATTCTTTCTCTTTGTATTTTATTTATATTATCACCCTTCTGTACATTTATTCTGTAATTTTTTATTCATTATCCTTAATAATATATCCATCACTATTTTTTACTTGTAATTATATTCTTGGTACTGTAATGTTTTTATAGTTATTTTTGTTTTGTCTGTTTTTTCTCTCATAGTCCTGAAGATGACCTACAAAGTCGGTCGGAAAGTCGGCACAAATAAAAAATAAGCCTTCACTTATTTGGTGTTTATTTATGACTGCACCCCCCCTCCCAATATTTCCATCCTCCGTTATATATAAGGCGTTTGTTTCTCAAGCCAAGTGAAGATCTGTAGTCCAGATGTGATAGTTGTTTGTAGCGTCTTGTCAGTTTCTATCTTTTTGATTTTGTATGTTCCATGTAAGTCTTTTGTCCAAGTATAGTCCGAGATAACGTACATAGTTTTTGGAAGGTCCTTCGTCGTTCTCAAATTTGACTGGGGGACACGAAGCTTCGCGTAGGGAGAAGCTTACGTGGCTTGATTTTGAGGCGTTTATTCTGATTTGTAGAACCATTTTTCTAAATCAAATAAATGATTTTGAAGAGCTATAGAAGCTAGGTTTGAATCTCTGTGGGAAGAAATAATGGCTGTATCGTCAGCGAAGGTATATTTACAAATTTGAAATTGAAATAAATCAGAGTATAATTGATTTACAATATACTGCCTATTTAATTTGTTTTTCAAATTAGAAATCGCTAGAAAAAAAAGAGCCATGTTAATTACCTTAATAGGTGGAAAATGGCATTTTTTCTTTTAAATAAGGTAAATGGGAGGAAACGCTTCTGCGATCAATATAGAACTTCAATTCTTGGACGGCAACAGGTGCAAAGGCGCATTCCTCTATTTTTATCTGGCTAGGTAAGAGATCGCTTTGAAGCACACTTTTCCATCATTTATTTTCCAATACCTGTTCAATCTCCTGATTATTTGTTGTTCTTCCTACCTCCTCTGGATGGAGCTGGAAGGATCAAAGACTACACCAGCCAGCTTAGTTATTTACCGAGGGTGCCGAAGGAGTATCTGTATACAGATGGGAAGTCCTCCTTGTTTGTTTATTGGCCGAAGCTCCCTCTGGGATTTTTTGACGGATAACACCACACAGAACCCAGGCCGGGCTGACGGCTACCAGCCTCCGCGCTGGATATATCTCATACCACCCCGTCCTATGTGCTAGCGACATGTGTTTCCGTCTTTACCCTTAAATTACATTGTTCTCACGAGTACATGCCTTTCCCTCGTAATATAAATATTAACTGTTAAACAAAAAATCCCAGAATTATAAACAAACAAAAAATCACATTGTCATCCTATAATTTATTTCACACAACTATCAATACAATATTTTCTTCTAACCTGGATATCAGTTCCCGAACAATAAATACATCTCATGGATCACAAGCAGTCAGTGGCGTAACTAGAGTTGACTAATGGGGGAGGTCAACCACTCCAACATATTACTCTCTTCAAAAAAGATGTCTCGTAATATAGGTATGATATGTATTATACTACAATCATGTAGCTTCAAATTAAATAAATAGATTATAATTTTTTACAAATGTTATTTTGGAAGTTATAAATGTTGTTTTCATTATAAATGTTATTATTGGAAGGACAATCAAGAAATAGCTTTTAAATACAAGTAACCTTATTTATTGGTTACAATAACTTACTAAACTTAATTGCATAGGGAACTTTCTAGATCCACCCAGAGTTTACTTCTAGATTCGAAGAATTGTCTTAAACTGTTCTCACATTTGCGATCTGATTATTGCTCCTGCAGAAATAGCTGTTAAATACAAGTAACCCTTATTGTTTTCAATAACTCACTACAATTAATTATAATGCAATTGGGAAAAACCACAATGCAAAGCCTTATGTTTCAAAAATACACCCACTCACCAGTCGACGTTTCGCCTATTCAGGCATTATCAAGACACAAAAACAAAAAAGAGTTATGTGAATCACATCTGGAAGAAAAAGGTGCAATACATCCCAACGATCATCAGCCCAAACAGGCTCCAAACATGAGACATCACCCCACCACCAAGACGTTCAACATACAACTGGTTACTACAATTAATTGCATAGGGAACTTTCTAGACCCATCTAGACTTCTAGATTCTAAGAATTGTCTAAACTGTTCTCACATTTGCGATCTTATTGTTGCCGCATATGCCACTACTGCCGCTATAATAATATAAATAATTGAAAATAACAAGGTCACGTTTTGGTTTATCATTTTAGTGTAAGTACCTTTTATTCGTTAAAATAACTGTGTTAGCACTTTCTTTGTTGTGCTTGTGGCAATATTGACCCTTAATTCTGTAATAATTTTGAAAAAGCAAAATCTTTCAAATTTTTATTTTTTTTTAATTTCTTCTGAGAAATGGGTGAGTTACTCCCCCAATAAACCCCCTCGTTACACCTATGCTAGCAGTAATTGTTTCATCACCCTGAATGTGTCACGTTAGAGACTTGGAGTCATTAAAAATCAGAAGTTAGTCTGATAAGCTATATTTTGCTGGAGGGCGTTGCCCGGCAAGCTTAGGTTCCTGAAATGAATGGGAAAAAAGCAAGAAAATAGATAAATAATCTGAAATGAAATCAAAAGATATAAAGGAGAAAAAAATCAATCAAATAATATGAAAAGACTAATGAAGGGTAGTATGATAATTCAAAATGTCTCAATAAGTAACTAAAATAGAAAACACTATAAAAAAATACAATAATAATAACAAATTAATCTAGAAAAATGTTTAAGGCTTTTTGAATTGATATTTTCACTGAATTTTGAAAAAAAAAAGAAAGACGTACTCACATAGAGCTACTAAATATAAAAAGTAGAAACAATTAAAAAAACACATGTTTTAATTAGATTAAAATATTTTCACAAAACAAATAAAAATCACTGAATACTAAATCACAATTATGAGTTTCGGGTTCGAACAATAATCCTACATCAAAATGAAATAAATCGTTTAATACAAACTATATTTTCTTAATATAAGGAAGAAATAGTTGGGGGTACCGTCAATATAAATACATAAATAAGTGTAACTTATTTATTGTGTGCCGACGTTTCAGCCTACAATGTAGGCCATCTTCAGAGCTAAGAGAGAGAAACAAACAGAAATATATAAAAAACGTTGCACTAACAAGAATATAGTGACAAGTAATGTAGTAAAGTGGTACAAGTGTGGAAATTAAAAGTGACTAGATATGATGAAATAGTGAATAGATATGATAAATAAAGATAATGAATATAAAAGTGGTTACAGAATATAATAAACTTAAAATAGTGATAGATAAAAATAAAATTGTAGATGATGAACAGAAATTCAAATAGTGACAGATATAATAATTAAAGAATACGAATATAAAATAGAGAAAATAAATGTCCAGAAAGGATAAAATGTAAACATAATATAAAGGGAAAGAAAAATGAGGAGGTAAACGGAAAGATACAAAATGAGAAAATTAAAATATAGAAAAAGGGGGTGGAATATGAAGGATTTAGAAAAAACTAGTTTAATTGTAGAAATGGATATGATACCAGTTATCTAGAGGTTACATAGGTAAAATGTAATAATACAAGCATATATAGAAAGAAAAGATTGATAAATTTCAAAAATTAAAAATTGAAAATAGTCGACGTTTCGCTTATTAAGGCATTATCAAGACACAAAAACAAAAAAGAGTTATGTGAATCACATCTGGAAGAAAAAGGTGCAATACATCCCAACGATCATCAGCCCAAACAGGCTCCAAACATGAGACATCACCCCACCACCAAGACGTTCAACATACATCTGGTTACTACAATTAATTGCATAGGGAACTTTCTAGACCCATCTAGACTTCTAGATTCTAAGAATTGTCTAAACTGTTCTCACATTTGCGATCTTATTGTTGCCGCATATGCCACTACTGCCGCTATAATAATATAAATAATTGAAAATAACAAGGTCACGTTTTGGTTTATCATTTTAGTGTAAGTACCTTTTATTCGTTAAAATAACTGTGTTAGCACTTTCTTTGTTGTGCTTGTGGCAATATTGACCCTTAATTCTGTAATAATTTTGAAAAAGCAAAATCTTTCAAATTTTTATTTTTTTTTAATTTCTTCTGAGAAATGGGTGAGTTACTCCCCCAATAAACCCCCTCGTTACACCTATGCTAGCAGTAATTGTTTCATCACCCTGAATGTGTCACGTTAGAGACTTGGAGTCATTAAAAATCAGAAGTTAGTCTGATAAGCTATATTTTGCTGGAGGGCGTTGCCCGGCAAGCTTAGGTTCCTGAAATGAATGGGAAAAAAGCAAGAAAATAGATAAATAATCTGAAATGAAATCAAAAGATATAAAGGAGAAAAAAATCAATCAAATAATATGAAAAGACTAATCAAGGGTAGTATGATAATTCAAAATGTCTCAATAAGTAACTAAAATAGAAAACACTATAAAAAAATACAATAATAATAACAAATTAATCTAGAAAAATGTTTAAGGCTTTTTGAATTGATATTTTCACTGAATTTTGAAAAAAAAAAGAAAGACGTACTCACATAGAGCTACTAAATATAAAAAGTAGAAACAATTAAAAAAACACATGTTTTAATTAGATTAAAATATTTTCACAAAACAAATAAAAATCACTGAATACTAAATCACAATTATGAGTTTCGGGTTCGAACAATAATCCTACATCAAAATGAAATAAATCGTTTAATACAAACTATATTTTCTTAATATAAGGAAGAAATAGTTGGGGGTACCGTCAATATAAATACATAAATAAGTGTAACTTATTTATTGTGTGCCGACGTTTCAGCCTACAATGTAGGCCATCTTCAGAGCTAAGAGAGAGAAACAAACAGAAATATATAAAAAACGTTGCACTAACAAGAATATAGTGACAAGTAATGTAGTAAAGTGGTACAAGTGTGGAAATTAAAAGTGACTAGATATGATGAAATAGTGAATAGATATGATAAATAAAGATAATGAATATAAAAGTGGTTACAGAATATAATAAACTTAAAATAGTGATAGATAAAAATAAAATTGTAGATGATGAACAGAAATTCAAATAGTGACAGATATAATAATTAAAGAATACGAATATAAAATAGAGAAAATAAATGTCCAGAAAGGATAAAATGTAAACATAATATAAAGGGAAAGAAAAATGAGGAGGTAAACGGAAAGATACAAAATGAGAAAATTAAAATATAGAAAAAGGGGGTGGAATATGAATGATTTAGAAAAAACTAGTTTAATTGTAGAAATGGATATGATACCAGTTATCTAGAGGTTACATAGGTAAAATGTAATAATACAAGCATATATAGAAAGAAAAGATTGATAAATTTCAAAAATTAAAAATTGAAAATAGTCGACGTTTCGCTTATTAAGGCATTATCAAGACACAAAAACAAAAAAGAATTATGTGAATCACATCTGGAAGAAAAAGGTGCAATACATCCCAACGATCATCAGCCCAAACAGGCTCCAAACATGAGACATCACCCCACCACCAAGACGTTCAACATACATCTGGTTACTACAATTAATTGCATAGGGAACTTTCTAGACCCATCTAGACTTCTAGATTCTAAGAATTGTCTAAACTGTTCTCACATTTGCGATCTTATTGTTGCCGCATATGCCACTACTGCCGCTATAATAATATAAATAATTGAAAATAACAAGGTCACGTTTTGGTTTATCATTTTAGTGTAAGTACCTTTTATTCGTTAAAATAACTGTGTTAGCACTTTCTTTGTTGTGCTTGTGGCAATATTGACCCTTAATTCTGTAATAATTTTGAAAAAGCAAAATCTTTCAAATTTTTATTTTTTTTTAATTTCTTCTGAGAAATGGGTGAGTTACTCCCCCAATAAACCCCCTCGTTACACCTATGCTAGCAGTAATTGTTTCATCACCCTGAATGTGTCACGTTAGAGACTTGGAGTCATTAAAAATCAGAAGTTAGTCTGATAAGCTATATTTTGCTGGAGGGCGTTGCCCGGCAAGCTTAGGTTCCTGAAATGAATGGGAAAAAAGCAAGAAAATAGATAAATAATCTGAAATGAAATCAAAAGATATAAAGGAGAAAAAAATCAATCAAATAATATGAAAAGACTAATCAAGGGTAGTATGATAATTCAAAATGTCTCAATAAGTAACTAAAATAGAAAACACTATAAAAAAATACAATAATAATAACAAATTAATCTAGAAAAATGTTTAAGGCTTTTTGAATTGATATTTTCACTGAATTTTGAAAAAAAAAAGAAAGACGTACTCACATAGAGCTACTAAATATAAAAAGTAGAAACAATTAAAAAAACATATGTTTTAATTAGATTAAAATATTTTCACAAAACAAATAAAAATCACTGAATACTAAATCACAATTATGAGTTTCGGGTTCGAACAATAATCCTACATCAAAATGAAATAAATCGTTTAATACAAACTATATTTTCTTATTATAAGGAAGAAATAGTTGGGGGTACCGTCAATATAAACACCTAAATAAGTGTAACTTATTTATTGTGTGCCGACGTTTCAGCCTACAATGTAGGCCATCTTCAGAGCTAAGAGAGAGAAACAAACAGAAATATATAAAAAACGTTGCACTAACAAGAATATAGTGACAAGTAATGTAGTAAAGTGGTACAAGTGTGGAAATTAAAAGTGACTAGATATGATGAAATAGTGAATAGATATGATAAATAAAGATAATGAATATAAAAGTGGTTACAGAATATAATAAACTTAAAATAGTGATAGATAAAAATAAAATTGTAGATGATGAACAGAAATTCAAATAGTGACAGATATAATAATTAAAGAATACGAATATAAAATAGAGAAAATAAATGTCCAGAAAGGATAAAATGTAAACATAATATAAAGGGAAAGAAAAATGAGGAGGTAAACGGAAAGATACAAAATGAGAAAATTAAAATATAGAAAAAGGGGGTGGAATATGAAGGATTTAGAAAAAACTAGTTTAATTGTAGAAATGGATATGATACCAGTTATCTAGAGGTTACATAGGTAAAATGTAATAATACAAGCATATATAGAAAGAAAAGATTGATAAATTTCAAAAATTAAAAATTGAAAATAGTCGACGTTTCGCTTATTAAGGCATTATCAAGACACAAAAACAAAAAAGAGTTATGTGAATCACATCTGGAAGAAAAAGGTGCAATACATCCCAACGATCATCAGCCCAAACAGGCTCCAAACATGAGACATCACCCCACCACCAAGACGTTCAACATACATCTGGTTACTACAATTAATTGCATAGGGAACTTTCTAGACCCATCTAGACTTCTAGATTCTAAGAATTGTCTAAACTGTTCTCACATTTGCGATCTTATTGTTGCCGCATATGCCACTACTGCCGCTATAATAATATAAATAATTGAAAATAACAAGGTCACGTTTTGGTTTATCATTTTAGTGTAAGTACCTTTTATTCGTTAAAATAACTGTGTTAGCACTTTCTTTGTTGTGCTTGTGGCAATATTGACCCTTAATTCTGTAATAATTTTGAAAAAGCAAAATCTTTCAAATTTTTATTTTTTTTTAATTTCTTCTGAGAAATGGGTGAGTTACTCCCCCAATAAACCCCCTCGTTACACCTATGCTAGCAGTAATTGTTTCATCACCCTGAATGTGTCACGTTAGAGACTTGGAGTCATTAAAAATCAGAAGTTAGTCTGATAAGCTATATTTTGCTGGAGGGCGTTGCCCGGCAAGCTTAGGTTCCTGAAATGAATGGGAAAAAAGCAAGAAAATAGATAAATAATCTGAAATGAAATCAAAAGATATAAAGGAGAAAAAAATCAATCAAATAATATGAAAAGACTAATCAAGGGTAGTATGATAATTCAAAATGTCTCAATAAGTAACTAAAATAGAAAACACTATAAAAAAATACAATAATAATAACAAATTAATCTAGAAAAATGTTTAAGGCTTTTTGAATTGATATTTTCACTGAATTTTGAAAAAAAAAAGAAAGACGTACTCACATAGAGCTACTAAATATAAAAAGTAGAAACAATTAAAAAAACATATGTTTTAATTAGATTAAAATATTTTCACAAAACAAATAAAAATCACTGAATACTAAATCACAATTATGAGTTTCGGGTTCGAACAATAATCCTACATCAAAATGAAATAAATCGTTTAATACAAACTATATTTTCTTATTATAAGGAAGAAATAGTTGGGGGTACCGTCAATATAAACACCTAAATAAGTGTAACTTATTTATTGTGTGCCGACGTTTCAGCCTACAATGTAGGCCATCTTCAGAGCTAAGAGAGAGAAACAAACAGAAATATATAAAAAACGTTGCACTAACAAGAATATAGTGACAAGTAATGTAGTAAAGTGGTACAAGTGTGGAAATTAAAAGTGACTAGATATGATGAAATAGTGAATAGATATGATAAATAAAGATAATGAATATAAAAGTGGTTACAGAATATAATAAACTTAAAATAGTGATAGATAAAAATAAAATTGTAGATGATGAACAGAAATTCAAATAGTGACAGATATAATAATTAAAGAATACGAATATAAAATAGAGAAAATAAATGTCCAGAAAGGATAAAATGTAAACATAATATAAAGGGAAAGAAAAATGAGGAGGTAAACGGAAAGATACAAAATGAGAAAATTAAAATATAGAAAAAGGGGGTGGAATATGAAGGATTTAGAAAAAACTAGTTTAATTGTAGAAATGGATATGATACCAGTTATCTAGAGGTTACATAGGTAAAATGTAATAATACAAGCATATATAGAAAGAAAAGATTGATAAATTTCAAAAATTAAAAATTGAAAATAGTGTTTATAAATATGAACTCTAAAGTATGAAAAGAAAATAGAAAATATAAGTAAGGGAAGTTAATATATAACTGTATACAGTTAGAAAGAAGTGGCATTAATACAAAATAAGATGTGAATATAACATAAACATATAGAAAATAGGTAAAGAAATACAGTAGATGAAAAATATGAGGCTAAATAATAATGAACTCTATGCTATTAACATATGATGGATGCCAAAAATAGGTGTGAGAACAGGTGCGAAGAAAGGTGAAGGTGAAAAGTATGGAGATAAGATAAATATTAAGATGTGTACTAACCGAATAAAACACGCGGCGGCTAGGCAATCTATGGCCCAAGTGAAAAATACGTTAGACCTGTCGGAAGCGCTAACCGCTATCTCTGACGGCCAAAAAAATAATGACAAAGAAGAGGGAAGGAGAAATGCAGATGCAGTGAATATAAGTGACACGTAAATAATGTAAATTGCGTGAAAAAATAAAAGTCAATGGTCAAAATGTATATAATTTAAGAATGTAATAATAATTAAAAGAATGTAAGGTTATTTTAGTAAATTAAAAATTTGGGAGTAGGTTAGGAATAGGTGATGGGAGTCGGTCTTGGCATTAACAGTAGAGGAATCTAAATTGATGTGAATGGTTTCTGAGAGGATGCGTTTATTATAATTAGGAACGGAGGATCGACGTATTTTCGAAGTCAAAAATGTGGTTAAAGGATAGGGCGTGTTCGGAGAGTTTTGAAGCGGTTGGGTTGTGGGAGGAAATGGAATATTTGTGTTGGGTAATGCGGTCTTTAAGGAGTTTTTTTGGTTTCGCCGATGTAGGGAGAGTTGTAGTGGGGAGTAGAGCAAAGAATACGATAGACGACCTGAGAACGATGTTTTAGGGGAATGGGATCTTTAACTCGGGTATAAATATCGGAGAGTTTGTTGTGGGATTTGAAGGCGATGCGTAAATTGGGGATCGAGGAACGTAAGGATTTTTGAATGTTATTAGAGAGGGATGGTATATATGGCAAGGATCTGTATATAGGGATAGAAGGCGGATGTGGAGATCGGGTGTTATAATAGTGTGGGTGGGTTATAATGGTGATGGATGAGTTTATTGATAACATGGGATGCGGTGGGTGTTGGTGTTATGGAAGCAAGAGTCGGAGAGGGATAGGCCACGGTGGATGATATTTTTGGCGACATTGATTATTTGGTGGTGCGGATGTTGGGAGTAATAATTGAGGAGTCTGCCAGAATAGGTGGGTTTCGTATACCAATCAGTGGATAAGGTGTGATCGGGATTTCTAATGATACGGAGGTCAAGGAAAGGTAGTGATTTGTTATGTTCTAGTTCAACAGTGAAATGTAGGCGGGGATGGTATGCATTGAAGGATGATAATAAACCTGGAATAATGTTAGGATTTAGGATAAGGAGGAGGTCGTCCACATATTTTTTAATGAAAATGACATCGTCACGGAACTGGGGTAGGATGGAGTCAAGAAGATCATTTAGGACAATATTGGAGAGGTCAGGAGCGAGGGGATTTCCCATGGCCAGTCCAGAAATTTGGCAAATATTCAATTCGAAATGCTAGGCTTGCTCGAAATTCAACAATTATTAAATAAACAAAATAAAACATAAAATGTCGTTTTTTCGCTTCTTTATATGAGGCATTCAGGATCAAAACCGGATAAGTCTAAATTTTTAAAATTACTTTTACGCATTTTCCGCTAGTTTAGAGCAATTTTATGCTCTCGAATCTTCAGACTCAGAATCAGTCAACAAAGAGAAATATGGCGGATAACTTCCTTGTTAGATGTTAGACGTGTTAGAAAAATGTGAATAAGTCAATTTTTGAAATCTTGATACTTTTGATACTGAAGGCCTTTTTATTATCTTACTTGCACCTCACGACCAAACTAATATTATCATATCAAATTGAAAACATGAAATTTTTTTATATCAAAATAAGATAATATCAAAATATATAAAAACTAAATCATTTTAATGAATTTGGGTGCGATTTTCGTATTTTTTTAATTATAAAATAATAGTTTAATTCTATAAATTTTACAAACAAATTTCATGCTATGAAATATAAGGGTATTTTTTTATTTAAAAAAAATTATGGTTTTTTACCTGTATGGGATTGAAAATCCAAAATGTTTTTTTTCAAAAACACATCTATTACCTAAAGTTCCCGGCGTCCAAAAACAATTTCCAAAAGATGGACGAACTACTGGTGGTCTAGTGAATGATAATTAGAAATCGCATTTCGCTGTTACCATTTAATTTAAACGCCAATATATTTGGATTTATTTACCAATGTACTTACATTTTATATGATTAATAGTGGATCATTTACGAGCTAGAAGTTTCATAACAAAAAGATTTTCATGGACTAGGAAGGGAGATGTTTCTTAAACGACAGTCCAATGACCCAACTGCAGCCTTCTGTTCACTTCAAAATAATAATGGAGGAAAAACCATCTATTATGGTCCCCAATGAAATCAATGTCTAAAAGTATCTGAATGGAAAAGCAGGGCCCAAAAAATCCAACTTCATCAATTGGTAAACACTTGCATGTCTACATATTGTATGTAAATTTAAAATAAATAAATGTAATACGTGTAGAATCGGCGTAGATTAGGGTGTAAAGTGTTGAGTAATCCGGTTGTGGCAGATAAATAATTTCATCTATTAACAGCCAAGGATGGGATATAAAGAGCCTCCTGGGCTAACCCAGGCTCAATAAAGTGGGTACCCTTTGATAAATGGAAAAACCGCTATTAGTTTTTACAATGTTATTTGGTTTTATTTATGCATTTTTTACCCCTTGTTAATTCTTGTTGTTTCAGATTTTTATACTATTCTTTTTTCTTATGGACAACTCCTTGGAAAGAAAAATATTAAGAAGAATATGGCGCGGAGTGGACGAAAATGGGGTATGGAGAAGAAGAAGGAATGAGGAGATCCTGAATTGGCGGCATTGATAAAGAGAGCCAGAATAAGATGGATGGGACATGTGGAAAGAATGCCAGAACACAGGATGCCGAAGAGAATGCTCAATGGGTAGAAGGGCGTCCTCGGATCAGATAGCTGGACGATATGGAGGAGGACTTGAAGCTGTTGGATGTATAATATTGGAGGAGAATAGCGTAAGATGGCAGAGATTGGTTGGCGATGGTGGAGGAGGCCCGGTTTCTTGCAGGACGGTAGAGCCCAATCTCAAAAAATACTATTTTTTTTTTACTTTCTCGACATACGTTTTCTTTTATATTTATTTTCATGTACTTTTGTAATTAATCTTATATAATGTAGCCCCTTAGCCAGATATATATTCAATTATTTTTGTAAACATATGTCATTCTTTAGGGGCTTAGTCCCCGAATGATATTATTTTTCTATTCTATTGTAATCATTTATAGATAAAATGTTTATAGTTGAGAAAAAAATATATAAAAGTAGCGTTATGAAAGATGATACTAATCGTGAAGTTCTATATATAGGTTTGGGTCGTTACTTATTTATTGTGTACACTAAACTGAAATAGTGCTAACACATTAGGAGAGAACTGTTGATCAGGTTGGGAAGAGGCACCGGCTCCATTCATCGAAGCTGTTTAGCCTGGAACCACCTCTGTTTGGTTCGGTGTCATGAAGGCGCCAACCTATGTTTGGTCCGGTCTTCTTCTTGGCAACCTCTGCCCTAACATTACCACCGATCTTGGCACAAGAGGGGAAGCTGATGAGGGAATCAAACAAATCATTCCTGAGTAAAACATCCCCTTTATCGCCCTTCGTTGTTTGTAATATTCATTCTAAATCTGATAGATCGAAGCAACAACTCAACCCGTATATAATATATATGATGACTTTTCTTAACTTTGTATCTGTTGTGATACCGACAGATCCTACTTAATATAACAGCTCTTATAGTTAAAGACATATGAGAGGCTACAGTTATAACGCACGGTAATAAATTGAGTTAATTTTTTGTGATCAGTAAACTGAAATTAACTCCTGAAAGATATAAAGAAACATGGTGTAAGGGCTGTAACAAATTATGCTGTAAAAAATTAAATTAATTAAACAATTTATAACCATACATTATAACTGTACCCTTTCAAATGTCTTTAATCATACCCATAGGCGTAATGAGGGGGGGTTATTGGGGATGTAACTCCCCCATTGTTTAGAAGAAATTTAAAAAAAAAATGTAAGTAACAATTTAAAAGAAATAAAAATTTGAAGGATTTTACTTTTTGAAAGTTATTATTGTGGAATTACAGAAGTATGGGTCAATAATGTCATAAACACAACAAAGAAAGGGCAAACACAGTTATTTTAATGAATAAAAGGTACACTAAAATGACCAACCAAAACGTAATACTGTTTATTTACAATTAATTATATTATTATAGCGACAGTAGTGGCATCTAGGAGCAACAATCAGATCGCAAATGTGAGAACAGTTTAAGACAATTCTTCGAATCTAGAAGTAAACTCTGGGTGGATCTAGAAAGTTCCCTATGCAATTAAGTTTAGTAAGTTATTGTAACCAATAAATAAGGTTACTTGTATTTAAAAGCTATTTCTTGATTGTCCTTCCAATAATAACATTTATAATGATAATAATATTTATAACTTCCAAAATAACATTTATAAAAAATTATAATCTATTTATTTAATTTGAAGCTACATGATTGTAGTATAATACATATCATACCTATATTACGAGGCATCTTTTTTGAAGGGATGACTGGTGGGGGTTAACCCCCCTATATGAGTCAACTCTAGTTACGTTAATGATCATAACACCTGTGATATCCAAGTAGGGTTTGTCGGCTTCACAGCAAGTACAAAGTTAAGAAAATAAATCTTATATCAGCGGTGTAGTTTTATTTACATATATTTGATATTTCCTATCACAAATATAAATAATGTTTCAGAAAGAAAAAAATACCTTGGAATTCAAATCAAGACTTTATAATGCGGTGATCAAATCTGAAGCCCTCTACGCAACGGAAACGTTATCCATCAGCAATTAATTGGAAGATTAGAGATTAATGAAGGGAAGATATTAAGGAGACTTTTAGTTTATGTGGTACACATAAACTTAATATGTTTATATGTGTTGTACGTGTAGTATACAAATATAAATATAAATATACACAAATAGAAAATAAATAAATATAATACCTGTGGAAGCGGGATGGCTCAGTGTTTAGTGTGGTAAGTTACTATGTTCAATGTCCCTGGTTCAAATCCGACTTTGCCAGATAAGTTATATAATCTGTTAATACCAAGGGGGGATCTATAGACCATCCAAGGATTCACCTATCCTCTATAAAAATGTTATCCTTAACTGGGGGTAGAGCCTGGCGATTGAGTTTGTTTTCTGGAAAATCACTTTCCGGCACAACTGTTTCCCTAAAAATATTACTGTTACAGATGAATCCGTTCCCTTCATGAGAAAAGTTCATTTTTTTAATGTAATTTATATTGAAATTGTGTACAACATTTACGAAGGTTTTATAGCCTCTTGGGATTGGTGTTACTTCCGTTAGTACCACCACTCAGCACTTAGAGGTGGCATGATGTTCAGGTTGAGTGCTATCACATGTCCTGAATCACCAAAAATATGGTTCGACTTTGTCCGTTGACTTGTGACTTGATGAATATTAATTATATGAAATGATTTCTCCATAGGAGAAACAAAATCGTATCATCAACCTATTATGCCCAAGATTCTCGAGGGTTCACAGCTCGACAGATGATCTTAAGGTTTTTTAAAAGGAGTAATAAAATCCTTGGTTATGCCTTCCTTCAGAGTTGACTTAAAACGTAGGTACCATCCTGTGCGGTGGCAGCTACTCCTTAAAGATCATAATTCTAAAATTATGCCTGGAAAGGCAAAATTAATTTAATTTTGTAGCATCGCCCAATTAGCTATAAAGTGAGTTTAAATAAATAAACAAATTATCATCGGATCCAGCAGATGTGTTTAATAACTTTTTTTTCAAATAAATAAATCTCTCTATTATATATAAAAAAAAATAGTGATCACTGTGTGATATTTTAGTTTTTAATAAAGGCTTGAGCGCAATGGCTCAGTGGTAGAGCACTGAGCTGCCAAGCCGGAAATCCTGGTTCAAATCCCGCTGCAAGGCAGTACTTTTATTTAATCTGTTTGCAGCCGGAGATGGATCATATAGGATCTAGGCGGGTTCACCCAGCCTCTATAAAATATTATAAAAATAGGGTACCCAAAATAAGGGGGGAAATCTGGCGGTTGAGCGTGACCTAGGACATATCACCTCCTTGCAGAATCTTTGTCCATGAAACAGTACAGTCTCTACCTTGTATTGAACCCCAGACCCTCCAAGGGTTGTAGTGGTACAGTTTTTTTTTTTTATCAGGCGTAATAAAAAACTAATTTTTAATATTTGAATTTAATTTTTTTTTTTTTTACTTGCAATAAAGAGAAAAATACAAAATTTAACCATGGAACAAAAATGGAAGTTTGAATGATTTATAAAATTATACAGTTCGAAAAACGTGGTTTGCCCCGCCGTAGGTCGGATGTAGGTTATTTCCCAAGTGGAATAAAATAACAGTTTATAGTTTATTTGTAAAGTCATTAATAATTTAAAATATTATTGTTAGTATTGGTAGATAATATATTCAAGCTGTTAACTGGAGCAGGCAGGCTCTATCACGTACTGAACGCTAGACTTCGTACTAGGCTTCGTGGCCTGTAGTGCTAAAGGTTTGATTCCTTAATATGGTCAAAACAAGAGATTTATAAGAAATGTAGATGTTGCTTTTTAAAGTTTTCCACTAAACTATATTGTAAATATAGTTTTATATGGACATAGGTAATAGCAGAGCGTAATGAAAGTTCAAATCACTCTCCATTACGCTCTCCTGTAAACCTCAGTTTTTGACATGTCTCTTTGTACGTAGGGGCCGTCGATATGAAATAGTCAATAGTTTAAGGCAACCATCAAATTGAATATTTCTTCTATTTCTTATTAGATTACATAGGTCTGCAAACAAAATTTAAAAATAGTTTTGATTTAGTTAACTGATCTTTATGTAGTTGTTTGCGCTGATTTCAAATGTGAGATTGTTTTTTTCTATCAAGTAAGGCTTGCCTACAAAATAAAGTTGAATTTTGGAAAAAGTACAAAAAACGGTAAATTTTGTTTTTATTATTTTAACATGAAGTAAAAGCAGAAAAAAACAACGATACCTAGCTAAAAGTGATGCACATGTGTTGTAAAATTATTACAAGTCTTTCCACAGCCCCAAGATTTTCTGGAAAGTACTCCAGATATGAGTGAAGGAATTGAACTTTGACACTCATGTTGCAGCCCAACATTTTGTAGTTTTGTAACAATTCAGCAACCGTTTAATAGTTTGGGTCTTTTTTGTTTCCAAGAAAGCCTTTTTGTTTACAACAAGTTCAAATGAATTCCAGGCATTTTTCTTCCATTTCCATTTTAGTTACAAAGCTTTCATCTTTTAAACATTTTCTGATGTCAGGCCCAACAAAGACTACCTCTTCCAGCTTATCATCGGATATACCAGGAAACTGTTCACAAAGATACTTGAAACACCCTTCTTCTTTGGGTAGTGCTCTCACAAACTGTTTCATTAGCCACAATTTGGTATGAAGTGGTGGAAGTAAGATTTTTTTAGGATTCACTAAACTTTATCTTTCAACATTTTTTAACTCCAGGAATAAGAGCCTTTCTGATTGGACACGTCTGCTTGACACAGTGTTTCCTGTCACGGCTATCCTATTCACAGAGGAAATATGGAAACTTTGTGTAACCACTTTGTTGACCTAGTATCATGGAAATAACTTTCAAATCCACAAAAATGGTCCATTTATGGTCAGAATAGCCGAGCTTATTAAGGACAAACTCAAGATTTTCGTAGCATTCTTTCAAATGGACTGAGTGTCCAACAGGCACAGAAGCATATCGGTTACCATTGTGAAGAAGTGCAGCTTTCGAACTACTTTTTGATGAATTGGGAGGGAGCAGACCCCTGAAAATAAGAAATTTTCAGATGAAATTTGTGACTTCACTATTTTTTTCCGTAATCAGCTCAAAAAATACTGTTATACCCACTAGTTAAATACGCTACAATTTTTTCAGCCTTAGGTCCAGTATGTGATAGAGACTTTTCTGTTTCTAGGACAACGGTTGTGGAGGGAGGTTATTTGTCAATAATCACACTCATCCACAAGTTTTTTTCGTATTAAGGCTACAAAGTATACAGAGGCTGGGTGAGCCCCAGGAGAGTCTCCAACAGATTAAATGTATTATCTGCCACAGAATAATTACAATAAAGTGCATAATTATATGGATGTGAAGTAAAGAAGAATTAAAATTATTTATTGCTTATTATTTAGTACTTGAAATGGTTATTTAGTTAAGTAATAAAGATGGATGACTTAAATATGTTGATGTAGAGAGACTTAGTTAATTGCCCAATTAAGTGGCGTATAAAAGCATATAAACATATATCCGTACCTCGCTCCAAACATTTCAACCATGTTTATTTACCACTAGTTCTCTTAATGGCCAAGCTAAAAGATCCCCACATCCAACTTGTGTAATTGAATGTCTGTTTACTCTAAGCTTTCTAAGCATTCTTCTTCATAACTCTTTTAAGTTAAGCCTACTTAAAAAAAAATTGTCGCCCGAACACGGTTTACTATTATATAGGAAGCTTATTATTGAAGGAAGATAGAGAAGATAAAAGCCTTAGGTCGGTTGTAGGGAGGTGTGTTTGTTTACGTAGTCCATTTGTTTGGGGGGTTTATTGTCGAGAAGCTGGGGACCATGTGGGGCAATTGGAGAGCAAAAACAGGTGACCTGGTCATGTGTGGTCCTCACGATCTGGATTTAACGATTGGAACATGTGGAGTATGGTTGTAAAGTGTACTAGTCTTCCGGAAGCCCTCCGGAGCCGCCGTACTCCCCAATCGGGAATTTTTTTTTTCCAACGAACCAGAGAATAAAGACAGCTACGTGCTGCATACGGTACTTTCCTGTTAGAAGAGCACAACTACTGATAACGGGAGAAGATATAGTAATCTTGTTACCTTTCGGCTTTCGTTAGTGTTTGCATACGTTTTCTGTTTGCTGTATTCTTTTGTTTTTCATTCATAAAATTTATAATATTATTACTTAATTATGTAATATAACCTTTGAATGTGTGAGAGGAGATTTTTTAGTATTTGTATTTTCTGTTAACCATCATTGCTATTTTATTTATCATATCGCCGCTCCGGAAGTATAATGAAACAACTGCAAAAATTGAAATTTTACAGTACAAGCAAAAGAAAAATAATCCCAATTTGTCTTAATAGAATGGCCAATACATACGGTTTAATTCTTCTATTAGAGTAGTTTATAAACATCGTGGGTTATTATTGCAACTTCTAAGCTATTTCAATTTATAACATAACAAATACCAGTATCACAGTAATCAGTACCACGTAAATACGTCATTATTCTTCTGAAAATGCATCACAAATTTTACACTTTTGTCGTTATAGGAGTATGGAAAACAAGTAAAAATATGAAGAAAAGTTTATTTGAACAAAAATTATCGAAATATTATGAAAAGTTTAAATCGATTTTACAAAAAAATTATAGAAAAATTATCAAAAATTCTTTACAAAAATTATAGAAAAATCTGTACCAAAATCATTTAAGACTGTCATAAAAGGGTTTGTAGAAAGAGGGAATAATATTATTGTTCATCAGAATAATTAAGTCTTTTAACTTGTTTTCTGGAACTGAAATCCTCCTGATTTAAGCAGGTATTAAAGAAAGGCTTTCTTGAGCACATGATTTCCCTTTTTTTAAATTTGACCTCTTTCCAATCTACTTCCTTAAAACTATTTTTATACTGAAAAATATCACTCCCCTTTTCAAACCTGATTTGTTTTATTTCAGAAACCTTAAAAAAGTTTCCCTCTGTGTCCCTGTGTGTCAGAAAGTGCCATAAAATCAAAAAATTATTATAAACCCATTTCTCTAACTTTTAAGGGCTCGCCCTTTTTTTTTTTGGCATTTCTGATTACCGAAACATATTGATCAGTAACATAAATAGATCCTGATCTTTTGGTACTTTTTAAATATCTATCAATGACACTATGCACTGCATCACTCTCGTTCTGATTGTGAGGTATTTATGAGTTATAGAATGGACATCTAGATGTCCGACAGCAAACAAGTACATTGCCACCATGAACCTGCAAATTTAATAAGTAAATTAGTAGCCAGCCTTCCTTACTCAAAAACCTAACAAAAAACGGCAGTTGAGTCGATATCGTTCCGGAAAACGGAGGTCACACTTAACTGAACAAATGAGTCGTTATTCTGCCGGAGGGAAAGGTAAATAGGCATGCAGCTTATAACGACCGATCTTGCCTCCAGTGTCCAAATTTCATAAGTACAATTATGTCGATTTGCAAACATGTAGTTAATGCATTTATGAGCCCGCCAAGACAAAAAAGTCAATTTCACAAAATTTTACAGTTGCATCATTGTACTTCCGGACCAGCGATATCATCAATAAAAAAATAGGACATGTTGATTCAGATGTAAGAATTGAGAAAAGAAAAAACGCATGATTTGCCTCAGATTGATCATTGTAAAAGGTACTTAATAAAAATATTCTGTAGTTTAGTTTATTACTTTCTGAAATGGCTTAGGGCTCTATTAACCTTCAAAAGTTGTATGACATTTTTGATAGAAATTATTTATTTTTTTGAAAAGGTAATGATGAGTGTGTGAAAGTTTATAAAATGACATTCGAAATGAGGTCCATTCAAGACTAAAAGTACTATCCCCTTCTCCATTTTTTCTTATTAAGTATCGACGCTCATTTTTGGAAAAGTAGGTGAATAATGAAGGGGGTGATGAATGAATGAAGGTCTTGGGTTCAAATCCGGCTGTCACGGATTTTATTTAATCTGCTATTAGCCGAGGAAGGCTGGGGCTCACCCAGGATCTATAAAGTGGGTACCCAAAGTTAGACTCTAACAAATTTGTTTTATGTAAGGGAGCTAAAATATCACATCATACATCTTGTTTAACTTAAATGAGAGTGAGTATCTCAGTGTACCTCATATATAACTGTTGCCCAAGAAACAGTACAGTCTCTCCCACGTTCTGTATCCAAGACTCTTTTTGAGTTACAGTGGTCTGTTTAAAAAAAAAAAAATAATAAAATAAAATATAGTAATTGGTCCTTTAATCCACGAATTGTTTCCATCTATAAAACTACTTACGGTCTTATTCCGCATTGCTTGGAGTATACGGCTGGTGAAACCTCCATACCTTCTGTCGGAGAAAGATTAAAAAGGCCAGCCGCTTTAGCTGAAATAGCTAGCTAGGCGCCTTAAAAATAAACAAATACCGACTAAGGAAGTGTTGGCGGCTTAGATGAACACTATCGGAGCATGGGTGGTCTCCATATGGTACAATTTCATAAGCCTCCGTCATAAAGGGTCAAAATCAGGCCTGGAAGAAATCTGTAGTATGTACCGTCTTATCTGTTTTACCATAGGAAGACCTTAAACAATGGACTAAATGTCACTAACGGGAACGGGAATATTATTTAATGTAGTTATATTAATCGAAGAAGTTTGAGATACTTGTGGCATAGACTCAGATTTTATACCAATTTCAACAGCTGTTCAATTTATTTAAATATTTTCTGAATTAATATTACTATTTAAATTACCATGTGTTTTTGGTGGGTTAGGTTTTGGAATTACTGTTTTTACTTTGGAATCTTCGGAATTCATCTTTTTTTATCGATTTGACCCTCACTTACGAAATATTGGAATTACTTCTTACCTTACTTTTCAAAAGTTTAGAAATAACCACTTCTCCATATTCCTTAGTTGTTACGGCTATTTTACTGTCTTTCATCACAAAAGTTTCCTTTTGTAACAAATACTATACTTAAAACCACTTTAAGAAACAATATTTCACTGTAATATACATAAAAAATACATGAAGGCAAATAATTCAAAAACAAAATAATTTAAGCAACTTCACTGAGCCAGGCTTAACAGCTGTTCTTACGAGTCTAACAAATAAAGTATTTATTTGCAATAAATATTTCGTTGGAAGGTTGTAATTGTTTTTGAGTAAAAATTAATTGCAAAGACTATTGCTTCAACTTGACTAGTAGTTGTAACTATAATTCAAAAAATACAGCAATAATTAATTTTGTTTACTAAGTACTAGGGTCACCTGTGGTGTAATGATTTACATAACAGCCTTCTATGTCCCAGATCGTTGGTACACAGCCCGCCAAGAGGCCTTAGCATTTTTTAAAGGGGTTGTAAAATGCTTAGTTATGCCGTTCTTCGGAGGGGACGTAAAATTGCGGTCGAGAGCCTGTACGCTGTACTCGTTAATCATAACTGGATAGGCAAATTTTAGGACTCCCACTATGACATTGTTCGATTATCAATAGGAGCATACACTGGCTTTAAATAGAAAATCAAGTATCCAAATTTAATTCGTTTAAAACTTCCTTAACTTGTGACTAGATAATTATGGTATAATCATTGCTTTTAGTTAAAAAATTTAAACCAAAATATTTTAGTTAAAAAACTTGGTTAAACTGTCATTTGGCACTTTTGAATTATTTATTATTGGTCTAAGGTTTTTTTTCTGATTTATAAAGTTTTATTAGGATGAGTCTTCTAGGTACTATGTTGTACTTACAATATTATTTGGTTTTGGTGAATTTATCTGTGCATCCAGTTCTATATATTTTTTCTGTATATTTATTTTTTTTTTAATTTTATATAGTAAAGTTAAATGAATAAACAAACATTATCATTGGCAATAGTGCACGTATCAGATTTGAATAACAATGCAAGTTTTGATCTGGAATTAATACAATATATATTTTATTATTACACCCTCATGCTTCAATTCCATTCATTTTATTTTATGCACATCCTCCATATTTTGGTAAATTTAAATTTCGGCATTTAATTTTTTTTTTTATATCGATAATTTAGTATTTATTATATTTTATTATTTTTACTTCCATATATTGGTTTGCCAAAGGAGCTTTTTAAATAGATAACAGCCCCGTCTTTGCACGGGTTGTAGAGAATATTTTGCCTGCATATATTGTCGGTCGTAAGATCGCATCAATTTGATGCATCGAATATGTAAATTAGATTTAAATGTAACATAACGTCTATACTACATGAAGTATTTTAATGTATTTCATTATGTAGATTTTATAAACATAAAAACAAAATAGATTATTTCTTTATATATGAATTTATTTCCACACGCGTTAATTAATGGCTTGGTATAAATGTGAGAAATTATTTTATTTTTATTATCATTTTCGCAAGTCTTTATTTATTATCCGCATGTATATATTTTTATTTTATTTATTTATCTATTTATTTATGTTTTATTATAATATCTTTTTTTGTTCTTATCGAATGACTTTATAGCTATTTAGCGCTATTACTCCTAAGGTACTCATTTAAAATGTATGGTGTAAAATATTTTTTATATAATAACGTGCATGAAATGCTTAAGGCAACTAAAGATTATAATTTGATAAGAATTAATACTGTATTTGTCAAAATAGCTTTCCAAATAGCGCATTGTACGTAACAATTTTTTAAAAAGATATAATGGGTATAGAAACCTGTCCTTAAAAGATAGGTATATGCTATCATGGACTTTTTTGTAGATCTATAAAAGAGGAATATTCCACCACGCATTGCTCTGTTATTTCTCAAAGGGATTAGGCATCGTCTTCGATGAAACCTCACAGGCGGCTTAACTTTTTCCAATACTTCCAAAAATTATCGGTTCCAACAAATTTACACAAAACCTTCAAAAATTATATACCTAAACCTTCCTCATGAATCACTGTATCTACTGCTGAAAACTGCATCAAAATCCGTGTAGTAGTTTTTGAGTTGGAGTTGGAGGACATTGATTTATAATATGTATAATTGTTGATTATAAGTATGAGCATTCATGTATCGATTCGTTTCTTTTGTGCACAATCTCAAAATTTGATATATATATACATAAATTTCGCTCTTTTATTATTTTTAATTTGATACTATTATTTTTTTGCTTCAATATTCGATATTTTGGTTTATGTAAGCAGCTTATTATAAAAATATTAGTGATCACAAGTATGAGAACTCACATATCGATTCATTTAATTGGGTAGTCTGGAAAGTAATGCAATGATTACTTTTGTTTATTTTTATTTTTTATGATAGAATAATAAATATTCTGCTGTTGCTGGTAGCTGCTGCGAACCAGATGACAATTTGATGTCCTCAGAAGTTATTTCCAATTGATTTACCTGGAGTATGATCTTTGTGAATCACCTCTAATCATCTATAAACATATATATATATATATATATATATATATATATATATATATATATATATATATATATATACTAGCTTATGCCCGCGGCTTCGCACGCGTGGAATTTGGTCTGCCCCATAAAGTACCGTGAAAGATCTTTTGAAATAAATAATTTAATTATTTTTTTAAAATATAGGTTACTCGTACATCCAAAATTTCAGATGCCTAACTTCAAAACTGACGGATTCTATACAACTTTTGAACCCCTATTATATTAAAGAAGAAACCCTTGGGGTGGAATTATCTAAATTTCTTTCTTAAACTATACAAAGAACCTATCTGCAAATTTCAAGATGCTAAGTTCCTGATTTGCCTTTAATTATGTACTATAAGAGGGGGTACATGCCCCCGTGCTCCCACATAAATCTGCCCTTGCTATAGCCTATGATGTATAACCTATTTTACTCAATAATTTTCTTCCATATCCGTCCATTAGTTTTTGCGTTAAAGAGAGACAAACATACAAACTTTCACATTTATAATATTAGTAAGATTAGTAGGATATCAAAACAAATAGTTTCATTCATGTTCATTCTGTAATTTTAACAAATATGATCATGTGATCTGCCCTTAATTATGTACTATAATGGATTCTTCACAATAACCAAAAAACTGTCGGGAGGGAGGGAGGGGGGGGGACGTGCCCCCGTGCGCCCCCCTCCCTAAATCCGAGCATGCTATAGCCTATGTGTTATTCTGATGTATAACCTATATTACTGTCAAGATTCATCCAAATCCGTCCAGTAGTTTTTGCGTGAAAGAGAGACAAACATTCACATTTATAATATTAGTAAGATTAGTAGGACATCAAAACAAATAGTTTCACTTATCTTCTTTCTGTTACTTTAACATCTATTATCATGTGATTTGCCTTTATTTATGTCCTATAATGGATTCTCCACAGTACCTAAAAAACAGTCGGGGGGGGGGGGGGGGGGCACGTGCCCCCGTGCGCCCCCCTAAATCTTCGCTTGCTATAGCCTATGTGTTATTCTGATGTATAACCTATATTACTGTCAAGATTCATCCAAATCCCTCCAGTAGTTTTTGCGTGAAACAGAGACAAACATTCACATTTATAACATTAGTAAGATTAGTAGGACATCAAAACAAATAGTTTCACTCATCTTCTTTCTGTTACTTTAACATCTATTATCATGTGATTTGCCTTTATTTATGTCCTATAATGGATTCTCCAAAGTACCTAAAAAACAGTCGGGGGGGGGGGGGGGGCACGTGCCCCCGTGCGCCCCCCCCCCTAAATCCGAGCATGCTATAGCCTATGTGTTATTCTGATGTATAACTTATATTACTGTCAAGTTTCATCCAAATCTGTCCAGTAGTTTTTGCATGAAAGAGAGACAAACATTCACATTTATAATATTAGTAAGATATATATATATATATATATATATATATATATATATATATATATATATATATATACATATATACAGAATCTCGAGCTTTATGGTTTTCCACATTATTACCAAGTGGGTAATCATCTATCACCCATCATCATCCACCAATAACCATGCTTAACTTTGAATATTTAGGTTGGGTATAAAATATATCTTACATTATTCTAGATATTTTATTTCTTTTTTGTATATTCAAAATATATTCAATAGAATAAAAACCATCCAAACTTCTGTAAACAGAAAAAAATTGATAAACATATAGAAAATTTAGGAAAAAGCAAAAATTTGCCTAACGGACATATACAAGTCTATGTAGAACAATTTGTTTTTGTTTTTGTTTTCATTTAAAAACATGTTTTAGTTATATTCTATCATAATCATTTTAAAATAGTTTCAAATTTTATTCAGAATAATAGAAAGTTCTTCAAAATAAATCTCAGACATCACGATAGCTAGGAATGCTTCTTATGGTTTTCTAGATTACAAAGTCTATAATGACTATAATATAATATAGCCTCTAATGACTTCAGTCTAAATACATGATAGAATGTACAGCTTACAGAAAGACACTAAGTGTAGCTCATAAGATATTATCTGTTACAATCAGAAATTAAAAAAAATAATACTGAGTTGGAGCAAAAACAAAAAAGAAAAAAAGTACCACTTTAACTCTCAATATTTAAAAATTCAGAAGTGCTTCTGCCGGAAAGTTACTCTGTACGTTCAATCACTAAGTTTTCTGTACAAAAGTTACTTATATTTTTTCAAGTCTTTTGCCTTTAATGTTTCATCAAATTGAAACCATTCACTATGTGCTTCTATACTACTATAGTTTTCATCTGAAACAAAATAAGAAAAAAAATATTTTTAAGACAGGAACTAGTGAGTTAAATGGATATTTATAAATGTGTAACAATTTCACTGTTTTAATTATCCATTTCTATATTTTGTTAATAAAACATGCACTATACTGTTCTGATTAATTTTAATAAATTTTAGGGGAGAAGTTATAAGAAGATTGTAACATCCCTATTACGTTTTCTGTGTAATAATAAAAAATATATGAATACAACATTATTTTCATAAATCTAGTGTTATTCATGTATAAATTATTAAAATATATTTAAAATTATTAATCATTTTTCATTGTTATTAGTATTTGTACCGCCACAACTACAAGCACGCCACGAGTACAAGTTTTCTTTAATAGTTGTAATAAAAACTGACCACTTTAAGCAATGAAAGAATTCGAAAATTAACTACAAGAGAACAATAAGAAATATTTTCACTCATTGAAAATCAATTTCTGAAAATAAGAATTGAAATATAGATATACATTCTTCCATAAGAAAGGTGATGGTATTGCAAAAAATATTCTCTAACTAATAAACCTGTTGAAAATAATAAAGAGTACCAACAACTAATTATTTAAACAAATTTAAGTAATTATTGTAGCTGATAATTTTTATTTTTAGATTATTAAATAAAAAAAGGCAATCATGTATAGAAATCCATGGAGCTGAATGGATTTAAAATGAAACCTAAATAAATATTTTATTTTAAGTAGCTTTGTTGTGATAAGAAGTTGTTGTTTGTTCATTTAACGTCACTTTATGCTGCTATGGTTAATCGGACGATGCTACAGTGGGAGCTCTAAATTTTGCCTATCCAGGTTTAATTATAATAGGGATTTTTAACGAGTACCTGATATCGTACAGGCTCGGGACTCCCGTTTAACGTCCCTTCTGAAGGACGGCATAACTAAGGATTTTTTACTCCCTTAAAAAAATCCTAGGGCCACCTGTCGGGCTACGATCTTGAGCTTAGTAGTTTGTTAACACACAGTTAACAACTAGACCACAGGTGACCGTGTGATAAAAAGTTAAACACATCAGATTTTTTTTAATCATTGAGCTCAAACAATTATAATTTTTTTTTACCTCTTTTACAATTTTTTTTATTGATTTCTTCTAGAATGTTAATAAACAAAAAAAAAAAATTACAAAATCACCAGAAATTGTTTGTTTTTTAAATTATTGTTATTTCGTTTTTTTCTAGCACTCTTTAGCTACTCCCTTCTACTGCAACATACTAGCTGTGAAAAATACTGTTTTAGCTCTGAAAAATTGAACTTTGAAGCTCAATATATCTCAGTGGATGGATCAGATTACTTTATAATACAAAAATTTAAAAATACTACTGTCTTATTAACATGAGATTAAATCAATTTTTACAAAATTATTAAATATGAAATTAAATTTAATCTTAATAAACAAACTCCAGTCCAGTTACCTCTTAGGCTTTGAATCCTCAAATAACTTAATTGAAAAAAAATAAACCAAAACCATCAATATTGATTCTTTTTTTGTCATTCTTAATATTTTTTCCATATTAACAAATGGATATTTTGAGAACTTGAGTATTAGCTACTCTTCAGGAAACCTTCCTCCTTATCATATCATCATATCTTATTTCCTGTAACCTCTTCATATCCCTTGGCTCATTTGAGAATTTCTGTGTACTTAGTAAATTGTTTTTCGTTTTTTTTAGTGTTTTTGCCTTGTTAATTTTGTTTGTATGTTATTAAATTGTTCATTTAATCTGTTCATTTTAAATAGTCAATAACAAATCAAGAATAATAAATAACAAATTAACAACAAAAAATCACTAAATTAACTAAATGAATAGAGAAATTTAAATAGACAATAAACAAAATAACCAAAAATCCCTAACTAACCCTTCCTCACTATTTTAAATTATTCGCTATTTTGTCCTAAAAAATAAAATCTTGTGAAACAAAAGTTTTTTGTTACTATATTTCCATCTTCATATCATAACCATTCTATTTCCATTAATGTGAGTAACAACGTAGCTGTTATCAACATTCAAGTTATAAACAATGTAAGATAACAGACCCTGCAGCCCAGCTAATGCACAAGTACCTTTTTTAGTACTGATTAAAGGATATTTTTTGTGTCTTTGTAAATAGCAGAGTTATGGGAATATAAAATACATAATTGATTACTTTTCTAACAGAAAAAGTGGAAAGTAAAGTTGAGTTTTGAGGATCATCCTGGGTGTATCCGCAAGTAAGGCACCAAATCTTTGGAAATTCTGTTCAGTAGTCTAAGATAAATATTGTCTATTGAGTTAATATTTTTCAAAAAAATATATTTTATATGTAATTTAAAAGATGTTAATGATACCATTCAATTTTTGAAGAGATGGTCCACATCCTCCATATTCAGATGGAAAATTTTTCTTTGGAATATACTCCAAAAGAGCATTGATGTTGTTTGGAGAATAGAAAGTCATCTAAACAAATATAACAGACTACATTTTATTCTTATTTATATCTCTTTGGACCTAATTATAGCATCCAAGTTTATTGTTTTACCTTTTTTAAATACTCCTTGTAAACAAAAGGTTTAATAACTGCCATTATATAAGTTGTGATGGAGCTGGCATTGATGAAATGTATTGATTTAAACCGCATCGGAACGGCTTCCTTAGAAAAATTATAATGATAAATACATAAATGAAGTATGATGATTTTATAAGTAGGAAAAATATGTTTGTTTTTTAAGTTGAATCATCAATTTAAACTGAACTATGTCTTCATTGAATGAACATATCATTTATATTAATATTGCAAAAATAAAAAGACAACAATAAATAGTTGATTAAAAAATTGCTGAGAGATTATTCCATCAGCATTGTCATAAGTTTTAATATTAATCTATAAAAATAATAAACATAAATAAAATCTTCATAAACACAACAAAAATTGTCTCATTACTTTTCAAAACATAACTTTATTGTTTTAAACTCTTCATATCATTATATTTGTATGTACTCAAATTTTAAATTAATTCATTTGCATGTTTTTCTAAGAAATTATTATTTTTATGAAATTGACTGTTATGGTCGTCCAGACGTACATCAAAGGGGAGCGATAAAATTTTAATAATGAATGTAAAATTATATTTATATTATGAAATATGTTACATCTTATATTTTTGCTAAATTTTCTCACTGCCTCGATGAACTATTGGAATGAATTCTTCTCACATATTTGTTTGATTATTTATTTAACGCCGCTTCATGCTGCTATTGATTATTGGACAATGCTACAGTAGGAGTCCTAAATCTTGCCTATCCAGTTATAATTGGAATAGGGATCTTTAACGAGTACCTGACATCGTACAGGCTCGGGGCGGCCATTTTACATCTCCACCAAAGAAAGGCATAAACAACGATTTTACAATATCCCTTTAAAGGGTTTAAGAGGATTTAAATATCCTAGAGCCAACTGTTGGGCTGCAAGCCAGCAACCTTGAGCCTATAAGTTCTCATACTCCATGCATGCTTCATTTGGTATGAGCTGGCTACTATGAATTTTCATTGTTAGCTTCTCTTCTGTTTTTGAGGCCATTCAGAGTCCCTGTTTAGAACCAGGTATTGCAATGAATACAGATATTGTTTGGTACAGAGATTATGTCATGTACTCTTTAAAGATCTCTATACTAAATATATCTTATTTACGAATTTATGATCATTAGCCATAGCAGCAAAAAGTGACATTAAAGGAAGAATACAAACATTTAAACATAAAATAATTACATGAATAACAAATTAAAATATATAAGATGAATTTCCATTAATATGTCACCACTTTGTGGATCAGTTTATGCAATTTTATGAGCCTAAAACAAATCAATGGCTAATTCTTTATGATTTTTTCTATTATTACATTTTTCATTCAATGGTTTATTATTTTATTGATAGGTTAATTAATATGTATTTACCTGCATGTATTCAAAATAATTCCTTAATGTAGATATAGCTGTTTTAAATAAATGTCTAATTGTATAGTTCTCTATATCATACACAAAAATAATTCCAGGACATCCTTTTCTCTCTAACAGCAATCTATCAACTGTTAAGAACATCACTTTTAAACCTTCTTCTGAAGAAAAATCAAAACTATTGGAAGTCATCAAACGGCCCCAAATCACTGAATAACCTTCGGCTGTAGTTTCTGGCAGAATTCCTAAATCACTAAAAAATATCAAGAATGATATAAAAATTTATATGAAATAATGAAATTTATTCAACAAATAAACAGAGATTAAAAAGAAGGCATCTATTCCAGAGGCTGTTGCTTTGATTTGAGTCACAAGTTTTAACTTTTCATTTGTTTCCTTTTAATATTCGCCAAAAATACAAATAATCTTCAGCTTTAGTATGGAATAAAAAGAGTATGTAACAAGGAGAAATATGCACGTTTGGTAATCATTTCATCAAGAAATGAACGATTCAACAAATATATCTTAACGTTAGTTGAAATTCTTATTTCTTGATGGAATGATAACCAAAATATACTCTTTTAAGAAGAAACCTAAGAAAGAGAAAGACAGAAAAATTAAAATTTATTGTGACTCAACTCGAAGCGAACATAACCTGCGGAACTGATACGAAAAAAAAAATAACCAGATTAAAAGGTACAGGAATCCAAAAAAGTTAATGGAAGCCGAACCCGTGGGCACTAGACCTAGAAGGAGACCAAGGCAGACTTAACTGCAATTACATTTCCTAGTTGGGACAAGCAAGAGGGAAGAACATGCAGGATCTGAGGATTATGGCGAGAGATAGAGACAGATGGAGATCCTCGGTTGTGCGGTACCTTGACGCTAAAAGGCACAAGAGAAAGATAAAGAAGAAGAAGGAGGTTAAAAGGTTTGAAAAACTTTGTAGATAAAAATCTTAGGATAAATAATACTTAAAATCCAACATATGTACAAGGTACAAACATTGAAAATTAAAACATAAATTACCTTGATGCAACTAATTGTTCCTAAAAGATTGTTTATTCTTTTAGAGCTTCTTTAGTCATCATATATTTATTCATACGTTCTTTGTGATTTTATTTTTATTAAATTTTTTCTTATGAGTAATGTTTTATTTCACATTTTTTTTCTCACCATGGCATTTATATTTGGAAGGGAATTGAAAGTACACATCTGTGGTACTTTATACATGAATGCATATTTTATATTTTTGTTAATATATTAAATGTGAATAATTACAAAAATGAAATTTATTTCATGATATAGATGTAGTATTGTAGTATATATATATATATATATATATATATATATATATATATATATATATATATATATATATATGTATGTATGTATATAAAAAAACTACATCTATATCATGAAATAAATTTCATATACATACATATGTGAATACATACATACATATATATATATATATATATATATATATATATATATATATATATATATATATATATATATATTACTTTCCTGAACAAACTTGTTCGTATCAATAATTTAGATGATGTACATTCATGTTTATAGGAGATTACATTAAGCCACAGATATAAAATATCTGTGTATACGATATGTATGAGTTCATATGATTTTTCATTGCAAATCTGTTAGAAGGGATTATGAGCTGTGTAAAAGGGGAAGTTTTTGTAAAATTTTAACTTGATCTTCTTTTTGTAGAGTCCATCCAGTCTGGATGTTGGTAATCATTCTATAGATAATAATTATTTTGTTTGGTGTGTACCATATTCCTAAAATATACAGTCCACACTGGATGCATCCATGACAACCACTGAAAACACCTGGCCAGAAGTTTCCAGCTGTTGTTAGGTTTTCTTCAGTCCCTTATAACCTTATTACTTCATGTTTATGTTCAAATATTTTTTTTTTTAAATGTATTTATTGATATTTACAACTGTATTACAATAATACAACAAGTAAATAGGATAAGTGATACATAATGACGTGACAATGACAAGTAGAGAAACTACCCACTGGTAGTACGCAAATCAAAGTTCAACTAAGAAGGTCACGTGGCCATCTTCTTTTTAGACGCCTAGGAGGATTTGAAGAGGAAGCTAGGTTTGAAACTAGAGGGTTTGAGTGGTAATGAAGTTTGTTATGAAAAGATAGATACCGGGTTCGGGCCAAATCAGCAACAAAAGAGACATTAAGGTAGTTATGGATGACTTTATTCTTAACAAAATATGGAGCATTGAGGATTTTACGAAGGATTTTGGATTGTAAGGATTGGATACGAGAGGAATTCGATGGCTTAGTGGAGCCCCAAAGCTCCACTCCGTAAGTCCAAATAGGTCGTATGATGGTCATGTAGATGATTCTTTTTAATTGGGAGCTTAGAGCGTTTGTCTATTAAGTGTTGAAGTAACCTGAAGTGTCAAGCGGTTTCTTGTCTTTTCAGTCTTTTATGAGGATTCCAGGTTAATCGTTTGTCAAGGTGCAACCCTAAATATCGGATCTGTTCTACAGGCACCAGTGGGATATTATTAAAGGATACTGAAGGGCAGGAAGTCATTGGTTTACGACGTAAGGTAAAAGTGATTTGATGCGATTTTTGAGGATTTATTTTAATCCTCCAGTTTTGACACCATTCTTCAAGATCAGTGATATGGGATTGGAGGCTTTGGGATGCAATAACTGGATTGGTGTTGACTGATTATACACATATATCATCAGCATACGTGGTAAGGATAGTATTAGGATGAGTTGGGATGTCAGTTGTATAAACTGTATAAAAGATTGGACCAAGGATACTACCTTGAGGAATGTTCAAATGTTTAAAATTATTAGAGAAGAGTTGGTCGACTGTGTCTTCTAATTTAAGGAAGAAATAGTTGGGGGTGCAGTCAATGAAAACACCAAAATAAGCATAACTTATTTATTATGTGCCGACGTTTCGGCCTACAATGTAGGCCATCTTCAGGGCTAAGAGAGAGAAACAAACAGAAATATATAAAAACGTAGCAGTATCAAGAATATATAAAGTGGTACAGGAGTGGAAATAAAAATAGTGACTAGATATGATGAAATAGTGAATAGATATATGATAAGAAAGAATATAAGACTGGTTACAGAATATAATAAACTTAAAATAGTGATAGATAAAAATAAAATTGTAGATGATTTACAGAAATTCTAATAGTGACAGATAAAATAATACAAGAATAAGAATAGAAAATAGAAAAAATACATGTCAAGAAAGGATAAAATGTAAACAATAATATAAAGGGAAAGAAAAATGAGGAGGTAAACGGAAAGATACAAAAAAAGAAGATTAAAATATAGAAAAAGGGGGGTTGAGTATGAAGGATTTAGAAAAAAACTAGTTAATCGTTAATTAATTAATCGTTAGCCTACTGGATATTCTTCAATCTTTTACCACTTTCGCTTATCTGGCCTTCAAGTTATAACTTGAAACATGAGAATAAATCTTTATTAAAAATTTCTTTGTTTCTATTCACTCATAAAATAATAATATATACATTATTGCAAATCAGTCAATTTTACATTTTACAAGTCATTTGAGTTCTTTTTTTTATAGCTAAAGAAAAATTCATATTAAAAGAAATTAAGATCCTTAAGGGGAAGAGAGATGCGAGAAAAGAAATAGGTCCGGGTAGAGGTCACTGAATGAAATTCTCAAGTAATTTCAGAAGATATTTATTGTTAGACCTACGTTGTAGGTCTTCTTCAGGGCTATAAGCAAAATACAGACAATTTAAGAAAGCGGTATGAATATATTAAAACATTTTAAATATAGATAAACTAAAAGAAGGTGAATACAGGCAAAAAATTGATAATTATGTGTAATAATGATGATAAAAATTGATAAAGGTGTACAGTAAAGTAATTATGAAGGTTAAAATGTAGAAAATAATAATAAAACATGAAGAAAATAATAATAAAACAGAAAGTGTTGACAGTTAAAAAATTAAGGTATTACAGATAAATAAAAACTGAATATACAATAGGAATGTGAAATGATATGGGTAAATTAGAAAGTGATAAGAATTACGCACTAAAATTATAGGTAATAAAAAAGAAGAAATAAAAATTGTAAAATTATAAAAATCTAGAAACGAATTATATAAAATAGAATAAAATTGAAAATAAAAATTATTTTAGAAAATACAGTATTAATATTAATAGGTAGAAAATACTTTATACTAGTGTAAAGAATATTAATTGCATAAGAGAATGTAAGAAGACAGTTTATAAAAGTGTAAAATATCAATTGTATAAAAGTAGGTATGTTTTAAGTAAAGTACGTGATAATACAATCAGGCTATATTGGACTAATTAACAGGCTAATAACAGGCTATATTGGAATTATGATATATATTGATGAATATTTAGGGTGGTATATAGATAACTAAAACAAATAAACGCCTTACAGTAATAGTGTGCTTGGAAGTAGTGATAATAACGGTAAATTGAGTATAGTACTGTTTTAGGTTATGAGGGAAAGAAATTAAAATGAAATGGAGGAGGGAGGGTGAGTAAATAGTGCAAAACATAAGTTACCTGTGGGGGTGGGACGGGGGGTGGGTCCTCTCTGGCTATGAAACACTGACTGATATAATTGAGAAGGAAGGATGGTCCCCCACCCTTACTAAGTGTAAAAAAAATTTCTCAGAATATAAAAGCCGTTACAATGGCTATAAGTAACGTATAAAGGGGAAGAAGCAAATAGTGTAGAAGCCTCATATAAAGACTTGAAAATCCATACACACACACACTCACATACACATACTCGTATGTATATATATATATATATATATATATACACACACACACACACATACACACACACACACAGACATATACGCACAAAAGACAACAGATGTAGATACACGCACAAAACATACATACTTGTACACATACATATAATATAGGCACGCTGAGAGGGGGGAATTCGTTAGAAAATTCGTTTCTAGATTTTTATAATTTTACAATTTTTATTTCTTCTTTTTTATTACCTATAATTTTAGTGCGTAATTCTTATCACTTTCTAATTTACCCATATCATTTCACATTCCTATTGTATATTCAGTTTTTATTTATCTGTAATACCTTAATTTTTTAACTGTCAACACTTTCTGTTTTATTATTATTTTCTTCATGTTTTATTATTATTTTCTACATTTTAACCTTCATAATTACTTTACTGTACACCTTTATCAATTTTTATCATCATTATTACACATAATTATCAATTTTTTGCCTGTATTCACCTTCTTTTAGTTTATCTATATTTAAAATGTTTTAATATATTCATACCGCTTTCTTAAATTGTCTGTATTTTGCTTATAGCCCTGAAGAAGACCTACAACGTAGGTCTAACAATAAATATCTTCTGAAATTACTTGAGAATTTCATTCAGTGACCTCTACCCGGACCAATTTCTTCAACATAAATTATCATAGGTCAACAATCATTATCAATATGAATTCAGCAAGACGGGGCAAAAAACAAGATACAGACAATCTTCAACCACTTCTTCGTCGCAGTGCCAGACTCCAACTACGCAGACCTGGAGTACTACCCCAGCCGTCTTCTTCTACCAGTCCACCACTAGCTCACCTCTCTCAGACTTCCTCTATTTCTTCTATGGATCCCCTCTCATTCCACCAATTTACCACATCTTCAAACACCACAGATGAACAAACTCTTTCTGACCATAATGTTAATTTTTTCTCTTCTCTCAAATCTAAATTTCCCCATTGTAATAAGAATCTTAATCTATTTTGTTACTTACATAAACGCCTTACTATTAAAATAGAACAACGAACCTTCCTCCTAAAATGCCGAACTAATTCCCTTTTTCCGAAATCAATTGAGAATTCCCTCAAAAACATCCACATATGCCAACCCTTTCAATATAGATTTTACCGGTCCTCTTTTCTATTCAAGAAAACTTTACTTAATCTTAAAATTAAAGAAATTTTTCAACAGATAGATTCCATCCATACTCAAATTTCTTCTCTCAAGACAACCCTTTCTACCCTTATCGGTGATAGTTACATCAACACCCTCATTTCTTTCATTAACAATTTCTGTACATCTATAAAAAAACACAAAAAACAGTCCCTCATATCTAAATTTAAAGACCTCTATATAACATCAACAGCCAAAAAAATTTACCCCACAGGTAACGAAAAATGGGTCCACAATATATCATCTACCGCCATCCCTCCACAAGTATCAAAGATCCTAAGCTTAGGCCCAAATTTTTCCACTCCTTCTTCCAACTCCACCAAACTCATCCCCAACCTCATCACAGACCTAGAACACATATACAGATATGACAGTTTTACAGTCCCGGACAATGAGAAAGAAGTATCCCGTGTCCGCATCACCAATTTAATCACCAGTCACTTACAACGCTCCCAAAAACAGCCCCCTCCTCTTTCCCCCTCATTTTTTAAAGACATTGCCACCACTCGCACATTCCTCAGATCAAACCCACAACTTACAGTTACCAAAGCAGACAAAGCCAACGTGACTGTAATAATGGACACTGATGACTATACTGAAAAAATTAGTTCCCTCCTATCTGACACGACAACATATACACCCATCCCCCGTGATCCCACCCTCTCTCTCATGACTAAATTCAACCATCACCTAAAGGACCTTCATAGAACCCGACAAATCAACAAACATACATATTATAATCTTATCTCCTATAACTCCATATCTCCTCGTTTATATGGATTACCCAAAATCCACAAACCAGGATATCCACTCCGCCCCATTATTTCTAACATAAACTCTCCATCTAGCAAACTTAGCAAATTTCTTCTTCCTTCTCTTCAAACCCTCAGCCATAACAACACCTATGACATTACTAATTCCTTTCATCTAAAGCAAGAATTACTTTCCGTTCACATTCCTGACCAATTCATTTTAGTTTCCCTTGATGCCACTAGTCTATTCACCAATATCCCCATTGACAAAGCCCTTAGCATTATAGAAAAAAACTGGAATATCATCCAACCACACACAACTCTTTGCCTCACTTCCTACCTTGAATCCCTTACACTGTGTTGTAAATCCGGATATCTTAGTTTCCATGGTAAATTTTACAATCAAATCTCAGGTCTGGCCATGGGTAATTGCCTTGCTCCAGACATTTCTAACATCGTTCTTAATGACCTTCTTGACTCCATCATCCCTCTATTCCCCCATGACATCTTCCTCATCAAGAAATATGTCGATGACCTCCTTTTAGTTCTCAATCCTGAAAAAATCCCTGAAATACTAGTAGCCTTTAACTCCTACCATCCCCGTCTCAAATTTACCATAGAAACTGAAACCAATCACACCCTCCCCTTTCTTGACCTCCTCATTATAAGAAATAATGATAGCTCCTTGTCCTTTGATTGGTACACCAAACCCACATATTCCGGCAGACTCCTCAATTTTTTCTCACAGCACCCTTACCACCAGAAGATCAATACAGCAAAAAACCTTATTCACCGGTGTTTATCCCTATCAGACACCCAATTTCGACCAACCAACATCCTACGAATCCAAAACATACTACTCTCTAATAACTTCCCAGCCCACATTACCAATAAACTACTAGACCCCCGTAAACACCCTAGTAATGTAATTTACCCCTCCCCGTACCCAACAGTATCGAACCCCAGTTCCTTCATATACCGATCTTTTCCTTATATTCCTGGTCTGTCTGACAATATCCAAAAAATCTTAAATCTTACCTTTCCCAACCTTCGCCTTGGTTTTAAGCCATATCACAAATTATCCCAACTATTCACATATTTAAAAGACCCGATCCCCATTAAAAATCTCTCCAACATTGTTTACCGCATCTCCTGCTCTGCCCCAAACTATACCTCCTCCTACATTGGGGAAACAAAAAACCACTTTTACAGACGACTATCACAACATAAGACCTCTATATCTACCCGGAACATATCTGCTTCCAAATTATCAGAACATGCCTTAACCCTTAACCACACCTTTAACTTTGACCAATCCTCTGTTCTCGCCACGGTTCCTAATTATACCAAAAGACTAATTACAGAATCATTATACATTAACCTAGAAAAAAATCCGTTAAACATAAAGACTGACAAAAATAACCTATCAATAGTTTACAGACACATACTAGACCTAATACAAAATAACTAACCACCCCCGCTTCCTAATGACTTTCTCCTCTCCCCCCCCCCCCTCTCAGCGTGCCAATATTATATGTATGTGTACAAGTATGTATGTTTTGTGCGTGTATCTACATCTGTTGTCTTATATGTCTGTGTTTGTGTTTTTTTTTTTTTTTTTTTTTTTTTTTTTACGTTGGAAGGTGGAAATCTTCAAAAGACGCGGATAGACCCGTACCTATCCGTGTGTGGGATTTTTACCCACTAAAACCACCTCCCTACACCTGTTTCTCACCCTCCACGGGACCGCCGTTAGGCATTACATCATGGGGGGGGGAGTGGCTGAGTGCCGCCTCATTGATTTGAGCTACCTCCTGGTTCGCCTTTCTCTCTCTTCCTTTCTTAGCTTTTGTAGCACCTGCGCTGCTAACCTTTGGCCTGCCATCCAATAGTCCTGGTTGATCAGCATAAGGTTGACAATATTATCTGCAGTGGGATCTGAGCCGCAGACGCGTCGGAACTCCATCCTTTCTTCTTGAAAGCGGGGACAGAAGAAGAATACGTGCTCGGCGCTCTCCTCCGCTCCTGGGCAGGATGTACATACACCTGTATCATCTAGCTTAAACCTATGCTGGTAGGCTCGAAAACAACCATGCCCTGTGAGGAACTGAGTGATGTAATAGTCGACCTCCCCGTGGTTCCTATTCACCCAAGCCTCAATGTGGGGCACCAACCTGTGCGTCCACCTTCCACTGGATGCCATATCCCAACGACGTTGCCACTCTCTAACTGTCCGCTTTCTTAATTCGTCTCTGGATATGGGTTCAGCACTGTAATAAGAGCGCCTCCTCTCTTCAGCGATCAGCTCAATCGGTGGCATCCTGGCCACCACGCAGGCCGCTTCATACGATACTGTACGAAACGCGCTGATCACTCTTAGAGCACACCGTCGATATACCGACACCATCGGTCTTCTATAAGCAGCAGTGTCCAGCGCATCCTTCCATATCGCAGCTGCGTAGAGCAGAATGGATGGGACCACACTGGATATCAGCAGCCTGCGGATATTCCTGGGTCCGCCTACGTTGGGCATTAAACGTGACAGTGCGGTGGTCACTCGAGCTGCTTTATCACTAACCCCCTGAATATGGTCCTTGAACCGGAGCCGATCATCGATTCTCACCCCGAGATAAGTCAGGGAAGGCTTGGACTGAATCTCTTGCCTACCCGCTCTCAAGGTGATACTTTCTCTTCTTTTCCTGCTACTGACAAGAAGGACCTCCGTCTTATCATCTGCTAGCTGCAACCCAACAGACGACAGCCAATCTCGAGTCAATGCAACACATTGGTTGGCCTTTAGCACGATCTCTTCTTTGTACTTTGCCTCGACCACCACAGCGATATCATCAGCAAAGCCCACAATTTCAGCACGCTCTGGTAGTTGAAGCCTAAGGACTCCGTCGTACATAACATTCCACAGGAGTGGTCCAAGCACTGATCCCTGGGGTACACCACCAGTCACCTTATACCTTCTCGAACCGTCCTGTGTCGGACATATCAAGGTCCTGTCCCTGAAGTAGTCACAGATTATGTTCCTGAGGTATTCAGGGGCATTCATTGACATTAGAGCATCCAGAATACAGCTCCATCTCGCTGTGTTAAAGGCGTTCCTTACATCCATCGTGACTATTGCACAATAGCACTTAGCGCCTCTCCTCCATCTCTTCCCTGCTACAGCCTTCTTGGCCCTTTCCACCACCAACGCAATAGCGTCTACCGTAGATCTTGTTTTCCGGAAGCCAAATTGGTTCTTGGAGAGGCCTGCCCCTCCTTCAGTGAATTCTTGCAGCCTATTTGCTATTATCTTTTCCAAAGCCTTCCCAGTCGTATCCAGCAGGCAAATCGGTCGATATGCCGAAGCTTCTGATGCTTTTTCCTTGCTCTTAGGGATCAGAACCAGGCGTTGCCTTTTCCATGGTGAGGGAAAGGACCCCTCGCGTAAGCAGGAATTGAAGACATCCAGAAAGAGGTCTGGTCGGGCTTCCATTGCTGCCTTCAGTGCCAAGTTCGGAATGCCATCTAGGCCAGGGGATTTTCCCATCTGAAGGCAACGGCAGATGTCACTAAGCTCTTCAGCCGATACCGCAGGGACATCAAGTGGGGTAAGGGACGCTGTCCGCCCTAATTCCTCTTGTTCAGGAAACAAAGTGGCAACGATCCTCTCCACGGTGACTGGGCACATGGGCGGGTTCATAGTACTGCTCTTCAGTTTCTTCATAACCGTGCGGTATGGTCTTCCCCACGGGTCCTCATCCACTTCAGCACAGAGCTCTTTCCAGCATTGCCGCTTACTTATCTTGATAGCTCGCCGGAGTTCTCGCCTCTGAGCTTTATACTCCTCCTGGAATTGGTGAAACAGCGGGCTGCCTCTCGCTCGTTGGTATTTCCTCCTTGCTGCCTGGCATCTTTTACGGTGGTCGGCTATAAGGTCGTTCCACCAGTAAGCTGGAAATCTACCACTACCTATATGGGAACGAACCATAGCCGCGTCGCACGCGTTATTGACCAGGCCCATCACCTGGCGAGCCTTGTCCTCCGCTCTACCTGATAGATTACATTCGGCCTCCATCATGATTCGGAACGATTCTCTGTCAAACGTCCTGGTTTTCCAGCGAACCGCACCCCTCTCATGCCTAGTGACCCTTGGTGCGTGATTTCGTAGTGTGGTCAGGATAGCTAGGTGATCACTGTGTGTGTACAGGTCGCAGACCTGCCATCTAGTATTTGCGTGGAGGCTGTCACTAACGAATGTAAGGTCGATCACCGAGCTCCTACATCCCCTCACGAACGTTGGCTTCGACCCAGTATTTGCCAAAACCAGGTTCTCAATCTGGGCAAAGGCTTCTAGTATGATTTCTCCACGTCGGTTAGTTGCCTGACTACCCCACTCTGTCGCCCAGGCATTGAAATCTCCGGCAAGGACTACAGGTCTTCTCCCTCTGGCATCTTGTACTATGCGATCTATGAGACCTTCGAATTCCTCAGTTGTGGTGTTTGGTGGGAAATAGCAGCTATAAAGGTAAAGGCCCTGTATCTTAGCCCGGACAAAACCACATGTAGGGTCTTGAGCCGTTTCAGTTATGGCCTGTCGATTACATGCCCATATCGCAGCTCTTCCTGTGGCGTCAGATATCCAGGAGACGCTATCCAGATTTTTATATTGTTCACTAAGGATGGCAACGTCAATCCTTAAGTCTTTCACAGTCTGCCAGAGAAGGTCTTGAGCAACTTCGCAGTGATTGAGGTTGAGTTGTAAGATCCTCATTTTGCATGATTCCCCTGCCTCCTTTGCGCTTGCAATGCCTGATGTAATGCCGGACATTTATTTCCGCCACAAGAGTGCCCGTTGTCACCTTTACCAGTGCAAAGTGCACAGCTAGGACTTTGTGTACAGTCGGCGGCTAAGTGCCCTTCTTTGCAGCATTTACGACAGCATTTTGTTCTGTCAGGTCCCTGACATGTTCTGGCCAAGTGTCCGAATTCCCAACACCGAAAAACAGCGTTGGAGTAGCACTTTCTCCCGTACCCGGCTGATAACTAAGCCTACTCTGATCCTGCCTTTCGAGACAGCCTTCCGGGCCAGTAGAACTGGCAGAGCAACCACTGCAGTCTGTGTTCCAGCATACGCTACTCTCATCGATTGCACGGCGGTAGGTTGGATCACCTCTCCATCTAAAAGGGCTGTGAGAGCCTCGGCAATCTCTTCTTTTGACGTAAGTGCGTCCAAGTCCTTGATTTCAATCAGTGACTCTTGCGTCCACGCTCTAATTTGAGCCTCTGATCCCAGTGCACCCTCTAGAGTGCGCTTCATGGTCTGCAGGGCCCCACCAGACTTCCGATCCAGCTGGATTATTAGATTCCCAGCCTCATTTTTACGGACCTTTGAGATATTTGCACCCAAGTTTTTCAAGGCGGGGTCTTCTCGGACCTTCCGGAGAGTATCCGCATAGGTGCTGGACTCCGAGATCTTAATGATCAAAGCATCCGGTCTTGGTGGTTTAGGGCGTTTTTCCTTGCCAATGTCCTTTTTCCTCCTGGAAACTGTTTCCCACTGCTCATCTTTTAGGAATTTACGGTTTTCCAAAAGTTGCCGGGGCTGATCCGGCATCCTTCCTTTTGTGGTGGGCTCCAGTCGTGATTTTGAAGACACTGGTTGCCTAGATGCTCCTTTCTTTGAAGCCTTCGCCTTCTTTTTAGTCCTGGCCTCCTTCGTTCTTTCTTCCTGACATCCAGCTGGTAAAGATGGAGGCACATTAGCCTTCTCCCTTGATAGGAGTTTGCCTGGCAATGGCATCGCTGTCTGAGTACCTACGTCGACTTTCACACTCTCCGCTGTGTGTTCCCGAAGTTTGCTTTTCATCGCTTCGAGGTAGTTCTGTATCTTACAGACGTATTCCCTTATTTCCCCGTGGACATTATGCCTTTGCTGGATATACTTCTGTAGGCCAACTACCACTCCAGTTAACTTCGTCAAATCTTCTTGACAATCTTCAAGACTTGTAGTATTGAATGCCACAGCAGCCAAGTTGACCACCACTGGTGCACTGCGGTCTTGTGATAACGACGTCCGGGAGCCCGCTTGCTCACTCTCGTCGGACGCCGGTACTGGGGATCCGACCCCCTGCACCGTAAGGTATGTCAGATCCTCTTGACTACCCATGGTTGGTTTATTATTCGGGGTTCCTTCCCCTAGTCTGTTTGGTCCGCGGAAGGTATTTTATTTCCCTCCTGCCCACTATATCTAGCGAGCATTCCCCTATCCGCCACCTGGGGACGCGCCACATATGGGTTACAGACTCCCACAGTGGGTGTGTGTGTGTGTGTATGTATGTGTGTGTGTGTGTGTGTGTGTGTATATATATATATATATATATATATATATATATATATATATATATACATACGAGTATGTGTATGTGAGTGTGTGTGTATGGATTTTCAAGTCTTTATATGAGGCTTCTACACTATTTGCTTCTTTCCCTTTATACGTTACTTATAGCCATTGTAACGGCTTTTATATTCTGAGAAATTTTTTTTACACTTAGTAAAGGTGGGGGACCATCCTTCCTTCTCAATTATATCAGTCAGTGTTTCATAGCCAGAGAGGACCCACCCCCCCCCCCCGTCCCACCCCCACAGGTAACTTATGTTTTGCACTATTTACTCACCCTCCCTCCTCCATTTCATTTTAATTTCTTTCCCTCATAACCTAAAACAGTACTATACTCAATTTACCGTTATCATCACTACTTCCAAGCACACTATTACTGTAAGGCGTTTATTTGTTTTAGTTATCTATATACCACCCTAAATATTCATCAATATATATCATAATTCCAATATAGCCTGTTATTAGCCTGTTAATTAGTCCAATATAGCCTGATTGTATTATCACGTACTTTACTTAAAACATACCTACTTTTATACAATTGATATTTTACACTTTTATAAACTGTCTTCTTACATTCTCTTATGCAATTAATATTCTTTACACTAGTATAAAGTATTTTCTACCTATTAATATTAATACTGTATTTTCTAAAATAATTTTTATTTTCAATTTTATTCTATTTTATATAATTCGTTTCTAGATTTTTATAATTTTACAATTTTTATTTCTTCTTTTTTATTACCTATAATTTTAGTGCGTAATTCTTATCACTTTCTAATTTACCCATATCATTTCACATTCCTATTGTATATTCAGTTTTTATTTATCTGTAATACCTTAATTTTTTAACTGTCAACACTTTCTGTTTTATTATTATTTTCTTCATGTTTTATTATTATTTTCTACATTTTAACCTTCATAATTACTTTACTGTACACCTTTATCAATTTTTATCATCATTATTACACATAATTATCAATTTTTTGCCTGTATTCACCTTCTTTTAGTTTATCTATATTTAAAATGTTTTAATATATTCATACCGCTTTCTTAAATTGTCTGTATTTTGCTTATAGCCCTGAAGAAGACCTACAACGTAGGTCTAACAATAAATATCTTCTGAAATTACTTGAGAATTTCATTCAGTGACCTCTACCCGGACCAATTTCTTCAACATAAATTATCATAGGTCAACAATCATTATCAATGAGAAAAGAAATAGTTTGGACCGAGGAAAGAACAATCAGAAAGAATTAGGAAAAGGTGGGGAGAAAGAAGAAAGAGAGAAGGGGTATGAAAAGAAGTGAAAATAATAATATTTGAGTGGTCAGTAAGAGCGTTCCGTGAAAAAAAAAAATCATATCGATATGCTTACCAACTTTTTATAATTTGTTGTGTCTTTTCTCCCTTTAAGTTTCTGTTCAAAAAAAGTTCTGGAGCTCTTGCTTTCAACTTCATATATGCATCAAGAGATTTCTTTGCTTTTTCCAGGTTGAAATAGCAGCTATGCAAAAACCTGGCTAGATATTCATCTAAGACAAAGACAAAATTTTGACATGAGATACGCTGAAATGATACAACTCCAGAAAACTGCTGCATTATCAAATCAGGGCATCAATCTAGCAGAATTTGTGGTAGCTAACTGATTTGCATTCTAATTTAAAATGCAAAATTATTGATTATTTCTGCTCTGTTTAGATAAGATTTAAAATGATTGTAGTTAGCTTCTACTCATTACGATCACTCAAGAGATAGACAAAACCTTATAGATCATTTTGTTGAGAATTCTAACATGTATAATTTTATTCATTATAAATAAATTATAAAATAGAGCCAAAAACTCAAAAAGAAACACTAATATTTATTATAATGCAATTGGAAAAAACCCAATGCAAAGCCTTATGTTTCAAAATTCTCCAGTAAAACACACACTTACCGGTCGACGTTTCGCCAAGTCAGGCATTATCAAGACACAAAAAAAAAAGGTTATATAAATCACATCTCGAAGAAGGTGCACTATATCCCACAATCAACAGCCCAAACAGGTTCCAAACCTGAGACAGCACCCCACCACCAAGATGTTCAACATACAACTGAAAGGAAGGTAATACCTAAATATTACTATTTGTGTCTTGATAATGCCTCAATTGGGGAAACGTCTACCGGTAAGTGTGAGTTTTACTGAAGATTTTTGAAACATGAGGCTTTGCATTGGGTTTTTCCAATTGCATTATAATATAAATAAGTTATCTTCTATTCTAGTGTATTTTCTGTTGATCACAAATAATTTATTTCATTTTTTTCTTTTCATTGGCCACAGATAATAAGTATCAAACCAAATAATTTGTACATGTACCGCTACAACCTGTGAATGGGTCTGAGGTTCAGTACATGGTAGAGACTTTACTGTTTCATGGATAACGATTCTGCAAGGAGGTGACTTGTCCTAGGTCACGCACAACAGCCAGATTTTTGCCTCTTATTTTGGGTACCCTATTTTATAATATTTTATAGAGGTTGGATGAGCCCCAGGATGGTCCTAGATGATCCATGTCCGGCTGCAAACAGACTAAATAAAAGTCTTGCCGAAGCGGGATTTGAACGAGGATTTCCGGCATGGCAACTCAGTGCTACTACTAACACCTCTCACTAAGAAATTTATATAAATATATAAATTAAATCATTTGACAATTCTGCGACTATTTTGCAAGGCACATATAAACTCCCCAACTCTAACTTATCATACTGAGAGATATGTAGAGATTGCCAAAAATATTCTTTGTAAATTAATGAATACAAGGAATAATATAAACAATGAGTTGTATAATTTCTTATTCAAATTTCATTACTCTCTGCTTGCATTCATTGACAGTTAAGAATAAAATTGGCATCATGCTTCCTCTCAAGAGATGAAGACACTTATTTTAATTTTCCTAAAAAAAATTAACGATAAAACACGTTTCGGTGAAAGAATGTCATAATCCAACTTGTAAGAAAAAAAAAATCAGGAGTTGTGGGAAGAACATCCTAAAGTCAGGGGAGAAGAAGCACAATTACCTAGTAAGATCTTTATCGACTCCAGAGATCTTCCACAGTCAGAATCCACTATAAATTCCCAATGTTTTCCAATTTCACCATGTGGTTCTCCAATGAACAGACAAAGGTCCAGGTCAGAAGAATCTGATAGTCTCTACCAAACTAGAAAGAGAATACAAACATTCCAAAACACTAATCTTCTCATCATTTTGGAAATGAAAGAGGAATAAGTCTTAGCAACACAGAGGATTTTGAGGAAGATATAATCACTATAGCTGGGGTTCCCAAACTGGCGAGAACACAAGTAGGCACAAGACCAGTTAAAAATCTCACTTAGTTTTATTTATTTTTCTCTTACCAGTATTTCTTTATTTTTTTTAATGTATTTATTGAAATAATCAACAGTATCATAACATTACAGCAAGTAACTATAACGTATAATACATAATGGCAGGGATAAAGGCAAGTAGAGAAAAACTCAGTAGCTCCCAAACTTCTTTAGCTTAAATTGAAACTTATAATTTTGTATCTTAAGAAAGTAAAAATAAATGTGGTAATTATTCTGCAGATTGTCGCTTTGAGTTGAGTTACTAGTTTTAATATTTTATTCATTTCAATTTTAATATTTTCCAAAAATATAAGTTATTGTGAGTATTAATATGGAAAAGAGAATATAATTATGGGAAATGTGCATACTTTGGTAATCATTTCAAAAAACATGTATAATTTATAATAATTTATTTTATTTTATTTTATTGTTATATGGTATAATTTTTTAAATATATTATTTGAAAAGAAAAGGTATGACCAGGACCGGGACTCGAACCCGGGTCTCCCGCCTATCCGGGTGGTACTTCACCCACCTCAGCTATCCTGGTTCGCTTCTCGGTCAGTCATATCCCTTCTTTTCACTGATCCTATATCTCTGTTTTCTCGCAATTTGCGATGTATGCTCGGGCCGAATGTTAATTAAACATTACTTTTATTTTTGGATCTTGATGATGGAAAAGAAGGGATATGACTGACCGAGAAGCGAACCAGGATGGCTGAGGTGGCTAAAAGTCACCACCACGGATAGGTGGGAGACCCGGGTTCGAGTCCCAGTCCTGGTCATATATTTTCTTTTCAAATAAAATATTTAAAAATATGTATAATTAATAATTTGAAATGTTAATTGAAACTTTGATTTCTTTATGAAATGATTACCCAAATCTACTCATTACCCATAATTACATTCTCTTTTCCATACAAAAGTCACGATAACTTGTATTTTTAGAAAATATTAAAAATGAAAGGAATCAACACTTAAAACTGGGTGTAACTCAACGCAACAACCTACGGAACAGATACCATTATTTTGTTTTCAATGTAACTCTTTTTTTTTTCATATGCTCATAAAATTTATTTTGTAAGGGGCTGTGGGAGAATTTCATTTCAACTGGAGGCAGCAAGGTGTAAAAATATTTGGGTAATCTGCACTAGAGAAAGAAACCCTCATAATAAAATTTATTAAATATTAAAAGTTTTAAATGTTGTTTATTATTTATTTTATTTTATTTTTAATTGTTATAATTTTTAAATATTTTTATTTTGAAGAGAAAAGGTTTTTCCAGGTCGGGATTCGAACCCGGATCGCCCATGTCTCTAGCGTGGTGCTCTAACTTTCTCTTCCAAATAAAAATATTTATAGATGTTGTTTGACTATTTATTTAACGTCACTTGTATTCTACTATGGCTAATTGGACGATGCTACATTGAGAGCTATAAATTTTGTACCTCCAGGTTTAATTAGGATAGGGATTTTTAACGATTACCTGACATCGCACAGGCTCGGGAAACCTGTTTAACGTCCCTTCCGAAGGACGGCATAACTAAGATATTAAACTCCATTTAAAAAATCCTAGGGCCACCTGCCGGGCTACAAAAAGCCTGGAATCAAATTATTCTCACGTTTTTTAAAAAGTGGTGTAATAACTTAATACATAATGTACGCATAAATTATATAATAATAACTTCATAAATATTTAATAAAATGAAACAATAAAAGTGCGTGGACAACGTTCTAGGAAACAACCTAACATTAATTTGGTCATTTATTACACGATGTCCATTAAACAAAAAAAAATTGTTTCTTCTGACAATGAAATTATATTTTTTTAAAAATCGAGGCTAATGATATGGGAATAATTGGCATAATTTCAATGAATTAACTTTAATTAATTTTAACAACAAAAACATATTAACCAGTAACCACTGTAATTAACTCATTTTCATTGTAAGGGATTATCCCACCAATGTTTTAAAATTTTTATATATTTTAAAATAAAATAAAACAAAATATTTAAAAAAAAACGCCATTCATTACGTTTAACAATTATTTCATCGGGTTTTTATTTGTTTACTTATTTAATGTATCCTTTCGATTCCTTTCGTTTGAAGATATAACCACATCCATCCTCTGTCGAATTTCTTGGTTTCTTATATTATCCAGCCTAGTGACATGGAGACACCTCCTCCAGAAATCCATCTCAACCACCTGCACCTTTGACTACAGACGGGGCTCATAGTCCAGGTTTCCGAGGAATATGTCAGGATGGTTTCCACTATGGCTGTGAAAATACGGCATTTGTTTTCTTTAGATATTTCTGTATTCCAGAGGACCGGATGCAGCATTCTGGTAGCCTTTCGAGCTTGCTACACCTTTCTTCTGACGTCATGCTCGGACGACCCGTTAGCATCCAAACAAGAACCCAGGTACTAGAATACATTTACTTTTTGACAGGCCTCCCTGTCCACCAGAAGCGGACTAGTATCAGTATCTGCGATTGCCATATACTCGGTCTTTTCGAAGTTAATTTTTAAGCCCACCGTTTCGTAGCACATCTTCAGGGCATACACCATCATTTCAAGATAGACCTTCCGCCTCGCAAACACTATGTCCAACTTTTAAAAATATTTATGATTTAACTGACGGAGTACGACAAAAATTAGTATTTCGATCCGTTGCTAGACAACTCCGATAAAATATTCATCATTAAAAACTTATTATCTAATAGAGAGATTACTCACGAGGCACCTATTAATATGCATATAAAAGGATATAATAAAATCATAAAATACATATGAATTAGTGTTCCAGAGGAGATCTAAAACACAAAACATTGGAAAAATAAAGTGAAAAAAACTTGCCAAGCGATTTTATGCTCCCGAAACTTCAGGTTTAGAACCGGACTTAAACCATGAGAAATACGACAGAAAAATGTCGTGTCAGTCAAAATTGCTTGACCAAACGCCAAAAGTCAATTTTTGAAATTTCAGAGTTATACAATTTTGATCCTCAGCGTCTCATTTATTATTATTTTTTTTTTCCTAGTTTAAGATGTTGAATTTGTTTATTCTTGCTGTAGATATAATGAGATGTATATATGTATAATTATTTTAATGATTATGTATTCGTTTAAGGTAATTTTTTTTACTCTTTGTTCTTTTTTTATAATGTAACCCAATAATTACTTTCCGTACAAAGTTTTTTAATGGTACTTAAATTAAATGTAATTTCATTTTAATATTTATGCTTCTAGCAAGAAAAACTATTTTTTTTTTTAAAAACAAAACGTAGTTATTCTTAAGAAACATTGCACCTGAAGGGATTCTTATTAAATCCAGCGTCTATTCCTTCATAAAAATTTACATAGAATATGCATATACTCGTATATACAACTGAGTTATGTAATATTATGGATATAATATAGTTATACACGTTCTAATGCGTGTAGTATGTTATAATTATGAATGCTTTCTTGAAGAGAAAATTAAACATAATTTTATAAATTCAAAAACTTCTAAAAACCAAACATTGTTATTATTTTACTTGCCTGGAACATTGGGAAGATGCTCTTGTTTATTCAACCAACTCCGGAATTCATTCACTTGTTCTTCTGTTACGCCCCACAAGCTCAAATCCATGCTTAGGCTTTAATCTGCAAAAAGAATAAGATAAAAACATATTTATGGCGATGAGATTGAACAGAAAAGGTATTCGATTGATAATTAAACTTAAGAATTTATATTATTAATCTACCTACTGCATTGGCGTAACTAGAGTTGGCTCATGGGGGGTCAACCCCCATCAGTCAACCACTCCAACATATTACTCCCTTCAAAAAAGATGTCTCGTAATATAGATATAATATGTATTATACTATAAATCATGTAGCTTCAAATTAAATAAATAGATTATATTTTTTTATAAATTATTTGTGGAATAAAATCGTAGAGGAAATTAAAATCATGATGAAAATAAAAGAAGAAATAAAACTGTAAATCTCAACATACAAAAAGAAAGATGATAGGCAATACAATAAGGTTTAATCACAAACTACTTAAAAATAATCAACCAAACCGAAATAAAAATTGATGCAAGTAAAGATAATAAATAAAAATTATATACTGAAAAAAAATTCGAATACATTTCAAGGATAACAAATAAGATAAAGAGTGCATGGATCAAGGGATTATCGATCTATTTTCTGCGCGATCCTAAAATAGTTCTAGATTTTTAATTAACTCATTGAAAAGCCCATTGTAACAACTAAAAGAATACCTACCGGTGAAGTGTAAAAACATGTAAATTTGTTTAACACTAGAACTATGAACCGGTCAAAATGACCGGTTGCATCATTATGACATTTCCTCTTTAAGTCTTATTTAATATTTTACGATAGTGTCATGATTTTTATTAAATTTGTTTATACAATAATATTATAAATTATTTCGTTCTTACGCTTCTAATTTTCAGAGATATCTATGTGTTATACCTAAATATACGAACCGGTCATGAAAATATCATGAATACATGTTGTGTATTCCCGGAATTTTTATACATCTATAATTCTACGTTTTCAATTTATTATGCGTAAATTTGTGTATGTATATGTAATATATAAAATTTCAATTTAGTATTCTTGCTTGCCGTGTATAGTTGCAAGTTGCAACACGCACTACTCTTTACGCTGTGTTGATACTCCTCTTTATGTTATGTAATTACAATATTTGAATGAAATATATTTTATTTTATTTAAAATTATATTATCTTATGAATTTATAGTTTTATTTCTTGAATTCTACTGTTTTGTTTAATTAAACAAACCGGTCGTTTTGAAATAGGTATATGGTAAATCTTCGTAGTTCTAGTGTTAAATGGATAATAACAAATAAATAAAAATGATGAGCTGGGCTAGAAAGAATTTTTTGCAGCCAAATAAACCATGAAAAAAATTATTTTTTGCTTTATCACCCTAAATTAGTATTTAATCTATTTAGAGCCACATGTAGTGTAGTGGTTAGCATAGCAACCTACTATGTACATCATCGCGGGTTCGCAGCCCTGAAGGTGGCCTAAGAATATTTTACAGGGAGAAAAAAATCCATAGATATGACGTCCTTCGGAGGAGACGTAAAATTGAGGTCTCGAGTCAGTGCGGTGTCAAGTACTCGTTTAAGATACTTATATTAGAAATAAACATTCTAAACATGCATGCTTTAATAAATTTAATATCATACGTCGAATGAATGTAATCATTAAATAACCTCGATAAGAAGTACATATCATCAAAAGACGATCTTAGCTTGGAGATTAAGATAGCATTTTTTTTTTTTCAAAATCAGAAACGGTTTTTCTCATCTTCTGGGCTTGGCGTATTATTTCAGCAGAGATATAGTTTTGTATTGCAAACAAAGCTGTGTTGTTTTATGAAACCACGAAGCAAGTGAAACTTTTTTTCGGTTCTTTAAATTGCGTTTTAATCTTAACTTAATTATTGAAAAATGAGAATGATAATGGGAAATCAATAGTAGACAAAATAATCAATTATAAAATTTAATTTCAATTTGCGTATCAGAGTACGGAATACATAATTAATACAATCATTTAGATGATAAACGAATATTAAAAAGAAAGAGCAATATTTATTTAAATCTTGGATACAGATATTGTATATCGACTCGTAGTCGTATCACTGCCGCTCGTGCCTTGATTAGAACTGGCGCCCGATTTTAGCCCCTTGCATTTCTGACGATATCTGCGGCATTATTCCGCATTTAGTCGCTTTCGATGCAGAATTTTTTCTGTAACAATATTTTCGGATATAGGTTCGCCACTTTAAATGATAAACTAATTTAAATCCAACACTTGACGCTGGACTCCTACTAGTATTCGGTATGACATCTGTCAGCAGTCTACTATATTTTTCCGGCGGCTCAGAGTGTAGTTGAGCTTGTGAAGATGACTGGAGGCCTAAATAAAATTAAATATATTGAATGAACCGGATAAAAATTAAAATGCTTAATCAAATATTCCTATGAAATAAATAATGCGAGAAGGTAATGTAATACGACATGCGATAGATGAACGAAAAATTTTGGGGCGATAGAAAAAAAGTTTCACTTTAATATTGGAATAATTTTCTTTTTTGAGGTATGTTGTTAGCATTGCTCTCGAAAAACACAATTTTCGATCTAGTTTTTGTGAATTTACCGCCATCTTGAAAATAAGCTAAAAAGTGCATGTTCCAGCTGTTCCTCAGTAAAAGTTTCCAGTGTATTTAATATGAAAATGTATCTTCACTCATAGGTAATATAAATGATTAATCATTGACAATATTTGATAAATACCTTATGTACCTTTATTATATCATTTATTTCTATTCAATTTGTTCATAACAGACTTCCGATTTGTCATAGCAGCATAAAGTGATGTTAAATGAATAAATGGACTCTTAAGCTTAAATCGGTTCTCAGGGTCAGACTCTACGGTGAAAATCATTTAAATCGACCTGATGTATTATGATAATTACGATTGTTTGCAATATTAAAAGAATTACTGTAAAGATATTTTCGTCTGCAGTTATTATTTTTATATAAGCCAGCTCAAATTATTATTATTACTTTAGTAATTAAAATTTAATTGGATTAGTTTTCGAATGAGTACCTAGAATAATCAGAAAAGAGTATAGTTATAGAATCATCAAAATAATAAAAACTGTGACCGGTTATCCTAAAGAACTTACGAATACATAAACAAGCGTGGGCCGCACAGTTCAATAACGCTATATCTTCCCCGATACTACTCCGATAATTTTTTTTTGTTTTTTAATAAGAACTGATAAAAACTTGTACCACAGTCATTTGGAAGGAAGTTGACAAGGAATATATGAACGCTTCATAACTGTATACACTAAATTTTTTTTAGATTTTTAAAAATATTTCAAGGAGTATAAAGTAGTTTTTTTTTTTGTATGCACTATAACACAAAAATAAGTAACAACACAGGCTTAAATGTTGAGATATTTAAGATTTATTTTTTAGCCTTAGGTATAACGATCCTAAAAAAGTTTATATTTTTTCTTTATCATAATAAATGACAGGTAAATGAGTAAATGACACCTATAATCATTGAATACGTGCTAAATGTCGAACGTAATTTTGGTTTTAGAGGATCGTTTAAAGATTATATTATCCTAAATTATACAAACCTTGAAACGTAGAACCAAGCCCAAATATTTTCTTACTGAAAATATTAAATACCAAATGCAAAAATTCTAGATTTATTTTTGCCCAATCCACCTACTATAAAACGAAAAATATATCGCTTATAGTTCAATAATTGCCCATCGATTTTTTTTGTTGTTGTTAATTTCTATAGCGAAACTTTTGTGTGGAAGAAATTGGTCAGGGTAGAGGTCAATGAATTTCTCTTAGAATTGGAGAAATGTTTATTAAGTAGCCAACATTTCGACAGCTGAACAGGTCTTCTTCAGGGCTATCTGCAAAATACAGACAATTAAGAATAAAAATGGTACAAATATATTAAAACTTATTATATATAAATAAACAAAAGTATGGTGAATACAGGTAATTGAAAATAAAAATGATAAATATTGCACAGTAAGTTAAATATAAAGGTTAAAATGTATGAGTGTATAGTTTAAACAATGAAGTGCCAAATAGTTTCATTGTTTATACTATACTCATATTTATATTTATCATTTTTATTTTCAATTACCTGTATTCACCATACTTTTGGTTATTTATATTTAATAAGCATTAATATATTTGTACCATTTTTATTCTTAATTGTCTGTATTTTGCACATAGCCCTGACGAAGACGTGCAAAGTAGGTCAAAATGTTGGCTACTTAATAAACATTTCTCCAATTCTAAGAGAAATTCATTGACCTCTACCCGGACCCATTTCTTCCACATATATTATAAAGATCAACAATTATCATTCAGTATAAAAAATTTATTTTTGCCAGAAGTAACTGGTCAAATGATAATCCTCTGAACTTAAATTACTTTTACTTCTCTATTTAAGTTAAATGAGATGAAAAAATTACAACAGTTTTGAGAGAAAGAAAATTTTATAGAGTATAACTCAAAAAGTATAGATTTACTGTCAATACTTTCAAATAACAGTGATTTAAATATTCCTAATATTTCCTGACCAAGGCAAAAAGAAACATTTAATATGGACTAGTATTTAAATATGTACTCTTGCTCGTTTCAGAACTCCGAATATATCCAGTTTACCCATTTTTTTTTATTATTATTTCGACAATTCAATAAGTTTACACCTCTTTATATATACTATATATCTTGAATAGCATTAGTTGACCCCATATATATATAAGGAAGGAAATGGTCCGGATGGATATCAGAAAAATAATTTCTTAAACAGGGTAAATATCATTTTTATTCTTTATAATTTTTATGTATTATTTTAATTTGTTTGTATACATCTGGTCCTGAAGAAGACCTGCAATGTGGGTCGCAACATTGGCTTTCAAATAAATAGTTCAACCCTATTTAAGAAATTATTTCTCTGCCCTCCATCCAGAGCATTTTCTTCCCCTCAAATATATTTATAATTATTAAAACATCTCTTATATATATATATATATATATATATATATATATATATATATATATATATATATATATATATATATATATATATATATATATATATATATATATATAATGCATATTAAGTTGACATGATACAAACCGATATCTTGGTGAATCAACGATTCTTGTTGAGCCAAATCAAGTGACAAGAACAAAAAGATGCAGGAAGAACACTGAATCAGGACCAATGCCACAATTGACCAAGTTCTGGTAGAGTATGGAGTCTCCCCTCTTTCTCCCCACTCCTTTTTATATTTGCATAATTAAAATTAATTAATTTTAAAAAAATCTATTATTGAAAATGAAAAGATTTTTCAATTAATGGTTTTGTTTTTTTCCTGAGAAATAATTTATTATAATAATCATAATTATAATAAAAGTGTTTATATTAGTAATCAATAGGATACAGATAAACCCAGTCACCCTAGCAGTGGGAACAACCCTTATTGTTCTAATTGTATAATTGTTTAAATCACCAGCACCTCCATTTTTATATAATTACATATTTTTCTTTCTTTATCAAAACACATTATTTTTCAATTTTATTCCATTATATTATTCTTCAAATTAGTAAAGTTTTTACTACACAATTTTAATTTTCTTTCTTGTTTTCTATAATTTTTATAGTCCACATTTTTACTTTTTTTATTTATGACATGTTTGTAGGTTATTTCCTGTCCAATGATTTGGTCTAAATACTCATAACCTTATCTGATTACAACATTCATTTTCTAGAAAGAGGCTTTGAAAACACTAACTGCAGTCTTATGAATTTATTATAAGCCAGAAACTTTTTCTTTTTTTTATAATAAAGTGATATATGTATATACAGGAAAAGGTAAATAAAACCAAAAATTCTTTTATGAAGTATTAAATTCTTTATTTTTTTTTATTTTAAACCATTAAAGACAATTTGTTTGAACTTCTTATGTATAAAGTTGAATATTTTAAGTACATAACAAACCAAATCTGTATATAATCTGCCAAGAAAAAAAAATCAACATTTAAAAGTAAAATAACTTGGCTCTCATTTATATTTTTATTTTCAGTTCAACATTACTTACTAAAGTTCTTTGTATGACTAAATCTCTTTAAGAAATGACTGATTTAAAAATATTTATGCAACTTTACTTACTTAATTTTGACTTTCATTTTTAAAACCTAACTTTTTAAAGTAATCCATATAATTTTATTTTTCACAGGGGCATTTACACACTTTTTTTTAGGTAGGTGGATTTAGTATGAAATGAAATAATCACTTAATAGTATTTAGGAACTTCAGATCAATTACAAAAGATTTATTTATGTGACTGTTATAAGACCTATATGGACTTACGGAATTGAGCTATGGGGCTCCACCAAACCATCGAATTCCTCACATATCCAATCCTTGTAATCCAAAATCCAAACAAATAAAACCATCCATAATGACCTTAACGTTCCATATGTTACCGATTTAGCCCATTCCATAATAAACTCCAGGCCCATCCGAACCCACTAGTTTCCATCCTTGCATCCAATTCTCTCCCGGACAATCCTCCTAGACGTCTGAAGAGAAGATGGCCTCGGGACCTTCTATTATAGAAATGTAATTAGAGTATTGCCAGTGGGTAGTTTCTCTACATGTCCTGTCATGTATTATTTATTGTTATAGCCATTGTACCAGATGTATATATTACAGTTGTACAATTCAATACAATAATTTGTTTTTTAAATTTGATAATATTATTTTATTTTTATTTTTTTTAGTGTTCTTTTGGTGGTGGTTATTTTTATTTTAAAGAGAAATATTTACATATATTTACGTATCGATTAATTTTATTTTGTACATATCCTCGATATTACTCCCATTTTCGAAATTAAATAGCTGTTCGTTTTATTGTACTTCAGTAGGTACTAAACGTTTTAGTAAAAGGTACTCCGGTATTATTCTAGAAAATAAAGTTCAGCTTTCCCTCTCTACCGCTGCGCAGTGTGGGGATGACCTCTGTAGAGCTTGACCCAGGCGTCCCTTTCCCGAACCAATTCTCTTCTCCTGCTCCAGTCCAGCCCTCGCTTCATGAACTCCTCCCGCACGCCTTCTTCCCAGGTGATCCGTGGTCTTCCTCTTGGTCTTCTTCCGTCTACTCTCGTCTCTACTCTCTGTTATCCTGGCCGTTCTCTCCGTGCTCATCCTCATCAGGAGGTGCTCATACCATCTTAGTCTATTTTCTTCAAGAGTGGTTTCTACCGTAGGTTTGTTTTATAGATTAAAAAAAATAATACATGATTTATAAGAAAAGTATTAATTTCACTGCAATCTGCATTGAAATCACAGTTCAATTTTTAGGATCCGTGGATTCCATTTTTCCAATTAGGATTTAAACACAGTGCTACATTATTTTGCAACGACTTAAAGAAGTCAGGAACACGGGCTTAGTGATTAGCCAATTTTTAAAAATATTTATAATTTAATTGATTGAGCGGTTCAAAGCAACCAAAGCTTAAGTATATACGATAAGATAAATTTAATTCATTCATGATAAGATAAATTGTATTATTTTATGACAGCGCTATCTTGAAACTTATAATATATTTATAAAAAAAAGAAATAATAACAATGAAAAAATTAATTAGAAAAACTGTTTATATCAATATACAAATAATAAATATTTAGTATTGACTTTTATTTTATTTTTTCACTTCAAAAAAATGCTTAAAACAAAATCATAACTTAAGTTTTATTAAAAAATATTAACTTTTGAATAATTTAAGCATCAATGCACAAATTCAAATGTTTCAGAAAAGAAATCCTTGTAGCTAGTTTAACCTCCAGATGACAATCTGACGTCCTGAGAAGTTATTTCCGATAGACATACCTGGAGTATGGTCTTTGTGAATCGTCTCTAATCATCTGTAAACATTTATACACATACATATACATCTGTATACATATATGCAGATTCTCGAGCTTTATGGCTTTCCCTAGTTGATAATCATCTATCACCCATCATCATCCACTGCTAACCATGCTTAACTTTGAATATTTAGCTTGAGTATATAAATATGTGTTACATTATTCCAGATATTTATTTTTTAAATATACAAAATATATTCATTAGAATAAAAAACATCCAAACCTCTGTAAACAGAAAAAAATGATGAGCATGTAGAAAATTTAATAAAAAACAAAAAATTTCCTAACTGATATATACATGTCTATGTAGAACATTTAGGTTTTTTTTTCATTTAAAAACATGATTTTTTAGTTATATCCTACCATAAACATTTTAAAATAGTTTCAAATTTTATTCAGAATAATGGAAAGTTCTTCAGGAAATAAATCTCAAACATCACCACAGCTAGGAATGCTTCTTATGGTTTTCTAGATTATAATCTCTATCATGACTATAATATAATAAAGTCCAAAATGACTTCAATCAAAAACATGATAGAATGTACAGCTTACAGAAAGACACTAAGTGTAGCTCGTAAGATATGTTATTCATTATAATAAGAAATTAAAATCAAAATACCGAGTTCGAGAAAAAAAAAATGAAAAAAGGACCGCTCCAACTTTAAGATATTTAAAAACTCAGAAGTGCTTCTGCCGGAAAGTTGCTCTGTACGTTCAATCGTTAAGTTTTCTCTACACAAGTTACTTATGCTTTTTCAAGTCTTTCACCTTTAATGTTTCATCAAATTGAAACCATTCACTATGTGCTTCTATACTACTGCAGTTTTCATCTGAAACAAAATAAGAAAAAAATATTTTTAAAACAGGAACTAGTGAGTTTAATGAATATTTATAAATGAGTAATACTTTCGCTATTTAAATAATCCATTCCTATATTTTATTAATAAAATGTGTAATACACTGTTCTGAATTATTATTTAAAAAAATTTTAGTTATAAGAAGATTGCAATATTCCTATTTCGGTTTGCACGTAATGAAAAAAAAATTCTAGAATACCACATTCTTTTCATAAATCTAGTGTATTCATATGGTAAAATATGGTTTAAATTATTAATCATTTTCCAAATCAAATTCAAATCATGTTTAAGCGATGAAGGAATTCGATAATTAACTAAAAGAGAACAATAAGAAATATTTTCACTCAATGAAAATCAATTTCTGAAAATAAGAATTGAAATATAGACATACATTCTTCCATAAGAAAGGTGAGAATGTATATCTCAGACAGAAAGAAAATAAGAATTGTAATATATATATATATATAAAATCTGCCATAAGAACGATGAAGTTATTAGAAAAAATATTCTCTAACTAATAAACCGGGTGAAAATAATAAAAAGTGTCAAAAAATCATAAATTAAAAAAAATTATGTAACTTTTGTCGTTGATAGTTTTTATTTTTAGATTATTAAATAAAAAATTAATATATCCATGGATTGAATAGATTTCAAATGCAAACTAAATAAATATTTAATTTTAAGTAGCTTTGCTGTGATATGAAGTTAAACACCTCATCAGATTTTTTTTTTTGATTTATTGAACTCAAACAATTATAATTGTTTTACCTATATTAAAAATTTTTTTTTATTGTTTTTTTTTCTTGAATGTTAAACAACACAAAATTACCAGAAATTGTGTGTTATTTACATTATTGTTGTTTTGTTTTTTTCTGACACTCTTTAGCTACTACCTTCTCTTGCGACATACTAGCTGTGAAAAATACTGTTTTAGCTCTGAAAAATTGAACTTTGAGGATTCAGAAGCTCAATATATTTTTGTGGATGGATCAGATTACTTTATAATACAAACATTTAAAAATATTACTGTCTCATTAACTTGAGATTATATCAATTTTTACAAAATTATTAATTATGAAATTAAATTTAATCTTAATAAACAAATCCCAGTCCAGTTATCTCCTAGGCCTCGAATTCTCAAATAACCTAATTAAAAAATATAAACCAAAACCATCAATATTGATTCCTTTCACAATATTGATTTTGTCATTCTTAATATTTTTTCTATCTTAACAATTGGATATTTTTAGAGTACTTGTGTATTAGCTGGTCTTCATGAAACCTTCCTCCTTATCATGCCATCATATCTTATTTCCTGTAATCTCTTCATATCACTCGTCATAATACCTTGAGTATTTCTGTGTACGTTAGTAAATTGTTTTTCGTTTTTTTAGTGTTTTTGCCTTGTTAATTTTGTTTGTATGTTATTAAATTGTTCATTTAATCTGTTCATTTGAAATAGTCAATAGTAAAAAATCAAGAATAATAAATAACAAATTAACAACAAAAAGTCACTAAATTAACTAAATGAATAAAGAAATTTAAATAGACAATAAACAAAATTAACAATAACCCCTAACTACCTCTTCCTCACTATTTTAAATTATTCGCTATTTTGTCCTATCTATCTATCTATCTACGGTTTGCTACAACCCTGGGTGGGTCCTGGCCTCCTCAATGAGCCGCCGCCATTCGGCCCAATTTTGTGCAGCCGCTTTCTAGCTTCTGATCTGTAGCAGGCTCCGTGCATCCGCAACCACTCCATCAAACCATCGAAGCCTTGGCCAACCAGTCCGTCGTGTACTGTGAAGGGTTGTGTCCACTACTTTCTAGGAATTTCTTCCACTTCCATCCTTGCAACATGACTAGCCCAACTGATCCTCCCCAGTTGTATAAACTTTATAATGTCCACATCTCCGTAAAGGTCATAAAGCTGTTCTTCCTAATCCTCCACGCATCTCCATCTCTCACTGGGCCAACTATATGCCGTAAAAATTTTATTTCCAAAATTAAAAAACTATTTTCATTATTTCTTGAGATAGTCCAGGTTTGGGAACCATAGGTAAGAACAGGGAGAATAAGAGTCTTAGATATGACCAGTTTAGTGCCTCTGGTAAGGGATCTGCTGCGAAGAGTTTTCAGTAAGGCAAAATATGCTCTATTTGCCGCCACTAGCCTTTTTCTTATCTCAGCAGAGACATCGTTTATTGGTGTCAAAGATCCCAAATACGCAAACTCATTCACCCTTTGGAATGTGTAAGGCCTACAATCAGTGTCTCATTGCCACCAGTCTCTGTGTGCATGTATTTTGTTTCCCCCTCGTTTATGGTAAACCCCATGGCTGAAGCAGCGTCCATGAGTTCCCAAAGGCTTCTACCGATTCCGATCGGGTTGTGGCAACGATATCTAGGTCGTCAGCGTAACCCAATATCTGTACAGTATGGGTAAATATTGTGTGGCCTGTCTGGATTCCTGAATCCCGTACATCTTTCTTCAGTGAAAGATTAAAAAGGAGACTGGCCTGTCCATCCTCCTGTCTCAAGCCTTTACTCAGAGCAGTCAGACTGGATCCATACCTGACACCTTACATCTTTCATTGTCAACTTCACGAGGCGTATCAGTTTGCTTGGAATGCCCATTTCTCTCTCATCACCTCGTACAGCTTAGGTCATTTGATGCTATCATATGTACTTTTAAACAGGTGTGACAAACAGGTGTTTAATATTCTATAATATATGTTGTAGGGATTTAATATTCATGACCCCATTCCAAAATTGTCCTGAGGGTGAACACTTGATCAACAGTGGATCTGCCTTTCCGGAAGCCAGCCTGATATTTCCCGATTTCCCATTCCGAAAATGGAGCAAGTCTGCTGAAAAAGACATTCGAGAGGATCTTGTAGGCACAAGACAACAGGGATATTCCACGATAATTCGTGCAGTCAAGTTGGTCTCCTTTCTTATGGAGAGGACATATTATAGCATTAGCCCAAAGTCATGGTAGTCTTTCCTGGTCCCAAATTGTCAGGACCATATCAGATAGTGCTCTATGCAACTCATCTCCCCAATATTTGAAGAGCTCGGCTGGCAATCCATCCGGCCCCAGCGCCATATTGTTTTTCATGCGAAGAACTGCATCCATCACTTCCTCAAAATCCGGGGGCTCATTTGCACCAAAATTGTTAGGTTTATCCTCTCCAGCAATGTCGCCTGCCTCTATATCTTCAATAACCGCTTCCTCATTTAGTAAGAATTGGAAGTGCCTAGCCCACCGATCCAGTATATCATGCTTATTGGTAAGCAATATCCCATCTTCTTTCTTACATGCTTGAGTCCTAGGCTTAAAAACGGCACGTCCACTATTGAACTACTGGAAAAATTTCCTGCTCTCCTTAACACTCCAATAGACCTCCATATCCTCCAGCTCTCATCTCTCCCATGCTCGCTTCTTATTCCTGAGGAGTTTCTTCTCCAGCCTTCTTTTATTTCTATATTCCTCCATGGATTTGCTGGTGAAACGCTTCATTCTTCAGTTATAGGAGTAAATACGTAATTGGCTACTTTTCTAACAGAAAAAGTGGAAAGTAATGTTGAGGTTTGAGGATCATCTTGGGGGAATCCGCGAGTAAAACAGCAAATCTTTAGAATCTCTGTTCACTAGTCTAAGAGAAAAATTGTCTATTAAGTTAATTATCTTATCTGTAATTTAAAAGATGATAATGATACCATTCAATTTTTGAAGAGATGGTCCACATCCTCCATAATCAGATGGAACATTTTTCTTAGGAACATACTCAAAAAGATTATTGATGTTGTTTGAAGAATGGAAATTCATCTAAACAAATATAACAGATTAATTTTATTCTTATTTATATCTCTTTGGCCCTAACTATAGCATCAAAGTTTATTGTTTTACCTTTTTTAAATGCTCTTTGTAAACAAAAGGTTTTATAACTGTCATTATATAAGCTGTGATGGAGCCGGCATTGATGAAATGTATTGATTTAAACCGCATCGGAACGGCTTCCTTAGAAAAATTATAATGATAATCATAAATACATAAATGAAGTATGATGATTTTGTAAGATGATTTCAAGTTGATTCATCAATTTAAACTGAATTATGTCTTCATTCAATGGACACATCATTTATATTAATATTGCAAAAATAAAAAGACAATACATAGTTGATTAAAAATTTTGTGAGAGATTATTCCATCAGCATTATTAAAAGTTTTAATACTAATCTATAAAAATAATAAACATTAATAAAATCTTCATAAATACAAAAAAAAGTGTCTCATTACTCTTCAAAAACATAACTTTATTGTTTTAAACTCTTCAAATCATTATATTTTTTTTGTATACAAATTTTAAATTAATTCTTTAAAATTTTATTTGAAAAGAAAAGATATGACCAGGACCGGGACTCGAACCCGGGTCTCCCAACTATAGGATCAGTGGAAAGAAGGGATATGACTGACCGAGAAGCGAACCAGGATGGCTGAGATGGTTAAGGCACCACCACAGATAGGTGGGAGACCCGGGTTCGAGTCCCGGTCCTATTCATATCTTATCTTTTCAAATAAAACACTTAAAAAATTATATCATATATCAATAAAATAAATTTTAAATTAATTCATTTGCATGTTTTCCTAAGAAATTATTATTTTTATAAAATTGACTGTGATTATCTTCCAGCCATATGTTAAAGGTTAGCTGCTATTCACAATTGGACAATGCTACAGGGGTAGTCCTAAATCTTGCCTGTCCTGTTATAATTAGAATAGGGATCTTTAAGGAGTATCTTATTACACCCAGGCTCGGGACGGCCATTTTACATCTCCACCAAAGAATGGCCTAAACAAGGATCTTTTTATATCCCTTTAAAATATCCTAGAGCCAACTGCCGGGCTGCAAACCAGCAACCTTGAGCATAGAAGTTCTCATACGCCATACATGTTTCATTTGCTATGAGCTGGCTACCATGAATTTTCATTGTTAGCTTCTCTACTGCTTTTGAGGCCATTCAGAGTCCCTGTTTAGAACCAGGCATTGCAATGAATATAGAAATTGTTTGGTATAGAGATTGTATCATGTACTATGATATCTCTATACTAAATATATCTTTTTTAGGACCTATCTTGACCGATTAGCCATAGCAGCAAAAAGTGACATTAAAGGAAGAAGACAAACATTTAAACATAAAATAATTACATATATAACAAATTAAAATATATAAGATGAATTTCCATTAATATGTCACCACTTTGTGGATCAGTTTATTCAATTTTATGAGCCTAAAATAAATCAATGGTAAATTCTTTATAATTTTTTTCTATTATTACATTTTTCATTCAATGGTTTATTATTTTATTGATAGGTTAATTAATATGTATTTACCTGCATGTATTCAAAATAATTCCTTACTGTAGATATAGCTGTTTTAAATAAATGTCTAATTGTATAGTTCTCTATATCATACACAAAAATAATTCCAGGACATCCTTTTCTCTCTAACAGCAATCTATCAACTGTTAAGAACATCACTTTTAAACCTTCTTCGGAAGAAAAATCAGAACTATTGGAAGTCATCAAACGGCCCCAAATCACTGAATAACCTTCGGCTGTAGTTTCTGGCAGAATCCCTACATCACTGACAAATATCAAGAATTAAATAAAAATTTATATGAAACAATGAAATTTATTCAACAAGTGACCAGGGATTAAAAAGAAGGTCAAAACAAGTTTTAACTTTTAATTAGTAAATTTTTTCTTATGAGAAATGTTTTATTTTACATTTTTTTCTCTCCATGGCATTTATATTTGGAATATATTTCAAGTGATACTTTATACATGAATGTTCATATACATGAATATTTTATATTTTTGTTAATTAATTAAATGCGAATAATTACAAAAATAAAATTTGTTTCATGATATAGATATAGTTTTTTTAATTACTTCCAAAACAAACTTTGTTCTTATCAATAATTTAGATGATGTACATTCATGTTTATAAGTGACTGCATTGCATTACTTCACATTTATAAAATATCTGGGTATACAATATATATTTGATTTTTGATCACAAATCTGTTAGAAGGGATTATGAGCTGTGTACAAGGGGAACTTTTGTAAAATTGTAACTTGATCTTCTTTTTGGAGAATCCACCTAGTCTGGATTTTGGTGATCATTCTATAGATAATAATTATTTTGTTTGGTGTGTATCTACTATGGTGTGTGTATATACTGTTCAAATTATCTACTGTTCTTCTTATTTCATAGTAGTTCATAGTTCCTCATTATTTGATCAAGATATTTGATTTGTCAAATCTTTAATGTTGTTATTATCTCATGATCTTTATCCATTCTGTGACAGACATCTTCATTAGATATATGGCCTTTCTGCTAGTTTTTCGGGGCAAATATTGAAAACTTCAGTTAGAGTCCATTATTCTACTGCATTAAGTAAGATACAGAAAGCATAACACCTAAGGTATCTTATTTTTGAATTTAAGGTGAGAGATGATATTATTATTTGATTTTATAGATTCATAAAATCGAATATCATTTTAAAGGTTATTTATCTCCCTTTCTCTATCCTGCAACAAACCTCGTATATGTTCTCAATGGTCATTGGAAAAGTCCTAGATATGAGTATCTAATGACTCTCTTTATTTATTGTTGATTTCGTCTGAGATGTTCGTGCGGAATTTAGCTTTTGCCTATAATCTTATATCTTGTCTTGTTGATGTTTATATCAAGACCATTATCTATATTGACTTCCTTCACTAGATTCATTAGTCGTTATAACCCTTTTGTACTAACTGACATAATTATTGTATCGTTAGCCAACTGGATATTCTTCAATCTTTTACCACTTTCGCTTATCTGGCCTTCAAGTTATAACTTGACACATGAGAATGACTCTTTATTAAAAATTTCTTTGTTTCTATTCACTGATAAAATAATAACATATAAAATATTGTAATTCTGTATTGCAACATATTTTTTTTATTACAATTAATTGAGTTTTTTTTAAAGCTAAATAAAAATTCATATTAAAAAAAAATTAAGTTCCTTGTGGGGAAGAGAGATGCGAGAAAAGAAATAGTTTGAACTGAGGAAAGAACAATCGGAAAGAATGAGGAAAAGGTGGGGAGAAAGAAGAAGGAGAGGAGGGGTATGAAAAGAAGTGAAAATTATAATATTTGTGTGGTCTCTAAGGCCATTCCGTGAAAAAAAAATTCATATCAATATGCTTACCAACTTTTTACCATTTTTTGGGTCTTTTCTCCCTTTAAGTTTCTGTTTAAAAAAAGTTCTGGAGCTCTTGCTTTCAACTTCATATATGCCTCAAGAGATTTCTTTGCTTTTTCCAGGTTGAAATAGCAGCTATGCAAAAACCTGGCTAGATATTCATCTAAGACAAAGACAAAATTTTGACATGTGGTACGCTGAAATGATACAACTTCAGAAAACTGCTGCATTATCAACTCAGCAGAATTTGTGGTAGCTAACTGATTTTCATTCAAATTTAAAACTCAAAATTATTGATTATTTCTGCTTTGTTTAGATAAGATTTAAAATGATTGCGGTTAGCTTCTACTCATTACAAACACTCAAGAGATAAACAAAACCTTATAGATCATTTTGTTGAGAATTCTAACATGTATAATTTTATTCATTATAAATAATTTATCTTCTATTCTAGTGTGTTTTCAGTTTATTACAAATAATTTATTTCAAATTCTTTTCTTTTCATTGGCCACAGTTAATAATTACCAAATATATAAATTAAATAATTTGACAATTCTGCGAGTATTTTGCAAGGCACATATAAACTCCCCAACTCTAACTTATCATATTGAGAGATTTGTAGAGACTGCCAAAAATAATCTTTGTAAATTAATGAATACAAGGAAAAATATAAACAATGAGTTATATAATTTCCTTGTCAAATTCATTACTCTCCGCTTGCATTCTTTGACAGTTAAGAAAAAAAATTGGCATAATGCTTCCTTTCGAGAGATGAAGACACTTATTTTAATTTTACTAAAAAAAAAATAACAAAAAAACACATTTGGGTGAAAGAATGTCATAATCCAACTTGTAAGAGAAAAACAATAATCAGGAGTTGTGGGAGGAACATCCTAAAGTCAGGGGAGAAAAAGCACAATTACCAAGCAAGATCTTTCCCTACTCAAGAGATCTTCCACAGTCAGACTCCACAATAAATTCCCAATGTTTTCCAATTTCACCAAGTGGTTCTCCAGTGAACAGAAAAAGGTCCAGGTCAGAAGAATCTGATAATCTCTACCAAACTGGAAAGAGAATACAAACATTCCAAAACACTAATATTCTCATCATTTTGGAAGGGAAAGAGGAATAAGTCTTAGCAAAACAGAGGATTTTGAAGAAGAAATCACTTTAGCGGGTTTCCCAAACTGGTGAGAACACAAGCAGGCCCAGGACCAACTTCAGAGCTGCGACCCTCACAATCTTGGGCATTACAGGTTGTTATGGTAACCGCTACACCACAGGTGCCCCTTATGATGTCAGAAACAGCGGCTTTATGATTTTCCTATTTTTTAAAATCCCCTCCACTCCATCGCACTCCAGGAATCCACTATAAATTCTCAATACTTTCCAATTTCTCCAAGTGATTCTCAAATGAGCAAACAGACGCCCAGATCAGGAGAACCTATTAGTTCCACTGGACTGGAAGGAGAACCTATTAGTTCCCATTGGACTGGAAGGAGAAGCAGACATTCCACTAGTCTAGCCTACTCATCATTTTATAAGAGAAAGAGGAATAAGTCTTAGCAACACAGAGGATTTTGAGGAAGACATAATCACTACAGCTGGGGTTCCTAAACTGCCAAGGACACAAGTAGGCACAAGACCAGTTGAAAATAAAAAAAAATCTCACTTAGTTTTATTTATTTTTCTCTTACCAGTATATCTTTATCTTTAAACAGTATTACAACATTACAGCAAGTAACTATAAAAAATTATACATAATGGCAGGGATAAATGCAAGTAGAGAAAAACTCAGTAGCACACAAACTTCTTAATCTTAAATTGAAACTTATAATGTATCTTGAGAAAGTAAAAATAAATGTGGTAATTATGCCGCAGATTGTCGCTTTGAGTTGAGTTCAAGTTTTAAAGTTTATTCATTTCATTTTTAATATTTTCCTAAAATATAAGTTATTATGAGTATTAATATGGAAAAGAGAATATAATTATGGGAAATGTGCATACATTGGTAATCATTTCAACAAACATGTATTATTTATAATTCAAAATGTTAGTTGAAACTTTTATTTCTTGATGAAATGATAACCAAAATCTACTCATTACTCATAATTACATTCTCTTTTCCATACTAAAGCTCATTTAGCTTGTATTTCAATACTTAAAACTTGCTGTAACTCAACGTGACAACCTGCGGAACAGATACCATTATTTTGGTTTCAATGTAATTCTTGTTGTTTTGTTTTTTTCATATGCTCATAAAATTTATTTTGTAAGGGGCCTTGGGAAGATTTAATTTCAACTGGAGGCAGCAAGGTGTGAAAACATTTGGGTAATCTGCACTAGAGAAAGAAACCCTCATAATATAATTAATTAAATCTTTTAAAACTTATAAATGTTGTTTATAATTTATTTTATTTTATTTTCTTATGAATTGTTATAATTTTTAAATATTTTATTTTGAAGAGAAAAGATTTGTCTAGGCCGGGATTTCAACCCGGGTCGCCCACGTGCTCTAATCAACTGAGCTACCAAGGTTCGTATCCATGCCAGACAAATCCGTTTTCTTCAAAATAAAAATATTTATAAATGTTGTTGTTTTCTATTCAGGTTTAATTAGGATAGGGATTTTTAACGAGTACCTGACATCTAACAGGCTCGGGAAACCGGTTTAACGTCCCTTCCGAAGGACTGCATAACTAAGATATTAAACTCCATTTAAAAAGTCCTAGGGCCACCTGCCGGGCTACAAACCCGCGATCTTGGGCTTAGTAGTATAAATATTTTCATTGATTCATGAACAGCCTGGAATCAAATTATTCTCACGTTTTTTAAAATGTGGTGTAATAACTTAATACATAATGTACGTATAAATTATATAATAATTTCATAAATATTTAATGAAATGCAACAATACAAGTGCGTGAGCAACGTTCTAGGAAACAACCTGACATTAATTTGGCCATTTTTCACACGATGTCCATTAAACAAAAATTTAAAAAAAAAATTGTTTCTTCTGACAATGAATTTTTTTTTTTTAAATCGAGGCTAATGGTATGGGAATAATTGGCATAATTTCAAAGAAGTAACTTTAATTCGATCGCCATTCATTACGAGTATGAGAGGAAAATAGTTGACTGGATACAATGGAGAATGGAGATGGTTAGGGGGGTGTAGTAAAAAAAACAACACTAAATAAGTACAAGACTTATATTTAATGTGTGCCGACGTTTCAGCCTACCTTGTAGGCCATCTTTAGGGCTATGAGAGAGAAACAAACAGAACAAAAAATATATAAAAAAACGTTACAGTAACAAGAATATAGTAACATGTAATGTAGAAAATTAAAATAGTGACAGATTTAATATTTAAAGATAACGAATATAAAATACAGAATATTATATTATGTATTATTATTATATTATGTTTACATTATTATCCTTTCTGTGCATTTATTCTATATTTTATATTCGTTATCTTTAATTATTATATCTGTCACTATTTTAATTTTCTACATTACATATTACTATATTCTTGTTACTGAAACGTTTTTTATATATTTTTTGTTCTGTTTGTTTCTCTCTCATAGCCCTGAAGATGGCCTACAAGGTAGGTCGAAACGTCGGCACACATTAAATATAAGTATTGTACTTATTTAGTGTTTTATTTTTTTTTGCACCCCCAACTATCTCCATTCGCCATTCATTACGTTTTATCAATTATATCATAGGGTTTTTTATTTGTTTACTTATTTAATGTCACTTTATACTGCAATGGCTAATCGGAAGATGCTACTGTTCTAAATTTTGCCTAATCCAGGTGTAATTAGGATAGGGATCTTTAACGAAAACTCGACACCGCAAAGGCACGGGGCCATTTTACGCTCCCTCCAATGGATCGCGGGTTCGTAGCCCGGCAGGCGGCCCTAGGATTTTTTAAAAGGGAGTAAATAATCTTTGGTTACGCCATTCTTTGGAAGGAACGTAAAATAGTTGTCCCGAGCCTGTGCGGGGTCAGCTACTCGTTTGAGACCCTTATCCTAATTAAAGCTGGATAGGCAAAATCTATTACTACAACTGTAGCATCGTCCGATTAGACATAGCAGCATAAAGTGACGTTAAATGAACATACAACAAACAACTAAGGATTTTTTACCCCCTTTAAATAATCCTATGATCTTGGGCATAGTAGGTCGTTATGCCAACTGCTACATCACAGGTGACCCCTAAGATGTCAGAAACAGCGGCTTTGTGATTTTCCAATTTTTACTTTTACTTTACATTATAGGCGTTCCGACAAGGGTTGCCTCAACTGATCAGAGCAGAGTTCCATGTCTCGCGATTCATCCAATCATCCTCCTGGAGTCCTCGGCCAGCCATTTCCTCCTGGACTCCCTCCATCCACCTGCTTCTGGGCCGTCCGCGTCGTCTCCTCCAAGGTGGGACCTAATCCAGAACTTGGTTTGGCCAACATTCAAACGACATTCTCTTCACATCTTAGGCGGCGTGCACCGATCCTTTCATTTGAAGATATAACCACATCCATCCTCTGTCGAATTTCTTGATTTCTTACTTTATCCAGCCTAGTGACACGGACATTGGCGTAACTAGAGTTGACTTCTGGGGGGGTTAACAGTCAACCACTCCAACATATTACTCCCTTCAAAAAATATGTCTCGTAATATAGGTATAATATATATCATACTATAATTATGTGCTTCAAATTAAATAAATAGATTATAATTTTTTATAAACGTTATTTTGGAAGTTATAAATGTTATTTTTGGAAGGGCAATCAAGAAGTAGCTTTTAAATACAAGTAACCCTATTTATTGGTTATTTATTTATTAATTGCCTAGCCCAACAGTTACTTCTAGATTCTAAGAATTGTTTAAACTGTTCTTCTCACATTTGTGATCTTATTGTTGCCGCTAGATGCCATTACTGCCATTATAATAACATAATTAATTGTAAATAAACAGTATTACCTTTTGATTTGTCATTTTAGTGTATCATTTATTCATTAAAATAAATGTGTTCGCACTTTCTTTGTTGTGTTTTTGGCATTATTTCTTCTGTAATCCCACAATAATAACTTTGAAAAAGTAAAATCCTTCAAAGTTTTATTTTTTTTAAATTGTTACAACTTTTTTAAAATTTCCTCTAAGCAATAACACCACTTCCGTCGTTACGCCTATGGATACGGAAACACCTCATCCATAAATCCACCTCAACCACCTGCACCTTTGAGTTCAGACGGGGCTCATAGTCCAAGTTTCCGAGGAATATGTCAGGATGATTTCCACTATGGCTGTGAAAATACGGCGTTTGTTTTCTTTAGATATTTCTGTATTACAGAGGACCGGATGCAGCATTCTGGTAGCCTTTCCAGCTTGCTCCACCTTTCTTCTGACATCATGCTCGGACTACCCGGTAGCATCCAAACAAGAACCCAGGTACTTGATTACATTTACTTTTTTACTGGCCTCCCTGTCAACCAGAAGCGGACTAGTATCAGTATCTGCGATTGACATATACTTGATCTATTCGAAGTTAATTTTTTAGCCCACCGTTTCGTAGCACATCTTCAGGGCATACACCATCATTCCAAGATAGACCTTCCGCCTCGCAAACACTATGTCCAATTTTTAAAATATTTATAATTTAACTGACCGAGCACGACAAAAATTAGTTTTTCGATCCGTTTCTATACAACTCCGATAAAATATTCATTATTAAAAACTTATTTATCTAATAGAGAGATTACTCACCAGGCACCTATTAATATGCATATAAAAGGATATAATAAAATCATAAAATACAGATGAATTAGTGTTCTAGAGGTTTTAAACACAAAACATTGCAAAAATAAAGTGAAAAAAACTTGCTCGTTTCCAACACGAACTAACGTTTTTGATCTATCTATCCGTTCAAATCGTTATGGCCTTCAAAGGCTAAGATCCCACCATGCAGCATCAATAAGTCAAGAAGTAAATCCCAAAGAAGAAATAAAAAAAGTTCAAGACATTCCAGTTCATAGTAATCAACAGCAGCCGTTTACCTCAACATATATTAATCCTCCTCAACAGGGATAACGAAAATATTCAGTCATCAGCCGAAATCAGCAGCCTCGACATTAACAGATCCGGGAACAGACGCCTCAAACCTCCCAATCCCAGCCAGTGGTTCCCAAATCTCATCCACCTCCACTACCTCCACGCTAAGACATCCCATCTCACCATATTCCTCTACGGGTGAAGCTTCCACCTCTAGGTGAACCCACAATCCAACACAAACTTCTTCCATGATAAACCTCCAAACCCAAACACCATTGAAAGTTGATGCAGCTCACAGTGTCCCAAGAAGGGTCCAACTCCCAACCAACTTTCCAAGAAACACTGATCCTCCACCTCAACCTTCTGTCCAATATCCTATTCTCTGTCAAAATCCAGTAGACATCAACACAATCCTTTCGACCTTCTTATTTGACCTTAATAATACCATCAAACCACTCATTTCCCTTCTAACCCGACTCCTTTCCGAAATGCCACGATGAAGACCAAGCCCCTAGGAATCATACTGTGGAATACAAATGGCTTATACAACCATCGTGACGAACTTGACTTATTTCTTCATGACAATCACATAGACATTGCCCTATTGACTGAAACACACTTCACAAAACGATCATATTTTTATATAGGTGACTACATTACTTATAGATCAGATCATCCTGACAATACAGCACATGCCGGTTCTTGTATTCTTATCCACAAATTCATACCTCATTCTCTTATTCCTTCTATTCCAACTGATGCCATTCAATCAACTTCAGTAACCATTTCAACTAGTCCTTTCCATGTGACATTCTCAGCTGTATACTGTCCTCCTGGTAACTCCCTTTCTTATAACCTCCTCGAATCCCTATTCCGATCCCTGGGACCGCTTTTTATTGCCGGAGGAGACTACAACGCCAAACATCAACGATGGGATTGTCGAACATCCAATTCCCGTGGTAGCATCTTATCCCGAATTTCAACCTCTAATAGTTTCTCTATCCTCGCACCCATAAACCCTACTTATTGGCCTACATCGCTCAAAAAACGTCCTGATATTCTTGATATATTTGTTTCCTCACAGATTTCTTGCAATCAAACAACTATAAAATCCCTGGATGACCTTTCCTCTGATCACAGTCCAGTACTACTTCAAGTACATTCAATTCCCATTCCTAAGCCCTCTCATCTCAGACTGATTACTGGACGTGTAGACTGGGGTAAATTTCAATCGAATCTGGAAAATAATTAAGGCCTAAAAATTCCGCTTAAAACAAAAGTTGACATCAATTCTGCAATAGGCAAACTAACAGAAGCGATACAAACCAATATAAAAGATAATACATTCCCAAGTAAAAATCATTATCAACAGAATAACTGGCCACTTCATATTCGCGAGTTATTAAAAGAAAAACGACGGGCAAGAGCGAAGTGGCACCGCACGAGATATTTATCTGACAGGAGTCATTATACCAAAATAACCAACAAATTAAAAACAGAGATCAGAACATTCAAAATTTGTATTACCGTACAGAAAATCTCAGTACTACTGACAAATCCTTATGGAATACCACTAAACAACTCCTAAAATATAAAAATTTCAACCACCCACTTTTAACCGAATCCCAAACCTGGACAAGATCTGATGAAGAAAAATCACAAATTTTCGCCTCGCACATATTCAACACATTTAACCCTCATCCAGATATCCTTAATCCAACCCACTCTGAATCCATTGAAGCAGAATTAAGTATTCCTCTTCAGTTGTCGCCTCCTCCTAAAGCATTCCATCCTTCCGAAATATCAAAGATCATTCACAGATTACGCGCCAACAAAGCCTCTGGCCATGACCTAATCACATCCCACATTCTAAAACACCTTCCGCGGAAAGCGATCCTACTCCTTACATATACATATAATGCCGTACTCCGCACCACATACTTTCCTGATTCTTGTAAATTATCCATAGTTAAGATGATACCAAAACCTAAAAAAACACCAGAACTCCCATCTTCTTACCGTCCTATATCTCTCCTGTCCATAATGGGCAAAATACTTGAAAAACTCATTCTGAAACGTCTTCATCCTATCATAGAATCCAATCAAATAATCCCAGATCACCAATTTGGTTTCCGAACATCATACTCCACTATCCAGCAATGCCATCGTGTAGTGGACGTTGTCTCATCCGCATTAGAGCGCGGAATGTACTGCGCGGGAGCTTTTCTCGATGTGGAGCAGGCTTTTGATCGAGTCTGGCATCCCGGACTGCTGTACAAACTCCGTAAATTCTTGCCTTCTACTTACTTCCTTATTATCAGTTCCTACCTCAGTAATAGAGCCTTTAAAGTAAACCATAATTTTCTACTCTTCCCTCTTTACCCAGTCTGCCGGAGTTCCTCAAGGTAATATCATGGGTCCCACCCTATACACGATATATACAGCTGACATCCCAACCCATCCAAGCACTGTCCTCACTACGTAGGCTGATGACACATGTGTGTTATCAGTAAATAAGGATCCAGTTGTTGCATCCCAATCTCTTCAATCTCATATCTCAAACCTTCAAGAATGGTGTCAAAATTGGAAAATTAAAATAAATCCTAAAAAATCCAATGAAATTACCTTCACCCTATCGTAAACCTACAAATTCCTGCCCTACTGTATCCTTTAATAATATTCCACTGAACCCTGTCGAACAGATACGTTACCTAGGACTACATCTGGACAAACGTCTCAATTGGAATCCTCATACAAGACTGAAAAGACAATGAACTGCTCTTCGTTTCCGCCTACTTCAACATTTACTGGACAAATGCTCTAAGCTCCCAATTAATTACAAAAGACTCATTTACATGACAATTATCAGGCCTATTTGGACATACGGAGTTGAGCTTTGGGGCTCTACTAAACCATTCAATTCATCTCGTATCCAATCCTTCCAATCCAAAATCCTTCGTAAAATCCTCAATTCTCCTTACTATGTCACAAACAAACTCATCCATCATGATCTTAATATCCCATATGTTACTGATTTGGCCCAAACTAGATACCTAACCTTCCATGACAAGCTCCATACACACTTGAATCCGCTAGTCTCTCAACTTGCTCCCCATACTATTCCTGCGAGGCGTCTCAAAAGAAGATGGCCTCGAGACCATCTACTGTCGAAATTTATTGGAGTGCTACCGATGCGTAGTTTCTCCACAAGTGTTTTTCATGTCATATTGTACATATTAGCAGATTTACTTATTGTAATATTATTATAGTTGTAAATTTCAATAAATTAAAAAAAAAAATCGTTATGGTCATTTCTCCCAAAACCTGGGAAGAGTACCTCTATAACTAAGAGTGCCAGGTTCCCATGACAACTTCTAACACTTAAAAAATATGTGAGGCCTTCAGGATCAAAAGCAGATAACTCCGAATTTTAAAATATTGACTTTTTCCTTATTTCAATCAAGCGATTTTATGCTCCCGAAACTTCAGGTTTAGAACCGGACTTAAACCATGAGAAATACGGCGGAAAAATGTCGCGTTAGTCAAAATTGCTTTATCAAACGCCAAAAGTCAATTTTTGAAATTTTGGAGTTATCCGATTTTGACCCTAAGCGACTCATTTATTATCATTTTTTTTTCTGGTTTAAGATGTTGAATTTGTTTATTCTTGCTGTAGATATAATGAGATGTATATATGTATAATTATTTTAATGATTATGTTTTTGTTTAAGGTAATTTTTTTTTAATCTTTGTTCTTTTTTTTATAATGTTACCCAATAATTATTTTCTTTATAAAGAGTTAATTTTCCTTATAATGGTACTTAAATTAAATGTAATATCATTTTAATTACACTTGTATTTACACTGTTTTTTTTTTTTAAATAAAACGTAGTTAATCTTAAGGAACATTGTATCTGAAGGGATTTTTATTAAATCCAGCGTCTATTCCTTTATGAAAATGTTCATGCAATATGCATATACTCGAATATACAACTGACTTATGTAATATTATGGATATAATATAGTTATACACGTTCTAATGCGTGTAGTATGTTATAATTATGAATGCTTTCTTGAAGAGAAAATAAAACGTCATTTTATAAATTCAAAAACTTCTAAAAAGCAAACATTGATATTATTTTACTTGCCTGGAACATTGGGAAGATGCTCTTGCTTATTCAACCAACTCCGGAGTTCTTTCACTTGTTCTTCTGTTACGCCCCACAAGCTCAAATCCATGGTTAGGTTTTAATCTGCAAAAAGAATAAGATAAAAACATGTTTTATGGCGATGGGATTGAACAGAAAAGGCATTCGATTGAAATCAAACTTAAGAGTTTATATTATTAATCTACCTACTGATACGCTCTACGAGTACGTTATGTAATATTCGCATTTTTTGTGACATTGAGACAATTTATGAAGAATCAAAAATCAATAACAATATTTAAGTAAATTAAGGCGTTTAGGATGAAAAGTAAAGAGAAAAATTGGAATATAATAAAATAACAAAAACATTTAGAATAAAACATATATACAAAAATAATAGCAGTAATAAAGAATAATATAACTTGACCCAATAACGTACCAATAGTTTTCTGATATCTTGGCTGTTTTTCCACACAATTCTTTTGTAGAATATCATGTTCTGATCAAACCGATTAAATAAAAAAAAAATTTAAAGTTGTTTTTGTGTTGTTTTATATATTTTAAAATACTTTAATACATAAAGTTTTTAAATAACAGTGAAATGTAAGATAGATATATAATTATATACAACTCATCTTTTACTTCACAGATCAAAGTTTAAATCATTTTAATACTAGCTTTTGCCCGCGACTTCGTCCGCGGTGATTTTAAAAAGAAATCTATGTTATATATATATATATATATATATATATATATATATATATATATATATATATATATATATAGATTAACAATTGACCATGGAGGATAGCTGATCCCCAAGAAAATATATATATTAAAAAAAATGCAAGAGAAGAAATTAGTTGACTGGAATTTCTAATGTAAGGATAGAGATAGTTGGGGGTGCAGTCAAATGAAACACCAAATAAGTGCATACTTATTTATTGTGCACCGACGTTTCGACCTACTTTGTAGGTCATCTTCAGGACAAATATACGGAGCGGCTGCAAGGAAAGGTAACTGGCAAGTAAACTGGAAGTTACCTGCCAACTTTTAGTTGCCACTTAATAAATAAGTATGCACTTATTTGGGGTTTCAATTGACTGCACACCCAACCATCTCCATCTTTACATAAAAAAAATGTAGACATTAAAAATGCATTTTATGAGGTATCTATGCTTGGTTTTGCTAATTGTTGGGACATATTTTTTAGAATTATGTATTTTTCTCATTATGATTGTTATTTTTTACAGATTTGTGACTTGGAGCTTTTTTAAGTTATATATGATTGTTAATTTATACAGAAGATTTGTCATAAAGATTGAAAATGACATAAATTTATCGAAACGTCTAATAATTTTAATAAATTAAGAATGTATACAGACTGGATAATGGTTGTTCCTATTTTTTATGAAAATTTGAAGATTTACATCGTTTTTTTTTAAATAATAACTTGTAAGGATCTCTACGAACCATTGGGAGAGAGATTATTAACTAAATGAACTTAAAAGTATTAGTAGAGAACGGGGTACCTTAGTGTGTAGAGCGCTGAGTCGCTATGCTAAAGGTTACAGGTTCAAATAGAGATTAATTATTAAATCACTACAATCTATAAAGTAGGTACCCTTAATTGAAAAAACCCTTACGATTAAGCATGATTTCGGACAAATCAACTCTCTGCAGAACCGTTTTCCTGGAAACAGTACAATCTCTACCACATACTAAATCCAAGGCCCCTCATAGTTGCAGTAGTAAAGTTTTTTGTTTTAATGTCGTTAAAAACGCATTAAGACAAAAGATAATTGATTTTTGGAATAAAATAAAAAAGAGGAATAAAATTGAAAAAATACTTAACATTGGAACATAATACTCTAAAAGATTATTTTAATCTTTATTAAATAATATTAAATCTTAAAAGTTGATAAATTATTTGTGGAATAAAATAATAGAGGAAATTAAAAATCATGATGAAAATAAAAGAAGAAATGAAAATGAAAATCTCAACATACAGAAAGAAAGATGACAGGCAATAAAACAAGCTAAACGTTTAATCACAAGCTACTTTAAAATAATCAACAAAACAGAAAAAATGATGCAAGTAAAGATAATAAAAAAAAAATTAAATACTGAAAAAAAAATTCGAATACATTTCAAGGATAACAAATAACAAATGAATTCGAAAATTCTACGTTTTCAATTTATTATGCGTAAATTTGTGTATATGTAGTAAATAAAATTTCAATTTAGTATTCTTGCTTGCCGTGTATAGTTGCAACACGCATTACTCATAATGCTATGTTGATACTACTCTGTATGTAATGTAATTACAATATTTGAATGAAGTATATTTTATTTTATTTAAAATTAAATTATCTTATGAATTTATAGTTTTATTTCTTGAATTCTACTATTTTGTTTAATTAAACAAACAAACCGGTCATTTTGAGTACTCGTTTAAGATCCTGATACATGATAGACGAAATTTAGGACTCCACAATAGCATCCTCTAATTAGTCATAGCAGGATAACAAAATGACGTTAAATGATTAAATAAACATTCTAAACATTTATGCTATAACCTCATTAAATAACCTCGATATGAAGTACATATCATCAAAAGACGATCTTAGCTTGGAGATTAAGATAGCCTTTTATTTTTTCAAAATCAGAAACGGTTTTTCTCATCTTCCGGGATTGGAGTATTATTTCATTAGAGATATAGTTTTGAATTGCAAATAGTGGAATAATTTTTCAATATTTTTGAGGTATGTTGTGAGTATTGCTCTCGAAAAACACAATTTTCGATCTTCCACTTTTCGTGAATTTACCGCTATCTTGAAAATAAGCTAAAAAGTGCATTTTCCAGCTGTTCCTCAGTAAAAGTTTCCAATGTATTTAATATGAAAATGTATCTTTGCTCATAGGTAAGATAGTTATAAATGATTTATCATTGACAATATTTGATAAATACCTTATGTAACTTTATTATATCATTTATTTCTATTACATTTTTTCATAACAGACTTCCGTTTTGTCATAGCAGCATAAAGTGATGTTAAATGAATAAATGGACTCTTAAGCTTAAATCGGTTCTCAGGGTCAGACTCTACGATGAAAATCATTTAAATCGACCTGATGTATTATGGATAATTACGATTGTTTGCAATATTAAAAGAATTACTGTAAAGATATTTTCGTCTACAGTTATTATTTTTATATAAGCCAGCTCAAAAAACGTTTGTAATTACTTTAGTAATTAAAATTTAATTGGATTATTTTTCGAATGAGTACCTAGAACAATCAGAAAAGAATATAGTTATAGAATCATCAACATAATAAAAACGGTGACCGGTTATCCGAAAGAACGTATAAAAACATAAACAAGCGTGGGCGCACAGTTCAATAACACTTTATCTTCCCCAATACTGCTCCGATAATGATTTTTTTGTTTTTTAATAAGGAACTGATAAAAAATTGAACCACAGTCATTTGGAAGGAAGTTGACAATGAATATATGAATGTTTCATAACTGTATACACTAATTTTTTTTTAGATTTTTAAAAATATTTCAAGGAAGTTTCGTTAAAATAGTTTTTTTTTTCGTATGCACTATAACACAAAAATAAGTAGCAACACAGGTTTAAATGTTGAGAGATTTAAGATTTATTTTTTAGCCTAAGGTATAACGATTCTAAAACAGTTTAAATTTTTTCTTTATCATAATAAATGACAGGTAAATGGGCATATGAAATCTGTAATCAGCGAATACGTGCAAAATGTCGAACGTAATTTTGATTTTAGAGGAACGTCCTATAATTATATTATCATAAAATATACAAACCTTGAAACGTAAAACCAAGCCCAAATATTTTCTTACTGAAAATATTAAATACAAAATTTCAATATTTTTTTTGCCCAATCATGTACTATAAAACGAAAAATATATCGCTTATAGTTCAATAATTGCCCATTAATTTTTTTTAAATTTTAATTCTCTTGTGGATGTTACTGGAGTGCATATTTTTGAATCATTCATTCAAGTGAGTAAAAAACCTTTTTCCAGTCAAAATTTTTTTCTTTATTTAAAATACGTTTCGAATTATTAAGTTACTTAACATAAATTTTAAGAATGGCCATGGAGAACATTACAATCTCCAAGTATAAAAAAAAAAAAATTTAATTAATTGACAACTATTAAAAGGATAATAATGAACAAATTTATGAGTAAAAATATTTAAATAAAAATGGAAGAAAAGAAAATTGAAAATGACTTAATAAGTCGAAACGTATTTTAAATAAAGAAAAAAAATTTTGACTGGAAAAAGGTTTTTTACTCACTTGAATGAATGATTCATTAATTTTTTTTTTTGTTAATTTCTATAGCGAAACTTTTGTAGTTTTATTTTTCGAGGTACATAAAATTTATATTTGCCAGAAGTAACTGGTCAAATGATAATCCTCAGAACTTAAATTCCTACTGCTCTCTATTTAAGTTCAAAATTTAGTTAAATGGGATAAAAAAATTACAACAGTTTTGAGATAAAGAAAATTCTATAGAGTATAACTCAAAAGGTATAAATTTACTGCCAATACTTTCAAATAACAGTGATTTAAGTTTTCCTAAAATTTCCTGACTAAGGAAAAAAGAAAAATTTAATATGGACTAGTAATTAAATATGTACTCTTGCTCGTTTCAAAACTCCGAATATATCCAGTTTACCCATTTTTTTTTATTATTATTTTGACAATTCAATAAGTTTACACCTCTTTATATATACTATATATCTTGAATAACATTAGTTGACCATGCCCATGCCATGCCCTCCATCCAGAGCATTTTCTTACCCTCAAATATATTTATAATTATTATAACATCTCTTTATATATATATATATATAATGCATATTAAGTCGACATGATACAAACCGATATCTTGGAGAATCAACGATTCTTGTTGAGCCAAGTCAAGTGACAAGAACAAAAAGATGCAGGAAGAACACTGAATCAGGACCAATGCCACAATTGACCAAGTTCTGGTAGAGGATGGAGTCTCCCCTCTTTCTCCCCACTCCTTTTTATATTTGCATAATTAAAATTAATTAATTAAAAAAAATCTATTAATGAAAATATTTTTTAATTAATGGTTTTGTTTCAATAATTTTTTCCTGATATTAATAATCATAATTATAATAAAAGTGTTTACATTAATAATCAATAGTATGCAGATAAACCCAGCCCACTTAGCAGCGGAACAACCCATATTGTACTAATTATGTAATTGTTTATATCACCTGCACCCCCATTTTTATATAATTACATATTTTTCTTTCTTTATCAAAACACATTATTCTTCAATTTCAAAGTTTTTACTACACAATTTTAATTTTTTTTCTTGTTTTCTGTAATTTTTATAGTCCACGGTTTTTATTTATGGCATGCTTGTAGGTTATTTCCTATCCAATGATTTGTTCTAAATACTCAAAATCTTATTACAACATTCCTTTTCTAGATAGAGACTTTGAAAACACTAACTGCAGTCTTATAAATTTATTATAAGCCAGAAACTTTTTCTTTTTTTTTTATAATAAAGTGATATACGTACATACAGGAAAAGGTAAATAAAACCAAAAATTCTTTTATGAAGTATTAAATTCATTATTTTTTTTTTATTTTAAACCATTAAAGACAATTTGTTTGGACTTCTTACGTATAAAGTTGAATATTTTAAGTACATAACAAACCAAATCTGAGTATAATCTGCCAAGAAAAAAAAAATCAACATTGAAAAGTAAAATAACTTGGCTCTCATTTATATTTTTATTTTTAGTTCAACATTATTTACTTCTTTGTACTTAGTTCTTTGTATGACTAAATATTTTAAAATCTTTATGTAACTTTACTTACTTAATTTTAACTTTATTTTTTAAAACCTAACTTTTTAAAGTAATCCATAAAATTTTATTTTTCAAAGCGGCATTTACACACTTTTTTTTTAGGTCTGTGGGTTTAGTATGAAATGAAATAATCACTTAATAGTATTTAGTTACAAATTTGGGCCTAACTTTCAAAGATTAAGATAAAAATTGGATAAAAAAATTATTGTCTACAAGTCATTTAGAATATAAAATAAAATAACTATCTCAATGTTTTTAGTTACACAAGGAATATATACCTTAGTACTTGGTACAAGACGCTACCATGTCTTTGGATGTAAAGAATCGCAAGTTTTAAACATCCTGGACAGGATAATGAGGCAAACTTGTTATATTATTTTTAAATATTTTATTTGAAAAGGAAAGATATGACCAGAACCGGAACTCAAACCTCGGTTTCCCACCTATCCATGGTGGTGCTTAGCCACCTCAGCCATCCATATCTTTTCTTTTCAAATAAAATATTTAAAAATTATAACATTAACTATAAAATAAAATAAATTTGTTATATTATTGTGTTGTAATCAGTCCTTTACAAGTGTGCTGAGTTTCAATTTAATTTGATGTTTTGAAGTGGATAAAAATTGTGTTCAAAGATTCCGTTGCATAAAAACATAAGTACATAGATACAAGCAAAGTTAATAAGTGTGTAAAAAAAAAATAAAATTCATATATGTATTTTAAGAGCAGGCATTGATATGAGTCTCATCTTGGGTGATGATGCACTGTATTCTAATTTAATGTTGGCCCATCCACCAATTCACAAAGAAAAAAGGAACAATGGAATATCAGTATTTAGATTGCTTTGTTACTATTACCTCTTTGACTAAATCCAGCTTCCAACACGCTTTAAGATCCTTATATCATATAGCATTAAAAAGACCATTATGGTACCAAATTTCTATAACTTTTTTCCCTCCCCCCCCCTAAAAAAAAGGTTAGGAATAAATGATAAAAATAAATAGCTGAAAAACATGTAGACGATTATATTTACACTAATAAAACAGAAATGAAATGTAAAGATGCAAAAGATTACAGGTCTAAAACATTGTTTTGTTTTTCCTTCTTAGATAAATATGTTTAGGTATGAATGTTATGTAGCTGAAAAATCATTTATACTTTCATTATAAAAATTTTTCTTTTTGAATCCTGAAGTTTTTATCAGGCAAATGATAAATATGGCACTTGTATTCTTATGCATTTCAATAATATTTTGGTTATAAAACATTATTCATTAACATTTAATTTGAAGATATTAAAACTAAAAAATAAATTTAAAAAATTAAAAGAGTAGACAATGGAGTGAGAGGGCTTTGTTTTTGATGACAATAAACCTGTAAGAAAATACTATACAACCATTTGCATTTACACGGCTTTTTTTTTTCTTTCAAAAAATATAAAATATAACATTTCCTTTAAATATATCTCAAAATATACAATGTTACAAATTACATATGTACAATTTTAATTTGAGCTTGATATTAAGTCTTGCACCTCGCAAAATAACCTTACTTTTTTACAGGTACATTCATTTACACATTTACAAAATCGTTTAACAATATATTTAAAATTTAAAAATTGAACAACATGGCCATATATAATTTTATATTATTATTATTATTATTATAAAAAAACTCGTACATCTAATAAGATTGAAATATAGGTAAATGGGCAAAGAAATGAATTTTATCCATTTAGCTATCCGTTAATTTGACAAAAACTAGAATATTCACGAAGTTAGTAAAGATATTACTGGAACACAATATCAAATAGTACTATTTCCAAATATTTAGGCTTACGGAAAAATAAAAAAAAATCATTTCGTAATAAAATGTCATACTATAAGATAATCCTTAAAATAGTAACATAACATTTGTTGTAATAACAATTTTTTTTAAAAAAATGAAGAAGTAAAAACAATGAAATTCATGAATTGAAAACAAAAATATTTTCATAAATTTTCAAATAAAAATAATCATTTTGAAAGGAATTTACATTAAAAGGCAAATATTCCGTTTACTTATGTACATGAAGCCTATTGCTGTATTGACTGAAGTATAAAATAAATAATAAATAAAATGAAAGAGATGAATACTACACCAATGGTTGTATTACACATATTACTTCTGATAAAATGGAGATCAAAATTTGAAGAGAAATTTACATTGCTCTGGTGCTGTTGGATGGTTAATTGAAATTCAAATAACAATTTTCAACAGCCTTCAAATTCTCGTAAGCAGCATATACAAATAAATATAAATATATGCATAAAGAACATTCAGTTCTTAGATATATACATACTCATGAGTCAAAATTAATTATTTAAGAAAGTCAGTTAACTTTTGACCAAGGGTTAGTCTGATCTTGATGAATATGGTGATTTGACATTCCACTGTGCTTCGCTAGATGTTCCCTCAAATCAGACGATCGAAGAATCTGCTCGCATGTCGCACAAGCCTCTAATTTGTTTCCTTTCTTTTTGGAGGAAGCTGAACTCGTGTTTTTATTGTCTATTCTATAAACCTTCCAAAGTTCCTGGAAATAAATTGAATGGGAGTTAAAACTATCTGGCCTAGAGAAATAATTAAGAAAAAGTATTTCTTATAGTTAGGGCGAAATATAATTTTATACTCAAAATAATAGTACAGTAGAACCAATCATAGGAGTAAAAAAAATAATACAGTAGAACCCTTCTAGTCCGCCCTCGGTAATTCAAAATCTGGTTAATCCGACTGAGGGCAATCTGGATACCTGTCCCGATTCATTATACAGTGACTGAAGGGTACAGCATAATTGAAGCTATGAAATCCCTCAACATTAAAGTTGCTTTACGATTGCTGAGTCATGGGAAGTCTTGGGAGGTCTTGGCTGAAAATCTTGGGGTAATATTAGGCTGGAAATTGTGACCGAAAGTGGCAACATCATACAAGAGAAAAAATGATACACAAAAAATCGTTCAAGATCTACAAACTGTACAAATGAATGTCCCTAACAAGTAACTAATAATAGCATAGAACTATAATGAAGAGCTCAACATCAGATTATTGTTACTGCTTTGGAAAAAAGAAACTGTGAATGAGGATTAGAACAGATGATGAACTCCTTACCCGGATTGACACACCAATGCCAAGAACGCTTTTGATACAGGCCATTACATTGAGCAGAACCTGACCTCAATACCGATAGATACTTTGTGGATCAAGAAATGGAAGAACACTGCAGCGAAGTCTAGAATTTTATTCACTAAACAAAAATTTATAATTGACTTTTTTTCAAAATAATTTAATAATATTACAGGCTGCCTTCAATTTTTAAAGTACTGCGTAACTTGCTTAGGCTAGATCAAATTTTATATTTTAGTATGAATGAACCATAATCAGGGTTAACAAACATTAACATGAGATAAAAACATGTTGAGTGGAAAATATAAATCTTTATATATTATTAATTACATAAATTACCTGTTGTTTTGAAATATCTGGAAGCAAAGCCAGAAGTTCTGGGAAAATATCTTTAAAATTTGCAGGACCTAACATTTCCCTACAATGAGCGTAATACTCTGGAGCTGCTAATGATCCCCTCCTGAAACAAATTTATAAACGGAACTCAATAATTTTAATTGTCTATTTAAATAAAAAATCAACATAAACTCAAAATATTTTTGTACAAAATAAATTATATATTTGATAATAAAAATACACAAATAGTAAGCTCTAATATGCAACAGGTATATTATGGTATGTTCATATTGAAATCAACATAAATGGTAAGGACTGTGTGTTCAAAGTTTACTTAAGAATAGAAAGAAAATTCTTATTGTGTTGATATTTTAACCGCTATCTGATTTAAAAACAATCTATAGATTCAAATCAATAATTCAATTTAACTATATACATTAAGTTCAAAATTAAAGTAAAGGACATAAAAGATTATAAAAATTGTTTTAAGTTTATGCTTAATGTGTACCTGAATGCCACTGATATCTGCTTAAATTCATCTAATGTTTCACCAACAAGGGAGGAATTGATAAGTTTTACTAGCGAAGAATTACGCTTAGCAAAATTACCAGGGGTGATATAACCACCAACTGCGGCGTCTTCTCCTGCTGGTCCACCAATAAGAGGTGGAAAACCACCGTTGAGCCCTAAAAGAATATTTACACAGATATAATCAATAACTAACTACAAAAATAACAATTAGTAATATTGAATCAGCTACAACACTAGTGATACTAAATCAACTATATCATTAGTAATACTGAATCGAATACAGCATTAAACAAGGCGATATAAAATCACATGAAGGGACAACAAATAAATTTAATTAAAATTAAAACAGAGAGAAGACATATAAAGGACAGATGAGTTAGTAGCAGTCATCAGCAAATGATTGATGTTAATCTATTTAAAAAATAAAAATTTATGCCTATGGCTCAGTTGATTTGAGAAGTAGTTTTTTTTTTTTAGGAATTGAGGGGAACAAAATTAATGTAACTAGAAAAATAGATTGGAAAAAGTTAGTTTGTAAAATAAATTCTGTATAAAGGAGCTGAAGATTACTAACATCTCATTTAGAATCAACAGAGAGAAAGGTTATATATTTTTTTCATTAATAGTTCAAGATCAAACTTTAAAATTTCAAAAGTGAACCAACATTAAGATTGATTAAAGCTTTATAATAGCAGTACAGAAAATAAGTACTAAAATCAGGAGTGCAAGAGGAGGAATCAGAAGTTGAGCTGGAATTATAAAAAGAATTTGTCCGAGTGAAATAGAAAGATTAGGTGTTAACATGATAGACAGTCAGAAAGTTACTGATCGGAGAACTAACTTAAGAACTGACAAAGTAATTGAAAGGAGGATAAAAAGTTAGAGATTGTTTATTGAACTTCACCAATTAGCCAAGGCTAATTGGATGATGCTAAAGTGGGAACTCTAAACTTTGGATATTTTGCAGATTTAATTAGGATAGGAATTTTTAATGAGTACCTGCCATTGTAAGGCTTTGGGTCCCATTAAACGCCCCTTCTGAAGGACGGCATAACCAAGGATTTTTTACTCCCTTTGAAAAATCCTAGGGCCACCTACCGGGCTACAAACCTTTGATCTTGGGCTAAGTAGGTTGTTATGCCAACCACTAGATCACAAGTCGCCCCAAGAAAATAGAGTGACATGTGTTGAGGTAATAGGAGTGTAGATAACGCTAATTAAACTTTTCAGGAAAAAAATGACAATTATTTAGTTTAATATAATGTTGTATGGAGCTCTAGTACTTTTTATTAAATGAGTTTTGTTGAACAGAAATTTATTAAATTTCAATAATATAGTGTGATAGAAAATCACACCTCAATCAACCAACCAAGATCAGACTGATAAGGCAAACATCCATTTTTATTTATTTTCTTATAAATGATTAAATAAATTAATAACCTGAAAATCCCGGAGGCGGCAAACCGGGAGGGGGCTTCCCGAGACCAGGAGGTGGCTTAGGAGGCTTTTTAACTTCCCAGCGTGGGGCGGCAGCAGCGGGGGGCATTGCAGGAAATCCAGGAGGTGCACTTAGAGAAGGGAAGTCGTCTCCAGAGGGCAAGGCACCGTTACGTTTCTAAACACATTAAATAGAATAATTTTAAGTAAGGTTAGAAATCAAAAATAAATAAAAATGCAATCACAAAAATAAAACATGAATTTAAATATCATAAATCAAAATATTTAATTAACTCAAGGTCAATTACAGATACTATTTCTTCTAATATAATACGAACATATTCATAACAACTGACATTTTGACATGTCTCTTGTATTTTGGCTCATTTTTTTTTTTTTTTTTCATGCACTACTAATAACAATTAAAATTGAAAAAATCTATTAAAGACACTAGGTGCAATTTAAAAACAAGATGGATTCCCAGAAGATACAATACAAATATCATATATGTCTGATGATCTTCTGTTGCTGAGGTTAGGAAATATTTGAGTAAAAGAAAGAAGATATGAAATGAGCATTCAAAGTATGACAAAAGTATTAAGATAAAGATTGTTCAAAATAAATAAATTGCAATAATAAAACTTTAAACTATGTTAGCACTGCTAAATTATATTACTATTATAAAAAAAATAATAATAAATAAAATAATGAGCGAAAATCATTCAGGTGGAGTAGAAGATGCTATATACTCACACAGTTCCGAATATCTAATTTTTTGACATTGCAACATCTCATTACCGCTTCGAAATTAGACTAACCTTCCAATAATGGGTATAAATTAAAAATTGTTAAAATGAAGTGTCAATTTTCAATTCTGTAGCTTTAAGATTTAAAAAGTATTTCTTGAAAAAAAAAATAATTTTTAGTTATTTACATTGCTTTGGAAGCTATGACCGCTTAACAAAGATTCTACAAGTTGATAAATATCTCTAGATTCAAAATCTGTTGACAATAATTGAAAAATGTACACTAACAAATGAGAAATTCCCACTAATTGAAAAATATGTGGATTTCTTGGGAAATCCTTTAAAAAAAAACAACATCTTGAACTTGGAATATATACATACACATACACACATGCATATATACAACCATTGAAAATGAGAAATTTTTGTTTTAAGCATTAAAACTATAAAAATTAACAAAAAATCTTTACCTCCTTAATTTCAGTTGGGGCTAAGCTTTCTGGAATAATTGACAAAGTCTTGTAGACATTTTCTGGTTTGCTGTGATTATTATTAATATTCTCAAAATTGTTATCTAACAGAGAAGAGCTTTCAATTCTAGGTGTCGATTTTACTTCTTTCTTATTTTTCTTCGACTTAGATTCTCCGTTTACAGATGATTGGTTGGACAAAGGGGCAGGAGTTATTTTCGATTCTCCTCCACCTTTTCCAGATTTAGATTTTTTCTTTTTAGTCTTGAAAGGTTGAGGCTGCGGTTGATGGTTGTGGGGGGGTTCTGGTTCAGTACTCGGTTCCGACTGAGTGCCAACTCCTGTCGAAATTCGAGAGACAGAACTTTTCGATGGAGCTGATAAACTAGGAAAATCTTCTGTAGGGGGACGATTACAATTGGCCTTCTGATCCACCGGACGTCGCCCAGGGCCAGTAGAGCAGGCTGACCATGATACTGAAGTCCCAGCAGCTTCACCACCAGAAGAATTATCCAATGCAGGAAAGTGGTAATTGTAGTTATTTTTAGAAGTTACTGTTGTCGTGAATCTTGGATGGTTAACCTGAAATATCATTTAAAGTAAAAATAATATATCAATACTTCAGTTTATTATTAACAATTAGCAACCTCCATGTCTAATATATAAGCCCTCCACTTTATTATTATTCTCCTTGTTTTACAAGACTGTTTATTTAAGTTGAAGTCTTAAATTCAACAAATGTTTACTTCAAATATAGATTTTAAATAACAAATACGACTCAGAAACTTAAAAAATAAAAGATACCTGAATGGAAAGAGACGGTTGTTTTGCGGAAGTAACCCTGAGACTTAGGCTTGTGCTTGATGTATCAGAACCTAAAGCAGGAAAATCTTCTTCCCTTTTCAACTCTGGAGCTTTTTTTGCTGGTTCTTCTTCGACGATTGTACCCCCGACGGCACCAGCACTTTCAGGAATATCCGAAACCTGAACCTCCTCTCTACAAAACATAATTATTTAATAGCTGTAATATATACATAGGGTACATTTTTCAAAGATGATATGAAATCATAGACGGTATACCTCCCCATAATATTTTATATTAATGGATTAAAATGGTCAGGGGGTGGACCAACTAATGACTAAGGACCAAAATGGTCATTAATTCAAATCATGTTAAAATTATTCTGACATGCTCATACACAGATTATCATATGTAAGCTTACAACAGTAATTAAATATGCAAAAGTTCATTTAAAAGATAGATACTACCCACAACTGGCGATGCATAGCGATTTGAAACCTTTTTTAGTTCTGTTGTTTAAATTTCGTAGATGCTACTTAACATGTGGACTGTCAGGTGCATTTGCCTAAGGTGCCAAAGTGAATTTTTTTTATTATGCAATGCATATTACAATGAAGTATTATTTGCAGCAAATAAAGAGAGTTATAAAGCATTGAGAGTGATAAAGCTCACGATTTAAGCATTTTTCGTGCTGGACGTCACTGGATACCCCCACAACGCTGTAAACAATTTTTGCGATTGTCCTTTATTCAAACAGTGGTGGTTCGATTGCTAAGCTAAATAATAAAATTATTTTTATATGTTCTAAACTGCATTAATTTCTTTAAACCATTATCGTAACAATGATATTATTGACAAATTTATCAGTATCCATATTTAATCTAATTATGTACTTAATAGAAACAGAAACAGAAAAATAATTTTATTCTGGGACCAGGTCCCTTTAGAATAACAGAGATGAACATAATTAAGAAAATATTTATCTGGCCAAAGGCCTACATCTGAGTAAAGACTTATTTACAAAATATCCTGAAAGTAAATAACTAAACAGGTATGTTTTGGTAGATAATCAGAGAAAGTGATGCAAAATTAAAATAAAAAAACAGATAAATTTACAATAAAAAGAACTAGGCTTATGGAAAAAAAACAGTAAATACATGATAGCATCTGGTAACAGAAATAAAAAATTAAAAAAATTATTTCATTATGAGTGAGGAATATTTACAGTAGTTCATCAATCAATAAAGTTGAAAATATCTATCAATTATTTATTGATTATAAAGCACCTGATTGGGAATTTAGAAGATGTTGGATAAGTTTAGATTTAAATGAGGTTAAAGAAGATAACCTCTCACTCCCGCATGCCGGATATCGGGTGGGAGTGAGTTCCAAAGAGAGATAGAACGGGCGAGAAAGGAACGCTCAAAAGTATTGGTTCTATGGGAACGGAATAAAGATCGGAAGGGCGAGATCTTGTGCCTTGGGATTGGATAGAGGATTTGAATTGTAGGAGACTATAGATGTAAGATGGATGTTGTGAGTTGATAGTTTGATATAAGTAAGAACCAAGGAAATAGAGTCTACGGATAGAAGGAAAAAGCCACTTTAACTCAACGTAACGGCGGGACATATGAGACCTTCTCGGGGCATCGAAGACAAATCGAAGCGAACAGTTCATAATCCGCCTCAACCTCTCCTCGAGCCTGTTCGAGAGTCCATCATATGCCACACAACCATAGTCAAAGTGTGGAAAGATAAGAGATGTGATAAGGAGCTTACGGATTGGTAGAGTTAGAAGATGTTTGGAACGGGTGGAATAACTTTAGAGAGCTTATTGCTCGACGAGAAATTTGGGCAACGTGGGGTTTTCATGAGAGGGATTGGTCGAAAATGACTCCGAGGTTTCTAACAGAGGAACTGAAGGCAATAGGGTGATCATTTAAGGTTAATCGGGGAAGTGAGTTGATAGATTTAAGAAGGATGTTGTAACCAATTAGGATGGCCTGAGTTTTCGCAGCATTCAACGACAGTTTATTCAAGTTTGCCCAGGCACTTATCCTATCTAGGCCCCCTTGAATGTTGGCAAATGCTGCTATTATCTCAGGCGAAGGAAAGGACAAATAGATCTGGGAATCGTCGGCGTACAAATGGTGGGAACAGTGAAGGATTGATTTGGGAAGGTCATTAATGTAACAGTTGAAAAGGAGTGGGGAAATACTAGAACCCTGTGCCACTCCTGTGTTCAGCGGTAGGAAAGAGGATAGGGGTTGATTAGGGATGGAGACTGCTTGAGTCTTATCCGAGAGGAAAGCTTGGACCCAGAGTATGGAACTGTTGGAAAATGAAAGAGATTTTAGTTTAGAGAAGAGGATGGAATGGTTCAGTGAATCGAACGCTTTTGAAAAGTCAAGTAGAATTAGTACTGTCAGTTTTTTTTCGTCCATGGCAGTATGTATGTCAGTGGTGATTTTAACGAGGGCAGATTGTGTGGAAAGGCCAGGACCGAAGCCTGATTGAAGTGGATCAAGGAGTTGGGACTGTTCCAGAAAATTTTACATTTGGGATTGAACTAATATATGAACGTGTCAAATATATCAGAGATATTTTAGCTATGAGATAGAGAAATATTATTGATATTTTTACCTATGCCTCGGCGGTCTGATATGAAGAGGTCTAGGACGAGGTGTCAACGTTAGCTCCAATTTGAGGGTTCTAGCTTGCTTCAGTCCTGCTTTTCCTAGTTCCCTTCCATGAATCGAAGCTTTGTGAGCTAATGAAAAACAGTAATAACTCTTTTATTTAATCTTAACCAGATACATATATTTTAAAAAATGTTATACAACAATGATCATTTTACTGATGTAAAATAGTGTTAAAGACTAGAATTTGCTTATTTGTTGATTCAAATGATACATTAACATCTTACAGGCTTAATCAGGTTAAGAAAAGAATTTGATTAGCATTAATGTTAATAATTAAAAATTGGTGAGAGTGGGTAAGCTCAGTTTGTAGAGAACTAAGTAGTTGGGCGGAAGGTCCTGGGTTCAAATCCAGCAGTGGTAGACAAATTATTTTTATCTGTTGTTAACTGTTATAAAACTGCTAACAGCCACAAATGGACCCTGCAGGACCAACAGACCCTCCGGGGGCTCACCCTGCTTATACTAATTGGGTATCCTTAATTGGGGGAAAAAATGTGATCTCGGGCAAATTGCCTCCCTGCATAACCATTGTCCAGGAAACAACACTGTTCATACCATGATCTGAACTAAAGACCCTTGATGGGTTTTAAAAAAAAAAATTTGGTGGTTAGTCAGCACTAAAGGCATGATTGTATCTTTCCTCTGCCTTACATCAGGCACTTTAAAGGTTAAGAGAACTCAGTAAAACCACAGTAGCTATGAGTGGTATTGTCACAAAAATGTCAACATTGAAGATTTAAGTTTTTTTTTTCAAGTTTCAAACCTGGTTTCCTCATCAGATCCCGATAATCCTCCAAGACGTCTGAAAAGAAGATGGCCACGTGACCTTCTTAGTTGAACTTGTGATTCGAGTACTACCAGTAGGTAGTTTCTCTACTTGCCATTATCTCATATCATTATGTATCACTTAGCCTATTTACTTGTTTTATAAATAAAAATAAAAAAATAAAACTTCTGGCTATTCAGCAAACTCAAAAGGCCAATGCGGGGACACCATTTTGACACGATTGAGGATATAAAAACCGAATCGAAGAAGGTCTTGAAGGCTATACCGAAAAAAGACTATTCCGACTGTTTCAAGGACTCGGCCATACTTACTGGCCATATCTTTTCTTTTCAAATAAAATATTTAAAAAATTATATAATATAAAGATAAAATAAATTATAATAATATTAACGACTTAAAGTCAACTAGATCCAAAATAAAATAATGTTAAAGTAACATTCTCCCCGTGTATACATCGCAAAGTGCGAGAACACGGAGATGGAGGATCAATTGAAAAGAGAGGATATGGCTGGCCGTGAAGCGAAGCCAGAATAGCCGAGATGGATAAGGCATCACCACAGAGAGGTGAAGGTGCCGGGTGGGAGTCCCGGTCCTGGCCATATCTTTTCTTTTCAAATAAAATATTTAAAAAATTATATAATATAAAGATAAAATAAATTATAAAAATAAAAAAAGTTTTTTTAAAGATTTGAAATGGGTTTGTGAAGTTAAAACTCAGTGCGCGAAGCTAGACTACCTTACTTCTCCACTTCTATATTAATAAAAAGAGTATTTAAAACATTAATAATGAGACAGAATGTTTATTACTTAATAGTGATAGGGGTGAGGGTTATAAAAGTGGTAAGGTAATATTAATCTGGATGGAGTAGAAATTTAATTTCTGGAAGTTGACAATAGCTTTTATTCAGCAATGGTTAGATATATAAATCTATTGACCCTTTTCTGTTCAATACTTACCATGGGTTAATTACAATACTTTTCATGTATGATCGTTGGTCCAAATATTGTACTAACATCACAATTACAATGAATTGACACCTCTCTTGAGAGATGGTTTTCAACATGAATACATTCACACACCTTGTAAGTTCATATTTTACCTTTCAAATCAATTTCACTTCTGAAAACAGCTGTAAACTTTTCATTAAAGCAATCACCCTCCTCGCACAAGTAGTGTTCAGATCGAAAATGATCCCTGAGAAAATCGTATGAACTGAAAAAAATAAATTAAAAAAAACATTATTACCTTGGCAAACAACAATGAAATATAAAAAGAATTGTAAAAAAAACCCAACATACTACTGTGATCAAAAAGTATGGTGAATTTGTTTATAAAATGTAAATTCTTTATTTATTCTTCTAAATCAATTTCATCCCCTTCAAAGGAATCCCCGTCCGATAACACGCACTTTTTCCAATACTTTTTCGAGTCCTTGAAACAGTCGGAATAGTATTTTTTCGGTATAGCCTTCAAGACCTTCTTCGATTCGGTTTTTATATCCTCAATCGTGTCAAAACGGTGTCCCCGCATTGGCCTTTTGAGTTTGCTGAATAGCCAGAAGTCGCAATGAGCCAAATCAGGCAAATACAGTGGATGTGGAACGATATTAATCGAGTTTTTGGTAAAAAAAAAAACGCGAAGAATCAAAGCAGTGTGAACTGGTGCATTATCTTGATGAAGGAACCAAGAGTTGTTCGCCCGTAATTCCGGCCGTTTCAGACGAACTGCTTCATGCAAACGATATTCCAACACCATCAGCGAGGTCTCTAATCGACTATTTTTAAGCACCAAATCTTTGATTTTTTGGATGTGGCCCTCGTCGGTAGACATTGATGGTCGTTCAGAGCGCGGTTTGTCTTCAACTCGTTCTCCACTTATAAACTTTTTTTGTGCTATAGTTTATCACCAAAGGCCTTCCACAACATTTTCAAAGTGTCCGCATAAGAATATTCGTTCCGCAAACAAAATTTGACACAATTTCTTTGCATAACAAAATCACTCATGGTAAAAATCGAAAAATTCACTTTTGGTTGTTTACAAAAACATGAGTAACACGGAGATAATCAAACCTTTTGAGAAACAGACGCTTGGCAAATGATATAGACAGTCCTACCAACCTAAAAAAAAAATTTACCTGCCTTCCTAATGCCTGAGAGTTTTAAATGACAATTTCACCTTAGTTTTTGACCACAGTAGTATCTACATTCAAAACAGTAATTCCTAACTCACCTGTAATATTGATGGAGACCATCAGCATCGCAAAAATGGCAGAAGAGATGATCTCTCCTGAGATGGCGATAGAGTTCATCATTATCCATATAACGAGTATCACAGAATTCGCATAAAGGATGACCTCTATGAGATCTGTTGTCAGGATCCCCCTCCTTTCTATGGCGGCTTAATTCGGCGCGAGTGTAACATTTTCTTTCTCGGGAATAAATCTAAAAACAGACAAATTTGAACAGCTTATGGCAATAGAAATAGAAATGATAAACATTAGGCATTAGTGTTATTACCTAGAATATAAATAATATGTTAGGACTCTACAGATTTATATATCTGTCAGTAAAATTTATTGAATAAACGATATTCATATTGTTAAGTAAAGTATTTTCTGAGTATGGGGACAGATCCCCAAAACTTTTACGTATTATAAAACTAAGCACTAAAGTTATTAAAAGATAGTAATTATTGGAAGATAATTGGTGCTAATGTACTTGATATTATAACTATTCAATTCAAAACAAAAAATGATAGAGGATTAGCTCTCGCAGGACTTTTTGTTGCTTTTACATGAGAAATATGCTGTAAATCTGCCCTCGTTAAAATCACCACTGACAAACACACTGCCATGGACGAAAAAAAACTAACAGTACTGATTATACTCAACTTTTCTAAAGCTTTTGATTCGCTGAACTATTCCATCCTTTTCTTTAAATTAAAATCTCTTTCCTTCAACTATAGTTCCATACTCTGGATCCAAGCTTTCCTCTCGGATAGGACTCAAGCGGTCTCTATTCCAAATCAAACCCTATCCTCTTTCCTTCTGCGGAACACAGGAGAGTTCTAATATTTTCCCACTCCTTTCCAACTGTTAGTTAATGACCTCCCAAATCAATCTACCACTGTTCCCACCATCTGTAAGCCGACGACTCCCAGATTTATTTGTCCTTTCCTCCCTCTGAGATAATAGCTGCATTTGCTAATATTCAGGGTGTAATACCAGTGCCTGGGCTAACCTGAATAAACTGTCGTTAAATGCTGCAAAAACTCAGGTCATTCTAATTGGTTTCAATACCCTTCTTAAATCTATCAACTCTCTTCCCCAATTAATCTTAAATGATCACCCTATTTCTTTTATTTCTTTCAGCCCCCCTTTCAGAAACCTCAGAATCATTTTGAAAAATGTTAAATTGCATAGTAGTAATCAAAATTCAGAAAGATTGAGGCGAATTGTGGACTGCACAATTGCTATAGTTGTTAATTTTTTGCATTTTAATTAACTGCTAGGAACTCAGGGAGCGGGGTAGATCTATGTGTAAACTGCTAATACCCTGTGCTCAAATCTGGCTCTTTAGATAAATTGTTTTATCAGTTCAGAGTCATGGATGGATCTTGTAAGATCTGCAGACTTTCCTGGGACACACAGCCCCTACTAAAGTGGATTACCCTTTTTGTTAAGTGGATTCCCTTAATTTTAGGTAAATTCGGGCGGTAGAGTTCATCCAGAAAAGATTCAGACCCAGAAATAATGAAGATATGAATCAGGTCTTATACAAAGGAGACCAAGATAACTTTTCTTTCCCAAATTATACTTTACATAAACTACCTTAGTGAAAAGAAGCTGAAGAGAGAGAGAGAGAGAGCTGGCCTATCAAATAGTCCTAGTGCCTGCTTAGTCAGCAGTTGAGTGGACACTTGTTTTTTCTCAGAACTAAAGGAGAAGAAAAAATATAAATTCGTTCATCATGAATGAAAGAAAATGACTTACTTTTTCTAAATTGGTAATTAAATAGTAAATATCCGCTGGAAACTCCAATGTAAATGTTTAATTGACAGCTTTCAATTTAAAATTATATGGTATTCTGTATTCCAGAGGGAATTAAAGTGTTCTTCCCGGGAAATTACGAAAGAACAGCCCATACACAACAGTGTACAATCTAAAAATACTGTAAATAAGCTTAACTAATGTTTACAAGTTATGGTTCATGCTAGCCAACTACCATCTTATTTACCAAATAAATAATAATACTCTTATAAAAATATTATTTAACATACCTTCAAGTTATCTACACAGAGGTCGCAATAATTTAATTGATGAACTCTTCGCACGTGGTCTCGAAGATAAACGAAGCTCACAAAAACCTTTGAACATTTAGGACATTCATGGGCAAGTAATGCGTCATATGCATTCTTTTCATTTTCAGTTTCAAATACTATTTTAAATTTCTTGTCAATCACTCCATTGATATCTTTTAATGAATTGTAAGGAGATATTACCTTGGTAAAGATAACCTACAAAAAAAAAAAAATTAAAAGAAACTGGATAAAATTATAACTAAGAAATGAATACCTGAACAATGATAAAAAAATAACAATTCATGCTAATATTAATAAACATAATTATATAACTAACTATTACATAAGAAAGAATACACGTCTCCATGTTAAAATAAATGAAGATTTTAATGTAATCATACATAATTTTTTTCTGCTTTTAGCTAATACAGACAAAATAGGCGACTCCTAGTATTTTGGGTAAGAGTTTATGTTGTGTCGTCGTTTAGTTATCTATATAATATTAAGAAGCACAATGTGGCACAATATCTGTTTATTAAATTACATATATGGTTACACATCACATGATCAAACTCGTACTGCCTCATCTCATGCGCGCGCAGTTATCATAGTAGTAGAAATCGAGATAATTAAATAATGCTAAACCAGAAGTGTTCAATGGTTTTCAAATATAAATTTGGTGAGGACAGCTCATTCATCAAATATTTAATATTTTCTGATTGGCAAGATGAAGCATCGTTATAATCAGACTTAATCATGACCCAAATTAAAATTGATTCTTAAATACTTTTTTTAAAATAAAATATTTATTAGCTTCATGAAAAAAATCCATTATTTTGTAATAAAAACGGTTATAATTTTGTTAAAAGAGAGTGAGTAGTTAAAGAATTTACTCCAGCACTCCAATAAAAATATATGTGGAACATAGTAGTTTTAATTATCAATCATTGATGTTTTAAAATTGAAATATGTGACATATAGAAGTAATAAAAATAAAAATTCTGATGATGGGGGATAAAACCTATCTATCTATCTCCATTGCATTACAACTCTCGGTGGGTCTCGGCTTCCACAATAGGCCTCTAATATTTGGCATTGTTTTATATTGCCTCCTTCCAGCTCCTGATCGTTAAGAGGCCTCTTGTACCTCCTGCCACTCTAACAGTGTACCTTCCATTGTCTTGGCCAGCCAGATCTTCTTGCGGTCACTTTTTCACACATCCTGGCAAAGTGACCAATCCAAGTAAGCCTCTCAAGCTAGACAATTCTGACCTCATCTAACTCCCAAAAGAAGTCATAGAGTTCTCTATTCTTTCTAATGTCCCAACTCTCTGCAACTCTCACTAGACCAATTATATGGTGCAATATTTTCTTTCAAATATTTTTATAGCTCTTTAAGATGATACAAGTCACTGTAGCTGAGAGTAGGTAGGATATAATTATTATAGAGGGCCATTCTAGTTTCTCCACTAAGGGCCATTCTAGTTTCTCCACTAAGAGCCATATTGCAGATTGTCTGCAAAAGTCCGAAGTAACACCAGCTCACCGCATTTTTTTTAAATTTCATTGGACATGTCATCAAGGACTGTGACAATCAAAAGTAAGTTGTCCACACTAATGGGAAGAACATAGAGAAAATCGTGTAGGAGAATGATAGTATAAAGAACAGAGGACATTATGTATTCTGCTCTACATGGTCAACATATTTTGGACAAGACATATTTCTCCACTAACTCAGCACTTCTTCTCTGAAATGCAATCATTTCATAAAAAATTCTTCCTTGAAACACCCAATTTGAAAATACCAGGTATAACTCTGAGTAAAATACATTAATTGTAAAGTTGTTATTTTCTATTCAAAGAACTCTTTTACAAAGAATACTTTCCACTAAACAAATTATACAAGAGGCACACAAAATCAAAAGTTTCGGAAACATTGGTTTAGAGGAAGAATTTAAAAAAAAATCTTGAATATTTAAGACTTCAAGGAAATAAATTTGAGCATTTAGAATTTTAAAAGTACAGTTACAAGAATATAAAATTCAATCAAATGTATACTGATAGTAAAAGAGAAAAATATTACTTTAAAAAAGGGATAAATTGCTTATAGATTAAAAAATAATTCTGATGCAACTCCTGAATTACTGATTCTCTGCATTGGACTGGTGTTCTATAGCAGAATTAGAAGTAACTGGTTTTAATTTAACTGTGAAATAAGTAAAATGATTATTACTTTTATGATTTTATTATAATGCAATTGGGAAAAACCACAATGCAAAGCCTTATGTTTCAAACCCAGTAATACACCCACTTACCAGTCGACGTTTCGCCTATTCAGGCATTATCAAGACACAAAAACAATAAAAAGGGTTATGTGAATCACATCTCGAAGAAAAAGATGCAATACATCGCAACGATCAACAGCCCAAACAGGCTCCTTGGAGTTGATCGTTGGGATGTATTGCACCTTTTTCTTCGAGATGTGATTCACATAACCCTTTTTATTGTTTTTGTGTCTTGATAATGCCTGAATAGGCGAAACGTCGACTGGTAAGTGGGTGTATTACTGGATTTGAAAAATAAGGCTTTGCATTGTGGTTTTTCCCAATTGCATTATAATAAAAAATAGTGTTTCTTTTTGAGTTTTTGGCTCTATTTTATTGATTTTATTTAAAACGATTGTAGTTTTTCACTGATCTGAGAAAGTTGAGAGTGATCATTTAAATTACAGTTAGGGTCGAACCTGGACTAAATAGAATTCCTTGAAGATGTGAGCAGAAGTTAACAGCTATGATATAATAAAGACATTAATAATTAAAATTAAAGTAATGCCCAGGCTTCAACTTTAAAAGAATGTTTATTTTTTTTTCATCTCTTATGTGATTAAAATTAGCAGAAACTGACAGAAAATGAGTTCATCCAACAAATAACGAATTGACAAAAAGTGACAGGTACGATTCTACATACATTTAAATATAATAAATAAATATATATAATATACAAGTCATTAATATAATTTTTAATAAACTGTCATCATGGCACATTAGGTGACAGTAATGTAAAAGTTGGGAGGCATTATAATACAAATGATTTCAATATGAATAAAAAGTTAATTGACTAAATGACAATAACAAAAACTTAATAATTGTTTTCAAAATGCCATAATATTAATTTGATTCAATACAAAATAGTTTGTATGTAAAAATGAAATTAGCTAAAACATAGAACTACAAATTAAGGACTATGTAATACTTAAATATTCTTTTAAAAGAATTGAAATGGTATAAAATAGCTTAAATGTCAAACATAGAATACGTTAAATTGTATTGCTATATGGATGGTAATTTTGAATATAGCTTAAAAGTGAACATGATTAGCAATTCACACCATTAAGGAATCAGATTAAGCAATTCATACAGCTTCCTATAACTAAGTAAATTATAGTATTTCTTATGTAATACCTTAGGCATATCCTGTCTACATATTGGACATTCATTTTGACGACAAAGTACCCTCATGCGTGTTGAGCACTCATAGCAAACAGGGTGATCGCACTGCCCTACAGAATAAATGTCCACTCCTTTAAAACAAACAACACAAGTATTTTCTTGTGCTTCTTCGGATTGTTTTGTAGCCATATTCACTTAGATTAAGGCACACCAATACACATTTTTCCTAACCGAGAACAATTCCCACACCATGAATTTGGCTGTCAGCTGTGTGGACAACTAAAAGAACAAATAGGTATATTCCAACGTCCGATCAAATATGTTTTGGCATGCGCAGGACAGTACGACGCATGCGTAGTACAGATTTTTCATTCCAACCAGCATCGGAACTGTCATGTACTTGTTCCAACAAGACTATTTTTTTAGAATCATAATAGTCAGGGGGCTCGGGCTATCTACATCTACATGCGCAAAAGTTTCGCTTTTCCCTATCTTATCTGAAATAGATGTTTTGACAAGTTAAATAAAGGGATTTACCTTTTGAAAACTCTTATTCACCTTTAAACTAAAATTTTATTGTAGTTAACTTTTATTTATATCTTACCTATCATCAGAAACCTTAAACTGAAAAATAAAAACTAGAGACACTTTATAGACAACTAGAGAAACTTTATTTAAAAAACATTAGCATTTCCTTTTAAGGACAAATTAATTGATGGGAAATTTTACGTCAATTTGCCATATTTTAGGACTTAGCACAATAATTAATTTCAAATCTAATTAATCTTAATCATAACGTATTAATTTGCTCTGATTATTTTCTTTGAAATATATAAACCTTTTTAATGTAACTGATTTTTCATGCCTTCTATACATATTTAAATTAACATTATTTTAAATAAATTTCATAAATCTTAAAGAAATTATTGAATATAATTGCTGCTTCCATTAGCAATTTATATGTTAGAAAATCACAACCCATGAGTATTCGCAAAAATATATTTTTAAAAAGTCTTTCAATGCTACAAGGAAAACCTTGAAAATGAGGAACATTTGGATAACTTTAAAGAACAGCGATTAGAGTACATGTTCCAACACATCATTTTTCCTTCTGATACCAAGATCTTCCAAAAATATAATGATCCAGAATCGCCCCCCGAAAAAACCTGCAACAAGATGTTGGAACAAACTCTTATATTTTGCTAACATGCTCAAGGCTTGCTAAATATTGCGCGACTTGAGCTGAATGCTACTCCTTTTTAAATTTCTTTTGCTAAATGGGGGAAGGGTAATAATAAAATAAGCAGGTATTATTCTGTATCAGGTATTTTAGATTATTTAATATTGTTATAATATTGAAACAGAAAATTTTCCTAAATTCAGGAAACTGCTTTTTTAAATTTGTTAAAGGACAAACCAATTACTTCATTATTTATTAATGATTTAAAAAATATTATTTAAATATAAAGAACTTCTTTTAAACAAATATTATCAGTTAGAGGCCAATTTATAGTTTGGACTAGGCGCAACACTGTGGTGACTGGTAGGTTTCATTGTAACCAAAACAGTTGAAGCAGATGATAATGGAAGTTGGGGAACGAAGTAGCGCTTAATGATAAAATTCTGACAGTTGATTTGTTTTTAATTTTAAGACAGTGTTAGTCTTATATAAATTCGAAAATGTCATACTTAAAAGTGTTCTTTAAGTGTTTCAATTCTCCTTCTCTTCATATGATTTATCGAGATCCGAATTTTTCGGTAATATTAGTTTCTACTAGTTTCAGTTCCTTGAAATCTGCATTCAATACTATAATAAATTTTGTTTCAGGGGAAATATATGCGAGACAGATGGGAAAGATTAGGTGATTTTTCTTTGAACTGTGTATGTAAATACTTTTTACTTTGTATGGTAGAATTATAATGTCATTAGATACATTTGAAATTTTTAATTTTAGGTTGTAATATTTTGGAAGCTCAGTATTTTCACTACACCACTAATAGCGATATTTTTTTATCGAAGAGGCTACATGAATATGGAAGGAGCAGTTTCACTTGCAAAAATGTCACTATGGTTCGGGCTCGTAATTGGAGCTTCTTTATGTTTGCGTAGCTATGGAAGAGCTTCTAATCCGCAATACAGGTTTTTCCTGAATAAATTGAATAATACTGAAACTTCAAAAGGTCTTGTAAGTTTATTATTTATTGTTTGTTTAAGCTTGAATTTGGTGGATAAATATGAATATGTATTTTATATATTTTCCAAGAACGTGTAAACTTTCTATGTTTTATTTGTATAATCTGTTCGAATTTGAAGTAACTTTTAAAAAAACCTCTCATATACCAATACAATACCATTGGTGATGTAATATTCCCTAACACTTTACTTGTTTCACTGATTATCAACAGACAATCTAAAAGCACCCGCAGGTTTCTGAAAGTACATGTAGGCAACCAACCTTCAGATTGGTGTCTAATAACACCTAATAGGATACCTAGTAATTATTATGCAGGTTGTCGCTTTGAGTTGAGTCATAACAAGTAACTTTTCATTCATTTCCCTATTAATATTTTTCCATAAAAAAATAGTTTTTCTGAGCTTTAGTATGGAAAAAATAATGTAATTATGGGAAATGTGTACACATTGGTAATCATTTCATCTAGAAATGAACTTTTCAACTAACATATATCATCTATACTTTGAAATTGAAACTTTTATTCCTTGATGAAATGATTACCAAAAGCTACTCATTAATTACATACTTTTGTCCATACTATAGTAAACAATAATTTATATTTTTGGAAAATATTAAAAATTTAAATTAGTAAAAAATTAAAACTTGTAACTTAACTCGAAGCGACAACCTTCGGAACAAATATTCCTTATACCCTTAATTAATAGCAAACTTGAGAATTAGCATGATCTTATATTTAAAACAGTATGAATACTTTATTTATATAATTTATTTATATTCGAATTTCATGAACTGTTAACTACATTTATGACATGGTATTTTCAATAATTAATCATGTTGTCCTCCGACTATTATCTTACAAATTCTGACCAGTTTGTTTTTAATACTGGTCTTTTCTGTCTGGTACCTGGATGGAGAGGAGAAGAGGCAGATCAAGACAATGATGGTTGTAGGATATCAAGGCTGACCTTCGGCTCTTGAAAGTGATTGCATGTAGAAGCACAGCAGAGGATTGTGCTGAAAAAAGAGGATGATTGTCGAGAGAGCCAAAGTCCTTCAGGGAACATAGCGCTGACACAGTTTGTTAGTTACCTCTTGCAACATGCCCCACCAAGCTTTCTATTTAGTTAAAAATAATATAATATATAAACAATCAGTTTTAGCACCTAAATATTTTAAAACTACAAGAACTGATCATCATCGAATCAATAGATAAAATTTTTCAAATATTTTATTTGAAAAGAAAAGATATGGCCAGGACCGGGAATCGAACCCGGGACTTTCTCCCCTCCGTGGTGACGCCTCAACCATCTCGGCCATCCTGGCTCGCTTCACGGTCAGCCATATCCCCTCTTTTCACTTGATCTTACATCTCCGTGTTCTCGCAATTTGCAATGTATACAGGAGGAGAATGTTAATTGAACATTACTTTATTTTGGATCTAGTTGACTTTAAGTCGTTAATATTATATTATTATATTATATGGTTGAGGCGTCACCACGGAAAGGTGAAAGTCCCGGGTTCGAGTCCCGGTCCTGGCCATATCTTTTCTTTTCAAATAAAATATTTGAAAAATTATATCATATAAAAATAAAATAAATTAGAATAATATTATCTCTATAATATAGAGGAGGCCCAGTCTCGGTGACGGGATGTAGAGCCAGCCATGTATGTAGAATAATATTAACGACTTAAAGTCAACTAGATCCATAATAAAGTAATGTTCAATTAACATTCTCTCCATGTATACATCGCAAATTGCGAAAACACAGATGTAGGATCAAGTGAAAAGAGGGGATATAGCTGACCGTGAAGCGAGCCAGGATGGCCGAGATGGTTGAGGCGTCACCACGGAGGGGAGAAAGTCCCGGTCCTGGCCATATCTTTTCTTTTCAAATAAAATATTTAAAAAATTATATCATATATAAAAATAAAATAAATTATAATATAGGGTTGACAACTAAGTCATTGCCGATTTCAAATAAGAAGGCAAATTCAGAATTTTCGTTTAAAAATATACCTTTATTCAATTAGATATTGCCCGTTCTTGTCGATGGCCTTTTTCCATCGTTCTGGCAGCGTAAAAATTCCCCGTTCGTAAAATGTCTGGTCTTTGCTATTAAAAAACTGAATTAGGTGTGATCTGACATCATCCGCGTTGTTAAAAATTTTACCATTTAAAGAGTTTTGCATGGAACGAAACAAATGGTAATCCGAAGGCGCAAGGTCAGGGCTATATGGTGGGTGTTACAAAACATCCCAACCCAGTTCCAATAATTTTTGCCGAGTAACCAAAGATGTGTGGGGCCTTGCGTTATCATGATGGAAAACAACACCCTTCCGATTTGATAATACCGGCCGCTTTTCTTCAATTGCATCCTTCAGTTTGTCGACTTGTTCAACATACACATTTGAATTTATAGTTTGGTTCTGCGGCATGAGTTCAAAATACAAAATTCCTTTGTGATCCCCTTTTGATGCTGTTTGGGCTGGTTGATCTTGCTTCACCCACGATCTCTTGCGAGTAACATTGTTATAAACTATCCACTTTTCGTCGCCAGTAACTAGGTTCTTCAGAAATGGATCATTTTCATTGCGTTTCAGTAGCGAATCACAGATGCTAATCCGTTGCGTCAAATGAATTTCCTTTAGCTGGTGAGGGATCCATAAATCAATTTTCTTGACATAACCAAGGGTTTTTAATTTTTTTTCAATGCATGTATGCGACACATTGAGCTTCTCTGCAATGTCTCGTGTTGTGCTGTGACGATCTGAATCGATAATGGCCTTGATATGGGTTTCATCCACTTCGACTGGGCGGCCAGATCGTTGTGCATTTTTCAGTGAAAAATCACCGGAACGAAATCTTTCAAACCAATTTCGACACTGCCTTTCTTTTAAGGCTTTATCTCCATATACGGCACATAACTTCTTTTGTGCTTGCGATGCGTTCTTGCCTTTTTGGAAGTAATACAATAAAATGTGTCGGAAATGCACGTCCTGTTCTTCCATTTTTAAATTGGAATAAAAACAAAACTAAAGAACTAATCAAAAAAATTTTTTTACTAATTAAACGTAGAAGTCCATACAGTAAGAAAAAAATATAGGTTAGATGCTCTGGCCACGTTAACAAAACAAAAGAAAGTGTAGAGTGAATCTATCGACAAAAACGGCAATGACTTAGTTGCTAACCCTATAGATAAATTTGCTTTTTTAATCCTTGTTTATCTTATTATATTAAATATCTTCAATGAATATGTTTTGCAATTTTTTGTTTTAGGCTGAAATAAAGCAGTTTGATTTTGATTTTGATGCCTGGCCTGTAGAATTTAGTTTACCTATAAGGTATTGTTATACAATTAAATTATATTGTATCTAAAATGCAAATATTATTATTTTAAAGTGATATTATTTTTTGTATTTTTTAGGACTTTCAACAAAGTAGAACCAAAAAAAAATATGTTCTCCTCTATAATTAGTAGCCCTTGTTCAATAATTGGATATTTGGTTCTTCATACTGTTGGGATTAGAATGATTTATCCTGGTTCAATAACTATTCTTAACATGTTACTTAGTATGTTGCATTTTTTATTAACTATGTATATATATTTATTGTTAGTAAACTTCATAGATGTTAAATATAATTTGGTCATTTCAGCTTTGAATATTATATGTCTCGAACTGATGGATAATATCTAAGTTATATGATATCTCTGTAATATAATACTGCATAGCTTACAGATAGTGCTATTATAACATATAGTATTTCAATACTCTGAGACAAAAGATAATTAATAAATTATCAGATGTTACTATAAATTATTGAATTATGTACTTGAGTAGCTTGTTGGGTAGAGTGCTATGTTGATATGCAGAAGGTTCTGGGTTCAATAAAATTTTCAATATCTGTTTGATAGTTGGACATTCAATACATGATTATTGGTATTATTATATGTTACCACCTCAACAAGTTATGTCCCTTTGATAAATCCAGTTTTATCAGCTTAAAGGTTTTAATTTAATTATAATACCTAAAAATTTGGTATGGCGATTGATCCTTAAGCATTTTACAATTTCCTGTTATTTTGATAAATGATTCTGTTTTTTACAAGGATTATACAAATAACAAGGATTATAAATATTACTCTTTCATTTATTTTATACAACTTACAAATATGATAGCATTTTTGCTACCATCTTTAGCGGTTTTTATTTAATTTTAATAACTCTCAAAGAAATTTATATCCGACAGTGTGAGTTAATAAACAGTAAGATGAATGTCATTGCATCATGTCAGACTAAAAGTCAGTTGTGTGTGCCTTACCTGAAAGTAACTTGCAACTAAGGTCACCTTTGTCTACTTAAAATTAAACAGTTAAGGTAAAACTTATTGAATAAAAATAAATTAAAGTATATTATTGAAAAATTATTTCACATGGCTGTATTATTTTGGAGAGAAAGAAAATTGGAAAAAGGTGTCTTTTCTCATATCGAAATATATCAAGATCAGCCAAAAATCTTTAAGATGATTGATAAGCTTTTTGATATATTGGGTCGGAGAATGAATCAGGAACTTTATTTAAGAGAGGAAAATAGTTGACTTGAAGATCTAATGGGAGATGGAATTAGTTGGGGGAGCAGTCATAAATTAACACCAAATGACCAAATGAAAACTTATTCATTATTTCGTTTCGACCTACGTTGTAGGTCATCTTCAGGAAAAATAGAAGGAGAGGCGGTTATGTGAACCGTGTAAAAATGTCACTTACATGGTTCACATAGCCGCCTCTCCTTCTATTTGCCCTGAAGACCTACAACGTAAGTCGAAACGTCGGCACTAATAAAAAATAAGTTTTCATTTATTTGGTCTTAATTTATGACTGTAACCCCCAACTAATTCTATCCTCCAAGAACTTCATTCTTTAATTTTACAGATGTTATTTATTATGTTTATCATGTTTCAGTTTTACTAAGTAGATCTTTATTATTCCTGTATTTTATACTAAAAAATAAAATATATTTCCTCAGATTCTGCTCTGATTGACGGTAGAAAAGCTCTAATTCACAAGAATGGAGAACGATATAAGCTTAGGACTCCAGAAGGAAACATAGTTGATACAATGTTCATCGATAAAAGGAATAATGATGGGTATGTTTTGTTTATAGCTGTCTACTTTTTTTCTTTATAAACCTGGCTAAAAATACTTGAAATTTTTCTTCATGATACATATGATAGTGAATGAAATGAATAATCTACAAGAAAAACTTGTATTGGATGATAATTGTTGACCTTGATAATATATGTGGAAGAAAGTGGTCCGGGTAGAGGTCACAATGAATTTCTCGTAGAATTGGAGAAAAACTTTATTGATTAGCCAATGTTTCGACCTACTTTGTAGGTCTTCTTCAGGGCTATATGCAAAATACAGACAATATAAGAATAAAAGTGGTACAAATATATTAAAACATATTAAATATAAATAAACAAAAGTAAGGTGAATACAGGCAATAAAAATGATTAAGATGTACAGCAAGGTAAATATGAAGGTTAAAATGTACGAGTGTATACCATAAACAACGTAGTGCCAAAAAGGTAGTAACCTACATCATGAAGAATAAAATTCTTAAATCAGAAAGTGTTGAAAAGTAAAAAAATTTAAGGTAATACAGATAAAAAATAAAAACTGAATATAAAATAGGAATGTGAAATGATTAAAATGATATGGGTAAATGTAGAAAATGATAAGAATTTTGAAATAACAATTGTAGATAATAAAAAAGTAAGAAATAAAAATTGTAAAACTATAAAAATCTAGAAACCAAATTATATAAAATAAAATAAAAAATATTTTAGAAAATACAGTATTAATATTGATAGGTAAAAAGACTTTATACAAGTGTAAAGAATGTTAATTGCATAAAAGAAAATGTAAGAAGAGACTTTATATAAGTGCAAATAATATCAATTGCATAAAAGAAAATAAGTATGTTTTAAGTAAAGTAAGTGATAATACAATTAGGCTATAATGGACTAAAATACATATTAAAAAAGTCAAGGATATGTGGAAGAGTAAAGATAAAACTAGTAAGTGAAGTTGAACCCGGATGGATGTCATAAAATGATATTTAGGGTGGGAAATAAGTAAATAAATCATTTCACATTCCTATTTTATGTTCAGTTTTTATTTTTTATCTGTATTACCTTAATATTTTTTACTTTTCAGCACTTTCTGTTTTATTGGTATTTTATTCTTCATGATGTAGGTTACTACCTTTTTGGCACTTTGTTGTTTATAGTATACACTCGTACATTTTAACCTTCATATTTACCTTGATGTACATCTTTATCATTTTTATTGCCTTTATTCACCTTACTTTTGTTTATTTATATTTAATATGTTTTTTATATATTTGTACCACTTTTATTCTTATATTCTCTGTATTTTGCATATAGCCCTGAAGAAGACCTACAAAGTAGGTCGAAACGTTGGCTAATCAATAAAGTTTTTCTCCAATTCTACGAGAAATTCATTGTGACCTCTACCCGGGCCACTTTCTTCCACAGAAAAACTTGTATGTAAAGGAGATGGTTGGGGGGTGCAGTCAATAAGAACACCGAATAAGTGAAATACTTATATTATGTGCCGACGTTTCGACCTACAGTGTAGGTCATCTTCAGGGCGAATGATGGGAAGCGTGACCGTTACAGATCGCGGCTAGAGTGTACTGTCCACGTCACATAATATAAGTATTTCACGTCGGCACATAATATAAGTATTTCACTTATTCGGTGTTCTTATTGACTGCACCCCCCAACCATCTCCTTTACATAAGATCATCCAGTCAACCATTTTCAACTCATAGAAAAACTTGTAGATTGAAAATTGTAAAACATAAAATTCTACACCATTGACCATCAAAATGTTAAAATTTGGTCAACTTATATTCAGATGTGTACAGAAGTGTGACTAAAATAAATCATGTACAATCTTGAAATAAATGATTTTTGTATATAATCTTATACTTATTAAGAATTTTCAAAGATTTTATATAAAATTTTCAACTTATCGATATTTGAATTATAGTATTTCTCCTTCAATGATCAATTTGATTTTGTCTTTGTGAATCCGGTGATATACTTACAGCACAATTTATTAGTTGGATCCCATTGCTGTTACTATATTCGTGCTAACTTTCTTTATTGATCCTCATCTTTACTTTCCGCCTTAGTGTTTTGGTTTCCCCATCTTTATTATTATATTTTGTTTGTTCATTTAATGTCACTTTTTGCTGCTATGGATAATCGGATGATGCTACATTAGGAGCTCTGAATTCTGCCTATCCAGGCCTAATTAGGATATATTTCTTCTTGTCAGTTCATACTAGCCCCTCTTTAGAGTCCTTTATTTTAATTTTTTTAAGGATATGCATTTTTTCTTATAGTAGTTAATAAGTATTTCAGTTTAGATTTTTTTTTTTTTTTCAGAAATAAGAAAGGAAACATCCTCATTTTATGCTCGGAAGGAAATGCTGGTTTTTATGAAAATGGAATTATGGGAACTCCCATTGAAGCTGGATTCTCTGTGTTAGGTTGGAATCATCCAGGTTTTGGTTGCAGTACTGTAAGAATAAATTTGTTTAACACTATTATGAAAAGTTCTATAATTTATACTTTTATGATCTAAAATAACAATGCTTTTGGGAATTCACTTATCGGCTTAGGCGCAATAAAAATGTTGTATCCCACACAAATGTGTTTTTGCGTTTTTGGTACCTTTTGATTCTCACAGTCAATATTTTGTCCCTACATACGTTGCAAGCCTCAACACTCTAAAAAAACATCTCTGTTTTATTACCTTTATATAACCTAATAGGGTCAGAAGGCACAAAAAATCATTTCAGTGCAATAGGTCGTAACCCTAACAAATTGATTACAGGTGTCAGTGCTTTATTAAAAATGCTGCAAAAGTGAAGTTATTTAAATATAGAAACAGGAAACAGTAAACAATAAACAAATTAGTGCAAAAAAAATGTTTAATTTCGCATTTATCTGGTTAATGCAATTTGTCGTAAGCCACACATTGGGCCTCCATTTTTTTCTAACCCTATAAATAGAATATTAATAGGATGTAACCCACAGAACAAGAATACGCTATATATCACACAGAAATAATCAAATACGACTGATACTCTTAAAATGCATTTAAAATAATTTAAAATGATTGATTATATTTTAGTTGTAATTGATCTAAAAAAATATCAAATATATCTTGAATATTGTAACTGTCATATTTTTTGTCTCTCCTGTAAAATTTACTGTCAAGGGAATACGAACTATTATGCCTAAGCCGTCATTATGTAGATTGTTTTTCGGTTTCTTATTCTCTTATAAATGTTTTTTGTTCTTTTTGGTCTTTCATGTGTTTCTTATTGTCAGAATTAAATTCATGTATCTTTTAAGAAAGTCGCACTCTCGGTACTATGATATTGCATTATTTACTACTCAGTATCTTGTATCCTGAGCAAGTTCAGTAATCTTCACTTTAAAGAAATGATTTTTTTCCTCACCATGTTGAATTCCGTAAAGGCTGTCTGGCTGTATATTTTCCGTTACTTTTGATTTTGAAGATTCGGATGGACAGGGTATCGGCCTGTCCTATCCTAGATCAGTCGGGGGGTTGCCCCTAAGGGTAACTGAACATACTCCCTCCTGGAAAGGAAAAAAGCAAAGGAAAATAATGAGAGTCATTAGAGTTGAAAGTAAAGTACTAAAACAAGTGGAGAACTTCAAATACCTGGGAACACATCTAAATGAAAGCGGATACATCGATTTGGAAGTGACTGAGTGAGAATTGGTGCTGCGGGCAGAATGTTTGAAGCGGTTAAGAGAGGATTTCTTAACCTAAAAGAAGTAGAAAAGGAAATGAAAGTAGCTGTATTTAAGTCAACATTCCTCCCTATCCTCACGTACTCTTCAGAATTATGGAAGCTGACAAAGAAACACCAATCCAGAATACAAGCAGCAGAAATGAGATTTCCCAGGAAGATAGAGGGCAAATCAAAAAGAGACCGATTCCGTAACACCACTATAAGGTCGAACCTGAATGTTAAACCAGCCAACGAGCCAATAGAGAAAAACAGGCTGAGATGGCTTGGACACCTCCTGCGGATGGATCCTAGCAGAATTGCTAGCAAAACCTACCAACCCAAAGTGGAGGGAAAATGAGGAAGATGTGGGAAGAAGAGGTGAGGAAGGACTTTGAGAAGAGGGAACTCCATTGGAGCAGAAGATCACAGTTGGTGGAAGAGCTGGAGATAAAATGACTTTAGGCTGTACAGAATTCCTCCTCACACTGTATAGGAGGTTATAAAGAGGACTGATTATGACGATGAAAGAAATGACGGTCTCTTCATTTTTGATTTATAGATAGTTAAACAGAAAATGTATTCTAGTCCTCAGGTATCATCTACCTCTGTGGTCTTGATTTTCTCAATGACCTGTCACCATAAAAAGTTCGTGACTTCTTTCCAATTTCTTGCCCCGAATAGGTTTAGAGTATCTAGAGCCTCGCCATAGGTCCATTACAATGTGTGTGTGTGTGTGTGTTTGATGCAATAATTTCAAAAATTTTCCAAATAATCTCTTTTAATTTAATACCCACCCATCTCCATTTAATATCCCCCCACCGATCTTATAATGACCATTTTTTTCTGTTTAAAAACATTGGAATTTATTAAATTTTCAAAATTTTACACATATTATTGCCAATTTTAATTACTAATGAAATTTTCTAGAAAGCCAGTAGTTTAAATTTGACAATGTGATTTTTGAAATTTTAAAAAAAGAAGTATTTCCTTTCAAAGTTATAGTTATTACGAAGAGTTGATTCAAATTTTAACAAAAAAGAATTGCATGGAGGTCGGAATTCATTTGACATTTCATTGTGATGCATTCAAACACATAGCAATCCTGATACGTTTATTATTTAATGCTGAATATTGTAATCAATTTTATTGTTATTTTTTTCAGGGACTACCTTACGTTTCTGATGAAGAAGGGGCAATTAATACAGTAATGGAGTTCGCGATAAACAAACTCGGCTTCACTCCTGAGCAGATTGTATTATACGGATGGAGCATCGGTGGCTTTGCTTCAAGCTGGGCTGCAGAAGCTTATCCTGATGTTAGAGCTGTTGTGAGTATTTATGGCTTAATTAAGATTTGAACTCAAAATTCTAACTGCTCCTTATCACTCCCAACTCTTCTCTATTTATTATTATTAATGAAATAATTTATAAATATTTCAAAGCAAGGATTTATTGTAAAGTAGGCAGTTTATTGGTGATCGTAAATAGTTTAGTAGTAACTCGCAACACTCTTCATATATCTACAGACTCCTCCAATTCAAATCCTCTGTTCAGCACCTTTCTGATCTCTTCACTAGTTCCCACAGAACCAAAGCATTCGAGCATTCCTCACCCGCTCCACCACTGTGTGGAACTCAATCTCTCCTTTCATCCGTCATGCTTCTTCACTGGCTTCATTTAAATCATTGCTTTTCCAACATCTCTTGACATCCCAAAAATATGCTTTCTAAGCAGGTCAATCATCTGCTTAAATAAATTAGTATTGATTAATCAATTTCATTGCCTACGTGTTTTGTTTATTTTTCCCAAAGAAGATATAGACTATGTAAATACTTTATTGCATGCTATCACATTCATTTATTTTATTTAGTAATTTTTGTTATAAACTATTTTATTTATAATTATTTTGTTGGTTTGTTTGTTTGTTTATTTGGGCTTTAAGGCGTAAAACCCCAGGGTCATCAACGCCTGAAATTCGTTTGTTTTTATCAAGATTTGAGAAACTAGTTAAAATATATAGATATTTAAAAAAAAAAAAAAAAAAAAAAAATATTGAGCTTATGAATGACATACATACAGTATACACATATATACATCAATATATACAAACACATACATGCATAAAAACACATACATAAACATATAGATATACATATTCTATATAGAAATTATTCATCTCTATATTTTATTTAACAGTTTGTGGGTTTTAAGAAAATTAAGTACGGATTGTATATTGGATTCGTCGTTGTTTAATAAAACTGAAATTTCTGGTTGGAGTCCTAATCTATTTAAACTTGAAGCGTAAAAGGAACAGTCTTATAAGATGTGGCTGACTGTAAGAGTGTTGTCACAGTGTTGGCATCTTGGTGGTGGTTCCTTGCTTATCAGGTGTGAATGAGTTAGGTTTGTATGTCCAATTGTGAGCCTGGCTATTGCGACTTCTTCTCTGTGATTAGTGCGATTTGATGTGGTCCATGGCTTAACTGTTTTTTTAACATTTTTCAATTTGCATGGTGGACCTTCGTCCCACATGGACTGCCAGGCATCCGATATTTCTCTTTTCAGAGGAAGAGCTATTTCCCGGGGCGTTAAAATAGCAGCCCCTCGGCCTGGGAGGGTGAGTGCTTGCTTGGCGGCCCGGTCCGCGAGCTCATTCCCATCGATCCCCACATGGCTCGGAATCCATATAAAGCTGACCTTTCCTAAATAAAGCTTTCCTAAATCTTCCAACATAGAGAGGTATCGGTGAATTTTTAGGACTGTGGGATGATTCGAGTACATGTTTTTTATTCCTTTTAATGAAGTCAACGAATCAGTTATTATGGTTATTGTGTTGGTAGCAATGGACATAGCGTGGTAGAGGGCTTAGGCTATTGCATGAAGCTCCGCTGTGTAGGTGCTACATAAATTATAAAGTTTTATTTCATGGGTAGAGTTGGGGGTAACGAAAGATGAAGCTGTAGACATATCGGATTTCGACCCATCTGTATAGATTTGGAAAGAATTAGGCATACTGTGGATGAGGTTCGAGAATTTGATTTGGTATTCGGAAGGTGAGGTATGGCTTTTGTTTAGTCGAGAGAGAGAGAGTATTGTTTTTGGTGCCTTGTGGGTCCAAGGAGGACTTGGAGGTTCTGTTTTGTTTATTGAAATATTTTTAAGGAATTCCGTGGCTGAATAAATTCTTTCTGTCAATGGGATGGTTGAATTTGGTTTGTTTCTAAAGGCGTTGGAAAATCTTGGGTTGAAAATGTATTGATAGGAGGGATGTCCAGTCTGAAAACGTAGTTTTGATATATAATTTATTGCTAATTTTTTTCTTCGGAATAAGAGAGGGGTTATTCCTGCTTCCGAACACAAACTCATGATAGGGCTAGTTCTAAATGCACCAGTCGCGATCCTAATGCCCGTATGATGTACAACATCTAGTTTGTTAAGGATCCGAAAACGGGCAGAGCCATATATGAAGCAACCGTAGTCTAGTTTAGAGCATATTAATGCCCGATAGAGTTTCAGCAGTGTATATCGGTCAGAACCCCAGGAGGTACCACTCAGGTATCTTAAGATGTTAATTCTTTTTGTGGTGTCTGATTTTAATTTGTTTATATGCAGTTCCCAAGTCAACCTTCGATCAAAAGTCATGCCCAGGAATCTGTGACTATTACCGTATGGGATTGAAGAATTTCCTAGGAATAGTGCGGGAGAGAGAGGTGTGTTTCGTTTTCGACTGAAATGGAGACATTTGGTTTTTTCAGGAGAAAATTGGAGACCGGTGGAAATGGACCAGTTATTGATTCTATTTATGGCATCCTGAAGTTTGTTTTGAATAGAGGTAATGTTATCAGACCGGCATATGATGGATAGATCATCCGCAAACAACAGCGGTTTGACACCTCTTGGTAGGTTAAGACCTAATTCATTTATCGCGAGGCAGAATAAAGTTGGACTGAGGACACAACCTTGTGGGACACCGTTGATCTGTTCATGGTCCTCGGATAGTGTGGATCCTATCCTAACCCTAAAATGACGATTTTTTAGAAATTGTTCAATATAGCAGAACATTTTTCCTCTAATCCCTATGGAAGATAGCTTGGTGAGGATAACAGAATGTTTTATGGTATCGAAAGCTTTATGCATATCAAAGAATACTGCTATTGTTTGTTGAGCATTTATGAAGGTATATTGGGTTTCCGCTTCTAACGTAACTAGATGATCTAGGGTGGAGTGGCCTTTTAGGAATCCGGATTGGAAAGGTTGGATTAAGTTATTGTTTTCTATTATCCACATAAGTCTTTTGTTGATCATACGCTCCATAATTTTACAGAGACAACTTGTGAGGAATATGGGATGGTAGCTGGTCGGTAGGCGTTTGTCTTTTCCATTTTTTAAAATTGGGATAACTAGTGAATTGTGCCAGGTATTCGGGAAAAGTCCGGTGAACCAGACATGATTATAAAACTGGAGTAGCCATTCTATTGTATTTCCTGGAAGGTTTTTTATCATTTCATAATGTACATTATCAGGTCCGGGAGTTGATCCTTTAACAGTATTTAAAGTATTTTTGAATTCCCACATTGTGAATGGGAGGTTATAATATAGATTTTCGTCGTTAGTTGAATTTTCAAGTTCTGTATGTTCATGGCCAGTTGTACTTCTTACGGTGTTATATATTCCAGCAAAAAAAGTAGCGAATATATCAGAGACGGATTGGGGATTATCATTTAATTGTCCATTTACTAGAATAGTGAAACGACGAGAGGGGGGAGATTTCGTAATTTTACGGATTTTGTTCCAAACCTCGGCTGATGTTGCAGACGCATTTATGGAACTTATATATTTTTTCCAAGACTCGGTCTTACTTAGGTTAATTGTTTGTCTGCCCTCTGTCTTTTATATTCGATAAGACTTTCGGACGTCATATGTTTTTTAAATTTTTTAAGAGCTCTGCGACGAATTTTAATCGCTTTTTTGCAATCATCGTTAAACCAAGGAACCAGTGGTCTTCTTGGTGTGCCCGAAGTGATTGGAATTGATGCGTTCGCTGCTCGTATAATGGTATGCGTAATAATTTCACAGCCTTCGTCAATGGTCATTTCGTACGGGGAAGTTGGAGGTGGTGAGGCCAAAGAAGTGAACAGGGCCCAATCTGCTTTGTTAAGCACCCATCTTGGTTTCACTCGTACGGGATTATTATTATTATTATTTATGTGTGACCCTTATTACTATGCACTTCGGCCTAAAAAGGCCCATTGTGCTTGAGTCCTAAAAAATCCCTAACATAGGTCTAGACTTCTGAGAAATTTTAAATAGTCTTTAAACCTCAGTTCTTGAAGTTCCTTGTATCCACCGGGGCCAAGGTCAAATGTCCTCTTTCGACTTAGTGCTATACATTCAAAGAGGACGTGCCAAGGGGTTTCGTCCTCCTCTTTGCACCATCTGCACCTAGGTTCTTGTTCAATGCCTAGGAGATGCATGTGTTTCCTGAGTTTACAGTGCCCAGTGATGGTTTCAACCATACTTTGAGGTCGGTTCTCGACGAGTGAGCAGCTTCTTTCTTGATTTTATCAGAAAGATTATCGTTGGGATCCTTTATGAAAAGTTTTGTCTGCCTTATCTTGGCTCTATCCCAACGTGTTTTTATCTTCCTCTTGGCTAGTTTATTAATTGTATCCTTAGCCAGGGGAAGGGGGACCCCGCACCATGGTTCTGGTCCAATAGGAGCAGTAACTGCTCCTTTCTTCGCCAATTTGTCGGCCCTTTCATTTCCTGGAATATTACTGTGCCCAGGGATCCAAAATATGTTAACTCTGTTATGTACAGCTAGTTCATCTAGTCTTAGACAGCATTCCTCCACTAGTCTGTAGTTTGTTATTGCATTTTGTAATGCATTGCATGCTGCCTGACTGTCAGTGAGAAAGTTAATTACCTTATTCTTGTGGTCCTTCATAGCGAAGGTACCTGCAAGTATTGCCCATATTTCCGCTTGGAATACAGTGGGTGTCGTGCCCAGAGCTAAGTAATGACCCATGCCCTGACAACCCCTAAACCAGAATCCCGAGCCGGCACCAAACTCCCCTTTGGATCCATCCGTATACACATTTAGACCATTGGGTGGATTAAAGCAATCATTCTTGCTTTTGCAAATCGCCTGTATATTAACGTGAAATCTTTTGTCAAAGTTATACTTGTTCAGCATTGAATCAGAATGCTTTTTTAGATCTGCATTTTGCTCGATTATATCAAAGACACTTCTGTGTCCAAAATCGTTGGTGGGTTTTTTGACCCCTCCTATTTTTACTAGCCTGTAGGCTGTCTTCAATGCCTCTGATTCAATTAGAATGTCAAGAGGAGTTAAATCAAGTATAGTTTCCAGTGAAGCGGTAGGGGTGGTTCTCATGGCCGCAGTGATCATGATGTACCCAAGCCGCTGCACCTTCTCCAACCTTGATCTATTTTGTTGGATACCAGCTTTGTGCCACCAGGCTATTGAGCCATAGGTTAGCACAGGTCTAACTATTGCTGTGTACATCCAACGAGCTATCTTGGGGCTAATTCCCCACTTGTTGCCACAGAGGCTCTTACAAGTCCACAGAATTCTTGTGGCTTTCTTGGTAACATAGTCGATATGTTCATTCCAGTTTAATTTACTGTCCATAATAACACCGAGGTATTTAACCTTCTTGCTGAATTGAATACTCATCCCTTTCATCCTAGGGGGGTTGAGTTCCCTCAATATCCTTTTGTTGGTAAAAGGTACAATTACCGTTTTATTAGGATTGATGTTCAATCCTACTCTCGTGCACCATCTCACCACCATTCTTAGTGCCATTGTCATCAACTCTGAAATAGTTTGTTGGTCAAAGCCTTTGATTATAATTGCTATGTCATCTGCATAGCCTATCGCTTGGAAACCCGCCTCATTTAGGAGGTGTAGTAGTTCGTCCACTACCAGGTTCCATAGGAGTGGGGAAAGGACACCTCCTTGGGGGCAGCCTGCGGCTGCTTTAACCTTTAGGTGATAATTGCCCATATTGGCTTGAATGACCCTATTCTTTAGCATGGCAATAACCCAATTAGCAATGTTTGGTCTAGTGCCGTGCCTTAGTAGGGCATTAGTTAATATATGAGTAGGGGTATTGTCAAATGCTCCCTCTATATCTAGAAATGCTCCGAGCACGATTTGTTTCCACTGCAGAGCATCTTCTATCTGGTCCACCACTGCATGCAGCGCAGTGTCGCAAGATTTTCCCTCTCTGTATTACTAATCCATTACTAACATTACTAATCCATCACTGAGATGTTTGTCCCTGATATATCTATCAAGAATTTTCTCCATTGTCTTCAGCAAGAATGAGGAAAGACAAATGGGGCGATATGATTTGAGTTCATCATATGTTTCTTTCCCTGGTTTGGGAATAAATGTGACCCTAACTTCTCTCCAAGCTGTTGGGATATAATTATAGGCCAAACAGCCCTGGAATAGAGTGGAGAGCCTGCCTAAGATGATTTCAAGACCCTCTTTTAGCATGGCAGGATAAATTCCGTCAAAGCCTGGTGTTTTGTACGGCTTGAGGTTTTTAACTGCCCATTTTATGGCGCTGGTATTGAAGATTTCACGGACTGATGTCCAGTCCGGTTTGCACCTATCCTCAGGGAGGTAAACCTTCGTGTCCGAGGTTGTAAGCTTGCTCCCCGGGAAGTGCGATTCCAGCATAGCAGTTATAGATTCTGTAATGTTCATGGGATCTCCATTTGGTTTCTTTAGGGAGCCCACTGTATTACAGTAGTTGCTCTTAGAAAGTATTTTATTCATGCGAGCGCATCTATTCGTATTATTAATTTCTTCACAGAACTGTCTCTATGAGTTCCGTTTGGCTTTCCTAATGAGGTTATGATATTCAGTTAGAGCGTGTCTGTATTCGATCCATTCACCAGTCCTTTTTGCTTTATTGAAAAGTATTCTGGTTCTAGATCTTGACTTCTCTAACTGCATATTCCACCAGGGTACATTGCAGTTTGACCCTTTAGTGGTTGTTCTACAGTTATCCTTGAATGCAGTGATAAGTGCCTTAGTCAGTAGTTCATTTAAGAACTCCAGCTGGTAGGTATTAGAAGCCAAACGGGGACATTCTTTAATTAAGTCTTTAAGATTTGTCCTAAAGCCTTCCCAATTTGTATTTCTGGGATTTCTATAGGTTTCAGGCTTTGAGATTGTGGCCTCAAGTTCCCACCTAATATATTTATGATCAGAACTGGAAAAGTCTTTAGAGACATGCCAGTTTGTAATATTTATCATTCTAGTTGATTTAAAGCTCAGAGTGAGGTCTATGACCTCCTGTCTGTTAGAAATTTCAAAAGTTGGTGTGTTACCTTTGTTAACTATGTCTAGATTATTAACTAGCAAATATTCCAAAAGGGACTCACCTCTACGGTTAGTATTACTGCTGCCCCAGATGTTATGATGGGCATTGGCGTCCGCCCCAATAATTCCCATCGTTTCCTGTCTTTTGAGATAGTCAACTATACTCTCAAGGCAGGTCGTTGGGACTTGTTCCTCAAATGGGAGATACAATGAGGCCAGGATGACTTCCTGGCCCCCTAAATTGATCATTACTGCCACAGAATCTCTGGAACATAATGACCACATTGGAAAACAATTTAATTCTATTTTTGCAAGGATGCAGGCTCTGGGCCTTGGGCAGTTTGCTTGGATAAGTACATATCCCTTCAGGCCCAGTCCCGCGATCCTGCTATTTTTGTTAATCCACGGTTCTTGTATAAGAATAATATCAATGCCATGACTTACCACATATTGCTGCAGAGTTCCACTGGCTGCCCTGCAGTAATGGAGATTTATCTGCAGCAGCTTGATCATAGTGATGAGGGGGGATCACCCCCGGGATGTGGTGGAGTTTCCTCCTTTCCACTGCCCGGGGACGGTTTGCGGCATACGGGCCCGGCCGCGCCGACGGCCTGACGCCCCACCCCGTAATCCCTCCTGCCTCCGTGCTCCGTTCGTTGCCGCCTGGTACCAAGCTTGGCAGTGACAGATGCACTTTGGCCCGAAGCGGATCCGGGCACGGTGACGCCAGCCGCCGAAACAGCTGCACCCTCACCACCCGTTGTTTTTCCCACCTCTTCACCAGTCTTCATATCATCCACAGCTGTTTCCGGTGTGGGTGCGTCTTTTCCTGGAAAGAATTTTACCTGTAGGTTGTGGAACCCGTGGTAGATTCTTCCATTCTTCTCCTCAATGGCTTTGGCCACAGATTCAGGAATGGATGCCACAAAGTACATCCCATGTTTATGGGTCTTGTTACCAAAAATCTTCCATCTTTCAGTCTGCAGGCCCGTATTCTGTACCTGCAGATTCTGTAGGCATTCCTTAATATCTTCCACTGGGTTTGGTATGAAGGTGCCTATCTTCCTGAAACCCTCAAGTTCTTTGGGGTCGCAGGTTTTCAGCGGTGCTCCCTCCCATGGGGAGAGCTCCACAATATTACTAACGAACCACTCCCTGGTGGACTCGTCCTTGCAGTTCACCACGAGTGCTCCGTCTCTCAGGGAGTAGCCGTTGAAGCCAACAGGGGTTTGTTCAACCTTCCTCTCCCTCATTCTTTTCAGGAGCTTGAGCATAAGGCCCTGAAAATCTTCGTCCTTCAGTTTCTGATGAGGATAATCTGTGTGGGCAACTGCAACCTTGATGCTTGCGGCTGCTCCACTATAGTCCATTTTTGGTTTCTTCACCGTTTTGTAAGGTGAAGGAGTCTCCTGCTTCTCCCTACCTCTCTTCCTCTCATCCTTGGATGTTGAGGGTTGAGTTTCGGTGGGAGTCGCCTTTTTCTTTTGCCGTAGAAAGTTCTTCCTCTGGCTATGCGTCATATTCTTCCAGACTTCGTCTGAAAGTCTGTTTGTATTGATCTCAGAGGTGGTTGCCAGCTGCTGTGCAGGTGGTTCCCTTTCCTCTGCGAGGTCTGAGACCTCTTGTTCTAGGTTAGCCATCAGTTCAGAGACCGATTGGCTAATTACTGACGAGTCAGTCGTATTTGACTCCATGGAGTCCTCATTTATTTTAATGTTTGTATAATTTGGGTTCATTTTGTTCCCACGAGTAGCAAAGGTAATAAAAGGTCACCTATAGCAGAGCCTTGTTATTATAGGAAGGCTTTTATTGAAACCGGAGGTCGCCCAGGTGTCCGGAGTTCGCATAGTAGAACTGAATCACCCTCAGCCATTCATCCAATAGCCTATGCAGTTCCGCTTGGATTGGGGGATGTTTATCGACTTCCCAGTCTAGTTCCGATGGGTTTCGTCAGTGAGGAGGAACTCCCCACTGTGCAGGGGTACCACGTGCAGGACGAGGCTCTTCACCTCGCATGGGTTCTGGTACTAATAAAAATTTCTCAGAAGCCAAGACCAATCGGACTGAGAGATGCCTATCTCCCTAGGTGCTTTGTAGCTACCCTTCACCCCCTCGTACGGGATTCATGTTATTGAAATTGATCAATATTGGGAAGTGATCACTGCTATATAAATCGGGCAGGACTGTCCATTCAATAGCATTAAAAATGTAGAATTACAGAAGGACAGGTCAAGGGCAGAATATGTTCCGTAACTGGAGCTGAGGAACGTTGGTTCTCCAGTATTCAGTAGCATTAGATTAGAGGCGTCTAAAAAATTCTCTATTATTTTCCCACGTGAGTTAATGGTTTGAGAGCCCCATAGCGGATTATGGCCGTTAAGGTCCCCGATAAAAAGAACCGGACGAGGTAATTGATTGTAGATATCTATTAGTTGTTGAGTGTCTATAGAACGATCATGTGGAAGGTATACGTTACAAATGGAAAAAGAGTGATCTCTGTGTATTCTGACTGCAACAGACTGTAGGTATTAATATATTTATTTTCGACAACTAAATAGAATTCTGTCAAGTTTTGTACTTTTTAATGTTTTCATTTCTATTTTTATTTTATTATGTTTTTGTCACATTTAATTACTTCATGATTCGTATTATTCTGTAGTCTTCTGGCCAGATATATATCATGTTCATTTTTCTGTTCATGTTTGTTATTCTAAAGGGGCTTGTTCTAAAATTTGTTTTCTATTCTATTTTTTGAAGAATAAATAAATTTGTTTTAAAACTTAAAAAAAAAATTGTTTTAAAATAATCAAAGTAATTGCTATCTATCCCCCATTTAATTCCATGAAAGCTAGAAAAACCTCCTTTTATTGACTATTTACCTGTCTCTGTTCTCAAGCTCATTTAATGTTCTGTCTCACTTTTCCAGTTCTTCTTGTTGTTATGTAAATTAAAAGTATTAAGGAACAGTAAAATAGTGTGTTAGCTCCAAACATTTCTGTGTTTCGCTTGGAGTAGTAGTTGGTAGTGTGATTCATGGTTTTTCTTATCCCATTAAAAATTAATTTTATCCAATTAAAAATGTGACTCAATCATACTGCCACATTAAATTTAATTCTGATGTGGCAATCAGGCATCCTAAACAACCATAAAGCTGCCCAAGTCATGTGTCCATACATCTAAACCCCATCATGAATCAACAGCTCATCTCTCCACCATCAGCCCATTTAGATATCTGATTCTTCTTTTATATTTAACAAATTTATTATTTCCAGGATTGGTTAAACATTCTCAGTAAACATTTTTAATAGCTTGGAAGCATAGAATCCACCTTGAAATACAAACTATCTTCTTAAAATATTGAAGGAAGTAAAAAGAAAAATAATTTATTTTATCTTTATATTATATAATTTTTTAAATATTTTATTTGAAAAGAAAAGATATGGCCAGGAACGGGACTTGAACCTGGGACCTTCACCTCTCCGTAGTGACTCCTTATCCATCTTGGCTATCCCGGCTTCGCTTCACGGCCAGCCACATCCCCTCTTTTCAATTGTTCTCGCACTTTGTGATGTATACACGGGGAGAATGTTACATTAACATTATTTTATTTTGGATCTAGTTGACTTTAAGTCATTAATATTATTATAATTTATTTTATCTTTATATTATATAATTTTTTAAATATTTTATTTGAAAAGAAAAGATATGACAGGACCGAGATGGATAAGGCGTCACCACGGAGAGGTGAAGGTCCCGGTCCTGGCCATATCTTTTCTTTTCAAATAAAATATTTAAAAAAGAAAAATAGTTAGAATTGTTCAAATTCATTTTTATGCTGTTTAATTATTGTTTCCTTTAAAAATTGATTGTTTATCACTTAAAATTTACTCTAGCTAACAGTTTTGATAATTTTGGATCTAGTTAGCCCATTATTTTTAAATCTTTTTAATTACAGTTGGTAATAACCAATTATATATTATAATCTAATAGGTTATAATCAATATTATCATCATCATTATCTAATAGATTATAATCTATATAGATGATGATATAATTATTTAAACAAATAATTAATGTAAATATTTCTGTCTTTTTCGCCAGGTACTAGATGCTACATTTGACGATATACTTCCACTGGCGTTGAATCACATGCCAGGTGCCCTGGATTCAATTGTTAGAGTTACCATCCGGTCCTATGCAGACCTGAATGTTGCTAGGCACTTACTAAATTATCCAGGACTGGTCAAACTAATAAGAAGAGCAGATGATGAAATAATTTCTATAATGTTAGTAAAATTCATGCATATTCTCTTTGGTTTGGATTTTTTTTTTTCATATCTTATATTAGAGGAAGCCTCGATTATCAAGGATTCAGTGGAATTATTTCTGATAAACATTACTAGTCATTGATAATGACGAAAATTTGAAAAAAAAAAAAAAAAAAAGAAGAAAAAAACAGCTCATGTTTATCACCTTCTTTTTTTAATTTTAAAATATTATTCTTTGAAAATAAAATTTAATACATTTTATAAAATAGTTATTTAAAAATATATATCTCTAAATTTGACTGAAAATTGAATAATTTAATTGTATCATGAGAAAAAGTAAATAAAAGAACTTGTCTTCTTCTATGGATCAATTGACTTAATTTGGGGTTAGTTATTTTACATAAAGACAGGCTAGTTTTGTCGCAAATGACACAATAGGAATTATTTTTTGTGAGAGAAACAGCAACATCCAAATTTATAGATAAGTTAGTTTCCATAACAAGTGCCAGTGTACTCAGATTGTTATTTTATTTTTATTTTGCTTTTTTAGCCCTGGAGACATTACAACCAATAGAGGGAATGATTTATTGAGAAAAGTATTGAAAAGAAGATACCCTAATGTTATTTCAGATGAAGTTCTTACTGAATGGTTGTCCAGAACTGGTTCTGATCAAAGTAAGTTTTTGTATTATCAAAAAATTAACGCATTATTTTCTTATAAATTGGTTTGATGCACTTAGAAGATTGCCTGTGCTATCAGCAAAAATATTTTGGTATGTTTTAAATCAAAATTATGCTAAATCTGTAACTCTGGTGAATAAATGGTTAAGTAAAATTTTGTTTGTTAAAATTTTGATTTTATATAACTAATTCCAATTAACTGAAAAGTATTAAGGTTTAGACAAGGAAGACATGTTGACCTTTGATGTTATATAATAATTACCCTTAATTTAATGAATTTTACGTTTATTCAATTTCAATTTCTGATAATTGGGCTCATCCAGTTTGGTCACATGGCTACAAGCCAGTGTGGACCTCAACATCCTCTATGAGGTTTTGCCGTGTAGCTCTGTCAAGTGTGGTTGCTCACCAGTAGTAGGTTTTCAGAAGGTCACTGGAGTCCCTGATCCCAACTTCCTCCCAACTAAGTAGCGGTCTGCCTCTTCCTCAGGTCCCATGTAGTCTCCTGTCTTAACACCTTCATTGGGATCTCGTCAGCTGACATTCAGGTAACATGGTCCTTCCAGTGCAGTCTTCCCAGTTCTACGTACTTCTTTTTCTTTTCTTCATCAAACATGTGTTAGACTTGTTGCTCAGCCTTCGATTCTCACCAACTTCCATGATACCAAATTTGTGGCGCAGTATTTTTCTTTCATTCTCATGTTTGTTACATGTGTATTATTTCTTCCCCAATAAATAATAATTTTCTATTTCTTTATCGGTTGTTTTAAGGTCCATAACAACATTGTCATCTGTGCCAGAAGTTCCTATTTGTAGAGTTTAAAGTTTCCACTTTAAGGCAAATTATTTGAAGCAGATGGAAGTGGGAAAATTAGTAGTTGACCTTAGTTAATTGTGTCTCTGTTTTTCCGTTTCATATTTTGTAATTTCTATTATATTTCTAAAATAATTTTATTATATAATATACCATTATGTTTGTTTATATCTTTCATAATAAATATGATAAAAACTTAACTTCTAGCCTGTTTAATTTTGTTTTTTCGAACATTGATGCATATAATTTCTTATCATAATAAAACATGAAGGTCAATTAACTAAGGTCAACTATTAATTTTTCCACTTCCATCTGCTTCAAATAATTTTCCTTAAAGTGGAAACTTTAAACTCTACAAATAGGAACTTCTGGCATTGTTTAATTTTTCAATACTTCCTGCTAGATATGTAACTTATGATATAATAAAATTAAACCATTTTCAATAACAAATTTTATTTTACCTCTCAGCTGCTGTCTTTTGAAAATACAAAAACAGAATGAACATATTAAAACATTTTAATTAAAAATTGATTTAATTTACATCAAATTAGATTTAATCTCTGCCTTTTCATGCATTTCTTTTTTTCTCGATCAAATTTGAACCCTTCCTCACACTTGTATATTTTTAAGTAGAAGCAGTCATTTTGTCCAATTATTTTTCCAATACTAAGTTTTTCTAAAATTTGGAGATCATCCTTTTTATAATATTCCTAAAAAAACAATTATCGATTATTCACGTCTGTTATTACTTTTAAATGCATTTAATTCCATTTTAGTTTAGTTCATTACCTCGTTAGATTTGCAATGTCTTTTTGTTTCATAGTCGGGGTTGCAAGCATAAAATATATCATCAAAACCTGGTACAAGTTTAGCTTCAAAAAGATCTTTACTACTGCAAAATTGGTAGTCGATACTATCTTTGGCAAAATATTTTGCACTTCTATAACCTATAATAATAAAATAATAAAAAAGAAATTATGAATTATATTTACACATTAACTAAAGAAACACACCAAATTAGTGGCGGGCAAAAAATGTTAGATACACACCAGGCTTATGTAAATTTTCTCAGCATTAATAAAATTTAAATAAATAGAATTTATTTGAAATAATTAGAATAGGCTTCTTTGTTATAAAAGAATTGTTTAGAAAATTTTTGTTTTAACCACTGTAACAGAAATATGATTAAACTTTTTTTTTCCTTTTAAAAATGATTATCATCCACTAAATTTCCATCTGTAAGAAACTTAGTTCGATATTGTTCAATAATTAAGTACAGTTGAAACTAAGGTCCATTTTTTAAATTGTAATATCAGCAATATATATATATATATATATTCTTAAAAAAATTATTCCCTAAAACTTTGGCCTAATTTTCAAATTTAAATTCACATATTTATATAACCTTCTATAATCTACGTAATATAATATTATTATCATCAACAAAATATAATAATATAATTACCTCTACTGGAAACTGTTGGGGTTGGTCGTAAAGTCCTGATTCTTGACACAATTGTAGGTACTAATGTTGCTACAATGGAAATCAATGGTACAAAAGTCATTGAGAAATTCCCTGAATTGGACAAGAGACCTCTGCTTTCATCTACCACTGAGGAATTTTTGTATTGAGGATTAACACACACACACACACATATATATATATATATATATATATATATATATATATATATATATTTATTTTGAAGAGAAAAGATTGCCTTGGCCAGGATTTGAACCTGGCCAAGATGTAATCTTTTCTCTTCAAAATAAAAATATTTAAAACAAAATAATCAAAAGAACAATTAAAAAATATATACACAGTAGAACCTCGATTATCCGCCAGGGTATGGGACCAAGATGGTGACGGATTTGGGAAATAGACGGATATGGGAGTGAGTCATATGTCTCATATATATATATACACATAAATTGAACAATATATTTTAAACATCCGGCATTATTCATCTACTTGTAACTTATTTACTTACTAATAAGGTATACATATGTATACATATTTTTTTTAAATAATAATAATTATGTACATCGATTTCCCTCTTGAGAAATTAATATCAATTTGAAGGAGGAGTTTAACTCTTTCCTCGTGCACAGACATGGTATGCCCCTTCTTAATAATCATTAAATGATTATATAGGAGGGACATACATTTTATATTATTAACTGTCGTCCGAGGAATATCATAGATTTTTGTTATGATTGAAGCACTTTCACCTTTTCGTAAACATTTTAAAATTTCAAACTTAGCGAGATCTAAACTCTTCCTTCGTTTTTTTTTTCCAACATTATTATACGTATTGAATGATAATAGTTGACCGTGATAATATATGTGGAAGAAAGTGGTCCGGGTCTCGTAGAATTTGAGAAATTTATTGTGACCTCTACCCGGGCCACTTTCTTCCACAATTATTATACGTACTTTTAAGAAAACGACAAGTAACCATAAGATAAGAATGAAGACTGACGGTAGTTCAACTGCAGAAGCTACATTAGTTAGAGATGAGGATATAATTAATTTCTGAGAAATGTGTGCGAGGAAGCCTAGGTTTTGAGTAAACAACAGATTCTAGAAAATGATTGATTCTTTTTCTTTATGACTTTAGGTTTTACTGTATATAATAATTTTAAAAATGTAAATATTATGTATCTTTTTTGATGTAATCTTTTAACATTTTCATGAGGTTGAACATCAAAGAAACTTAATTAGATTTGTATGATAAAATTAATATTTCATTCATGAATATATTTATTTATATTTAAAAAATAAATTACAGTGAATGGCTGGAAAAAAATTATCATACTCTAGAATACAGATATAGAAATTTGTAAGGGTGCGGATAATGAATTTCAATACACCAATAAGTATTAATTACTAATAAGAAAAATTAAAACTTTTCTGATTTATATCTTCCTTCTTCTACAGCTTAATCCACAAAATAAATTAAAGGTTTAAAAAAGGGATTGTAAGATAACATAATTTTCATTCCATGGTGACCAAAGAAATTTCTTTATTCTTTTTTATTTTTAAACTCCGGAAGTTTTTAATGTTATTAAGTATTTATACAAAAAACTTCAGTTGTTTCTTCTGGTTTAGACCGTGTCGGTGAATTTTCTGCCAATGTTTCGCCAGGCATGCTGCTGACTTCCTCAAGGCTTAATTGAGACTCAATGAGAGGAAGTCAGCAGCATGCCTGGCGAAACGTTGGCATAAAATTCACCGACATGGTCTAAACCAGAAGAAACAACTGAAGTTTTTTGTATAAATAGTGGCCATGGAAACTTGAAAGAGCATTATTAAGTATTGGTTATAAAATCATTATTTTAAAAATTAATTTCCTTGGTAGTTAGTAGTGATTGTTTCTTCCAGTTAATATGAATATTTGATCTATTATTAATGATTTCACCCCCTTTTTCACATTACATTGGTTAAAATTGTGTAATGATTATATTTTAATTGGAGGGGTGTTTAATAAATTATAACAACTTAGTATAATTTATTATTTATTGTATGACAACGAAAAAAAATCCAACAATATTAACAGTGCAGTATATCAACTACTTACATATTGTATTAACAGAGTAGTTAATGAATAAAAATGAGTCTGGAATAATATTAGTTGACCTTCATTGTGGTCAAGGTGGGTGGAGGTCAAAGAAAGAATTTCTGAAATGGAAATGAACTATTTATTAAAAATCCATGTTTCGACTCACATTGCAGGTCTTTTTCAGGGCTGGATAGACAATATACAAACAAATTAAAAATGTAATGAAAAATTGTAAGAAATAAAATAGATAAAATAAATTATAGAAATAATGTCGGTTGAGTAAGTTACAAAAATTGGGATGGTTTAAATTATAAAATAAAATAAAGGCATTATTTAAAATTTATGAACTAGAACAATGGGATATGAGTAATAACAATTATAATTAAAAATAATGTAAATATTTGATTATTTTTTATTACTTATTATTCACTTTTTTTAAAATTTATTTACATGATTTCTCATTATTATTTTTATTTTATTAATTAAATCATTCCTACTTTTGTATCTGGCTTACTAAGTTCTTTTTTTTTTTGGTTTATCTGTTTAATTCTTTAAATTTTTTCTGTATCATTTTAATTTGTTTGTATCTTGTCTATCGTATCCTGAAGAGGACCTGCAATGTGAGTCGAAACGTTAATTTATAATAACTAGTTCATCTTTATTTAAGAAATTCTTTCTTTTACCTGCACCCGGACAATTTTCTTATCTAAAATTATTCTAAAAAAATAATAATAAATCTAAGAAAATTAAAAAATATTTTATTGAAAGTATGGTATGAAAAATATAAAGATCATGAAATATAAAAACTATAATTGCATTATTAAGCAAATTGATTTGTCTTACTTGAGGTGGCATTGAACTGAAGAGGTTGAAGGTGTGGCTCCATCCTTGGCTTTGTTGTAGCCTTCTGTGGTGGCCGTAGTGGATAACTGTACTGACCCTGTCTGGAGGGGATCACTAATGATTATCTTTTATATCAAGTCATTCAATCGTTTGATTTCGGCTACATCATCAATCATAAATGCTCACCTGGCATTTCAATCGAGATCCCTTACAATTCTCTGTCCATCATACTTCTTCTTTTGATGCCTTTTAATTTTTTTTTTAAGAATATAATCACATTCTAGTTACTACATTTTCTTTTTATTGGCATATTAGTAGTGGTATTGTTTTTTTTTTCTTTCTGGTATTTGCTATTTTCCTTCTGTTTAGGTATGAAATAAACAGTTTTACAAAACAATAAATCCTGAATAATATTAGTTGATCTTTCATATACACTGAAAAGAAAATTTTCCAAGGCCAGAGAAAGAATTATTACTCATATCCTATTGCTTTAATTAATTTATTTTAAATAATAATTTTATTGTATTTCATAATTTTAAATCATGCCAAATTTGTATCTGATTTACTCCAATTGCATTATTTCTATATTTATTATTTAACTTTTTAAAATGATTTTATTGGCTTTTAACTCGGTCTCAATCACGTTCAAGTTACATTTTCTTTTGACCCTTTAATGGCAAGAGTGATTCAGCATTTTTTTTCTTTCTAGTTTTTGCTGTTTTCCTTCTGTTAAGGTTTGAAATAAACATTAAAAAAAAAAACTTCAGTAATATCAGTTGACTTAATTTATAAGGGGAAGAAAATGGTCCAGATGGAGATCAGAGAAAGAATTGCTACTCATATCCCATTGTTTTGTTCATATTTTTTAAATAATACCTTTATTTAATTTTATTATTTTAATGATCCTTATTGGATTATCTTTATATCAATTTAGATTATCTGCATCTGGTTTACTCCAATTGCATTATTTATATATTTTATTTTATCTATTTTTTTTATATATATCATTTTAGTTTGTATCTTCTCTATCCAGCTCTGAAGAAGACCTGCAATGTGAGTTGAAACATTGGTTTGAATTATAAATAAATAGTTCGTCCCTGTTAAAGAAATCATTTTTCTGACCTCCACCTGGACCATTCCCCCGCCTCCCTCCCCCTAAAAAAATTAATGATCTGTATTTTGCCAAATACAATCATAAATGATTCATAAGAGGTGGAGTTAAAATAATTTTTTTTTCTGTAAATACAGATGTACTGATAGCTTATAGTGAATTTCCTCTGAAAAGTTTTTTTTTTTGTAATTTTACATGTTCCTTCATTTTTCCTACAGAAATTTTCTTGTTCAGTGTAGTGTATAAAGATTGTACTGTAAATATTGGACATAAATGCCATATTTAATTAATATGCTTCATTGGGTTGTATACATACATCCTGATCTATCAATTATAAGGTGTTATGATATTATTCTTAAGTATATAGAATAATCTTAACTTATTCATGAATGAGTCACGTTATCTCAGCATTTTCTAAAAACTAATTTAAGAACTAACAATTCAACTTTATTTTTATTGTATTTTAACCATAATATAATTTTATAGGAAGGTTAGCAGATGAAAACAATGTAAATTTATCTCTGAGCCAACAATTGATAAAGAGTTATATTGACGATTATGGGCCAGCGTTTCCTTTTAGTGAATTAGGAAAGAATATGGATGAAGATATCAGGGATCAGCTTACCATTTATATAGTAAGTATAAAAATTAATAAATCGAATTGTTAGCTTATATTTAAACTCATGAAATTTATATTTCAAAAACAGTTGTGTGATAATATTGTTTGCGCAATACCTCTAGTATTTATTAATGCAGAAGTAGTGCAAGTAAACTTGGACTGTATGAGCTTATTTAGGACAGACCTGAATTGTGAATCTAAATTTTCAAACTGACAGTTATATTTTGATAATCTAGTAAGGAAGTAAATTAAAGTAAGGAGGAATATTAAAAAAAAAACAAAAAAAAAAAAAAAACAGAATACATTAATCACCAAAGAAAATGTCGATTCTGCTTGTATTGGACATCTTCGGACTGAGATTATTTCTCATTGATTTATCTTTTATCCCCACTTTGTTTTTGAGATTTTCTTTCTGCATTGTCTTCATTATATATAAAGTTATTATTCGTGGCTGTTTAGCAGTTCTTCTGATAATTAATTTTTTTTACCCATTTTATTTATTTCTACCGATTCGTTGCATCATTATTCTACAGTTTTTCCTCACTTTTATGCAGCAGCAATAATTTATTTTGATCTTTTTTATTTATTTTATTTTATTTTTGTAAACATTTCTCAAGAATGGTATTATAACTGAGAAGGAAAAAAAACACAAATCTTAATATAATTTATAGCTGCACAAACATTATTGACAATACACATTTTAATATTATTTAAGGGAATTAACCTCAGCCAATGAAATAAGCCCTTTAAAAGAATAAACTAAATGATGTACAGTCTCATTTCTTTGCAGAAATTTTCAATTTTTACATCGTATTTATTTTTCAAAGTCTATTAATTAATTTATTTATTATTTGCAGGCTGGGGAATATATGAAGGACTATGTGTCCACTCATTGTGTACCTCTACCTTCTCAAGTGTTCCAAGAACTCCTTGAATCAATTCTGTAATATTTCATTTGAAGACTTGTGTATAAAGTTGTTGTTTTTTTTAATATTAAAACAAATTATAGTTTGTACTGTATAAAAATATTCTTTTTTTTTTTTGAGTATTTTTATTAATTATTATGGAAAATTCCATAAAAGTTTCAGTTGCGGCCATGATTTGTGGTGTATATATATACTGTTGCCCTCTTAATTTATTGTTGTTTGTTATTTTTTTGATAAGTGTGCAGTGATTATTTTTTTTTTAATTACTCTAATTGTACTTTCTATCACCAAAGGATCCTAATGGATGTGACTATGAATTTTAAAAATAACCTATATTATTACACAACTTCTCTCTTGGATTCCTTGTGAAAGACCTTATAGTTTACCCTCAATGAAGACTATCCAATGAGGGTCACCTGATCTCAAAGGTCGAACTGGTTACAGCTGACAACAGAATAAATAATATATATGCCACAGTCAGTACATTAGTAGATTAGTATCACACAATCTCAGTGCTTTACACACTGATCTAACCTGCTCCCATCCATCCAATGTTATTTATAATAATTCATACCAAATATTGGTTCATGTTTTATGACTTTAACTGTACTATTAATGTCGTAAATCTATTGTAAATGTAAAAAAAAATAAATAAAGATATTTAATTTTAAACTATAAGATTTATTTTTGTTATATGGTGCTATTCCCAGCATCGGGATAGGGATTCCTGCAATATTGATCACATGTCGCCCCTGTTCTGCACAGCTGTTTTCCAATTTCCATTCCCAAGCAGGGATCAGATATCTTCAACTGTGCCACGTATCTACCACAACCTTTGTTTGTCTCTCCTCTTTTGCCTTTTAATGCCTAATTATATACTATAATGGATTCTCCACAGTACCTAAAAAACTGTCAGAGGGGCACGTGTACCCATGTGCCCTCCCCATAAATCCGCGCTTGCTATAGCCTATGTGTTATTCTGTTGTATAACCTATATTACTGTAAAATTTCATCCTAATCCGACAAACAATCTTACTAATATTATGAATGTGAAAGAAGTGTCTTACTAATATAGTGAATGTGTATGTGTATATATATATATATATATATATATATATATATATATATATATATACAGTAGAACCTCGATTATCCGTCAGGGTATGGGACCAAGATGGTGACGGATTTGGGAAATAGACATATGGGAGTGAGTCATATGTCTCATATATATACACACACATAAATTGAACAATATATTTCAAACATTCGACATTATATTTGTACTCGTAACTTATTTAGGTACTAATAAGGTATACATATGTAGTAAACATATTTTTTTAAAATAATAATTATTACGTACATTGATAGCTAAACGCACAGTCAAGTAGGTCCAATTTTTCCCTCTTGAGAAATTATTATCAATTTAAAGATGGAGTTTAGCTCTTTCCTCGTACACAAACTTACTATTCCCCTTCTTAATAATCATTAATATATATATTTGAGTTAACTAAAGATTCTAGAAAACGAAGTTGTCAAGACACGATTGATTCTTAGGCACCGTCTATGACTTTAGCAACTAAACAATAAATACACATCTTTTTTTTCCTCAAACTGTGATGTTTAGCAGAGAGTGACAGATAAAAGAAGTTTTACTGTGTATATAAAATAGGGTGTATAAAAAAAATGATCGTTTTATCAAATTCTAGAGTTCAAAAGTCTGTAAATATTTTAATGCTGTTTATTATTTACCAACACTTAATAATCCCTTTAGAGCATTCTCTAAGCTTGTTTACTAACACTGGGCTTCTTCAAAAAAAGCCTCAGTTTAGTTATTTATTTCAAAGAAGAAACATGAGTGTTCTACAAAATTCTCGTAACTTTAAGACATTACTGGAAAAAAAATGTATATATTACTGGAAAAAAAAAAAAAAAATATATATATATATATATACTATGTATCTATTGTTGTTTTGTGTAATTTTTTTGTAAGTTTTCGTTCCTTTATTTCAATATACCTGCAGTACGATGGGGAAGTGATGTCCTGTGACACGTTATGCACAAAAGCTCCAGGATCCCAAATAATTACATACATATATACTTCTTCTTTTCCTTCCTCCTTTTGTGCTCTCAGCGTAGTGATGCCCTGTCTGAGGCCAATTGGTAAGCTCTGAACGATTGCACCTACATTATTTGAGTGAAAAACTTGCATTTGAGCGTAATATCGAACAAATCCTGCACAGCCGTTGTTTTAGAAATAGTCTCTACCATGCCCTGATCCTAAGACCCATCATGGGTTGAAGAAGTACACATTTTTTCTTCATAATTTTTATTTAGTCTGTTTGCAGCGGGAGATGGATCATATGGGATCTAGGACCCTCCTGGGGCCCACCCAGCCTCTATAAAACACTGTAAAAATAGGGTACCCAAAATAAGGGGGGAAAATCTGGCGGTTGAGCATGACCTAGGACAAGTCACCTCCTTGCAGAACCGTTGTCCATGAAACAGTACAGTCTCTACCATGTACAAGGTATAAAATTAAAAAATATTGTGTTATTATTATTAAAAGCTATTATAGGAAAGTTATGTGTGATGCAAATTTCTAAAAACTCATTTTTAGTGATTAATTCATGAAATGGAATTATTTATTGAAAGGAAATATTATGCATTTGTCAACTTATACCCAGTTCATAATTTAAAAAACCAAAACACTGCGCTACATAATTTGAATGAAGTGTTTATCACTCCTTTGCTCTTAATTCTGAATTGAAAGAAAAAAACTTTGTAATATTTTTAAATTAAAAAAAATACAACACATATACAGATAACTATCGCCAATCTGGTTATTACATGATATAATAATAAGAAAAAATAATGAGTAACTACTAATTTTATTAATGTGTAGTGCAAATGATTAATGCAATAAATAAAACAAGATAAATTCAGGGTTTATTTACGACAGTCAGTATACAGAATAGTAAGGAAAAGAGATAAAATTGTAGGAAAAATGAACTTAAATAATTAAACTCAAATTCGTTTAAAACTGCATAATAATAATACTAAAATAATTTAATAAAAATAAACATCCGGGGACACATTTATATATTCGCACATATACAAAATCTGAAATATTTCTACTTATATAACTATTATACATTAATACTGATTGAACTTTATTTAAACTACTCGTAATGCATAACAACCATAAATGGGAATCATAAGATAATAGATTCTAGGTTATCTAGAAGTACAAAATGTACTGTATGATAATGTTTATTATAGGAATAAATTTATTTTGGGTCGAGTTATAAATTCACCCAAATTTATTTTCATTTCACTATTTTATTTAAATATTTGAAAGGTACGATACAATTAGAGTTGGGCAAAATATAATTTCCAATAAAATTGCGATTACATACCAGGCATGAAATTTTGCAGAATGGATAATATAGCAGTATCGCAATGACCTATCTCAATACTGATGACATCCAAAACGGAACAAATAAAAGTGTACAGTTGATTTCTTCCCATTGATTTAACATTTTATATTTTACTATAATTTTTAACAATGCATTATGAAATGAAATGTAAACATACTTTGTGTGATTTAAATAAACACAACTGGAAGAAGATGTATAGAGGATTGATTGTAATCAGTTGGCATTATAATAATGCAAAATTTATGATTATAATTTTTTAAAAATGGGAAAAAATCAATTGTACACTTTTATTTGTCCAGGAGTGTACATGGCAAGTAATCGAAATTTTATTCAAAATTACATTTTGCCCAAATCTGCTTACAACTGGTGGTATGCTAACAGAAAAATGGTATACAAATATCACTATATTTATTAAATAAATTTATCACATAAAGCTTTTGATATGAACATCTTTACCATCAACTGAAATACATACACCTCCACTAATGTATTGTATATTTCCTGTATTTGAGCTTGCATAAAGCATTTTACCAGTCTTCAGATTAAAAATAGAATATCTATCAGTTCGATTGTTACAAGGCCAAACAAACAAATGCTTATGAGAAACAACTTGTAAAATTGCAGGCCAAAGATTGTAAAACATATTGGGCAAGGAAACATTCCATTGAATATGACCAGTCCTAGCACAAAGAGAGCTTACTCTATATAAATCACGACTACTTCTTTCCAAAATATAAATTGAATCATAACTTGAATGAAGAGTAATATCCGCGAACCTCATTACATTTTTTTCCATAAGTTTTTCACTACTTTTGATGTCAAATGTCTGTAGAAGTCTTGTATGTTGTCCTTTTGCGGGATGGAGACATGCAAGAGTATTTTTATTCAAAAATACATCCTGGGCATAATCGATTGGCAAATCTAAAAGAACTTCACCACTTGGAGAATAAACTACTACCGAAGAATTTGACCACATTGTAATTAAGTCACACATACGTTTCATTCCCTGTAGTGGTCTGATTTTCAGGAATTCGTTTGTTTCTAAATTAAAAACATGAATAACTTTACTGCTATCTTCAAACCAGAGGTAATTATTACATAGTTCCTTTAAATTCAAATCTCGGTCAAGACAGCTTTTAGCATTAATAAAACAGATAACATCTTCAGTAGTGTATTCTAAAATTCCTGATCTCAAACAGATAGCAACATAACTAATGTGTTTATCACGAGTTTTCTTAAAACATAAAATAAAATTATCTCTAGAAACTAATGTGTAAATGTCATTTGTGATCAATTGGACGATACCATGGCCAGGTAATTCTAATTCAATGATCTGTTCACAATTTAATTTTTCCTCACAAAACCGATAAACATATAATTTTTCTAGATGTGATTCGAGAGGTAAAAAGTAGTAAACTACAAAAGACATTTCACCAAAAGCAATAACAGAGTTTAAACTAGAAAGAGTAACATTGAAATACTGGGCACTATCATGTTCCCACCTGTTTACTTTCCTTTTGAAAGATCTATAGATACTCCCCCACTTGCAGAGTGAACCGTTCGAACCTAAAAGAATAAATTTTTATAATGCAGAAAGTATTCATTAAAACTAATGTTGAAGGTAGAGCTGTAGAACGTAAACATTCTATACTTACTCGGTAGAGGTATGTTCGTTTCACCATTTAATAATAATTCTAATATACAATGCCTTTTCCAAAGGAAATCAGTATTAGATAAATTATACCATTTCTTACAAACATAAAAGCATTTAATAAGCTCAAGGGGTGTTAGAAATGACAAAACATGCTGACTAATTTCTTGTGGCAAATTTCCTACTATGTCCATTCTGAAAACCAAACCTATTCTTAAATTTAACTGTGGGAATAAATTATTAATAATAGAAAAAACTTTCGATTCAATAAATATATCATATTTAAGTAGTTATTTGGTCCCTCTTACTTTGTCACCTGATGAAGAAACGTAATAAAATGTTAACAAGCCATTAAAAACATTCTTGGGTAATTACCCGTTCACAGTTTACAGTTTTTAATGTACATACAGTATTATAAGTCAACACACATAATTAACATTATATAATTTCATTTTAATAAGGCATAAAACAAGGAGCGGCGATTTCAGTTGAATGAAACCTCCTAGTAAGGTTTGACATGTGCTCCAGCTTGTGTTAGTGGCTTGTGGTGATGAAGATTATTTTTTACAGTTTTATTTTTATTCTTTAATTGGATTTAAACAATATTAATGAGTGGTAGACTCAGAAATAAAGATTTTTTATTATGACTTCAGAAAATCTGCCTGTAACTTTAGAATTTGGGTTGGTTATTATGATTTGTATTGTTATGCTTTAATTTTTTTATTCTTGAATAAATATTAATTATCATTGTTTCAGAGGAGGTGCAGAGCTTCTGTTTAACAATCTCAAAGAACAACAACTTCAATTGACTAATGGTCGAAAATGTGAGTATAACTTAATAACTATGTAAAATTGAAGATATCTATTAGATATATTTATGATAATTCAAATTACATTTATTATTTCATAATAATTATAAGTGGATATCGTATAAATTTCACCATTTGCTATAATCATAATTATTTTATATAGAATTAACATCCAAAAGAAAGGATTGGAATAAGTTGTCACAATTACTTTATAATTTAATCTTATTTTTTGTTGCTTATTTATAAGAATGTAAAACTGCCATTTTTACAAATTCTTGAATAAATGTTTTTTTGAATCTTAAAAGACAGGTTTTATTTTCTTTCGTTTATTTTTTTCGCTATAAAAGACAGACATATTTCGTTATACCAAGATATGATTTGCATGATGTTCATTACTAGGATATAGTCATCATTTATCTTAATTTCTCTCTTAAATTTTGTTTAATAGGTCTGGTCACTGATGTGTTCACTTTGCAGTTTTTCTTTTGTGTGACATACTAATCTGTATTTTTTTAAAGTTCAGCCTATCTCTATCAAGTCTACATTTATTAATATTAATGCCAGTTATAGAATAATTAGTTGAAGATAACTTTAAGTAATGATAATTTTTTTGGCCATTTATTTTCACAGGGACCTTACGTGAGTTACTTGTCTGGATGAAAGAAAATTTGATTGCAGAAAGGCCTGATCTCTTCTTTCATGGGGATTCAGTGTAAGTTATAAATTTATCGTTTTCTATTTAATTATGCATAATAATTTCGTTACCAAACAATTATGACGTCAAAACTGAACAAAAGTAAATTAAATTTGCCGAGTTTAGTGAGAGGCAGTGTTGCCCCAGTATATTATGTAGCTATGTATATCAGCATGCTTATCAAATTATTGTCAAATACATTAATATTATTTCTTATCCCCTCTTTTTTTCCATTATAGTTTACCTATTTTTCCATTAGAAGATTACCATTATTACTAACTACCTGTATTATACATATTTTTTCTTTTGTTTGATCTAAATTTTGCCTTTCTAATTTAAAAGTAATGCTTTATACAAATACAATGCAATCTAATTAGCTTTTCACATTATAAATTCGCTAACCTGAATCCAAAATATGCAGAAAAAAAAGTAGGTTTTTCCCCCTAATCGAGGGTACCCACTTTATAGAGGCTGGTTGAGCCCCAGGAGGTTCTCCAGAACTGACTGAGTTAATTCATGATTGTTAATAGAATAAATAATTTATCTTATCATAGGCATTTTCAAATGGCGAATATAGACAGCAGCCTATTTACTGAGTTACTCACTCTGCCTCCATATATAAGAAATAATAAATAAATATTGAAAAGTAAAAAGAGACCTTACATAAATGTTAAGACCGTGGAAATAATAAATATATAATAATCAAGAATCTTTTCTTTATATTCCTTTGAGCTTCTATTAAGCCTATCCAATTTTGTAACATTTTTCTGTACATTCACAAGGTTTCCTCTTCATCGATTCTATTGATTAATATACTATACTTTTATTCTCATTACTGCTTATTAAGCCTGGGTTACATTGGCATAATTAGTAGTAGAGTTCACCAGCATACTTTTTTTTCTGAAATGCTCTCTCTACTATGCTCATTTTGGTACAGTAACTGTATTCACGTTTGCTAGTAATTTAAAAGAATAGTTCGATTTAACATGTGTAATAATGAACAAGCAGGTTAGGCAGACATATCGAGCCGTTGTTAAAAAATGTTTAATGCAAGCTGCAGGTATTTTATAAAATGAAGTTGAGCAAGTTATAGAGGAAGAAACTAGTAGGCAAAAAAGAATTTGGGTAAGGTATTGGATTAAGAGACGTGATTAATTGGGAGCAACTGCTAGTCTTTTAAGAGAACTGGCTTTGGAAGATCCAGAAGAATATAAAATGTGCTTGAGAATGATAGTTTTGAAACACTGCTGAATTTAATTAAGCCTTATCATCAGAAAATGGACACATTCATGAGCGATGTAATACCAGCCTGTGTTAAATTAGAAATTACTTTAAATTTTCTGGCCACGGGCAATAATTATCGTAGTTTACAAACCCAATATCTTCTGCTAAAACCAAACTTGTGTTTGTTTACATTGGTATAGTCAACAAACAGGCCCCTATAGTAGAGTAAGATTGTGGAAGTGGGGGAAGGATAATAGAGTGTACTATCATAAGTGCTATCCACTTTATTCTCCCATGAACTATCTGTAGTACTCTACTGTCACTAGCACAACCTGTTTACATTATTTTCGTAGGGAAATAATAAGGACTCTACCACCGAACTCTGCTACTAATTATACCAATGTAACTCAGGCTTTATTTACATTTATTTTACAAGTGTTTTTTTATTATATTGTTGTAATACTTTTTTCTCTTCTTTTTTTTTTTTTTTTTTAGTCGACCAGGCATACTTGTATTAGTAAATGAAACTGATTGGGAATTAATGGTATGTATAATATAACCTTAATTCATAGCATGTTTTTACTTGTCTTTATTTGTTAATTTAATTATTTCATGAATTTTACTTCATTACTGGAGCATACTCTATGGGTCTAAGTCTTAATACTGCTTTGCTGATATGAAATTCATTTGAGGCAATTTATTTAAACATATTAAGCATTACTGACTAATATATTAAGTTTAGTTTTGAAAGAAATTTTACTGTATAAAATGTAAGCACTAAAATAAAATTGCAAAGGAAAATTTTGTAATAATATTTGGGACATTGGCCACTATTCGAAAATGAAAAAAAAATAAAGAAATAGTTTTTAATATCACGTAAGTGGACGATATCAGGTTTAACGTAAAAAAAAAATTTCTGATTTGGAATTAGATAGAAAATTAATTAAATATACCTAGAGCTCTCACATTACAGTTACTATAAATTATACAAATGAAAAACTCCAATTTTCTTTTTTACATTACAATCAGACATATATACTACTTCATCATTCTTGAAACTAAGATAACAAAACACAACTCCATCTGGTTTCCATACTTACAAATGTATTAAAATAATTAGCTTTGATCAAAATAATTAAATGTTTTTTGCTGATAATTTTAGATAATCAACCGTCATTGACCTTTGTCCTGATCATTTATTTATAATATTTAATGTAACCATCTAGCATATATGATCATTAAAAATTAAAAATTATTTAATTATTTATTCATTCAAATGTTTCAGGGGGAACTAGATTATGAAATTCAGAGAAATGATAAAATAATGTTTATTTCTACTCTCCATGGTGGTTAAAAAAGGGCTAATTAACATACACATTTTTTAAACTAAGCCTGTTTTATATTAATGTAAATATTTTCATTGTTACAAATAAATTTTATGATTTATAATCTTATTGATTTATCACTACTATAATAATTCTTGTTACATTTTTTCTGTAGCAATGGCTGATGTTCTTGGTTTTACTCTTCTGTGAAATGAATAAAACTGAGCACCTGCTTTTTTTTGTATAAAAAAAATTAAGGTGCTTAGGTCAGATTTATCATGGGACGTTTTGTAATAAAAACCAAAGACACTTCTGCAAAGAGGAGGATTGAATATAACTTTTTCAAGTTATTATAAATTGAGAAGGAATTGCGGTAACCTTTATTGAGATTCTCATAATTTCCTACACCACTCTATTTATATCCTTGCCTCTCATCGTCATATGTCTTCACATTATTTCTATTCAGTAGTACAGTTACCTTTTTATTCAATTATTATAATTATCCTTTGTTCAGTATTAATTATTCTTTGTTGATTTCTTCCTTTTCATATTGAAATTCCTTTTTATAAGTGAAATTCAGTAACATCTACCATAACTGGCGCCCGAATAACAGGGACTCAAATTACATCGTCTATTCGACCTCCAATAGATCTCCTTGCGTTAAATTACCCCGAATTATCTATGGCAGAAAACTAGACTTCACATCAGACCTCAGTAAGAATTACAAACATTTATTTGAAAATATAAAGTACATATATCGTATCTTATAAGCTAAGTTCTATTATTCACTACTTTATATAAAATTTTATCTTCATTTTTACAACTCATTAAATTCATAAAAATGGCAACTTCGATAAATCATGACATTAAGCACGAAGGCTACGACCATATCCCAGCTTTTTACAGAAATCCTAATGATCTTTACTTTACTACAAAGTTAAAAATGTTTTTAATGTTGTCTGCGATGCACAAATAAAGCAAAAAAGAACCCAATCATGCATACATTCTTAATAGATTCAAAAGCAGATTAATCAGTTCAGGTAAATCTTCAATCCTAACATAAAATATAAATACAATACCTGAACTCTCAGCAACACTTGAATGCAACTTTGCTGATCATACCAATCATTATAAGAATAATAAGGCTTAGCGAAACCGAAGGCTCGATGCCAATAACACCAATGTGGTCAATCTATGCTTGACTTTCAGTGGTATTTTGTGAACTAAAAAATAATGTGAATAATGTAGCAAGCCTGGAAGGCCACTTTCATTGTTTGTCAGCGAGTCCAACAGACTTAGCCGGGAGGCACTTCCAGGGGATTTCCACAGGCTATGTATGATGTAGAAAGCAAAGATAAAAAATATCGTTAATGAAAAGTAGAAAAGTAAAATATAAATATAAAATTGAAAATATAAGTATGGGAAGTTATATATATATAACTGTATACAATTAGAATGAAGTTGCATTAATGTAAAATATGATGTAAATATAAAAGAAACTTATAGAAAATAGGTATACAAATTCAGTTAGAGAATGGAGATTAAATGCAAAAATATGGTGCTAAATAATAATGAACTCTATGATATTAACATATGATGGATGCCAAAGTGATGATGTGGGAAATAGGTGTGAAGAATGGAGCTGGAGAAGGATGAAGAGAAGATATAAATATTCAAATGTGTACAAACCAAATAGAAGTGAACGTTATGTATATACAATATTATAATGTTAATCTATATTGTTATAAGGGTAAGGAAATGGTCTGGATGGAGGTAAAAAAAATTCTCTTGTATAGAGAGAACTGTTTATTTTATCATTGTTAGGCTTTCAAATAAACAGTTCTCCCTATATAAGAGAATTTTTTTACTTCCACCCAAACCATTTTCTTCCCCATATATCTAAGGTCAACTAATATTATTCAATATATATTGTTATTAGATTAATATTCTTACTTAATATGTTCTTTTTACTGTAAAAAAAGAAGATAATCATATTAGAGGACTTTCACACTTGAAAGGCAGAGTAGTTACATGGAAATGACCTGAAGTAAACAGATTATAAATTGGTTTTGTTACAAGGATGTTTCATCAATGATTCTGTGTTGTCAGCTATGTACTTCCTTGAGCTCTCCTCTTCTTTAAGGAGAAGACAGGAGAGTAGAGAGTAGATATCTTATAGTATGTGAGAAAGTAGTCATTGACTTAAATGTAATCCATAGTCAATAAAGTTAGTTCCTAAGTACGTCTAGTATATCCATCTTACATGTATGATCAATATCTCCATTAATCTATATATTTCTTACTATTCCTCCACCATTTGTTAACTGTAGGACATATTTCCTTAAATTAGACATGCAACTAACAACTATTATCACACTAAGAATTAACTTTAAAAGGTTTTTACATTTGGCTACTTGGAATGTGCGAGGTATAAATGAAAAAGAATTTGAACTTATATAGGAGATGAAGAGAGTGAAACTAGATTTCCTGGGGATCACCGAAATTAAAAAGAGAGGTAAAGGAAAAAGGAAAAAAAAAAAGTTCAGGATCACATCCTAATTTATTCCGGCTACACAAAGAGAGTTAGAGGAGGAGTAAGTTTTATATTCCCGGAAAATTGGAGTAGGAAGGTCAAGGCCTGGAAACTAGTGAGCCAGCAGCTCATGGTAATAGATGTGGAAGGAGAGAGGCTTAACTCCATGGCACTAATGACACCCCAAACTCTACTGAAGGGGAGAGCGGCAATTTTGAATACAAAATCGCAAAACTCCGACCCCGTTTCTAGCTGATCCGAATCATTAGCTTATACCCAAATATGAGATTAAATCTTATACATAATATATTTGATAAATGGTGTAGTAATAACAAATACAAAAGAGAAATTAAAAAAATATTTTTGTTATAGACATAAAAATAAAATACAAACTTAAGTGGCATACATACAGCTATTGTCATACTATGGGTGGGTCAGCGCTGGCGAAGTGTGTCTTCTCGACCCAGGTGCGTAAAAATGCGACAAGTTGCCCAGGGTGAGCCGAGAAGAGGGTCAGGAGGGAAGTAGCGCGAGAAAAATGCCTTCTCATGGTACAGGGCAGAGAGGCATGAGCCTTACAGAGTTCTACTTCCCCCCTGGCCCCGCACTCCGCCAGCTCCCGCCACTGACTGGTTGGTCGCTATCACCACGTGGCCCATGGTACAAAAGACGAACGCCCAGGCTGGTCATTGATGAACATAGCGGGATATTATTTACATGAAAATAAAATTAAAAACCAACAATTTATACCCAACATCTACAAAGAAGGAAACTTTCTTCAAAGGGAAATAGATGATGCCAAAGGAGAACCAATTATTATGGGAGATCTGAATGGCAGAGTTGGAAAGAACCAGCCTCAGTGGCAAGATATCATGGGCAAATACGGATAGCGATGACAAACGATAATGGAGAGAGAATACTGAATATGTGTGCTGCCAATAGGTTAGTTCCTTATCACAAATTCGAATTTTCCCACAAGGAGGCACACAAATATACTAGAGAAATCCTAGTAGAAAGGAAAAATCCATTATCGATTATATTCTGGTCAAAAAAGAAAGCCTAAAAGATTTCCTAGACGTAAGAGTTAAAAGAAGCTTCGAAATAGGAAGCGACCACTATCCATTGATAATGGATAAAATATGGAGAGAAGATTTAATAGGCACAAAGAAAAGAAACGCAGCTAGGGAATCTATAAAATCCTACAGGTTAAAAGAAACACAGATGGTCGATTATTTCCAACAAGAGATAGAACGAAGGGCAAAAGACCCGCATTACCTATGGGAAAGAGATGATGTTGGAACCAGCTAGAAATATTTTAAGAAAATGCTGTTGGAAGCTGCTGCCTTAGTTTGTAGAAAGAGTATGTATCTGGTAACAAAAGAACCGCCTGGTGGACTGCAAAAATCAAATGGGCTATTCAAGAAAAGAAAATATTGTGGAAAAGATATCTTTAAAACAGATCCGAAGAAAACTACGAGCAATATAAAAAGAAAAGAGTTGATGTAAAATGAATGGCCATGATTGCTAAAAAGAAAACAGGAAGATTTTGGCCACAAGATGAAAGGACTAAGGAAAGAAAGAGCTCCATTGCTGAAGCACATAAAAGACAAAGCAGAAAATATTCTACGAAAGAATGATGAAATTATGGAAAGGTTGCGAGAATATTCCAGAGAATTATTGGAAGAAGCCAGCCTCGAATGTGAATCTGGCGGGGAGATTGTGGAAAGAATACGACTACATAGACGAAGAGGAATTGGGGTATGCTCTTTCAGTTATGAAACTAGGGAAATCAGCCGGAAGAGATGAAACATCTCCTGAGATGTTGAGATACATGGGTCATAAATGACAACAAGTTATGCAACACCTATTTAACTTGATATGGAAACAGAAGAGGGTGTATAAAGAATGGGAGATAGCAGGCATAGTTCCAATCTTTAAAAAGGGAGACAACACATACTGCTGTGATCATCGAGACATTTCCGTTTAAGTATACCATACAAAATCTACTCCAAGTCCTTGAAAAGAAAATGAGCTGGAGGAGGAAAAGTATAGATTCTGTGCTAATCAAAGCACTCAGGATCTCATTTTCACCATGAGACAAATAAAAGAAAAGGTATGGGAGACAGGCAAAGAACTGTCTGTTTGCTTCGTAGATCTAGTAAAAGGATTCAACAAAATCCAGGAAGGAGATGTCTCCAAAGCCTTAGGAGAAAAGAATGCATGAGTATATATAGGAAAAACAGGAATGTAGACAGATTCTCTAACACCTCAAAAGAATTTGAAACATCGGCTGGAATTAGACAAGGTTGCAGCCTTAGACCACTACTGTTCATTTTGGTCCTGGATTCAGCCATAAAAAATTGCAAGGAGAAATTAAAAAAGTTTCACCTAGGGCATTTCAATCTGACGCCTCTACTAGCGTTTTCCGATGATCTCATTGTATTAGCAGGTCATGATAACGAACTTTAGCACTCAAAGAAGAGCTGAAGTTTATCAACCCGGCAATAACAAAAGTAATCAGGATCGGAACGAAGCCAAGCAGAGCTATGAGAGTAATTAGAATTAACGGCGAAATAATTAAACTTATTTCAAATATCTAGGAGCGCACCTACAGGAGAGTGTATAACAGAGTGTATTGGGGCAGCAAGCAGAATGTTCAACGCCGTGGAAAAAGGCTTCTTGAACTGCCGCGAGGTGACAAAAAATACAAAGATGGCTGTCTTCGAGTTTACCTTTATTCCGATCTTGACATACTCCTCAGAGTCATGGACCATGAGTCAAGGCTTCAGGCTACCGAAATGAGGTTTCTTAGGAAGGTGGAAGGGAAGACCAGAAGAGATCGAGTGCGTTATAAAACAATAAGGACACATCTCCAGACAGTTCCAGTTATTGAATTAACAGAGCGGAACAGGCTCAGATGGTTTGGACATCCGTTACGTATGGAGCCAAGCTGCACAGCAAAATACAATGCAAGAGAGGGAGAGGAAGACCAAGACTAAAGTGGGAAGACGGGATGAAGGAAGACTTCAAGAAAAGAGGAATGGATTGAAATAGAAGAAATGTGCTGGTACAGAACAGAGGCAACTGGCTCAAGCTCTATAAAGGTTCTCCTCACACTGCTTAGGCGATAGACGAAGATAAAAGATTATGATGATGAAGAATTAACTATTGGATGTCAAAAGAACTCCAATCTAAAATAGTAAATAAAATAAAAGAGTAGCTGGAGTCAGAATAAAGTTCTCTACAGAAAAACAACAGAAAGTCAACCTCGTGAATCTTATTTGATATTGAAATAATTATATATGGTTGATTGCTATCTATACATTTTTTTTATCTGTTTTGTCAATCTGAGCTAAGCATTTTTCGATTCATTCTAGAGCTATATTTTAATAGCTATTATTTAATTGGTCACCATTGAATTACTTATACAAGATTTAAGATATAAAAGAATTACTAATTCCAAATGCATCTAGTGAAGGAAAGGCCAAAAGATATTCTGAGTGCTGGGATGTTTCAGCTATGCAGATACCTGTTATTAAAATTGCGAAAAAGGTGTACTCGTTGGTGCAATAGTAGAGTAAGCTATGATATTGATATTAGAGGAGAAAATACTGATCGCCTGAATCTTGTTCGAAATTTTGAACACGAATTGCATTTATAGTTACCAAATCAGCCTTTCACGAGACGAAATTATGCAATCTATTCGTATAGAGTGTGTGTTCAAGCAGCAAACTCGTAAATCCAACAAACTTTCAAAACATATATATTTTTGAACGATATACTAATTGGAGATTTAAGAAGTTAAACTCAAAACTCCATTTGCCCAAGAAAATAAGTGTATACTGGCACGACTAAGTTCATTGTACTTGCCTTATTTAGAAATATATAACGAAACCATTCAGTAAAGCACCTGTCAATGATAATAGAAATAAATATTGTTTTGAGTATGAAATATCACGGGTGGATGAGGTGTTTTCGTAGCTTATTATATTAGATTCTGTGAGCTCCATTAATTAGGATCTATTTAGCAAAAAGAGGGCAACACTTAAAACATTTTTACATCATTCACCTTAATAAAATCTTTTTTATTGCCTTATAAATTATTAAGTTTACAATATTGTCAGGACAGTTTTATTATATATTAATGTGACATTTGTAATTTAGGTTTTGGTAATGCAGAAAGCAACAGAACATTCACTCGCAATCTTTCCAGTTTTATTTATTAATTATAATTATAATAATGAAGTTTTATCGATGGAACTTAACACCCTCCTCAAAACTGGAGTCTTGTATTAGTCACTCTTAGTCTAAAGGCATGTCTACTACAAAGAAGCATAGAGGAGCATTTTGTTGTTTGTTGTGGTAACCTGCTTAGAAAACAGAAACAAAATTATCGTGACATTCTGTCCATACCAATTTTAGTCACAGTGTCATTGTATTACTGCAACACGAAACGTTTCATCTACATCAGTCTAGTGTGTGTTTCAATATTCGTAAACAATGTGGTGAGAAGACGATTTACAGGCAGCAATTGTCATTGTTTTGAAAATATGAAAAAAAGAGTGTAAATGTTGGACTTGACCAACTCTTTCAGAAAGAAACACACGAGGCGTCGTGCGCCTCGTGAGCATTGACATTTCTACACAGTTCAATTTAATTAATAACATGTTATGTTTTCCACTTGAAAGACACGCTTTTAACTTTTTTTGTTATAACAACCTTCATGTCCCATTTGTTGCTGATTTGGCTCGAACCCGGTATCTATCCTTTCATAACAAACTTCATTACCACTCAAACCCTCTAGTTTAATACCTAGCTTCCCCATTAATCCCCGATAATCCTCCGAGGCGTCTGAAAAGAAGATGGCCACGTGGCACATGACCTAAGTTGAACTTTGATTTGAGTAATGCCAGTGGATAGTTTCTCTACTTGTCACTCTCCTGTCATTATCTATCACTTATCCTATTTACTTGTTGTATTATTGTAATAAAGTTGTAAATATCAATAAATAAATTTTTAAAAAACAAACATTTTTGTTAAAATGAACAATAAATAACTAAAAGTGCGATAGAAGCACGCACACCACTACACACTCGTCGCACTAGTTTCCGAATCAAGTTACAACATATTGACACTGCGCCTGACAAGCAAAAATGTTTACTAATGTTTCTAAATTTCCTCTAATCTATGCCGCGAAACATGGAAACAAGCAACTTATAGGAACTTTTGTTTCTGCAACCGTATACAATGGAGAACTTAAACAAGCTTTTAGAAACAATAAGGAACAAGTTTCCTAAACAAGAAACATAAACACAATGTTCTTATGTGATCCTTATGGTGTGGACTTCGATTAATGATGCTTGACACTAAAGGGCCCTTCCTTTGTTGCCCCTATCATCAGTTAATTTCTACTTCTTTGGCAAATACATTTGTTTACTTCTTGGGAACAGAATGCAGTACCTTTCAGTACAATAAAGGTTGCTCTCCTGCGTGTTAACATAACACAAAGATCAACTAATAATGGAATCCGATGAAGAGACCAATGTTAAGCGAAAGCGTAAAGTAACTACACAAGAATTAGGTGGGAAAAGAAAGAAGATTATAGATATGGTGGATGCTGAAAAAGAAAGGTTAGTTATGTTATTAGAACCATTGTACTCACAAAATTATTTACACGTTGCTCTAATAGATGAATATTAGATTCAAAATGTATTATATGATTATAATTGCTCATTTATCGACTGCTTATTCATATGCCTGATAATGTGTTAAATTGAAATATATATTGTATTCTTTTAATGAAGTAAAAAAAAAAATGTGCATTAAATTTTATATGTAAGCCTATCACTCTATGCATAAAATTTAAGAATTGTTTGTTTGGGTTTGTAAGGCATAAAACCATATGTCATCAACACCTGTGATAATTTGTTTATAGATTCTTATATCTATGTGTATTCTAATATTTGATTATTCCAATAATAAGATTTTCAGTTTTAATTTAATTTCTCCATTGTTCATCTACGTTCTTTTAAATGTTTAATAATTGTGAATTATGAAATTTAAGAATTGTTTTTAGCTGTTGTGTCATTTCTTAAATAATAACGTTAATAAAAACTAATAATATTAATAAAAACTGCACCCCCCAGACAAATTGTATCCTTCATTATGGTCTTCCAGTCATTTTCCTCTCTATTGTTAATAAAAACTAGTTTGGTTTCACTAAAATTGTTATTAATCCTTCCAACCATAACACCTGAACTTCCTGATTCTAATTGAACTTAGTTTTTGTTAGCTATTTCAATAGGTTATATGATTTCAATGTACTCTTTTCATAAGATCTTAATTTATTGTTTCTTCTAGCAAGTAGTCCTTCTATTCCTCTTTACAATTTCGGTTCATAGTATTTCATTGCATTAGCTTCAACTTTAATGCAGATGATACTGGTCTTTTGCTCATTTTGTTGGCAGTTCCGAGGTAAAGCCTTTATGCATCCAAATCACAACAATGACCTGTTAAATATTATAACATCTAGATTTTGGAAACAGTGATTCTAGTCCAGATAATTTAGGTCAAAAATCAACATTTAGAAGAAAAAAATTTATTTATCTATTTTGGTTAAGTCATTTCTTTGAACAACGTAACATGCTTAAATCCTAGCTAATTGGAAGGTGGGGAAGTTAGAAAGAACTTTTGGTATCAGTTCGGCAGGTTGTTGCTTTGAGGTAAGTCACAACAAGTTTTAACTGTTCATTTGTTACCTTTTAATATTCTTTAAAGTAAAAATGATTTTGAGTTTTAGTATCAATAAAGAGTATAATTACTTCTTCAAGAGAAAGCGTTTCAACAATCATATACATCATCTATACTTCTTAATGTTAGTTGAAATGTTCATTTCTTGATGAATTAATTAACATAACATTCACATTACCCTACGCTCCTTTTTTTCGTACTAAAACTCATGATGATTTTTATTTTTAGAATAAACAAATTTAAAAGAAAATTGGTTAAACCTGACGCGACTTAACTTGTCGCAACAATCTGTAGAACTGATACAAAAAATCATTGTTCCTACTCGTCATCTCTGAATGTAATTTTAATGTTATTATTTTGCATCTTGTTACCTTAGTAACCACATGATATGCTTACAGATTAGAAAAACTTGTTTTGGGAGATGCGTCGTACATGCTTAGAAATCTTGGAGTTGGTGACAACGATTCAGGCGTGGAAGACAGTTTATCTGCTGATGAAGCTGGAAGACAGCCTGCATGGGAGGACGAAGATGACTTAGGAATTAGCACGTATGTTACAACAGGCATCAATAATCTGAACTGTAGATCATTTATATGAGAATTATTAATAGATTATCAAATTTAGATCTGAAGATGTCCCAACTCATGAAGAAAGACTTAGAAAGAAATTTTCACATACTTTCGGGCAACCTTCATGGGCCAAACTTGGCCATGATTTAGTGCCCGCAGAAGCTGATGAAGATGCTGTATTACTGCGGGTAATTTTGTGGTTAGTTATTTAAATTAATTATTTATAGTTTCTCATTACATTTATAATTTGTTCATTATAGACCGCTGGGAATTTGATCACAAAACCAACGTACTTACCTAGAAATATTATTAATGTTAAACGTCTTGCTTCATTGAATAGTGAAACTCGAAATGAAGGCCCTGTTTTGAAATGTATAGAATTTCATCCCACAAGCACAGTTGCTTTAGTGGCTGGATCATCGGGAACAGCATCCATTTTTCAAGTAAGATATATTTGTATATATTATTATTTAAAGATATATATTAAACATATTTGTTTAAACAGGTAAAATAGCTACATGCTTGTCATGTGAAGCGATGTAGGAATAATCTAATTTTGTTCATATTGACATTATTAAGTTGTTTCATGCATTAGTTATTGCACCCATGTATTTTATTTTATTTAGTATTATCAATTATGTTTTCATAATATTTAAGTTTGAAACTATTTTTCTCTGATTTCATTGCTTTATTTATTTTTTAAATAGGTGGATGGAGTTGCAAATAATAAACTAGCTTCCATTCAGTTTGAACGCTTCCCAATTCGATGTGGTCATTTTTCTACTGATGGAAAACAATTTATTGTTGGGTCTCATCACCATTCATACTTTTATGTTTATGACATGATGGAAGGTTCAACAAGGAAAGTTATTACTCATCATAACATGGAACAAACTAATATGAAGGTAATCTCCAATCTTTAATGGTATTACAGTATTCCTTAAGTTTAAGTAGTCCTTTAAAATTTATTTCTATATGTGCTTAATTATATTAATATAATATAATTATATATTAATGACTTAATTTTTTTCAAATAAATAAACAATAATATAATACTTCTCCTTGTACCTCCAAATATAATTTTTTTTTAAAATGGTTATGTAAATTTTATTTTAAAATATAGTTTGTTATGCTTTTTAAAGCTGTTTTCAAACTATATGCTTTAACAGTTAATATCTAATCTTACTATCTTACTAATATTATAAATGCGAAAGTTTGTATGTTTGTCTCTCTTTCACGCAAAAACTACTGAACGGATTAGGCTATAGCAAGCACCAATTTAGGGGGGGGGGAGCACACGTGGGCACGTACCCATCTCGACAGTTTTTTAGGTATTGCGGAGAATCCATTATAGTACATAATTATAGGCTAATCACATGATTATAGTGGCTGGAATAACAGAAAGAACATGAGTGAAACTATTGTTTTGATATCCTACTAATATTATAAATGCGAATGTTTGTATTTATGTATGTTACTCATTCACCAAAAAACTACTGAATGGATTTGGATGAAACTTATTGGATAAAATAGGTTATACCCATAGGCTACAGCGAGGGCAGATTTATATGGGGGCACGGGGGCATGTTCTCCCCCCCCCCGTTATTGTATATAATTAAAGGCAAATCAGGAACTTAGCATCTTGAAATTTGTAGATAGGTTCTTTGTATAGTTTAAGAAAGAAATTTGGATAATTCCACCCCAAGGGTTTCTCCTTTAATATAATTGGGGTTCAAAGGTTGTATAGAATCCGTCAGTTTTGAAGTTAGACATCTGAAATTTTGGATGTACGAGTAACTTATATTTTAAAAAAATAATTAAATTATTTATTTAAATTGATCTTTCACGAAACGTGAGCGAAGCCGCGGGCATAAGCTAGTACTCGATATAATTTAACAATTAAAAATACCGGTATTAAAATGTTTCAAAATTAATAAATGATCATGTTCATATACATAGGAAGTACTAGTCATTAATCTTTTAAAAATAACTTTTTTAATAGAAACTTCTTAAACAATATATAAATAAAATTGATAATTCATGACCAGCAAAGCAAATAATCAAAAGGTAAATTTGAATGGTATTCCATTTACTTACCTTCCTATTAATTTTTAGAACAAAATATTTATTCAAACCAAAAAAAGTTATTAGATTAAAATTCTTAAATACTCTCTTAAATTGCAATGGCCAATATTTTAAATCTATTCCTCAAAGGTTTCTTCAGATTTCGACTGTAAAAGTGTGTTGGGTAAAAAAAGTGTAGAACATCACAAATTATAAAATGTATGTATATGTATATAAAAAATAATGTATTTTTTAAAAATAAACTATAATAAAAATATTAATCACATTATTTTTGGCACTATAAGAGGTTCATTTATAACATAACTATTTATTTTTTAATTGAAAAATAATCTAATAAAAGATGTAAATCATTAATTATTAATGTGTCATTTTAGAACTTTGAGGTGTCACCAGACGGAAGAGTTATTGCGGTAGCTGGGCGTTTCGGACAAATTCACCTGCTTACTGCAAATTCCAAGGAATGGATTGCTAATTTATCTATGAATGGAAATGTAAAATCTCTTTCATTTAGTCCCGATGGTTCATTTCTTTATTCCCATGGAGGTAAAAAAACTTATTTAGTTTATCTGTTTGTTTTTTTCGATTTTTTTAAAAGTTAGTTGTATTGCTGCTTAACCAATACTAATTTAAGGAATATATGGTTCAATGTAGTGACAAAATAAATTATGAAATTGGTTTTACCTGTAATAGATGTACAGTAGGTTTTGTTAGGATGGTATATTTATCTTTAATAAAAAAAAAAGATATTTTGATTTTTTTTTATATGTATCTAATAAAGTTTTACTTAATTGGGTGGTTCCATGTGAAATGCCTGTTTTCAAAGGAATGGTTATTTAGTAAAAAAAAGCTTTATAAATCAAAACATTTTTATTGAAAATGTTTACCCTAATTTTCTATACATATTTCCCAACTTGTTATCAAATTTTCAATTAGAGAACTGAAAAATCAGACTTTCATGATGAAAAAGCGCGTCTAAAAATGTGTTTTTGACTTTCAAAAATTTTACCTTAAGAATAATAAGGTGGGTGTGGGAGTTCATTACCCAGCTTATTTAGTTTCTTCACGGTCTGTCATGAACCTGAAACAAGAACTGGCATTGTAGTGTGAGAGTATATTAACTGATCCAGGTTGTTTTTTGAAAAGTATTTGTTGCATCTCCCTGCAGTACATTGTGGATGTGATGGTTTCAATTATGGGTAGAAAGGAGAAATGGATTATTTATGAATTAATCTGTATCACCAGCTGAAAATTTCTCAAACCAATGGTGAATGATCCATTTATTACAAAACCCTTTCCCGAACACGGTGTTTTTGTTTCTTGCAGCTTGGGCTGCCGAGTGTCCAACTTCAACCTCATTAAAAAAAAAATTACATGAAAATACCAAGTTTCTTTGATCATATTTTATGGCATATTAAACAATGCTGGTTCAATTGTAATGATAGTAAATATTATTAAAAAAGAGAGGATTAATATAAGCTCATTACAGTCTAAAGAAAAACATAATAAACAGAATTTCAATTTGAATTTTAGAAATTATAAAAATGGACGTTTCATATGCAACGACTGAGTACTATGTTTTTTTTTTAATTGTATGGAATAAAGTTGTTAAGTAAATTAACAAACAATAAATTTTAATATGTGTTATCTGCTGCTCCTCTCTTAGTCTTCGTGGACACCTAAAAAGGACTGGGTGGAGACGTGGTATCGTCGAGGACACATAGGGAAACTTGGTAAAGAAATAAACCTAAAACATCCTTATATAAAAAATAAAACTCTACTATACTAAACCAAAAATAATATAAAATCACACCTAACATCTAATAATAATAATAATAATAATAGTCCTAAAGGCTCGTTAAGAAAAATAATAATTACAACTTAGAACAAGATTCACCATCAATAACCACAATCCCTAAAACCACTTATAAAAATAATAATTTCAATTTAAAACAACCATAATCCCTAAAACCACTTATAAAAATAATAATTTCAATTTAAAACAAGATCCATCATCCATAACCATAATCATGTAGGGACTAATAATAATTAAATTTTAAATAAAACATCTCCCATCTGTTTTGTGATCGAAACACTACTAATGAGAGGAGACTAATATAGTATTTAATTGTCAGATTTGATTGGCTCTACCAACAACTGAACTACATCTGGCTGAACCCCAAATCTAGTCAGACTACAGAAAAATAGATACCTGGATAGCTCATCTTCCTTCCGGTTGCCCCTGCTCGCCGGCAGCACCATTTCTCAACATATAGGAGGAAACAAACGGTCTTAAAAAGGCTCATTCGAACTAACATAATCATTTTTACCCCCGTGTCCAGGATGTGCTGCCCCCTTGTGGAGAGAGTTGGCTGGAGATACTCGGTCCTGGGAATAATTGAAAAAAATCCCTGAGTAATGTCCGGTGTCAGTTACTAGAGTTGAGCATGGGAAATTATTTGTAAGCACGTCTCGACCAAAGATGAGAGCCTTAACAATATAATTTCTTAATCTACATTAACATTTTATTTATCTTTCTGATTAGGTTACTACAAATGTATTAAATTGTTTAATATTTTTTTCAGATTTAGGAGAAGTCTATGTTTGGGACATGAACTCACGAACTCTTGTTACTAAGTTCGCTGACGAAGGTATATTAGTCGGATCTGCGATGGCTGTGTCGTATGATTACCTTGCCACAGGATCAACTTGGGGTGTGGTCAATCTGTATGAAAGGCCTGAGAAATCAGCCTCTAAGCCTAAGCCATTGAAAGCACTCATGAACCTTGTGACGCAAGTTACCTCTTTGAAGTTCAATTCTACCCAGCAGATCCTCGCTATGGCTTCTGATGAGAAAGATAATCAGGTCAAGCTGGTAAGTTTATTAATATCTATTTTCAAAATCTTTTCTCTTCATTTATTTTTATTTTTCCTTTCACATTATTGTTATTTACAGGTTCACCTTCCTTCGATGACTGTATTCAGTAATTTTCCTTCCGTCAACTCTCAGTTAGGACGAGTACAAACATTCGACTTTTCCCCCTCTTCTGGTTATTTGTCTTGTGTCAATAATAAAAGTACCGCATTCCTTTACAGGTATGGATAATCTATTTCATAAAATGTTGATTTATTAGTGACTTAATTATTTGGAAAGAATTATATTAACCCAGAAGGATCATAGTTTTGATTTTTTTTATATTACTTAAAGTCTTTGTTTTTGTTTTGTTTCAGGTTAAGGCATTTCGGAAATTACTAATTTTATAGAGAATTTTATTTCCTATGCAGTTTTTAAAAAATTAAGAATTTTTTATATACCAAAAAGAATATCTGTATACTATTCTGTTGAATCATAATTTTAAACTATTTTGAGAGTTATGTATATAAATAACCAAATCCTGTTTTTGTAGATAGTGTATGTTATTTCACGGAATGTTAATGTTATACCTGCTAAACAGTCAATTTTCTTTTCATTTGTTTTTTCTAGAAAAAAAAACAATTACAACATATTAAGTATGTATATTTATATTTTTATTAATTGTAATTTAAAATATTATTTTGTAATATTTTAAATAAATCCTTACTTATTAATTTTTTTTTCTCATTATATTTTTCCTTTTAACTTATTTAGATAAAGAAGGTCATCAGTTTACACATATATATATAATTTGTATATTATGTTTGTACTATAGCTTTGTTTACAAAGTTTGCTATTGCTGTTTTTGGAAACAGCTGAAACTTATTTAGTTGGTGCTATCAGTGAAACTGTCAGGGTAAACTATTAACGTGTGTCTAATAATTATACTAAAACAGTTATCCAACTTATGTGTGAAATCTTCTGTGTCACTTTGTATATTATTGCTACTCTGATTATATAATATCCTTAATCCATACTTGTAAAAATGGATTACATGGCTGTTTAATTACTGTAATTACACATATTGAATAAAGCACTACACAAACCATACTTCAATATTTCTTATATAGTCTCCTTTGCAATATAACATACTTTCCCCACCAATCTTGGATATTATATATTATGAAGATTATTATATTATAGCAATGACCTCATTCTCATGTCAGCCCTGAAGAAGTCAGCTTCCAAACATTCAGCATGGTTGGCGAAAAATTTATCTACACGGTCTAAACCAGAAGAAATCAACAAAGTATTTTGTAATTAAATATTCAGTTTAACATTAAACTATAATCAAGCAGTTAATCTTTTATTATATGTTTTTTGTGGATGCATAAAACTATATAAAAATCTGTATTGACATTAGTTTAAAGAAGTATCTTGGTCATTTAAAAAAAATTATGACTCGGTTACTAACGTTACTTTTTTTTTGCGATTTCTTTTTTAATTTAAAAATAATGTCATTCTATCCTCAATTTCTTTTAAGGCTGGGAATAAGGGAGTCACCATGCTATCGACCATTACCCATTTTCATGGGTATATCTTATCAGATCTTTTTCAGTTGAGATTAGGCACTTATCATATGTCCATAAGTCATTTAAATTATTGTGTTTTGTGATACAGTGTTTTGATAATTCTTCATCAGACCATTGCTAATTGACAAGACTGATAATTTCAAATTACATCTAATTGAAATAGTGATAATATTAGTAATTTCTTAAATTTCAGCCCATTCGGGATCCTAGGGAGATAATCATAGTGGCCATAAAAATATTAAATGCTCAAATAAAGATTCTTAGGTTTTTATGACAGGTGACTATGCCATATTTATAGAATAATGTTATATAATATTGGATTAAAAAGATATTTGCTTGAAATCTTACTTCCTCTATATTCGCTGATAGAGCACATTTGTTTAGATATTTCTGTAGATATCTATTATCCCATGAGATAAATAATAAATAAATATGGTTCATTAAGATTTTCATAAGAATTAATTTCTTTCTTCAGGTTAAGTATCTTGAAAACAATTTAAGTGTGCTTATTTATTAAAATGGGACTTTTTTAAAGAACCTAATGTTCTCTTTGCAAAAACTAAGTTACTTAATTGTATTTTTGTATCACGATTCTTAGTAAATTGATCGGTTTTAAATAAATCTTAAAAGTATAAAATATATAAAGACTCTTAGATGCTCAACTGCATTCAGTAGAAATAATTTAGTATATACATTAGAAAGAGTATTGTTGTTCTATGTTTAGATGCTCTAGAACAAATAAATTTAATGAATTTTACAAGCAAATATATCTGATTAAAAAAAAAAGTTTGAAATGTTTCTTATAGATGTATTAAGTTTTTCGTGGATAGTTAATTTTTAAAATTTAGTTAATGTGTTTTCTTCTATATATTTATGCCACTGTATATATTTTCTTTTACGATTTTATTCATAAAGAATAAAATGTTGTTTTCTATTAACAATGAGAAAATAATGATGGGTAAGTTGTGACTTAGTTACCAACTGGTTGCTAGGGTAAGTTAGACTCCTGTTCTCAAAAAGACAACAGCGAGTTATTGATTAACAAACTGTGATAAGGCCAGTACACATTTGCCTCTTGATCCGTCATGATCACTAATTCAGCAATAGCTCCCGAGATAACAACGGCTGTAAGTTTTTAATATATTTTATTTTTTAAAACAGTAAGAAAGTGAATTTTTAGTTATATCGCGATTGTTAGCGTGTTTTTTTAAAAATAAAACATCTTTTAAATACTATTCTGTCAATAGTATCAAGATTATATTTTGCAATAATTCAAAATTAATTTTATAACATTTTTCTTTCATATAAAATAAAATTTAATAATAGGAATCAGTTTTTTCTTTTTGAAAATATTTAATAAATAAAGATGGCTTTTATTAAATACCATCATCATCAATATATATAGTATATCATCAATATATCATCAATATATATATATATATATATTCTTCCTTTTTCCTTTTCTCCCCAAAAAATTTTTTGATTGAAGAAAACCTCAATTTGAGGAAACTATTCGGAAAAATAAAATAACATAAAAGTTATGTTATTCATTAAACATATTTAAACACAAATATAATTTTGTTTGACTTCAATTATATTTCAATAAAAGTGAGCAAAAACTCAAAAAGATAGATAAATTATAAATAGAATACCAAAGAAAAATCCCCCAAAACAGTCTTTTAAATATTGGAGTGGTAAGTTTTTCCCCATTATTTTGGAAACTAAAGGCTTTGTTTTTGGATTTTTCTTATTGCATCCTATTTAATTACATCAAATAATTATTTGATTTTCTGTTGATAAAATAGCTCATTTTTATTTTAGCTTCAACCGAGAAAGCCTCTCGATGCCAACAGATATGCTACGAAAAAAACCATTGCTCAGGGCATGTTGGATATCGCCCTTCTTACAGCGAATGCATCTCAGCTCAAATACATACTTCAGATCGGAGATAAACACGAATTTTATTCATTAATGCTTGGTCTCATCACAACATCGATTATTTTACAGGTAAAACTAACAAAATAAATGTTTAAAAGTTATTTTTTAAGTTTTACTTTTAAAAGATCATATCTAGCACCAGATTTTTTTTTATTAATGAGTCAAAACTTTATTTATCTTGATCTAATAGTTTGAGAGTGATGTATTTGTGAAATGATCAGAATTGATTTTATTTTGTTTTGATTATTAATACCATGACAACCAATGCCACACGTGGTATGGCCCTGTAGTAAGATCTTTTCAGAATAAAAAAATAAATAGTTTTAATCATAAATGTTTTATGGATTCCCTGTTATCAACATCTAATGTTTAATATTGCCAAGCCTTTTTTAAATATTATAAATATAAATTATTATTATTTAAAATAGACAAAGACAAGTCTACATTTAATTGAGTGGTTTTCTTTCCAATATATTTGTAAATATGTAATTTTTCCATTTTAAATGACTAAAAAAAACTATGTAACATGATTTATACCTTTTCATTTTCACTGTTAATAAAATTCTTTAACATACTACCAAACTAAACATAGCAGAGCTCTAATTATATATTACTTTTTCCAATGAATGCTTTATTGAATGCTTCATTAAGGATTAATAAATTCTACCTCCTCCTCAAAAAGATCTGCAATAACTATTATCTTATTTTATATCAGATGGGGTTAGATTGTGAATAAAGGGATAACTTTGCAAAATAGTTTATTTATTTGTATTTTTTTGATTTCCCATCCAAAACTGGCCACAGAAATTATATCTGTAGATAATATAAGAGCCTCAATGGATGCTGAACATACCACATTTGCTCGAAACCTTAAGATAGTTTGTGATCTACTCTGAAATGACTACAACATTAAAGGAATAATTTCTACAGTTTATCTAAGATTATTCATTCAAAGATCAATTATTCTGTTACTAAATAAACATTTTTTTAGTGTCTGATATAATGCCACATTACCTATTATGAAATGTTGGTTTTCCCGTGAGAAATGAAAAAGAACTAAACCACAAAACCAAAATGGATGGTATCTTTGTATCATATATCAAAATCATCTGATAATAATTGATTATCAGTAGCTTATTTTCAAGTGCAAAGGCATGAACTCCACTCTGAAAAATGGCCCTAAAAACATTGGAAAACCGATCAGCATTTAGTGATGGCAAATCACCTTGTCTTAGTTTTCTTCACAGTAAAACTTGGCAAGGGCGGATCCAGGATTTTTTTTTCTGGGGGGCACAACGGGCAGACGGGCAAAAAATCAACAATAACTTAGAATTTAACTTGTAGTATTTATAGAAAGGTTTCAAAGGTTTATTAAAATATCTAAACAATAGTTTCACTCATGTTGTATCTGTTATTTTATTCATATTTTTTAACAACTATGATCATATGATTTGCCTATAATTATGTATTTTAATTGATTCCCCAAAGTACACAAAAAACCGTCTGGGGGGGGGGGGCACGTGCCCCTGTGCCTCTCCCCTGGATCCGCCTATGAAACTCGGTAAACCATTGAAGTATGCTAAGATAAAATAGAATTGGTATGATGGAGAAGCTTTGAAGAACATGTTTTTTGAAAAGATAGGTAGTTAACAATAACGGCTATATTTAAGCAGTAGAATAATAGGGAAACGTAATCATCTGGAAGCGATTCCCGTCTTGAAATCAGGAAAATAGTAGATGCAATAGAAATATTGGATAAAAGAAGTATAAAAATATCTTCCAGATTTTAAGGAAGATTAAAGGAAGTTTAAAATATTGAAAAGTAAAAAGAATGTCTAGAACAGCATTTAAAAATAAATTTCATTGGAATTGGAAAAGCGATGAGGTCATTGGTTATAGATGATCAGGAGAGAGAGTTTGAGGCAATTATTATTACTCTCGATGGAATAAAAAATTTGTGGGATATAGTGTATTGGCTATAACGCACCAGATGCTGGATTAGCCACAAAGACGCGATAGGCTCAAATCCTACAAGAAATTATAAGGAAATGACAAAATCGGTAAACCTGGTCAAGAGATAGTCGCGAGAAAATTTCAAACCGAAACAGAGATTTAATCATCTTAACAGACTAAAAAATTCTGCTTTCCTATTGATATTAAGATAACGTAATAAATATTTGCAAACTGGAAGTGGCACTTTACTTCATGTTCTAAAAAGAATATGTAAAATGAATTTATATGTTATAAATTTATTATTTAAATTAGAAATTAGAGGGTTACCTCCTGTCCACCTGCTTGCGGAGGGCCCACCCCCATTGTTCCACTCTTCCAGAAAACGATCTCTGCGTTCAATCTCTCACGACCCACTTTAATTTTATCCTACCAAGTATAGTAATAAACTTCAACATTTTTTATTCAATAGAGAAAAACTTCTTTCACTTTACAAACGCCAGTCAATAATCTTCAGCCAACAAATTTAGAATGTATTTATGAACGAAAAAAAAAAAAGGAAGACATATAAATAAACCAAACTGCTATCTATATACATAAATAAATAGAACGGAAATAAAGTGCTTATTCTCGGAATAATGTATCTTTAACTTCAAAATCAAATCAATTTCTTTTAAATAATTAAAGATTTGTTATTTAACGGTTTGTTTAATGTTATTTAATTTATACTTAAACATATTGGGGATGAAATAACAATAATTTATTACTCTTTAAAATGATTAACAACATAAAGAAGAATGGACTGAAGGTGTGGGTAGATTGTGGTGACATTTATCTAACGACCACCATCCCTAAGTAGCTTTTCCAGATTATTCTACATTAAAGCCTGTACAAGGCTGTGGTTAAACAATTCCAAACGATATTTATTACTCGACAGAAACTTTTTTTATATATAATACACAGAAAGATATTGCTTTAAATATCAGCTTATTAGAGATATATAGGTCGGAACTTATTTTAAGTATCGTACAGATTTTCTTTCAAAAATATATTTGAAGATAAACGAATTATTTTTAAATTTAATATTTAACAATTTTATATCAGTAGAAAAACGTGTTGAATTGTATAATTGTATGTTGTAAAGGTAGTGGATAAATAGATAGTGATACGATAGTAATGTAATAATAATAAGAGAATTATAAGTAGTAAAAATCATCTATCCAGATTTTTGTTTAGTTATTGTACCAATTATTCTATATTCCTGTAATAAGTTATAAGTGATAGTTCATTTTTACTTAATGGGGTACTCGCATATTAAAATAAACCACTTATTTAAAGTTTATTAGACTTACAAGGAAGTTATATGTCATATGAGTCGCTCATTTCCAAATCGTCCTTTATCCATCAGCTGAAAATTTTGGCAAAAAACAAAATAAAACCTATAAATTTAAATTAGGTCATAGTAATTTGGAAATTGTTTCCTTAAATTCATAAAAATGCTGGATTTATTTGTTTTTTTTATTCAAGAATGATATCTTACATTGTTATTTAGTTATTTTAAAAAAATGTTTAGATAAAGGTCGCTTTGGAACCAAAATATGGATAAGAGACGATTTGAATCTAAAAATGAAGAAAAAGGGACAGTTTGAATAAAAAATCTTATCTTCACAAAAACAGGTTTATTCCTGTCTGAACTTAAAGTAATAAAACTATTGTGAAATAATATAAACTTGTCAAAATGGTTGTAATTCAAGGAAATAGTTCTGAATGGAAACTTCTTTTGAATGTAAATTGAAAACAAAATAGTTCCTGTTGAATTTCTCACTACTATGTGGAAGAAAATGGTCCGGGTGGAGGTCAATAAATTTCTCTTAGATAGGGAGAAATGTTTATTAAATAGCCAACGTTTCGACCAAGATGAATTTCTCACAACTTTGAGATTTATTTTAAATGGTTTAAAGGACGTTTTGTAACTAAATATTTGGTTAATTTGATAGGAAAAACTATATATTGCCTGACTGGGAGGCTACCCCTGGTTGCTCAATTGGTTAGAGCGCTGCCACGGAGAGGCGGACGACTCGGGTTCGAATTACGGTCAGGGAAAATCTTTTCTCTTTAAAATAAAAATATTTAAAAATTAAAACAATTAATAGAAAATTATAAAAAAACTATATAGATTGGAATGGTAACAGTAACTCAATTTCGAAAAAAATTGGATAAAGGACGATTTGGAAGTGCGCGACTCTTTTCCATGTTTTATAATTAGCATCGCAGTACAGCGACGAATATTTTTACCTACATAACATTGCTTTAGGTTTCGGTTTCTTCTTTGAATATCTCCTAAACTTTGGTCTTTTCTATTTAAAATTCTATAAACCACGTGCTCTCTAGTATTGCTTACAGCTGATGAGATTCTGAAGAATGTCAAGGGTTGACTTGACTATTGATCGACATTGTATAACTTTTTAAGTACAATATCAAACTGTCATCAAATCGTCCTTGATAATTCTAACTTAATAACAATTTGGGCTTATGATGAAATAGAATTATCTCCTTACTTAATGAAATACTATTCCCACGATTTAATTTTATATATAACTAGCATCAAAATCCGGCGTTGCTCGGTTTAAAATACATTGCATGTTTAATGGCATAAAAAATATATGAGGATACATTTTTTAACATAGGTATAGATTTCTATTTTCGATATTGGGAGACTTATTCGGCCATTAAACATGCGGTGTATATAGAGTAAACTAATTAACGAGTTGAAATAATTTTAAGAAAAAGCTTAGTAAATGAAGAATTTATGTTTTATTTACATATTATATTATTCATATACATATTACATGTTACATTATATAATAATAATAATAATAATATTAAGCTTTATTTTTTCCTCTTTCTTCTATGTACAATTTTTACATGGTTTTTATATTTACAAGGTTTTTAAAAAGAAAAAAAGGCCCTTCTTTGGGCATAAGCCTCTCCCAATTTACCCCAGCTACGTCTGTTCCAAGTAGAACGGTGCCATAATACTCCTATGAAGTTTTGTATGTCGTCTCGCCATCTCGTAGCTAGTCTCCCTCTTTTCCTAGTGTGGTGTATTGGATACCAATCCGTTGTTGCCTTAGCCCAATGTGTTGATGCCATTCTTGCAATGTGTCCAGCCCACTGCCATTTAAGATCAGATACTGTCTTGAGAATATCGCGCGTACTAGTCAGCTTCCGTAGTTCTGTCTTCTTTATTTTCTCCCTTCTACTTTTCCTTAACATACTTCGCTCCATTGCACGCTGAATGATTGCTAGGGATTTAAATATATCATTATTTAGGCTCCAAGTTTGGCATCCATAAGTTAAAGAGGAAATGATGCAAGCATCAAAAACTTTTCTCTTGTGATGTATGGCCATGTTGCTTTTAAAAATGTTACATTATATATTGACATATATTATACATTTACATTTTTTTATTTTAGTATTATTTTTTGTTTTGAATTTATTTTTACAACACTTGCTTATACACTACATTTATAGTTTTGTTGTTCGGACTGTAAATAAACAAATTTCGAGGTTATCCTACTCGTGAGCATGCGACATATAATTGGCCGTGTGCAAAGCATGGTTCCTTTAAGTCAACTCCACAGTACTGGAATGTTTGGCCCTGTGCTTTGTTAATAGTCATGCTGTAAGCCAACTTCACCGGGAACTGTAAGCGTTTAAAAGTAAAGGGCAATCCATTTGATATTAAAGGTATAATACTGTCTTTCCTTTTCCTTTACCAGTCATTATACTAGCTTCGATTGGCTTGAGTTAATTATATATATAATTTAATTATCTATCACATTTATTATTGCGGTATTTTAGATAAAATACTTTCTTCTAAAAGAACAACTAATTAATTGTCTTATTTTTGGTAATTGGCGCATTACCTGAGCATTATGTCGAAAATTTTCGATGTATTTCGAATCGGATTTCCCTTAGAAACCGTCATCAAATATGATATATCTATTCTATAAAATATATTTATTCTTTTGGAAGTTCCAGAGTTATGTGTGTTTAGGAGTGAAAGCGTGTTAGTAAATACAATAACCTAATATAAAATATTGATCACTGATTCCAATATAAGAGAAATACCATGATATACCATAATCATGGATGGGACTGACGTTTTGGTATCTTAAGATTCACTAGTTATTTACCAGACCATAGGCGTAACGAGAGGGGGGTTATTGGGGACGTAACTCTCCCCATTGCTTAAAAGAAATTTTAAAAAAAATTGTAACAATTAAAAAAAGTAAAACTTTGAAGGAGTTTACTTTTTCAAAGTTATTATTGTGGGATTACAGAAGTAAGGGTCAATAATGCCAAAAAAAACAACAAAGAAAGTGCAAACACAGTTATTTTAATGAATAAAAGGTACACTAAAATGACAAACCAAAACGTAATACTGTTTATTTACAATTAATTATATTATTATAGCGGCATCTAGTAGTGGCATCTAGCAGCAACTATTAGATTGCAAATGTGAGAAGAACAGTTTAGACAATTCTTAGAATCTAGAAGTAAAGTCTGGATGGGTCTAGAAAGTTCCATATACATACAATTAAGTATAGTAAGTTATTGTAACCAATGAATAGGGTTACTTGTATTTTAAAGATGCTTGATTGCCCATCCAAAACTAACATTTATAACATCCAAAGTAACACATATAAAAAATTATAATCTATTTATTTAATTTGAAGCTATATGATTATAGTATAATACATATTTTACCTATATTAGGAGACATCTTTTTTGAAGGGAGTAATTTGTTGGAGTGGTTCACTGGTGGGGGTTAACCCCCCCCCCCCATGAGTCAACTCTAATTACGCCAATGTACTAGACCAGGTCGATCTTCCAGAACAGAAATGTATGTTAAATATCATCAGTTTCGATGTGAAACAACATAATTTTGTTATATCAACTTATTAAAGAAAGAAGTAGAGAAAGTTAATTTTTTTCCGTAAATGATATATTTGTTAAAATATCAAGCACAAGAGAGTACAATTATTAAGCAAAAGAAATTAACAATTAATGGTCGTGCTTTAAATTTGAAGAATAATAAAATAGCTGTAAATAAAAAAACTTTATAGATACTTGGTTTTACCTTCAGACTATTGATAAAAAATTCTGCCATTTTGAGAGAATAACCATACATAGTGTATATTTTAATGGTTTGTCTAATGACTGAATTTGATTCCAAAACTCTCAATTATAAATTCAAATGTAATGTCTAAGTTTGCATTGCATGTCTTTATTTCGAACTTTAAAGGGACCGCCTGAATAAAATGTAAATTAAGTTGTTATTACAGGTCGCAATGGGTGTTCTCTTTCTTTCATTGAACCTCATGAGAGACTGCCGCCTTCACCTCATCGAATACAAGACTTCTGCTTTGATAATAAATAATTTTGCTGTTGCTGGGTCGTTTGCTGTTACTTGTCTCAACCTCCTCATTTCTGCTTTTGACTCAAGTCTAGCTCGTTTTGTACCAGCAGACACAGATCTCCAATAATACATCGATTTTAGTATCGTTTCAGATAATTTTGTTTTTTTCTTTGTGGAGCTTATGGAAAAAAAAACTTACTGCTTCATTATAATATGAGTGTTTCATAAATTACAAATTTCTTTAATAATGCCATGTATGGCAAGGTATGTTTTATCCCCTGCTTCTTGTGGTGCAGATCAATGCTAGTCATTGGCCTGTATCTTATATCTGCAACTATTTATGCTATGTATCCTACAAACCATATCGAGATTAATTAGGAAAATAAATATGAATTTACAAAATAAGGGAAACAACGGTTATAAAAACCAAAAGGTCCTGTAATCAGGTAGCAATAGAATCTAGAAAGGGGTGAAGATAGCTGCAGAAGAGGACAGAGAAAATGTATGTCTTAAAATGTAACTATTTTAGATCGGATTCTTTTCCAGAAGATGGCTGTGTGTTTACCAATTTACTAATTAGTCAAATTAATACCTTAATAGAATTATCAATGATGTAATAATGAAGTATGGTGAATCAGAACTATGTACACAGTTCAATCATTAAAAAACAAATATAATTTATAGACTTTTCAAATAAAAATATTTAAAAAGTTATAACAAAAAAAAAATTATAATAATTTATAGACATTATTTTGGTTATAATTAATACATACACTGAGAAATGACTGTTGATGATTCAGATTGAATCTTGCCATAAAACACATACATAATTATGTAAATAGGGGTGCATCTAGGGTTCTTCATTCAAATTCATATTTATTTTCATATGTACGTATATATTTAGTATTAATTTTTATTTCTGTATAATTATAACATAATCAATAATTTGTAATTATCAAAATAATATAATAAACAAATAGAAAATAGAAAAATTGCCAATTCAAAACTATTAAATTCTTGGCGATACAACATTTTTAAGTCTAATATTTTCTATGAATTATAGTGACATGGCATTGGAGATTTCTTAAATAATCACATTTTATTTATTTAAGTACTTTAGCGTATACAGTGAGTGATTTTAGTGATTTGGTTTTAAGATGTGCGTGGGTATCCTGTTTCTTATTATTGGTGGACTGGACATCAACATTCCAGGAGATCATCTACCTGCAACTATTATTAATGATATTATTCTAGTTTTAGTTTTTGTAATATCTGTAGTAAATGTTATAATTTCCGGTTTTGGAATGGAACATTCTAGTCAGCCGTTAGAAATAGTTAGACCGCAAACAGCATAGCGAAATATCGTTGTTAACAAATCCATTGTTAAATTGAACAAAACCTATATTTCTATTTCTATTACAAATGTACCATTATTGAAAAGTTAATGTCAAGACAAGTGTAATGCAATATAAATCATCACTATTTTTAAATATTTTTATTAGAAAGGATCATGGTTAAATTAAGCATAGATCTGATTGCATTATAATTATTGTTATAAATGTAATAAGAGTAAAGAGAAAATAGAATAAAGTAGCAATGTAACAAAAGGGAAGATCCTTAGTAAAAACATGATAAAGGTACCATTTAATGGTACAAAAATGTTATTTTCTTGTAATAGTTTTATAAGAAATATTTTTGATATGAAAAAAGTTCAAAGTGCATTCTGTGTTTATTAATACGTTGAAATAATTTAGGATTTGGCTTATAAACATGAAATGCTGAAACTCCGGTCGCATATGCTTTGCAAGAGAAAGGAATTTTAAAAGAAAAAGTTATCTAGAGAAATATGGTTATAATTATGTTAAATTTTAGGCTACAAAGAGGGATAATATTTCCCTTCTTTCCTCTCCTAAACTAATACATACATCATAAACTAGATTATCTATTATACAGTTTATTTATATATTTATTTAATTTTCTTTTTGTCTCTTAAGTATTATGTATTAAGGATGATATTTCAAAGTAGCCAAGGTAATATAAAATTTAATTTCTAAAAATGTTTTGAATTCAGTATTAGTATAATGAGCAAATGTATACAACACTATTTTCATTTATTTTTTTATTTACATAACTATATATTATAAGAAAAAAAGAAAACTATGAAATATTTTTATATTAAAATAAATGTTTTCTTCCTTAGTTATTTAAAATACGAATACATTGTAATTTTTTTTTTGTTTAAATTTTTAAATATAAATATTAACCTATGGTTTAATAAAATACACTCAAAATTATCTTAATGTCATTAAACCTGAAATTTATGTTGAATGTATGTAAAATGCCAATTAATGTATCCAATAATTACCAAAAATACCTTCTACAAATAAAATATTAAGACGCCACAAACAGATAAATAAATAAAACATTTATGTAAACTTTTCATTTTTGTCCTACATTTTATTTATATGAAATGTAGGACATAAACATTAAAAAAAGGAAACCATTCTATAGCAAGAACTATTTGTATCTCTTTCATGGTGATATATTTTAAATTCTTGACAGCCTTCATAAGGTTGAATTCGTAACACCTGGATCAATATAACTTATCAGTCAATGCCATCAGATATTGATTTATAACTTTCACACGACTGGCATGAAATACTATTTTATTAATAAGTAGTATTGACAATTGAATTCTGTAGAATATTGGTCCCATTCATCAATAAAATCACAGTTTTATGTCATCAGATCTAATAATAGATTCACCATAGATAAATAAATTAGAAAACCAAAAATCGGATAGCTCAATTTTGTTTAAAAATTTAGTTTTTCCTAGAAATATAATTCTAATTTACATCTATAATTATGTATTAATTTGCGATATTTTTGTATATACATCCATAAGTTAATTATGGGAGGACTAGAACAATATAGTTTGGTTTAAGGTTAATGTAAAAATTAACAAAATTAGGTTTTAAGATATAAAGCCAGATATTTACAAATAGAAAACCTTTCATATTATGTAAGATATTTACTGGGTTTTTTCATGACCATTATAATATGTATTTAAAATAAAATAAGTTTTCTAAAATAATGTTTTTTTGAGTATTTATGTTTACCTATTCTAAATACAAATATAACTTAATGTAACTAATATATGAAACTACTGTAACTTCTTACAGTATAATTTCTACATGAAAATTTTTTGTGGATCTATGTATCTTTGTTTCTCTTGACTTATATATTGCAGCTACAAGCTCTCAAGTCAATGAACCACTGTGCATAGATGGCTGAGGGAGGGACGAGTTTTGTTAGTACCATTGTGATTTTTTCATTTTTTTTTAAATCATAGATTGTTAAGACTGTGGAAAAATTCCAACTAAAATACCTTAAGCCTCCAAAAGAGGTGGTGGGATGTTTCTTGGGTGCACTATTCATTTTTGTTTTGTTGTTATTCTCTTTCTACCCTGAGGATGCCTGAATAGGTGAAATTTCTGGACAGATAATTTCATTTTCTGTTTTAGTTTGGAGACTTAAGGGCTTTTCGTTGGAATTTTTCCATGGTCTTAACATTTATGTGAGGTCTCTTTTTACTTTTCAACATCATACATTTTTATTTACTTTTCTCTCTATTACAAGATAATGTTTTTAGTGATATAATTTCTTATCGGAGTTTCTTACTTCTTTAAGCTGTTAAACAAAATATAGCATTTCCAAGTCTATCTGAACCTTTTCCAAGTCAACTGTAACCTTTTACAAATCAAATGATACCCTTTCCAAATGAGTTGAAACCCTTTCCAAAGCAAATGTAACGCTTTGCAACTCTAGTGTCACCCTTGAAAATGTTTTGAAAATTTAACGTGCTGTGGAATGGGTGAAGTTAAGGCCTCAGATCTCAACGGGATAAATCATGACAGTATTTTTAATTTTATTATTTTCAAAACTATTATTGGCACAAAGCAGTAAAGAAATGAAATTAATACAATTTTCGAAAAGCAATGATTTTGTTATTAAATATAAATAATTATTCCTTCTTGAAGGAAACCATTAAAAAAAAAAAAATAAATAAAAAAGCATTTTTTCTGAGAAAGTAAAAATACGTAAACTGAAGTTATCAACGGTTTCTTTCTTCGATTTTGCAAAATTTTTTTTGCATTACAGTTTACAAGTTTTCATTTTTTTTTATTATTTACTTCTGGAGAAAAAAAATCAACTTTTTCTTTTAATTTTTTTCCTTAATTTTTTGTGAACAAAAATATTATTATGTTTATTATTTTATTACCAAAACTATGAAGATACTGTTGTTAAGTTCAGATTACATGTTTTTACTTTTTTTAAATAAACTTTTCTGAGAAACAAAAAATCAACTATTTGTTTTTTGAATTATTTCCCTCATTTTTTTTCTAACAAGGTTGTGATTTACAAGAAGCAATAGGTTGTGATTTCTGAGGCCCTAAATTAGCCGATTCCCCAGTACGGTAAATTTTCAAAACATTTTCAAGGATGACAATTGAAATGGAAACGGTTACAATTGAAATAAAAAGGGTACACTTGAGTTGTAAAGTGTTACATTTGCTTTGGAAAGGGTTACATTTGAATTGGAAAGGGTTGCTTGTGATTTGGAATGGGTAGCATTTGATTTGTAAAAGGTTACAGTTGATTTGGAAAAGGCTCAAATAGACTTGGAAATGCTATCTAAAACAATTCATTATTTTTTTAAAATGCAAAATACCCAATTTCCCAAAATAATACTATGTGAGTACTCATATTTTCATAGGCTCGCTCGAGGGATACAAAATAAGTAGTTAACTGAACTTCTATTAATACAATAATATTGGGACTTCTCTACTACAATGTTAAGTACGTACTCTGCTACAATTAAATGAAAAGTAGAATAATTGGTAAAATGGGGATTGGTCCGCCGTTTGTAGACAGGGTGGTATTCCCTAGCAAGTATAAATTTCATTTTAAAAATTTAGTAATGCATACTAAATTGAAATACATTTATAAAAACTATAAATAAATAATAGCGGATATATGTGAATATATACTATAAATCAATATGTAAATGTATACATATTTGATATATAAATGTTAGGTAATAGCAGCAGCTGTCGCAATTGCACTTTCAAGGATGGACGTGGAAAATGCAGATCAAAGCAAGTTAATTGCAAACTTAGGCCATATAATCGTTTCGTGTAGTACTCTCTCAATGTTTCTGGATGTTGTAAAACTAGGTTTTGGATTTGAGGATGCTGTACCTGTCAAAGAACACAATGAAAATTAGGTAAGCATTTATTTATTTATCATACAATTAATACTTAGTATATAATGAGGTACACAATGTTTCTTTATAGAGGAAAAAAGAAACACTTAAAAACAATCTACCAACATGATAAAAATATGCAAATTATTATTATTGCAAGAGTTGTTTTTAAAAAAAATTTGTTTACAATTTTACATTTGTTTCTACAACCTTATTATATAAAAATAAGACTTGATCGACTTTTAGTTGAAAATATTAAACCAATTAATCTGAACTATTTTTCTTTTGTTTCGCTCTCTTTGGAGTATGATAGATAACATTACTCCACAATTGATTCTTTCCTCTGAATCCAGTATTTATTCATTTTCTCCTGTCTTCTTCTTTTCGCCTCTTCCAAGATGATGAGTTTTAGTATTGCAATCTTACATTTTCACCCTTAATTATTTTCAGAGCTGTTCTGTTGTATATGATTCTGATGTCATTTTTTAATTTCCTGAAATCTTTTTCCATTTTTGTGCACCAAGAAACCAGGAAAGTTTTAAAGAAAAAAAACTTTATAGCCTGATAGAACCAATTCTGAGAAGAGTCCGTAAAAATGTATTCTCCTCATAGTATCTTCTATGTGTTAATTTTTTTTGTAGAGAGTGAAATTCCTGACATAGACAACCTTATTTTGAAATTTTATTACGATTTTCCATAAACTTTTTTTTTTTTTTTAGCTCTATTTGTTCCATCTGCCATATATGATTATGTGATAGTTATAGGTAGTTTCTCTACTTGCCTTAAGAGATAATTGAATCTATTTACTTATTGTGTTATTGTAATACAGAAGTAAATTTCAATAAATAAATTTTTTTTATGAGGATTTGAAGTATGACACTTGTTGATGCCATGGGTTTGTAACAAACTGTAAAAGTGATTGGAATGTATATTATTTTGATTATTCAGTTTTCTTAAATGTATGTGGTAGCCAAAGAGTTGGGATATAACAGTTAAGTCACTATTCAGAATTAAGACGCATGCCATAAATGTTATAAAATAAACTGGTCTTTTTACTGGCTTTCCAATAAAAGTTTGAATAGAATAGAATAATTTATTGATATTTACAACTATAATTATATTACATCAAGTAAATTTGCTATATGAACAAAGGACATGAAAAAAAAAACACTTGTGGAGAAACTATCCATTGATAGCACTCCAATAAAGTTCTATAGTAGAAGGTCTCGAGGCCATCTTCTTTTCAGAAGCCTCGGAGGGTTATCAGGAATATTATGGGAAGCAAGTTGCGAGACTAGCGGATTCAAGTGAGTATGGAACTTGTCATGGAAGGATAGGTATCTAGTTTGGGCCAAATCAGTAACATATGGGATATTAAGATCATGATGGATGAGTTTGTTTGTACATATGTACATAATAAGGAGCATTGAGGATTTTACGAAGGATTTTGGATTGTAAGGATTGGATACGAGATGAATTGGATGGTTTAGTAGAGCCCCAAAGCTCAACTCCATATGTCCAAATAGGTCTGATAACTGTCATGTAAATGAGTCTTTTGTAATTAATTGGGAGCTTTGAAAGTTTGTCCAGTAAATGTTGAAGTAGGCGAAAACGTCGAGTAGTTTCTTGTATTCAAAATTTCCCTTCAAAAAGAGATTTAATTAAATAGAATGAAAAGTAATGTGTTATCCCATGACATTACTTATCAAGTATAGAAACCATTCACTGGTAGTACTCAAATAACAAATTCAACTTAAAAAGTCACGAGGCCATCTTCTTTTCAGACGTCTCAGAGGATTATCGGAAATTAAAGAGGAAGCTATGTTTGAAACTAGTGGATTTAAGTGGGAATAAAATTTGTCATGAAAGGACTGGTATGGACATTTAAATCATTATGGATGGAATTATTGGTTACAAAATAAGGAGCATTGAGGATTTTACGAAGGATTTTGGATTGTAAGGATTGGATACGAGATGAATTGGATGGTTTAGTAGAGCCCCAAAGCTCAACTCCGTATGTCCAAATAGGTCTGATAACTGTCATGTAAATGAGTCTTTTGTAATTAATTGGGAGCTTTGAAAGTTTGTCCAGTAAATGTTGAAGTAGGCGAAAACGTCGAGTAGTTTCTTGTATTTTCAGTCTTGTATGAGGACCAACAAAAGTAAATCAAAATTAAGAGACAAAAATAGTAGCTGCTCTATATTGTTCATTCTAATTTTTTATCTTCGGATAATTTATACTCCTTATAATGATCACAATAAATAATTTCATTCACAATTCAAATTTCATTAAAAAAAAAAAAAATTATGTGTATAATCCAAAACTTAAACCTTGCAAAATTTCTAATTTGGGACATCGGATTTTTTTCATGTTGACTGAGATGGGAGTTTTGAATAAATTCCAAAGTTTATAGAAATATTTTAATTAGATATAAAATTGACATTTAAGTTAAAGCATTTTTCAGGTTATAGGGATAAGTGGCCAAAATCTTAATTTTTTAGACTTCTCAGTGCCGTTAAGTAGACGATTTTAACGTATTTTCCACACAAACAAAATATAAAATAAAATAAATAATAAATATGTTGGTGACATGAGGCAACTTTGCTGAAATATGTAGTAACAAAATTATAAATGAGATTTATTTCTTTATAAATCTCATTTCGCTATAGTTTTCATGTATAAGTGACGGCCTGGGTATTTCAACAAAAGTATTTAGAATTCCTATCGTGAAATTGTTTGTAAAATAGGCAATGAAATATATGAAATGAATGTAGTTTTTATTTTTGTATTTCTAAGAGTCTTCTGAGAATAATAATAGAGGATAATTCAAGTAATATTTATCAGGCTTATTAAACCGCAATTTAATAATAAAAGTTTAAAATGAAAGACAATAACAAGTAAAATTACAAAGAGAAAATATAATTGCACCAATTAAAATACCACCAATGTCAAAAATATCTTTAACCGCCTATACATTTGAACCACATATAATTTATTTAGAAAAGGAGTTTGTCAAAAATAATTAATTTTATATATCCAAATATTTAATAGGTATTATACAATATATACAATAAATCTGTTTAAAAAAAATAAAAATAAAAAAAATCAATATTAATTTATGATAAATATTCTAATAAAATTCATAAACTTTTAAAAAACTTCAAGTCACAACTACTGGCATATTTAATTCAGTCTTTAATTATAAAAGAAAGAAAAATCATAATAATAATAAAAACAATATGTTGAAAAACATTTTCTAAATCATACTTAAATAACACAGATTTTTAATTTAAGCCTATATAAATAATACATACACATTAAATATGTAACTGCACATATTTCTGTTTTTAAATATATCCAAATAGTATCAGAAAAATATTTGATGATATATTAACACGATTTTTCATAAATAGATTATCTTAATAAGCTGCAGTATTTCAACAAATAAATATTTGTTAATAACATAACAATATTCTAAAAATAACATATTTATATATTTTTTTATAACTAACTAGGCTTTTGAAATTTAATTAAAACTATTTTTGTTTTATAGGAAATATGAAAATGCAGCTAGATAAGTAAAGAATTAATCAATAATTCTTTACAACAACGAACTTTAAATTAAGGGGAAGCTCTCAGATGAAAATCAGCATACAAAAATTAATGCTCAATATACTGCATCTGAAAAACATAAAATTAAGAACATGAGAAATATTATATTTATATATTATATTTTTTTGTAATTTCATGTAAGAATCAAAATCTACTTTCATACTCCGTAAATGGAAAAATAGAAAAGTGTAAAGAACAGAAGAATAAGAATCGGTTGGTAGAAACCAAAGATGTACAATTTTAGCTTTACAGGGATATTATATTTAGTATAAAAGTCAAACTATTTTATAAAAAAAAAATACAAATAGGAATTATTTTTAAAGATAGCCAATTAAATTATCAATTTAAAATAAGATTAATAATAAATGAATTGATGTTAAAAATTAAGAATATTCACTCAGAAGTGTTTATAAAAAAAATATTTTATAAATATGTGATAAATAATTCAAATGAGGAATTAGGTTTTTAAAAATTGTTGATAAAAAAACACAATATTTCATTAAATATTGATTGGCCTTACATTTATAGCTTCTCATTTATTTGTTAATTCCAAATATGGTAAATTTTAATCTAATTTTCCAATTAATCTGTTAAAAATTTAAGGGATGTTGTCAAATTTGTGGAGCCAATCAAATTACACATTCAATCAACATGTCAAAAAAGCAAAACTAATCATGCCAATTTCAAATCAAAAGAATTATATTAAAAAGTTATATTTAATTGGAACTTTCAAAATAAACAAAAATATTTAGAATGGATATATAACTGTGAATATTTATAAGTAATTTACTACAATTAGTAAATATAATAGTATGTTATTTATTTATTGATCAGAAATAATTATTTTAACACAACTTGAAAAGGTATCTGGGATCATGAAAGTTAGAATAATGGAATATGTTTTAGAATGCTAATCCAGTATTTGTTAAAAACTTTAATTTAAAAAGGAGTCATAGATGTAGAGTTATGATTTAAGATGTAATTTTACATTTTTTTAGTTTAAAAATGTCATACATTATTGAGTTGGCTCAATTAAAATTTAGTAAAAATAGCTAGTGCATTTTAATTATGCATGTTTAGATACAGTAGTATTTATAAAGCACTAAATTTGAGTATCTTCAACTTATTTAGAATCTGTAATATGCAAAATGGTTTGTATTCTGAATTGGTTAATCGATTGTAACTTACTTTTATAAGAACTACAAGGGAATCTAATGATCTTGATATATACGTGAAATATTGGAATAAATATAAATAATCATAGTATAATGTTAAACAAATAATAGATAGATTTATAAATACATGTAAAACGTAAATCTTAAAACAAGCAAAAAAAAAAGAGTCAATTAATGTGAACCACAGAGCTTTACTTGTTGTACGACTATGATATTTCATTAACACGTTTGTAACCGATAGCTTTAATGACTATACAAAGTTCCTGTTTTTTATCTCAGGATAATATAAGTATTTGAAAAGTACAATTATAAATATAGTGTATTAATTGTATCTTGGTATTATTATGACTGATCTAGAATATTATCATTGAAGTTCCATAAAAAAACTAATAGCAGATTCTCGCACATTTGTAATAGTCAGCACTGACATTCAGACAGAAAAATAGATGATTGGATAGTGGAAATCAATTTCTCAGAAAGAATACATTAAAACACCATAAGTAAATAAATACCACTCAACATTTTTTTCTCGTTATGGACAAATTAATGTAAATTTTTTTACAAATCAAATAAAATATTAAAAAGTAATTTCATTTTCATTAAAAAAAATTAAAAAAACAACTATTTTAAACAACTATTAAAAAATTGTATACTATACAAAGTAAAGATGTCGATTGTATCAAAAATTGATCAAATTTCCAATAAAAAATAGTGATTTTAAAAGTATTTTTAATTACCCAAAAGCATAAATGTGCCCTTAATATATATTCTGATATTGAGGAAAACATTTAAAAAGTATTCTAAGTTAAAATATTTACATTCTGAAATTATCTCCTTAAATACTTATTGTTAAAAATAAACAATGCAATAAAATATGAATGACAGTGATGTAAACAATTTAATACGAAGAAGATTAAGCTTTAATTTAGAAAACAAAAGTAAAAATTATATATATTTACCTGATTTGCAAATCTCAAGTTGCTGCATAATTAGTTTTGCAATGGACTGGAAATATAAAAGAAAATATTTTTAAATATGAATATATATTAATATATTAACAAAAATGAAATTAAGGGTTACGATGAATAGGTAAATAGCAGAAACTATTTCATTACTTAATGTTATAACTTAAGAGATTAATTATAATGCAATTGGGAAAAACTCTCTATGGAGTTGTATGTTGAACGTCTTGGTGGTGGGGTGCTGTCTCATGTTTGGAACCTGTTTGGGCTGTTGATCATTGGGATGTATTGCACCTTTTTCTACGAGATGGGATTCACATAACCCTTTTTTGTTTTTGTGTCTTGATAATGCCTGAATAGGCGAAACATCGACTGGTAAGTGGGTGTATTACTGGATTTGAAACATAAGGCTTTGCATTGTAGTTTTTCCCAATTGCATTATAATAAATAATAGTGTTTCTTTTTGAGTTTTTGGCTCTATTTTATTGTTAAGAGATTAATATGAAATTAAATATAATAAATAACCAAACAATGACAAAACAAGCTTGTGTCTGTTTAACACATCATATTAATTCTACTTCCACAGAATTATAAAAGCAAAATATTAAGTGTTGTTAAACACATTAAGCAATATTTTGCAACATAGAAAAGATTCAGACACAATAAATGGAATGAATACAAATATTAATATATAAATTTATATTAGCCAGGTAGCCTTAGGATTTTTTAAGGGAAGAAAATCTCCTTCAGAAGGGACGTAAAATGGGAGTCTTGAGCCTATATGATGTTATGTGCTTATTAAAAAATACCTATCCTTATTAAATTTGGATTGGAAAAATTTAGGATTCTCACTTTAGCATGTCCGATTAGCCGTAAGAGCATAAAATAATGTTAAACGAAACGTAAATAATGTTTATGTTCAGATTTACTACATAGTCACTTAAGTAACTACGAGGATGTAATATACCTTCAAGTTAATTAAATTTGAGAAAATCTTCAAACATACTTACTTATGAACTCTGATACTGGATCACTTTCTTCACTTCTCATATTTCCAGTTATTTCTTCATTTTCTACGATTGGAAGAAATAATTGAACAAATTCAGATGTGTATGGAGGAGCTATAGCTTCAAGAACCTACAATGTAATCAAATTATTAAAAAATATATATATGCAGGTGATCCGGGTTCGAATCCCGGCCAAGACTTAATCTTTTCTCTTAAAAAAAAAATATATATATATATACTTTTTTATTTAATTATTAGCTCGGAATAGATGAAACAATTCTTATACCTCAGTGACGAAGTATCTAATTAGAGATATGTCAGTATCTCCTCTTTGCCAACACTGTTTTATGTACTTTACGACTGGCACCACACATCCCCTTGAAAGCAAGTTCACCATTCTTTCTATCAACATCTTCTTCATTTCAAGCTAAAATACAAAATTTAAACAATAGAATAAGTTCACATAAATAAATAAAATCAAATATTCACAGAAAAATAAATAATGCATACTAAATTTAAATGAATAAAAAAATGGATCAAATCAGAAGACATTTCTGTAAAACACATTTATTAGTTTGAATGATGCTCAACAAACTAATGCATAATATATAAATGTAATACAAAAAATAAAGATATAAACATTTTCAGAGGACATGGAATAAGAAAATTAACCTGATTAAATTATAAAATTTAAAATTTGTAAAAAAAGTATACCTGTACTAAAATTTCTAATTCATCTTGTTTCGATTCAAACAGTCGAATGAAAAGTGAAAGAACAGTATGATGTAGCAGAGGATGGTTAGTAACAACTTCGTCTAACAAAGCTAAATGAATCGGTGTATGCTCTGTTGAAAGCTTGAAATAAGATGGCTCAGTGACTATGCATTCCACCCACCTTACGATACCAATTGCAACGACAGGGAACCTTGAAAAGAATAATTAAAAAAGTCAAATTACTATATAAAATCAATTTTTATACATTAATATATGAAGCGTATTACCTTCTGGTATACCTTCCCTGGGAAGACCCAAGTTTGGGGGTTTAGCCAAACAACCAGTTGTCCCGAGGATACAGGGCCTTTCTTGCTGGGCTAATCACCCGCAAGGGAGTATAACCGATTCAAAGTAACTTAGCGAATAGCCTCGGATATGGAAGTAAAATAGGGAAACGACCCGGCATGGAAAAGGACATACGGCTAGAAACCTGGAATATAAGATCTTTCACAGGTAAAGAAGTAGAAATTATTGAAGAAATGACGACATATAGGCTGGACATTCTTGGGATTAGCGAAATGAAGAAGAAGGGAACTGGAGAGATAAAGTTAGACCGAGGCCACACACTGATTTACTCAGGAGTCCTTCCAGGGAACAGAGCTGTAGACGGTGTAGGAGTAATAATGAAATACAAAATTTTTAGGCAAGTCGTAGACTGGGAGCCTGTAAACTCACGAATCCTTGCAGTCATTATAAATATGCAGATTGGGAAGTGGACCCTTGTACAAGTATATGCCCCTACAAACGATGCCAACACCCTGGATAAAGAGCAGTTCTATAGTGACCTTGAGTGAATAGTAAATAAATGCAGGAATAATAGTAGGAGCATCCTGATTATGGGAGACCTCAATGCACGAATAGGTAATGACTACATGAGAGCACATGGAGAGATGGACCCACATGGAGGTCAAAGTACAAAGAACAACAGTGGGCAACGCTTAATTGAATTCTGCATAGACAATGACCTACTCATATGGAATTCCTACTTTCCGCACAAGTTAGTAGATAAGATAACTTTCTCGGCCCCAGAAAGGAATGTATATAGTAAATCAAAAATCAATATCAAATATGAGGAAGGTGAAACGGTCACAGATGATAAAGGCATTCTGGAGGTCTGGAGAAGGCATTATGAGAGGCAATTCAGTGATGAGTTTCTGAACCATATGAATAACCAAGATGGACAATGGAATGAGACAGAGTTTGATGAGGTGATAGAGAAGGAGGAGGTCGAGCAGGCTATCGAAAGGATGAAGATGGGGAAAGCTCCAGGACGGGATAACATAGCCGGAGAGTTTGTAAAGTATGGATGCATGGAACTAGTCAGGTCTCTTCAAATGCTTTTTCAAAAAGCTTGGGAGAAGAAGAGGATACCAAAAGAATGGGAATACAATATTATAATCCCCAAACACAAAAAGGGCAGCCAGACTGAGTGTTCCAATTATAGATCCATATGTCTCTCTCCAGTTATCTACAAACTATATACGTCCATTTTAGAAAGTAGGCCGGCTTCAGGCCAGGAAGACAAACTGAAGACCACATATTCTCTCTAAGAAATGTCATACAAAAATCCTGGGAACGAGACAAGAACATGTACTTCGCCTTCCTCGATCTTAAAGCAGCATTTGACTCTGTCCCAAGAAACGAAATATGGGAATCACTCAGAGTTAAGAACAACCCAAAAAGCCTGGTGGATGCTGTAAAGTCCATATATCAAAACCCAAAAGGTATGATTAGACTGAATGGGAAGGAGTCTGGGCACTTTGATATGGCAAAAGGAGTAAAGCAGGGTGACAGTTTAAGCCCGTTGCTATTTATACTTTATATGGATGAAATAGCAGCAATATGCAAAAGACGAACTGAAAGGACGTTCCTAGGCCGAAGAAACCTCCTGCCTGTAGTGATCCAGCTTCTGCTTTATGCGGATGATATTGTCCTCATTGCAGACTCCACAGAAAAGTTACAGCAAGCCGTGAATGAATGGGATGAAGAGCTCCGTAGGAAAGGCATGCAGATCAGCACCGGCAAGAGCAAGATCTTGCAAGTAGGAAGGGTACAGGAAGAAATCCATATATACTGCAACGGAGGAGAGATGGAAGCAATCACGGACTTCACCTACCTCGGAGCAGTAATGAACTGTACTGGGAAATTAGACTTTGAAATCTCAAACAGGATAAACAAAGCAAACTCGGTCTACTACCAAATCTGTAATGCTGTTGTTGGGAAGCGAAAAGTAGGAAGAAAAGTGAAGCTCAACATCTTCAAGTCGGTATATCTACCTGTGTTCCTGTATGGTGCCGAAAGTTGGATACTAACGGACAGGCTGGAGAGTAGAATCACGGCTGCAGAAATGAAATTTCTTCGAAGAATCTCAGGAAAAACAAGAAGAGATCGTATCCGCAATGAAACGATCAGAGAGGAATTCAGGATCGTGGCAATGAAGGAGATGCTCGAGGCCCGCCAATTAAAATGGTTTGGGCATGTTCTGAGGATGGAGGACTACAGGGAACCATTGAAGACGATGGACTACATCCCTGAAGGAAGAAGACCACGAGGTCGCCCTAGAATGTCCTATCTGGAATATGTCGAACGTTTGTGCAGGAAAAGAGGCAAAAATATCCGCCAGGCGAGGAACCTAGCTAGGAATAGGGAAGAGTGGCAGTCCTGGTTAAACGCTCCCCTACGCTGAAAGGCACCATAAGGGTGATGCAAATGAAGAAGAATATATGAAGCGTTCAGGATCAAAAGCATATAATTCCAAACACTTAGCTGCCTTATTTCTCATTGTATCAGTCCAGTTCTCAAGTTTTGGGACCATAAAGTATTAATTGACTAAATGAGTGAAAAAAAGTTAATTATTGATATTGACTGCCTCATAGAAATATGAACTAGTCTTAGTAACAATGTACTCTCCATTCCCACCCATTTCATTTATTTGTTTGGTACCAAAGGTAAAATACTTTTTTTAAATTTAAGTAGAAATAGTTGACTGGATAATTTTAATAATGGATAAATTGGTTAGGGGGTCCAGTCAAAGGTTACACAAAACAAGAAAAACTTTTTTATTGTGCCAATGTTTCCACCTAAGATGCAGGCCATCTTCAGGGCTGGGAAAAGTAACTTCTAGAAAGAAAATATACTTCTTTTAATGCTCAATTAAAATTTCTACAAATATAAATCAAATTCATTATTTAAAATAAAAATTCAAATTTATAATTTTATGTTCCATCAATGTTAGGTGGTTAAAATAACATTTATTTCTATACAAAATAAAATATTTTTTATTAATTGTTTAAATTTTTAAATATTTTTATTTTGAAGAGAAAAGATTTGGCCTGGCCGGGATTCAAACCCGGGTTGTCCGCCTCTCCGTGACAGTACTCTACCATTTGAGCTACCAGGGGTCGCCTCACAGTCAGAACAAATCCGTTCTCTTCACTGAACCCATAATATCCCAATATCCCATGTTCTCGCAATTTCGTGATGTATACACGAGGAACAATGTTCATTGAACATTACTTTAATTTTAGGATCTTGTTGACCTACGTAATATTATTATTCATAATTTTTTATTAATTGTTTTAATTTTTAAATATTTTTATTGTGAAGAGAAAAGATTTGCCCTGGCCGAGATTCTCTTCAAAATAAAATTAAAAATAAATTAATTAAAATAAAATTCTTTTCATAAAAAGTTAATTAACACATACAACATGCAATGTACCTATGTGGTTAACCTCTTTTACTGTAATAAAAATAAAAGTATGTACCTATTACTAGATCAATAATAATTTTATAAACTATAATAAAAGAACCTCATACTGCATGAGTGGTAGAAAGGATGGACTATTATAGTAATAAAAGATCAATATACAGAGTCATTGTATAGCAATATCAGTATTTCGCAGAAGTTTTCTAAATTTGTTAAATACCATCCAAATAATGTCTATGTTTTGAATGCCTAGTGTTAACTAATGCATATTTATTCTCCTAAACTCAATGTATTTTGATATAATTCTTTTAATATTATCTCAGCTCGATGATGAAACTCTCAAGAACAATAAATTAAATCATATTTAATATAACAGATATAAGTAGCCAGGAATCTGAATTACGTTTTGAAAAAAATCAGAAAAATTCAAGATATTAAAAAATATACTACACTGGTAGATTATTTTCTGTAATTAAATATAAGACAAAGAAAACATGTAAAATATATGTTACCTGATACAGTTATAGAGGGTAGATAAATCCGCAATCAACTCTGTTGAACCTTTTCCAGTACAGCAAATGTTATGAACCTTATCTATGGCCAGGGTGGTCGCTTTTAATTCTTCTTTGTTTAAGCCTCTTTTTCCTTTGCTCTTACTGCCAGATGGTACGCTTTCACTGACACTTGTCGCATAAGCAAGCAGAAACATGTATTTAGATTTATGTTCTGGATTTAATTTTACACCAGGTCGAAATAGTGAATCCACTAGCAGTTCTAAAATAAATTAAAAGAAACATTTACTAGTGAATGACCATAATTTACAACATAATAATAATACATTAGAATGACATATTAGAACAAAAGAGGCAAATAAAATAATATATTACCTAAAAACTGAGGGTTACGAATGAGGTCTATCGGTGGTGGATCAGATCCTGAGTAATTACGATGAAGGACTGTGATATCGGCAGGGTTGAGTGCATTTCTCGACAACATAGAAGACAGAGCTTGGCAAGATTGTGGGAAACCTGCTGAATTGTTCAATGCCATTGTAATCGGTGTAACATCATGCCTGTTATAAAAAAAAAGTAAAGAAGGTTACAATAAATTTTTATAACATTAATGTTTACATTTATTTTATGTATTAATAGGTCTAATATAATTTTATATTAATGAGAGACCATATATGAATTGCTAACTGCAGAAAAGCAACTATTCCAACTTTTGAGATTTTTATTTTTAAAACTTTCAACTTTTACAAGAGACAGAAGGCATCGTTTACTACAGAAAGGAATCACGTCCGTAAGATAGCACAGTCTTGACAATGCCTTCAATATATTGTTTACTGCAGATAGTGAACAAGTCAAGGGCAAGATCCCTTTTTTTGGCTCTCTAGTAAAATTTAAATAAGTTGACTAGATGCCTTACTGCAGTTAGCGATTCATATATCCCTAATTGCATATGCTCAATAGGACATCATAAAAAAAATAGGAAGGACTAACATTAATAAAAATCACATGGATTAACATAATAAAAATCGAAAAGCAAAATTGCAGGCAGGGTTGATATAGTTCTAGAATTACTTGGATTTAGCCATACGGAATTCCATAAATCACAAAATCTTCTAAAACGTTTGGAAACTGTTTCAGTTTCCCGCTACTATTACGAGGTCTATAAAATAAAATAAGGAGCTTCAAAAACTAAGGAACAAATATAAGAAAATAAAATCTAATGATTATACTGATAAAATAACTTATAAATAAACTGTTAGGAAAAAGCAACTATAGGATAAAAGAAAGTGATAGTGAAATTTGCACCTTGAAAGTTAATAATGTAAGAGAGATGCTGAAAAATTGTTTAGCATAACAATTTTAAAAAACCATTTATATTTATTTTAGCATATAAATCATCTTATTAGATGGAGTTCAACTTGTAATATAAAAATGCAACAATAAAATAACACTTGAATAATATGTTTCTAGAAAGTAAAATGAAAGATATTATATATAATTTATTTTTATTTTATTTTTTTATTAATTGTTATAATTATTAATATTTTTATTTTGAAGAGAAAAGATATGTCCAGGGCCAGGATTCGAATCCGGGTCTCTCACATTTCCGTCTTGGTGTTCTACCACCTGAGCTATCCTGGTTCACATATTGGCCAGACATAACCATTCTCTTCACTGATCCCATATCCCTGTGTTATCCCAATTTGCGATGTATACAAGGGGAAGAATGTTCATTGAACATTACTTTTAATTAGGATCTTGTTGACTTAAGTCATTATATATTATTATAATTTATTTTATTTTATTTTTTTAGTAATTGTTATAATTTTAAATATTTTTATTTTGAAGAGAAAAGATATGTCCAGGCCTGGATTCGAACCCAGGTTTCCCACGTTTCCATCGTGGTGTTCTACCACCTGAGCTATCCCGGTTCGTACCTCGGTCAGACAAATCCATTCTATTCGGGTTCGAATCCCGGCCCTGGACATATCTTTTCTCTTCAAAATAAAAATATTAATAATTATAACAATTAATAAAAAAAAAAATTATAAATACTATAATGCCATAAGTCAAAAAGATCCTAATTAAAGTAATCTTCAATGAACATTCTTCCCCTTGTATAAATCGCAAACTGCGAGAACACGAGGATATGGGATCAGTGAAGAGAATAGATTTGTCTGACCGAGGTACGAACCAGGATAGCTCAGGTGGTAGAGCACCACGACGGAAAACGTGGGAGACCAAGGTTTGAATCCCGGCCCTGGACATAGCTTTTCTCGTCAAAATAGAAAAATGTTATAAAGTACTTACTGAGATTGAGCACATTTAGTGATTTCTTGAGCTAATCTTTTCATTATGGAACCTCCTTTGCTCTCTTTTGAAAGAACATGAAGAAGTACTTGAGAATAAACGTACGTGTGCTGACCATGGCAGACCATTTTCTAAAATTAAAAAAAAATATTGATGAAGAAATAGAAATAGTAGTTATTGAATATTTGGAAATAGTATGTACCTTCAGCAATATTGAAAATAATTGGGGGGGGGGGTGCAATCAATTATGCAATAAATGTCATGCTATTGTAATTGAAATTTTTTTTTCTTCTTATTTGCATAAAATTATAAAGCTCACAGCTGATCAAGAAATGATTTTCATAGGAAATTATCTATTCATTATTAGATTTTATATAAAATTAAAAGGTTAAAAAGAAATAAAATAAAATGCACTTAAGAACCTTAAAGTTGGAAGGAACTATGTATGATTTATTTTCATTAAATTCATATTTTGAAAAATTAAAAATACTTCAAATAAAATGTCCCAAAGCGTACATAAATAATGTTTGAGTGAAAAATAATTGACTGGATAATTCTAATGATGGATTGAATTGGTCAGGGGGTGTAGTCAAAGATAACACAAAATAAGCCGAACTTATTTTTTAATTGTGCCGTTTCGGCCATCTTCAGGGGAACCAAATAGTGGGTGCCTGGACTGTGGTGAAAGTGACCTACACCATAGGCCAAAACGTTGGCACAAATAAAAAAATAAGTTCTGCTTATTTTGTGTTATCTTTGACTGCACCCCCTGGCCAATACAATCCATTGTACACGAATAATATTGAACATGCCGTTTATTAAAAGATATTTACCGCACACTCTTCAATACTTTTTTGCCAGTCATCAGTTGTATTCAAAAATCCTGATATTGCTGTTTTTAGAACTCTTGAAAATACTTCAATTTGTTGAGCGGCAGTAGAAATACTTGTGATTTCTCCTTGAAAGCCAGCATCTGATATCAACTAAAAATGATAAATTCCTTTTATAGTTATAATAATAATAAACAAATTTAATTCTTTCAGTTCATTGAGCAGGTTAAGATATTGTAATATATGTGGTAATGATAATATATCATTCATAAATAGCATTGAAAGCATAACTCATGGATGAAGCTAAATTTAAGTAATAGTGCTTCTTATAAGTCCCTTTTAACACTTCTCTAGGGAGATGTCTTCTATGATTCATGTACACTTCTATGATTCAAGCACTAAAGGCGAGTATAATCCATCCAAAAGTTGGGATGCAGAGCAAACAATTTTAAAAATATCCAGAAAAATGGAGTTTTTTTTACCTATTTTCATGTGAGATATATAAATATATTATGCCCCAATGCATTAAATTATGTGCTTATCCAATTTCTAATCACTCCTATCTCTGCTTAACTTCAAAAAGTTGGCCATACAAATTTTATCATAAATGAATCGTTGGGCGCCATTTTAATGGCTTAATTTGTTGCCATACACTTTTATAAAAGTAATAAAAAATTAAAACATAAATCCAATAATAATAATACTAACCAGGCTTATCAAAACTTAAGATTTGATACTGTTGATCAATGTTACCAATGTACTAAAAAAAAGCTACAAAATCAGACTAGACATTACTCTTTTATCTATCTCTCGGTCTAATCATTGGTTGCTTAACTAAACTTAATAATCTGTCCTGTACAGAGCCCAACAATGTTAAATTCCTCTATTAATCGTGACATATTTATATCAAAACCTATTCAAATTATACTTAACCATAGAGGAGACAGAAAAATAATACTTTAATAAAAAGTAAAAAAAAAAATAATATAGTATTGTTATTTATAGATGTACCTTTATTGTGAAATTTAACATCAAACAATCAGGATATTCTTCTGCTAAACGGTAAATAAGAGATCTCCATGTTGGATGATCAATCATTTCTGTAAGCCAGGCTGGGGTCTACAAATATAAATTAAAATAATAATAATGATTATAATTAAAAAAAATAACAATATAAGTTCAACTAGATAGGCTTGAACTAACTTCTCCTTCTTCGGTAAATATTGTATCAGCTTTCTTGGGATCAAATGTTTTCAGTATCATTTCCTTTAAGTGGTTTTCTACCATAGCTTGGACAGTTTGAACTTTCACACCTTGTGAAGACATTAAATATACAGATATTATAAAAAATACTAAACTTATAAAGCAATAATTATTTAAAATAAAAGTTAATATCTTTGGGGCATAGGTTTTTGCATTTAGGATATAACTAAATTATACACTAATGCTAAGCCATAATACTATAAAACAAAAATTTTACATTATTCAGTGAACTCCGGAATAGATATATTTTAAGCATAATAAATTATTACAAAAAATTGAAATCCATCAAAAGTATATTAGGTATCAGATCCGCAAGTTGACATTTGAGTTGAATTACAAGTTTTAACTGCTTATTCCTTTCCTTTTTAATATTCTCCAAAAATAAAAATTATCATTAATATGAAAAAAATAATGTAATTATGGGAAATATATAGATTTCTATAATCATTTCATCAATAAATAAACATTTCAATTAACCTTTCGAAGTATAAATGATGAAACGTTCTTTTTTTTATGATATGATTACCATATTACCATATTCACATTACCCATAATTACTCTTTTTTTCCATATTAATGCTCACGATAATTTGTATTTTTGGAGAATATTAAAAAGGAAACAAATAATCAGTTAAAACATTGTAATTCTAATCAAAGCGACAACCTGTGGAACTGATACCTACTTCACTATAAAACAATTATCATACAGTATTCAGTGAACTCTGGAAAAGATATATTTTAACCATAATATAACTAAAAAAAAAAATTGAAATCCAACAAAAGTATATTTACATGAGTCACTTCTAGGAATCATGATCGCCAATCAAGTCTTTAGGGACCTACCTGGAATATTTATTTTTGTTATATCAACGACATTATTAAATTAATTTGTCAGCTGATTTGGAAGAAAATATGTTTAAGAAATCGATACACCAGATTTGTGGTCAATTTAATTTATTTATATTTGCAGTTGAAATACCGAACATATTATACAGATAAATACTAACCTCCAAGTATAAGCCACTCAGCAACAAGATTCGCCATTTGTGCTACCGCTTTATAGTTATGAGACAATAATTCAATGACCTGTTCAGGGTTACCTCCGGCTTGAAAATACCTGAAAAGACGAAGTCAGTACCAGAATCCAAATGTACAGATGATTTAATCTTTTAAATGGAGTAATCTTAAACCTCTTTAACTGAGAGAAGATTCCAGGTTCCATAATATAGTCTGGAGTACTAAACTTTTCCAAACATTCCCTCAAAACTTCTTGAGGATTATCCATAGCCTCCTCACCAGCATCTGACTTTAAGATAACAGGAAAATAGAATATAAATACAATATATGGAAAATTTGTTTAAAATTGAAGAGTAGAATAAAACTTACATCATCTCCCATTTCCCCATCCCATGGTCTATCATCATCATAGTCGTCATCCATTTTATTCTAAATAAAGAGGAAGAAAATGTATCTAAAATGCAATCAACAACTAGGCTCCATTCACTAATATAAGTTATACTGTAAGTTTATAAACAAAAGTGTTTAGAACTGTTATACTGTGAGGTTAAAATATCGATAATCTGAAGAGGTTCAATAACACTTGAACAAAGAGTAATAAGATAACAAACATTACTAAAGCTAAGTATGAAGAATTAAAGAACTGTGTGTAAACACGTTTAGTGAATCGAATGAGGATCTTATTAGGAATTGTATTTCAGTACAAATGTAAATATTCACTTGCGTAAACTGAAGTTTGATAGCAGCTTACTAGCCTTATCTAAATTCTTGGATATTTTCCCTAATCATTGCTAAACTCGACTGAAATGCTACAAAAGTTTCTATCTGCATGCTTTTGAAAAGATAATGTTCTAAATGATCGTTCACAAAAGCAATTCTTCGTATGAATAGAAGCGTAAAGAACGAAAGAAAGGCTCACAGTCATCCGGTGGGATTCCAGCTTAATTGTTTTTTTTTGGTTTTTTGCTTAACCACACTGTATTATGCTCATAATAGCAAACAAAAATGTTGTTCACGAAAGTGTTATATCAAAATAACACAAGCTACAAAGCAGAAGTGTACCCGTCTCATCTCTTACGAATGTATGACGGGAAAACATTATAGAAATGTAAAAGTTTAGGAACTTATATCGGTATTGAGACGTTTCCTTACCGCATCCTAGGAACCTGAAGTTAATATCTAAGTATCCAGTTATCGGAAAAAATAAATATAAAATGCATTCCATACTATCTTGTATCATGAGAAGGCACTACAGTGATAGAGGAATTATTTTACTGGTGTCTTTAATGTAAACGGGAATCATTCTTTGGCCATGCAGAAATTGAAAAGAAAAATACGAAATGGATTTAAGCGACAATAAAATTAATGTCTTAGAATAGTTAAAAATAATACGCTATTAAAATTGATATTGATATATTGAATTGAAATATGGAGGATATAAAGTAGAAGAATTTCTGTAGGACCTCATAATGTACTTATGGCCGTACGTAAAAAGTCAGACATTTATAGCATGTATAAGAAACGTAAAATAATACAGAAAAAGAACAATCGAGGAATATATCTACTAAATTACGGCTTCAAAGAGTTCTCAAGATTAAATACTCTATTAGAGAAAAGCTAATTTCAGAACAGGAAACCATTACATCCAATAGGATTCATGCATGGTCGAACAATGATGTATCAAATCTTTTCAATAAGAGTTATCTTAGAAATAAACAGAACATTGCATATGTCTAATATATAAAATTGTCGTGTCACAGTGTTTGCAACAAAACTCCTCCGAAACGACTTGACCGATTCTTATGAAATTTTGTGTCCATATTCAGTAGGTCTGAGAATAGGATGTAAATTATTTTTCATACCCCTAAGTGATATGTGTCGGTCATTATTATTGATTATGTGTATTTTGAATCCACCAATTATGGAATCATCAAATCCACCAATTATGGAGTCATCAAAAATATCATCGGGAATGTTATTGAAGCAACAATGTTGACTGGAGTCTTTAAAGGAGAATTCGTGCTGTAGCCACCAATTCCAATGATACCATCAGAACCCATTATACCGTTCAAAAGACTTCAATGATATAACCTTGGCTTTTGCTATGACCATCGACAAGTCTCAAGGCCATACTATGCCCATTTGCGGTTTGGACCTAGAACATCCATGTTTCTCCTATGGAAAATTATATTTTGTATGCTCACGTGTTAGTAAACCATCTAATCTATTTGTATTAGCAAAGGACAGATTAAAAAAATATATTGTGCATCGATTAGCGCTCAATTAAATTGAAATAAATAGTTATAATTTAAAAAAATATTATTAGCCATAATTAAAAATCAACTATGATATATCCCATTCATTAATCTAATATTTATATTTTATCAGTTAGGAATTTTCTATATAATTTATTTATTATATACTGTACTTATATATAAGATTAATAAAATATAAAATCAAAAGTCTATTTAATTCACTTTTTCCATTCATTCATTGTTTCTTTAAAATCCAAATTTTACCTTAATATATTTTTAAAACTATTACAACAGCCACAGCAACGCGTAGCCGGGTCAGCTAGTATATATATGAATTTATAATAATAGAGACTTCAAATTTGAGCGGGTTAACAAATCATATGGCATGATTTAACCCGTTACTACACATATTAAACGTGTTTTTTCCTTTATGGCTTTATTTTTCATATCACGTGTTTCGTTTTATTTTTTTATCAATTAGTTTTTTTGGTATCTATTTCTTTGTATCTTATTTCAATTACTAAAAATCGTACCTCTATTGTATTCTCTGTACCTACTTATGTACTTTCAGAACATTTTGGTGAATTTCACGATTTATTGCTTTATCCGAAACTAGACTCAAATAAAATATTCCACCGTCTATATCCATTCCTATTTACACTCTTATTAATTAGGAGACGGTCGGATTGGCTCCGTCTGTCTTTGTTGACTTGAAATTTTCTTAACAGTTGTAGGGTTGCTACCATTAAAAAAAATTATTCAATTTTTTTTTTGGTTATTTCATTATTCGAAGGAAAATAGAAAAAGTTGTAACCACAAATCATATGGATAAGGTAATATCCGCCCAGGTAAAGTGGCTCACACTGAAATTGATACACCCTGTAATAAAAAAAAAAGAAAAACTGAATGGTTACAGGAAACAGAACCAGACACTTTTCGACATCATCACGTTTAATTACAATATCAACTTAAATATTTATAAACAATACAATTCAAAATATTCAACTTTCATTATTTAAAATTACTTACAGATACTGTTCAGATTACATCATCATCTATACTTCGAAATGTTCATTGAAACGTTCATTTCTTGATTACCAAAATATAAGCATTTCCCATAATTACTTTTTTATCATACGAAATGAGAATATTAAAAAGGAAACGAACGAAAAGTTAAAACATTTGTTACTTGACTCGGAGCGACAACCTGCCGAACTGATACCTGATTTTTAATTTTTTTTTGTTTATAATGTGATATAAGTTGTGTGATATGAGTTATTATTTGAATTTTGAATTAGATTGCTCGTTATAAATATGTTTACTAAAATTAATATTTTATTATAATACTAGTTCAATACCCCATGTTTTTTATAGCCTGTTGCAGTAATGAACTGGTAGACGCATACTGGTGTCACTAGAGCAAGTTTTTAATAAATTAACAAAGTATTCATACCTCTGAAAAATCATCATCATCACCATTATCTTTCTAAAAAAAAATACGCACCTACTGGAGTAGAAAAGTGAGGAACATTAATTTATGGCATCAGTAAATTCTCTAGGACGTTTTTTGCTTTTGGTACGCCAGTTACTTTCACTGTTTGAAAAGTAACTGGTTGAATTGTTAATACTTATTTGTTCAAATATTCTTATCAATATTCTGGAGTATCATTTTGACTATGAGTCACTTTACCTGGTATTTTCATTTCAGTTCAGAATTATTTTATCTCTATGATGGGAGAATAAACTTGTAGATGACAACGATTTTTTATGACATGTACTAAAACATAATCCTGGCAATAAAACTAGCAAATTTACACGATGTGATGCAACGAGGAAGATAGTCCACAGGAGCGGGGACTGTGCCTGAACAGATCGCCTCTCTTTTTTCGTCTCAGTCCGGGTTTTGTTCTTGTTCAGTGCGGTTCTGTGTCTTTCTCGCTCTCCGTATGTATCCTGTAGTTGAGTAAGTGCCTTTTATCATTTTATTATCCTGTTAACTAATTAATTATTATTATTATTTGTATGTATAATCGATGTTAAAACCGGAAGTTTTCGTTCGATGTCATGAGCGGCCTTGAAACTCCGAAAGTACACTCACCTTGACTCGAAAAACATTGCACTTATTTATGACACGAACCTATAATATTCTAATCTTGTTTATTAATATAAATAACCACTGACGGTATCTATTCCACAGGTTGTCGCTTCGAGTTGAGTTACAAGTTTTAATTGTTTATTCATTTCATTTAATTTTTTTTTTCAAAAATACAGGTTATCGTGAGCTTAAGTAAGGGAAAGAGAATGGGTAATGAGTAGTTTTCGGTAATCATTTCAGTAACAGTTTTAACTAACATTTAATTATAGATGATATATTTTTGTTGAAACGTAGATGAAATGATTACCGAAGTATAAACATTACTCATAATTGTATAAAAATAACATCCTCTTTTTCATACTAAAGCTCATGATAACTTGTATTTTTGAAAAAGTATTAAAAGACTAACGAATAAATAGTTAAAATTTGTAAGTAACTCGAAGTGACAACCTATGGAATAACTACCCAACTGACTTATCTTATATAGAATTAATTATTTCATAGAAAAAGTCATTTTACTTCAAACATTGAATTATTATTTAAATTTTTAATCATATTGCTCATAATAAATATGTTTATATCTTAAACAATTAAAGAATATAGCTCTGTCAAATTAATTTTGAGAATTGTAATATAGGTCTGTTTAAACAGATGATTTTTTAATAGTTAAAACCAGTGAGATTTCAAGCAGTTACTTTTCTACCATTAAAAGTAATTGGCATAACTATAGAAAACAATACTTTTTTTTTGTAAATGTGGATTTACAGATACCATAAATTATTGTTTGGTTTTTCATTTAACGTCACTTTATGCTGCTATAGCTAATCGGACGATGCTACAGTGGGAGCTCTAAATTTTGTCTAACCAGGTTTAATTAGGATAGGGATTTTTAACGAGTACCTGACATCTTACAGGCTCGGGACCCCCGTTTAACGTCCCTTCCGAAGGACGGCGTAACTAAGGATTTTTCACTCCCTTAAAAAAATCCTAGAGCCACTAATATATAAATAAGAGCCACTATATATAAATTATTGTTTCTAACTTTTCTACTCTATTAGTTATTTTTTTTTTTGTTTTTCCCCTTTTTTCTGATACAATTTTTTGAATTGTATTTCTAGTTCAAGCCCCATATTTATAATAGCCTGTTGCACTTTGCTCATATACTCATATTACTGTCACTGTAGCATGGTTTCAATAAATTACCAAAGCATTTATGCCTGTATAAAAAAAGAAAAGAAAAAAAAGCACACTCACTGGGGTAGAAAAGTGAGGAACATTAAGTCATGGTATCAGCAATTTCTCTAGGTATACCAGTTACTTATAATGGTTGAAAAGTCACTGTTTCTTGATTATCCAATAATCATCTGTTTACACGGACCAATAGTAATTCTCAAAATGAGTTTGTTGGAGCTGTATTCTTTGATTCATATTTAAATATTGGTATTTATGAAATAATGTCTTAATGAGTCATTATTTAAAATTTTAACCTGATTGCACATATAGGTACTCCTTAAGGATGATATTTTTAAAAATTTATTTCTAGTTCAATCCCTCATGTTTATAACAACCTGTTGAATTTCAATAGTTGTATACTCATATTATTGCCACTAGTATGTTTTCAATAAATTATCAAAGCATTTATGCCTGAACCCCCCCCCCCCCCAAAACGGGGAAAACACTAGCTAGAATAAATGTGGAATTAATTTATGGTATCAGCAAAACTTGTGACTCAACTCGAAGTGACAATCTGCGGAGTAATTATCAAAATTAATTTTTAATAGACTGAAACGACAATAAACAGCTCACCGTTTCAGACTACTTCAACATTTACTAGACAAACGCTCTAAGCTCCCAATTAATTACAAAAGACTCATATATATGACAATCATTAAACCCATCGGAGTAGAGCTGTAGGGCTCCACTAAGCCATCGAATTCCTCTCGTATTCAGTCCTTACAATCCAAAATCCTTCGTAAAATTGTCAATGCTCCTTACATTGTTACGAACAAAGTAATCCATAATGACCTCAAGTCCGGTTTATTGCTGATTTGGCTCGAATCCGATATTAATCTTTTCATGACAAACTTCATTTCCACTCAAACCCACTAGTTTCAAACATCGCAACCTCTTCAATTCCTGATAAATCTCCGAGGCGTCTGAAAACAAGATTGCCTCGTGGCCTTCTAAGCTGACTTTTTATTTGAGTACTACCACTGGGTAGTTTCTTTACTTGCCTTTGTCTCTGGACATGATTTATCTTTCATTATATTTACTTGATGTATTCTGTATACAGTTGTAAATTTCACTTTACATTTAAAAATATAATTTTATTAGATTTAATGTGCAAAAAAAAAAACCACTTGAAAACACGCCTTTTTATCGATTCGAGAAAAGTATAGTTGTTTTGGAAATTTAATCTCTGAGGTTTCTAGACAAAGATTGATGCTACAACGGGAGTCCCAAATTTTGTCTATCCGGTTTAATTAGGATAAGGATCTCTAATGAGTACTTGACGCTGCACAGATTTGGGACCTCCATTTTACGTAACTTCCAAAGGACGGCATCACCAAGGATTTTTCGAAGAGTAAAAAGAGTAGAGCCAACTGCTAGTCTGCATACCCGCGCCCTTGGGTATAGAAGGCTGTCATGCTAACCATTACACCACAGGTGACCGACCCCATCTAGAAAGAAATTTACATATATTCCGATACTAAAGTTTATTTGATTGTAATTTTGAAGTACTTTTATTTCCAAATTATTCATATATATATATATATATATATATATATATATATATATATATATATATATATATATATACATATATATATAATTATTTTAAATGGTTAAAATTTTAAATGTTAAATGATTAAAAAAATATAATTTCTGCTTAGTGAGGTGTTGACAAAATAATTGAGTTTATGATGATTCTAGTTATATAGAATGTTGGTTTCAATATTATGATTCAATATTGCTAATGTCAAGGTCTGTCATAAAAATAGTCTTCTGCGTCATTATGGGTTTCCCCCCTTTTAACAACGGCCTATTATTTCTATTGATTTTGATTTGGGTATATCATGTTATGGATTGACCTCCTTATTCATGTTGTCAATAATTATTCATGTATATATAATACATTTTCATCAGAAAATAATGATACAAATATCATGCCGTATAATTTATTTAAATTTGTTCATTTCTGTTATTCTAAAGAGACCTGGTCCCAGAATAAAATTATTTTTCTATTTTATTCTATTCTATTATTAAATAAATTATCGAAATCGCTTAACGCATCTCACATTTAATTTGCAACTCTATGTGGACATTCGTAATGAGGTTAGGTGATGAGACATCATGGACTGTGACGTAATGACTAGTTACTTCAAGGCTGATATCACTGTAAGTCGGGCTGTTGCTAGTTCGACCTAACTGGACCATTTAATTTAATTTTTATTTGTTCTATTTTTATAAATAACATTTATTTATGAAGAACATAAATACGTAAAAAAATATATAAATAAAAACAAAGGCACCGCTAAAACCCATCAGTACATGGTGGGAACTGTCCAGTTTCCCGGACAATGGTTGTGCGGGGAGGTAACCTTTCCGAGATCACGCTCAACCTCCAGGTGTCCCCCCATTAAGGGTACCTACTATATAATGACTGAGTGAGCCACAGGAGGGTCTGTAGATCTCACAGGATCCATATGTGGCCGTTATCAGATAAAATAATTATCTTCCAGAGCTGGATTGAACCCGGGACCCAGCATCACAACTTAGCGCTCTACTTCAGATCTACCATGCTCCCTATATAATTTTTAATTTTTTGCTCATAAACGTCTCTTATTCTTCCTGATTGGGGTTGTTGGTTGGAATATGTTGGTTGTTATGTCATCTCAATTCTTTGTAAACAACAATATTTATTAGAAATTCTTTTAATTTCACAGAATTTTACTTTTAATATTTTGAATTTTCATTCAAAACTATGTAATTACAGGTATAGGATGAAGGGTTAAAACAACTGGTATAGGTACTTCAATTCATTTGTATTTCAATATTTTTTTTTGTATGCAATTTGTTTGCATGTATTTACACTTAACCTCCATTCAAAAAATCGACTTTAGTATTAGTAGCATTTATGATCACTTCACTTTATTGTTTCTTATTAAATATAATAACGACTTTATTGACAAACATTGTGTTCATATGTCGTTTCCAAAAAGAATAGTATTCCATTCGTTCTTGTCCTGCCATTGGCCTTCTCTAAGCCCTCGTGCAGCCATCCCTGCATACACCGCCTCCATCCATTGCTTCTTTGGTCGTCCTCTCTTTCTTCTCTCCTATCCGGAGTGAACTCAAGCATGCGTTTGGGCCAACGGTCAGCTCGCATCCTCATGACATGCCCATACCAACTGAGCTGTTTGGTTTCTATAGAGTAAAGCATTGTCTTTTCTTGGTTAACTGTCCTTCTTATTTCAGCGTTCGGGACGTGGTCAAGCTTTGAGATCCTGCTACTTCTTCTCCAGAAGTCCATTTCTAAGGCTAGCAGTTTTCTTTCTTCATTATTTTTTATTGTCCATGTTTCTGAACCGTATAAGACAGTGCCTTCAATAATGGATTTATATATCCGCTTCTTGTTCTTCATTGTCACTTCGTTACTCCACAGTACGGAATTCAAACAACCAATCAGTTTCTTTCCCTTTTGTAAAATATCTTCTTCGCACGTACCTTCTGTAGATATCCATGTACCCAAGTATTCAAATTTCGGGCAGCTATTCAATGCCCAATTCTCTAATTCTAGAAAATTTGTATTGGAATTGAACACCATGTATTCTGTCTTGTCCTTGCTGACCTCCAAGCCCCATTGATCGTATATCTCAATGAGCTTCCGAAGCATGTACTGTGAATCATATTCGTCTTCAGCTATAAGTAGTTGTTTCAATATTTTTTTTCGTTATATTTCGTTGTTTCTTATTTCATGCCAAAAATCTCACTTACAGATCATTCAAATCTTTCAGTCAAAATTCCTTCGTTATAACGGGTGATTTTTTAGCAACTTTCTTTTTGGCAACACTGTTTTTGGAGCTCAGCTGTTTTCGTGTAACATGTTACCGTTGAAGATGTTCAGTTTGGTCTATAATTTAACGATGAATCGACTTACAAACGAACAACGCTTGCAGATTATTGAATTTCTTTATCAAAAGATGAGAAGCGAGTTCGGTGAACAGTTTATTTCACGCCTTTAGACTATTTTTTTTGGGGGCTATGTTAAGGCTTATGTCTATTGGGACAAGGCCGCAACGGTTGACGCACTGGAAGCCAATATTGAAGTATTTATTCGTGAGATACCGGCCGATATGTTGAATTTGGGCCCAGCGTATGAACCATTTCAGGCGTAGCCGTGGTAAAAATTTGCATGAAGTCATCTTTAAACATTGAATTATATAGATCGTTATTCGACTCAAATAAAGATTTCATACGTTTCTCTAAATTTTATGTGTTTTAAAAAAAATCAAATCCAAAAGTTCTTAAAAAAATCACCCATTATTACACATTGTCCCTTTTACATAAGTAATAAATATTTACTCAAAGACCTAGACTGACACCGGGAAAAAACTATAAAACATTCCATGACTCACTTGTTAGACTCCCAAACTTACTGGTACAAACATTACTGACAGCCATAGAATTTGACATCTCTGGAGCAGGAATCCACTACTGTGAGATGAACCACGCTAGGAGTGCCTTCAGTGGTTTCTCCATCCACGCTTCAATATTCGAATATTTCAGGTCTTTCCTTTGGAATTTCACTACAATATTAGAATAAGTAAATATACAGTCGTTCTGAAGCGAACGTGGCAAATGAAGTTCTTTTTCATTTTAACGCTTAGTTATTACTTAACCAAAAATTCCAAAAAATTACTTACATCAGTGCTCTATTTGAGCCACTCCGCTCCCTTTTACATTGTATTCCCTTTATTAATTCATTAATGTTAATAATTAATATTGTATTTATATAATAATGAATTACGATGAATAATAACAATTTCATTTATTCTTACAAATTTCGATAATAACAAATAAGAAGAAAAAAAGGTATACAAGTTATCTCCATAATCGAAGTTTTTATTTCATTAAAATTCATAAATAAATTACAAAGTTAATTTAGTTTCCATATAATGCTAAAATATATATTATTTATGCTATTCCTAGAGTGCTATATAATATATTTTAACGAAATTCCAATGACAATGATAAAATAACATAGTTAAAAATAATTTCCAAGTGATAAGTTGTCTATATTAACCTGAGAATGAGACCTTCGTTTCACGGCATAGTGATGTCCTACTTCCACATATTATATATTCTGTAGTACTTCTGCAGCAAATTATATTATATAATGTATATTCTGCTGCGCAAGCATTATCACTTGATGTAGTACACCCCCGAATATATGTAATCTACTTACTACTAGTATTTGTTGAATTTCTGAGAGTTCATTACAATCTAGAGTATTCTATGGTCCTAAGATAAATGGCGATGTGATTTGCTTTTGGTGTACTTTTTAGTTCCTTGCACGAAATAATTTTTAATTTTTAGATTTCAACGGATTGTTCGGCGAAATTTCTCTACGTGGAACATGCTTTTGACTAGCTTTTTGAATCTGGCACCCGAGATTGCTTTACATATCCAATCCTATCTCACTGACAGGTCAATCAATGTAAACCATAATAATGTTTATCATTCATCGTTTCTTACTTTGCTAGTGTTCCTCAAGGCGATATCCTCGGCCCAATGCTCTACAAAGTTTATATAGCTGACATCTTAACGCTCTTACATCGTATCCTGATGATACATTTGTATTATCAATCAACATTAATCCAGTTATTGATACCTATACTGTTTTATCCCACTTCACGTAACGTACCTTGAAGAATGGCGTCAAAACTGGAGGTTCAGAATAAATTTTCAGAAATTCTACTAAATAGTAGAACAGATAAGATACTTAGGGCTACGTTTTGACAAACTTTTAACTTTAATTCCTCGACAGAGTCAGCTTCGACAAGAATCTGCTCGCCGTTTCAAGCTTCTTCAGCACTCACTAGACAAACGCTCTGAGCTCCCATTTAATTACAAAACATTCATATATATACGTCTACTATAAGACCTATTTTTACTTGCGCAGTAGGCCTTTGGGACTCCAGTAAGTCATCTCGTATTCTTATGATCCAAAACCCTTCGTAAAATCCTCAATGCTCCTTATTTTGTAACCAATAATTCCTTCCATAATGATTTAAATGTCCATACCAGTCCTTTCATGACAAATTTTATTCCCAATTAAATCCACTAGTTTCAAACATAGCTTCCTCTTCAATTTCCGATAATCCTCTGAGACGTATGAAAAGAAGATGGCCTCGTGACTTTTTAAGTTGAATTTGTTATTTGAGTACTACCAGTGAATGGTTTCTATACTTGATAAGTAATGTCATGGGATAACACATTACTTTTGATTCTATTTAATTAAATCTCTTTTTGAAGGGAAATTTTGACTAGTTTCTTCGTTAATGTCTGTTTGTTGAGTTATTGTAAATAAAGTTACACTATCAGCAAATAGTTAATTCCCTCTCCCATACCTCGTAATAAAACAAAAAAAACTGTATACTCCCTCATTTATGATTACTTACACAATTTGAATTTCGTAATCATCTTGTTAAATAACACTGTCCAACAAAAAAATATTTTTGTAATGTTTCCTTCACTTCATGAGTCAAATCTCACTAATTTTGGGTTGAAAAAAACGAAAATGACAATGAAAAAATTTTATTAGCTCTAGTTTCTGTGATACACCATGGGTAAAAATATATTACGTTAACAAATTGAGGCAAATCAGTAAATTTTGAACCATAAGTTTATCAACATTATAAATTAATTTGGAGTTGAAAATTAATGGCAGAATACTTGGCAGGTTGGATATTATTACCATCATGTGGATTTCATTTTTCTTTTGGCCTGTCTTTTGTAGGTGAGTTCTGGAGCATCCCTACACACGCACCAACAGTAATCTGCAAGCATTGATTCATTCCTTCGAACGCTGTCTATACTGTGATACCCTGACATCATGCTGGAGAAGATTTCACTGCTGTAGTCTTGAGCCTAGAAGTTCTGCCTTATCCTTTGACAAATCAAGGTCTCGAATGAGATAACTCAATTCCGCTTGACTCAGTCTGTGCGGTTTATCATTTGTTTCCTTAAAATCAGGGTCGTGAGATGTGCTAGGCTGGCTGAGTTCTTCTGCACTATCTTCATTTTCCACTTCAAGTTCATAACTGTGGGGTGGGGTAGGTATTGGTAAACCATCTGAATGTAGATTGGTCGAGTAGCCGAAGGAATATTTGGGTATTGAACTGTTCTTTTTTCTTTGTTGACAATCCCGACTTTATTGGTGGAGTCAAGCGGAAATAGCAGTCATTTATATGGTTTGTAGGCTCCCGCCAAATCATGGGCACAGCAAAAGGCATAGATCGTTTTTTATTTTTCAGCCATTCTCTTAAAGTAACTGAACAAGAGTTACAACATATATGTGGAGCCCACGACTTATCTTGGTCACGTACCGTAACTCCAAAATAATGCTTATAAGCAGTCTTAACAGCAAGAGTAAGATTGCGTTTCTGTGACGAAAATGTTACTTCACCACAAATGTAACAAAAGTTATTCACTGAATTCACACAACTTCGTGGCATTTTGGTTTAGTACACTTAAATATCACTCCAAAACATTAAATTCGAATAAGAAAGCAACAGAAACCACATCAAGCACTATCTGAAGAACTGTAATCACGTATATAACCTCAAAATAGCTGTACAACTGTTGGTTTTGTCAGTTAACAGGCGTACCAACATCCAAAAACTAAATTTCTCGACAAAGTGAAAGCTGAGCATTAAAAAATGACATGTTACTGTATCTTCAAAACAAGACCTAATTGGTCATTTTCGAGGTGATTTTTGAACTCAGGGGGTGAAAATACATAATAACTGGGTATTTTTAAGCCCGAAACAAATTCATTGTTGTTCAGTGTAATTAATCTGTTACAGTTTAGGCAATTTTTGTCGAATAGTTTTGTTTGTGGAGGAGATAATTTAGTTTACATTTGTTTGATCGTTATTATTTGTGTCTAAAGATAACAAAGAATGCCTTGGTCATAGAAATTATGAATTTTTTATTCGCGATTACCTGCCATTGTTGTACATCTTGTATACAAATATAAATAAAGTACTCTATTTTGGTGAAAACTGTATTAGAAATTTCATCAATAAAGCATGTAAATTACCAGATACAAGTGTGTTTTGTATTCATGGAAATGCCATATTGATTTTTAGACATGGTTGATAAATCAGATGTAATATTTGAAATATTTTTTTTTATTATTTATTTATTGATATTTACAACTGCATTATCATAATTGTATTGTATTACATAATACAACAAGTAAATAGGCTAAGAGATACATAATGACATGAGGTAAGTAGAGAAAGTATAACAAGTAGAGAAAGTACCCACTGTTAGTACTCAAATCACAAGTTCAACTAAGAAGGTCATGAGGCCATCTTCTTTTCAGACGAAGGATTTTGGATTGTAGGGATTCGATACAAGAGGAATTCGATGTCTTAGTAGAGCCCCAAAGCTCTACTCCGTAAGTCCAAATATGTCGTAAGATGGTCATGTAGATGAGTCTTTTGTAATAATTGGGAACTTGAAGCGTTTGTCTAGTAAGTGTTGAAGTAGCCTGAAACGTCGAGAGGTTTCTCGTCTTTTCAGTCTTGTATGAGGATTCCAGGTTAATCGTTTGTCGAGTTGCAATCCTAAGTATCGGACCTGTTCTACAGGCACCAGTGGGATATTATTAAAGGATACTGAAGGGCAGGAAGTCATTGGTTTACGATGTAAGGTAAAAGTGATTTGATTCGATTTTTGAGAATTTATTTTAGTTCTCCAGTTTATACAACATCCTTCAAGATCTATATTTGAAACTACACTACCGCCTACCTCAAGCTACGTGTTAAAAGAGCCATAGCAATCGAGATTATTATTTATTAGTTTTTGTATATTATTTTGCGTCATCTTATGCTACCAAGGCTAATCGGACGATGCTACAATGGGTGTCTTTTATTTTATTTTGCTTATCTTTTACGAGTACCTTACACCGCACAGACTCGAGACCGCTATTTTATATCAACTCCGAAGGACAGTATAGTCAAGGAATTTTACTCCTTTTACAAAATCCTAAGGTAACCTGCCGGGCTGCGAACCTGCTACCTATAGCATAGAAGGTTGACAAGCTAAACATTACACTTCAAAAATGGCTGTATGGAATATACTAATGCCACCCCTATTTGGGGAAAAGGAAAAAAAAAAACATTACACTACAGGCGACCCCTCCAAATTTTTTCTTTTGAAATCGTGCCATAGTTTTTATACGCAAGTGTTCTATTTTGCAATAAGTAATAATTGTTAATTTATTAGTACTTTAGATTGTTTTATTTTAATTTGATTCCGCAGCCAGTTTGTGAGCCTGTAATGTATAGTTTAGGTAATTTATTAGGCACATCAGGTTTTTATTTTTTTTTAACTTACATAAGAAAACATGGTACTTGTGTGTTAATGCAGCCACCGTTATTTTTGCCTACTTGTTCGCATGCGCGAGCAGTTATATTTTGTAACAGTTATATTTCTAACAGATGATTATATTATACACTTGTTTATGCCCGCGGCTTCGCTCGCGTGGAATTTGGTCTGCCAAATAAAGTTTCGTGAAAGATCATTTTAAATAAATAATTTAATTATTTTTTAAAAATATAACACTCATAAATTTCAGATGTCTAACTTCAAAACTGACGGATTCTATACAACCTTCGAACCCCTAGTATATTAAAGGGGAAACCCTTGGGGTGGAATTATCCTAATTTCTTTCTTAAACTGTACAAAGAAGGTATCTACAAATTTCAAGATGCTAAGTTCCTGATTTGCCTTTAATTATGTATTATAACGAGGTGGAGGGCACATGCCCCCGTGCCCCCACATAAATCTGCCCTTGCTATAGCGTATGATATATAACCTATTTTACTTAATAAGTTTCATCCAAATCCGTTCCGTAGTTTTTGCGTGAATGAGTAACAAACATAAATATAAACATTCGCATTTATAATATTAGTTTCGCTCATATTCTTTCTGTTATCTCAAGCACTATTATCATGTGATTTGCCTTTAATTATGTACTATAATTGATTCTCCACCGTACCTAAAAAACTGTCGGGGGGGGGCACGTGCCCCCTTGCGCCCTCCTCTAAATCCGCGCTTGCTACAGCCTATGCGTTATTCTGATGTATAACCTATATTACTGTCAAGTTTCCGCCATCCAAATCCGCCCGGTAGTTTTTGCGTGAAAGAGAGACAAACATACAAACTTTCACATTTATAATATTAGTAAGGTTATATTTCTAACACAAACCACTCCTAACCCCAATAAATAGATTTAAAAAGGTTATGCAAGATAGCTGTTATAAAAGATAACTTACAAAAATAACTGCTCTCGCATGCGAACAAGTTGGCAAAAATAATGGTGGCTGCGTTTACACACAAGTACCGAAAATATATTGTTGGAACTAAGGTATATGTTACCTTCGTGAGATATTGAAATACTAAAAAATCTTAACCTAGCTAGAACCTTGGCAGTCCAGTAATAATGAACTAAATTGGCAATTTCACTAGGGTCAGAAGGCCAATCTGAAATTCCAAGCAATTGCAAACAGTGTTTCTGCTAGTGAGTATTCTTATTTATATACATGAAATAAAGAGTAGTTTAAGCATCTGGACTAAAATAAGTTTTCCATACCGTGTAATATCAATAGTACAGTTGATTTTTTCATGCAAAACTGTTCGAACTGTTTTCTAATACAGATATTTCAATTATTAAGTTTGAAAATTTTAAATAATATGTAATAGTTTTGTATTTCTATATAATCTAAATGTCTAATGATTTTAACGCTACTAATTCTGAAGAGTGTGATGTATGAATTTTGTATCCTTTCAAAGCTAATCCGTCTGGTTAAAATGACCATGAAAATGCACGATGTCATGTCTGAATGCAGTCGGATTACTCATCGGAATTTTATTTTGATAATGGGCTAAGACAAAAGGATGCGCTGGCTTCCTTGCTCTCCAATCTAGCCTCAGAGAAACTTGTCCGAGACTCAGGGATACAAACGAAGAATGGGTCGGTTGCTTGGATGTGCGAATGATTTAGATATCCTTGCATGATCCTTTACAGCCCTAGATAGTGTCTTTTCGACCAGCAGAGGGCTGTAAAAGCTATGGATCTCACAATGAACGAGAAAAAACAAAATATATGTTGGAGTAGGGATCGAAATATTGGAAAGAATGGTGACAGTTGGGACTTACATGTTTAAGGAGGTCATGGAGTTAACATTGCTAGGGGTACTGGCCACTGTAGCAAATGTTGTTTTTGCAGAAATTAAATTATTGCTCCAGCAGCAAATAATTGTTATTTTGGCCTACTTAAGTATTTGCGGAGCTAGCTCATCCCGAAGCAGACCAAATCTTAGTTGTATAAAGCCCTTATAAGGACAGTCCTTACATACGCCTCACAGTCTTGGACAATGACGTGGAACGATGAGAGGGATCTCCTTGTATTTGAGAGGAAGATCTTGAGAAGAATATTTGGTTCTTTGAACGATGAGGATTTGTGGATAAGTAAGAAGAATCGGGAGCTCTAAACGGTGATATCGATGTGGTTAGAGCGGTTAAGCTCGGGAAACTGTGCTGGGCGGGCCATGTCTCAAGGATGTGCGAAACAGAGATCTCGAGGAATGTCTTCAGTAAAGTTCTGCATCGCTCTAGAAGAGCCGGATGTCCGAAGCTACGTTAGATGGATCGGATGGCAACTGATGCTAAGAGTCTCCTTTGGACCATTGTCGACTGAAGTATGGCTGCACAAGATAGAGCCCAATGACGGAGGATTATTGAGGAGGCCAAGACCTACCACGGGTTGTAGTGCCGCATAAATAAATCCTGAAGAGTATTTCGGATTTACTATTTCTTAAAATTATTATATCAGGTACGCAAGGCAACATTAGGAACAAGACTGTATTTCCCCTAGAATGTTCTCTATAATATCTGCATTGTCATTATAGATTGGAAGAGTAGTATGAAGCAGAGAACTGTCGATGTTCTTGAAATTGATTCCCAAGTGGCAGATCCTTTAGATATTTTAGTGAGGAATAAGCAGAGAAAGATTTCTTTGAGTAGTCCTCAGTTAGTCCCACAATTCACGTCTCTTTTTCGTTTGAGTAATACTTGTAGACTGAACGGTGCATCTCCTGTTCCGCTTCCATCATAAATCCTAATAGTTTACCACTTGTTTTTTTACTTTTATGACGAACATTTAATCTAATGCCTCAAGTTATTTGAAGTGATTAATGTTATATTAAATTTAAATTGGTGTTAGGATTGTTTGTTCTTTATTCATTAAACCTTCACTTTATGCTGCTATGGCTAATTGGGCGATGTCACAGCGGGAGTCCTATTTTTTTCCTTTCCAGGTTTAATTAGGAAAGGGATTTTTAACGAGTACCTAACAGCCGATGCTCGGATCCTCCATTTTACACCCCATCCGATGGATGGCATAACAAAGACTTTTTTACTCCCTTTAAAAAATGCTATTGGTACCTGTCGGGCCATTTTGGGTAGTTAAGTTTGTTAAGCCAATTGCTGTACCACAGGTGACCCCTGGATGTTAGGTATAACTTGGCTATTGAGTACTATTCCGCCTAGGGTTGGGATTATAACAGGAATGACAGCTTTATAAGGATGCTGTGAACCTGCGTCATTATCCAGTACTGGCGAAGATTTCGAGAAGTAATTTTTCGTAAATTCTTGAAACATAATAATTCTGGTTTTTCCTCATTACCACCCACTATCCACGAACAACCACTAACTCAAATTTTACCGGGAATAGAAACCAGGAAACTATCAACAGCGTCGAACAATATTTAAATAGTTTAAAGATGAGTTCACTTGTTTTTGTTTAACTAGAAAATAATTCTTAATTACGATTTGGATGCTATTGTTGCAATCAAAGCAGTATGGGATGACCTCAAATGTGAATATTGGATCCTGGTCTGGTGCATTGATGGTTTTAGTTAAAGAAATTGAAATTTTGAGATATCCAGTATTTTCATAACTGAAGGTGTGGCGTAAAAATTGTGTGATTCCAATCGGTTGGTCTCTAAGACACTAACAATATATTAAGTAAGCAATATATCGTGAAAAATATATTGCGAGGAAGGTTCAATGGTAGCAGGAGATAAATCGTCGCGACCTATTTGATAAAAAGTTTTTGGATACACAATTTTCACCGCTTCAGTTACAAAACTGATGATAGGTTAGTAAGGATTGTAGTGGTTTATTGTTTCAGACGTTGGATTAGAAGAAAAAAATACAGGGTACATCATGAAAAAGAAAAGTGCAAAAAAAAAAAAATGAAATACTTAATTTTCTGTATGCAGCAATGGAATAGTTCCAGACATTAACGTAACTAGAGTTGACTCATGGGGGAGGGGTTAACCCTCACGAGTCAACCACTCCAACATATTACTCCCTTCAAAAAAGATGCCTCGTAATATAGGTATAATTTATATTATACTATAATCATGTAGCTTCAAATTAAATAAATAGATTATAATTTTTTATGTTATTTTGGAAGTTATAAATGTTATTTTCATTATAAATGTTATTTTTGGAAGGGAAATCAAAAAGTAGCTTTTTAGTAACCTTATTTATTGGTTACAATAACTTACTATAGTTAATTGCCTAGGGAACTTTCTAGACCCATCCAGACTTTACTTCTAGGTTCTAAGAATTGTCTAAACTGTTCTTCTCACATTTGCGATCTCATTGTTGCCGCTAGATGCCACTACTGCCGCTGTAATAATATAATTAATTGTAAATAAACAGTATTACGTTTTGTTTTTTTCATTTTAGTGTACCTTTATTCATTAAAATAACTGTGTTTTCACTTGCTTTGTTGTGCTTTTGACATTATTAACACTTACTTCTGTAATCCCTCAATAATAACTTTGAAAAAGTAAAATCCTTCAAATTTTTATTTCTTTTAAATTGTTACTTACAATTTTTTGAAAATTTCTTGGGGGGTTACATCCCCAATAACCCGCCCCCCTCTTTACGCCTATGGTTCCAGATATCTTCATGAGGTTTCACTAGATTAATGAACGCAATTATCGAATTATCTTCTCTTCTTACCCTCATATTCACGGCTCGTAATATCCGACGATACAAATCACTGAGGAAACCGAAAAGTGATACTCCAAGAGATATGTTACTTGCGATCGATTGTGCAAACGCGCGATAAACTTTTTCTATCGTTTCCCTTTAGATTTCATGGGACTGTTTCTGCGTATCGCGTATCGCTTATCGCTTATCTTATATCGCCTTAGGGTGATTGCGCCCTAACTGTTCGTGATTATCTGAAATTTAGGATAATATCTACTTTTCCTGAACCATTGTTTCGATGTTTTAGTTCAGTTGATTTTAATTTTTCCTTTTTTATTTACGCCGTTTCAGGCTACTTCAACATTTACTAGACAAACCTTCTAAGCTCCCAATTAATTAAAAAATTTATGACAATCATTAGACTTACGGAATAGTGCTTTGGGGCTCCACTAAGCCATCGAATTCATCTCGTATTCAATCCTAACAATCCAAAATCCTTCGTAAAATTGTCAATGTCACGAACAAAGTAATCCATAATGACATTAAAGTCCCATTTGTTGCTGATTTGACCCGAATCCGATATCAATCTTTTAATGGAAAACCTCATTTCCACTCAAACCCTAGTCCAGTGATAGTACGCTGTAGGACTCAGATGGTTATAATATAATTGTATCGAACATATTTCTGTAAGTTAAAAAGAGATAAGGATTACTCATATTGAAATGAATCATCCATTATAGGATTTGAAGTAATACGTACGTAATATGCAGTTGAATGAGTTTGCCCTTCGTTCGGATATGGAATATACCACGCTCCAATCGTCATGATATTCGTCTTAGTTTAACAGATATGATATATTTCTATTAAATAAATTAAGATCTTCCTGTTAATTCCTTTTAATGAAATTAATTCTGATAGGGTTAATCAACTTAGTGTGATATTGTATTTTATTTCTTAGCTCCGTGGGGGTTGAGATATAAAATAGTTTCATAAGGAGTTGTCGTAGTTCTACATTCCATTCGTAATATTTTTTTAATCATATTTAGCATTGGAAAAGTATCAGCTATTGATATCCCCGGTCGAATGATTATGTATAGTAATTGTTCATCTATCCCTTCTACCATGGATATTATTATTTCATTTCATGGTATCTTTTTCTTAGCAACATCATTCCAGATCGGTACCTATTTCATATATTTTTTTAAAATTTATAATTACTTCTCCAATCTTCTAGATCCAGCTGTTTATCATTTCCACCTAGGGCAAAGCCAGCTCAAAATAGAAGGGAAAATATATTGTTGGACGTAAGGTATATGTCACTTTTGTGAGATATTGAAATACCAAAAAATCTTAACCTAACTAGAGCCTTGGCCGTCCTGTAATAATGAACTAAATTGGTAATTTCACTAAGGTCAGAAGGCCAATCTGAAATTCCAAGCAATTGCAAACGGTGTTTCTGTTAGAGACTATTCTTATTTATATTCATGACATAAAGAGTAGTTTAAGCATCTGGACTAAAATAAGTTAGATAAAAAGAGTTTAAATTTACTCATATTGAAATGAATCATCCATTACGGGAGTTGAAAGTACACGTACGTAATAAGGTTGATTTAGAAGTTTACCTTCGTCTGTACAAAGAATGAATACAATCTAATCGTCATCATTATTGATTTATCAAATAACACAAGGGAACCAATTTTTATTAATTTTTTGTTGCATGGAGTTTTAGGCCTGTTGTTTACTAATTAGAGGTTGGTGATTACAAATCTAGCCTCAGTTTTTCTCCAGCACCTTTTGTTTTTGGCAAACAGCTGATAGACATATATTTGTACTAGTCACATTCAAACTTCAATTCAACTGAGTTGTTTAGTGAAAAAGTTTGTGCTCTTGTGTTAAATAACAATGTCCAAGTTAAGAAATATCTGTAGAAACGATCCAAACTATTTCTGTAACATTTGTGATGAATATACATTCAAAAATTGTAGGCTAAGTGTGTCAGAGTTTATAACACAGGTATATTTTGATTACTTTGGATTCGCTTTGGACATCCGTGACAAGTACTGGATCCCTCATATGGTATGTAAAACATGTGTTGAGTCTTTGAGATTATGGGCAAATAAGAAAAGACCCCATTTTAAGTATCAAACACCAATGATTTGGCGGGAACCTAATAATCATCAAGATGATTGTTATTTTTGTGTGATTGATATTAATGGAATTAATAAAAATAACCGGTCGAAATGGTCTTATCCAAACTTGTTATCTGTTACTCGACCAGTCTTGTTCTCTGGCGATGCACCAGTACCCCAAGCTTCTTCATCTGTACAAAATGATCATGATATAGAAAAACAAAACTATTCTTCAAGTGATGAAAGTCGGACAAGTGATTCTTACCCTGATTTTACTTCTGAGCTCCAGCTCTTTAATCAGGAAGACCTCAATGCATTAATCAGAGATCTTGGTCTTTCTAAAAAGACATCGGAGATTCTAGCTTCTCGATTAAAGCAAAGAAATCTTTTAACCCCAAAAACAAGAATTTCATACTATCGTAACCGAGAGGCAGAATTACTGTCATTCTTTTCTAAAGATGACGACTTTGCTTTTTGTTCAGATGTTCCTGGTTTATTGAAAGCAATGGGAGTACAGAAGTATGATCCAAATGAATGACGTTTATTTATTGACTCCTCTAAACGTAGCCTGAAATGTGTACTTCTGCATAACGGCAATAAGCTGGGTTCGATACCGATTGCACATTCAACTACAGTCAAAGAAGAATATGCTACTGTAGCTTCTGTAATGGATAGAATCAAATACAACGAACAAAAGTGGTTGATAAGTGTTGATCTAAAAATGGCGAATTTTCTTCTTGGACAACAAGGTGGATATACAAAATATCCATGTTTTATTTGTTTATGGGACAGCAGAGCTAGGTCTGAGCACTGGATTAGAAAAGATTGGCCTTCCAGGCAATCTATGGTTCCGGGACAACTGAATGTAATAAATGAGCCCCTTGTGCCCACGGATCGAATAATACTGCCACCTTTGCATATCAAACTAGGGCTCATGAAACAATTTGTCAAAGCTTTGAACAAGGGTGGTGATTGCTATAAATACATCTCTAAGAAGTTCTTTAATTTGAGCCAAGAAAAAATTAAAAATGGAATTTTTGATGGTCCCCAAATAAGAAGGTTGATAAAGGATGAAAACTTTATTAGTTACATGACTGATATTGAAAAAAATGCCTGGAATGAATTCGTTTGGACTGCTCAAAATTTTCTGGGAAACAAAAAGGAAGAAAGCTATGCGGAGCATATTGAACTAATGTTGTTACACTTCCAGCAGCTTGGTTGTAATATGAGCATCAAAGTACACTTCCTCCACAGCCATTTGGACCGTTTCCCTGAAAATCTTGGCGATCTGAGTGAAGAACAAGGGGAACGGTTCCATCAGGACATTCGAACTATGGAGGAACGTTACCAAGGTCACTGGAATGCTCACATGATGGCGGACTATTGTTGGAGCATTAAAAACAGCCCCCGTGAACCGAATCAAGCCAGAAAATCTTACAAAAGAAAATTTTTTGATATGTAGTGGTAATTTTTTTAATAGTTTTCTTAATAAAAAATATTTTCATCTTAAAAAACAGTTTATAATTATAACCCCAAAAGTAAAGCTGATACAAACAAACTGACTTCAGATCTTAAATCAGCACCTCGAGGAAGTAGAATATTAGTCAAAATATTTCATGCAACAAAAATGTTGTTCCCTTGTGTAATCATTCAAGGTATGAAAATGAGTTATTAATGATTCATTCTAACCAAATAAAACCGAAAAAGACGAAAATGACACGTGATTTTTGAAACAATGGGTGGTGCCAAATGAGCCAAATCAAATATACAGAGACATATTAATTATAGGAGTGAATTAATCTAATAACTTTAACGCCATAAAAGATTTGAATTATCTGCTCTTGGTATTTAATTTTGTTATAAGTTTTCCTTCTTTTTTTTTTTTTTTTATATCTAACACTTATTGATGTAATTAGCATTCTGAAGAATAAGTTAAGAGTTTCCTTTCCACCATACAAACTGCTGCATTAAAATATGTTTGTTTCGTTTAACGTCAGGACTATTGATTAAGAGATAGGTAGCTTATTTATAGGTTTATCACTCGTTTCAATGACATCATAATTTGCCTCGTCAGAAGAATACAGGATTTCTCAACGTATTTTATGGAGTATATTATATTATATTAGCAGATTTACTTGTTGTACAGTTGTAAATATCAATAAATTAATATAAAAAAAAATACAATTGTGTATGTTGCTTGGATCATTAACGCCCTCTGTCTATATGTAATCGTTACTTGAAAATAATCACTACTACATTCTCCACTTCCATAGCGCTGGACATCTTCAACTTCGCTCTGATGTCTATTGTCTACTATTATATTAGCATTTCATAGACCCATGCACAAGGAAAATGAAACCTCACCCACCTTCTATAACATTTTAATTCTTCGATCTTTTTACCATGACAGGTCATTCTTACATTCCCTCCTTCTTTCCTAAATACCAGTATGTACCGCAAGACAGTGTTTTAAGCACTATTTTCTATTTACTTTAAACCTAAGATATTTCGGAGTACCATGTACCACCATCTATACCTCCGCTGAAAATACAGCCATTATTTCATCTAACAAAGATCCTAATAGAGCCTCTAAAGCTCTCCAAAATCACCTATTAGATTTAGAAAAGAGGTTCCACTGATGGAAAATCAAAATACACGCCTTAAAATCGAGCCACGTTAATTTTTTACTAAGGAAAGCTGAAAGCTTCGTTTGTCGTTCGTTCGTCGTTGAAGTTGTGGTTTTTCCAATTGCATTATAACAAATTGACTACAGCTATAAACACTATGTACGATATCTCGGACTATCCTGGCACTGCAAAAGACAACTGAAACATACATACAAAATTAAAAAGGCAAGAACAGACGAGAAATTAACACATATTGTGGACTACAGATCTTCACTTTACTAACGAAAAAAATAACAATATACTAAGACCTATTTATACATGAGGTGTAGAACTTTTGGAGTTCAGCAAAACACGTCCATATACACAAGATACTAAAATAATCCTAAACTCTAAGAAATATTGTAAACGATCCTTAGTTTATTTGGAATCACTGTTGTTTACAGTGAACAACTATATGGACATTCCCACTGAAAATCATAGATTCACGGAAAATACACGACGTTTCGTTTCCCTCGTCAACATATCACCAAAATACTCTCGTTCTTTCTCTTTCTAAGTTTCAGTTACCTGGACTTCCTTTGAGAAGATTAAAAAGACAATGACATATTAAAAGAAGAATATATAATTATTTGAGCAATTCATGTTTTCAAGTCAGATGAAACACAGGTTTTAAGACTTTTAAGTCTTAAAATATGGCTTGGATATATTGTTATTATATTGAAGTTTAACAATTTATTTATATTTCACTTAAGGTCATCAAAATGCTATACTCTATTACACTGTACCTCTTAAAGCTCCCGAAAATACCATTAACCAGGGAATAACAACATGGCATCCTGTCGGCATTCACGAAGGACTTTCTTTTGTTTCATGTTTACCCTGACGTCATGCAATCTATTTTTAGTAACCACAAATTCTCCACCGGAGGTCATTTAGTATTCTACTTGTGTTCTCAGTAATCAAGTGATCCAGCTATTTTAAGGATGATGTCACAGACCTCTTATGCTCTTCATATTTGTATACTGATTAATGTAATCACCTTGGTGACGACAAGTGTTTCCCGGAACAGTAGTTCTTAAACGCGTGATTATTGTTTTCTTATGTCAACATTATGCCATTGTTTTGTCATTATTATAAAGAATTCTTGACAACTATTTTTGAATTGTTTCTTATTCATTCTCTTTTAAGAGAAGCAACAGTATGATAAGGCAAAACATGGTGTATAACATAGAAGTGCAAAAGCTCAAAAGAGACATAAAATATTGGCTAAGACATTATACAGTAGGAAAAATTCCAACCATCAAGTCTTGCGCCTCTACACTAAAAACAGGAAACAAAAATACATTTCAATATTTCGCCTATTCAGGCATTAGAGGAAATAATAAGGTACTTGCGTGTTTGAACGTCCGTTGACACCAGCGCCCCAAGTGTTACTTTTCTTAACTAAACTCCTACTGTTACCGTAACCTTATAGTTATGATATCTGAGTGTATTGTTTGTTTAGTTAAAGGTGGTTAGGGGTGGTAAGGGGTAGTTAGTGATGGTAAGGGGTGGTTAGGGGTGGTGACAATGACATGATTGTTTATAACCTAACACGGTCAATAGTTGAGTTAAGTGACATCTGAGCGTGCTGATGGCAACGGACGTTCAAACAGACAAGTACCGAAAATAATATCATTAATAAACGAATAAAGCACATCCTTAAAATGCAGCAAAACACTAAACAGAGGAAACATCCCACCACCTTCAAGGCCCAAACGCAACTACTGAATCATAAAGAAAGTTACCAGAAATCAGCTGGAAAATTTAGATAAAAACATCAGATAAAGAACTAAATAGAAAATGGAAAATACACTCACCAAACATATAAAACTACAAAGGAAGATATACATAAACTATACAAAATTAGTAGTTAGCAGATAAAGTGCATAATCAAAAACCCTTTTGAGATACGGTATACTATGTGATAAAATATCTTATTATGGAACAGGAAAAGATGAAATGAGACTTTATTCTCGAAGCTAAATATTGGAAATAAAAATTCCTGTCTATAGGAAAAAAAAATATAGGGTAGAGAATGCTCGGTTTCTAAGGCAACGGTTTCTACAGAGAGATGACCAACACTTCAATGAAATCAAATTGACTATTTTGTCAATAAACTCCGATATAGTGATTTTTCAATGTCGATTGAGGTAATGTTTGATTGTTCTGAAAAACAATTTTGGGTAAGCTTTTAATATCGAACTCACCTTTAGAGGCAGTAGAAAGTATTTACTATAATTCATCACAAAGTACTCAGACGGAAAAAAGTATAGCGCATTAATTTGCGTGTGGGGACAAGTCGGGTGATCGATCAATATAAGCAAGGTCGCCAGCGGTCAAATAAATGCACTAAGTAAATAAGCCAGTAAAGAATTCATTATATATATATTTATGCTTAAATATAATATATACATACACACACACACGTTTATACCTAAAGCGTATTTACCCATTCTGAATGAACAATGGGGGCAGCTACCCTGGTCTTGAAATAATGCCAACAAATACTTTTTAAGTTTTTTAAGAATTTTATGTTTATTTTCAATAAATTATATTACATTACTGGTGCGACAGAATCATAAAGAAGTCCTTGGCCTGCTCAACCGCTCTACCCCAATCCTCCCGATCGCCAACTCGAGTGATGGCGACCCTTTGCTCAGCCTCAGATCTTCATAGAGGACATCCTTCCATCTAGCTTTGGGCCTTCCTCGAGTTCTTAATCCATCAGGATTTCCTTTATGCAGCTTTTTTAGCTGTTCTTTCTTCGTCCATCCGATATACGTGGCTCAGCCACTTATATCGTTGAATCCTGATAAAGCTCGATATCGGTAGGTCTCCATATAACTCACTCAGCTCCTTTTCCATTCTTATCCTGAGTTGGTCGTTTTCTCGAACTTGGCCGAATATTTGCCGTATAGCTCTCCTTTCGAATCTATTCAGCTTTTCCACGCTGGGTTTATTCGGTGTGAGGGTTTCACCAGCGTATTTCGCTACTGGCCTAATGATGTTTTTATATATTCAATAAATGTTTTCAATATTAAAACAAGCATAATATTCGATTTCTTCTTGTAATGGTTATTAAAAATCTTTATGGAATTAGATTAGGAATATTTTAACCTTAATGGTGTCCTTGGTTATGCCGTCCTTGGGAGGGTACCCTAATTATGCATGGATAGTCAAAATTTAGGATTCCCATTGTAGCTTCGTCCGATTAGCCACAGCTGTTTTAAGTAACGCTAAACAAATAAACAAACCAATCTTTATCGTATATCTACTGATTATTATATATATTTTTTTAGCTGAACATCTAAGTATGTTGAACTAAAACGTTTGCTAACTAAAATTTTTTCACATTTTGTTTACAGTGTAAACTTTACACCCGAAATGTACGTATAGTTGTGTTCCTATATCTTACGTATTAAAATTCATTACTCCGTTTAACATCCTTTCAAAACTTAACATGGTTGCTCGTAAGTAATTTTTTTTCAATTGTATCATTATAAAATATAGTTAAAAAAATATTTAAGAATTTAGATACTCTACCACTACAACCCATGGTCTTGGGTTTATTAATATGGTAGAGACTGTACTGTTTTTTGTTCGACGATTGTGCAGGGATTTGTTGACACCTTACAGGATCCACCCGTGGCTGTTAACAGTTTGAATAATTAACAAGCTTGAATTAATAAAAAATAATCCGTAAAGAAATGAAGCTGGAAAACCAAATGTGTAATCCCCCCCCATTAAACCGTAAATAGAAGTAATGTTAAAAGATTCAAAATACAAAATATTTTGTTTAGATAAGCGAAAGTTAAAAAATTTCGACTTTTTGTAGATTCTCAGCCCAAGTGCTTGAAATATTTTATTGATTTTTAATATAAAAAATTGTTGAAAATTACTTTAGAGATATTTAAAACATATAATAGGGATAAAGCATATCCCTTGAGTTCTGGGAAATAAGGGCCCTCGTACTCATATCCCTATCCCTATTACGAGAATACTACTCTCCTCGTCTTAGAGTCTTATAATGGGGTATATAAAAAAAAATTACCGTTTTTCATTCAGGGACCAGTTCGTGAGGGACCAGTCTATTGGCCTTTTTCACCTTCCCCATGAGAGAGAAGATGGCGACTAACAGTATCTTTCGATATACCACACTCCTTGGTAAGTTCGCGAGTACTTGTGGACGGATTTGACTTAACAGCTTCCTTCAGAACCTCATCAATATCTATTAATGGTCGCCCGGAGCCCTTCTACCTTTCCAACGTTGTTTCTCCACTGCTAAATTTTTCAAACCAACGCCGCACAGTGCGCTGGTCAAACACAGCTTCCCCTTCATATTTAGTAATTTCACGAGTTGCTTCAGCGGCTCTGAAATTTTTTTTCCAGTAATGTCTTAAAATTACGCGAATTTCGTAGGACAATTTCTTGTTTCTTCTTTGAAATAAATAACTAAACTAAGGCTTTATTGAAGAAGTCCAATGTTAGTAAATAAGCTTAGAGAATGCTCTAAAGGGATTATTAAGTGTTGGTAAATAATAAACAGCATTAAAATACTTACAGACTTTTGAACTCTGGAATTTGATAGAACTGTCATTTTTTTTTTAATACACCCCATTAAAATGATGATTATGGTTTACAATGGATATTAATATAATTGATTTTAGCACTTAAGCGTCGTGACACGGATAGTAATAAAAAAAAGATTAAAAGGAACGAAATAACACACACTGTTAGGCTTCTGAAACAATACTGCTTTATTCTGTCTCATAATCCTGCTTTTATATGTTTTACATTGTTTATATTTACAATTATGGTATTAACAATAATACTGTCCTGGTTACACTTGTAACTCCCCCCTGCCAGTTTCCGAACAGTCCTCGGAAACTCTTACAAACAACAAACAAAACAAAACAAACACAAAAAAAAAATGACAAAAGAAAATAGAATCTTATAAGTTAACACAACAACAGAAAATGACATACGAGAACTGTACACCTCACCGGTTTACCTATAATAAAAGAGAATACAATAAGGAAAGAAAATCTTTTACACATGTAGCACGCAATCAGTGCAATACAAAATGGTCAGAAAAAAAAAGAAAAAAAAAAAAAAAATCTTAATTCTACTATTAACAGAATTACAAACTGAGATACAGCTCATACATGTCTCCGTATCTGTATGAACGGGAGGATACTCCAGTAACTACCCAACCGACGGTTCCCGTGTTGGGATCTTCAATTGTTCGATATGGACTGTCCGTCTCCGATGTGGAGCATTCAGGCTCTCGATGGTAACCACATTGTGTTCCCGGATCACTGTCACCCTGAATGGTCCCTCGTAACGCGACGGTTCTTTTCCTCTATTGGACCCTAGTTTCCGGTACACAATCGTCCCAATCGCCACTCTCCCTGTCACGTCCCGCACGGCCAAATTCTCTCGCGCCACCCTCTTTGCTTTCTCGGCTCGAATCTTACGATAAGTCTTGTTCCATAAGTTTCTCATTTCCAGGCGGTTATTTACCATCTGTAGCTCGTCTTCCGTGGCTCCCCTAAAATCTCTCCGACGTTCCCTCAAGCCGAAAAGTATCTCAAACGGCGAGAACCCCGTGACCGCATGGATAGAATGGTTGTACGCAACAATGGCTTTGCTCATGGCAACGTCTGGTTCCAACCCTTTCTCCCCTTGATATACCCGCAGATGCTCACTGAGGGTGCCGTGAAGCCGCTCAATACATCCCCTGCTTTTAGGATGTCCCGGCGTGTTGAGGTGCCATTTAACGTCTAAAACGCGCATCTCCTCCCGAATTGCTGCGTTGTCGAACTCGCGACCACTATCTGATGCGATCTGTTCTGGAACCCCGTAAAACTGAAACCAGCGGCCTAATGCCGCTAACACCGCATCCGCCGATCGTTCCTGTACTGGATAGGCCATGGCTACCTTACTAAACAGATCCACCATCGTCACCCACTTATATCCTCTCCAGGTGAATGTGTCGATTTGGATATCCATGAGCGGCGCCTCCGCTGTGGCTGTCTCGTCTTGTGTGACCTTCGGCGGATGGCGATCGTATTTCGTGCGGAGACATACTTGACAAGTTCCAATGATGTCACTCACCGTCTTCTTCATGTTGGTCCAAAAATACCTCCGCCGCAATGCCATAAGAGTCTCTGAAATCCCCCGGTGATTAGTTTTCCCTTGGTGATGAGCTATGGTCACTTCTTTCTGCCGCTCCTCGTCTCTGATGGTCTCCACCATACGTTTACAGCGAATGAAGCTGCGGTCTAGCCCAATGCGTTCTGATCTCCATACCCTCTGAATTTTGTCCCAGATAGAAGCGTTTCCCACGTAGATGTGGTGCACCTTCCCCTGCTTCGATACATCTTTTAGGACTCTGCAGATTTGGTCATCCCCAATCCCAGGCTGGGACCATACTGTAATGACGCTGTTCGTCCCACATTTCGCAAAATCGATCTTCAGTAGACCGGATGTCCGGGTTTTCCAAATTACTTGACGCCGCTTGTCATTAATGATGTCATCTATTTCCTCCATACTATCCGGTCTGTCGTCTGTGGAACTATCCTCGGACGGTAGCTCTTGACCTCCCGTTGCCTCACCTCCTTCTCTCTCTGGTGTCCATTCACTCAGGAACTGTCGTACGTCTCGTGATGATTCCCCAGCTTCTTCCACCGCGTTCGTTGTAATAGCCCGAGACAGCCAGTCCGCCACGACGTTCTCCTTTCCTGGTTTGTAGACCACGTCCATGTTGTATTGAGCCAGGAACTCCTTCCACCTGGCTACTCTCGCCGATGTCTCTTTCAGTCTTCCGATCCATTGGAGTGGCCTATGATCGGTGTGTACTCGGAACTTCCTTCCGAAGATGTACGGCCGGAAATGCTCCACTGCCCATACAATAGCAAGTAACTCTCTCTCTAAAGCGCTATATCTCGTCTCTGCGTCTGTCAGTCGTCTACTTGCATAAGCTATCGGTCGTTCGCCCTCAGCCTCTCCTTGCGACAACACTGCCCCCAATGCATATTCACTCGCATCCGTCGTTAACGCGAAGGGTCTCTGAAAATCCGGAAACGCTAGCACAGGTTTTTCTTGCAGCCTCTCCATGCACTTCCGAATGTTGTTCTCCATGATCGGCGTGACTGCTATCCTCGATCCTTTTCTGAGCAGCTTGTTCAGAGGGACGAGATATGCTGCCATGTCCGGTATGAATCGTCTGTAATAGTTGAGGGTTCCCAACAGGCGACGAATACCCTTAACATCATGTGGCACCACCATCTTGCGAATCGCCTCTACTTTGGTTGCGTCCGGCTTGATCCCATCCCTGGAAATAGTATGGCCTAAGAAAGTGATTTGTTCTTGCCCCATTATCGACTTCTCTTGGGACAGCTTGAGGCCAAACTCTCTGATCTTCGCGAAAACCCTGCGCAAATGTTCCACGTGTTCTGTCTCTGTCTTACTGAAGATAAGGAGGTCGTCCATGTAGACCTGACAGAAGGAGTCTCCTAGGCCTCTGAGGAACTCGTCCATCAAGCGCTGGAAGGTGATTGGGGCATTCTTTAGGCCGAACGGCATGCGCGTGAATTCGTAATGTCCCCTCTCGAAGCTAAAGGCGGTTTTATGTTGATCGCGCGGGTGCATCTTAATCTGATGGTATCCCGCTTTGAGGTCGAGTGTACTGAAAATGGTCGCCCCGCTCAGCCTATCGAGAATATCCTCGAACCGCGGTATCGGATATCTCTCGTCAACAGTGTTATCGTTAAGCTTCCGATAGTCTACCACCACTCTGTACCGGTCTTTCCCATCCCCCGGTAAACTCTTCTTCTTAACCGCCCATAGAGGACTATTATACGGCGACGTACTGTCGACGATGATCCCCTGTTCCTTGAGAGAATTGAGTTCTTCACGTATATGGGACCGAAGTGCCTGAGGATATCTCCTTTCCTTGACATATGTGATCCTGTCCTGTTTCAGGGGAACCTCGTGCACCGTCCGGCCCGTGACCCCCAAAACATCTCCCTCGTGAAAAAAAATGTCCCGAAACTCTCTCCGTATGTCCCCCCTCCAGTCATCGATTTTGGTTACAGCCCCGATTTGCGTTTCCCTTCCTCGTTCAATCCCTCTACCGCTGTACGAGCGCGTCCCGATCCTAATGTCCCATTTCCCATGATGAATCCTCACTCTCGATCCTACCTGATCCAACAGGTCGCACCCTATAATCATCTGGTATTGCCGAGTCATTTCTCCCACTACATGGACGTTCAAATCTCCCTGTTTCCCCGCCCACCGATTAATCTCAATGTTTATTTCTCCCTCCACTTTACATGGCCCGCCCAGAGTAATTAATTGGCATCTACACTCGCGTACCTGGAGTACCCTCTCGTTACCGTACAACTTTTCCAACGCCCCTTTTGTCACAATTGTGTTGGAACTCCCCGTATCCACCAAACACTGCACTCCCCCTCTTATCTTAATAATTGGCAACCAGCAAGACTCACCTCTAATATTATTGCAGGTCTCAGCGCGGTCGCCTCTCCGCAGACACCCTCCTCAGATTGCTGCGTGCTTCCTGCTCCTCGCCCCTACTCGTCGCTGTTCCTTCCGCTGCTCTCGTCCACTGCTACCTGGTTCTTCCTCCTCCGTTTCCGATACACCCGATGACTCTGTTGTCTCATCCGCTGATCCAACTCTACGGCTCCTGCCGGTGTCCCTCCGCAACCTCTGCATGTTCACCTCCATCGGTTCACCCCGGTCTACTTCTCTTCGCTTTATATAGGGGCATTGTCGTGCCATGTGCCCCTCGCTGTTGCACTCAAAGCACCTTGTGCGAGGGCATTGGGCCACCAAATGACCCGTCTTGCCGCACTCGTGGCACCTTCTATCTTCCCTTCTTCCACTCCTTCTATCTGTCCCCGGTCGCCTGTCTCTTGCGAACCACCTCTCCTTCCTATACTTCTCGGGTTCTCTCCTTTTCCCAGCTTCTAATCTTGGCCGATTTCGATGTATCTCGGGTCTACGATACGTAACCCTACTCCATCCTGCTTCTACCTCTTCGCTGTGTCTGGCTTCCTCTTCTCTTGCACTTGAGTCAACCATCTCCTGGGCGCATTCCAGAAACGATTTGTCTCGCGGTAACCCTTCTTTTCTGCCAGTATCTCTAGCAAGCTGGACCTTCAGGATTCTGGACAGAAAATCCATTCTGGCCTCTACCTGCTCCGTTTCCATCACTTCACGTAGTTTCTCTGTTATTTTATTGTATCGCGCTAACAGAACTGCTGCATATTGCCCCTGTGTTTGTCCAGGTTTCCGATACTCCCTGAACATCTGGAGCATATCTTCCTCGGGAGCCCATCGTCCTCCACCGAATGCTTTCTTTAACCTTTCCTTAACTACATGCCATGGCGTTTCCTCATCGGCCTGGATTAGGTTGAGTATGCTCCTCCTGACTCGACATACCAGAGCTGCCCTTAGTCTAGTGGCATCCAATTCCTCTATGTCCTTTGCCTCGGTCTGAATGTGGATATAATACATGATGCGGTCTCCTCCTTTCAGGAAATGATTAAGCTCCCCGACTTCACCATCAAACCTCTCGAGCTCGCTTATCTCTCTCCTCAGATCCCGCGCGTTGTTCTTCCTAAGCTTCATGCGCTCTAACTCATTCGCTTCTCTTGCAGCTATGTCTGCACGCGCTAATGACAGCGTAGTTGACGGCAACAACGGGAAATTAGGATTTATATCTAAAACTGATTCCTGTGCTTCTAGCGGAGGTTGTGTTGCGGGTTGTGGTTGAGGTTGTGGTTGTGGCTGAGGTTGTGCGTCCATCGTGAGCACGGCTGGTCTCAGGATATTGTTTCCTTCAGGCATTATTACCTCACTCGTGATCACAATAAAGGTGCTGAACAGAGATCAAGAGAAGAAAAGAAAAAAAAAAAAAAATCTTTAACCTGGTTTTCTTTTCACAAGTTCCCGGGTTTCGGCACCACTTAAGCGTCGTGACACGGATAGTAATAAAAAAAAGATTAAAAGGAACGAAATAACACACACTGTTAGGCTTCTGAAACAATACTGCTTTATTCTGTCTCATAATCCTGCTTTTATATGTTTTACATTGTTTATATTTACAATTATGGTATTAACAATAATACTGTCCTGGTTACACTTGTAACTTAGCATTACATCAATACTTTTATAAAATATTTACTAAATAGTCAACTCGTGTTAAAACTAAAAATAATATGAAGAAAGAGCCACTGCTTATCTGTAGGATAACACATCATTTCGTTCTAGTACCAAACACTTGAACCGACCAATCCGTGCTATAGGATCTCTTATCAGGGAACTTCAATGATAACGACAGCTTTTATGGGCCTGGTTCATATGTCATACTAAGAATATAATCGCAATATCCCAACAGTTGCAACAGTTGTTCTCTGCACAGATCTGAAAGTAGGTACTTCCTTATATTTTTTAGGATATAAAATATACTATATTACAGTATACTATATATTGTAATATATATGCTATATCTTGGACGTATTGGTGTATCGTAATCTTGAATTATATTTTTTTTCTCGGTGTTGATAAAGAAAATTTAACTGAATATATTAATGAATAAGGTTATTTTAAAGCCACCGTTTCGACCAACTTTGCAGGTCTTAATAAGGGCTAAATATAAAAGTATATCTTCCATATCTTGTATATACTTTACAAGTACATCTTGTATATTTAGCTCTGAAAAAGATCTGCAATGTGGATCGAAACTTTGGCTTTAACATAGGCAGTTCTCCTGGCTAAAGAGAATTTTTTCTGACTTCCATTTTCTTCCTTTATTTACAGCCTTATAATGAGCGCTGTGTTCGTTATAATTCGTACATATTATTAGGCTTTATTATTATTATTTAAACACGAATATAATGTTTGGGATCATTAGGCAGAATTGATATGCAGAGGGTAAAGAGTTTATATACATCTGAAAGGAATCGGTAGGCCATCAGTCATTTTATAGATTAATAAATAATCCTTCTGTGCGGTAGTTCCGGGGATATTATATATTACATATATACTTTCTCGTACGATGGCTAACAGCAAGTATATAGCATGACCATTTTTAATAATTAATAATAATTAATAATTAATAATTAATGATAGTTATTAAGATAAATCTTTGGTTTATAATCATCGGAATTGTAATATACCAGAATTCGATTTAGACAGAAACTAGATATAATAATTTTTTTTCAATGTGCTAATCTTAATTGAGCAATATTGGTAGAAAAATAAATTTTAATTATTTATGATTGCAGTTAAATCATAATTATATTTAAGACCTCGTGTTGCTTCTGTAAATATTTTAGGCGTATATTAAGCTTTGCAATTACATTTAAATGCGCCCAAAAATTAATAAACACATTTGAATTTTTAAAAAACATGTACCTAATTAAATCATATATGAAAATTATAAGATATTATTTACCATTACTGCTATAAATATATATTTTATATAAACATTGTATTTGTAATAGTTTTTAAAAATAAACTTTATGATTGTAGTTAATACATAGTTATGTTTAAGGCATTCGTAATTAACATTTCTCACGTTGCTTCCATAAATAGTTAAATAATTTAGACTATATTAAGGTACAAAATTAATCCTTAATAAAAAATAATAATAATACTTTCGAATTAAAAAAAATCTAATATCTAATATATATTATAAAATTTAAAATCTAATGAAAATCTAATATCTAATATATATTATAAAATATCCCAGTCCTGGCCATATCTTTTCTTTCAAATAAAATATTATAAAATGCTTTGTTAGTACGTAAATACAGTTTTCACTATCACCACCAACCCCGATCAATTTCCTTTTGGGGTACATACCCCTTTGTCTCCAGGTGGTAGTAAGGGAGTTAGTTCTCGGTGGGTAGCGAAAATGTGAAAATAAGTATTATAAATGCGAAAGTTTTATGTTTATTACTCTTTCACGCAAAAACTACTGAACGGATTTGGATGAAACTTTACAGTAATATAGGTTATGCACCAGAATAACACATAGGCTTGTGCTATAGCCTATGTATTTAGGGGGGGCACGGAGGCACGTGCCCCCCTTCTCCAACATACGCCCAGACAGTTTTTTAGGTACTGTGGAGAATCCATTATAGTACATAATTAAAGGCTAATCTAATCTACTTTTCCTAATAGTATTATATATGCAAAGATTTAGAGGGGCACGTGCCAGATAGTTTTTTTTTTCTGTGGAGAATCCATTATAGTACACAATTAAGGGCAAATGAGGAAATTTGCAGATAGGTTCTTTGTAGAATTTAAGAAAGAAATTTGGATAATTCCACCCTCAAGGTTTTCCACTTTAATATAATAGGGGTTCAAGGATTGTATGGAATCCGTCAGTTTTGAAGTTAGAAATCTGAAATTTTGGATGTACGAGTAACTTATAGTTAAAAAAATATTAAATTATTTATAAAATGATCTGTCACGAAACTTCATGCGGCAGACCAAATTCCACGCAATCGAAGCCGCGGGCAATAGCTAGTGTATAAATAAATTATTATATAATATTAATAATTTCTGATATGGACAAATATTTAAAATATGCATATTCGATTTTGTTTTGTTATATTTAAATAAACAATAAACGAATACTTGTTATTTTTTACTTAGTTGCCTAATTTTATTGTTATATTTATCAATTGTGATAAATATTTTCTCTTGGAATATTTTCATCTTTTTAATAACTGCTCTTTATAACATGGTAAACACTCAATTAAATGGGTGACTCACTTTTTCTTCGTATTACATATTTTATATCTTATCTCACCTGTCTATTGATAAGCCTTAATAATATTTTTTGTCGTAGAAGGTTATTAGTAATAAAACGGAACGAAGGTTGCTAAACTTCTGCTTTTATTATACGGGTATTTGTAAAATACTTTATGTTTAGGAAGGTTATGTATGAGTTATAATGTAACCTACACCGATTAGTAAAGTGAGATAACCTTCTACAGGTTTATACTAGTCGTAATACTTAACTCTATTTAAGTCAATGCCTGACTTAGCCTCTTATGCACAACAAAAATCAGAAGATTCCGCTTTTGACTTATCCATTCATTCCCCAAAGCTACAAATAAGTTTTCTTTAAAATATCCCCTCCAAAACTGTTTATGTTTTTTGGACTTTTGTCTTTTATAAATGTAAACACTTATTAATCCTCTTTCAAATTAAAACGTTTTTTGCCTGTGTAACATATTGCTACTTGGCAATAATTCATTATTTACTAAGATTTAAAGCGTTTATTTCGCATAATTTTTTTTTACAAGACCAAACTAAAGGTGCCATACGGCCAGAAAATCAACGAAGTCATGGACGAAGGCAGTATAAGTGAGTGTACTGTTCAACGGTGGTTCCAGAGATTTCGAGGGGAAGGCAGCTTTGAAGACAAAGAAAGCCATGGAAGAAGTTCTGCCATTGACGAAGACGTTCTCCAAGCTTAGGTCGAAGAAAGTCCCAGAACAACTGTTCGAGAACTGGAAGGATAACTCGGTTTTGAGTTAGCAAATCAACCGTCGATGACCGTCTCAAGGCGATTGAGAAGGTGAAAAAGCTTGAAAGTTGGATTCCTCACACCATCCTCAAACCTCCCACACCAAATCGCCTGGAACCACCGTTGAACAGTGCACTCACTATACTGCATTTAATAAAATTAAAGAAATTAATGTTAAATAAAAAAAAAATCGTAGCGATGTATGTAATTAGATGTAACTTTATTTTTACTTATCTTGCATTTGAAATTAATTCTACTTGCTACAGTGCTTCTTGTTTTATATCTAGAAGCTAATAAAATACATTTTCTTATCTATTTTGGAAAGAAACAAAAATATTAAAAAAATGAAAGCTTGCCGCATACTTTCTAGGTACACTTTTTTCATACACTCGCGGAAGTGCAGACTCATTACCCAAGGTTTTACTATTTCGTCATTTTTTTTAAAGATGCTCTTTTGTCTAGTCAGATGCCAATGCTCACTTGATACAATACTGCTATAATATGTTATTTACCCGCAATAGCAAACACATACAACCAATTCAATTGTCTTTCTCCTGGAGAGATTCTGTTTGATTGTTTTATGTATTTTAAATATTAATTATTGTTTACAATTTATTTATTATTTTCTTTATTTGATTTCAGTAAAAACGAAATGTCTGCCTACCCAGCTTCTCCAGCCTACCCTGCCTCCCCAGCTTACCCAGCAGCTCCAGCATATGATGCTTATCCAGCGGCGCCGGCATACCCTGCTGCGCCAGCATATCCATCATATCCACCACCCAATGTTTACGGTACGTTTTGTATTGCTATCATTCATTATTGATCTTTAATAAATATGTAATACATAATATGTACAAACATAATAAATAATACAAACCCTACTTTACATTTTTTTTTAATTGTATCTTTTCTTCTTTACAGCCGTACCTGCACAACCGATGCCAATGCCAATGCCAGCAAGTAAGTTTTTTTTTAAAAAAAGGTTATTCCTGCGTCTTTTTTAACTTATGACATATTACAAAATAAGGTTTTATTCTAATGTATGAAAAAAATATTAATTAAAATTTACAACTGAGTAATGATAGTAAATAAAATAAATAGAATGAGGGATAAATAAATGGCAAGTAGAAAAACTATATACTGGAAGTACTCGAATAACAAATTCAACATAGAAATTTTTTTTTACGCATAGGAGGGTTATCATGAATTGAAGAGGTTTCTAGGCTTGAAACTAGTTGGTTTTAGTGGGAATAAAGTTAGTCATGAGAGTATTGATATCAGGTTAGAACCAACTTGAGGGTTTTACGAAGGATTTTGGATTATTAGGATTGGATGCGAGAGGAATTCGATGGCTTAGTGGAGCCCCAAAACTCTACTCCTTAAGTCCAAATGAGTCTTCTAATAGTCTTATAAAAATACAAAGAGAAAACTGACAAATTTTACAATGTTGTTCGCAATTTGATTTCATCTGAATTATAGATTTCGATTTAGACAAAATAAAGACGAAAGTTAAAAGTTTTACATATTTTTTATTTTGAAGAGAAAAGATTTGTCCTAGCCGGGATTCGAACCCGGGGCCTCCGCATCTGTAGCGCGGTACTCTATCAACTAAGCTATCAGGGCTCGTAACAAGCCTTATAGCTGGCAGCTCCTGGAGGGGTTAGCTGTAGCACCTATTTTTTGTTTTATCAGTCCGTTCATTTGCTAAGATCCTAATTGTGATTAAGCTTATCGATATGTCCAGATTAACTGGAGTAAACTTTAGGATATTCAGGATGCCTGGAATTAAGGATAATCTTCAATATAAAATAGGCAATTCAGAAATGCTTCTTCGTGATGGACTGTACTGGAGCTTAGCAAGGACATGGGAAAGAGCAGAGCCATAGATAATAACTGCACTTAAGGTGAATTTTGTTATCATTCTTGTAAGATTACTCGAAAGATTTCATTACAATATTAAGACAATATTAAGATCAATCATTTCATTACTTACTATACAATTTTATTTATTTAATTGGTTGATATTTATTGATCCAATGACAACAAACTATGCCACCTGTTTCTGTTTTCCCAAAGCATATAGTTTCATATCAGTTTCCTCGTCATTTTTCATTTTACTAGACAACGGTTTAATAGTGTATGAGGGCATTCCCTTATAATATTTGTGCCAAATTTAAATAAAATTCAACCGTAAGCTTATTCGTAATCTCGTAACAAAGACACAGACAGACAAACGATCGACACATTTGAATGAAATTGAAAAATAAAAATCCCTATACATACTTACTTCAGAAATTGAAGGAAAATTTGTACCAACTTCGAAGAAAATTTAATGACACGATAATTAGTAAAAGAAGGAATCATTCTAGTGAATTCTTATGAATCTTTACAGGATAGGCTGACTGATAATTGGTGTTTCGAAAACAATTCAATTCTATTGGCAGTTAAATAATAAGAAAATTGTACCACTACAGGCTGTGGAGGGTATTCGGCTTATTATAAGCCGCAGGGCCCATACTGTTTCCAAGCAAATGATGGTGCAATGAGGTGATTTGGCGAATACCATACAACCATAGAGTCGATTCTCGACTGTTAACAGAATAAATGATTTATCTGTCCCGGAACCTAAAGCTCAGTAGCCCAGCACCCTACGTACTGTGCTATCCAACTTCGTTAGGTCAAAAGGAAGATAAATTAATTTCTTTTGAATATCATTATCTGAACTTCTATTAAGGACAAAGATCTATGTATAACCCTATTGTTGCAAGTGTTATTACCATAAAGGAATAAATACCAATTGATCCGATATTTAATTATGGTTTATTAATATGATACTAATATAAATTAATCATTTCTCGTCACAAAATAGGTTATTTTTTCAAGTACCCCTCAAGGGGAGTTTCAAAAGAAGATCGAAAATACAACATGTGCCAAATGGCATTTGTAGGATTTCTTATATAAATATTTTTATTACTATTTTTTTTCAAGTATGTGGCAGTGTTTTAATGTAATTGCAGCAGTCTCAGGTGCTGAGTTGTATTATGCATTTGCAATATATTATGGCTGTCTCGGAGTAAGTTATATAAAGACTTATTATTATACTCATCAATGGTAAAGTGAAAGTTCGATGCTTTTATGACAACACGTAAACCAGAGCGACATTGTAAGTTTTTTTGTTTTGTTTTTTAGGAATAGATGAAATTTTTTGGTTGTTTTCACTCAACCATATCATATGTATCATTCTTTGTATGAAAACCACTTAAAACAAAAACATTGTAAATGTCTTTTTGGTATAAGACGAAGAGTTGAGATGGTAGGAACTGTTTCTATGATAATGGTTGTACAAGGAGGTGGATGTATAAAATACCAACTCATACGAGATGATGTCTCTGTCAGAAAACAACAGTGTTTACATGAAAATCCTAGCTCCAATCATACACAAATGTTATATATATTCAACCAAATGGTATTTCATCCACAAGTTCTTATTGATATTTATTAAACACCACTTGTAGGTACAGCTTTTGAAACTTTTGAAACCTACCCCGCATCAGCACCATACGAACCATACATTGCACCACCAACATACGGTGAGTTACCTATCCATTGAAAATGGATATGTAGTGGCTGTTAGTGATTGTAAAAAAAATGTTAAGTGTTTTATTATGATCATTTTTCCTCGTTGGCTAGTTTCAGAAAAGTTTTAATTTCTAGTTCAATGGTACCTCAAGATCTTCTTACCACATTCCTGCATGTGACTTTGTGGTGTTTCCTTCTTATCTATCATTTCATCTTCCTTTCAGTTACTTTTCATATATTCCAATATCTACAAAACAACCGATGTATTCCCAACTTATGTTACAAAAGAACTTATACATATTAGCACAAAGGCAAAAACACCCTTAAGCCTATTCAATTAAAATTAATATGATAATTAATTAAAGTCAATCTTACTAATATTATAAATGCGAAAGTTTGTATGTTTGTCTCGCTTTCACGCAAAAACTACTGAACGGATTTGGATGATACTTTACAGTAATATAGGTTATACATCAGAATAACACATAGGCTACAGCAAGGTCGGATTTAGGAGAGGGCACAGAGGCATGTACCCTCCCAAACAGTTTTTTGGTACTGTGGAGGATCCATTATAGTACATAATTAAAGGCAAATCAGGAACTTAGCATCTTGAAATTTGTAGATAGGTTCTTTGTATAGTTTAAGAAAGAAATTTGGATAATTCCACTCCCAAGGGTTTTCCCCTTAATGTAATGGGGGATCAAAGATTGTATGGAATCAGTCAGTTTTGAAGTTAGACATCTGAAGTTTTTGATATACGAGTAACTTATAGTTAGAAAAAATATTAAATTATTGATTTAAAATGATCTGCCACGAAACTTTATGTGACAGACCAAATTCCACGAGAGCGAAGTCGCGGGCAAAAGCATTCCATTATTATTCCAATAATTTAAATATTTAATCTTGAACACTCACGTTACTTTATTCAAGACTTAGCATTATGGTGCAATACAATGGGAAATATTATTACTATTGTTGTTATTCCAAACTTTATGATAAGACTTCATTATTAATTATCAATTACTATAATGCAATAAAATGATAATGAGGGATATGAAACTGTTCTTTTCAAAATGTGAACATTTCGCTCTGAGTAAATAAGGTTACAGTGATGTTTAAGCAGGAAGTACTTGGTAGTTGGCTCAGTACAAGGTAGAGATTTTACCGTTTCTAGGGCAAGGATTGTGCAGAGAGGTGATTTGGCCGAGTTCACGCTCAGCAAGGCTTTTCCTAATTAAGGGTATCCACTTTATAGAGACTGGGTAAGCCAAAGCCTACTGATCTGTCACAGTCGGATTTGAACCCGTAATCATTCGCATCGCAACTCAGTGTACTCTACATATTGAGCTAATATAATATACAGATATTAGCATATATCACACTCTTTCCAATTCCAAATTTTAGAAATTCTAGTTCTAATTCAAATATTACGGAACTATTAAGTGAATAATTCAGATGATATTAATTTCACGATGGTTTTTTTTTTGTTTAAATCGTTGTCAAAATTTATGTAACAGTTACCGTTCACAGAATATCCCCTGATGATATCTCGTCTACTGGTTTAAAATTTCATTTAAATCACTGTAATTGAAGCTAAGGATTCCGTTTAAGTATATGTGACTCAGTGTGATCCAAATTCTCTAATTAGATAGAAAAACATTAGATTGTTAAATTATAAAAATTAAATTCAACTTTTTTTCCCACTAAGTTTTTTAAACATATTAACTTCAAAGATTACTTTGATCAATTATTATTCTACATGTAAATAATTAAGTTTGCTTCATGTATATAATTTAACCCTACAAAACTAGTGTTAATAATAAATTTTTAAAATTTAAAATTTTCTTGTTTGAATGAGATGCCTCCCTAGTTATTTTCCAAAAAAGGTGGGTTAACTTGATTTATAAATTCACAAAAAAAATCTTCATTTATTACGGAATATTTGAAAAACGTATTTCTAAATTATTTCGCCCTACGTGTAACTTCAAGTAATTTTATTTTCACTCGAATACAAGTGGCATAACACGCAATACTTTCGTTAATATGCAAAGCAATATAGATCGTTACTGTATGAATTTTCTTTTACATGTAGAGAAAAAAATATAAACAAATATACAGATAAATTCTTAGTTATTTTTCATAAATTATTAATTTTAATATTAGACTATATAAGGAATAAATCGATTAAATCATTGTCTTAAAACATTTTATTTTTAAAAAAACTGTACTACTTAAAATTTAAAAAATGAAATAAAAATTACTTACTTTATAAAATAATAAATATTTTTTTAATACTTGATTAACCTTTTTTTTCGGAATACATAGTGCTATTTAAATTTAATAAGTTCTTCTTTTAAATAGAATAACTTTAAAACTGTGAAAAGCTCGATTTTCTAATTTTCAGAAGGGTGAATATTTAGTCCGGAGTAAAAGATCAATTGGAAATTCTACATTTCCTCTAAACAGAGAATTGATGGGGTTTATTATTATAGTAGCCATGGTTTAACCAAAGCTATTTACAATGGTTTAATATTCACTATTTAAAATTCAAATAAAAATAAATAAGAAGTATATAAGTCATTGGAATATCTTTTAAAACCATTAAAGTTTTTGGCTCTGTTGTATAGCCGTGCACTTGCCAAGATTACACAATTGAAACCCCCAAAATCTCGCATCTTGGCAGACCATATGTAAATATGAAATATTATCCAACTTTAAATCATATTATAATCATATATTAATTACTATTCATAATAAATAATTTTTTTATATATAAAAATCGTTTAAATAGTTATAGATCCCATTTCCAACGGGCATAATTACTCCGCAATTTTTAAAACGGGTATACTTTTAAAAACATAACAGCATATATCATTTATCTCTTAGAAAATATCGCTATGCAAGCAGGACTAAGGATCTCAGTTGAAAAGAGTAAATTTATGAAAAATGACAAATATGGACCAAAATTGTCGGATTGAAAGGATAAAAAAATTCAGGAGAAACCAGGTGTTGGAGGTCCTATTCTAAAAAAGGCGTATGAATTAACAAAGAATTTCAGCAACAAAAAGTGCATCTCCTGAAATGCCACACACTGTAACACTGTCGTAAAAACAGAATGCCTCTTTGCAAGTGAATGCCTTTCGATGAACTATAGTCTCAAAAAACTGGATATCCTGGAAAAAAGAATTCTAAGAAAAAGAGTTCAGAGTTAGACGGATAGAAACTGCGAAGTAACAGATAAATATTCCAGAAATATTTGGCAAATAAAATATTTGGCCATTTCTCGAAGAAGACACTAAAATTTCCGTTAAGGAAATTATGAATGAGTTAGAATAGTTGGACATCACACAGCCTCAAACGCCAGAAAGATGTGAATTTGAGAGCAAATTGAAAAATTGGGAGAGTTTCAGGATGAAGAATGATCAGAGAAGGTAGGACAAAATAAAAGATCAGATAAAACACGCCAGTGATCCCAAGAAGGAATATTGGAGACGGTGAAAACTCCAGGCGGGGAAAGAGATAATAAAGTTGTTACCTTAACTGGTCAATAAATAAAATAAGTATTTTTCATTATTATTAAAGCTCTATTTATGATTATACATATTATGAGATCATTGATTTAGGCATTTCATGTGTAGCTTTACAATTTAGAGAACGACCTGCGCAGAACTCGCTTCGGAAGGAAGCCTTACCCTTTCCCCATTACCTAATTCGCCTTTTGTCCTCATCATGAGTATAATTATATTCTTATAGGCTGAAAATATTATATAGCTAAAATTATACCTGAACTAATTCGGCGCCCTTGAGGAAGACACTGTTATGCCACTTTTTGATACAGGAATATAACCTAGATATTCCGTTGGTAACCAATGATAACTTCTCATCACTCCTCTCTAGCTTCGCCTCAGATTTCGCAAAAGGTCGTTTTCTAAATTGTCGGACAGCAGTTCATTAATAATAAATAATAGCTTACTAGAATACTATGAATTCCAGTAAGGCGTGTTAGAACATGCAATGTATATATTTGATTTGATAAATTAAAAAACACAATAAGATTTAAATTAGAGAAGCCAATTGTTTAACGAAAATTGTTAAAAACTACTTCTAGGTCCCGCCTATCGAACCGAGCCAGATTGCTGCACACCTTGCTTACTAGAAACCTTACTATGTTGCTGCATCTTCGAATGGTGAGTTATCTGTCCGAAATCAATGAGCTTTTTCCTGCTTGATAGAATGACACTTTGATACGATTATTTAATTTATTTTCTCTGCGCAACAGTTATATCGAAGAATGTAAAGAAATTATGTACGCGTCTGGGTTTTTCTTCATTTATTAGGGAATCTATGAATAAAACGGATTTTAATTAATTAATTTATTCTGGTCGGATATAAAAATGATAATTAAAAATAAATAAATTCACAATAATATTTGTTTTCTATTAAAAGCATGATCAAACCGGTTGTCATGGAGAATTTGTCTGTGAAAAAATCATATTTTTAAAGTTTATTCCAACTGAGACACAAGGCGTCGATTTTATTTTTTTTTAGTTTTGAGAAAATCGTAACTTGAAAAGCCATGGTAAATCAATATAATCAAAGTCGTACTAAGCTAACCAGTAGATAGTCTGACGATTCAGAATACGACCAGCGAAAAGTCGGCTTTGGCCAGCCGCGCATGTGGACACCACGCTCTATCAGCCACTACCTGATTCGCTTCACTCGCCCTTTGTTCTGATCGTGGCTATAATTACATTATAATAGGCTAGAATATTATAGGGGTATTACCGGGATAACCGGTAGTACATTATAACTTTGGTAACCAATGGGAACTCCCCATCACACTTTCATAGCTCTGTTTTTGATTTCCAAATTGTCGGACATTGCATTTGTAGATACATACGACTAAAATGTTAAGCCTATGATTTGAATTCAGATACCTCAGTTTTGACTCTTTTAAATCGAAATTTCACTAAAACGAAATATTTAGATTTTTTTCTTGAATAAAATAGCTTTTGCTTCATAAAAATAGGTTACACTAGTTCTTAGTAACATAAGTTAACACAAACTCCTAAAAATGCAAGATACGGGATGTTTTGTAAAACAAAAATAACCGCCGTATGGAGGTTGGGAAAAATATAAGAAATATATGAAATTAGTTTTTTTTAATAGTACAATAACGGAAGAATCTGCAAAAAAAAATCATCTTTGGCAAAATGATCAAACAACATTATTTAGACCACTTGACGGTAAATTTAAATGGGTTATCGCAAACTTATGGATAGGATATGGTAATATATGGATGGATATGAAAATAGTGTGGTCTGCAGAATGCTCCATACGGTCTTCTCCATTCCTTTCTGTGGTCATCAATGCTTCTTCCAGCCTGTTTTCTTACTGTTTACTGTCTTTATTTTAAATTCGCAACAAACTCCTATTCTGTTAATGTCGATTGTTTTTGTCTTAGATTGGTTTTAATGTGCTGTGTTTCCTTTTGTTTCCTTTTGTGCTGTCTTGGTTTTTATATCAAGTTTTTAGTGCCCATGGTTATGTCTATAAATAATTATTTATATTTATTAATTCAAATTTTGTTTAGTTTCAGTTTATTTTTAATATAAAAATCTTTTACAGCTTCCGCAATTCATGACTACCCTGCAACAGCTGCTATCAGTGCCCAACCAACATTTGGTGAGTTAAATATTAAAATACCATAGTAGAATTAACCATAGTTGTTAAATTTTGAAATTTGGAAAAAATAATGAAATTACCAATTTTTAAATGTAAAATATCGAAGTTACGTACATAATTGTTTTAACATCCCTACCTTTTGGTATACAATAAAGTATATTTTGTTTGAACAATTAGAAGAAAATAAAGGGTATAACCTGAAATATTTTTAACAATCAAATCATATCTGCTGGTGTTCCTCAAGGTAGTATCCTGGGTCCCATCCTATACACGATATATACAGCTGACATCCAAACCCATCCAAGCACTGTCCTCACTATGTACGCTGATGACACATGTATGTTATAAGTAAATAACGGTCCATTTGTTGCATCCCAATCTCTTCAATCCCATATCTCAAACCTTCAAGAAAGGTGTCAAAATTGGAGAATTAAAATAAATCCCACCAAATTAACTTCACTCTTCGTCGTAAACCTACGAATCTCTGCCCTACTATATCCTTTAATAACATTCCACTGATCCCTGTCGAACAGATATGTTACCTAGGAGTCCATCTGGACAAACGTCTCATTTTGAATCCTCATACAAGACTGAAAATGCAAGAACTGCTCGACGATTTTGGCTACTTGAACATTTACTGGACAAACGTTCAAAGCTCATTGCAAATTAATTACAAAAGACTCATTTATATGACAGTTATCAGACCTATTTGTACATGCGGAGTTGAGCTTTGGGGCTCTACTAAAGCATCCAATTCATCTCGTATCCAAACCTTACAATCCAAAATCCTTCGTAAAATCCTCAATGCTCCTTATTGTCATAAACAAACTCATCCATCACGATCTTAATATCCCATATGTTACTGATTTGGCCCAAACTAGATACCTATCCTTCCATGAAAAGCTCCATACAGACTTGAATCCGCTAATCTCTCAACTTGGTTCCCATAATATTCCTGATAACCCTCCGAGGCGTCTGAAAAGAAGATGGCCTCGAGACCTTCTGCTATAGAACTTTATTGGAGTGCTATCAATGAGTAGTTTCTCCGCAAGTGTTCTTTTTTTTCATGTTCTTTGTTCATACAGCAGATTTACTTGATGCAATATAATTACAGTTGTAAATATCAATAAATTATTCTAAAAATAAAAAAAATTCAAATCAATTCATATAACGCGATTTCTTTTGAGCAAGTTATGTCGATAATATGATTGCTGTTGTTATAAAACTCGACAAAAGTGTTTGACAGGCGTAAGTATGTTAAACTGGGCCAATATTGGTGTAGGTGTTTCAGGCAGTAATTACTGATATGTAAATAGGAACTCAGTTTTATAGTAAACAAATTAAAAAGTAGAAAATAGTGTTAAAATAAGGATAGAGCGATGAACAAAATTCTTTTTAAGATATTTTACTAATGACTCAACTTTTACAATATCAGTCAATAAAATATTTACAACAATCTATATCAAGTATAAATTTACGATTTTTTTTACGATGAAGTGATTTTTTTTTATCACTCTATTCTTATTTTAAACGTATTGAAAACTATTTTCTACTTTTTATTTTATTTTATTTTCTACTTTGTTTACTATTAGAGCATTTTTTAGACTAATATTTATTTTCTACTTTTTAGTTCGGCTGGCTATACAAGCATGTTTTTTTGTTTTTTCATATAATTTTTTTTTGTGGTTGCAAAATATACAAAACTCCCCAGTTGATCCTGCCCGTAGTCATCATCTCAAAGATTAAGCCATGTATGCTTTAGTACTTGAAACAAGACATTAGGGTGTCTTTGCATGTGAAAAATCTCTAATCCTGAAGATCCTGCTCAGGATAATGAGGCAAACATATTAAATTATTGTATTGTCATTGGTCCTTGAGAAGTGTGCAAAGGTTTAATTTAATTCGATGTTAACAAAAAAGGTTAAATCAGAGGATAATTTTGTCTTTAGAATTAGTGCTATAGTTTATTTAAATAAATATAAATATTTTAACTGAGAAAATGGTTGAGAGTAACAGGAAAAAGGACAAGGAAAAATACAAACTGAATCGTTGGCCCTCAAGAAAAAGGGGCCAGTAAGCTTAACACCAACACATTCTTTCTAAGCGGTCATCTATAATTACTCCCAGCATATTGACGTTGCCTGGCAACGGATCGAAAACTAAATTTTTTGTTTAGTCTTTTGTCTTGCTGGATCTGCTTATAAGCACATCATCCACAACCAATGATAATATACTTATCTAATCTTATCTATTATTTCTTATCATGTATGTAGATTCCTAGTAATCTTAGCTTGAAACTATTGACACTAAAAACAGATTCATTAAAAGTAATATTTTTAAAAAATCGATAATCCCTTTACATTAGCTGTAATGTATCTCTGCATTTTATTTAATTAGTTGTTGCATTCTATGGGTCGAATGGGGACAGCGTATCTTAATATTTCATCCCCACTCTGATCGTTTTTTAATGTTTTGGCCTTCTTACATAGACTGTACTTTTGTGATATTCTGGAAATTGAAGACAAAGCATAAGGTAGAAGATAAATACAGTACTCTCCCAGAGAAAAAAAACCCGAATAAGTGACTACTTAAAATTTGAACATGCGATAAACTAACAAAAACTATTATTGAAGTTACAGAAAGGTAATGGAATATGATGAAATAGTAAGATAGAAGAAAATACTAATGCAATCCATAATTCAAAATATGGTATAATACTAATTGAAGTCTATAGTGAAAATCCCAAAAGGCTAAGCTTTAAATTTCCAAAATGCTAAATCAGTCAACGTTTCGCCAATTCAGGCATCACCAGGCCACATGCCAAAAGAAAAATCACTTACAATTAATAGGCTTCGCTATGAATGACTTGTATCTGTCTCTTTTCTTTGAAATAGAGAGCGGAGAGACTCATTGGGGGAAAAATCTGGCGGTTGAGCATGACCTAGGACAATTCACCTCCCTGTAATACCGTTGTCCAAGAACAGTACAGTCTCTACCACGTACTGAACCCCAGACCATTCACTGGTTGTAGTGGAACAGATTTTTTTTTAATAATCGTTATCCATATTTTATTATATCCAGTTGTAATACAATTTTAGGCACGATGAGGAAAAAGGGCGAATGAAGCGAGCTAGGTAGTGTGGGAAAAGCGTCGTTTGATCTATACCATGTACTGAACTCCAGACCTTTCAATGATTGTGGTGGTACAGGTTTTTTATTTCCTTTGTAATGACAAACTCGATATGTTTTCTTTTGTTTTTCTCGGTGGTTAAATGCCAACCCCTGTGAAGGTAAACCTATGGTCTAGTAGTTAGAATAACAATCTTCTATGCCCAAGATCGCGAGTTCGGAGATCGCCAGTTGGCCTTAGTATTTTTAAAAATCCTTGTTATGCAGGAAGTAAAATGGGGGTGTCCGATGTCAAGTATTTTTTAATAATGCCAATCCCAATTAGATCTGGATAGGAAAATTTAGAACTTCCACTGTAGCATCTCCCGATTAGTCATAGCTGCATTAAGTGAAGTATGAATGAATAAAAAAACAACTACTAGACTGACTTTCTTGCAGGTTTTCTACCTTTTTGACCAGAATGTCAAGTTCAACATTCGTATAATGGGTCCGCTACGAATTGAATTTCCACCCACCAAGGCCAAATTCGAAAGTCACAGCAGCAGTTACGGATTTGCTAAGGTTGACGCCATAACGATATCGGCCGTCACGTCACGGTCTCTTACTGAATATGTCATGTCATTTATAACAAATGCAATGAATTATCAATCAATGCATTCCATCTATTTAAATTTAAAAACAGTGCTTTATTTTTGTAATGGCTTAAAGAAGTGGCTTCGTGATTTGTCAATTTTTTTTCTCGTTATATTTTTATCCACACCGGTCAAGTACAAATAATTGACAATTAGCAGAAGTCATAAGAGGCATAAAGAAGGTCCCCCTAGAAGAACAGTAGCCAGCGGTACCTCTCCCGTGGCTTGATTTAATTTACTATTATAATAGATCCCTCATCCACCTTCTTTTTAGTCTCCTCCTTGTGTCCTCAGAGCTGGGATTCGTCGCAATTAGTTCTATCAGTGGGTTTGGATGTATGTGTGGTTTTTCTTGAAAGCTTTTACGTTTGTAGTATGTTCGTATGTGATCCTCAAATGTTTTTTTTTTAAGTCCGTATGCAAAGTTTTGTTATTGACATACCTTGATGCTTTGGCGATAAGTCTAAATATTTTTGTTTTTTATTTTAAAGAGAAAAGATATGAGGATTCGAACCCGGATCCTCTGTCTCAGTATTTTTGATTGACAATCTTGTAGTCGTTTTCTGTGAACCTATTTAGCGTTGCCGTAAATTTGTAATGCAAGTAAGCTTAGGTTTTTAGTTATTTATAATTTGGAGTTTTCTTTTCTGAAAAGTGAATACATTAAATTGAGTTTATGATATAGTGACTTGCGTTTTTTTCTTAATATGAGGACCCCATGTCATTCTCCTATCAAATGTTAGTTTGAGGTACTGTACTCGTCTGAGGCTCGGGTGAGTTATTTAGATAAATGTGAGGACACGTTTCACGTCTAAGAGTAAAAGTGATGTGTTATGATTTTTTGAGTTTCAGTTTAATTTTCCATAATTGGCTTAAACATTTTTGTAAGTTTTTGATTTGCCATTATTTTTTTAAAAATAATTTAACAGATGAGAACAACTAAACAAAAGACTGAACAAAAAGTAGTTCCGTTCGGATCGACCGTTGCTAGGCAACGTCGGTAATATATTACATAACTAAAAACTATCTATCGATAGAGTGATTTATTCTTTTGTCGAATTCGTTATAAATTTTGAGAATAGAAAAATGATTTTTCCTTGACATAATTTTATTTTCTAATACCAATTGACAAACTAGGTCGGTATTTCTCATTCGTTATAACTATTTTTATAACATTACCCGGTATCTGTTAATATTTGTAAACTAATGTATTTTATTATTAAAGTATATATAAATATATTTCTTTTTTTTCAGCTCCAGCAGCACCAGCATACGAAGTTCCATCTGGTTTGTATTTTTATATTATATTATCATAATTGTAATTTTATTTTTGTTGACTTAGCTCTGTGTGTGTAGTTTTATGTATAATAAGTAAAGGTTTATAATTTTTTTAATTATAGAAAAACGTATGAGGTTTAATGAAAAGTATAGAAACCTTAGCAAAAGCATTCTCCTTCAATGAGTGTTAACTACTTGAAGGTGAATATTACGTAATATCGTCTGAGAGTCAGTTATTTTCCCCATGATATAAGTCAATAACAGTTATTCTGGCTTAAACTAGATTTTTATAGAAGAAAACAAAAGTAAAAAATTAAATAGTTACATTTTTCTCCATTGTTTCATCCTTTGAGGAATAAAAACAAATTTTAATTACTTCTTCATAATGATTTATTCTCAAGTATCTATTGCAAGTTATTAAAATTTTATTTACAATTTATTGAATTATTGTAATATTATTAATTTTCTATGGACTTAAGTGTGGGGGGCGGGGTAGCTCAGTATGCAAAGTGCTGGATTGCTGAAGATTTCGTTTTCGTTCGATACAGACCCTCCTGGGGCTCACCCAGGTTGTATGCAGTGGATACCCTTAATTCCGAAAAAACCTTGTGATTGAGCATGGTCTCAGAAAAATCACTGTACATACTGCCCTATACAACTGTTGTTCTAGATACAGTACAGTCTCTACCATGTATTGAACTCTGGGAAAATGGGTTTTAGTGGTATATCTTTTTTTTTAATACACTTTCTATTGTCTTTTTATGCATAGAATTTTTTGTAACTATTATTTAATACTTATTTTTTTATTTCTTTACTGCTCTTAACAGTGGAACAGAAATAAATAAAGAGTTCTAAGTAAAGAGTCTGATTATAATCAGACCATATCATATCATATTATATTATACCATATGCCTAATAATTATTAGGCATATGGTATGATATGATAACCCACTGAGCCCTATGAATATTATTGTGGATTCCTTCTCCCATCTGAAATGCCACATTCAACATATATAATTAGTTAAGTTAAATAAAAGGAGGGAGTAGCTGAGGGTGTAGAATGCTTAGTTGCTATGTAGAAGGTCCTGGGTTCAAATCCAGCTGTGGCAGATAAATTATTTAATTTGTTAATAGCCACGGTTGGACTCTGTTGGATCTATAGACCCTTCTGGGGCTCACCCAGCCTCTATAAAGCAGGCACCCTTAATTGGGGGAAAAAAACCTGCGGTTGAGCATGACCTCATACAAATCACCTCTCTGCTCAACCGTTAACCAAGAAACTATTGAGCCTCTACCATGTACTGAACCCTATATGGGTCGTAGTGGTACAGGTTTTTTGTTTTAACTTGAATGAACTTGCAGTCTGGCTTGTTTTAACAGTTGCAGTAGGCTTGATTCTTGGCACTTGAGGCCATTAAGCTTCCTGAATAACTTCTTAAGGCCGAATTTTTTTTGAGAAATATAATAGTAAAAATTAACTTAAAATTGTGGAGTTAATAAAATATAAAAAAAAAAAACATGAAAAACAAATGTGTTAAACAAAAAAGAAAGACTTTCTTAATGACTGTGGACAAAAATAAAAACTGTACAATATTTTCTCAGAGACCCAATTTGAAATAAGTCTGATAAAGAAGTTTAAAATATAATAAATATTAATAAATTGGTGGACATTTAGTAATATTATATTTGTTATTAGTTTAAATGTGTGAAATATGTAACTTTTTTGGAATTATTTCAGCAAGATTAGAAGATATTGAAACAATGTAATGTATGTTTCAGTTTTGCCAGCAATGCCAGCTTCAGAAAGTTGGAACAGATTCTATTAGAAGATATTCCATTGTGTCACTTCTATTTTTTATATATTTATACTATATATTAGTGAAATTATGACATATCTTTAAAACTATGTATAGATATCTTAACCACATTGAGTTGATGGGTAACTGTAATAAAAAAAATATGAATGTAGTTGAATCATGACATTTTTAAATAAATAAATACACTCATAAGTTTAAAATGCTTGAATATTTTAATAAGTTAGTTAGGCATTTGTTAGTTAATAGTTAATCACTTATAACATTATAACATTTTATCAAATCAAAAATGTTGGCTAATGAGTAGGGTACTGAAGTGATATTTTATTTCAATAATTTATTTATTTTATTTTTTTAAATGCTTTTTAATGTACAAAAACAATATTGAATGTAAGTAAACTTTCTTGAAATGTACCTATCATTTCAGAGTTTTTAAAAAAAAATTATATAATGAAATATTTTTTTGTCCTTTTAAATTTGTTTGTAATACATCATTAATTGCAGGAATGCTGCAAGAATTATCAATTTGTGGCTTAATTCAGTAAAAAAATAAATGAAATATAAAAATTGTTCTCTTTTTAATATTGGGACAAAATTTTGAAGATCACAGAAAAACAGATGTGATTGTTTATTGGTAAGAGTATATAAGGAATGATACCATATTTCATGAGTATTTAAAACAGTTTTCATTTCCTATCTGGGACAGTGAAATCATTTGAGCTGAGAAGTGAAGAAAAAAAAAGCTATAAAAATTATGAACTTTTAAAAATATATTAGGAAGGAGTTATGTGAAAACTGACTGTAAATTATACTCTTCATCTATACCCCAAATTAACAAAACTTACAATGTTTCTTTGTATTATGTTGTTATCATACAAAGAATTGGACTTCACCTTTGAATTTACCATTGATGAGTGTAATAATTGTTTGGTTAACTAACTCCAAGCTATTCATAATATAATGCAAATGGTTATTGAATACAACTCAATAGGAGAATGCTGCAATTATGTTGAAACTGTCACATACTAAAAAATAAAAAAATTAAAACTATTTTGTGGTGAAAAATTATTAATTCATATTAGTTTAGCATAAGCCATAATTAAAAATGAGTATTATTCCTTTAAGGTAAAATCATTTGTAACAATAAGGTTATACCAAAATATTTGTCCTTCATAGAAGTATTTAAAACATGTTACGGATAGGTTCCAGACAACGAGATCTATTCATACCTCCTAGCAATATTCATTTTATTAGGTATTTTAATAAATTAATTTATCTTTTTCCGTGAGTGGAATAGCTCAGTATGTAGGGTGCTGGGCTACTGAGCCCTAGATTCTGGGATAGATAAATCATTTATTCTGTTAACAGCTATGAATCGACTCTGTGGGATCTTGAGTCTTGGACTCACCCAGCCTCTATGGTTGTATGATCTTGGCCAATTCACCTCAATGCATAATTGTTGGCTTGGACACATTTAGCTACTACCAAAGAATAAACCAAATAACATCCGCAGCTTGTAGCAGTATTTTTTTAAAATTTTTTTTTACTAGTACTAGAATCAAAGAAGAATCATTTTTTTAAAGGCAAAATTATGGAAATTACCTATATTTTAGATATGTCAGATGTCAGTTGTATTTCTCCAACCCCTCATGAAAAAATTCTTGCATTTTCTTAAATATCCGCGTCATTATCAGTAACCATCCATTGTAAATTGATATCTTTAAGATTTGACACATTTTAAGTATTGTTGAACTGTATAACAACAGCTTAGTTTACCAAGTACTTTCGGTTTAAATATCATTGTAACATATTGACCCAGAACAAAATATTTACATTAAATACATTTTATGACAAGATAGTATTTGGTGACTAATAATGAATTTATAAATTTTTATTTAAAAAAATAATAATAATATTTTCCCATTATACTTCACTATAATGCTGATTTAAGTATTCAAGATAAAATATTTAACTTTTTTGTTTTTGTCTGTGTGCAAACAGGTTATTTAGTCCGTCTGAAAGATAATTTGGGATACAGTTTGTTTTGTAATTATTGGTATCCATAACACGTAACTGAAAGCAAGACGAAGCGATAGACAAAAAAAAAATCACAAAGTTACATGCAGGAATGTTGTAAGCAGAGCTTAAGGTACCAATGAACTAGAAATGAAAACTTTTCTGAAGCCAACCAACATGGAAAAGTGTTCATAAAATACATTGACTAATAATAAGCCTCAACATTTTTTTTCACAGTCACTATTATATAGCCATTTTCAATTCATAGGTTACTCCTCGTATGGTTGTTAGGGCATTGTATGGTTTATATGGTACGGATGCGTGGTATAACTATCAATCTAAGAAATAGTTTTCAGTTGAATATAAATAATATTTGTGTTTAATTAGAGATTTTTATGTTAAAATTATTTAATACAAATTCCAATTCTTTTCAACCAATCAAACATATTCAACCAATTCATATCACTTTAGAATGTCAGTATATTTTTTAAAGGTTTGGGCGCCAAAAATACGAAATTGATACTTCGATTTATCACAAGAAATCAACGTTATATCGATCCATAAATATAAATATCTTGTCACATTTGAGATAAATTTTAAATTAATATCAATTTACACAAATCCGTTACAAAACATACTTCATGTTATATAATTCACTCTATTTTTTTATTATCAGAAGCTTAGTGTGTTGAGTACTTAGATGCTGTGCATGTGTAGAGAATCCTGGGTTCAAATCCAGATTTGCCAGATAAATTATTTAATATGTTAAAAGCCATGGATACCTGCAGAATCTCCAGAGACTCACCCTGTCTCTATAATGTGGGTACCCTTAATTGGGGGAAAAACCTCTTGGACTAATCACCACCTTGCACAATCGTTATCCTAGAAAAAGTACAATCCCTAAAATGCACTAAACCCAAGCTCTGATATATGCTTATAATATGCACGCTTTTTTATTACCATGAGAATTAAATAAGAATTGTTTTCTTCAAAATATTAGTTGGCACTTCTCCAGCCAGCCGATCCTATATATATATTGTTGAGGTTCAAAATATGTTAGAAATAAATAAAAATAAAACTATCGATGATTTGCTTATCAATCGGACTACCGTAAAGTTGACATAGATTTATGATTAGTTTAATTAAGTAAATAAAAATAATTCCAAAACTTATAACATATTTTTTTTCTATTAAATTAATATTTGGTTTGTTCAATGAAAAACACAATTTTTATAAGTAAAACTGATTTTCAAATCATACAAATGGCATTGCCACACACTATGGACAATGCAAAGCTCCCGCCATCTTTCAAGCATTCTGCAGCGTGGGTTTCTGAGGATAGGACCTTCCCAGGTTTGTGAGCTCTCTTCAAGAACGCCCTGAGTGAGGACTTAAGTTACATGACTTGAAGATTGGATGTCCTGAAGGTAGAATCTCTACAAGCATTTCTACCATTGAGAGTCTGCTGTAAGGATCAGTTTTCAAGTGTCAAGAGAAGCATCGGTGTCATTCGGCGTCACTGTTATGGGTGAAGAAGTTTGAAGACAATTGGATGAGATAAATGTGAGTGGTTATTATATAAAAATTGTGTTTTAATTGAAATTGTTACAACCAATCCCAAACTGTAATTATCATTGGCCCACGGAGATTAAAGATCTCAGTTCAATTAAATATTGTTTTGCTCTTATAATAAATACATTTTGTAATATAATTAAAATTCTTAACATTTGGCGCCCAACGTATAGGCAATGATAATTAGGGATAATAATCAGAATTAATAAGTAAATAAACATTTTTATATATATATAAAATTGCGTCAGCGGCAACGTAACCTATACCTTAAGTTTCGTGTATAAATCCGAATAAGATTCACTTATTAATAACAGTAGAACCGGTAAAAATAATAAAAATAAAGGTTTTATTAATTATAATCTATTGATTAACTAATTATTGTCTAAAGTATTAATTTAAATTCAAGATGTCTGAAAATGGTGATGGGAGTGAAGGTATATGGGAGAATAATAGTCAAATTAAAATGTTAGAAGAGTGCCATAAAGTAGTGGAAAATGAGTCAACAATTGTCAGGGAATCACAGACCGCCGTCGGAAGTCAAAGCGGCATAGAATTAAAAACCGGTCAGGAATTCGCCGGAAACGGGCAACACGCGGCCAGCAAAGAAAGCGCGGTAGAAACGTCTGAAGCAAGCATGATGTTTGAGTTATATAAAATGATGAAAGAGAATAATAAGAAAATGGATAAATGCTTAGATCAGGAAATGCTTAGAACAGAAATTTCTGGGTTAAAAACAGAAATAATTAATTCGATTAAACAAGTATTTGACGACGGGATTTCGAGTTTGGAGGTTAGATTAACGAGTCATAAAGAAGAGAAGGTTACAAAGTTAACAAATACTGTGGATCAACAAAATGAAGTATGTTTTGCTCAACTTGATACGAATATAAAAAATACGGAAAATGTTATTATACCTTTTGAAATTAATGAAGAAGAAGCTTATACTATCGATGATATTAATAAAAATGTAAATGAACTTTTTGCCAATGATGAAGAAGAAATTGATGAGGAAACAACTATTAATGAGAAGAAAAAATCCAAACTAACTTTTTCAAATGATGAAGATGATGATGATAATTCAACAATTAAAAAATTTGTAATTGAAGATGAAACAAGAGATAACCAGTGTTTTAATGAGAAAATAGAATTTAATGATTTTTTATCAGAGGATGAACTTAAAAGTAATTTGGAGAAGAGTTTGATAAAAAACCAACCTGTGTGTGATTATGAATTTGATGATGGTGATAAGAAAGCTACCAATGACAATTGTTATGATGCAGTTGATGTTTGGGGAATTGATAAACCAAACAAAACAAATGAAGATAATATTGATGAGCCCAATACTACCGTGAAAAATAAGTATTTAGACAGTGATATTTATGATGCCGAAGTATCTTCTGATGAAGGCCAAATAAAAATTATTAATCATGAGGTGGAAGAAAATTTTGACCATTCCGAAAAGATAAATAAAGAAAGAATGGATAAAGCTAAGAGAAATAATTTACAAAGAAAAACCAAGCAAACAGCCAGTAAATATTATATTGGGATAAAATGTTGGAAAAGAGCTGCAGACATCCGAAACTACCTGCGGGGAAAGGTGAAGGAAAAATGTTGATTTTCAACGCCGGTTGGAATTTAAGGAACTTTATAGGATTACAGAATGACTAAATCGCAATAAAATCTTTGTTTACTCCTGCTACTAAATATAATAAAACTAATAATTATTATATATAAAACCAAAAATTAATGTAAATTTAATAATTCATAAAGAATCCGGAAAATAAACATTTTTTTATTATTTTTTTTTTTATAAGGCAGGCGAATGTTGAGGTTCAAAATATGTTAGAAATAAATAAAAATAAAACTATCGATGATTTGCTTATCAATCGGACTACCGTAAGTTGACATAGATTTATGATTAGTTTAATTAAGTAAATAAAAATAATTCCAAAACTTATAACATATTTTTTTTCTATTAAATTAATATTTGGTTTGTTCAATGAAAAACACAATTTTTATAAGTAAAACTGATTTTCAAATCATACAAATGGCATTGCCACACACTATGGACAATACAAAGCTCCCGCCATCTTTCAAGCATTCTGCAGCGTGGGTTTCTGAGGATAGGACCTTCCCAGGTTTGTGAGCTCTCTACAAGAACGCCCTGAGTGAGGACTTAAGTTACATGACTTGAAGATTGGATGTCCTGAAGGTAGAATCTCTACAAGCATTTCTACCATTGAGAGTCTGCTGTAAGGATCAGTTTTCAAGTGTCAAGAGAAGCATCAGTGTCATTCGGCGTCACTGTTATGGGTGAAGAAGTTTGAAGACAATTGGATGAGATAAATTTGAGTGGTTATTATATAAAAATTGTGTTTTAATTGAAATTGTTACAACCAATCCCAAACTGTAATTATCATTGGCCCACGGAGATTAAAGATCTCAGTTCAATTAAATATTGTTTTGCTCTTATAATAAATACATTTTGTAATATAATTAAAATTCTTAACATTATATATATATATATATTTTTTTTTTTTTTATCCCCTGAGACATTACTGCTACATTCAGCAAATGTTAGCTTAGTTTTACATAATGTAACCCGATTAATACAATTATTTTAATTGAAAAATCATCTGGTTATACGTTTTTGTACAAATGCAAGCTTTGACTCTGACCATTTCATCTCTTTTATCAACATTTTTATAATTGTTTAGGTTGTTTAAAGTACAAAACTAATCTTCCTAGAAGGTTAAAAAATCTCATTAAATAAAATACCCATTGTACATTTTCCACGGGTCCTTTGTCATTTGTTTATAATATAAAATATGGTCTATATATCCAACTTAAGGGAAAGAATAGTGCAACAGAAAATAAAGTGATTGACTGAACAATGTCCATGTTAGTTTTTGTGATACTATTCATATAACTTTTATTTATACTACCATTCATATAAATTATTTTATTTTTCATCATTTAATCACTAGTAATATCATTTATTTATTATATCATCCTTGGGTGTAAAAAAAAAACCTTTTGTCCAAAAATTCATTTTATCTTATCTATTTGTTATACGTTTCGACCCAATTTGGTCATTTTCAATACAAAAATTTTCTCATAATTCAAACAGCATAAAACTTTATCTCTAAAAAACATTAAAATGATAAATTCAACAATCATAAAATTCAACATTATAAAAAATTAAATAAACACAACAAATTTTTTACACCTTAAATTAGTTACACAACTATACAAGGTACTGCCAAAATGTATTTTATAAGCGTTATAATTTTTATATTATTATTATCCTTACATATGTATCACATAATATATCATCCATATATAACATATTTTACTATTTACTTAAATTATATGTTTGATGTGGTGATGTGCAGCTACCTGAAAACAATAACTGTTTATACATAGCTGTATTGCTGGATAGTTAAATAAAGTCAAATGCTTAGTAGAAAACAAGAACAAAATAAAAATATGGTTACTCCTTGATATCACATCTTACTAATATTATAAATGTGAAAGTTTGTATGTTTGTCTCTCTTTCACGCAAAAACTAGTGGACGGATTTGGATGAAACTTTACAGTAATATAGATTATACATCAGAATAACACATAGGCTGTAGCAAGAGCGCATTTTTTGGGAGGCACGGGGACACGTAACTTAGCATCTTGAAATTTTTAGATAGGTTATTTGTATAGTTTAAGAAAGAAATTTGGATAATTCCACCCCAAGGGTTTCCCCTTTAATATAATGGGGGTTCAAAGGTTGTATAGAATCCGTCAGTTTTGAAGTTAGACATCTGAAATTTTAGATGTACGAGTAACTTATATTTTTAAAAAATAATTAAATTATTTATTTTTTATATGATCTTTCACGAATCTTTATGTGGCAGACCTAATTCCACGCGAACGAAGCCGCAGGCATAAGCTAGTTCTTATATATATCATTTAATGTGACGTGCATATACTATAAAAAGGCAAAATTCAGTATATAATCTTTCCTTATCCTTCGCTACAGTCCAATATGGATTGTCTCTCATGATCTGCTCCAACTGTCCTGATCCATTGTCTATGTTCTACATGTGGTTAAAGTTTTACAGATCTATGTGGTTTTATCTACATGTGGTTCTACATCCTTCAACTAGCTTGAGGATTATATTAACATTAAAAATATATAAACAAAACAAAAAAATAGCACTACTACAAATCATGTAGGCCTTGGGTTTCATACTTAGTAAAACAGTCCACTTGACTAATTGTTACACAGGAGTTGATCTGGCCAAGATAATGATAAACAGAGAGGTTTTCCCCTAACTCATTCAAGGGTCAGGTACTCCTGCGGTCTAGTGGTTAGCATAACAAACTACTAAACCCACGATCACAGGTTTGTAGCCTGGTAGGTGGCCTGGGATTTTTTAAAGGGAGTAAAAAATCCTTGGTTATGCCGTCCTTCGGAAGGGACGTTAAATGGGGGTCCCGAGGCTGTTTGATGTCAGATACTTGTTAAAAATCCATATCCTAATTAAAACTGATAGGCAAAATTTAGAGCTCCTAATGTAGCATCGTCCGATTAACCAAAGCAGCATAAAGTGATGTTAAATGAACCAGCAAGAACCAGAAATCACTTTATGAAGACTAGAATCTCCTACTCCTAAGATGAAACAGAATAAAAAATAATTGATTTGTGACAGCGGAACTCAAACCCGGATTTGGGAATTAGGAGTCTAATGTCTTACCTAATGAGTTACCCCAACATCCCAACAAAAAATAAAAAAAATACAAAAAATATAAAAATAAAAGAAAATTCACTAAATCTGATTGGTTAAATGCAATAGATTCATAATAAAAATATATGAAAATTATTAAACTTTGAATACGAAAAAATATTTATTAAAATAAAAATATATAGAAATAGAGTCAGAAGCAATACCAACATTTTCAAAAAGTTGAGTAACAATTATTTAAAATTGGAAATTTAACTTAGTAATTTATATTACTGTTATAATAATATTTACAAATGATAAATTTCATTAAGTTTGTCGGATAATAGCATCTTGCCTTTATACAGTCCTGATGAAACCCAAGGACGGATCCAGGATTTTTTTCTGGGGGGCACAACGGGCAGATGGGCAAAAAAATCAACAATAACTTAGAAATACACAATTAATATTTATAGAAATGCCCTGGATCCGCCTATGATGAAACCAATTATTCTACCTTTTGAACTATACTTTCAAGGTTGATTCATATCTTTTATAGGCCTGGTGGCTAAAATGGGAGAGCGCTGTCACGGAAAGAGTTGAACAGAGGATCCGGGTTCGAATCCCGGCCGAGGGCCTATCTTTTCTCTTTAAAATAAAAATATTTAAAAATTAAAAAAATTGACCAATAATTATAAAAAATTATAAATAGTAATATGACGTAAGTCAATAAGATCCTAAAATTTAAAATAAAGTTCAAAGAACATTCGTTCTAGTGTATTCATCGCAAAAATTGTGAGAACACAAGGACATGGGATCGGATAAGAGAAAAGATTTGTCCTCTGCCGGCAGGGGGCCTTGGTGGCTTAAATGGGAGAGCGCTGTCACGGAAAGACTCCCTGCCGAGGGCCTATCTTTTCTCTTTAAAATAAAAATATTCCATTTTTTCTTCAATTGCCTTCCTTTTCTCCATGTTCTTGGTTTATCTAGTGGCAAAAATATTTGTCCAATAGAAAATTTTTAAAAATATTGACTATAAAATCCAATATTAGTTCTGTGCTATTTTAAAACTTGGCTGATAAAATTAAAGTGCTGATCATAATTCAATTATAAAGATTTTCATCATCATCAAGGTTCATAATTGAAACAGTGGAATTACTATTACAAAAAACCTGTACCACTACCACTCATGAAGGGTCTTGGGTTCAGTACACTGGAGAAACTGTAAAGTTTCAGAGTAATGGTTGTGCGTGGAAGTGATTATTCCAAGAGCTTGCTCAACAGCCAATTTTTTCCCTCAATGAGGGATACCTACATTATTGAGGCTGGGTAAGCCCCAGGAGAGTTTGCAGATCCTAAAGGGTTCATCCATGTCTTTTAACAGATTCAATTATTTGCCACAATCATATTTGAGCCCGGAACCCTCAGCACAGCAACTCAGAACTCAACCGCTGAGTTACCCGCTCACTCACTATTACGAAAAAACACACATAAAATTAATAAATATTATAACTAATATAGAATAAAACATGACATTTATCTTTTTGAAGAATTAACACATGCCAAATCCATTTATCACAATAAATGTTCTGTACAACTTATGTTACTCGGTTATCCTCATGAGGTTGAGTAATTTTATTTAAAAATTAAAGAGGTTAGAAAAGATCCTTATCTTTTCTACAACAATGCTTTTGGAAACAATGCTACCACTAGACAACATGAAATACAAAATAAATGAATAGTTATTATAATTATTGTGATTAAGTACGGAGCTAGGTAGTCTAGAGTGAAGAGTGCTGATTTGCTGTGCCGAATCTCCTGGATTCAAATCTGGCTGAGCCAGATAAATTATTTAATCAGTTAACAGACACTGATGGATCCTAGGAATCTGGAGACCCCCCTGAGGTTCGCCCTGCATCTATAAAGTGAGTACTCTTATTTGGGTGAAAATCTGGCTGTTGAGCGAGATCTCAGGCAAATCACCTCTCTGCACACTTGTCCTAGAAACAGAACAGTCTCTACTATGTACTGAAATCAAGACCTTTGTTGGGTTTTAGTAGTGCAGGTTTTTTTTTTCCGTCAACTATTACACCTTCACACTCAGCAATTAGGCATTTTGATTTATTATTTAAAAATTTATTAACAACTATGAATTATTGGATAAGTGGGCTTATGATGATAGAAAGCGAGATAGGATCTTGTATCCGCTACTGATAGGATCGAGGAGAAATGATTAAACTTATATATATTAAATATATACATATTCAAATATTCATAAATATATACTATAAAAATAATAACAAAAAATTGGTTGTAGAATAAATGATATCTTTGAAATTTTTATTATGAAATATCGTTCCTTTCGAATATCATTAACATTAAAAACATATTTTTTTTTTTTAGGTCCTGCAAATTTTGGGCCTGACAGTGTATCAATGACTTGTCCTCATTGCAATGTGAGGATTAACACTGTGATATCTAAAACACATAAGACATGCACACATTTATGTTGCTGCTGCATGTTTTTGAGTGTGTAAGTAATAACATATTATACTGTTAATGTAACTTGAATGTAAAGCTGAAATTTGCTAATACTTTAATTAGAGTTTATTATTACTGATTTTTTATAATTGTGTTTAAAAGAAAACTCACAAATCAAGAAAATTAGAAAATTTAAAACCAGATTAAAGAAAACGTTTTATGCAAAATTTCATGATAGTTTTTTTTTTTAATGAGATGATAGTCAAATTAACTTTGGTTACTTGAAAATAATATGCATAAATCTAACATAATTTATTCTATTTACTATTTATTATATAGTATACATTATTTTTAAATGCCCTTAGTTAATTTTTGTTTCTAATTTACTGAAAAAAGAAAATTTTATCTTATTTTATATTTTTAAATATTATTTTATAGAAGATCCAAATGAAGAGTCTGTAGAAAAAAAGGGAGAGTTATTAATCAAACATTTAGAAAAACAAGTTTTTAAGTGTGAGCTCTGGCTATCTATGCCTACGGGGAGGGTTGCCAGGCGTCCGGATAAAGCAGAACAGCATTAGGGTTTTTGATTGCGTGTCCGGCCAAAATAAACGGTGTCCGGTCAAAATAAACAGTGTCCGGCCATCCAGATTTGGTGTTTTATTTATTTTTCATTAGAATTTAACAAGATTTATGGTAATAAACAAAAATTGTTGATTCTACATAAAATTTGTTTATCATACTTATTAATGCTGAGAAAAAATGCTCAATAATGTAAGGTGTCCGGCTTTTTTACCTCCTCGTCCGGCCAAACTGGCTGGTCTGCTCGGCTATTAGGTTTGGCGACCTGGCAACTCTATGGGTAAACACCAAACACTACCAGGTCATCTACATTTCTTTTTTTCTTTTTACTTCCTTTTTCTTCTGCATTCAATACCTCATATAATGACATATATGCAGCCTCAGTGAATACATGGTTCAGTCCAATTTTATCCAAAATTAATTTCTGGTATGTAGGGAGGTGGAATCGTGGTATTCACGTAGTGCATAAGTACTAAGTCAGGCATTGGCTTGAAATGGAGTTATTGCTTATATTATAACTCCATTTTAAGACAAAAACTATGAGAATGATACGATTCTGCTTCCCTCAATACGATTAACTCTTTCTGGATTAACTTCGAATCAGCCGGTGTTGCGCAGATATATGAGATGATAATAATACAAAACTTTATGATTAGATTGTATTTGGAGAAAGCCAAACTAATAAGTTCCTCCTTTCTTCTATGAACTCATAAAGTAAACTGTTTCTTCTAATTGATTTATTACTCATTTGAACTATATGATTTAGTTAATATTTTTATTTATTTTGATGAAATAACTGCATATATTATATTGATTACTATAGTGTATTGACCATTAATTGAAATATTTTCATTTTCAGAATCTGTACATTATGTTCATGTACACCATACTGTTGCTGTGATCCTGAAAGTATAGAACATACTTGTCCTAACTGTAACGCAAAGCTCGGTGTCTACTATAGTTAAATAAACATTATGATCATTGATGTTTACTGATTATATTATACTCTGTATTTTATTTAAAAGCTTTATTCCACTATCATATATATGTTCTATATTTAAAATAAATCAATATGTTATGCCAATTATTTTTCTGTAAACACTTTAGCAGGAATCATTGTTGGTATATATTTGTGTGTATTTATAGCATATTTCTACAGCTATTATTTATCGTAATAATAAGAAAAATAAAATAATAATTGAAAACTTTGCATCTAATAAATTGTTAAATATGAGATTGTTAATTATAGTCTTGTATATTACTATTTTCAAAACATCATCATTGTCTGTATAAATAAATTTGTATAAATAAGTAGAAAAAATCTTTCATTTTTGGTTTGTAGTTTTATATGTTACTTCAACAAAAAATTATTTGACTTTGGTTAATATCAAAATAACAAATTCTAGATTTTTTTAATCCTTTACTAATCACAGATATTATTTTAATTTACAATATGGGTGTTTCCCTCTTAACCCCACAAGGACAAGCAAAAATTGTTTCAATAAAAATAAGATTTTTTATATTTTTCTTTGTTGATGGACATGCTGAAATTCAGCAAAATTGTTTAAAAAAAAAATCAGACTCACCGTTTGCTCATAATTGGCCGTGTTCATATGATCATGCAAGGCCTTCCTCAAGATTATTTGTTCGGTAGAAAAAGGAAGTTTTAAATTTTGGAATTTCATAATAGAAACATTTTTCTAACATAATCTATTCTTTATTTTAATTCACATAGTTTACAAACAAACAAAAAATAACTATTCATAATTATTTTCTATGAAACCCTGCAAAACATGAGATACACAAACCTACACCACACTTTTCACACTGGGTGCGCACAGTCCTTTTGCCTGCATCCATGGCACATCGGCGACGATTGGTGGTTTTGAATGGCCCATCTTAGTTTGCGATGCTGCTCTCGACTTAAGTAGTGTTTTGTACCTGGCCAGATAAGTTAAAACTATTCCTTGGCGAAATTTGATTTTTGTAATCGGATTCCCTGATGTTTTGTGGATAATCCAGGCATTGTTGATTTGTTGATTGGCACATCTAACAGCCATGTAAATAGAGGCCACCACCACTTTTTACTGCGAATTCCGATTCTCAACCTATTCCCGTCCTCATCCATTCTATCAGTCCCACCCATGAACTTGTTATATTTGTTAATTGCTTATTGTTTATTGTTGCTTTGGATTGAGGGAAGCTGATAATTTTTTTCAAAGCTCTGCTATATCTTTTTACCTGAGCCTTAGGTGTACATCCTAATGATGCAGAATCAATTGCTACAACGTTGTTATCAACCCATTTGCAAATAAAAATACTATCTTTCTTCTCTATACAGAACTCTACAGACCCTCTGGGTTCTTTTTTAAAAGTTTTCTTTGGGTAGAGTGGACAGTCCTTTAGTATCCTATTTTCTCAAATTGTCCCTTTGCTATATTATCCCCTATCTTTCCTAAAGGTAAGTTCGTAAATGTGTGCAAACAGTTGCTACCTGAAAGGGTAGATATGTAAGAGAATGGGGTGAGAAACTTCCATGATAAGTAAATTAGATAAATTTCAAAATATACCAACTATCTTTAGATTTTGCTAATAATGAATAATATTTAGGGAGAACATTATAATTTTAAAGCAGGACAAGGTTTTAATTGGTAAAGTTTATGACTTGTCTATAAAAATCAGAATATGAAAACCTTCAGGATTATTATTTTCTAATGAAACTCATACTGGAGCATGATATGACTCTGTAGAGTCTAACCATAATCTTGCTATATTGGCTTTACTGCCCAAGCTATGATCTCAGGGAAAAGTCAGATCCTTTGATCTGAATATAATTAAATACTAAAATGGGATGCCACCCTGAGATCGTTATACTTAATATGTAATAATTTTATGTTATTAATAAATAAGAGACTTATATGGTCTTCTCCAAAGGCTAACATGGTTGACTGACCAGGAGTTGTTTATTAAATAAGAATAATTATAGAAGAACATTATATTTTATTTGTGCTGATAATGGTTACAGACTTAATAAATCTGAAAAACAACTTACAATGAAAACGGGAAGCTATTGGTGACTTATGATACATGGGGCTTCATTCTGCATCCTCCTCCTTACGTCTTGACTTGACTGCTGCGTACTGACAACTGCCCCCTCTCTTCAAAGTAAAGTAATGAACCCTAAGGATCATTTTACTCTACCTGGTCTAGGCCCCTTATTGTCACCTATAGCAATCTCATCAGTTAAAAACAATTATTAACAAAATTATAACACTTAACGTTAGAGAAAATCCATTTTCAAAATTTGACAAATTTCAAACTTTTTTTCTGATGTGAAAGATGCTTCAATCGTCACAGTTTCGGTCACAAATCAACATTGGCACCTCTTGGAGAAGGCCTGCAGAGGTAAAAGTGAATAAAAAAATGGTGGGAGGGCAGGGTGTTCTTTTGAGAGGGGGTAGGTTTGGTGGACAAGCCAGTACTTGGAGGGTTAATACATCTTCAACAAATTGAAATGAGTAAATAGGATGAACTAGTCTGTAATAAATTTAAGTCTAAGTGGACTGAATGTGGTTTTACAAAACAAACCACTGATCTTATTCAAAAGACATGGATTGTGTGAGGTGTAGTGTTTGGCCTACTTCTACCTTGCTTAGTCAAACTGTCCCGAAATTCTTAAATTTTAATTTTATAAAATTTATTTATTAAAATTTACAACTGTATAATAATAATAATACATCAAGTAAATAGAATGAAAGATATATAATGGCACGAGATAAAGGCAAGTAGAGAAACTACTCACTGGTAATACTCAAATAAATTCAACTTAGAACATCAAGAGACCATCTTCTACTATTTAGAAAAATTGGGGTAGTATACTAACAGATCTCAGATTTAATGATTCATGATCAGAAAAAAGTGATTTTAAATAGATTAATAAAAGTTAATTTTTTGTAGAAAAATTATAAAATTTTAAAATCCAAATTCAAAATTTTATCTATGACAACAGATTAACAATAACAATCCCATAACAGCAAAAATTGTATCCATTGTACTTGAGTAAAGCATTTGGACATTTTGAATAAAGAATAAAATGCTATTATTTTTATGTGGAAGAAAGTGGTCCGGGTAGAGTTCACAATGAATTTCTCGTAGATTGGAGAAAAACTTTATTGATTAGCCAACGTTTCTATTATTATTAAGCTGTTATTTTTAATTTCTCTTCATCTCCACATGTTGTCTACTGTACTATGATAAACTATGTAAAATAATAATCATTCTTTCATTTGTTAACAGCAATAATGTAGGTTTGAATTTTTGCAAAAATTAAATGATTATGAAATATGAAATGAAAATTTCCAAAATTAACTCATAAAAACATTTAAAGGAATTAACTTATAAAAAGACAAAAAAGTCTCTCTTACCACAGTTAATAACTAGCCTATTAAAGTTTAGCCTATTCTGGCTTCATCAGGATTACAACTTTGCAGTTAAACCACATAATAGAATATAAGCCATTCATTTTTTTTTTAAAGCTTTCAATTCTTTATTTGGGCAAAATTAGAAATAAAATAAACATTTTTGAGTATTATATATTTATTTCAAAGATATTTTTTATTCAACTGACCATTATATATAATATGGTTCATGTTCTTGAGAAGGGATAATATGTACCCAGATGATTGTTACATGCCGGACAACGATGGTGCGCTTCTTTTAGAGCAGGAACAAAGTAAGGAAGGACACAACATGGCCAGCAGCTAAAATTATATTCTAAAATAAATTGAAGTTAAAGGGTGGTTTAATTGTGGGCTAAATGATGAAAATTGAAAGAAAGACACTATAACCTACCAGAGAAGAAACGATACGATAGCAACTATATGAGTGGCATTACAATACTGGGCGTTGACACTTGTTAGTACCATTGCATTACATGACATGCAATAGGCTAATTGCGGCCTATAACCCCACATATCTGAAATTAAAAGTATATTAATATTTATAACATGATAAAGATTAAGTAATAATGATTATCTAAAATTTTTAAAATATAAAACATTTAAACCACTAAAATAGAGCCAAAAACTCAAAAAGAAACACTATTATATATTATAATGCAATTGGGAAAAACCACAATGCAAAGCCTTATGTTTCAAAAATACACCCACTTACCAGTCGACGTTTCGCCAATTCAGGCATTATCAAGACACAAAAACAAAAAAGGGTTATGTGAATCACATCTCGAAGAAAAAGGTGCAAAGCATCCCAACGATCATCAGCCCAAACAGGCTCCAAACATGAAATAGCACCCCACCACCAAGACGTTCAACATACCTATGGAGGTCTTGGTGGTGGGGTGCTGTCTCATGTTTGGAACCTGTTTGGGCTGATGATCGTTGGGATGTGTTCCACCTTTTTCTTCGAGATGTGATTCACATAACCCTTTTTTGTTTTTGTGTCTTGATAATGCCTGAATAGGCGAAACGTCGACTGGTAAGTGGGTGTATTTTTGAAACATAAGGCTTTGCATTGTGGTTTTTCCCAATTGCATTATAATAAAACATTTAAATTATCAAATTGTTTTAAATACATAAAATGGCCCATACATTGCTCAATAATTTATACAATTTAGGTAGAAATGGTTGACTGAAATTTCTTAGAAGATTGTAAAATGGTCAGAGGGTGCAGTCAGTTCATGTTTTAACCTAATTTTTATGTAATCTTCAGGGCAGAGGGACGAAAAGTCCGACTGCAACTGACTTGGTCAGCTGGATTCCCCATCACTCATTGTTATAGTTCTTATAATTAAAATAATACCTTTATTTTCATACAAGACTGAAAAGAAAAGAAACTGCTCAACATTTTCGCCTACTTCAACATTTACTGGACAAATGTTCTAAGCTCCCAATTAATCACAATAGACTCATTTACATGACAGTTATCAGACCTATTTGGACAAACCGAGTTAAGCTTTGGGGCTCTAATAAACCATCCAATTCATCTCGTATCCAATCCTTACAATCCAAAATCCTTCGTAAAATCCTCAATGCTCCTTATTATGTCACAAACAAACTCATCCATCATTTTCTTAATATCCCATATGTTGCTGATCTGGCCCAAACTAGATACCTATCCTTCCATGACAAGCAAGCTCCATATACACTTGAATCCGCTAGTCTCTCAACTTGCTTCCCATACTATTCCTGATAACCCTCCGAGGTGTCTGAAAAGAAGATGGCCTTGAGACCTTGTACTATAGAACTTTATTGGAGTGCTACCGATGGGTAGTTTCTCCACAAGTGTTTTTGGAACCCTATTTACGAAATATTTTTATGACCTCTACCCGGATCTTTTTCTTCCCCATATATATATAAGGTCAACTAATATTATTCAAGATATAATTTTAAATGATTTAAATAACTAAAAAAGAATAAAAATATATATATCTTACTTTCTGAATTAAAAACTAGAACAGGCTGATCCCTGTCCAGATATCTTAAACCAAAAGTTTGTTCATAAGTTGGAGGAGGGACTGGATGAGTTATCGGTGGTAATATGATAGCCGGTACCGGTGGAGGCAAAGATGTATAGGACGGTGGTGGACCAGTCTGGTTCTCAGTACCATAATCTGCTTCTTCTGCTATTACCTGACATTTGATCATGGTTAAGTGATTTTGTTTGCAATTGATCCACTTCAAGAGTTATGTCTGCTAAAGTCTTATTATTGATCATTTGAATATTAACATCAGCTGAAAGGCTAAGTCATTCTCTATTTGCTATTGATATAGTTTGGATTATTAATAGCAAAGAATACTATACTATACTAGAATAGAGTGACAGGATCCCAAAGATGAAGGGAACAAAGCAATTGATCAACCGTTTTAGTTTTGCATCGATATCCCCAGAGATACCCCCCTCCTCCCCCTCATACACTGTACAGCGATAGTCAAAATGAAGGAAAATTAAGGAAGTAACTAGAAGTCTTCAGGTTTCAAAAAGGAACAGGTGACAAAGGTAATTCAGGCAAAGGTGTAGAAGGGATGACAGGAGATTTCAGAGATATGGTTTTTCCAGAAGAGTGTTTGGTCAAAAATAATAAAAATAATTCCCAGATTTTTGACGGTTGGGTAGAATCAAATGAATTAAAGAGCATCTTTTTGGGAAGGCAAGAGATTTTGGAAAAGCAAGGATTTAAATGAGTAAAGTGAGTAAGCATGATGGATGATAGGAGGGATCGAATGTTCTGATTCTGTGGGAATGAGTATAGAGATCGGAAAGGCGAGATATAGTTTCATGGTGCTGGACTGAGGATTTGAATTGGAGGAGACTGTTGATATATGAAGGGAGTTGAGAGTTAATAGATCAGTATAAGAATGCACTGAGGAAATATCTACAAATGGGAGGGAAGCGCCACTTTAACTCATCGTAAAGATGGGAAGCACGAAACTGCCTCGGGGCACCAAAGACAAATTTTAGACAGCAGTTCCTTATTCGCTTTAATCTGTTCTCAAGCACATTTGGAATACCACATATCACCACACTACAGTAGTCAAAGAGGCTGTACCATAGTGTTGTAGTACATATACCATAGTATAGTAGTATACCATACTACAGAAACAAACATGATGATTAAAGGAATTTCAAAAAATAATCTATTATATACTTTATAAAATCCCTTAAAACATAAAATAAAACATTTTTATGAAGTTTATATAAAATTTTCACATTAAAGTAAATTTTTATATGGAAAAAAGAGAAAAAAAAAGAACTAACCAATCTAGAATAAATAAAAACAGAGCTCACCACGGTGAATGGTTCTAGTATTGATGAAGTTGCTGCCAAATCAGTTTCAATTTCATGCGTTTCTCTGGATTCATTATTTTCTCTTGCTTCCTGATTTGTGATGGTTTGTGAAATGGATACTCTGAAAACTAGAAGGATTTAGGATATTTGGAATAGCTAATGATTTAATAATAATTTTTTCGGAAGAAATAGATTTTCTTTTTGTTCTTGTAAAATTCAAAATTGAGACAATTTATCATGGGAGTAAAACTATTGTAAGTTGATCAGAAAGTTATGTTATTTTCTCTTTTGATTTTTTTTTCAGTGATTTTTGAATTTAATTACTGCTAAGGACTATTTGTTGGGGGAATATATTCACAAAATGAAATGAAGGAGTCTTTAAATTTTCACTGTCATCATTATTTACCATAATCAATAATGCCAGATGCCAGGACTGAATAAAATAAAAGTAAGTAATGATAAGTCAAGTGCAGTACTGGAGAAGTATTTTCAATTTCAGAAACAGGACTTTTTACATATAAAGACATGTTTGGATAAAGGTGCTACTAGTATTCAATTTTCATAAATTTAATTTTCTATTGACGAAGATGCGAAGTATCCATCTTTGTCTTGTAACGTTAATTATATCATTAGCCTTGGTTAAGAAGAAGATTTTTAAAGGATTGGTTAAATCACATTTATCAAAAAAAAATACAGTATAAAAATTTTATTATGTCATTTTATTAAAACTTCATCCATTCATGTCTTGATTGTTGTTCAATTGAAAGACAGAACCATTCATCAATTGATCAGGTCCTCCCAAGACTCATCATTAAACTTTAATTTGACATTAAACATTAATTTGACATTATTGAAATTACTAATCAAAGTCTATAATATTATTAAATTATTATTACTAAATGAAAGGGACCTATTAGTCTTTGAAAGGAAAATCCTCCGAAGAATTTTCGGAGGAGTCCATCTCAACAGGACCTGGAGAAGGGGAACGAACAATGAAATATATACAATATTTAATGAAGAGGATGTTGTTCTGACAATGAAGCTAGTGAGATTGCGATGGGCTAGACAAGTGGCTAGGATGGAGGATGAGGCAATCCCTAAGAGGCTGTTGACTGAACCTCTCCATGGCACTGGGAGAAGAGGGAGAGCGAAACTGAGATGGTCGGATAGTGTGGCAAGAGATGCCCGAGCCTGTGCCAATACGATTAACTCTCTCAGGAAAGAAATTCGACTTAACCATTTATTCACAAGGGTTGCAGATATTTATTCATGGAAAAGAGCAATAACTGTAATAAGTTTATCAGTGGCAGTTTAGGAATTACGCAATAAAATAGGTCAAATGCTACAAGAGGAAGTGACAATGATAGGATGAGAGAGGAACTCACAAACTCATTATCAGTTTTAATATTCCTCGAATTTAAGAAAAACAAGAAGTGCTCATGGAACAATCTATAAGTGAACACAAATTTAAATAAAATAAATTATTCATGTACTGATCAGTAGATTAAATTCTGATGCTATTGGACCTGCTGGAATTCGAAGTACTATCGTCAGTTGAACATGGTTCAGCTCCTTCGGTTACTGTTTCTTCTTCTGCCCTCGGCCTCCGAAGAAGATCTACGTACACTCCAGTTGCTTCGAAGTTTCCATGCAATCTGCACCTGTTTATTCTGAAATCTTCCCGAGTTGATAAATTTTCAGTGTCATCTTCATATCCTTCTTGATTTAAATCATCCATTGTTGATTCACGACCCAGTTCGACGCACTATCAACTAAAGTTTCATCTTTATGGTACGTTTAGTAACCTCAATTAACAAAAACAAGAAACATTAATAGCAATGACGTAAATACCATATGTGTATTAAGATTGATATTTTAGCCTGTAACTAAGCTCAACTTCAATTCAGCCCGTGGCGAGGATACAAGAACACGACTTATTTATATGAAAGAACAACTTTCAGTAAATATTCAATGTACCAACTTCAACAATTATAGACTAGAACCCCGATTGATTATTCATTATGACATCTCTAAACTTAGAATGAGGCTGTAACGATTTTTTCAGACTATTTCTAGTTCTTTTTAATTTTTTTTTTAGTTTCACACAATTTTGGGCTAATCCTGATCAACCATTACTGCTTGTTCTGCAACTTCCTCTCCGTCCAATACCTCTCCTTACTCTCTGATCTTCTCCTTTCCTCATCCGAGATTTCGATCGTCCGCTTTGTTCTTGCTTCAAACTTCATCCTCTTGTCTTGGATTATGCTCTTGGCAGTTCCATCCTTAAGGATATCCTCCGTAACCCCGAGTTCTCTTATGCCACTCTCTGCTTCCTTAAACCAGTTCGGTTTAGTATTTTTATTTCTAAAGAATTCAAATATACTTTTCGTTAGCCTACTTGCATTCATTCGCAGGATAAGTCCTTAAAATTGACCCTTCTTTTTTCCTCATTTTAGCTAGAGATTGTTTCTGCTGCTTTGTAAAGGGTCTCATTTCGCGTCTGAGGTCCCGAGCCAATCTCATGTGTCCCACCTCAGTGATGAGTTAAAGTGGCTCTTCCCTTCTTTCCGTACACTCTAGTTCCTAGATTCTTTCTTATACCAAACCATCAACTCACAACATCCATCTTATTTCTATGGTCTCCTACAATTCAAATGCTCTATCCAATTCCAGAGCATAATATCTCTCCTTTCCGACCTTTATATCCGTTCCCACAGAACCAAAACTTTTGAGCGTTCCGTTCTCGCCCGTTCTACATCTTTTTGGAACTCACTCCCACCCGATATCCGTCATGCATCTTCTTTGTCCACATTCGAATCCAAACTATTCCCACATCTCCTAAATTCCCAAACAGATGCGAGATCCTATCAATAAAAAATAATAGCTATAATCAACACAATTGGTTGTTGAATTACTGTAAATATTCCTTACTCATAATGATTTTATTTTTTATATTATTAGATGCTCTTATCGACTTATTTATTTTTCCATTAGCAAATTTATTTTTATTGTAAATTTGTATATATTTTTTTTATTCTCTATCAGAACATACCCTTTATTTCATATTTAACTTAATGTTATTATGTAAATATAGTAGTATTCTATTAATGTAGCCGTTTGGCCAGATATATTTTTATTATTTTCTGTACACTTCTGTTATTCTTAAGGGTATATGTCTTTGGAGAATCTAGCGTATACAATTTTCCACAATATCTTCCTTTCATTAATCTCCAATTAGGCTTTTCATTAACTCCCTTTCTTTAACCCAACCTTTCAATCAGGCCTTTATTTGTGATGGATAGTGTTTACTCTACTTAGAAGGCTTCAGAATTAATCACTCCATAATGCCTTATTCCAAGAGAGGGACTATTTATTATAGATGTTTTTGGTGAGTTGGAAGGCTAAGTTCGACCTTATATATTCTGAGAGTAAATATTCTATTAATTCATTTGTATTTTCAATAATAATTCATATTTTCAATCTTGGAGCCAGCTGTAAAGCCACCATTTTGAAACGGCTTTTTTTTTTTTTAGAACAGAATCATTCTATAATCATTGATTAAAATTGAATAATAATAATAATTTTACTTGTTTAATTCTGTTCAATATTCTTAAGATTAACAAATTTCGATCGTGTCCTGAATTTATTCAAAACTACAGTCCTTGAATTCTGTGAATTGGGACGAACTTCAAGAGGTCTTCGTCACAACTGCAGAGGAAACATACGGCCTGGTAGAAAAATTGGAAATCAAAGAAAGAAAGATCTTAAGGAAAAATCTTGGCCCAATTAAAGACCAAGGTGAATGCAGACGACGGCATAGCAGTGAGCATAAATATGATGTAATGAGAAAAAATTGAATTGCATTTTATGGCCACTTGTTAAGAATGAAACACAGGTTACTGACGAACCGGATTTTTATGTATTTTAAAGAAAAGAAGACATAAGCCTGGTTCGAAGAGGTAGAAACAGATTTACGGGAGATGAAGATTACATACGAGGATGTTCAGGAAAGCAACCAACTCAGGATGAAACTGTATACTAACGTGGGTTTTCAAGATAAATCAAAGCTGAAGACTGGAAAGAAATGGACGGAAAAAAGAAGGGGGTAACGCCGGCGACGAATGAGGGAGTACTGGGCGAGTATAAAAACGAAAAATAAAAAAAAGACAGTTGAAATGGTCCTTATAAAAAAAAAAGTGCTTAGGATTGCAATAGTAAAAAGAATGTTTTTAGTAAGATAAACTTTAAAGAAAATGTAATAATTTATTTCATACTAATGCAATCATTGATGTTTTTTTTTCAATGTTTGAAGTAAGACCAAAATTTCTGATTGCATTATTTGTGTTATTATCAAGAATACTCATTTACATATCTCATGTACATATTTCCAAGTATATGGTACCTGAATAGAATCCAAGACATCCTGGAGATAAGGATGAATTTAGAACTTTCCTCTATGAGTGGGTCTCAGAATTCACTTATCTTGGATCTCAATTACTTATTGTGTATTATGTATTATGTACGGGGTGGAAACCAGGAGAAGAATATTGTCCGTCTATCGCTGCTGTTTCGGGCTGAGTCAACATCAAGCAAGTAGGGTTATAAATAGAAAAACAAAAATCATCCTACATAAGATCTTGATTCGCCTAGTGCTTACATACGGAAAGGAAGAATGGTCAATGACGAATGATGCATGCCGAAATTTGCTTGTTTTCGAACTCCTTGGATCCTCCTCGGTTGATGGAAGGTAGGGACAAAGAAAAAGTGAAGAAATATATGATCTCTTCGGTGAGCCTGATGTGGTTAATGCTATCAAAAGATCCTGACTAAGATGGGCTGGACATGTGGCCAGAATGAGCGAGGAGGAAATATTAAGATGTTTACTGATGGAGGAAAGTCGGCCGACCGCGACTGAGGTGGATTGACTGTGTTGCAGAAGACGCGAGGAACCTGGGAGTCCACAACTAGATGGCAGCAGCACTCAACAGGGAATACTGGCGGATACTGATTGAGGAGGCTTGGACGCGTCAACGTGTTCTTGTGCCGAATCAATTATAACAATGATGCTCTTATTTATATGTATTACTAGCTTTTGCGTGGAATTTGGTCTACCACATAAAGTTTTGTGACAGATCATTTTAAATAAATAATTTAATATTTTTTAAACTATAAGTTACTCGTACATCCAAAATTTCAGATGTCTAACTTCAAACTGACGGATTTCATGCAATCTTTGAACCCCTATTATATTAAGGGGGCTTCTATCCCTTGGGGATGGAACTATCCAAATTTCTTTCTTAAATTATACAAATAACCTAACTGCAAATTTCAAGATGCTTGTTCCTGATTTGCCTTTAATTACGTACTATAAAGGGGGGGCACATGCCCCCGTGCCCCACATAGATCTGCCCTTGTTGTAGCCTATGATGTAAAACCTATATTACTCATTAAGTTTCATCTAAATCCGTGAGGTGGATTTGGCGTGAATGAGTAACAAACATTCGCATTTATAGTATTAGTAGGATATCAAAAGAAATAGTTTCACTCAAGTTCTTTCTGTTATTTTAAATACTATTATCATGTGATTTGCCGTTATTTATGTACTATAATGGATTCTCCACAGTACCTAAAAAATTGTCGGGGGGGGGCACGTGTCCCCGTGCGCCGTCCCCTAAATCCTTGCTTGCTATAGCCTATGTGTTATTCTGATGTATAACCTATATTACTGTAAACTTTCATCGAAATCCGCTCAGTAGTTTTGCGTGAAAGAGAGACAAACATACAAACTTTCACATTTATGATATTAATAAGATAAGATTTCGGTCATTTGATACATGATAGGACTGAACTCAGGTTCTATTAGACCTACAAAGCTGCGGTTGGGCTCAAATTGTAGAAAATTAAATCTTCTTTAAAAAGGTCGATTACGGTTTTTAGACAAATAATTATTTTTTTTTCTAGAAATTTTTGAATTTTTTTAAAATCCAAAAAAATAAAATAAAATAAGAAAAAAAAGTTAGTAGAAACCTTCCCTAGAGTGTACTGAACAACTTCCCAAAGTTTCATGACAATCGGATGATTGATGTAGTAATGCATAAAGGACAAACACACATACATTCATTTTTATATATATATAGATTATAAACAAGCTAAGGTTTTGTAACTTGTCTATCATACCTATGCTGTTTATATTAAAAAAACCTGTTTATATAGTATTATTTTTTTATTATTTTACAATAAGAATGGCTACTTGATGGAAGAATGACTCATGGGTAGTTGGCCATGTTTTAGTTTTTCCCAACTATTGGACTGGATGCTGATACTAGGAGCGGACGTCGACAACTTAGCTACAACAGAGGACGCTTGCCGAGCTTGATTGAAAGGGCGGCGGTGTATCAGTCTCTTCTCTTTCAGGTCGTAAGTCGCCATATAGGATGAGCATTTCTTGCAAAACAGTTTGACCGTCTTCTCTGCGCAGAAGTTATATGTCATGAAAGAAAATGGCCAGCACCTGTAAGTATAGGAAATTACAACTGCTCATTATTTTAATCAATGATACAATTTTTTGCAAATGTCTAAATGTACTTAACCATAATAAAAAACAGGTCCTTCCAAAAGAACTGTAACTCGAGTTTTTTTTTTCCAGCGTTGGATCTGTTTGACAGCCACATCTGGTGCATAGGAGTCGACCACTTCCTAGTACCCATGGCTTGCCTTTACAATAAATGGTTTTAAATCGTAAATGGTTAATTAGAATTTTATTTTGATGTACTTAAATATCTAAACAAATGTGTCGAGATTAAAAAAAAATACCACATAATAGTTTACACTTATAAATAAAATATTATTATTTAAAAAAAAAATTATTTATTGATATTTACAACTGTACTACAATAATACAACAAGTAAATATGATAAGTGATACATAATGACATGATAATGACAAGTAGAGAAACTACCCACTGGTAGTACTCAAATCAAAGTTCACTAAACGTGGCCATCTTCTTTTCAGACGCCTCGGAGGATTATCGGGAATTGAAGAGGAAGCTAGGTTTGAAACTAGAGGGTTTGAGTGATAATGAAGTTTGTTATGAAAGGATATATACCGGGTTCGGTCCAAATCAGCAACAAAAGGGACATTAAAGTCGTTATGGATGACTTTATTCTTAACAAAATAAGAAGCATTGAGGATTATACGAAGGATTTTGGATTGTAAGGATTGGATACGAGAGGAATTCGATGGCTTAGTGGAGCCTCAAAGCTCTACTCCGTAAGTCCAAATGGGTCGTATGATGGTCATGTAGATGAGTCTTTTGTAGTTAATTGGGGGCTTAAAGCGATTGTCTAGTAAGTGTTGAAGTAGCCTGAAACGTCGAGCGTCGAGCAACTCTGAGTATCGGATCTGTTCTACAGGCACCAGTGGGATATTATTAAAGGATACTGAAGGGCAGGAAGTCATTGGTTTACGACGTAAGGTAAAAGTGATTTGATGCGATTTTTGAGAATTTATTTTAATTCTCCAGTTTTGACACCATTCTTCAAGATCAGTGATATGGGATTGGAGGCTTTGGGATGCCACAACTGGATTGGTATTGACTGATAGTACACATGAATCATAAGCATACGTGGTAAGGATAGTATAAGGATGAGTTGGGATGTCAGGATTCTGTAGAAACTGTATAAAGGATTGGGCCAATGATACTCTTGAGGAAAATATTATTCTTGAAATTGATTTTTAACGTTTTACATTAACCTCTTATCCAATAGCTCTGGGACTTAAAGTTGATAGAAATCCTCAATATTAAATTAATATTAACATTCAGAAATTCAGAACTATTTCCGTCACTAGCCATCAATTTTAATAGAACCTTAGGGACATTTTATGTGGTTAGAAGTTCATATGGAACTAGTCACTGTTTTATTTTTTGTTCACTATTGTTTGGTTTTAGACATCATGACAGTGCATAAACAAGTTGGCTTAAGAACATGCAGCGGACGGTATCTAATAATGCCATTGTATCCAAAACATTTATCAATATATTTTAAATTGAAATCGGGATTCATAGATTTTTTATTATTACTCATTTGTATCTTTACAAGGAAATTATACTCTCTCAATTCAGAAAACGAACTGATCAGTTCCGGCCGCGTATTTGGAAACCATAATACATTAACTACACTACCTAGCTCGCTTCACTCCTTTTTTCCTTATCGAGACTATAATTATTTTACAATAGCTATAATAACTTATGACTAAACATTAAAAAGCTATTATAATACCTGAATTGATTGATTGATTGAGGGCATTGGTGACCCACTTCATGATATAGGAGTATAACCTAAGTAACCTATAATACCTTATAACGTTGGCAACCAATGGCTACTCCCCACCACAGCTTCCTAGCGCAATTTCTGGTTTCGTAAAACATCGTTTTCTAAATTTTTGTACAATAATGACATAAAACCATGAGATTATGACATATTAGAACTTCTAACCAAATAGCATGTCACCGAATATAATTTTAAAATTAATCGTTAGAGTAAGGATGTTGGAATATTATGATTTTCTAATTAATCATAGAAATAACTTTCAATTTATTTTGAGGAGTTCTGCCATTCATGGACCTATAGCATAAGAGCTCCTCAATCAGATTGAAATAATAAAAATAAGCAATATTTTAGGGAGGAGGGTGGAAATGAAAAAAATATACAGGACTCTCTCATTTTTCATGGCCAGCTCACTCGAGTCAGCCTAAAACTAACTTATCTCCCGCTGACTAAAACATTCTACTACGAGCCTAGAGCCTAAAGAATTTATTTGTATTTCCAACTGAAATAACACCGCAGTTTCAATTTTACAACATACAATTTATTTACTGTCAATTAATTATTATTACGCTATAATTGTTTACGCAATTTATTTTAAAATTAAACATTACAAAAGTGAAATCATAATGACGTATATTCTTGAAAGTTCAGGATTAAAAGTTTAATTTTTACAAGGAGTAGAAATTCAATATTTTGTATCATATTAATGATAAATAGATTAAATATTTTTACTGTATCTTGGATAATTATTAACTTTAAAAAAAATATATTTATTGAAATTTAAAACTGCATACAGAATGCATCAAGTAAATATAATGAATGATAAATCATGTCGAGAGACAAAGGCAAGTAGAGAAACTACCCAGTAGTAGTACTCAAATAAAAAGTTCAGCTTGGAGGGTCACAAGGCAATCTTCTTTTCAGGAGGTTTGAAACTAGTTGGCTTGAGTGGAAATGAAGTTTGTCATGAAAAGATTGATATCGGATTCGGGCCAAATCAGCAACAAACGGGACATTAAGGTGATTATAGATTACTTTGTTCGTAACAAAATAAGAGGCATTGAGGATTAAATTTTAATTAAATTTACGTATACGATTCAACAATCAAACTATATTTCATTAATTTTTAAACCACCAATCATTCAATATTAAAACTTTTACAGTTTATTTGGTTAGCAGATATGAAAATTTAATTCATAGAAATTAAAATTTATGTGATATTATATAAAAAATATTTTTGGTGCAATTGCTTCGTTCCGAAAAGTAATAAAATTAATCACACTTTTCTCTTCACCCTCAAGCAATACAAATTTAAATTATTTTATAGTTTGGATTTATAAGATTTTTTAACAAAGCAGACTTTTATTAACGAAAATGCAGCAAAATATAAAATGAATATTGTGAAGATGGTTGATAGATTTCTAATTAATTATGTTTTTATCTTATGTCATTTATTAAATACAATACATTACTAGGTATAGGAGTTGTAAATTCCTTCTTCGTAGTGGAATCGAAACACAGTTGTTCACTGTCTTTGCTTTGAAGATTTCGCCAAGACCGTTCATTTTCCAATGCAATATAGGAGCTGATAGTCTTTGAAAAATAATTAAAAATTTATAAGTTAGTGTAAGAAGTAGAAATAGAGAACAAAATTATTTTATCACATCATTAAGGGAGCGGAGTGGCTCAGAATTCCTGGTTCAAATCCCGCTGTGGGCAAGACTTTTATTTAGTCTGTTTGCAGCCGGATATGGATCATATAGGATCTAGGACCCTCCTGGGGCTCACCCAGCCTCTATAAAATATTATAAAAATAGGGTACCCAAAATAAGGGGGAAAATCTAACTGTTGAGCGTGACCTAGGACCAGTCACCTCCTTGCAGAACCGTTGTCCATGAAACAGTACAGTCTCTACCATGTACTGAACCCCAGAATTGTTCACGGGTTGTAGTGGTACAGAAAACAATACAAAAATTAAGTGGAGCAGTGGTCACCTGGGGTGTAGTGGTTAGCATAACAATGTCTAAAATCGCGGATTCGCAGGCCATTAGTTAGCCATAGGGGTTTTTAAAGGGAGGACAAAATCCTTGCTTATGCCGTTTTTCTAAAGGGACGTGAAATGTTGGAAATACATTTTAAAGATCCCTATCCTAATTAAACTTGGATAGGCAACATTTAGGACTCCCAATGTAGTATCTTCCGATTACCATAGCAACATAAATTAAATGAATATACCAGCAATACATCACATCACTAAGTTAATAATAAATCATATTCATCTGATAAGAAACTAATATGTAGTGTAATTATAGAGTGATAAAACACTTTATAAACTAGATAAATCACAACTGGTCTTTTGAATACCCACGGCATTGCACAGAACGTTGACATAAATGAAATATGTCCAACATATTGTTACGGGCTACTGGGTGTGAAAATGAAATAAACTATTCCTAGATTCAAGATACTAATATTTATTAAACAAAGTGACAAAAGAATACAACGAAGTTACTCACAATTAAATTATTAGACTAATATAAATTTACAATAACAATATTCTAAACATTTTTTATAACCTAGGCCTATTTAATTACTAAAATAATATAAGATATTACTACTATGAAATAGTTTAACTATTTATATAAATTTGTACAAATACAATAAAATTGAGCTAGAGCTTATAACTACAAATTAACACTTACAGTTAACTAATTAAAGTCCGCCGACCGTAAGAATCTTGAAATATAACAAACTGATACACAGTAACAGTTTATTACACTCACAAAATGTCACAGTTCACTGATACACTTATTACTAGTTCATCACACTGCCTGGTTCAGTCTCAGACTGATTCACTCGCGGCCGAGGGGATATTTGCATAAGCAAGGCCGAACATTCTAGACACACGGAAGTAGGGTGAGACTGTTCTGGGATTGTCAAGAACCTTCTTAATCTCTTCCGCCGATGGACTTAAGACGTTAATCCCTTCCGTCCGTCTGCCTCTCTCTCTGCCCGTAACAATATTTAAGGTATATATTATTGCCAATATTTTTCATTCAGAATGATTGCAATAGTAGGCATAATAAAAACTCTTTACCATTACAACCCATGAAGGGTGTTTGGTTCAGTAAATTGTGGGGGGTGTTATATTTCCAGGTAAATGGTTGTGCAACGACATGATTTGTCCGAAATCACCCTTAACCACCTGTTTTCCCCCAATTTAGGGTACCCACTTTATAGAGGCTGAATGAGCCCTAGGAGAGCCTTGAGAACCCATCCATGGCTGTCAACAGATTGAATTATTTATTTGTCTCACCGGATTTGAACCCGGAACTTCATCATAGAAACTCTGCACTCTACATATTGAACTCCCTCGCTCAGTAAAGATGGTTATAATTTAGTAAAAAACACGAAACCCATTTATTTATTTACTATAAATAAATGCCCTCTCAGCAGTAATATACAAGATTTATAAATGTGCTAAGTTTAAGTCCCGCCAAGCGGCTTCATTTTTTATTACATAGAAGATCATGACTTATCTGTATCTGCGGTCTCCCCCACCATTTCTTTTCAATATATACGTAAAAAAAATAATAGAAAAGAAAACAATAACCTAGGATATAAATATGTACTTGTTTTGGTATAAGAATCTGGCATAATTTCCTGTTCCTATACACTATCCTATTAGCCTTCTCATATATAAAAGAAAGTATCATCTTCATACGTCGCTATGGTCAATGGAGGACATTGACCTCCTCGACAATTATCCTCCACTTCGACCGATCTTCTGCGACTCTTCTCCATATTCTCACCTCTAGTAGCCTAAGGTCTGCCTCCACCTTGTCCATTTTAGTACTTTTCCGTTAGTCGGAGGCAAGCGAAAAATCGCCAAATAATTTAGAATTCCGCGAAATTTATTATAATCATAAGAGGATGTTTGGAGCCACCTGTTCTATTCTAAAAATTCATTTAAAACAAATCAATTTTTCCTGTTTTTCTTCTGTCTTAAGTTTTTAAAAAAAAAAATTATGAAAATTTGGGATTTAGCTAGAACTGAAAAAGATGCAGTCCTTTGTTTTAAAGAGAAAGGTATATTGGCCAAGAATGCAACATGCAATCAGAATAATGGAATGAACTTGTCTTTTTGTGGCGGAGTACGTTGGCATGCAGCACGAAGAAGAGCATTGGCAATGGTACGTGTTTCGAATCGTCCAGATTGTTTTCGATCATCTTTGAGATGTTTATTGGGAAGAGAAGACATCAGTCAAATGTTGTAAAAACAACTGGATGTGAATCATAATACAGTTGTAGATTGGAACAAATATTTAAGAGAAGTTAGTGTAGAAGTATTAGCGGAACTTAAGCAAAAGGAAAAATCGGTGGTCCTGAAAAAAATAGTTGAGATAGACGAGAGCTTACATTTCATGATTCTGATCGCATGTTGCATTTTTTGCCAATATACCTTTCTCTTGAAAATAACAGACTGCATCATTTTCAGTACTAGCTAAATCGCAAATTTTCATATTTTTTTTTTCGAAAATTAAGACTTGAGAAAAAAAAGGAAAACGCGGTTTGTTTTGAATTCATTCAGCGAATTGAACACATAAAATGGCCCCAAAAATTTGTGCCCGGAAAAGTATCTCTTTTTTTTTATCCATTCTGTGAACGTGCCCCAACCATCTTAATCTTGCTTTTTTAATACAAGAAACTATATCAGGTTCTCCATATAGCTCCTTAAGTTTTTGTTTCTTTTTTATGCGGAAACAATTTCTTTCCTTAGTTGGGCATGGAAAATAAATTATGCCAGTTGAAATTAATCATCATTGATCAACCATTACTGGCTATGTCAGTCATTCTCAAATTATCTGCCACGTTGTTTTATTTGGGGCATTTTATAGATTACAAAACGTATAAGGCCGTGACGTAAAACTGACGTAACGTGACGTCTCTTGATGGGACTTTAACTATCCCTACACAAAGATTGCAACCTGCGGGATAACTACCAAAAATAATTTTGGAAAAAGTTTAATTTTTTTTTTATTCGGGTTTTTTACGATTAATGTATCCCAATACCCAAAATCTTTTCCCGCCAATCCTTCCTATCGGCCCATTCTTCTTCCTCTCGCAGCCCTCTTACTGCCATTCCTTCTCTTACATCCTCCATCCATGTATTCCTTGGGTCTTCCTCTTTTTCTTCTATAATTTGGTTTATATAGAAAGAGTTTCTTTGGCCATCTATTGTCGATCATTCTCATCAGGTGGCCAAACCATTGGTAAAACCATCCTGGTCGCTATTTCATTTTTGAGATTTTTTTACAGGTTTCAAAAAAAACCGTATACATTGTAATTTAAAAATGCTTAGCTTTGTTTTCCCAATTCTATTTTAGAAAACTCAATTGATTCAAAAGAACTCGAAGGATAATTTAATGTACTTACAGGATTCGCAAGTCCTTCCACGCTCGTTCTCATATACAACCTGTCGCTAGAATCAGGAAGTGATGGCAACCTTGCTATGTTTATGTAAGGATGTCTTCTTTTCAAATGCTCAATCAGTGGTCGGGTATAGTCCCTGAAATGATTACTTGATAATGTCTGTATTCTTGTGGCAGTTGCTCTTATAATACTTTTTTGTAAAATATAAATTAGCTCAATACAATTTTTTAGTATTCAAATCACTATAAAACTTTAAATAACAAACCTGACACAGTGAGCTACATGTTTTATATCTTTCAAAAAAATATTTTGATAAAACCATGAAGTAGAATACGCATGTATGTGGAATTGGGCCTTCTTGTCATCTAAATGTTTATCAAAATTTCTGGTTTGTGATGAAAGATTCAGATGACTTATCTGGGATCTTTTGCCACCCACAACAATAACCGAGATAAGAAGAAGAATCAAAATAGCCAACATAACTTATTATCCTAAAGAAAACAGCTAAGCAGGCGGATGCTTTCCCGACAGATCAAGCCCCTCTCTTTATTTGACAAAGTGCAGCCCGTACTTCTATATGGATCTGAGTGCTGGATAACTTCGAAAGACGCTGAAAAGGAACTATTAATTTTTTAAAGAAAAGTATACCGTCATACTCTTGTAGGTGTAAAGGTTAGTAGGGAGTGGAAGCGACGCTCCAAGAACTGCACAACGCTTTAAGAGATGCTGTTGTCGTGAGATAAATGAAGTTGAGAAGCTTAAAATATGCATGGCATATCGCCAGAATGGCAGATGGAGAAATGCCAAATATATTGTTGACTATACATCATGGAAAAAGAAGAAGAGGAAGACTTAGGCTTAGGTGGTCAGATGGTGAGATGGTGGCAGTTGATTCGCAACGTCCTGGGAGTTGGGCACAGGGCAGAGACGGTTGGAGAAAACACAGTTACTAATGCATGTAAAAATTATTGACCTTACCAATACAGGCAACAGGAAAATAAGATTCCTATTTTATATTAGTATCCGTAACAGCATTGCAGCAGCAAATAACTAGGATGACTAGTGGTTGATGTTGCGGGAGGCCTTGCCTCCATACGGGATGAAGAGGGATCTATGTATGTATGTTTATAATGAAATTAGATCCAGTAAAGCTTAGGTGTTGCAATTCATACTACCCGGAAAATTCAAGGTTAGAGAAGTATTTGCAGAAGGCGAGACTTATAGATACGAAATCTACGCGACTGACACAATTGGAATTCAACAGACACTTTAGATCAACAGTATCACGAATACGGATTGCCTTGGTGGTAGACAACCTGTGTAACTAAGATATCATTTAAAGTAGGGAAAAATATAGCTTAGGGCTGAAGCAGGTGTCGAGTAAAGGAGTGGGTTGGTGTTCGTGAAGTCTGACGTAGCTTCAAGGTAAATAAATTTCTCGTTAACAGGGATGCCCTATTTTGTTGTAGAAATATTTCTTCTCATTCCTTAACCTCTTCTAGATCTTTTTTTTCCCTTTTCCCCCGATTGGGGTGGCATTTGTAAATTCCATAGAGTCTTGTACATCAACCATTTCCCAGCAACTCTTGTCACTTACTGTACATCCCGCATGCCGATTTACCAAAGATATTTTGGGATTTTCTCTCAGTTTTCTTTCATTAATTTGACCCATGTATTATAAATTAAAAAAATAATAACTTTTAACACAAACCTGCTGTATCTTAAGGCTTCATGACACAATAAACATCTCACTTGAAGCACTTTGATCCCTTTTGATTGTTTCATCAAGCTAATACAATTTTTAAAACTTCACATCCACTTTACGATTGTGAAGATTGAAAGAGTAATTTTTTCCAAAATAATACTTTGACATTGTATTTCCAAAGTCATTTTCGATCAGTGGTATCTAATTATAAAGGTCTCTTAAAATATGATTAATAAAAAAAAATATTTTAGTGCGAAGCAATTAAATAGTTAAAGACTAAATGTGGATTTTAGGTTATGAGGTTATGTTTCGTTTAAAAATTTTTCAAAATCGAGAATAGTTGTGACAATTTTTGTTACATTAATATCATAATATTTTTTCTATCTTAAGGAATCAGAATGTCTTAGTCCTACGCGGATTTCACCTCCCAAATATCTTTTTTATTATTATAACTATATTTACTATTACAACAGATGTTTGAGTACTTTTTAAGATTATTTAACAGAAAACTAAAACAAAATAATACAAGGAAAATATTTAAGGTTTTCCTATATTTTGTAGTTGTGGCCTTTATAGTTGTGAGGCTAAGTAACGAAAAATGTCACTGCAATACAAACGTCTACGAGGGAAACCAAAACAGATTTGGGAAAATTAAGTTATCAGAACTTTAACCATAATTTATCAGAAGAAAAAAAATAACTTACTTTACTTCACTTTATGGGCGTTTTGACAATGGTTGCCTCAACTGGTCAGAGCAGAGTTCCATGTCTCCCGATCCCTCCAATCATCATCCTGAAGCTCTCGACCAGCCAATTCCTTCTGGACTCCCTCCATCCACCTGCTTCTGGGCCGTACGCATCGTCTCCTCCAAGGTGGGACCTAATCCAGAACTCGGTTTGGCCAACATTCAAACGACATTCTCTTCACATGACCGTACCATCTAAGGCGGCGTACACCGATCCTTTCATTTGTAGATGTAAACACATCCACCCTCTGTCGAATTTCTTGATTTTTTACTTTATCTAGTCTAGTGACATGGAGACACATCCTCCAGAAATCCATCTCATCCTGCACCTTTGAGTACAGAAGGGGGCTCATAGTCCAGGTTTTCGAGGAATATGTCAGGATGGTTTCCACTATGGCTGTGAAAATACGACGTTTATTTTCTTTAGATATTTCTGCATTCCAGAGGATCGGATGCAGCATTCTGGTAGCCTTTCGGGCTTGCTCCACCTTTCTTCTGACGTCATGCTCGGCCGACGGTAGCATCTAAACAAGAACCCAGGTACTTGAATACATTTACTTTTTTACAGGCCTCCCTGTCAACCAGAAGCGGGCTGGTATCAGTATCTCCCATTGCCATATACTCGGTCTTTTCGAAGTTAATTTTTGAGCCAACCATTTCGTAACACATCTTTAGGGCATACACCATAATTTCAAGGTAGACCCTCCGCCTCGCAAGAAAAAAATAAACTAGTTAAAAACCTGAACCACTTCAACCCATAAAGGTTCTTGTGTTCAGTGCATGGTAGAGACCTCGATTTATTATAAATCACCCTCAATCACCAGGTTTTCCCTTAGTTAGAGGCTGGGTGAGCCCTAGTAGGATCTTTATACCCCACAGGGTTCATACGTGACTGTTAAATGATTCAATAATTTATCTCCCACAGCCAGATTTGACCAGGAACCCTGAGCATAGTAGAGCATAGCAACACTTAGCTATCCCACTCCCTAGTTAATAATCTAATTAGTAAGATTAAGAATAATTATTTTCCGTTTTATTTCAATTGTGATCGTAGGTGATTATAGAAAGCCATCACCTTCCAGTTCTTAATATTTTTTTTTCATGTGACTTGTGATAAAATCATCCATGAAGCAGTTTACGAATATTGATTTGAGATAATTAATTAGAGTAAGTAAAGTAAAATTTATTGGCCTTAAAATTAAACAACAACATTTGTAGCTGTAAAATGAGGTATGTAATTATCATTCACAAGACACCTAATGATTTGCCACAATCTCCTTCTCTGGACAATTTGGCGCCCGGATCCTGTCTTTCATCCTTGATCGCAGAAACTTCCACCAAGCGATTTACTACTTCGGAATGGATTTAGATATGTGTGTTATTCAATTTATATATATTCTATTCTATTCTATGTAAATATGTTGTAGGTATCCTTACTTGAGGTGGATCCATGCCCAAGATATGTACAAATTTCTGTTTTCTTCGAAATTCTTATGGATAATAAATTTGAGCAGAGGAAAGCCATTTATGGCCAAATACCATGGCTAATATCAATTTATTAAAAAATAATGCAATTTAAATGAAGAAATGCAGAAATACATTAATTTCTGAAATCCTATTGAACCTCAAATCCATGGATTAAAAATTGTTCCTGAATAAAATTAATATCTGCATGTATCGTTTCAATCATTATTAAAGCAGTTCTTGTTAAAAAATGCAGAAAAATATATATAAATAATAAGCACTAAATGATATTTAGCACTGTGTCTTTGCCTCCTTGATAAGTAAGAGGTGGGGGAGTAAAAATAGATTTAAAGTTTCAAACAAAGTTTTAGAATGTTCAACAGAATATGTAATTAAATATGTTACTTCCATTAACATGAATTACTGTTAAATGATGTGTGACTGTTAAATAATAAATTTAAAAATAATTGTATTATATGTAAATGTCTTTTTTGATCCAAATTTTTATGCCATTAAATAAGAATCCGTTATTGCTTTAATCATAAATTTGATACATTACCTCTCTATTATTGCTTTTAGTGATCACCGTATAATATTTTATTCTACATATAAGGCGGAATAATAAAAATGGGCCATTAAAATTGAGTTTAAATGATGAAAATATTGTATTATTTATCATATAATTGCATAAAAAGAGGCACTAAATTGAAGTAAAAATTAAAATGCTGGGATAAAGACTTGAAACTTATTTTTTCTCTTACACCATGTTGAAAAAAAATACAATCTTTTTAATGTTTATTAATATAGTCTCATCTTATATATATATGTATATATATATATATATATATATATATATATACATGTATATATATATATATATATATATATATATATATATATATACATATATATATATATATACATATATATATATATATATATATATATATATATATATATATATTATATATGTATAATATATGTATATATATATATATATATATATATATATATACATATACATATATTTACAATTGGAGAAGCTCTGTATTTTATTTTAAGTTTTGATAAAAGTATATTGTGACCTTTAAGTTATGTGCTATTGGTGAGTATGCAGTGGTTATTAATTAATCTTACCATATATCCACAATTAAAATGAATGATGATTATCACCCTATTCTTACTGTAAGCACTACTTGAAGAAAAGAACGCTCGGGCAAAAAATGTTATGGTATGATTTAATTAAAAATTTGTTCTTATACAACCTATATTAATGATTAAAAAGTAATTTGTTTATTTCTTCTGGTTTAGACCGTGTAGATAAATTTCTCGCCAACGTTTCGTCAACCATGCTGCTGACTTCCTCAGGGCTGAGATGAGAATGATGGAAGTAAAAATTAAAATGCTGGGATCTCTCCCCATCCATCTCAGCCCTGAGGAAGTCAGTAGCATGGTTGACGAAACGTTGGCGAGAAATTTATCTACAAGGTCTAAACCAGAAGAAATAAACAAAGTCTTTTGTGTGGTCGTGGAAGCCTAAAAGAATATTTATATTAATGATATTTTATTAAATTTGATTTATAATAACTGTTAAAAATAAAATAAAATAAAATGTAAACAATAAAATTTAATTTATTTTATTACAACTGAAAAAAATCCTCATTATTTTAATACTTAAAGGTTTTAGTTTGTTTGAATGTTTATCATGAGCACCTTGATATTTCTTCTTCTTCTTTCCCTTCCTCCTATTGTGCCTTTCAGCGTGGAGGTGCCTCCATCCATCTTGTCCACACATCTCAGTCTCTCGCCAATTCCTTCAGCTGGGCCTGGGTCTTGCCTCTTTTCTGACCTAGTCCTTGGATGTACTCCAAGTATGTTCTCCTAGGCCTTCCACATGGTCTCCTGCCAATTGGCCTCGTTTCCATACACTTTTTTGATACTCTGTCTTCCCCCAATCTACATATGTGTCCATACCATCGAAGTTGTCGGCATTCCAGGGTGGTTTTCAGTGATGGTACCTTGAGTTCCTCTTTTATTCTCTCGTTTCTTAAACGCTCTCTCTTGGTTTTACCCAATATTCTTTGTAGAAATTTCATTTCCGCCACCGTTATCCTACTTAAATGCTTGCCTTGGATAAATAGATAAATAAAGAAACACAATAATGAAAGTAAACAATATATACTACCAGATTTTCAGCACTATTGTGGGAAAGAGAGAAGTAGGTAAAAGTAAAAAAGTAAAAAATGCTTAACTCCACATATACAAAGCAGTATATCTCCCTACCTTACTCTATGGCGGCGAAAGCTGGGTCATCAAAGACCTTGATATTTGATAAATTTTATTTTGTATCATTCATTCAAGTAAGTAAAAAACCTTTTTCCAGTCAAACATTTTTTCTTTATTTAAAAACACGCTTCAACCCCTTCAGTCATTTTCAATTTACATCTCTTATAAGTCCATTTTTTTTTTAATTTAAATATATTTTTTAAATACTTATAAATTTTCACATTTGTAACCTTTTAGTAGATTGTCAAATAATTTAAATTTTTCTTATAATACTTAGAGTTTACAATGTACTCCATGGTCATCACAAACATTTATGAATTGAAACTTTGGACTGTTATGATAATTTATATTAAAATAATATTTTAATTTGTTTTCCCCTTAAAATATACAAGTATCATGAAAGGTCAAATAATATAAGTTAGTAATTTGTTGTCTATATTGATCTATTTTCTCTCTTTTATTTATTTTAAAATGTTAATAGTATGAATATTAAAAATTGGAAAAAAAAACAATGTTCTTTACTTACTTGAATGAATAACTCAGAAATATGTACTCCAGTAACATAAACAAGAGAATTAAAATATTATTTTGTTTAAATTGTCAAATGGATTTGCTTTTATTTTTACATTAAGTGTTATATTTTTCTTTGAACTTTCACTAAAGGACATTTACTAGGAAATGATTTTCTGATATGATGATATAATTTTCAGGTCTGAGAAAAGGTTGCATTATTTGTTCCATTCGAGAGCAGTGTGAGATGTGAGGACATGGAGTTCGAGATTGAGATAGAACGGAAGAATATGTCTACCTAAGCTACATAGTAACTACTGTGGCTCTTGTTCGAATCCAGCCTGGGTGGGTTAAAGTTTAATTTGTGGTGGACAGATTTAAAGAATCTCTACCTTCCCACTCTGGTTAGAAAAGTCGGTAACCTGTTTGAAGTAAAATAATATTAAAATATATTAAAAAAAAACATAATAGTGTTCAAATCATTTAGCCTACAATGTACAAACAAATTAATTTATTTTAAATGAATATTTTGAGTTGCCTTAGTTATTTTAATATAAGATATAAAATATAAAATAATAATTAAAATTTACATCTTGAGACATTTGAATCATTGAGTAAGAAGCAACCAATGATATCATAGAACAATATTAGATGTAAAAGTTTTAGTAGTGTAAACATTGAAGGTAGCCTTGAGTAAATTCTTCTCCAAAATTTTCTCTCTCATCGACAATTACTTCTAAAAAAATCACTTCAAACATTTATCTTTAAGAATTCAAACATTTATCTTCACAGTTTTATAAAGATTTGAGTTATCTATTCTATTGGGAAAAGATGTATGGAATCTATTTCTTTTAGTGGGTTCAGTGAGTGCTATAATAGCGCACCAGTTAGTGTGTTGTATTTAAATGTCTGAAGGAAAAGTCATCCCAATGTTTTATACATGTTTTTTATCTTATTGGCTATTTCAACTAATTTATTGTTGATACTATTGATAGTAAGAACTTTCTAAATAACCAAAGCAATAATCAGCTGGAATATTGCTACTTGTTTGACAATTTTAGAAAGTAACGGGGACTCCCACATTTTTATGTGTGTAACAGAATATCATAAGGAGGTTTTAATAGACTGTTGAGGGAATTAGGAGTTTAAATTAGGGAGGAATCGGTGTTTTACAGGATTGAATATTACGCATGCTCCTTGAATATAGTGTAATTAATGAAAGCAAACAAATTTTAATTACTGATTGTTTAAATTAAAAAAAAAAGTATTTTAAATTTTTTAATATTTTATTTTGAAATGCAAAATTATAGTTTCCATAGATGTAATGTCATATACTTATGTACGTTTATTAACAAAAATATTTCATTCTGGTGTACACTTTTCCAGAGCTTCTGTGGCATCATCAGTTTCACAATACACAATTTTCCAAATAGATAAAACAATGTATTACTGATTTTATTTTTAGAATGTGCCATATCTGCTCTAAGCCTTTTATAAACATAATCAATGAATCACTACATCAATCATCCATAATGATCCAAATCAAATACACTACATTTTAAGAAATAAAGCAACATTCTACTGTTATAAACTCTCAGAATTACACAAAATACAACCAGTTTCTACACTTATTTTTTATAATAAACATTTAATATTTTCCCTGTATCAGGAATTGGTAACAATATACATTTCTAATACTCATGTTCATAAATATTTTACATTTAGTGATAAGAATTCTTTAGATCTCCTTTAAACATTTAGGCATTAAATGGGACCTATTAAGTAGGCAAAAAACATAGGTGAAAGCAACCATATTTAATTATTAATTTTAACATTAAAAAATAATAAAAAATAGGAATGGATAATTGTGCTTTATCAACCTTCAACAACTGATTTTCGACAATGCATCAAGTAACTAGTTTTATTTGCTTATAATTTTAAATTTTGGAAAATAATTTACTTATATAAAAATTCTTTGGTTGCTTTCACTACGGATTCATTAGATTATTTTAAACAAATTGATTGATACCATGTTAATGATATGGCTTCTTCTTTGAGAATACAGTCTTAAAATGAGACAGTTTACATTTAAAAATTGATCATTGTTTTTTTACCTATGTCTCTTGCCTCGATTTTTACATTTTTTTTTATTTTTAATTTTTTTTTCTTAAAGATCATACATAAAATATTTAATTTATACCTTTGAAGGTTCAGCAAAGTCTGCCGTTAAAGTATCAGAGATAGTTTGAGACCAGTTTATTGCTGGTGGTAACAACTTATTCAAAAATATGTCGTTGCAAAAGTTCAATTGAAAAGAAAGAGATTTTCACTAACGAGATAATGTTTCATGAAAGATAGAGTAGACTGATTCTTCGGTCACCAACACCACTATCACTACTAGCTATACTGTGCTCGGTTTCCACTGTCTGGATTTGGCTCCTCTGTTTCCTCGCCCCTGACCCTGGAATGACCTCCTCACCAGCCGAGCAGATGCCACAGCTTCTCGAGTAGATGCTACTGCTTCTCGATCAACCTCATCATCAAACCTAAAACACAAGATGAATGCACATTTGAGGTTGACCGCTAAACAAAGGAGGCATAGAATTATTGTTAGTATAGGTTTGTTCATACAGAGTTGTATATTTGGAATGAATAATGGCGAAATGAAACATTTAAAAAAAAAAAATCAAACCTATAAGATATCAATAAGTTTTTATTACTTCAATAAATTACTATACTCTCAAAACATATCACTAAAATACAGCAGAGATTCAGCATTCCTTTTTTCTTAAGGATAAATAGCTTAAGGTCTTTTTTTAAAAGAATTTGGAATTTTCACACTAATGTGCTTTCTCCTTCCTCCTTGATTCTCATACTCCATATTTCAAGGTAGTCTCTTCGGGGCCATGCATTCAATATGACTTTACCAGTGAAGTCTTCTTTGTTAAATGAATGTAGCAATGTCTGGCTTTGCTAGAAATTCCATCAGTTCAGAAATTTGTCCGTAATATTCACCTGTTCCATAAGGAGATCTTTGGCTGCAATTGTTACGACCCATGTCTCACTGCAATATATTACGATGGAGCCTCTGTTTGTCTTGGAGATTATGATTTTATCTTACGAGAGGTCTCTGAATTTCATAAACATATTTTACCTATTAAGGGATCTACAGGACAGAATAGTATTTTATAGGAGATATTGTTTTTGATGATTGTACATGGTTCCATTCTTATGATTTACATATACATAATAGTTTTCAGTTCTCGAATTATTGAAAATTTAAAAACAAATTCTATTTAATGACAGGTTGTATCTTTTTTGGTAAAAACTTACAAATTTTCATGAATAAACCCTCTGTATAAATTTCATGTTTCTACCACTTTCGGTTTGATTCCGCCAAAATAAAGTGAATCCCAAATAAATTTTGGGGGGTGATTTTAACAATCTTAAAATCATGACTTGTAAAAGGTTTATCATACTAGTGTGTCACTGTAGTAGGGTTTACCCTACTACATACTATCGATATATATATATATATATATATATATATATATATATATATATATATATATATATTTAATAATACATTTGATGAAATAACATAAAATAAATAAATATTTACTTATGTATACATTCTACGAACAAATTGTTTCAAACTATCAGATAAGTTTTTATTTTTTAAAGAGAAAAGATAGGCCCTCGACCGGGTACACTCGACCGGGAGGGGCCTTGATAGCTCAATTGGCAGAGCGATGTCACGGTGAGACAAAGGTTCCGGGTTCAAATCCCGGTCGAGGGCCTATCTTTTCTCTTTAAAAAATAAAAATATTTATAACTCATAAAAAATGACCAATAATTATAAAAAATTATAAATAATAATATGACGAAAGTCAATAAGATCCTAAATTAAAATTAATGTTCAAAGAACTTCGTTCTAGTGTATTCATCGCAAAAATGGCGGGAGTACACTGGGGCTTTAGGATCTACCTAAAAGAGAGAAGGTTAGTCCTCGACCGGGAGGGGCCTTGATAGCTCAATTGGCAGAGCGATGTCACGGTGAGACAAAGGTTCCGGGTTCAAATCCCGGTCGAGGGCCTATCTTTTCTCTTTAAAAAATAAAAATATTTATAACTCATAAAAAATGACCAATAATTATAAAAAATTATAAATAATAATATGACGAAAGTCAATAAGATCCTAAATTAAAATTAATGTTCAAAGAACTTCGTTCTAGTGTATTCATCGCAAAAATGGCGGGAGTACACTGGCGCTTTAGGATCTAAAAGAGAGAAGGTTAGTCCTCGACCGGGAGGGGCCTTGATAGCTCAATCCCGGTCGAGGGCCTATCTTTTCTCTTTAAAAAATAAAAATAAAAATATTTATAACTCATAAAAAATGACCAATAATTATAAAAAAATATCAGATAAGTTGTTTGAATCTAATTTACTTATAATAATCAAACTGTGCAAATGGTGTAAAAGAGCAATTTAATGCAATCAAAGTCAAATCGAACAATCTGGTCCAAAAAGTTCCAAAAAAACTTGGAATATATAATAAAATATTATGAATTGTCTATCTAGCTGGGTTTACAGCAACTGTACATAAAAATCTGTTCTATAGTCATAGCAAAATCAGAAGTACGAACATTTGGATCATAAAAGCCACCTGGGTGCGCGATCTGTTGGGCCAACTAAGCTCGAAGTTTATAATTCGATAATAAACTTTTAATGCATTAAGTAATTGCTTTTATATAAAATTAGATTAAAGTATTCATATTAATAGTTAAATACTTTTTAATTACGTTTTTCGGTATATAATTTGCATATATCTGCATAATTGCAGATTTACAATCAATTAATTTTTAAAACCATCTATTTAATAATTACATATTATAAACAATAGCTATTCACTTACAAGAGAACTTCGAGTTTACCATTCTTGAACGCATGCTCCCTTCCTTAGATCGATAAAGTGATCTCCGAGCATCCACTATCGACGCCTGTAACCATGACGTCTGCAAGGACATCCGATTCCAATATTCAATTAACTTCCAGGCAGCTTAGGAGGCTTTCCCTTCTTGGGATTCCACAAACGAAATGCATTTTCGTTAGGAAATAAGCTGTTGCAAGAGAATGAATTTAATTGATTTTACTACTCCGACATAAGGTAAAAGGGTAGTAGTAATGAATTGGAAAATATTGTCTGAAGATTTTCCTTACTTAAAAGGTCTTCAAAAGTGGGTGGTTAGTATGTAGATAAGTATTTCTATCCCTCAATATGTTAATTATTTCCAGTGACTTAGTTCGAATTCGGCTATGGAAGATAACTTATTCAATGATACAACCTTTAATACACGATTCCTAGGCAGGACGGACTCTCTTTACGGGCACACTCAGCCTCTTAAAATTGGATATCTGGCACACTATTGGACCAGGCTGGTAGTAGGGCCTAGATTCTAACATTAGTAACTCCTTGCATAACCGTTAGTAATGAGACGGGGCTAGTTGGAAGTAATGAACATAAAATTCTTCTTGGGATGTAGAGGTGTTCGTTGATTTTTCTTTAATTTCCTTAATGGATGGATTCAATGCTATTCTCTCTACATATATATTTTTTCATTAATAAGATAATTTAACGTTAAGACCGTGGACAAATTTCAACGAAAAGCCCTTAAGTCTCCAAACTAAAACAGAAATTGTAATTATCTGTCCAATATTTCGCCTATTCAGGCATCCTCAGGGTAGAAAGAGAATAACAGCAAAACAAAACATGAATAATGCACCCAAGAAACATCCCACCACCTCCAAGGCTCAAATGCAACTAATGAATTATAAGGAAGGTTATCCGATCCTGGCTGGATAAGGTTAGGTAAAAATAGCTGATAAATAATCCAGAATTTGAAAATTCAACATACACTCACCAAACTTAAAAAACACAGCAGGAAAAAATAAATAATAGTAAAAAACACAGAAACGTAAGATAAAAGACCATATGAAAAAATAAAAGTAAAAATGCAAAAAAAAAAGAGTTTTGGAGACTTAAGGGCTTTTCGTTGGAATTTTTCCACGGTCTTAACATTTATGTAAGGTCTCTTTTTACTTTTCAATATTAATATATTTTGTGGAACAGCCAAAAGTCAACTGGTTTCTTGATAATGTTTTTTTTTTTAGAGCGGACTCAAATTTGAAAAGGGGAAAAGAAAGTAATCACGAAGGCGGTGGAATGTACAGTTGAACTTTGGTATTTCGAAAAACCTATAACCAAACGTATTAAGTTTAAACAAAAGGATTGTTTATTGTTGTCTATTCTTTAACTACTACTACTTGTTGCTGTAATGGTTAATCAGATGATGATAAAGCGGGAATTTTAAATTTTGCCAATCTAGGTTTAATTAAGATAAGCGTCTTTAGCGAGTACCTTGACACCGCACAGGCTTGGAAACCCTATTTTACAACTCCACCGAATGACAACATAACTAAGGATTTTTTACTCAGTTCAAGAATTCCTGTGGAAACCTGCCGGGCAACGAACCCGCGATTTTGGGCACTGTACGTTGTTATGCAAAGCAATACATCACAGGTAACCCTCAAATGATTCCCTTTCTCCAAATATTAGAAAAACAAAATAGAGGGTACAACGAGGTGATTTATCAGCTTTATATCGATTCGACCAACCACCAGATGCTGCATAATTTTTGATTGAACATGGTGGACTGAAGAAGTTAGTATATCTAATGCAGGGGTCGGTAACCTATGATCGGTGAGTGACTCTTGATAATTTCAAATGACACACTTTAGTTCCGAAAATAAAGTACAATATATAAAAATAAATGATTAAACATAATCACTGATATAGAAGAGAACGTTTCTTAGTGTTTACAGAAACTGTTTTATTACCATTTGCATATATTAAACTTTTTATAAAACTATTATCCTTCTAACAGTTCTATATGAATGAAGTCGCTAGTAATGAATGGGTGGGCGACGTATTATGTGTACCAGTCTTCAAAATAAGGTTCTGAATGGAAAATTCGATCCAGTAAAAGAGGAATTCACTCAGGAAATAAGTAGAGTGCATAACGAATAATTAATATAATTGAAAGTTCAAAATCTCGAAGATTAAGCTGTTGAGCAAAGTAACACTAGATTCCTACAAAGATAATAAGCGCTGAGCCGAATAGTGAATATCCGAGGGGTAGGAGGCTAGGTCGAGGGCTAGATGGGATCTTCTTTCTTCTGTAATTTGGTTTTGGACGGTACTCTAAGGACGAAAGTTTGTTGCCAGGGATTGATGGTATCTTCATCGAGCCTTCGCGTTCGATAAACATTTTATTATTATTTACTGAGAACGGGACCAGGAGGATCATGCTAAGTATTCCGACGTCGTTTTTTCCCAATACTTCCTTCATCTTTACTTTGAGTATTCTTTTTCTCTCCTCTGTCAATTTTGTTCCTTATTTCTTCAATGCTTCCTTCCCTGACTTTAATATCCACTTTTCTACGTTGTTTTCAAACATTTTTTTGTTTATAACATCACTAGATTCTATTATCGGATTTTGTAGATCTATTTTTATATGAATAATCCATAGGGTGGCTGACTTGATTTTTTTTTCCACAATGGACCACTTCTGTTTCAACTCTTATTTCTTTTGTCCCACATATCTTTCGTTCTCTCCCCTATATTTGTTCCTCTCCTGCGTCCAAATTGCGCCAGTTTTTCTCTTTGGTCTTTCCTGAAAACCCGGACCATTCTGAAATAATAGCCTAAGTAAAGAACGCCCATCAATAATATCCGGAGAGACCTCTAGCTCTTCGATGTTCTTTTCAGTTTCCTTAATACTGAATACTCTTCTGAGTACATGTATACTCTTTTAAGGGAGCGGAATGGCTCTGAGGTAGGGTACTGAGTTTATTTATTATACATTATTATTTATTAACAGACTTTTATTTAGTCTGTTAGCAATCGGAGATGGATCACATGGGATCTAGGACCCTCCAGGGGCTCACCCAGTTTCTACAAAGTGAGTGCCTAAAATAAGGGGGGAAATCTGGCGTTTGAATGTGATTTAGGACAAATCACCTCCCTGGACAACCGTTGCCCATGAAACAGTACATTCTCTATCATGCACTGAATGCAGACCCGTTCACGGGTTGTAGTGGAAGTGTGGAACAGGAATACTCTTTTTGTCATTCTGCTCGGGTCCATTCTTTTTATGTGCCCTTAGAACTGAATTCTGCGTTTTCTCACTGCATCTGTCATTTTTTCTATGTGCGGGTAGAGTCTGTTTCAACTCATCTCTTCTTTAAGAAACAGCTCGCCGTTTCAGAAAACTTAACATTTACTAGACAAACACTCTAAGTACCTAATTAATTAATAAAAGACTCATATACATGACAGTCATTAGACCCATCTGGACTTACGGAATAGTTCTTAGAGGTTCCACTAAGCCATCGAATTCCTCTCTTATTCAATCCTTACAATCCAAAATCCTTCGTAAAATACTCAATGCCCCTTCTTACTTTGTTACGAACAAAGTAATCTATAATGACCTTAATTCGTTGCTGATTTGGCCCGAATCCGATATCAATCTTTTCATAACAAACTTCATTCCCACTCAAACCCACTAGTTACAAACCTAGCATCCTCTTCAATTCGTGATAATCCTCTGTGGCGTCTGAAATCTGAAACGATGGCCTCGTCACCTTCTAAGTTGAACTTTTTATTTGAGTACTACCACTGGGTAGTTCCATTAGCTCATGTCATTATGTATCACATAGCCTACTTTCTTGTTGTATTCTTGTAATACAGTTGTAAATATCAATAAATAAATAAAATAAAAAAAATTAACCTGGATAGGCAAAGTTTAGGACTCCCACTGTAGCTACCTTCCGATAAGCTATAGCAGGCTAAAGTGACATTAAACGAATAAATAACAACAATCTGGACGTATAGGGTCCTTTTTTGCATGTCTGTTCTGGAAATGACACAGCTCAATGTATTTTGAAGATCTTGAAGTAGTACTATTTGGGGAAATGTTCCGCAGGTTGTCGCTTCGAGTCGTCACGGCCTTTCATTCATCCTATTTACTTGTTGTGTTAGTATAATTCAGTTGTAAATTTCATTGAATAATAAAATAAAATAGAAAAATTCTTTTCTTTTGTCCCACCTTTCTTTCATTCTCTCCCCGTCTTTTTGCTTATTCTCCTGTGTCTAAACTGCGTCCGTAACTATCTTTAGTGAGTCGTAAGGCTGCTTTCATCTTGATTTAATTTGTATTGAAGAAACCTTTTATTATATTTTTTCTTAATTGATACCCTTCTTGGAGATGTTGTTACAGACTAGATCAGCTGAGAAGGAAAGCAAAGAGACGCAGCGTATCGAACGAGAGAACTACGAGGACAGTCCAATGGGAGGACTCTCATTTCATTAGCCACCCACTCAGCTTCCAACTAAGCAGCCAGTAGGACTAATTCATTTCCGCTAATTCATAGTCCATCTCTCTCTCTCTCTCTCTCTCTCTCTCTCCAGCTTCTTTTCACTAAGCTAGTTTATGTGAAGCATAATTTGCGAAATAAAAGTTATCTTGGTCTCTTTTGTCTAAGATGTGATTCATATCTTCAATATTTGTGGGTCTGAATTTTCATTCACAAAGAAGTTGTACCATACGATTATCAAAGATAGAGAGGAAAATAGTTGGCTGGATGATATAATGGAGAATGGAGATGGGGGTGAGCAGTAAAAAAACACCAAATAAGCCGACTTATTTGTATTTGTGCCGACGTTTCGACCAACTTTGTAGGTCATCTTCATGGCTAATGTGAGAGGCTATGTTTGGTGTTTTTCTTTTTTACTGCACCCCCCCCAACTATCTCCATTCTCGATTATCAAAGATAGTCAACGAAAATTCATTATGTGTCATGCATCTAAAAAAAAAAAAAAAACCACTACTACAACCTATCAAGGATCTTGTGTTCAGTACATGGTAGAGATCGTACTGTTCCTAAGACAACTGTTGTGCAGGAAGGTAACTTTATTTAATCTTCTCCTCTCCTACCGCCAACGGTGTGAGGATTCGTTCTGTAGAGTTTGATCCATGAATCCCTCTCCTTCCCCATTCTAAACATCTTCTGTCAAAGGCCTCCTGGATTGCGCCTTCCCAAGTCTTCCTTTCGGTCTCATACTCTCCACCTTTGTCTCATATATGGCCTTCGCCACTCTGGATTCCACCATTCTAGAAACATGGCCGAACCATCTTAGCTGATGCTCCTCGAAAGTATCCCCAGCTGGCCGAAGTCCCACATTTGACCGTATCGTTACGTTTCGCACTCGGTCTCTTCTGTTCTTCCCTTCCATTCTTCTTAAATATCGCATCTCCATGGCTTGAAGTTGGCTCTTGTGCTTTTTAGTTAGGGTCCAAGATTCACTTGAATAGGTTAGAATCGGTAAGAAAGTGTTTTTATAAACTACTTTTGTGTTTTTTGACACTTCTTTTTTCCCGATGAATCCTTTCTTGAGGGAATTAAAACACCTGCTGGCAGATTTTATTCGTTCATTTATTGTCAGGATTGTAACTTATACGAGATAACGCTGTACCACTAGGTTTTACCTCAAATTAAGAGTACCCATTTTATATAGTCTAAGTTAGCCAGAAAAACACTTGCGGGTTGCCCCTTCTCCTGACTAAGGATACAATTGACAAACTAGCCAAGAGGAAGATAAAATCGCGTTGGGATAGAGCCAAGATAAGCCATACTAAACTTTTTATAATGGATCCCAATGACAATCTTTCTGAGAAAATCAAGAAATAAGCCGTTCACATGTCGAGATCCGACCTCAAAAGCATGGTAGGAACCACCACTGGATAGTGTAAACTGTGGAAACACATGCATCGCTTGGGCATTGAACAAGAACCTCGGTGCAGATGGTGCACAGAGGAGGACAAAACCCTCTGGCACGTTCTCTTTGAAAGTCGAAAGAGGGCAATTGACCTTTGCCCTGGAGGACAACTTCAAGAACTGAGATTTAAAGACTATCTAAAATTTCTCAGAAGTCTAGGCCTTGGTTAGGGATTTTAGGACTCGAGCACAATGGGCCTTTAGGCCGAAGTGCATGGTATCAAATAACAGTCACACATAAATAATAATAGCCACAAGAAGATCTGCCGATCGAATAACATCCATATATTAAAGTAAAAAAACTGTTCTACTAAAACCCATGAAGGATTTTGGATTTAATACAGGACAGCCTGTATTTTTCCTAACTGTTGTGCAGGGAGGTTGCTTGTGCCAGATCACGCTCAACTGTTAGATTTTGTCCCTAATTTAGGATAACCATTTTATAGAGGCTGGATGAGCCTTAGGAGGGTCTGCAGATTCTGCAGGTCCAACCAATGGCTTTTAACGGTCGGACCTGAACCCGTGACCTCAGTACACACACTGAGTTACCCTGCTCCATCTTTATTTTATATAATTCATAAAATATATTAAACCTCCCCTTTAGACGAATAGTCTTCTTTTAGGTGTTTACAGTCTGTATTGCTCTCTCCCACATATGGTGAGGATCTTTTTTGCAATATTATTTTATTATTATGACAACCCATACAGACTCTTTGATTCAGTACATGATAGAGATTATACTGTTTCAAGGACATTGGTAGAGCAGGAAGGTGACCGAGATTACGCCCAGCAGCCAGGTTTTTCACCCAATTAAGAGTACCCACGTTATAGATGCTGTGTTAGCCCCAGGAGTTTTAGTAATAATAATTCTATGAAGACAGTTTAAGCACGCTCTTTCTTTGTAACCTCTTGCAACTTTCCAATATACATAATATTAACATATCCGACTAATATTATAAATGCGAAAGTTTGTATGTTTGTCTCTCTTTCACGCAAAAACTACTGAACGGATTTGGATGAAACTTTACAGTAATATAGGTTATACATCAGAATAACACATATGCTACAGCAAGAGCGGATTTTTGGGGAGCACGGTGACACGTGCCTCCCCGACAGTATTTTAGGTACTTTGGAGAATCCATTATAGTACATAATTAAAGGCAAATCACATGTTAATAGTGGTTAAAATATCAGAAAGAACATGAGTGATCCGCCAGTATTGAAGTTAGACATCTGAAATTTTGGATATACGAGTAACTTATATTTTAAAAAATTATTAAATTATTTATTTAAAATGTTAAAAAATCTTTCACGAAACTTTATGTGGCATACCAAATTCCACGCGAGCGAAGCCGCGGGCATAAGCTGGTGTTTAAATATTTTTGTTTTGAAGAGAAAAGATTTGCCCTGGCCGGGATTCGTCATCTGCGTCTCCGTCATTGTGCTCTAAACCACTGAGCTACCAGGGTTCGTATCCAAGTCAGACAAATCCGTTCTTTTCACCGATCCTATATCCCCGTGTTCCAGCAATTTTTGCGATGCATACACGGGGAAGAATGTTCATTGAACAATACTTTAATTAGGATCTGGTTGATTTACGTTAATACATTATTTATAATTTGTTTTTATTAATTATTATTTTGATGGTGATTATTTTTAAATACTTTTGTTTTGAAGAGAAAATATTTACCATGCCCGGGATTCGTACCCGGGTCATCTGCGTCTCCGTCGTAGTGCTCTAAACCAATGAGCTACCAGGGGTCGTATCCAAGTCAGACAAAAATCTCTTCACCAATATTAGAGTTACAAATATATACCCACAAAGTGGCTATTAATAATTAAATAATTTTACATAGATTCTATAATATAATTGGTATTAATAGATTAAATAATAATCTGCCACGGCTAGATTTGAACCCGGGATCTTCATCACTGCAACTCAGCACTCATTGAGCTACCTATGTGAAATATTGTAAGGAAAAAAAAAAATTTATTATTTTTGTTACAAATTTGTTGCTTGATATAAATGCTGGTTTGTAGTGGGTTGGTTTGTGTATATTATGTTTGGAGATTCATGATGCTTTTGTTTTTACGTGTATAAAATGAAATTTTCCAAAGTAGAGGATCAAAGAAAGCGGGGTGGATCAGAGGGTAATGGGTCCGGATTCAAATCAGGATGTATCAGTTAAATTATTTTAACTGTCAACAGTGTTGTTGGACCCTCTTTGATTTGAGGACTCTCCTGCGGACCACCCAGCCTCTATAATGTAGGCATCCTTAATTACTGGAAAATCTGGTGGTTGAGACTAATCTCTGAGAAATCACCTCCCTGCACAGCCGTTGTCCTAGAAACTGTACAGTCTCATTTTCTGAGTCCAAGACCCTTCATGGGGCTTTTATTTTCTTATTTAGGTGTCAAAACATATTTTATTTTTATGAACATATATTCCTAAGTAGATATGGTTGCAATATATTTTAACAATGATAATAATCTGATTGCTTAGGCTCCACCTATGTTATCATACTGGCGCGACAACCCATCAGCTGATCTGGAACGCCTCCAAATCTCCCAGCCAGTTGGCTCGGTCTTGTTATGCAGTTGTCTAGTTCCGGATTAGTAAGAGGTTTCTTAAGTTGCAGACACTCCGCCTGCCATCTTTTCTTAGATCTTTTATCGTTTCTTCTTTTTCTGCAGTTCCTCCGGCAAGAGTAGTAGTAAATAATATTACAATTAGTTAGTACAATTAGGTTGTACCAAATACTTACTAAATTATGTGTAATAGCTCTTAATTACAATTTACTATGCACCAGCTTGCATACAACGGTTTTTAATGCAAATAATGTTGTTAAAAAAAGCAGAAGCAAAGTTTCAAAAGTAAAAAAAAAAACACATTTTTCGTTTTCGATCTACAAAGATTGCTAAATGTTATAGCAAAATGTTGAATTCTCTTTTTAAAGGAGAAGAATAACCTTTCAAAAGTTCGAATGTGCAACCATCTTAATTATATATAAATAACCTATATTTGCCTACATAGGCAATAATACAGCAATAAATACTAGGCAGTAATAAGAAGTAATACATACTATCAAATGTATTCATAGCTAGCACATTTTATCAACTTCATAATTTATTCCTTTACAATCAATATTATAATTTAAAATACAAACTATTACCTGCGTTTTGGTTCACATGAGCTCTGGTTGGTTTCCTGGATTAAATTGATACCGTCTCTTTGTTCAACCCTCGAAAGCCGCTGTTTCAGTTTGGTCTGCTGGCTAAGGTATTCTGCTTGGAGTCGAGCCAGTCGCGTTTGTAGATTACCCACAAGTCGATCTGGAACAAGGTGAATATGTTGTTATAGAAAGTTTCCAATTAGATACATATTAAATGTAAGTTAATATACATAAATTTATATATTAATATAATCTATCAATGCTAAAAATAGATTAATTTGTCGATTTATATATTTGAAAAATCTTTGGGTCTGAACAAGTTACAGACAGAACCTTTGCATACAGCATAAAAATGCATTTATTATTGTGTAGCATGGCGTTTAGATCATAGACTTTTTGAACTAGATCGTCGATTAATTAACTCAACACAATAGTCTATCGACTAAAGAAAAAAGAAACTAATAACAATAGAAAACTATATCACTGATATAATCTCTATTTTTTATGCTTTTTTTTTTTCTCTATCTTCAACTTACAATATATCAGAGATAGTAAAGGAAGTGGTGACAAAACATTCTTGGCTATAACTATATATAACTTTACAATCTACAGCTGTGATACAACAGGTAAAATCCCTAAAACAAAGCCTTAAGTCCCTTAAAAACTGGAAAAACAAGCCAACATTTCACCAATTCAGGCATCATCAGGACACACACCTAAAGAAATTCACATCAAAGAAGTGCATCACATCTCACACTAACGGCCCAAATAGACTATTTATGATAACCTTCCCAGCTCATAACCTTCCTTTGCCTTAGTTGTTAGTGAAGCGTCACGGAGCAAGGTTTCTGTCTCAATTTGATAAGTCTTTCATAAGGTTTGAGTGAGACAAACCTGTTGGGACAAGCATGGGAAAAGTTTGACACGAAAAGAACGATATCAGAGTTGGGCCAAATCAGTTACAAATCATTTGAAAACTTTGTTCGTAACAAAGTAAGGAGCATTGAGGATTTTTAAAAGGATTTTAGATTGTAAGGATTGGATACGAGAGAACTTTGACGGCTTAGTGGATTCCCAAAGCTCTACTCCGTAAGTCATGATGGGTCTTATGATTGCCATGTATGCGAGCCTTTTATAATTAATTTGGAGGCTAGAGCGTTTGTATAGTAAATATTGAAGTAGCCTGAATCCGCGAGCAGTTTCTTGTCGTTTCAGTCTTGCATGAGGATTCCAAGTTAATTTTTTGTCGAGATGAAGTACTGGACCTCTTCTACAGGAATCAGTGAGATGTTATTAAACAATACAGGAGTCACAGAAGCCTATTTTTTACTACTGTCACTCGTACCAATAATTTTTTTTTTGTAATATTCAACAAAAGAGTATGATTCAACAAAAGACCCGAAGAAGAGTTTGAAACAATAATAGATATGGTTAAAAACCATCATCTTTCTTACAAAAATGCACCAAAACTGAGGATTAGGTGGTTCAAAGCATTCCTTCCTGGGACTCCACATGGAGATCAAACGCCTAGAGGAGCACTGCAGTCCATATGCTTGCCAAATTAGAGTGCGCAGCGAGGACATTAATTGGTGTTTATGGCCTTTCATTTAGTGCATATGGGCGATTATTAGGTTACGGGTTCGCTTACCGCTGATTGTTCAAAGGACATAGTTTTATTGACAAATTCCAATAATAAATAAAAAATAAGATAGATTTGTTTAAATGATATAAAATTACTCTTTTTTAGAATGCTATAAAGTCTTTCTTTTGTCTATAGTATTCTAGTTAATCGGGAGCGGGGTAGCTCAGTTTGAGAAGTGCTGAGTTGCTGTACTGAAGGTTGCAAGTTCAAATCCAGCTGTGGTTGATAAATTATTTATATATCCGTCAATGTATGGACTTCGTGGGACCAGCGGACCCTGCTTGGGCATCTGCAACCTCTATGAACTGTGTACCCTTATAGCGGTTGTTCTACAAAAAATTTGTCTCTAACATGTAGTGGACCGAAGACACTTCATGGATTGCAATAGTAGAGCTTTTTATTTTATTTAATTAAGATCATGTTTATTTTCTTGTCTTATTTATATATTTATATTGTATGTTCTCAATAATAATTTAACATTAATATATTTTATTTAACTTCCAATATATAATTGTATACTAGAGAATGCCTCGAAAATAACAGAAAATAAGAAAATTTATCAGTGTTTTAATACCTAACAAACATAAACACTCCTTGTTCTTCTTGTATGACTTTACAGCCCATTAATGAGCCTTGGCCACCTCAATACGTTTCTGCCAGTCCTCCCGGTCCAGTGCAGCGGCCTTCCAGTTCCGGATGTTGAATAGGCTCTTGGAGTCCTCACTGACTCCATCCAGCCATCGCAGCTTGGGTTGCCCTACTCTTCTTCTGCTCTGAATCCTTTCTTCTATTACTCTTTTGGGCCCTTCAACACTTGCCATTCTGGCTACATGGCCAGCCCAGCGCAACCTACCAAGCCTTATTACTTTGACCACGCCCGGGGGAATGCGGGGTCTGGAATAGACTTGGCAGCTCCGCATTGGTACGTCTTCTCCATGCTTCCTCCTCTCTAATAGGTCCATAAATTCGCCGTAAAATCCTCCTTTCAAATGCCTGAAGCAATTTTTCATCTGATTTCTTTATGACTCAGGCTTCTGACAAATATAGAAAGACAGGCCAAATGAGCGTTTCATATAGAATTATCTTTGTATTCAAGGACAAGAGCTTGCTTTGCGTTGTTAACAATTTATCGTATTTTTCTTTTCTTTTTTTCGAAGTACAGTGCCAACAAGAAAAAGATGTTTGCAATATTTTAGGTTAAGTACTCTATCAGTCTGGGTAAAGTATATTATACAGTTCAATATATAGAGTACATCGATATACATAGCAATCGATTTATTGAAACATTTTGGTTTAGTATGGCTAAATACTAAACCTTACCGACCTTTTGCCAAATGTGGCGGTCGAGAGTGGCTTTACTAGAGCCATTGCAGTCATATAACCCTAAAAACCCGAAATAGAATCCAAGGAAAGCCAAGTCTAAGATTAAAAATTAAGAATTACAGGGACAAAACAACAATAATAATTCCAAGGGAATGCAGAGATATTACAGTAAGAGGAAACTAGGTTACGATGAGGACAAACTATGAGTAAAGCGAGCTAGGTAGTGGGGGAAAGGGCGATTTCTACGCAGTTTGTTTTCTAAATCTTCAATCTATAGTGATGTTTTGAAAAATCGTTGTCTTTACAACGAGCAATTAGATTGTTGATGTGAATTTTCAAGTTTGTAATAACATTGCTCGTATTTTAGTTAATAGGACTAACATTGCAAAAAACATCGTTTTTTCAAACATTTTTAAACATTACAAAACTAATTAATCAAGCGGCCAAAATTAAATATCAATGAATTAAATAATTTGAAATGGTAGTGTTATATTCATTAGGTATTTAAACATTGCTATATTTTCTTCTTTTATATTATTTTCGAGGCATGATATAAGCAATATACGTATAGATACAATTATATATTGGAATTTAAATAAAAATATATTATTGTTAAATTAATATTGAGAACATACAAGATAAATAAGTATATATATAAATAAATAAATTGCGAAGGAATGGAGTCATATTATCATGAAGTGATTCGACTGGTGATGACAGGCCTTGTCGATAGAGCGCAGTTCCAAGTTCTCCAATGAAAGTCAGCTATAGCGGTGCTATGTGCCTCCTCCAACTCGATTCTCAGGGAATTTTCTATCTACGGAATCGGAAAACTGTCCGAGTCAGGCGGGGAAATAAAAATGGGTATTTATAAAAAAATGATATTGCCAAAAATGTATGAGGGCAAGATCAAAACAAAATGTAAACAACTAAAAGAAGAGAAGAGGAGAAGCTAAATATATTTAAAGGAATTATATACAATAAAGATAAAGATATATTTTATTATATAGCTGAGACTGGTAGTGGTGGGAGGAACTAGTCCTATAAATCCTAAAATATCAACCTGGTGGTAATTTCGTAGTCACCACGTGCATGACAGTCATTCACTGTAAGAGTGGCATAAAAATATGGGCATGAAGTTGGTGGCAGGTTTTTCATAATCTGTGAATGAGTGAGCCGAGTGTGGCCTAGCTCAACCTGGGCAAAGCAACCTCGTTCCTACGTCTACTGCGGAGGATGTAGATTGTTTGTAGATGTAGACCCTTACTGTTTTTGATTTAATAGGATGGCTGTCTTCCCACATGGCTTGCCATCACTCTGATGTTTCCATTTTAAGAGGCCTACTGAGTTCTGATTGAGTGTGAACCGTGGTGCTTCGACTAGGTAACGTAAGTGCATCTCGGAGTGCCTTATCTGGGATCTCATTACCCTTAATGTCAACCCGATCGACAAGTCTTGTAAGATGATTTTTTATTTTAATCCTTGTAATCTGCCATTTTTTTTTCTTTGATTTTGCCAGCTACCGGTGACTATCCCTTAATCAGATTATATATCCTTTATTTGCCAGATCGGCTATTCCTAGCCTTACATGGTTTTGTTTTAAATAATGAGTTTTACATTTTAACAAAAAGTAAAAGTGTGGGTTTCGTCTCTCGCAAGAGACCCTCTAACTGTACATTATTTTCAAGAGAAATTATAAATATATAATAATTTTTTTTCATATAAAATAATTACAATGTAACAACAGAACTATAGTAGTATAAAAGGAAAAACTATAAGGAAACAGGAATATATTACAGTTTATTAAAATGATTGGTGAGCAAGGTAATAGAGTTCACATCAGAATATCTTTCAAGAGTCTCGGTTTTAATCTTGGGAATGAAATAGGTTCGCCTATGTTTAATATGACTGCTGGTAATCCGGTCTTAAATCTGGGTGTAAGGCTTTTTAATAAATTCGTCTATCGTCTCTAGTTTTAGCTCTCGGTGTAGTTGACTGTTTCGTACAAACCAAGGCGCATTTACTGCGATTCGTAGGATTTTATTTTGGAAACTTTGTAATTTTTTTTTGCTTAGTTGTTGACACTGCACCCCACACTTCACAACCGTACATTAGTAGAGGTCTAAGAATGGTTATAAATTAATAAGGCTGTTTCTGGTTTTAATCTAGATTTTCTATTTATTATCGGATAAAGTAGAGCTAATCGTGCGTAGGCCTCTGTTAATATTATTAATATTTTATACTATATACTATTAATATTTTGTACGGAATACAATGAAAAACTATTATATTCTGAGAGCTAAGACCCTGATGCATTCGTCATAATCCTAACGTAAATGATTCCTTCAATATGTATGCAAAGTTTGGTGTCATATGATAGTTGGATTGGAATACGTATCTGTATTGTAGAGAGAAATGAAGCAGACGAAAACCTACTAGAAAGAATCCAACAAATGGCATTTCATGGAAATAGCATACTGCAGATGTAATGCATATTTATTTAATAACCAACAAGATACCTATTCTTTCGACTTTGTCTTTGAGGGTTTCGTTTTCTTCTTGAGCCTTCTTGAAAGCATCTTCGTCGAGGAGTCCATCTTTACGCAGAATCTGACAACCGCGTTCCATGAGACTCTGCTTGGCTTCAGGGTAATCTGCAAGTGCTTTCCAAAGATCCCTCTTATCCAAGCAGAAAAGATCGGAGTACCTAAAATTACGACATATAAGAAAATATTTTTTTCTTTTTCGTTATTATTAAGATTACAATAATATGTATATCATTTATTGAATACATTGAATTAAATGACATACCCGAGAGATCTGACGTTTGCTGTCCGCCTGTTGCCTGTCTTGTTTCCTGCTATGTCCAAGACGGAAACCTCCCCGAAGACAGAACCAGCTCCCAGCGTCGCAAGGACGGTCTCTTCATCGTCAGCCACGACGGATAATCGACCACGCTTCACGATGTACATTTCTTTTCCGACATCTCCTTTACGACATATGTAATCACCAGGACTGAAGACCTGAATAAAAAATGAAGTATTTAAGTTTCTAGTTAGAAGAAAGGATATTCGAGAAAAGACTAATACAAATACTTCTACGTTTCAAATGAACATTGGCCTTACTCCTTCAACGAAATAGAAGAAAGATTGACATTTTTGAATTACTTTTCAGTAGCAATTTCATTGGTTGAAGCTTTTTAATTCACGTACAACATATCTGATAATCCATTCCGAACATATTTTATTACTTGTTTTTTTTTTTAAATGAAGACAATACAAAATACAACTCATAATTAGAGTTGTATCATGTTTGAGCTTGATGTTTTATGGAAATAATGACATAAGTATTTTGCAACAAGCTTTTAAAATTTTTCTAATGCTTAATAAAAGAACTTCAATACCATCCTGACAATAGGAATGATTTGCTATGCCAATACCCAAACTTTTATTTTTTTTAACTCACTTGCATAATTCTATTGAAATATTAAGTGTTTTGAGTTTTCATGAGATTATTCTTTTGAAATAGCGATATCCGCATTATCTTTTTCTTTTCATTTATTATACACTAGAAGAGCATCACCCAAAAGCCGGAATTTATTCCGCAGGTCGCCCGTTTAGTAATAGGGGCAATTAAATCCACGTTACGTCATTTCTAAGTCCTATCTGTAACAGCGGTGCTCCCGATCAATTTTCCCAATAAATAAGTAAATAACATCACCATGATACTCTTTTCCTCTTCAACCGCTGTGCAGTGTGAGGGTCCTTCTTATAGAGCCTGGACCAAGTAGCTCTTTCCTGAACCAGTTCTCTTATTCGGTTCCAGTCCATTCCTCTCTTCCTGAAAGCATCCCTTACGCTGTCCTCCCAGGAGATGCGAGTCCTTCCTTTTAGGGCCTCCTAAGACTTCCTAGCGATTCTCTCTGATTCTATCCTAAGGAGATGTCCAAACCACCTTAGCTTGTGTTCCTCCAGGATAGCCTCAGCCGGTTTAATATTCGAGATTTGTCCGTATACTTGTGTTCCGTATCCTATATTTCCGAGTTTTCCTTTTTACTTTTCGCAGGCACCTCATTTCAATAGCATGTATTTGACTTCTGTGCTTTGAGGTCAAGGCCCGCGATTCGGAAGAGTAAGATAGGATTGGAAGTATATCAGGAGGGTCCTAGATCCCATATGATCCATCTGCGGCCAGTAACAGATTAAATAAAAGTCTGCCAGCAGCGAGATTTGAACCAAGATTTTCGACATGGCAACTCAGTGCTCTACCACTATGCCACTCCGCTCCCTCTTGGAACTCATCCAGCCTCTATAAAGTATCCTTTGCGGAAAAACCTAGTGGTTGAGAATGATATCTACCAAATGACCTCCCTGCACAACCTTGTCCTAGAACCAGTACAATATCTTCCAGGTACTGAATCCTTCACGGTTTGTATTGGTACAGCTTACAGGAATATTTCTTTTTTTACTGTATTCCCCACCATTTTACACATTATTTCTACATTCAACTATCGATTAGTTTTATATATTCGTAGATAATTCTTATATTTTCGTATTCATGACTAATTATAGACAGGCAGTTTGGTCTGCATTGTCTCCTCTCTACTTTCCAGGAAAACCCGTCGAACCATATTAAGTATCTTCCCTGCTGCTCCAATTCCTCGTCAATGAAGACGTTTTCTTTGAGATGAGCAACTAGATATATAAAACTCTCAACCTTCTCTAATCTCTGCCCTCCGACCCTCAATACTCTCTTTGTTCTTCGGGGTTTCTTCCCTATTCCCACGGTTAAGTTTCATATTTATTGTCCATAATTCTACTACATTTATGTTATGCTGGAGGTCTCGGAAGCTAGTAAGACGATGACTCGTGAGCGAAAACCAACAAGAAAAATTTGACGGTGTGAAGGTTTCTGTACCCTAACTGGAATTTCCTTATCATCAGCTTTGCCCTCTTTAGTGCCAAGTCCAAAACCATGGTGAAGAGCAATGGGCTAAGGCTACAGCCCTTTTAATACTTTTGAAATGTGGTTTCTTGTTCGAATCACATTCCTCGTCTTTTTATAGGGACTCATTACAGCAAAATTGTTCCAAGGTCTATACCCCCTTCAGACAGTGCCCACGAATCAGATGGAGAACTCTTTATCTTTCTCGAGAGTCTTTTCTGTTATCGTCCTTCTCTATTTTCTATAGCCGTAAAGCAAAAAAACAAGTAAAAAAAAAATGATATTAAACCTAGCCAACATATAATTTTTATTGTGAATCTGGTATAATTTTCTTTTGCTTTGCATATAATAAAAGTTATATTAGCTTATAACAGGAAATTTTGTCATTTAAACTTAATATCTCTAAATTGGTAATGTTTCTAATTAATCAATACTGGCTATGTTAGTATAGTTATATTTCCAAGCTATTTTTTGCTTTTACCTGCTTTTACCTGCGGAATAAGTATCCAAAAGTATTTTGTCAGGGATAATCTTAAAAGAATTCTTATGCTGTTTCTTTCTCTCTCTCTACCTCTCTCTACCTCTCTCAATTTATCTCCCTCTCTCTCTCTCTCTCTCTCTCTCTCTCTCTCTCTCTCTCCCTCTCTCTCTCTCTCTCTCTCTCTCTCTCTCTCTCTCTCTCTCTGATACAAGGGCCCTCCTGCAATGCTCACGGGGTTCGGTAAGCGGCTTAGTAGGGTTGGATGATAACAAAACGATTTATACAATCACCATTTTCCCCCCACATGGTTATATCAGTTGTAATAACAGATAAAAAATTCATCGTATCAATTTATAATTAATTTAGGGAATGAATTTAGATAAGAGTATAATAAAATATTATGTGTGTACATATCGCTCCTTTAAGAGAACAATGCCATAACTAAAAAAAACTATTTTTTCAATAGAGATATTTGAAAGTTCTATGTGTGCTAATAAAAAAAAAATTGGGTATTATTACGACTCAAAATATGGCATTATTAAAAAAAAAAAATGTTGGGAATGAAATATCAGAAATACCGTTGCAGAATTAAAAAGCTTCAACCAATACAATTGCTAGTAACGATGTTACTCACAAATGTCAATCTTTCTTCTATTTCGTTGAAGTAGCCATAGTTATAGCTATAGTTTATTCATTTTTAAATTAATCATATAATAGCATATTATTATACATTTTTGTTCATTCACTCAGAAGATTATATAGTGAGGGAACGATTTGAAATCCGTAAATAAATCGAGGACTGCAATTTGAAGACAATTTTTTTTTTATGAGAATGTGCAGGGATTCAAATGCTTGTGGAAACAGACAGTTCACGCAGGAAACTACACCCATATTATAATATGGGTATAATTATAGTAGGGTTGTATAATACATTGTGATTAATCAAAATGCTTATAAGCAAATTATAACTTGGTTAAAAGGGAATTAAAATGAGAAGATAGGAAAGAAGGAATAAATTCAATTTAAAATCATTTTGTATATTAAAAAAATAATGTGAAGCGTGGAAGATGATTTAAAAAGAGAATTAAATTCCTGTTATTGAAAGATTCTAATCTCTTAAACGATATATACATATATATACTTTACTCCACACCAGTAAATACAAAGTATATATAGTTTGGTTTTATATATTTGTGACTCATACTAGACTGAAATGATAAGAAACAGCTCGCCGTTTCAGCCTTTACTATACAAACGATCTAAACTCCCAATTAATTACAAAAGACTCATATACATGAAAATCATTAGATCCATCTGGACTTACGGAATAGAGCTTTGGGGCTCCACTAAGCCATCGAATTCCTCTCGCATTCAATCCTTACAATCCAAAATCCTTCGTAAAATCCTCAATGCTCCTTACTTTGTTACGAACAAAGTAATCCATCATGGCCTTAATGTCCCGCTGATTTGGCCCAAATCCGACATCAGTCTTTTTGTGACAAACTTCATTTCCACTCAAACCGACTAGTTTCAAGCCTCGCAACCTCTTCTATTCTTAATAATCCTCCGAGACGTCTGAAATAAAGATGGCCTCGTGACCTTCTAAGCTAACCTTTGTATTTGAATACTACCACTAGGTAGTTTTTCTACTTTCCTGTGTCTCTGGACATGATTTATCTTTCATTATATTTACTTGATGAATCTGTATACAGTTGTAAATTTCAATAAATAGATTTTTAAAAATATATATTTGTGACAAAGTAATAATTTGTTTGTTTAATCTTTAACACTCCATAGTGTTGTCAGTATAAATAATTTAGTTCTGAAAATAACGTAAATGTATAAATAACTAAAGCCTGTGGAAAGTTGATTTGTTTTTTTTTTCATTTTTATAGCCCTCAAGTCCGGAATGTCGGTTAAATGAGGAACAATGAAAAGTGTTTGTAATGTAAATAGCACAATAAAATAGCCGTCCAGAATTTTACTTATTAGCATGAAAATTTATGATGAAACAATAATTGATGTTGCAAAAAAAAAATAAAAGAGAGAGAGAAAGAGTTCAACGCAATTGAATGTGTTTTCAGAACATCCCACGCTCGCATTATGTACCTCATACACACCTTTCCAATTAACAACCTCTCAAATTTTAGGCGATGCTTATAAAACCCTGAAAAAAAACCTTAACCGCAAAAACCAATGAAAGGAGTTGGACTCAGTACATAGTAGAGAGTATATGTTGAATAATATTAGTTGACCATATATCATCAATATATAAAGTTGTTATGCTAACCATTACAACATGTTATAAACAGTTACATATATACTTGGTTGGTCTAGTTGGTTGTTGGGAGAGGATTCACCTGAGGTCATGGTCAACTGCCAGGTTTTTTCCCCATTTAAGAATACACACTTTATGGAGGATGTGTGACTGGACACGAGAGGGTCTGTAGATCCCACAGGATCCTTCTGTGGCTGTTAACAGACTAAATATTTATCAGCCACAGCTGGATTTCAATCCGAAACCTTCAGGATAGAAACTCAGTACTCTACACAGCAAGCCTTCCTAAAGGCATTTTTTACTGAACTTAATTAATAATCCCCCTCCCATTGTTAATAAGTTAATTTCTTCCTGAATGTACTTTCGTCCTGAATCCATCTTCCTGACGAAAAGCACACACAAACGGAACTGACTTGTAAGAAATATTGTCACTAGCTCGCTGGCCATGTTTGAATACGTCCATTTACTCAGTCGTCATCCAATACCCTGTGTCAATTTGCTGACTCATAACTGGCCATAATTTAAGAGAATTGTACAGTCTGACCTTTAGTGTGTACTTAACAGCTGTATTTCCGTACTCTTCTGTTTTAATTTCTTTGTTCTCAGGAAATGTTTCAAAAGAACAATTTGAAGTTATTCGGTTTGCTTTATGCAATTACTCCAATGAAGTTATGGTAGATAAATCTGGAAAAGATTTAAAATAGTAAAACCAATTATGAATTGAGTTATTGAACTAGACCGATATTGACTTTTCAATAAGGTCTGAAGAAAACTGGAATACATCATTAAATACTTGCATGAGTAATTACAAAAATTAATAACCAAGATAAAACTATAAGATAGAATTAACTAAAGAGAAAAAATGCGTGTATTTTTCAAATCACGAAAAAATTTTGAAAAGAAATAAATTGAAATTTTTAAAAAAATTGGCTCCCTATAAAGTGGGCACCGAAAATAAGGTGGAAAATCTGGTGGTTGGACGTGATCTAGGACAAATCACCTTCTTGCAATACCGTTGTCCAAGAAACAGAATAGCCTCTACCATGTACTGAACTCCAGATCCTTCACGGGTTGTAGAGGTATAGGGTTTTTTTAACCTACTTTGCTCATACTGTAATATCTTTGCATTCTTATGGAGTTATTATTGTTGTTTTACGTTGGACCTCACGTATCCTTGAACTTCATTTTGGGCCTGTTATTGGTTTTTATACAAATTGTATTGATACAGGTTACAATACTTCTAGATTATATATCCTGTATTTTCCGGAAATTCATTTTCTTCTTCTTCTTCTTTGTCTTCCTCTGCTTCGAGAAGAGGCGGTGGAAGTTTGCGGACCCATCGTCTAGTCTTCTGACTACAATCAACCAGTGGCCCTCCAGGATAGGGGAAACTCCTTCATGTGGGGTATAGCCTGGTCAACCTTTCTCCTGAAGGGACTTTAATACTAAGGAAACCAGTTGTTCCCAGGATAAGGGGCTTCCATTGCTGGGCTAATATCCCGTATGGCAGAATAGTTTATTCAAAGTCACATTTATCTTCAAAGAGAAAAATATATGTTTTCTTAAGATAGTTGTCAAAAATTTTTGTGGTTTACATTTAATAATTCTGTATTACAATAACAAAAAAACAAAATGCACTTTTAGGAATCTTGACCCAGTAACTGATTCCTCATAATATTAAAACATTACGCTTACACATTCTTATGAAAAACGTGCTTAAAAAAAGGCATTTTTTGAAGGAATTTTTCATAGATGATATGTGAAGAAAGTTTGAATTAACTAAAGCAGTTACCTATGATTGAGTATTTTCATCAAACTTTCCGGTCCTTAATATTTCTCCCAGCGTATTTTATGAACTTTTTAAACAGAGTTCATCCATTTCTCTAAAAACGCATAACAGAATGGAATTTTTTTCATTAGTTTTATTTAGGTGCATATATGGTAACTCATAAAGTTTAAATTATCATTACATGTTCTATTTTCTCATTATTAGAATAATTTAATTTGAGAAGTTAATTATGTGATTATGAAAAACTGATTGAAATATTTTTATTGAATTTGTCCGGGACGCAATAAATAAAAATTACATCTCCGACGCCTTATTTGTTGTGCTTAGTGTTGAAATTAATTTGCTCATTTTAAATTCTGAAAAAGGTTCCAAAATGTAGGATATTACAGGTTGGCATAATTCTTCATTGTATGGTTGGAAAGTATGTTCAACGTTACAACCCTATCAAAGCAATTTTATCAACCTTACCTACAAAAAAAGTTCATAAAAATAGTCATTACTGACATTAATAGTAGGGAATTTTGAATTTCGATATTTGGGGTAGAGATCAAAACTCTTTGATATTAGTGTTTCTTGATCAATAAAAATTTATTTTAATATTTCTTGGGCGTCGGAATTTGAGAATTAAAATCAATTCAAGCAAAGCCCATCAAATTACCTTTACCCTTCGCCGAAAACCCATGACTTCCTGTCCTACTGTATCCTTTAATAGTACTCCACTTATCCCTGTTGAACAGATTCGCTACCTGGGACTCAACTTAGACAAGCGTCTTACTTGGAACCCTCACACAAGACTGAAAAGACAAGAAACAGCTAGACGCTTCCGACTACTTCAACACATACTAGACAAACGCTCATAGCTTCAGATCAATTACAAAAGACTTATTTATGTGACTGTTATAAGACCTATATATATTAAAAGTATGCAAATATACAAATTACAGTTTAAGATTTACATTATTTTTTAATGACCAACTTTAGATAATGATAAATGAAGAATAAAAATGAACGTTGAAATCACATAATATAGTTATCTCCTACTCGATTTTAAGTTCCATCAGAATATTTTTAATTATTAAAATAGGAACGCACTATAAGAACATTAAACATTAAATTTTTTAAAAATAAATAAAATGTAAAAATAATTTTGATGAAAAGCTGAGCTTCTGCATAATGGCACCAGATTAAATCTGTGTTATCAACTGTTTGACTTCGACAAGAAAGTGAGATTTTTTTTTAATGAGGTCTGAACACGTCCTGATGTTTCCAGTGGCCTCATATTTTGTTTTCTTCTTTATAAATATGTTCAGTATTCTTATGAGGTTATTATATAAATATTTATTTTTTTGTATTTATGTGTTTTGCTGAAACTTTGATTATTATTCCTTGAAACTGAGAACTAAAATTAATTACACTCTTTTAGAGATAAAATTGGTAGGTAAAGTTAAGTTTGATCAATTTTAATTTATACAATTGGAATTTGTGTTGTTTATATAATTTTCGTTGAGGTTATATGATTGTTATGAAGTCGGTTGTATACTTTTAGCAATATGGAATATAAGACTCAGAAGAGATCGCATGAATTTATAAACTACTGATAAATTTAGACGAAGTTATGGATTGTTTTATGTATGTTATGATTGTTATAATATATTTTGCTTATAGGATTAGAAGCACAGGAAATATAGTATAGGAAGTGAAGTATAGGGAGTATAGGAAATATAGGAGTAGAATATCGTATTTGGAAGATATTGGTAGATATTTTTCAGTAATTACTCATTAATGTTTTTTTAGTTTTTTCAAAAATTAACAAGCCCGTTTACTTCAGTTTAGGAGAAAAACATTTTAGTCTTATGTTGTGATACTTTAAACTTGTTTTCAACTGAATTTTATTAGATATTTAGATGCATAATATAATGGGAAACTTTAAAATGGGTTCCAGAGTAACGTGCATAGACACTGTTATAACAGTAGAATTTAATAATTATCTAAGATATTTATTATTAGATGGTAAGACCTCAAACGCGTGATGGATAAAATAGATGTAAAACGAGATGGTTTGGTCTTGAAGCAATATATCAACAAATAACTTTAGACGTCAAGAACAAGGACAAAACCACTTTGACCCAGGATAAGAGCATGAGGTCATAGACTCCGACCCCGTAGATTAATCTTAATCATGGTGATTTAAAAAAGAGGGAAAGACAATGCCAGGAGGTTTTTATCCTAAATTACTATTATTTATTTTATCTTTTACTTAAAGTAAAAGACCATAATTATCCATTTATTTTTCCTTAGAGGATAAATAATGCAGTACAACTATCTGATAAATAATTTGTAGGCAAATCAAAAGTAATCTCAAGTATCTTTTAGTATGAGGGGAAAACAATTTCTTATATATCTGTGATTCGCGATAAATACTTTTTCTGTTCATTCAGATTGAAAGTCGTTAAGCTAAGGAATAGGGCGATGAGTTGACGTGCCAGGAATCTGAAAAAGATACCTGGGTTCAAATCCAGACATTACCCAAGGTTCTCAGTTCTTTGGATGTCTAAACGGTTATCTGAAATCCGACTGTACTGTGCCGTTGTTGTTTGGGTAATTTTGAAGAGACCACTATTAACAACAATGTGCCTATACCAACAACCCCAGTAAACCAGAGGTTAAGTCAATTTTTTTCCGAAATGAATTTCTTATGTGTAAAGCAGCGAAATAGTGTTATTTTCGTATGTAATAAAGCATTGGCGTAACTAGAGTTGACTCATGGGGCGGGAGAGATTAACCCTTACCAGTCAACCACTCCAACATATTACTCCCTTCAAAAAAGATGTCTCGTAATATAGGTATAATATATATTATACTACAAATGATGTAGCTTCAAATTAAATAAATAAATTATAATTTTTTATAATTGTTATTTTGGAAGGACAATCAAGAAGTAGCTTTTAAATACAAGTAACCCTATTTATTGGTTACAATAACTTACTATAGTTAATTGCATAGGGAACTTTCTAGACCCATCCAGACTTTACTTCTAGATTCTAAGAATTGTCTAAACTGTTCTTCTCACATTTACGATCTTATTGTTGCCGCTAGATGCCACTACTGCCGCTATAACAATATAATTAATTGTAAATAAACAGTCTTAAATTTTGGTTTGTTATTTTAGTGTACTTTTTATTCATTAAAGTAACTATGTTTGCACTTTCTTTGTTGTTTTTTTGGCATTAGTGACCCTTACTTCTGTAATCCCACAATAATAACTTTGAAAATGTAAAATCCTTTAAAGTTTTATTTTTTTTAAATTGTTACAATTTTTTTTAAATTTCTTTTAAGCAATGGGGGGTACATTCCCAGTACCCCCCCCCCTTCGTTACGCCTATAAAGGGCTAAGTTTGGCATTGGCATGCACAGGAGTTATTTCTTATCCTCCATTTCTCAACTCTATTTCAAGTAAAATAGAGGCACTACTAAATAAAGACACAACAAGAATTACATGAATCGCTTCCCTCGATAAGGTTTGTTCTCACTGGACAAAGTTCCGCTTAGCCACTTATTGACCAGAGATGTAGATTTTATGTGAACTTTCTATAAAACCAATTGATAATATACACAGACCAGACCTGATTGTTTTGCTTGTTCTGTTCGATAAAAATCTGTTCCCTGAAGGGTAGGTTTCTCCGGAAATACGTTACTGTTTTATCTTGTGATATAAATACGTCGTACATCACAATATGAACGGATTTTGGAATTGTCTTTTCTAAGAATAAATTTATCGTCGTTTTATACTATAAATAAACAGAAATAAATTATCTGGTTACCTCTCTAATGCTGGAGATTCCTCTCTTTTTTTATTGTTATTAATATTTTTTATTTCCTTTTAATCGACGTATTCAAGTATTATAATAAAATAAAAATATATCTGCAGGGTAAAAGAATAAAAATAAAACGAACAATTTTCGGAGACGCTTATTCTAAAATCCTTCCAATGCTATTCGTTTGTAAATTTTATGAATTATTCATTTACCTCTATTATTTTATTTATTAACATGCTACTTCAGTATTATTCATCAGTACGATCCTGATTTGGGAAGTCCTCAGGAATTATATTATTAATTAATAAACAATTAAACATAACCACGACCTTTTTTAAATCCCGTACTAACTTCATAAATACATTTTCTTGTACAAATTTACTTTCACAAAATAACCATCATACGAGGTATGATCTGTGAAGTTTAGGTGTTTATTTAACAGAACACCTGTACCCTGGACAACGCAGATTAAATATTTGGGAGTTAATATGTACAAAAGGTTAACTTTTACTTTCCACACTGATTATGTGTGCAATAAAGCTAACAGGGCTCAGTGTACCATATATCCATACTTTAACAGCAATTCTAAATTAAGAATTTAAAGTTACTATTATAGTTACTAAAGAAGTTACTATTATATAAAGCCTGCTTAAGACCTATACATATATGCTATGTCTAAAACTAACTATCAAAAACTACAAATGTTCCAAAACAAATGCCTTAGAATTTCTGGAAATTATGCATATTACACTAAAGTTTAAATTATGCCTAAAGAATTAAGAGTACCTTATATTAATGTATTTATCAACAAACTAAGTAAATAATTCTTTTTTAAGTGTAAAAACAATCAAAACCCACTTATAAAAAATATTGGAAACTATACAAAAAATAGTACAAAGCGGTATGTACCTAAAAGAACAACACATTTATTATTGTAGAATACCAATTTTTTTTATTTCATTGTTATTGTTTATATAAATATGTATATAAGTTACTAACAACGTAAATTATGATTCTGCACAGATACACTCCAATCAGAAAGAACTAGTAAGCCCAATCACTTGATCCCCCACTCCTTCCATCTAATTAATCTTAAGAAAATTTAATATGCAATCCTCTCTAAAAATGCACCTGGTGCAGTAAAAGAGATACCAGGTATCATTATTAATATTAATATTTTATGTTCAAAAATTAATAAAAGCCAAGGGGTTAAGAAAGAAAAAAAAAACACAGATATATTTAAATTTGTACAATTGTTTTTAATTTGAGACTGGTCTATTTGATACAGCATGTAATATTGTGGATTGTAGCAAATTAAATAAGAACTAAATAAAAATAGGTGTTTATTGGACCATTTTCAAACAAACATTCTATTAGTTAATAACTAACAATGAATACATTTTAACAATTAAAATATCAATATCATAATTTATTTATTAAGTTACTCAAATTATTATGCAAGTATATTTGAATTACTTTCCTTTAAGTTCTGAGAAGAACAATTATGACCATGGAGAAGGATGTATCTCCTAGTAATTTTTAAATTATAAACGTCCATAAGAGACATATTATGTGAATCCTGATAAACATTTAAGAAATTGAAAATGAGCTAGGGGGTCGAAGCGTATTTATAGTAAATAAAAAAATAAAAACTTGACTGGAGAATGGTTTTTTTTGCTTCATAATTAAATATTATCAATTATAGTCCAGTAGAACCCATATTATAACCCCTATTATATTAAAAGGGAAACCCTTTTTTTTTTTTTATTATTATATTATTATAATATTATTATTATTATATTATTATTATTATTATATTATTATAATATATTACTGTAAAGTTTCATCCAAATCCGTTCAGTAGTTTTTGCGTGAAATAGAGACAACAATACAAACTTTCACATTTATAATATTAGTAAGATTTTATTTTCCACAACTTATCCCTTAAAGAAATATCTTTAACGATAAAATAAATTTTGAATAAATAATATGGATGTATAATTATAATAAATAATTATGAAGAAGTATCTTAGATATTCTTACCTGAAGACGAAGTTTCAAAACAAGTTCTTCAAGTAAACCAGGTTCGCAGTCTTGAAAAATTCTGACCTAAACAGAAAAGAAAAGTTATTTTATAATACAAAACTGTGATACTAATATTTAAAAACATCAATACTTAAAAAGGATGGATTGAACGGATGTTTAGAGCGCTTAGTTACATTAATAGAAAATATTGTAGAAACTTTTATAATAATATTACGGCCGCCTTCAACGGACTCGGATGATTTCTAAATTTTATTTGTGTTAATGTTCCAAGACGATCATTTTTTTTTACGTCCTTATTTAATCAACTAATTGTAACTTAATCAAAATTGTTCAACAATTTTATCCATATAAATGATTACTGTCAGATTGTTTTTATAACATTCGTCATAAAAATAAATTCCATATCAAGTAGTGCTCGTGGTTTATTATACCACTAGTTATAAACTGTATAGCTATAAACCGTTTTATAATTGATGTTGGTGTAGGAGAATATGATAGCTAGGAAGTAATTACCTCGACATCTGCGGCAAATAGACCTTTAAGTTTAATGTTCAGGGATAAGGTTCCAGTAAAGGAGTCATACATCTGTGTGTACCGTATAGGCAAAAACACGTATAGGATACATTCAAGAGTAAAAAACATGGATGAAAACTACAAAATAAAAACAAATAATACCTTCTACCTGATAGTGATTATATAGTTACACACGCAAACAATACCTGATGACAAAGACTATAGACTAAATTAGTCAATTCAAGAGTATAATTGGAATTATGTATGTATTTTTAATCATATTTACTGATCACGTAATTGCTAATGATCAATGGAGAAGACTAACCAACCGAGAAGTGTACGAGATGTTTGGCGAGCCCGACATCATTACCTGGGTGAAAATTTATAGATTAATAATAATAATAATAAATTCTTTATTTATTCTGGGACAAGTCCCTTTAGAATAACGTAACTGTACATTATTGTGGTCTTTAGCGCCATAGAGTACAAAGAAACAAGTAGAAAAGTCAATCTATAAAGCTGATTAAATAATAATAAATAAAAAATAGCTTCTTATGATAGTGAAAAAATGAAGATTTCACATTACTTCACATTAAAAATAAAAATAAAAATGAATAAACAAAATAAATAATATTCTATCGATAATTTTATGTATGCACTTCGAGGAACTGGAGGGATAGAAAGTAATCAAATAAGCGGGATTTGAAGGTAGGAAGGGTCTTGGAACAGTGGATGGAAGAAGGGATAGAATTCCACAGGGAACAGGACCGAATTAGGAACGATTTGTCGAAAGCAGCGGTTCGATGGGCCTCTATATACAAATCGGAAGGGTGTAAACGGGTATCACGGGAATGGATGGAGGATTTAAATTTGAGGAGCTCATATATGTATAATGGACGGCGAGATTGGATAACTTGACAGAGGAAGGATGCAAGGAAATACTTACGGTGGGCAATGTAGCCGGAATGAGTGAGGAGGATCCCGCGAAGAAGCTACTGGAAGGAAAGAAGGACTGATCCAGAGGTAGAGGAAGACCAAGGCTCAGATGGAGTGGCACAGGATGTCAGACACATCTTAAACGTCCGTAACTGGAGGGCAACTGCATTAGATAGAGCCACCTGGCGAAGGCTCCTCGAGTAGGCTAAGACCTTATAATGCACGTAATAAGAATAATTAACGCCGAAGATTTCAACACCACTTAATAGGTTAGCATTGATTTACTATTTCATATATTAAAGTGAAACTTTTATTCTATCGCCCCAAAATTTGTCGCCCCAAAATCTATCGCCTATGTTACAGCTGGAGAAGGGGTAAAGTGAAAGGCGCATGACATGACAGCCAAGGCCAATATGGCGGCGCCCAGTCAGCTGATCGTGTAGCATTTATATTCTCACATATTCCTGTAAGTGTTCCGCGGTATTTGGGTGTGTTGATCTGTGTATTAATGTTAATGCATTTATTTACTTTAACGTAAATGTTTTAATGTCCATTAACTTTAAATAAAATTAAATAAATAAAAACGATATGTTTACTAATAACAAATCTCTACAGACTATCAAATCCTTTTATCAGTATGCATTAATTTTATAATTTATTTTATTAATTTTAATAATTAATATATAATAATATATTTAATTATTTAAGGTATAATAGCTTACAACACCTGTATTGTTATTCTAAAGAGACTTGTCCCAGAATAAATAAAGAAATTATTATTATTATTATTATCTTGTTCTTTTTCTCGGTTTCTTCCAGAGAATGGACCAACCCAGACATAAATCAAGGGTTAGGCTAGAGTTTGTATAATGATAAAATATATCAATGATATATAAAATACATCAATATCTATTCATAAACAAACACTTTATTGTGAATATCCCTCTTATATAATATTGCTCTTACTTTTTAATATGCGTTTATCATCTAAACGATTGTATTAATTATGTATTCCCTACTCTAATATGCAAATTGAAATTAAATTTTATAATTGAATATTTTGTCTACTATTGATTTCCCATTATCATTCCCATTTTTCAATAATTAAGTTAAGATTAAAAACGCAATTTTAATAACCTAAATCGAAAAATTTTCCATTTTTTTAAAAGTTAAATGCCTACAAACCGAAAGAAAGTTTCACTTGCATCGTGGTTTCATAAAACCACACAACTTTTTTAATTATTATGATGGTAGCAAATAAAAATGAATCAAGCATTTTATGATGTTCAAAATTTTTACTGCTGAAAAAAGTGAAAACCGTGACGACAGCTTTGATGTCGAAACTAAAAGCCAAGGGGTCACCTGTGGTGTAGTGGTAAGGATAAGAACCTTCCATGCCCAAGTTCGCGAGTTCGAAGCCTGGGTGGTTTAGGATTTTTTAAAGGGAGTAAAAAACCATGGTAACACTGACCTTTGAAGAGGGCGTGTTGAGTCAGATACTAGGTAAAGTTCCCTATCCTAATTTTATTAGCTATCAGCTATGCAAAGTTTTGGAATCCCTCTGTGTTATCGTTCGATTAGCCATAGTAGTATAAAGAGGGGCAGTATAAATAAATAACGATAAAGTAAATACAGCTGAAATAACAAGATGAGTTGCATATATTTTCTGTTCGCTAACAATTATTCTCAGAGAACTAAACATTACAATAATGGCTACTTTGTCTTGATAGTGTTTCTAATACTAAGTTGAAACAGGAACAAGACATGACGTTTGTTCTCAGCCCAGCAGGTGGGGCTAGATTTTTTTAAAATGGAGTAAAAAAGTCTTGGTTATTATAAACATTTTATATTATACTTGTATAGGAAAAAATCAGGACTCCATCTGTAGCATCATCAGAATAGCTAAAGTAGCATAAAATGAATAAAACACATACATTACGTTTGTAAATGGTAATATAATAACCTAGCAGAACAGATTTATATCTAGAATGTGATTTCTTATTCCATTAGAATTATTTCAACGTAGAGATTGTGGAATGAAGCATACATAAATAAAAAGGGACTATCTGAAGGGCCAATATGTATTCTGGATGTATGCTCCATTCAGCAAATGAAATAAAAAAAAGTGGAGAGACAATGGAAGGCATTTAAGATCTATTGAAACCCTTCCAATGGAGGGAAATGAAAAAGCATAGCAAGGACCATCCTCCGGCCGACCCTGACCAGTCGTTGTAGGGGTTAAAAGGTCTTTCATGTCCAGTAGAGATAATTTAATGTCTGAGGGAGAAGATGCGCTGTGTCGTGCAGCCAAACTTTTCTGATATAAATCCCTATGTTGATTATTATATGTATAATGTACTTATGAAAACATTTATTGTTCTACCGTAGTAGGCAGAGCGGAGTGGATGAGTGGTAGAACGCTGAATTGCCGTGCCGAAAGTCCTGGGTTCGAATTCCGCTGATGACATATTTTATTTAATCTCTTAGCAGCCGGAGAAGGATCCTATAAGATCTAGGACCCTCCTGGGGCTCACCCAGCCTCTATGGACTGGGAACCCGAAATAGGGGGAGATTTGGCGGTTAAGCGTTATCCAGGATAAATCACCTCCCTGCACAACCGTTGTCCAAGAAGCAGTACAGTCTCTATGACGTACTGAAACCATGACTTTTCAAGGGTTGTGATGGAACAGGTGTTTCTTTAACCTTAGTAAGTATTCGATCATTTCACATGGAACGTCCTCATATGATCTCACTCATTCCCAAGTGGTTTTCTACATCTTAACGTGAAGTTAATGGGAGCATATGAGGCGTGAAGAACGATAGTGCAATTGAGAGCTAAACAGCTTCTAGAACCTTACAAAGTAGATAAATATTTTTAATATTCATTAATCGTTATGCTACTATTACTAATCGAGCGATGCGACAGTGAAAGACCTAAATTTTGTCATATGGAAGGAAAAGTTATTTATTAAAGCAACTTTATGAAGTAAAAACAATTTTATTCAAAATATTTAACCTAATTTTCTATACATTTTACCTAACGCTTTATCGAATTTTAAATCCTAGAACTGAGACAATTCAGAGTTTCGTGATGAAATTAAGTCTGAAAATGTGGTTTTGAATTATGGAAATCTGTTGGAGATAAACCGGGCGAATAAGGTAGGAGTTGGAGGACTTCGTAACCTAGCTCGTTTACTATCACTGTCTGTCGTGAAATATGAAGTCTAACGTTGTCGTGTATTAGTATAGGTTCCTTTCAATTCAGGTTGTTTTATGTAATTTTTTGATCCTTTATTTCGATATCCCTGCAGTACGATGTGATGCCCTGTGATACGTTACGCACAAAAGCTCAAAGATCCCAAATAATTACAAAAGACGTATATACTTCTTCTTCTTTTCCTTCCTCTGTTTGTGCCTCTCAGCGTAGTGATGCCTTGTCTGAGGCCAATTGGTAAGCTCGATAAACGAATGTATCTATTTTAGTTGTGTGAAAAACTTGCGTTTGAACGTAATCCCAAAGAAATCAGATCCCTGCAATACTGTTGTCTTAGAAACAGAACAGTCTCTACCATGCACTGACCCCAAGACACTTCATAGGTCAAAGCAGTACAGCTTTTTTTTCTGAAGTAGTTGAGGAGGAAATACATTGCAGAATACATTCAGCGGTGTGAAAAAAGGACCAGAATACATTGTATACTGGTTTCCCAACCAGCCAGTATTATTAACCTTGGTTTTGCCATCCTTCGAAGTGGCTGTAAAATGGTGGTCCTGGGAGTGTGCGGTTTACAGATAGTCGCTAAAGTTCCCTATCCTATTTATAACTGGATAGAACAACATTTAGGTCTTTCACTTTCGCATCGCCCGATTAGCAATAGTAGCTAACGATTAATCAATATTAAAAATATTTATCTACTTTGTAAGGTTCTAGAAGCTGTTAAGCTCTCAATTGCATTATCATTCTTCACGCCTGATATGCTCCCATTAACTTCACGCTAAGATGTAGAAAACCACTTGGGAATGAGTGAGATCCCATTAGATGAGGTTAATCAGCCGGGCAGATTGCCCAAGCACTTCTCTTGGGGATACTTAACAATCATTGGAGGTTTGAACTACTGTAAGAGAAGGGCTCCAATGAAGAATCGCTAGAAAAATAAATGTGTACACGCTAATCGCATTCCATTATATTATAGCCTTGGCCATAAGTCAGTTATTAGATAAAGAAATATAAAGTGAGACAAGAAATAATCTTTGTGGAGGGTGCAACTTCATATCAAACAGATCAATTGGAAAAATTAAAGGCGGTAAAGAAGTTATAAGTGATGATATCATAATTTTCAACAGTGTATATGAGGCGTGGAGATGCAAAAAGGGATAAATCCATATTTTATAATTTTAAATTTGTTTAATGTTTTCAAAAATTTAGCGTCCTCTATGCGGTGGTACATGGTTCACCATTCAAAACATGTCAAAGCCAGTCTAATTTATCTAAAAATAGATGTCTCAAATAAATAATCATTTCATAATAACCTAAATTTTTTTTTTATATTAACACTTTATTGCAATATTACAATCTGCCACTTGTGGGCAATAAGTAATAGTGCTGTGTAGCTTACAGTCATTCCATAACAAAACAATAATATAAACAAAATAAAATAAATAAATATATACATGTGGAAAAATATATACATGCGGTAACAGAAAGAAATTAATGCGGAAATGATAATAAAATAAAGTAAAAAAAATAAATAAAATAAAATAAATAATAATAATAATAACCTAACTTATGCCTATGTTTGTGATTTCTGAAAAAAAATTTAAATTTGGATTTATCCCCTTTTGCATCTCAACACCTCATATTTAAGTGGTTGAAAATCAATTATTATGGTAAATGGCAAGACTAGATTATCTATTTTGTATTTATTTTTATCATCTCTTTTCATTTATCCTTTTTCCAACTGTTGTCCTGTTACTGTTGTAATCTATTCTCAATAAATAAATAATTTTTAAAAAACGTCAAGCTAATTTTTAATTTTAAGGTTACATTTAATAAAAACTATCGTTTTTTTAAACATCTTATGTGAAAAATATCTATTTGAGTTCTTACCTGTTTGAGCGTGTCCAGGTGAACATGAATTGCGATTTCTGCTTTTAACTTGTCCGGAAGAGCAGCGAGGACCCTATCTTCATCCAAAGCCTAAAATAAAGTAAAAGGATAAAGCACAAAAAATAAAATAAATTAAAAAATGTTATTTTTAAATATTTGTAAATGATTAAACATGAAAAAACAATTAGAAACCTTAGAAACTGACATTGCACTTAAGATCAACTAAGTTCATGTGTATAGTACACTGTTCCGAGAAGACGTACCAATGAGGAGCTGGAAATTCTATTCCAGAAGTTGGTCAAAGAAAGAAGAAAATTTTATAAAACATAAGTTTATCGTGTTAAAAACAAATTAACGCAGAAATAAACACATTACTGAAATTAAATCCTATCCTACTAATATTATAAATCCAAAAGTTTGTATGTATGTTTATTACTCTTTCACGCAAAAACTACTGAACGGATTTGGATGAAATTTTACAGTAATATAGGTTATACATCAGAATACACATAGGCTACAATTTATAATGGTTTTGTGTAATTTCATCGTAATATAACGAGAAATATCATTAAAAAGTACTTGGATATAATACATTACCAATATTACCTCCAACATATGGTCGGTAGGTAATCGCGGTTATTTAATTTAATTTTTAAATATTACACAAGGGAACAAATTTTTATTAATTTTTTGTTGCATGGAGTTTTAGGCCTGTTGTTTACTAATTAGAGGTTGGTGATTACAAATCTAGCCTCAGTTTTTCTCCAGCACCTTTTGTTTTTGGCAAACAGCTGATAGACATATATTTGTACTAGTCACATTCAAACTTCAATTCAACTGAGTTGTTTAGTGAAAAAGTTTGTGCTCTTGTGTTAAATAACAATGTCCAAGTTAAGAAATATCTGTAGAAACGATCCAAACTATTCCTGTAACATTTGTGGTGAATATACATTCAAAAATTGTAGGCTAAGTGTGTCAGAGTTTATAACACAGGTATATTTTGATTACTTTGGATTCGCTTTGGACATCCGTGACAAGTACTGGATCCCTCATATGGTATGTAAAACATGTGTTGAGTCTTTGAGATTATGGGCAAATAAGAAAAGACCCCATTTTAAGTATCAAACACCAATGATTTGGCGGGAACCTAATAATCATCAAGATGATTGTTATTTTTGTGTGATTGATATTAATGGAATTAATAAAAATAACCGGTCGAAATGGTCTTATCCAAACTTGTTATCTGTTACTCGACCAGTCTTGTTCTCTGGCGATGCACCAGTACCCCAAGCTTCTTCATCTGTACAAAATGATCATGATATAGAAAAACAAAACTATTCTTCAAGTGATGAAAGTCGGACAAGTGATTCTTACCCTGATTTTACTACTGAGCCCCAGCTCTTTAATCAGGAAGACCTCAATGCATTAATCAGAGATCTTGGTCTTTCTAAAAAGACATCGGAGATTCTAGCTTCTCGATTAAAGCAAAGAAATCTTTTAACCCCAGAAACAAGAATTTCATACTATCGTAACCGAGAGGCAGAATTGCTGTCATTCTTTTCTAAAGATGACGACTTTGCTTTTTGTTCAGATGTTCCTGGTTTATTGAAAGCAATGGGAGTACAGAAGTATGATCCAAATGAATGGCGTTTATTTATCGACTCCTCTAAACGTAGCCTGAAATGTGTACTTATGCATAACGGCAATAAGCTGGGTTCGATACCGATTGCACATTCAACTACAGTCAAAGAAGAATATGCTACTCTAGCTTCTGTAATGGATAGAATCAAATACAACGAACAAAAGTGGTTGATAAGTGTTGATCTAAAAATGGTGAATTTTCTTCTTGGACAACAAGGTGGATATACAAAATATCCATGTTTTATTTGTCTATGGGACAGCATAGCTAGGTCTGAGCACTGGATTAGAAAAGATTGGCCTTCCAGGCAATCTATGGTTCCGGGACAACTGAATGTAATAAATGAGCCCCTTGTGCCCACGGATCGAATAATACTGCCACCTTTGCATATCAAACTAGGGCTCATGAAACAATTTGTCAAAGCTTTGAACAAGGGTGGTGATTGCTATAAATACATCTCTAAGAAGTTCTTTAATTTGAGCCAAGAAAAAATTAAAAATGGAATTTTTGATGGTCCCCAAATAAGAAGGTTGATAAAGGATGAAAACTTTATTAGTTACATGACTGATATTGAAAAAAATGCCTGGAATGAATTCGTTTGGACTGCTCAAAATTTTCTGGGAAACAAAAAGGAAGAAAGCTATGCGGAGCATATTGAACTAATGTTGTTACACTTCCAGCAGCTTGGTTGAAATATGAGCATCAAAGTACACTTCCTCCACAGCCATTTGGACCGTTTCCCTGAAAATCTTGGTGATCTGAGTGAAGAACAAGGGGAACGGTTCCATCAGGACATTCGAACTATGGAGGAACGTTACCAAGGTCACTGGAATGCTCACATGATGGCGGACTATTGTTGGAGCATTAAAAACAGCCCCCGTGAACCGAATCAAGCCAGAAAATCTTACAAAAGAAAATTTTTTCATATGTAGTGGTAATTTTTTTAATAGTTTTCTTAATAAAAAATATTTTCATCTTAAAAAACAGTTTATAATTATAACCCCAAAAGTAAAGCTGATACAAACAAACTGACTTCAGATCTTAAATCAGCACCTCGAGGAAGTAGAATATTAGTCAAAATATTTCATGCAACAAAAATGTTGTTCCCTTGTGTTATTAGCATCGTTACAGGGCTCCCCTCTGAGTAGCTCGATCACGTGTTTCTTTCTTGCAAAATCTATATATTTTCGCTGAACGAAACAAATCAAGTAATATGTTTACAGGAGTATATTGCAGTAGGTGAGTAGGACCGCCAAAACTAAAAACACATCGATAAATTATCTACATATGTACATTATTCTAATCCTTTTAGTTATAATTTCTCGCTGTTGCCGTACGACAAGTGAAACCGTTATACTAAATAATGCTTTTCAATAAATTCAATAGTATTACATATTAATCCTTTACTGACACGAACAACAGTAAACGAAAGTAACTTCTCTCCGTCTCGTTTGTTAATCAGTGTTAATTTATGTTTCACGGCTGTGCTGATCCGTTTATGATAAAATTTAATCTGGATAATCTCAAGCCTGGGGAAGGACATAGGCTACTTTTTATCAAACACCTCAAAGGCGAAGTTTATATAAAACTGTAACCTATTGACTAACACACTCAGCTGTCAACGCACAGCAGAAACTACTGAAATAGCATCTTGAAATTTGCAGATAGGTTCTTTGTATACCTTAAATGAGCACTAAGAAAGGAATTTGGACAATTCCATCCCCAAGGGTTTCCCCCTTAATATAACAGGGGTTCAAAGATTGTATGGAATCCGCCAGTTTTGAAGTTAGACATCTGAAATTTCGGATATACGAGTAACTTATTGTTAAAAAAAAATAATTTATTTATTTATGCAATCTTGTTTTCGTTCAATTACAGAAAAAGAGAGACCGCCATTATATTAGGAATTTTACTATCATATTTTAACAGTGATTGAAGAACGTAGAGACGTAAACGTTTCTAAATACAGCCTTTTGCAATTGTTAGCGGGTCCATTCGTAGTTCCGATAATTAGACTCACTACAAAGTGCATAGAATACAATATTAGCAAGTATACAGTATAAGCAATTAAGTACAATTACAATAGGTTCTATATTAAAAAAAATCTGTTTAAAAAGGCACATAACTGATCGATGCGAAGGGAAAATACTGACGTTAAGAAGCAATATTTGCGGAAGTTCGAGAGAGTGTTTTCAGGATCTGTCGAACCCAACAGGAGTGTAAAGAACTTCAGATGACCCATTAAAGAAGTAGATTAAAGCAATGAAGACGAAGAAGTACCACCAGTAACGAAGTACATCGAGGAAATAGTAGAGAAGTTGAAAAACAATAAGTGCCCCTGAACTGACGGCTTAATAGCGGAGATGTTTGAACTAACTGGTAACGATGTGATTAGAGAGCAGCAGGAACTGGTAGGAAATATATGGCAAAAGGAAACAATTGTTGCCGAACGGAGAGAAGGAATTTTCTTCACCATTTATAAAGGAATTAAACTCAACCAGATGTGAGAAACTCTACTTTCCATCGCATACAAGATCTTATATGTTGTGTAAATTAATGATTTGAATGATAATGATGTACATAAATGATTTAGAACTAAATTATCCACGATTGACCAAATAATCACCCTTAGACATACTACTGTAATCAAAAAGTAAGGTGAAATTGTCATTTAAAACTTCCAGGCATTAGGAAGGCAGGTAAATTTTTTTCCCTAGGTTGGTAGGACTGCCTATAACATTTGCCAAGCGTCTGTTTGTCAACAGGTTTGATTATCTCTGAGTTACACGTGTTTTTGTTAACAACCAAAAGTGAATTTTTCGATTTTTACATTCGATTTTTTTAATATGATAATCAAACCTTTTGACAAACCTTAGACAGTCCTACCTGCCTTCCTAATGCCCGGGAGTTTTAAATGACAATTTCACCTTACTTTTTGATCACAATAGTATATACCAAAAAATGAAGGTATTTGCTCTGACAACCTGTTTGATGTTCATCCATGGTAAAGATAAGAGACTCCATAGAATAAAAGATACTGAATGAAGAGGGAATCCCAACAAAGTTGATAAGATTGGTTAGATGCACCATGACTTAGATTCCATTCTAGAACAGTGATGTATTCAGGAAAGTATTTGCAGTTAGAAATGACTAAGGATAGATGAAGGAATAGAGAAACTAGAACTGTTAATGTTAGGGGGAAATTGTCGCCAATCATTTGCTATTTTGATGCTGTCCATTTTCCAATAAAATGAAATTACCTAAATTACTCCTGGTCATGTCCAGGGAATCGTTGAACCACTGGAGTCACCTGTGGTGTAGAGATTAGCTTGACAACTTACTTTGCCAAAGATCGCGGATCCTACTCCAAAGTGGTCTTCGCATTTTTAAAGATAGTAAAATATCCTTATATGTGCCGTCCTTTGTGAGGGTAAGTAAAATGGCGATATCACGCTTGAACTGTCTCAAGTATTCATTTAAGATTACTTTATTTAAGACAAAATTTAGAGCTTCCACTTCTTCGATTAGCCATGGCAGTATAAATGTGACGTTTAATGAGTAAACGACCTTAAACCACTGACAAATTATGTTGGTTGAACAAATTTATGACGGATAGTTTTGGAACGATCTATCTCATAATGGGAATTATGCACTTTAGTTAACTATAATTCTAACAATTGAGGTTACAAAATACGCACTTGATGTATGTGTATACATCACATTATAACGAATCAAACTACTGGATCTAATATTTAATCTTTAAAATGATTGATTTCACAGGTTCTATACACATAAGAGGTGTATATGATCAAAAACGGATTACTCTGAAATTTCAAAATTAACTTTTTCATATTCTTTGCTAGTTTAGTCAAGCAATATTGTGCTCCCGAAACTCAAGGTTAGAAATTGGACTAAAACCTGAATGATGTGTCGTATATGAAATATTTGCTTGACTTGACTAACGAAAAATGTGAAAAGTCAACTTTTGAAATTTTGGAGTTATTCGCTTTTGATCCTATACTTGTCATATGAAAGATACTCACAATTAGTTTGTCAAACATAACAAGCCATACAGCGCAACCATTCCGTGGCCATATTAATTGACTGCCTGGAGATGACAGCTGTAGGCCTTTGGGGCTATCAAACTATGTTGGCCTCGACAATATATAAAGCAGGATTTTTCAGAATCCCGACCTGAGACGAACAGTGAGTCAATAAAAATTGATAAAATTTTGAAAATGTTGTTTATTTAATTTATATGAAAGGCTTGGAGGAAGAATGAAATAAGTCATAATAAATTTACAATATTTTAATATCAAATATTTCGAAAATAAGCCTGGTCGAAATGGACAATCAAACTGTATTAGGAAAAAAATACTTAAGATCTATGAATGTGATTAAAAAAATAAGAAATGTTAAAATAAGGAAGTTTAAAAATTTACCAAAACGTAGGAAACATCATTAAAACATGCATAGAGGGCTGAAGAAATCACGAAGTAATTCTTATAAATTATTTAAAGAATAAAAATGTTCCAGCCTAGTCTTTATTATATAAATATCGTCTTTCTCTATTATATAAATAAGTTTTCTCCTAATAGAAGACTATAAAAGACTCCTAAATTTTGTCTATCCTGGTATAGTTAGGATGAGGTTCTTGGATATACAGAGAAGAACTTCTGATACGAACTAACTTCACTATAACCTAGAGACTAACATTATAAATTATGAACTAATTAGTGACATCTCTAATCTCTTATCTATATTCTTAACTACCCATACTATACTCTGCCCTATCTCTCTCTACCTTCTATCTATCTTCTCTTCTCTACAATATTTCAGATCTGGTATGTATATAATTTAAAAACATAAAAGAGGAGTTCAAAAAAGTTCAGATTGATGACCTCAAGAAAATAATGACATTTTTTTTTTCACATACCTGAGTTACGAACTCATCCGATAACTGTCATTAAATAAGATTTAAATGTTCTTTTTTTAAATACATTATATCGTCTTTGTTCTATAGATGTAATCCGAATTCTATTGCCCCTAAAACCGAAGAGATGACTATTTATTTTTATGACTATGTTTTATGTTTTTTTTGTGTACCTATTTAAGGTCACTTTATGCTGCTTTGACTAATCGGGTGATGCTACGATGGGAGCTCTAAATTTTGCCTATCCAGGTTTAATTAGAATAGTGATTTTTAACGAGTACCTGACATCTTACAGGCTCGGGACCTCCGTTAACTAATGCGTAACTATGTTCACTTCCTTTAAAAAATCCACCGAACCCGCGATCTTGAGCTTAGTAGCTTGTTACGCTAACAACTAGACCACAGGTCGCCTACTATTTAGTGTCGCACACCTAAAGCATATACCTATAGGAGTCATCTCAAATATTCATGAATTATAACATAAATCCTTGTGGTTAGCAATCTGAACTGCTTTAAACTCTCTCTTGTTTTATATTTTTATAAAATTTATGTACGTAAAATGTAGATATAATATATACTATAATATAATAATATAAGTATGTACTATATATATAAGGTATATGTGCGTACTAGCTTTGGAATATTGTAGAGAATAGAAGATAAACAGAAGGTAGACAGAGATAGGACAGAGTATAGAATATATAATTTTAGGATTAATTTCCTAAAATTAAATTAATGTTCAAAGAACTTCGTTCTAGTGTATTCATCGCGAAAATTGCGAGAACACGAGGACATGGGATCGGATAAGAGAAAAGATTTGTCTTTTGCCGGCAGGCGGCCTTGGTGGCTCCAATGGTAGAGCGCTGTCACGGAAAAAAGGTTCCGGGTTCGAATCCCGGCCGAGGGCCTATCTTTTCTCTTTAAAAATAAAAATATAGATATTATTATATAAGAATAAAGATATTAATGATATCAAAGAAATCAAAATGATTCCCACTAAATTTGCCTTTAAGAAGCAAACCTTATTCAATACAATTCACAAGGGAATTACCCGGGTGTAAATAAGATCGCTTAGTAAACTGGGTTTTGATGTCTTACGATAAGTGGTTACTTTCTTTTGGCTCAGAAGATTTGGACTTAGAAAAAAAAAACCAATCCAATCGGGGAGGGAAAAAGGAGCCGACAAGAACCTAAAAGAAAACCTACATTTAGAGCTTAGGTTGTTAAATGGAATTTGAGTAGTAATTACTGAATCTAGATGTACACCTATTTTTATTTATATATGCATTGTATCTATTTTTGATGACTGTTAATGAAATACTTTTTTCCTTTGAGTTCTTCAGTCGTATATACGTTAAACTAGCTTTAGACGACGATTCCATATTACATATATTGTTCTCAAAATGATGTCCTAACAGTAAAACAAGAAAAAAATAGGTTTTTAGTGAATATAAAATAAATGATTATCACTGAAAGATCGCGTTGTACGACAAAATAAATGTATTAAGTATAAATTCGTGTTATTAAAATTAAACACTTATAAACAATATACAAATAATAATAAACGCTTATAACATACAATAAGAATAGTAAAATACGTAGCATCCCTTGTTAATGGAAGGAAATGGATCCAACATATCTCACATACGGTGCTATAACGTCACTTATGCAAATTATGTATTCTTTCAGGAGAAGCATTTGAAAATTCAACACCCTATTACAACGTATAGTTCTCGACTAAACAAATAAAATGAAAATATTTAATCTACAGCTTTAAACTTCGTTTTAAAGCTCAATGCACAATCCTCTCTTAAAATGCACCTGGTGGAGTAAAAGAGATGCCATGTATCATATTAATATTTTATTGTCAAAATTAATAAAAGCCAAGGAGCAAAAGGGGAATAAAAAGTCATTTTAAAGTAAAAACAAACATCTCACTGATTAAAAAAAATATAAACATACTCAGTTCAGTTTTGACAAAAATTGCATAAGTGACATTGTAGCACCGTATGTGCGATGTCAACGACTTGGAATTAGCCAAAATTATTTTTGAAGAAATAAACAGAAGAAACGATTTTAAGCTTAAAGTTGAAAAATGACGTCAAACGAGAGACAAAAGCGCCGAGAACTGGAACAAAATGGAGTGAAGAAAGAAAGCCGAATCTCGCAAAAAATGAAAAACTGGTGGACAAATAAGAAGAACAAGAAGCCCCAAACAAGTTTGTTTGTTTGCAAGTAAAGAACCATCTTTACTTAGCCTCTTCCACTTTGGGAGCTTTATGGCTAATAATAATAATAATAATAAACGCTCATAAACTGATAGTAATGATGAAAAATACCAGCTGATCTTAAATAGAACAAATCTAAACTTAACACATTTTAGCACCGAGTCTTCTACTGTATTTACTGAGTACATAATATATATAATAGAAAAATCATTTTTTCTGAGGCCGGGTTCCTCAAGAATAACAGAAATGCACAAAATCAACTAAATATATATCTGGCCAAAGGACTACATTATTAGAATAAAACAATATTTACATAATATCTTAAAAGTAAATAACTAACAGGTATGTTTTGGTAGAGAATCAGAAAATGTAATACTACTATAAAAAAAATAAACAAAAACAGACAAATTTACAATACAAAGTAATAGGCTTATAGGAAAATAAGTGAATAAATAATAGCATCTAATAATATAAAATGTATATCATTATGAGCGAAGAATATTTACAGTAATTCATCATTCGATTAAGTTGAATATATCTATAAATTATTTATTGATTATAAAGCATCTAATTGGGAATTTAGAAGATGTAGGAAAAGTTTGGATTTAAATGAGGTTAAAGAGAGACGCATGATTGATATCGAGTGGAAGTGAGTTTCAAAGAGAGATAGGTCGGGCGAGAAAGGAACGTTCAAAAGTTTGGTTCTATCGGATATATATATTTAATAGGCATAAGAAATTGTTGTAACGTTTATGCTACTGTATAGCTTACTCCTTGAAAAACGATAAAACATAACAATAATAGGTGAATATCTAGGTTCAATAATTATAATTTAAATTCTATTTAACCTTCAGAGCACATAAATTGTAGATGCAATCAGACGTAATTATAATTTATTTTTAATTTTTATTCTTTTGATGGTGATTATTTTTAAATATTTTTATTTCGAAGAGGAAAGATTTAGATATACAGTGGAGCTTAGATTGTTGTTCCGATAACTAAAACTTCGGATAATCGAAATTCGATTTTTTGAAAAATGGAAATGCCATTCATTATGTTTGTATTTTAAACGTCTTTATTTTATTGTATAGTACTCAACAAAAAAAACATATGTACACTGTTAAAATAAATTATAGTTTTTTCTCTTTATAGTTGTATCTAATACTGTACAAACAATTGATAATCAGTAGATTGCCTGTCATAACAGAATGACATGAGAGGCATGAAAAAGAACAGTAAGGGTACCTCTCCCGTGGCTTGATTTAATATTATTATGATAAAAGAATCCACGTTCTTGTATTAAGACATAAGAATCATAAACATAAAAAAAATAGTAGAAAATTTTCAAAAAGTATAAAAGAATAAAATGATCATGATAAAAAACATCAAACATGTTATCGTAACAAAAAATGCTTCCAAAGAAATTTTCATAATGGTCCTACTATGAAAAACGGTTACTAATTTCAGTGAGTAAAATATTTACAACAATTAACGTCAAGGATCTCACGCTTTTTAATGATAAAATTAATTTTTTTTCAATACTCTATTGTTATTTTCTACTTTATTATATTATTTTTTTATCTATTATGAACATTATTTCCTATTTTTTAGTTCAGTTGTTTATAGACGGTTTGTCTTTAGTTTAATATAAACCATGTTTTTTTGTTGAAAAATATATGAAACACCCCGGTTGATCCAGCCAGTAGTCATCGAAGCTAATAAAAAGTGTGTTAAAAATAAAAGTAAATAAAAATATGTAAGCATACAACAAAATAAATGAAGGTTGTGACAAAAAGAAAGTTGCTTCTATCTCGACTTTCTTTCCCTTGTTTTAAGTATGGTAATAAGCTTAAATTAATAGTTCTAGTAAATCCAATTATTGAGAAAATTATCTTGAATCCTATTTTCCAGCAATGGCGAAGTCGAACCCTCCTCGTATTTTATCCGCAAAGCCAGTTCGGATAATCAAACGTTCGTATAATGGACGTTCAGATAATCGACGCTTTACTGCAAATATATTTTTCCTTTTTTTCCTTCTTTATATTAAAATTTTAAGTTTAACACATTAGCTATAGTTTATAATCATTCAGTATGCAATAATAACCCTGATAACTAATATCCCGGATGGTTCTGACCTGTTTATAGCACATTGTATAGGGACCCAGGGGGTAACTAAATTAATTATACCTATAGAACGTTATAGCAATTGCTTAGAATGGATCCTGGTCATAATTTATCCAATTAAAGTTAATTATTTACGAACTAAAATGCATACTGAAATCTATACATTTGAGAAGATTTAAATATATAAGTATTTTTTAATTCTCTTGTGGATGTTACTGGAGTACATATTTTTGAATCATTCATTCAAGTGAGTAAAAAACCTTTTTCCAGTCAACAATTTTTTTCTTTATTTAAAAATACGTTTTGACTTATTTAGTCATTTTCAATTTTCTTTTCTTATAAGTCTATTTTATTTAAATTAAATATTTTTATTCATAAATTTGTACATTATTAACCTTTTAATAGTTGTAAATTAATTAAACATTTTTTATACTTGGAGTTCGTAATGTTCTCCATGGTCATTCTTAACATTTATGACATATATTTATATAAATGTTGAGAATGACCATGGAGAACATTACAAATTCCAAGTATAAAAAAATGTTTAATTAATTGACAACTATTAAAAGGTTAATAATGTACAAATTTATGAGTAAAAATATTTAAATTAAATAAAAATAGACTTATAAGAAAAGAAAATTGAAAATGACTAAATAAGTAGAAACGTATTTTTAAATAAAGAAAAACATTGTTGACTGGAAAAAGGTTTTTTACTCACTTGAATGAGTGATATTTAAGTATTTTATTTACAATACAAGCCTGTTTTCAGCCGGAGATGGATTTACGGGATCTATGACCCTCCTGATCCTCTATAAAATATTATAAAAATAGAGTATTATTTATTTATGCGAAAATTATAGAAATAACTATAAAACATCAATGTACAAACAACCTTAAAAAACAATTTTTTATTTAAATATATAAATATTTATATACACATTTTTTTTCCTTCCATAGGCCTTCCTTTAGGAGTAATAGTCTTTAACACTTCCCTGGAGGACTATCTCTACTGGGATGCGGAATTTGTAAGGGCCAACCATTTTTTTTTCTTCACATCTCTATCCTTAGCAGCTCTCCACTACAGGGGTCCTGCCAAAAGCCTAAATGGATCTCTCCATCTCTTCAATTGTCTGCCTCTCATCCTTTTTCGGTCATATGGTGTTCGCTTTATGTATACTCATCAATAATTATTTAAGTTACGAAATAATATATATATATATATATATATATATATATATATATTGTGTTTTAGATCTCGAGTTTCAGTCTTTTTTTAACTTCTTAGGCGACGTTTCGAGACTAGGTTAGTCTCATACTCATGCCCTGACAGTGAAGAAATGAGCTTTTAATAAAAACATTAAATAGCACACTAAAATAGATATAAAATGACTTGTGTAAGTTGTAATAGATAGGGTGTACTTACAAGTTCCAAAGAATGAATTAGTTTTTCATTAATCAGTTGCCTCGCAAAACAGCATAAAATGTTTGTATTGCAATTGCTATGATCAATGAGTAAGTAATCCATTTTTAGAACAGGAGTTTATTTAATTGTTGAATCATATTGGGTTATTGTTATTTATATTATGAATTAATTAAATTTACATAACACGAGCTAAGACCTTGAACATCCGATTTTTTGTTCACAGCGCGATTTTTATACTTCTCTATAGTTCTCTATAGTTATTTCTTTTATATTCCGTTTGAAACTATTAAATAAACTGCTGTTCCTAAAAGTGGATTACTTACTCATTGATCATAGCAATTGCAATACAAACATTTTATGATGTTTTGCGAGGCAACTGATTAATGAAAAACTGATTCATTCTTTGGAACTTGTAAGTACACCCTATCTATTACAACTTACACAGGTCATTTTATATCTATTTTAGTGTGCTATTTAATGTTTTTACTAAAAGCTCATTTGTTCACTGTCAGGGCATGAGTATGAGACGTCGCCTAAGAAGTTAAAAAAAGACTGAAACTCGAGATCTAAAACACAATATAATTTCCATAACAGTCAAGATAAGTAGAAACCAATATATATATATAGTATATTCATATTTTGCTTCATCAGTATAGACGGTAGAGAAACCAATTATACATATTGCAGTTTATACATAGAAAGTTTTTAGTCTTTTTTAAAGAGAAACTTTTTTTCTATCGCTCCAAAATTTTTCGTTTATCTATCGCATGTCGTATTACATTACCTTCTCGCATTATTTATTTCATATGAATATTTGATGAAGTATTTTAATTTTTATCCGGTTCTTTTTTTTTGGGGGGGGGGTAAGTACTCCTTTGTCCTTATCCTTTCTTCGTTTTCCTTCTTCCTTCCTCCATTTTCTTTTTTCTACCACTATTCTTGATCCCGCTAACGGTCCCTCCCTGTTTTGTATTTGTATTGTATAAAGTCAGCGGCTTTGAGCCGGTTCGAGTAAAAATCGCCTTCAGCGGACTCCCATTGTAACCTTAAAATACCGAAAGGTAACAGAAGGTTTTTTTTATATAGAATCAAATTTTTGGAGGATGAGAAAAATAAAATCCAGTTCATTCAATATGTTTAATTTTATTTAGGCCTTCAGTCGTCTTCACAAGCTGAACTACACTCTGAGCCGCCGGAAAAAAATTAGTAGACTGCCAACAGATGTCATGCCGAGTACTAGTAGGGGTCCAGTGTCGAGGGTTGGATTTAATACGTTTATCGTTCAAAGTGGCGAACCTATATCCAAAAATATTGTTACAGAAAGAATTCTGCATCGAAAGCGACTAAATGCGGAAAAGATGCCGCAGATATGGTCAGAAATGCAAGGGGCTAAAATCTGGCGCCAGTTCTAATCAAGGCATGAGCGGCAGTGATACGAGTACGAGTCGAGATACAATATCTATATCCCAGATTTAAATAAATATTGCTCTTACTTTTTAATATGCGTTTATCATCTAAATGATTGTATTAATTATGTATTCCTTACTCTAATACGCAAATTGAAATTAAATTTTATAATCGAATATTTTGTCTACTATTGATTTCCCATTATCATTCCCATTTTTCAATAATTAAGTTAAAATTAAAAACGCAATTTTAATATCCTAAATCGAACAATTTTTAGTTAAATGCCTACAAACCGAAAAAAGTTTCACTTGCATCGTGGTTTCATAAAACCACACAACTTCTTTTTTCAAGGCTATATAATATATAACTTTGATAATAACTTCCAAGTACAAAGATAAAGAACAATAAAAAGCCCTAAAGTCTACAGAAATAATTTAGAAGTACAGTTACTGTTCAGTTACTGCAACGCCTGATTGAGATCATTGTTCCTACATGAGTTTATATATGGACATAGGTTTCCATCAATTAATATAATGTCTACTTGCAACTAGCTCATTGATAAAACTCCATATTATATTTATTATTTATAATTTTGATTAAACTTTTTCATGTTAATATGAGGGAACATTAGACACTGGACTGTATATGGCTGAATGAAAAGCACCAGGAGACAAGAGAATACTGATCAAACCTACAAGAGCGAGGTGACCTGTTTACAGGAGACCTCATCAGGAGAGGAATCGCAACTCATTAGTGCGACTCAGGAGACTTATTGCTGCTTAAAATTCACAAGTCCCTTCTGAGTACTACCTCACAATCTCGTTACCCGAAAGCGACCTGTGATAGAACTCATGCTTGTTTGAAATTATAGAATTATTCAACATTCCTTTGGTTTTCCATACAAGGCTGACCTTTGAATAAGAAATATTTTATTCAACAATGAAAATGCTAAATAGAAATTACCATGTACTTTTTGTGAATACCTTAATATAAAACTGTCTTCTTTATTTCTTTAAAAAGTTGAAAATATCAACGAGTGCATTAAGGAGACTGAAAAGAACTTAGAAGAGCTTGGGGTATATCCGGATGGTTTTGAAGGACGTTCTTCGCTTAGTGTTGGGTATCAATATCTATTTTTTATTTAATTTAATTTAATTTTTTTTTCTTCCAAATGAATATTTTATTGCATTAAAAGCCAGATATTTTTTTTTTGTTTTATATAATTCTGATAATAATAAAATTTATTAAAAGGAAATAAAATAATTCTGAGAGTAATTTTTAAAACATATGTTTTAATATTATTAATATTAAGTGTGATGTTCGAAAAAACAAAACAAGATCAGTCTCAAGACAGTTGTCCTGTGAGAAGTTTGCTTGCTACTCTACATTTTGGATTTTGTCGCCGCTCTCCCCATCTTCTTCATCTTGAATTTTGTCAAATCTCACCAGTAAAACCTCTCGCTATTTTCATCTAATTTTGGACATACAGGTAAGAGACATTTAGTTATTTTCTACTTATCAACATTTCGACTCATCAAGTCATCGCTATCAAGAACTCAACACTTTCAAGGACTCAGTTCATTTATCAGTTTCTAATCGATTCGCAAACCAATAATATCTTTTTGTTTTAATAAATAAGTTCATTTAATTTTTATGTAAATAATTAATTGTAGATAATAGCTTAGTGAATTTTCTTTTTTTCATAACTTTTTTATTTGTTTTTTAAATAACTTTCTTTGTATTTTCTTAGGTTTAGTTGTGCACATTAATATTTTTTGTAATTGTTCTTTTTCTATTTTACATTATACATTTACCATTTACTCATTTTTGGATGTTTTTGTAATAGCCATATATAATTTGTAATAACCAGGTATATGAGTTTTTTTTAATTAATCAGGATTTAAGAGCGTTTGTCCGGTATGTGTCGAAATAGCCTGAGACCATTAAATATGAATTTGTCTATAATTTATACATTTATTTTTGTCTGGCCTGCCTCTTGAATAAAGGAATAGAATTTTCTTTCTATTAATATTTTATTTTCTGAAAGCGTTTGTAGTGCAATAGCTGTATTAATAATGACGGAAAGAAATTTCACGAATCTCGAGACTAAGTTTGTATTACTTGATAAAGTTCTTTTCTTTCCATTTATAGCTTCAATTGTAGGCATTTTGAGAAATGGTCACCCAATCAAAACAATCAGGTTTTTTTATTGAATTCACAACCGGCAAATTCGCTCGGATAGAAGGTTAGCGAATTATTATTAGGAACCCCTTCTTCTCATTTATGCTTAAACTTTATGATCCTCGAGGGCAGGAGAAAAAGCAAGGACACGGGGAGAGAATGAAAGGAAAAGAACAATAGTTTTATTGCCCGTATTCACCATACTTTTGGTTATTTATTTTTACTATGATTAAAATATTTTTGTACCACTTTTTTATTCTTAATTGTCTGTATTTTGCATATATCCCTTAAGAAGACCAACAAAGTAGGTCGAAACGTTGACTACTTAATAAACTTTTCTCCAATTCTAAGAGAAATTCATTGACCCGGACCACTTTCTTCCACATATATTATCAAGGTTAACTATTATCATTAAAAAAAAAAGGAAAAGAACAGTTGAAACAGACGTAATCCATATTGACTCGATCGAAAATACAACCAGTAAATAGAATGAATGATACATAATGCATGAAATAAATACAAATAGAGGAACTAACACTGGTAGTACTCAAATATTAAATACAATTTAGAAGGCCACTAGGCTATCTTCTTTTCAGACGCCTCGGAGTATTATCATGGATTGAATAGTAGTAGCTGTGTTTGAAACTCGTGGACTTAAGTGGGTATGCCCTAAAGGATTGATGTCGGGGCCGGATAATTAAAAAATGGGATGGTTAGGTCATCATGGATAACTTAATTCGTAGCAAAGTAAGGATCATTGTGGATTTTACGAATTGGATACGCGAGGAATTCGATGGCTTAGTGGAGTCCTAAAGCTCTATTACGTAAGTACCAATCGACATTTTTTTTTCTTCTAAGCCCCTTTAGGTTTGAAGATTGTTAAGTAGGATTTTTAGAATAGGATAGAAAGGATCTCTTATACTGTACGATCTACAATTTAAGAGGAGGATGAGAAAAAGGAGAACTTCTAATTTATTTATTTAACTTTACATCGACTTCATTTGTAATAGCCAGGTATATGAGTTTTTTTTTAATTAATCAGGATTTAAGAGCGTTTGTCCGGTATGTGTCGAAATAGCCTGAGACCATTAAATATGAATTTGTCTATAATTTATACATTTATTTTTGTCTGGTCTGCCTCTTGAATAAAGGAATAGAATTTTCTTTCTATTAATATTTTATTTTCTGAAAGCGTTTGTAGTGCAATAGTAATAGTAATAATAATGACGGAAAGAAATTTCACGAATCTCGAGACTAAGTTATGGCAGGAGGCTGTTTGCTGAGAGGGTTGAGTTTGAAAGACAATATCAAAGATTAAATAAATTGACATTCTTTCACTTTTAAGGAAAAATGATAGAATTGAACCCTTCTAATGAATGCCTCATAAACTTAGAGATTATTGAGACTTTTAGGCAAGTAATAATGATCGATGATAATGCCCAAATGACTCACTTTCTATATATTTTTTTTTATATTTAGAGCTGCAAAGCTTTATTTAAATGAGCCTTAGGCAATTTTGTCTCTATATGATCGAAATAGGAATTAAAGGAGAAAAATTTAATAGAATCACTATACATTAAGATAAGATTAATGAGCGTACACCAAAACTGATTTTGTCGGCCGAAGGCGAACAGAATTACTCGGAGGTGGATGTGCTGAAGGGCGGATCCAGTATTTTGTTTCTGGGGGAGGGGGTACAACGGGTAGACGGAAAAAAAATCAACAATAACTTACAAATAAACTTGTAGTATCTATAGAAAGATTTCAAAGGTTTATTAAAATATCAAAACAATAGTTTCATTCATGTTCTTTCTGTTATTTTAATAACTATGGTCATGTGATTTGCCTATAATTATGTACTAAAATGAATTCTTCATAGTACACAAAAAACTGTCAGGGGGGGGGGAGGGGACACGTGCATGTGCTTACACTGATGCCGGCATTGGGCGTTGCCGGTCTTATGTAGTTGATTGTGCGGCTTAATGTTTTAATGTCTGCAACCGCTATATCCATTTCCGAAGCATAAACGTTTCGCAACATCACCATTATTGTAATTTTTTATGTTCATCCCATAGCGTTGGTCTATTATAAACACAACTAATTACTTTTTCAATATCCATAGTCGCTTAGGTAGATAACAGCACACAAACACGACAGAATTATGAAATTAAACTATAAATACACTCAAGTTGCACTGTAGACGCCAGCAGACTAGCGAGAAATCCCAAGTTCGGACTCGTCAGTTGGTCGCCCGTGAATCGGACGTTGGCGGTTTTAGTGGTGTAAGCACTCCCTTTCTTTTACATACGTTTGAATTGATCGGCCGAGTTCTGTATAGATGGACGCGTGCCTTTACAGTGGCGGATTAAGTGATAAAAACGAAGCCTTCCCGGGGATCAAATGTGGTTAGCATAACAACCTTCTATGGCCATGGTCGCGAATTTGAAGTCTGGCGGGTGTCCTTACAGTTTTTTATTGAATGTAATAAATCCTTGGTAATCCGTCCTTCGGAAAGGAGGTAAAAAGGTGGTGGCTACAGGTGCTGATTAAAGATCCCTTTCCTAATTATTCCTGGATAGGAAGAATGTAGTATTGTAGCATCGATTAGTCATGAAGGGTTTTGGGTTCATTACATGCTAGAGACAGTACTGTTTCAATGTCAGCGGTGTTTAGGGAGGTGATTTTTCCAAAAATAAGCTCAACCGCCAAGTTTATACCCCGATTATGGGTACCCATTTTATAGAGGCGGAGTGAACTCCATGAGGGTATACAGAATATGTAATTTATCTGCTACAGCCAGATTTGATCCCGAAACCTTGGGCACAGTAACATAGCGCTCTACTTACTTTTTTTTTTTTTTACTCACAGATCTATCCCGTACTCTTATGATTGCGTAATAATTAATAATTTACGAATAAGCGCTATACATTGGAGTTAACTCAGCTACGTTTCTTAATTAAACAAGGTAACTGAAACGAGGTAGGGTAGATCAGCTGCTAAGTACTCTTCTTTCTTGTGCTTGGCATGTCATTATTTTTTAATTATTAAGTTAGAAAATATTCTTATTACAAAATACTTTGTTGATTTCTTCTGGTTTAGAATGAGCTCATTCTCATCTCAGCCCTGAAGAAGTCAGCAGCATGGCTGGCGAAACGTTGGCGAAAAATTTATCAACACGGTCTTAACCAGAAGAAATCAACAAAGTCTTTTGTAATAATAGTGGGCGTGGAAACCTAAAAGAATATTTAATATTCTTATTGTTTACAATTCGTTAAATCGCTCTATTAACAATTGAAAGTTATATATACCCTCACTAGTACTTAAAAACACGTACTACTGATAGAATAAATGAGCAATCAAATTTACAAGAAACCAAATAAAAAAGGTTTGGTATTTACGGGATAACAATGAACAAATTACGAAAAACAATATTAGAAGTTTCCGCTATAATTTCGATAACCTGATGCCGATAACAAATGGCAGTTGGGGGGGGGGGAGGAGGACGGATTGGAAGGGGAGAAATTGGAAAAGAGGTTTGAGAAATGGCGGACCATCGGCGATTGATAAACCATCTACTTAGCGCTTCCCCTTCGTCATTGCTTAGCCTCCCTCGAGCTAAGGTCTCTCTCGTTTAAACTTTGTTAAAAGCAAAGATTTTAAACCAATATCAAGCAAGAATTTAATTTATAATAGCAACAATCTTCACAATTATCTGATCCTTTTAATATGAAATGTCCGTTTTTATTATTTCTAAAATTCAAAGTGCGATTATTGGACTTTTGTTGTTACTATCTACTATCACTACAATTGAACATTGAGACATTTTTTTTTTCTCTTCTTATATTTTCATCCACACCTGTCAAATAAAAAAAAAAATCAGAATCAAATGAAAGAATCAGCAGATTGGCTGACCGGAAAATAATATAGAATAACGTGAAAGGCATGAAGAACAACAGTAGCCAGCGGTACCTCTCCATTGGTTTGATTCAAGTTTCTATATTAATAGATACCTCATCCATGTTCTTTTTAGTCTCCTAGTTTTCTCAGGCATGAGAGTCGTGGCCAGTTGTTCTATTAATGAATTAGGGTGCCCGTGCAGTTTTTCTTGAAAGCATTTGTTGCATGTTCTTATGTGTCCATCAACCATTAGTATTTTTAAGTCAGTATACAGAGTTTCGTTATTGACATACCAAAGTGCTATTGTGACAAGTCTGATTACTTTTGATTGGAAAATTTGTAGTCGTTTTCTGTGAGCCTGTTTAGCAATGCCGTAAATTTGTAATGCATATGTCCAAACTGGTTTTTAGTAAGTAAGAGTAGGTGTTTAATTTGTGTCTTTAATCTAAGTTGGAGTATTTCATGAATAGTGCATACTATTGTATTTAATTATTATTATTCAATTTAATAATTGAGTTTATGGTTTAGTGATCGGAGTTTCATCTTAACGTGAGGACCCCATGTCATCCTCCTATCAAACGTTAGTCCAAGGTATTGTACTTTAGCGGGCTGGGTGAGCTATTAAGGTAAGTGGGAAAGCATGTTTCACACAAATTATTGTTGAATTCGTGAAAGCGTGTAGAACCATTCGCTGTTGGTTTAAGAAATTTTCGACTGGTGACTCAGATTAATTTATAAATAATCCATTTCTCTTTTCTAACAATAATTGAAACCATCGCATTAACATCGTACTGCAGTGACATAGTGTAACACAAACTTATCAAAAAGCAACCTGCATTGGTTAATTGGAAAGGACACATATATAATCTTACATGACAAAGCCAGTCCTCCGACATCTACCTGATCCCATCCACTCAGAAATCAGGAAAACTTTGTTAAAGATAAAATGTTTGCGTGTATTACACAACTAACAAAGAAGTGCTAAGAAGATCCAAGGATAGGGGATTTCTAAAGACTGTTAAATACAGGAAAATGTCCTACCTAGGACATGTCTCGAGGGGAAGTCGTCATCGGATCGGATCTGGAAAAATAAAAGATCGAAGAGGATTAGGAAGAAAGCAAATTTTTTGTTTTTGCTTAAAAACATTGTCAACTGCTGCTGTGAAGAAATAGTTTGACGAACAGTTTAACCATTCTCTCAAATTGGGAAGCCCCGACAATCTTCGCTGCGCTTTCCAATGTTTTTTATCAACACAACTATCCCCTCCCTGTCATAATAAGGCTTAAATATTTCACATTTCTGATTTTTATTTCGGTGTTTAATTATTTCTCTTTTGAGAGATTTCGCAAAACTTGTTTGCGTTTGTAAGTTTATTAACGTAATATATTCTGAATATTTTTCTATATAGCCACATCTCGAAGACTTCTATCTTTCTCATCATAACATTTGAAAGGGGTAATACATGCATATTAGATGTAAGCGTGATGTGCCTATGTAGTAAATTGAGAACAACGGCTCCGGAACAGCTGAACCACCATTCCATTACTGTAACTGATCTAAATATTCTATAAAATATCAAGCTCTATATCACCAGGAAAAAGAATCGAATAACTTAAATTTATCGCTTATCGTAAATTTGACAATTTTAAAAACAATTAAACCCTCTCCAAAACATGTAGTCACCTAATATGTAACTTATAAGTTGATAAAATTTGTAATAGTAAATGTTAAAACTTTATATTTCGTGTTTGAAAAAATATATCAACTTATTTTTTTTTTATTCTTTCTTTACCAAAATATTAGTTTTTCTTTCTTAAAATAAAGGACAAAATAAACATGAATTAAGAAGACTACTTAATTTATGGTAAAATAAATCTAGTAAAATACTTTAGTCATTAAGTAAAGTACCATTAAAGACTTTTTCATACCAAAAACAACGGAAGATTTTTATTTGGCACGTTTAAAAACTTTAGTTTTAGTTGCTTCTGAAAAACTTTTGAATTTCTGAACAAAAGCCATGAGCTAAGTAACTTGGAAAACTTTCCGCGTTTATTCTTACCTTTATTTCCTCGTGGATTTAGTTTTTTTACACTAAATACTTTTATTTCTCAACATGTTAAAACTTATATTTATACAGCGCCGGCTCTAGCCCAGGTCGCGCCGTGTGCAATCGTGACCTAGGCGCACCATGGTTGAGTATTAGCCCTTAAAACCTGGCCAAAAATATTAATCTTTCGATACCTGTTATTGAAGTGGTAAAATAAGTTTATTTATGCTTGTTTATATATTTAAGGGTATTTATAAGCCTCAATAGAGTATTATAGCTAAAGAGACTAAAAAGTTATGATTAATAATACTATTCTTATTTAAGTGTAAAGGAGATAGTTGGGGGGTGCAGTCAATAAGAACACAGATTAAGTGAAGTACTTATATTATGTGCCGACGTTTTATTATTGTCAGTACGTACCAGCCGTTATATGTAACGGCCACGCTTTCCAACATTCGCCCTGAAGATGACCTACACTGTAGGTCGAAACGTCGGCACATAATATAAGTACTTCACTTATTCTGTGTTCTTATTGACTGCACCCCCCAACTATCTCCTTTACATAGCGGAGATAGTTAACTCCTTTCATCTCATACATATTCTTATTTAACTTCGATTTCCTTGATAAAAAGCTCAGGGTAGGTTGTTAATCAAATCAATAAAAATCTATTTTTATTATTATTTTAATTTTGAAAGTACTAAACAATTTTTAGTACTTTTTAAAATTATTTATACCATACTTTTTTATATAAATTTATATAGCCTACGGTAGTTATTCAAAACCATTTAGTGAAATATTCGGAGTATAATTCTCTTTCTCAACCACAATGATAAAGAATGATAACAAACATAACCATCTGGACAGTTGTTGTTAATATATTTGAAAATAAAACACCACCAATTTACCTGAATATATGTTTGGGTTAGGTTTTTCACAGAGGATTGATGGGGTGATCGTTTAGGATTAATGTTGTGAGGGTGTGGATGGATGTAATAATAATTTATCATTATCATCTGCGCGGAAGAAAAGGATAACAAATAAATATAATATATAAATAGAATATATCAGAGAGCTGTAGAGCCTAGGGGCAACTAAACAAATATTAGACAAACAGGAACTAAAAAAACCTATAAAGAAAGGCTTAGGATTTTATCACGAACAGCAACTTTATTTGTTGTTTGAATCATACAGAGTTGAAAAAGTGTGGCACACATTCTAAACAATTTATATACACCGAAAATTTATTGTGTTTCGTACCATAAAGGTTTTTTCACTAATACTGACAAAATGAACATCGATAATAATACTTTTGTATCCAATCAAAGAAAGATATTTTTACAAACGGTTATTTGATTAAAAGTAAATAGAAATGAAATATCTTCGTTTATGATTCACTTGTGATAGAACCAATGTACATTACAAGAGATTTTAGGTGTTTGTTTAGGAAAGATTTGTTGCTGATGTTTTTTTGGCGTTTAAAGGTGTAAAAGCCTCAGGTCATCAACGCCAATGGTTCGCTATATAAAATGTATTAAAATAAATACACATACAAAAAAAGATTAGATGCAGTTTAAGCTATAATAGAGACACTAGGCGATGTGGTTTCAAAAACCGAAAGACCAACGCGATGGTAGCCACGTTGTCACCAAATGCCTCCGATAAATTTGGGCAAGTCCAATTTTATTTCTTCTTATTCTTATATATTTTGTTAAGAATGATATTACAATACTGGCATGAAGGAGGTAGTAATTTTTTTAATAATATGTAAATTATTGAGCCGAGTGTGGCCTAGTCTCAAACGGGCCAGGGCAACCTGCTATGTACGGCTGCTGCGTTAGGATATAAACTATGATTTTACCACTTTTTATATATTTTTTAATTTTCTGGGATGACTTTCTTCCCACACGGCTTGCCATCTCTATGCTTCCATTTTAAGAAGTCTACTGGATTCTGATGGAGTGAGAACCGTGGTGCTTCGGCCAGGTCGCGTAAGTGCCTCACTCTGCTATCTACGAGCTAGGATCATTACCCTTATTGCCCACGTTGGGAAGATTTTTTTACTTAGAGGGACATTTCATTAAAATTTCACCGAATTAGAGAAAAAAACTAGACTTGAATTGATCTAGATAATAATAATATAAAACCTGTTTGTTAGCCCAGGTGTAGGCGAACCACCGGATGACCCTCGCCTCCAGCTCCCTCGAGACCCTCCTGAAGGCCATGTACTGCTTCACGCCGTCCATCTTGTTCTGAAACTCGACCCTGGCCACGTTCATGTTCGAGATCATGCTCCCGATGTTACCAACGATCGTGGCGAAGATCAGCACTCCGGCCAAGAAGTCAGCAACCACGAATAGGTATTCAATGTCGTTCTCTGGTTGAGGCGTCTCACCTGTAACCCAAATGAAAATATATTTTTCTAATTAAGAGTGATGAAAAGAGAACTAGAAATGCTAAGAAATAAAGTTAATAAGCCATATGGCAGTTAGTTAAAAATCCATCAAGCTTTCTAATAGCAAATATCCAAAAATGAAATAAAAATTCATGTAGATTTTAACTATTATGACCAAACTATAAGGTTACGACAGAATTAACACTAAATATTTTGAGACGTCCAAACCAATATTTATAATAACTATAACATATTAAAATATCTTCCGAAAGAAATATGAGGGCAATAGTGTCATCGATTTATGATCAATCGTTAAACTAATCATCGATATAGGAAGCATAAACAAATAAACTATTTGTTCAACTGATAAATGTCTTAACACGTTTCGAAAATTAAGATTTATAGTTGTAATACAAAAAAAATTTCTAAGAAAAATTGTTGAGATTGTTGGAATATTGCACTTTTTGTTAGTGAAATTCAAGAAAATTGATCTATACCTAACTGTCACACACAGAGGATGGGAGACGTAGAAGACGTAAAGCAAACGTCTTTAGTTTGAATATACTGATACGGTCACTATGGCAACAGCTAGGATATAAAAACCGGAAATGTTATTCTCAGTGTTTTATATTGAACAGTTTAAAGCAAATACTTTTGTAAAAAGTGGGTGGAATATTAAATTTAAAATGGGGTTTCTTATTTTACAAAGAAACTCTGTTTAGTTTTTATTTCAACACACATAATTCAGTATTTGAATCTATCAACATTATATACGTAGGAATTATGTACACTTGCACATTATATTAAAACTGGAGTTATAAATATTATTTTCAGTGAACAAATTATGTTCTTTAAGCTCTCATGTTGAATAGTTTAGACATGACTAATGCGAATAGATAAAAGGATAAATATAAAATGTTGTAAACGCTTAAGAAAGCTGTTGTTTTATTTTCTCGTTAAAGTGGGATAATTAAAATGTAACCGTCAGCAACAAGACGGCGACCATCAGTCTTCTGCAGCCCCACTACTTTATGAACAGTCTTGTTAGTTGAGAACTACGGATTAGAACTCATTTATAAAAGTAACTAGTTTTATCTTGATTTTAGGGGAATGAAAACAAAATACAATTATAAAGAGAGTTTTCATTTTTATTTTTATGATATTAATGTTGTTGTTTGTTCATTCAACGTCACTTTATACTGCTATGGCTAATCGGACGATGCTACAGTGGGAGCTAAATTTTGCCTATCCAGGTTTAGTTAGGATAGGGATTTTTAACGAGTACCTGACTTCGTACAGGCTCGGGACCCCCTTTTAACGTCTCTTCCAAATGACGGCATAACTAAGGATTTTTTACTCACTTAAAAAATCCTAGAGCCACCTGCCGGGCTACGAACCCGCGATCCAGGGCTTAGTAGTTTGTTAGGCTAACCACTAGACCGCAGGTCGCCCCATGTATGATATTAATGTAATAGTTATTTATTTGACAATTGAGGAACGTACAACTTCATTACACTCCAGTGAATTTCTCACGTGTTAAATATTACATTTTTCCTGCAACCATTTAAAAATTAAGAAATTAAAGGTGAAACTTTAGATTTGTTAAAACTATATTAGCGCTATCTCTTACAATTTTCTATTACTAATCAAATTCTTTACATTTCTGATGTGTGAAGGTTCTAATACATTTAAGGTTGTATTAAATATTTCTATAAAATCGCTTCAAAATAAATAAAATCTTAAATATAATATAAATAAAATATAAAAATAAAATTGAATATAAAATAGTTCTAAAATTATTTATTTTAACATTTTAGAAATATAAAATGAATAATATTATAATACCGCCATTTAACGTTTAAAAAAACAGAGTGCTGATTGTCAAATTCGATCTAGATGGCTGTTACTTTTCCTCACTAGTGAGACTTTCCACACCCGTTTTAGTTGAGTAATGGATAGCACGACTCAATGGTTGCAGGAAAAATAGATTTTATTTGATATCAAAAATATAATTCATAATGGTAAAAAAAAATATTTTTAGATGTTGACAGTTTGGTCGTTCTAAAATATTCTTCATCTCATCAAAAACTACAAACAGCTATTTAATCAGAGGTATTTCTGTATGCAAAAATAAGTACAATATGAAGATCATGAAGAATTCGGACCTAAAATATGTAAGAAGAACTATCAATATTAGATATGGAGACTTTCTTTTTAATAGTTTAATATATTTCTTCTGGTTTAGTCCGTGCCGTCAAGTTTTTTTTGCCGGCGTTTCGCAAGCCAAACAGCTTCATCAAGGCTTAATCTGAGACTCTAAAGTGTGAAAATTGTTTTTGACTTGAGAATCATTTCATAATGTTTACTCTTAAGGAAGTTGTCCACATTTCCGGTTGGAAATTGGAGATAAGTCCGGTGGATAAGGTGGGTGTGGGAGAACGACGCGTCGTTTCCAGCACATCCAGCGCATTTAGTTTCTTCAGTGTCTGTTCTGAAACATGAGGTCGCGTAGGAGTATAATTCCCTTCCGATTAACCAATACTGGGTTTTCTTTTATAAAATTTTTGTTGTATTAGTTCAATATCCCAGCAGCTTGGCATGGATGTGACAGCTTCATATCTGGGTAGACAGGATAAATTAATTAACTATTTATTTAAGAATTAATCTGTGACACCAGTTGAAAATTTCTCAATCCAACGTCGAATGGTTCAAACAACACCATTCCCCGAACTCGGGAATAGCTTGTGCTCCCGAGTGCATAAGTTTCACCTGATAAAAAATCGCTAGTTTCCAAAGTCACATTTCATGGCATACTAAACTATATTCCTTTAATTGTAGTGATAGTAAACATTATCAAAAAGAGAGATTAATAACAGTTTAACAGAGATAAATTAAAAAAAAACAGAGATTAATAATAATAACTCAATAATCTGTAAACATAAACATTGTTAGCAACAGAAGTCCAATAATTCTACTTTGAATTTTAAAAATAATAATAACGGTTATTTCATATCGCCCCTTGAAAACTTATTAATGTAGGCTGCATAATAAATACTTAACTTAATTTTTGAGTTTTGTAGTTGGTCTTGAAGGAGCGATGTGTGAGTAAGTAATTTTTTAAAACACAGCTTCAAAGGCAAGAGACTGTTTATTGGAGTTTATATAAATTCAATGAAAGTAACAATTTCTCCCGTAAAGGAGTTTGGTCTAGAAAAAATTGCTCTTAAGTAGGGAGAACTGTTTATTGGAGAACCATCGTTTCTATCCATATTGCAGGTCTTCTTCAGGGCTAAATATGCAAAAGAAGAATACTATGCCTCTGCTTAGGATCAGGAGATAAATATCCGTCACTTGTATTGTAGCCTGAAGAAGACCTGGAATGTGGGTCGAAACGTTCGCTCTCCAATAAACAGTTCTCCTTACTATAAGATCACCTCCACCCGGACCATTTTGTTCCTCATATATATAAGAACCACTATTGCAAGTTAGTCTATTATATTTTGATCATCCAGATCTTGAACTTTTCTATGACACGATAATTGACAATATCCTTTACATATTTCGCTTTTTCCAGTGTATGGTTACCGTCATGTCAATTCCTTCCAGATGCCACTCACTATATTTCCAGTCTTTACTTCGGAGATCCCTCGCTGACATTTCCTCCTTCAATTCTTTATATATTATTAACTTATTGAACGGTCTATTGGACGGTCTCTTTTTCTTCCTTTGTTTCGAAGCTCTTACGTTTTCCGGCCATCGAACATGAGTCATACGCCAGGCTATCTCAGTTTATTTCTTATTAATCTTTTACTGACCGTTCCACTGCTGTAATTTCTTTTGTAGAAAATGTTTCTGCTGCACATACTCTCAGCAACAAAATAGAACATCTTTTCGTACCCACCTATGACCATTTTCCTCATTTTCTGTATTCTTTAGCATACATCTTCATCCTTCAGGCTTGGCACAATTGTTTATTTCCTAAAATAAACAGTAGAAACAATATATGTTTTATGTTTAACATACATAAATGCTTTATGTTCTACATAGATTTTTATATTGTGTCTTAATAACTTCTCAATCGGTATAATCAAACCAAGCAACCACTTTAATTCCCGATAATCCTCCCTCTGAAAAGAAAGAAGTTGAGTTTTTTACTCTGGAACTACCAGTGGGTATTAGAGCGTTATTAATCGATCCAATAATTATTAAAGATAATGACTTAACCATTATATTTATTACACGCAAGAATACCCATTGATGGAGCAATGCGTTGGATAAAAATAGATTGAACTCGTTCAAATGAGCAATTGGTAAGTAGTGAAGGCGATAGGCAATCCAAGTGACGGGTAATTTCCTCCTGATCCGGAGCAGGGGCAGTGTATTGTTCTTAATTGGCCGTGAATCGGCCCCTAACTAGGCTTCCAGGCCCTTCTACCAATTCAATCTTCATATTCAAAATAAATTGAACCATATTGTTTTTATTTGAATCCACCACTTCTTTTACATATATGTTGTTTTTTTTAACAAAATCGATGTACAATTCGTAAAGTTCCTTGTTATAAATCGTAAAAAATAACTTAATCCATTGTTAGTGAAAACCGTCAAAAGTCACTTGAAGCAATCAAATAAAAAAAGACTCATTTGAGAGTTTAATTATGCTACAGCAAGCTATTAAATTTCTCAAGAATTTCCAATTTTAGTAAAATGATGATTAACAGCTTTTACTTAACAATAAGTCCAAAAAAGACAATCTATTTTAAAAAACCTGAGCCTGAAACACGATCATCATTACAGTTCTTCAGAAGTTTGAATGAACTCACAAGTTTCAAAAATAGGCATGTTCACATTTTCGCTAGTTTAATCAAGCAATTTTTTCTCCTGAAACTTGAGGTTCAGAACTTCACTAAAAACATGAGAATCATTCGGCAAAATATCATGTTAGAGATAATTTCTTGTAGAAATAGTTTTTACAATAAAGTTACCCATGCTTCTGAAAGTTATGAAAACTCATTCTTAAATAAATATTAGAGCTTGGGCGAAAATATTACAAGACACAATTTAATTATAATTTTTATGGAAGGATATTTTTTTCTCTCTGTATTTCTCATTATCATGTTAGTTTAAGAACAATATGCATCAATGAGGCACGAATGTATGTTGTGATGTAATCAAAATGGTATGAAAGCGTTCAGGATCAAAAACGGATAACTTGCAACTTGCTAGTTTAGTCATGCAATTTTATACTCACGAAACTTCAACTTCACGACCAGACTAAAACCACGAGGAATAAGGTGGTAGGACGTCGTTTTTGATAAAATTGCTTGATTAAACAAGCGAAAAATGTGAATAAGTCAATTTTTGAAATTTTGGAGTTATCCGCTTTTGATCCTGAACGCCTCGTACGATATAAGAGTTACATTAAGAACTTATAAATCATCCTTGCTATAAGCCTTCGATATGTGCTGCTTACCTATCGTGGTAAGCGTGAGCGTGGACCAGTAAAAACTGTAAATGTACTGCCTCGAGAGCGATGAGTTCTTGAACCCGGTCAGGTTGTAGACCCAATTGTCGGAGCCGAACCCAATGAAATAACTAATGGCAAAGTAGAAGCAGGCGTTCCAATGGATGAGGACGATAATGGCGAAGACTACTTTGCAGATCCTGAAGGAGTTTGGGTAGCCGGTCCTGGTTTCTGTCCTGTCGAAGAACTCCATCATTCTTGGCAACCTAAAAAATTCCATAATAAGTGTTATAAGCAAAACATATTTAAAAAATCACAATTAGTTTAATTTAAAAACATTATTTTTCAGTAAAAATGAAGAACAACTCAAAGAGAAATAGATTATAAATTAAAATTCAATTAGAAAAAATCCCAAAAAGCAAGGCCTTCCACAAACACCTCTTGTTTTTGGAACGTCTTGGAGCAAGATTATTATCTCTATTTTATGAGGTATTTGGCTGACAATGTGAGATGTGTTGCACTTAATATTCTTTGATGTATTTTTTGTTTATGTGTCATCAGGATGATTACAGAAATAAAAAGGTTTACTGATTGGTTTTCCAATATTTTAGAGACTCAAGGCTTAGCTTTTTAGGATTTTTCCTATTGCACCATATATCAGCATTATTCAAGAAAAGTGGTTTCAATAAAAATTCTAGTATTAAGCTCTTGTTTCACGAATACTTATAAGAGGAATTGACAGCGATATTTAGTCATTTAAGGGTATTTTGTGTGTATGCATGTGTGTGCGCGCGCGCGCGCGCGCGCGTGTGTGTGTGTGTGTGTGTGTTCTGTGTGTGTGTGTGTGTTTGTATTTGTAAAATGAGATCTAAATTCGTTAATAACTAAAAAATATATCGTATAACTTTTTTCCCTATGGAGATTTACAGAACGAATAAAATCTTCATCCAGAAAGAGAATTCGGTTGAATTTTTTAAAAAGAGTTTTAGAAAAATAATGCGGAGGTCTTTAGTGGTAAGGTTTGGACCGTTTTTACAAGCTAAACATTTGAATTCAGCGTAAGATCGGATATAATGATTTGATAATAATTTGGCTGTTGATATTTAGAAGTCTTAAAATGACAAATTTTGAATTTAAATAGAATGTCTGTTGAAGAAATTGGTCCGGGTAGAGGTCACTGAATGAATTTCTCAAATTACTTGAGAAATTCATTAAGTGACCTCTACCCGGACGTATTTCTTCAACATACAGTATCATAGGTCAACAATTATTATCAATATAAATAGAATGTCAATTGCAAGTAAGGAGCGGGAGTTGGAGCGCTCAGTTCGTAGAGCGCTGAGTTACTGTGCTGAATGTATCCTGTTCAAATCCAGCAGTGGCAGATAAATCATCTTCTTCTTTCGATACCTCTTTCTTGTGCCATTTAGCGTAGCTTTGAATATGTGAAGTTTCGTCGTTTTCCCTACATTTCGGTGGCCAACTATGCTATTACAGATCTGGTAATATATTTGATTTGATTTTTTGATTCTATTGCCAACTTCTTCAGCTACTTTACCAGACCTGCTAATGGTTTTTCCTAACAAGGGAAAGTGGTCCACCTCATCGAGAACCTCACCCGTGCATATCTTCCTGTATAGGCCTAGATATGACAAATACTTTGCTTTTGGTAATATTTATTGCCATTCCCTTACGTTGGGACTCCTCTTTCCATTCCACAAGGGCTTGCTTCAGCTTCTCCTTAGAGTCCGCAAGAAGAAAGATGTCATCAGCGTAGAGAAGGCTCTGGAAAACGACAGGACGCGTATTCCATTGACCGATTAGAGTTTGTGATGTTTTTCTCTTGCATATTTTATGGATCTCATTCATGAAACATATAAATAGTAGAGGGCTAAGGTTATCACCCTGTGTAACTCCTTTATCCATGTGGAATGTATTGGTCTCTCTCAAGTTGATGCGCACTACCACTTTTGAATTTTTATAAATTTCTTTTATACCATTGATAATATTCCCTGGGACGTTTTTATTCCCCAATGCATTCCATATCTCCTGGTGTGGAACAAAGTCGGAAGCAGCTTTCAGATCGAGAATAGCTAAAAAATGTCTTTGTCTCGGTCCCATGCCTTCTCTAATACATTTCTAAGAACAAAAATGTGATCCTGCGTCTGTCTTGCTCCAGTTCGAGCTGCTCCTCCACGATTCATCGTATTCTCTTTTCGAGAACGCGTGTGTATGTCTTATATACGACAGAAAGTAGACTAATCGGTCTATAGTTTTTAAATTCTGTAGTGTTGCCCTTCTTATGTTTCGGAATAGTTACACTGAAGTTCCAATCCTCTGGTACTTTCCCGGAATCCCATATTTCTTGAAATAGCCCTTGAAGGACCTTCACCAGTTCTTGGCCACCGTATTTGATAATGCCATTTCTTCCTGGGGCTTTTCCAACCTTCATTTTTCAAGCATCAGCTTTCTCATTTTCTTTTATTGACTCCTGGCTTGTGTTACCGTTGGCAATAATTTGATGGACCGCATATCCCTCTTTCTTAAATAGCTCTTCAAAGTGAGTGTCACATTTGTCGAGGATACCTTCCGTCTCCGAGAGTATGTCCCCATTCTGGGCTTTGATATTTCTTAAAGGCTTTTTATATTTACCTCTTAGAACTTCTCATGAACCTCTTAATAATATCCCCATGGTCTTCATCTAAACTTCTACCGAATTCTTCCCAAGTCTTTTTTTTTGGCCGCTTGAACTGCTATCTTACATTCAGTTTTTACCCTGCGATACTCGATGATTTTTTTTCGGGATTTATCTTGGAGATATTACTTCGCAGATTTATGTAATCTGTTAATAACTATGAATGGACCCTGTAAAACCTGCAGAAACTTCTGGATCTCACCCAGCTTTTTTTAAGTGGTAATCTAAATTGGGGAGAAAACCTTGTGTGATCTTGGATATATCACCTTCCTTTACAACCGTTGTCCTAGAAACAATACAATCTTAACCATATACTGAATCCAAGATCCATCATGGTTTGTGGTGGTATAGGTAAAAAAAAATCAAGGGATAGCTATGCCTTTAGAATTTGAAGCAGCTGAGGCAATCAGTTTTAACATGTATCAGCTTGTTGAAGCTAATTTCGATTTAGGTAAAACCAATCGCTGTTCTAATTCAATATCATGTCGGGGAGAAAGTTATCGATGCCATGGCTCCTTGATTAGTTGAAAATCCTGTTACCTCCTGTCCTCAACTCAAAGCTGAATTTGCTTGCTTCATTAATCACTTCTCCTATATCGAAATATATAAAATTTATATTAAACATATCTTATTATTAACATGTTTAGTTCATTCTAATATTTTCAAAATTATTTTATTATCATTTTGATATAAATGATTTTTTTTTTAATGGTATGAAATAAAGACAAGTAGAGTATTAAGTATTAAACCACCCAATTTAATTCGTATCCAATCCTTACAATCCAAAATCCTTCGTAAAATCCTCAATGCTCCTTATTATGTCACAAACAAACTCATCCATCATGATCTTAATATCCCATATGTTACTGATTTGGCCCAAACTCGCGAAAACTAATACTAATACCTAACCTTCCATGACAAGCTCCATACACACTTGAATCCGCTAGTCTCTCAACTTGCTTCCCATACTATTCCTGATAACCCTCCGAGGCGTCTCAAAAGAAGATGGCCTCGAGACCATCTACTATAGAACTTTATCGGAGTGCTACCGATGGGTAGTTTCTCCACAAGTGTTTTTTATGTCACATTGTACATATTAGCAGATTTATTTATTGTAATATTATTATAGTTGTAAATATCAATAAATTAAATTAAAAAAAAAAACATTTTTGGAGCGACCAGTGGCCTAGTGGCTAGCGTAAAAGCGTAAGCCCATAATCGCGGATTGGTAGTCCGGCAGATGCCCCTAGGATTTCTTAAAGGGAGTAAAAAATCCTTAGTAACGCCGTCCTACAGAAGGAACGTTAAACGGGGGTCCCGAGCCTGTACGATGTCAGGTACTGGTTAAAAATCCCTATTCTAGTTAAACCTAGATAGGCAAAATTTAGAGCTCCCACCGTAGCATCGTCCGATTAGCCTTAACACCAAAAAGTAACGTTAAATGAACAAACAAAAATAACCCATTTTATCTAATGTATGTTTGTTATTTTAATTATCTGATTTTTTATACCGATTAACTGTAAATACTTTATACAAAAAAAATCTGTTTTGTACTTCTGTATGAGTTGTTCTGCAAAGCCAACAGATGTTCATAATGGGCAGATGGTTTCTTCGTATTACCTTTATTTATCTATATACCTTTATGTATAAAATTCATACTCATCTTTGTCTGTTTTCTACTGGAGTATAATTTACATATACTCCAGTAGAACCATCTCCATTTTTTAAACTCATATAAAATATAAAAGCGATTCTTAATACAATATTAGATTTCTAGATTTGTCTATTTTTTTCTTAATCTTACCTGAAAAGTCGGTTGACACGAACGATGACAGGACAGGGTACGATCTTTATACAGGAACCAGGCGGCCACCAGATGTAAGCCAGGTCTGTCGGCAACAGAGAGACCGAGTCCCAAATCCATTTCCGAGACTCGAGGTAATTCTGCCGCAGTTTTCCCAAGTCTCGGACCATCATCCCCTGTTCTAAATATCCTGCAAAAAGCAATTAAGGTTAACTAAATATTAATATATTTATTAATGATTTAAAAAATACTTTTATTAATATTTATTACTTTAAAGAAAAACACTGTACCAATAAAACCCACTTTGGTTCTCTACGTGCAAGAATCTATATTGTTTCTTAGGCAACTGTTTAGAAGGGAGGTGATTTGTCCCAGATTAAGCTTAACAACCACCATGATTTTCTCCCTGTTAAGGCCCTTAACATTAAAAGAGTTGTTTATTTTTATTGTTTTTAAATTTTAACAAATCCCTTTGTTTTGTTTTTATGACGATTCAATTTACAATCGTTCGAGTAAAGTTTTTCTCTGGTGTTTATTATATTCTTTATTGAACGCAAAAATGTTATTTGAGCACATTGTATATGATATTAGTGAATAAACAAGTAATTGTTTATTCTGAACGACCGGTGTACAAGCTGTAATCCAGCTGGTGCAGCCAGAAAGATACTATAGTTTGTCGAGGAGGTACTCCTGAAGCTTTCACCTATCGATTGTCGCTCGCATCGATCACATCGCGATCACATCGATAATGACTCATTGGATTCACATTACACTTGCAGGTGTTGAATATTGAACACTAATATATATATTTATATATATATATATATATATATATATATATATATATATATATATATATTTAAATATTTTGTATTAAATTATATATAAATTTTAAAACATTGGTGGGATAATCCCTTACAATGAAAATGAGTTTATTAATGAGTTGGTTATTGATTAATATGTTTTAGTTGGTAAAATTAAAAAAAATCAACAGAAAAAAGATGTTCATAGGATTTAATTAATACAAAATTTATATATAACATATTACAAAAGGCATATTTCCACTCAAGGCGGATATTGTTTGTGATTTGATCCGTGTTTTGATCGTTTGTGTCTGTATTTTGGTGTTGTTGTTTTTCTATAATTTCCTATTTCTTGTATGAGTGTGTTGTCTGAAAGTTGGCATGAGGTGAAGAATCTGAGGGTTTGTCGGTGTATGAATTCGTGTATTGTTGGAACGTCCAGTTCATTGTGCATTTTTGTGATTTGAGTATATATTGGATAGTTTTTTTTATGATTTTTAGACATTTGTTTTGGAAAATCTGTATTTTGTTAATGATTTTTTTATTTTATATTCGTTAATAAATGTATATAAAAGTGTCACTTTAAAACAGATTTCTATTAAACATAAAATAATTCATTAATTACAGTTTTTTCTGACTTGTTACTCTTCTCTTGATTATTTATTTGTTAAATGTTAGGCTTTTATCAATTAATAACATAGAGGAATATTCATACCGTAGCTTTGTCTAATATATTTTGTAAACACCTATTTATTTATCTATAATTAAAGTGTTTCATTTATTTTGTATTTTGTTTGTTTGATTATTGAACCATTTGTTTAGATTAATTTAATTAATTGTGATTTGCTTTCAATAATTTCCTTAGTAATTTTTTTCTCACAATTAACCTTTTCAGCTAGTGGACAGCTAGATCAGCCAGAAACGGGGCCGGAGACTTGTAATTTTGTATCCAAAATTGCCGCACTCCCCATCACTCCCTATTTTCGGTACTCAACTTTTAGAAGCTGGGTGAGCCCCAGTCTGGTCCTACATCATATGGCTGTTAACAGATTGAAAATAAATTCTGCCAGCAGCCTTTAAATCCGCAAAGCCTTCTGTGCGGGTAACTCAGCGCTCTACAGTGAAGCACTCCCGCTACTATTTATTAATTAATAGACTATATATATTTTATGTACTTTTCCTGTATATTTATACGACATAATTATTGAAATTATAATTGAAATTCAACAGCTTATATACAATTCTAAAGCTTCTAAAATGTAATGATGTTTTCCTGATAGAATTGTAGCTTGTGTTGATCAACCTGCATAGCGGTTGTGTGTTATTGAAGGGTATGATTTAGCCCTATTTCAGAGTGAAAATGCTCCACATCATCTGCATACCGTTGTCAATAAAAAAACTAAATATCAATGCTGGATTTTTTTGAACAGACATTTTTAATTCGATGTATTTTAATATCAATATGTATATATTATTTTTAAAAAAATATGCTAAGAAATTTAAGTAATATTTCGATGGTTTATAGAAGAAAATAAGAAATGTGATAGGAAAGATTTTGGCTTCTCAACATATCAATAGATGAACATTTAGTGAAATATAAAAAAATAAAGGGAATATCAATATGGCAAAAACAAAATACATAATAATATTGACAAAAAGAAAAAAAAGTCCACAGCATTAAAAAAAAAACCACGTCCAGGCTTACTAGTTATAATGATGTAAAATCCCAGTGAGTCAATAACAACTGTTACTAACCTGTTCTCCAACATTCTGTTAAAAAAATTTAATCTACAGATACGTAGACATTTTAATAACACAGCAGAATTTTTTTAATCATCCGTTACAATAATATATTACTAACGTACAACATGTAATCTTTCAAACTTAATGTATTTTATTTAAATATCTAAAAATCCAACTTTTTACTGAAAACGATATAATAAAATGTTTAAAAGATTCGTCGCGATCACGTTTAAATAACGAATATGTTTATACCTATTCTCACAGAAAAATTTGTATACTATTTTTAATTTATATTATATTTTTATATTTGTATATTATTTTTAACATTTAGTTTTCTCAATGTTATAAGTATTGTTAATAATAATGGTCATTACCTCGGGGATCTTTACTATTCTAAGCCTTATATTTGAATTTTTAAAATTTTATTTTGCAAAACGAGGAGTATTGTCGTTACAAAATTTAATTGTAAGAAACCAACATTAAAATTGTGTACCAAACATGTTTTATTTAAAATAAAATTTGGAATTTTACCTATCACAAAGATGAAGAAAACAATGTTTTTAAATTATTTCTCTGTAATCTACAAATAATTTGCTTCCATAAACAATTGTACAAAAATATATTAAATAAGAAGATACATTTACTTTCCATAATATTCCATAATATTTATCAGGTTACAGGTTATTTTTTCCTTTTCACCCGTATCTTTTTCATCCTCTCTGTCATTTTCCTTAATATTTATTATTTAAGATCTTTTTCAATATTTAGTACTTTTGCCTGATTGAATCGCAGGCTGAGTGAGTTGACCCGCGTATCTGTTGTGTGTTGCGGCATGGTATTGCCCAGCGCCGTGATGTATCGGAGTGGAAATGATCCGCCTTTCCTAAATTATGTTTCCTCTATAGCTTCATATGAAGCCCTCGCATGCTTTTGAAGAAGGATGAATCAGGGATCTTGCTACCAATTTCATTTCCCCATTGAAAGGAAGAAATTTCTAATCCCTTACATTAATTTTACGTTTATATGTTCATATTTAATTTTGTTTTTATTTATATTTTCTCGCATCGAATTATTTCCACCATCTCCCTTCGTTGTTTTTATTAATAAACACTTTATTTTATAACAAGCTCAATATTTAATCTAATAAAAAATATCGACACCCATTTCTCTTTTGTTTCTGCTTTAATAAAGGATTTTAAGAATCAACCATGTTCGTAACTACTAAAAAGCCTCTGATAAACAAATAAATATTTTTACCTATAATAATATCATGTATGTTAATATTAAATCGAATGTTCCATGTTATACGATTTTATAACAAATTATTCCACTAATGATCATGAAGGTATATTAGTGAATAAATGTAATAATTAAATGCATAAATGTACAATTAACTAAATAAATGATTAATTTATAATTTTTTCTTTAATTTATTAATTTGTAAACTGTTTAGAAATAATTCGAAACACAATACGAGTAATCATAATTGCACTTCATATTCAAAACTACTTGGTATTTCAAAAACATTTTTCAGTAATTTTTAATAGTTTTATTTTACTAGAAAAATTAATCAATAATTGCTTCTCTCGGATGTTATACCTACATTCATAAATAAAAAATGTACGCCAAAGTCAATATCAACTGTGTAACAGCTATATCATATATTTTTATCTATAACACATTAATCTAATCTTATGCATATTATGCTGAATTCATGTGATATTATTAGAAATGTTCCTATGAAACATCATGAATGTATATCAGTCTATAACTGTAATAATTCAATGTATCAATGTAAAATTTGCTAAATATATGATTAATTTATAAATTCGTTGATAACATTTCGTTAACCCTTGGAAAATAATAATAAAAAAAAATAGTTTATTGATATTTATGACTGTAACAATATTACAACAAGTAAATCTGCTGTATGAATAAAGGACATGAAAAAACAACAACACATTGATAGCATTCCAATAAAGCTCTACAGTAAAAGGTCTCGAGGCCATCTTCTTTTCAGGCGCTTCGGAGGATTATCAGGAATAGTATGGGAAGCAAGTTGAGAGACTAGTGGATTCAAGTGTGTATGGAGCTTTTCATGGAAGGATATGCATCTAGTTTGGGTCAAATCAGCAACATATGGGATATTAAGATCATGATGGATGAGTTTATTTGTGACATAATAAGGAGCATTGAGAATTTTACGATAGATTTTGGATTGTAAGGGTGGATACGAGATGAACTAGATGGTTTAGTAGAGCCCTGAAGCTCAACTCCGTATGCCCAAATAGGTCTGATTATTGTCGTGTAAATGAGTCTTTTGTAATTAATTGGGAGCTTAGAGCGTTTGACCAGTAAATGTTGAAGTAGGCGAAAACGTCGAGCAGTTTCTTGTCTTTTCAGTCTTGCATGAGGAAAATAAATAAAAACGGATTAATGTTTTTTTTATACATTTAAACTAATTAACCTTTCGAACAGTATTGTGACAATGTGAATAAACATGATTGCATTTATATTATTTAGTTTTTTATATATTTAAAACTATTTCACAGTTTCAGTATTTTTAGTATTTACATTTTATTAACAATTTATTTAAAATCATCCAAAGAGTTTCAGTAGAATTCGTTTTTGTGTCTATCAAGCTCCCTCCTGTTGAAATGAAAGTCTTCCAAGCCTCTCCCTACACAATAATTTGTGATGGTATAAAAAAAATTAGTATTACGTTGAAAACAAAAACATTTATTTTTATTTCCACGAGATACAACATTATAAATTACAAAATCTGTACCTCCTATTTATGTGACTTTATATTTATTTATTCTATATTTAATAAATTTAAATCATATTTATCATTAATATTTATTCATATTTTTATAACTGTAATATACGTTCATTTCATACATTATATATCATTACCTGACATTTTACTAAGTTTTCCATACTTGTATGTCTCACCAGTTTTACAATTGTAACTTTTTCTGTATTTTTCATTTTGTATCTTAATTTTTAATTTCTCAATTATCTTACTGTTTATATTTCTTTACTTTATCACCTTTCTGTTAACACATTCTGTCATTTTGTTATCCTTATATTTCTTTTATAAACTATCCGACGTTATATTTCTCCATTTTTCTATACTCTATATGTTATTCTATAATTCTTAGTACTGCAATGATCTTCTAGTTATTTTTCTGTTTTTCCTTCTTAGTCCTGAAGATGGCCTACACTCTAGGCCGAAACATCGGCACTTATAATAAATAAGTTAACCTCATTTAGTGTTATTAATTACTGCACCCCCAGACAAATTGTATCCTTCATTAAGATCTTCCAGTCAACGATTTTCCTCTCTATTATAAATTTCAATTTAAGAGAAATAAAATAATATTGAGTGAGAATTTTCTATTTATTTTTAATTTATCTCCGCCTTCCCTCTGAATTGTTTTCTCGCCCTCCAGGTTGGGAACCCCTGATACAGAAGAAAACAAATAAATTTTGTGTTTAAACATAGAAACTTTTTAATTAGTTATTTCTGTTATTAAAAAAATTAATACATTCCATAAAAAAACTTGTAAAACTAACCTATTTTGAGTTAGACCTACAGTAGCAATTATATTGGTTGAACATTTTCAACGCAGAGACGACATATCTGATGTTACATTTCCATGATATGATGCCTTTTTTTTTAAGATAAAATCCTTTAAAATTTTTCCAATGATTAATACAAGAACTTCAATACCATCATTCCAATAGATATGTTTTTTTAAAGGTTTAATTTTGACGAGACATGGAACTTTCAAATACCTCTATTAAAAAATTAGGTTTTTCAGTTATGACATTGATATTTTGAAGGAGGAAAATAGGTTCTATGTCACACAAAGAGTATATTGTTTTTCTGGGACGTGTGATACTCAGGAATTAGTTTTTTGTTATTATGAGATTAGTGAACTAACTCAGTTTTTCCCGTGTGGATGAAATCGGTCAATAATATCTCAATACATATATCCTGTTGTCAATGGTGATTGTAAAATTAAAGAGTATTGTGACTTGATAAATATAAATAAGTTGTAAATGGTGCGGAAACAAATTATAATAAAACGATGACAGGGACAGAAAAGACAAGAGATGGAGAGCAGAAGATAGCTCTGAAGGAGTGATTGATGAAAGGAAACATTAGCCCTCTGCGAAGAATAGTCCGTTCTCTCTCCCATCAATCGCTTTCCAAACAGAGCTGTAGTAAATATATCTAACTTTAAATATGTTTTGGTATTATTTTAAGTATATACAATGTACTAATTGCTAATAATAATTGAATAGTTGGATTATCCTTCAAAATTATTATTGATGAAACCTTTCAATAACAGGCAGTGGAGGCAATGTATTAAATTAATAGCATGGCAACAACAGCTGATTAAATTTTGTATATATTATTGTAACATAAGAGATTATACGTCTTTGGCCATAACCAATGAATTAACAGTTGATAGATAGGCTTAAAAACTGCTGTAAAAATCAAATGATTGTTCTTTTGTCCTGTTGTCTTTCATGCATGTATAAAATGGTAGTAAATTAGTTGTCCCACGTTAAATGTTTGTAATGAGATATGCGCAAGTATATCTTGTAGATACACATGCTTTTATAAATTAATATTTTGTATTTAATTGTTTAATTTCATTTTTAGTCACTTTACTTTGAGTACTACCAATGGGTAGCTTCTATACTTGTCTTTATCCTTGCCAATAAGAACCATTTATTCTATTTACTTGTTATATCAGTATAATATAGTTGTAAATTTCATTGAATAAATTATAAAAAAAACTTTAAAAGTTTACTTATGTTTATTTAATTTCCTTGAATGTTTTAGTTTATATTGATAGCGCACTCATTAAATGTTAATAGCAGACGATAGTATATATAATATATAATATAGATAGTATTTGGTAATTTGTTTAAATATTGTTTTGATGCATGCCTAGGGAGCGGAGTGGCTCAGTGGTAGACCACTGAGTAGCCATGCCGGAAATCCTGGTTCAAATCCAGCTGCAGACAGTTACTTTTATTTAGTCTGTTTGCGGCGGGAGATGGATCATATGGGATCTAGGACCCTCCTGGGGCTCACCCAGCCTCTATAAAATATTATAAAAACAGGGTACCCAAAATAAGAGGGAGAAACTGGCGGTTGAGCGTGACCTAGGACGTCACCTCATTGCAGAACCGTTGTCCCATGAAATAGTACAGCCTCTACCATGTACTGAACCCCAGACCCCATGCCAATATCAACTAAGAATGAAAATAAGTAATTAATTAAATGATGCTCAGTTGTTTTTCTTTATATGAGCCGTTTATTTTGAAAGTGACCTAACTCCGTTTTTAAAATTTTTGCCTAACTCCATTCTTGATAAGAAAACATACATTATTCACTTAATAATTGTTAACATTTTAATTGGAACCATAAATTTAACAGTCTTAGATACACTTAAGCAGTATGACTCATTAGTATCCTATACGTATATTTTTAAATTCATCGAAACGCAAACCCTTAAATATTTGAAGATAAATGGAGGTAGGCCACTTTCAAAATAAACGGCTCATATATATCCTTCATATATTAACCACGAGGTTACAGCTACCACTGGTTTTTCCATAGCAGAGAAGTGTCAGCAAAATAAGAATGGACAATTATTCATTAAAAAATGAATATGCACAAGTATGCATCCGAACTAGATAGATTGTTTGGGTCTTTTGAGGAAAATACACGTCATTTGGATTTTATAACTCATGCATATAGGTGTGACCTAAATAGTTATATTCTAATTAAATCATTATGTCATCATACAGGTTAGGTTTTATTGCTTATAGACGCACAACATTTAGATGCTGTGACCATAGGGTCATCAGCGTCTTTCTTCTTTTGGTTCAAATATTTATTTCATTATTTATTCATTCATCAGCGTCTTTCTTCTTTTGGTTCTATATTTAGTTCTTTATTTTTCTTTTGGTTTAACTTTTATTTCCATTTAACCTATAATTATTATATTTTACTGAACATATTATTTTCTTTAAGAAAGGTTATCACTTTGTCTATATTTGTGATGTTATTACACTGGATAGTCGGGGTTTTCCTATCAATCCCCAAGCCATGAAAATATGTTTTATACAGGGTGCAGTCTTCCAAGATGTGGGTGATAGTTGCACTCAGCAACTTCCGCACTTTGGTGGTGCATCTCTCTCAATCAAATATCCGTGCGTCAGGCGCGTGTGGCCGATTCTTAGTCTCGTGATTACTACTTCCTCTCTTCTGTTGCTGCGGCAAAAACTCATGTCATCATACATCTTTACTTTCCTAAAAACTTTGTGGGCATTAGAACAAACTTATAAACGATTAAATTATAGCTTTTAAGAGAGGAACAAAATTTAATTAGACTAGAAATCTCCTTTCCTGAAGCAACAAGCGTTTAGAGGATGAATCGCTAATTTTTTTTTCGATCAGGGTACGCAACAAATTTATTTATTCCCTATCCACCGCTGGTGGTTTCTCTGTCTCCGATATTTCTTAGTTCCTTATCAACTTCGTCCAACGTTTTCTGGTGTTTCTTCATTCTAAATTTCTTTTTCACTTTTTAAGGTTCACTTCTTTCTAACTCGTGAGGACTCTCTATGGTATTAAACTTTTCTATATCTTTCCTAACTTCTTTATTCTAAGTTTTAGTGGTCTTCTTCTTCCAGAGACAGTCAAATATATGTTTGGCCAATCTACGCATGTTAATTACGTATATAGGGACTTCTCTCTGAATAAATAAAGTCTTTACTATTACTTTATTATTATATACCAGAGGAATGTCTCCTCTTCGGCTTAGTATCCGAGAATCTTCCCACTTTCTGGTAGATTTCCATGTTTCTTTGGAGTTTCCATCCGTATTCAGAATCGTTCATTATCATTATGAAATTATTAATAAATGTTCGGTTCTACTTTGAAATACTATTTAATTCGTAATAAAATTTATGTGCATAAAACTAATAATATCAAACACTCTCCGTTAGCCTCAGGCTCATGGTGTAAGATGGGTAATATTATATCTAACGAGATTCAAACTTGTCACCAATCTAAGTTCCCTTCAGCTTTGGCTTTCGCCAGTTATTGCGCATGCTCACTAAATTATGGAACTACTATTCATGTCCTATCCTTGGTTATTAATGTAAAGGCTTAGAGCTCGAAACTATATTTGCAATCATAGGCGAATATAAATACTTACGGATATACAGTACCTACGACTGATAATATAATTTTTTGATTCGAATATAGATTATATGCTAAAAAGAAATAATATAATGTTAGAAATTATACTAGCCAACCCAATTTTAAAAACTATACAACTTTTAATTTAATTACTTTTTCTACATTCGTTCTAGTGTATTCATCTCAAAAATTGCGAGAAAACGAGGAAATGGGATCGGATAATAGAAAAGATTTGTCCTCTGCCGGCAGGCAGCCTTGGTGGCTCAAATGGCAGGGCGCTGTCACGGAAAGAGAGAGGATCCGGGTTCGAATCCCGGCCGAGGGCCTATCTTTTCTCTTTAAAAATAAAGATATTTAAAAATAATAAAATTGACCAATAATTATAAAAAATTATAAATAGTAATATGACGTAAGTCTATAAGATCCTAAAATTAAATTAATGTTCAAAGAACATTCGTTCTAGTGTATTCATCGCAAAAATTGCGAGAAAACGAGGACATGGGATCGTATAAGAGAATAGATTTGTCCTCTGCCGGCAGGCGGCCTTGGTGGCTCAAAGATGGTAGGGCGCTGTAACGGAAAGACAGAGGATCCGGGTTCAAATCCCGGCCGAGGGCCTATCTTTTCTCTTTAAAATTAAAAAAATTGACCAATAATTATAAAAAAAAATTATTATTATAGCATACCAATTTATTTTATTTTTTTGTATATTTTTTTCTAAAAATTTGTCTTTTTTACATTTGTCCAAATTTTTGAATTTGGAGAATGGTCTCTTTGTTACAGCATATTACTTTTGTGAATTGATTCTTTCAACGGGTGAAAATAACTACTCAAGAGCTATAAAATAAATAAATAAAATATTTATCAGTTTTTATTACTACTAGCAATAGAGGGGCTGTTCAGACTTTCAATAAATCGAAATTACAAGCAGTTTACAGAAAAAAAACACGTAATTTTTTTGTTATCCTGTACTCCCGTTATATTTTAATTATAAATTTCCCCCAGGAACATCCTGGCGTATCCTGTTTACCTCCTATCTTCATTACAGAATCGATTTATCTCTTGCCTAAGTAATTAAAAATAATAATAACCCTTAATCAAACCACTTAATTATAATTTTTTATTCTTCGTGTGAATTTTTATTTAAGCGTACTCAAAAAGTACAAAAAATGTTATTCAGAGTTAATGGATTGAGATTGAAAAATATGAGATTGACTGAAGGTCAGCAACTTGATTAGGTTGGTTATAAAACATAGTAATAATAATGAAGGAATTGAGAAATCTTTACAGTAAAGACTTTCTAAAAATACAAAAAAAAAGAGGAATTCGTAATTTATTAGTCCGCGTGTATATATTTTTATTTTATTTTATTTATTTATTTTTGTCGTTATTTTATTGCATGATTGTATAGCTACTTAGTACTATATTGCTAGCTACTTATTGCCTAAAAGTGGCAGGTTGTAATAATATTTCAATATAATCTATATAAAAAAAATTCTGTATTTAGGGCATAACTACCTGAGAAAATATGACCCCGTCCTGAACTTAAATTACTTTTATAGAATATACTCGTTTGTTCCTATAGTTTGTTTTCAAATAGGAAAAAAAAACCTGTACCACTACAACCCATGAAGGATCTTCGATTCATACGTGATAGTTACTGTAGACATTATTGTGTACTTATAGACAACGATTGTCCAGGGAGGTGATTTGCCCTAGATCACGTTCACCCACCAGATTTTCTCCCTATATCACGGCAACTAACAGATTAAAAATAAAAGTCTATCACAAGTGGGATTAGAACCTATGGCCTCAACACATTCTAGAATATAATATAAATTAATTTGTGTTAAAAATCCCAAGATAAAATGGCCAACAAAGTAATAGTTCATTAAGTAACACTGCCACGGATTGATATATTTGACAATAATATCACTGCCAAAACATATTTTAAAACCTAAGATTGGATATATTTTTGGTTTCAAAACTATATTTTAAGGGGTCAGCTATGGTGTATTGATTAGGATAACAATATTCTTTGCAAAAAAGAGCGGATTTATAGTCCGAAGAATTTTTAAAATAGAGTGAAAAATCCATTATTATGCCGTTCTTCGAAAAGGACGTAATATGGGAGCCTTTGCGGCGTCAGTGTTAAAGGTATCTATCCTAATTATATCTATCCTGGATAGGTAAAATTAATGACTTCCAGTGTAGCTTCCGGTTAGGGATTGTTGTATTAAATGATGTTAAATGAATAAGCAAACAATAGATAACATTTGTAAATGGTTATATAATAACCTTGCTTATTTTTGGAAGGTGCCTTGTATTCTAGTAGAAATCATTTAAGCAGCATTAAAGCGACGGTAAACGAATAAATAAATATTTTATTTAAAACGAAACTTGAAGACTTGAGGGAAAATATAATAACAGAACAATCATTTTTCAACCAGGTATGAGAGAGCTAAAAAGCGTCATTGTCATTTTAATTATAATACCTCGTAATTCCACTTTCTTTTCATGAAATTAATTGAAATGTTTTCTTTTTTTATTTATTTCTTGCTTAATTTGCTACTTTTCACAAAATAAAAATGCTGTACTAATAGACCAGTCTCAAATTTAAATATATCTGCGGAGAATTACAATTTAGAATGAAAGAAAAAATTTATAAAAAACTTCCAACAGAGAGAAAAAAAGAAAAAAAATTGAAATGGTGATGTAATAGTAAGATATTGCAAAATAAGCATTTCAGAATAAAAAAACAATATTTCACTATCGTATCTCGTATTCAATCAATGGCTTTATTAATTTAAATTAAAAAAAAACCAACCACGAAATGTAGTTTAGAGGTTTTTAATTGTGGGAGCTATATTTTAATGTATCTTTAATATAGGGCGTTTCAGGTTCATGAGTCTTCAGGTAACAGACATCCATGGAAGCTGGGCAGTTGCAGGTGTTATGCCTGATCATAGATAGGCATATAGGCATATAAAAAGTGCGAAAATTTTGATTTTAAAATGGTTGTATGTATACGGAGCGGAAAGGCTCAGTGGCTCAAAGGTAGAGTACTGAATTGCCATGCCGAAAATTCTGGTTTAAATGCCGCTGCTGGTAAGACATTTATTTAGTCTGTATGTAACCGTAGATGGATGATATAGGATCTAGGACCCTCCTGGGGTTGACCCAGTCTCTACAAAGAGGGTACCCAAAATAAGGGGGAAAATCTGGCGGTTGAGCGTGATCTAGGACAAATCACCTCCCTTCATAACCGTTGTCCATGAAACCCCAGACCCGTTCGCGGTTTGTAATAGTAAAGTTCAATGGATACATGCATAGATTCTCTCATAAAAGTATTTGATGTACCTCTAAGCGTTTTCCGTCCTCATGAAACAAACTTACTTTTATTTCATTAAAATTTATTCTTCTTTTTGAGCTTTATTCTTGCTCAGATAATTTTTTTTCATCACATCGAGCAATGCCAAGTTTAGAGAGATGAATTCGGATTTTTTTTTTCAATTCACCTTTGGTATCTGTGCCATCAAAGGTAACGTTTACACAAGCTCGTAGGCCGGAAGGTGGCTCGTAAATATTGAAGACCTCCAAAAGTTTTTTGATGCCCCAGTACGTAGATCACAAAATATCAGAAAAAAAAAATCGCTCCTGACAACTTTTGATCTAAAATATACCGGAAGTTTTATAAAATAGCGCCATTGAAGCAGTTTGCTTATTTTTGAGTTAATTTAAGAACTAGATTGCGTCTTTTAAAATAGCTTTATCTAACTCTAATTGAAATACAAGAAAAATTATCGTATTTTTTGAAATGTCATTTGAAATATCCAACTATGATTTATTTTTTATCGCTTGAACATCCAAAAGCTTGTAGTTTTCAAAAGTTCTTAATGTTTTATTTTAAATGAGGACTTGTAAAGTTGGAAAATTGAAAAGAATATGAAAATTATTTTACAATGGTAAAACATTATGATGAACGTCATAAGAAATATTTATTTTACATAGAAGAGAATGAAATTTACTCATTTAGCAATGAAGAGAAAATTGAAGCATTAGTCAAAATGGATGGACTTTAGGTTTTTTCAACCTAATATAATATTTTTCTGTTTATATAAGTGATAGTTATATCAGTTTTAGTATTGAATGAAATATTTGAGTTTAATTTTTAATAAGGGATCCCTTTTTATATCCTATACAATACTGATTACTTTTTTTTTATAAGTTTTTATATTATTAATACCATTGAAAAAAATTCATACAAGTGGCAGTTTCGCTATGTATGACATAACTTCCTTACTTATATTCTTCGGCATGCCCTTCCTTGTGATTCCCCCCCCCCCCACTTAGGTTACCTTACATTGCTAGCTGAAGCATCCCTGCCGAACTGTTTAAGGCAATCTCCTAGACTTTTATAGCAACCTTCTTCTTTTTTCAATAAAGCAAATTTAATTGGGATTCTGGCTCTTTTCTTTAAAGTATTTGGATTACTGCTCTACTAGACAAACGCTCTAAGATCCCAATTAATTACAAAAGTTGCCATATACATTACAAGCATTAGACCCATCTGGACTTACGGTATAGAGCTTTGGGGCTCCACTAAGCCATCGAATTCATCTCGTATTCAATCCTTTCAATTCAAAATCCTTCGTAAAATCCTCAATGCTCCTTACTTTGTTACGAACAAAGTAATTCATAATGACCTTCATATTTACTTAAACCCCACTAGTTTCAAACCTCGCAACCTCTTCAATTTCTGGTAATCGTCCGAGGCGGCTGAAAAGAAGATTAACTCGTGACCATCTAAGTTGAATTTGCTATTTGAGTACTACCACTTGGTAGTTTCTCTACTTACCTTTGTCTCTGTACTTGATTTATCTTTCATTATATTTACTTGATGTACTCTGTATACAGTTGTAAATTTCAATAAATATATTTTTTTTTAAATATTAACCTTTAAAAACATTTTTTTAGTAACCATCTACAATAAGTATTAGTTATTATTGATGGGTTAATGCTAGCTTAGAATCACCTGAATGAACCCAACATGATAAGTGAAATTTCATGAAATAATTTCCAAGTTAATTACGGTCTGAGGTGATAAAAGCCCTTGGTCTAAAATTCATTAACGAATAATAATTCTCAAGAGAAGGGGCAAGAGTATTAAAGGACAGCTCATCTTCCGCAATTAAAAATTAAAAGGGAGGGGGCCATTTACTATCTGCTCAACGAAAGGGTCATCCTTGAATACTTTAATACTCACTAGCACTAAATCAAGATTTGTTTTAAATATTCATTTTTATTGGAGTGCTATCAATGGATAGTTTCTCCATAAGTGGTTTCTTTTTCTTGTCCTTTGTTCATAAAGCAGATTTACTTGATGTTATATAATTACAGTTGTAAATATCAATAAATTATTCTATTCTAAAAAAATATATTCATTTAATGAAATTTAATACTGTATTATAATAATGCTATATACTGACAGTACTCAGATAAAAAATTCAACTTATAAGGTAAAGTGACCCTATTCTTCTGAGACGCATTCGAGGATTATTGGGATTTGAAGACGAAGCTAGGTTTGAAAATAGTGGGTTTGAATGGGAATAAAGTTTCTCATAAAAAGAATGGCACCTGATTAGGAACAAACAGGACACTAAAGTAATTATGGATGATTTTATTCTTAACAAAGTAAGGAGCATTGAGGATTATACAGAGCAAACCAAAACCTATCCGCGCCCTTAGGAATCAGAGTAAGAAGACACATTGAGGAGATCCGCTGTCTAGAAACAACGACTGAAGACTTCAGCTACCCACCATGGACACTGAAACTACCTACAACTGATTTGGCGCTCAAAAAGTACAATAAGAATAACACTTCAGAATTTACCTACCTAAGAGAATTTCAAAAAATGAAAGAAAGATATAACAGCAGCACATAGATAGACACAGGTGGCTCCAAACTAAACAGTAATGCCGGTTGCTCCATCGTGACGGGATATAATATCACGAAATATAAATTGCCACTTTCCACCAGCAACTTTACTGCAGAATGCTTTGCCATTAGTTCAGCACTGTACAGTATTATGCAGCGAGAAGAAAAAGATTTTGTTTTATGTACTTACTGACTCTCTTTCCGCAATAATGGCGTTAACAAACATATACTCCAAAGATCCTGTCATTACGAAAGCTCAAGTCTACTCCTAGATGATAAGATACCTCAATAAGAATTTAGTTATTGCCTGGGTACCATCACACGTAGGCATTAAAGGAAATGAAGTGGCAGATCGAGCGGCAAAAGAAGCAGCATTATCATCGATAGAAATTACAAGCGTACACACAACAGATGTATGCAGCCTTTTGAAACAGCAAGCTCAGGCGATCTGAAAACAACTTTGGCACTCTGTAGGAATCCAAACTGTAGGATCTGTCACTCACAACTGACAATACGCCTTTTCCTTGAAGAGTGCCCACAACATGAAAGCTGTTTTAAAAACTTAGGAATGGAGAGAAAAATTCAAACGATGCTGGGTGATAATGATACAAATTTTAAAACAATAATTGAATTCCTTAAAAAAGAAGGTATATTTCATCTAATAGACCAACAATTATTTAATAAGAACACTGAAGACCTTAGACGTTAAGTGTCCATAAATAATCAACCTAACCAGAGCATTTTGGATTGCAAAGAATGGATACGAGAGGGTTAGTGGAGCCCAAAGCTCTATTCCGGAAGTCCAAATAGGTCTTATATTAGATATGTACATGAATATTTTGTAATTAGTTGGTAGCTTGGAGCGTTTTTGTAGTATGTGTTGAAGAAGCTTCAAATTTCGAGCAATAAAAAAAAAATTAATGATCCTTATAGGAGGCATACAAGATGATACATTTGTATTTTTTCTGGCCTGATCGATGAGGTCCTTTTATTTTTATGCTTCCTAGCTCATGCGAAAATAGATTACAACTAGTAATTCTTTATAGTAAAAGAGAAGTAACGATTTTCATTAAAAAAACAAAAATTCTGAAGTTATTATTGTATGAAAAATAAGATTCAGAGAGAAAAGATTGCTACATTATTTTATATCTCCCTTCCTGAAAAGAAGGTATAATTCCGTCCTAGAGTACTATAATGGACAAAGCCGTCTCCTATAGGTAGCTTTCAAATAAACACACGCTAAGAATAATGTACCATTACAACATAGTTAGCACGCGATAGAGACTGTATTGTTTCTATGACAGCGGGTGTGCAGGGAGGTGTTTGCTCTAGATCAAGCTCAACCGCCCTGTTTTCCCCAATTAAGGGTACCCACTATGTAGTGGCTGGATACTTGGAGGGTCTCCTTATTCCGCAGGGTCCATTCCCAGCTGTTAGCAGCCCAGCGTTCTACCACTGAGCTATCCCTCTGTTTGTGGATTTATTAAACATATGAATACAAAATATTTAACTTGCATTAAATAATCCTCTTCCAGCGAAGCGGAAATCCAAAACTACTGATGTATATTAAATTATGACAGAACTTTGAATGAATTACTTTGGAAAAATTCGAATAGTAAAAAAAGGATCAGGAATAAATGAATGGTTAGAATCACAAATAGAATTACGAACACCAGAGGAGTTTCTCAAGCCTTGTTATTAAAAAAATACTGAAGGTAGAAAGGAAAAAATATTTTGTTCTTATTGAGGAAACAAAGAAGATAATTTCAAAGGAAAATTTAAGAGTCGATGTATTCAATGTCTTTGCTATAGATGTTTATGTGAGCAATGAACTCTTGAACCCTTGGGGGTGGAATTATCCAAATTCCTTTCTTAAATTATACAAAGAACCTATCTGCAAATTTCAAGATTTGCTAAGTTCCTGATTTGCCTTTAAATATGTACTATAATGGATTCTTCACAGTACCTAAAAAACTGTCTTGGGGGGCACGTGCCCCTGTGCCCCCCCCCCTATATCCACTCTTACTGTAGCCTATGTGTTATTCTGATGTATAACCTATATTACTGTAAAGTTTCAATCCAATTCAAATCCGTTCAGTAGTTTTTGTGTGAAAGAGAGACAAACATACAAACTTTCGCATTTATAATATTAGTAGGATTATATTATTTAGATATTACAAACATAAAAAGAAACTAAAATATTTCTTTATATTATATACGAATTTATTTTCACGCAAGTTAATTTTTTGTGAACCCTTAAGATATTCATTTAAATAATATGTTGTAAAATATTAGAACAATGCGCATGAAATGCTTAAGTTAACAAAAGTCTAAATAGCTTTCCAATTACCGCATTTTACGTAACCAATTTTTTATAAGATATAACGGGTATAGTAAACGATCATTAAAAAATAGATACATGCTATTCCAGACTTTCTTGTAGATCTAAAAAGTATAATATTCCATCATGCATTATTTTGTTCTAACTCAAAGGGATTAGGCAGAGTCTTTGATGAAAGCTCCAAAGCGGCTTGACTTTTTCCTACACTTCTAAAAATTACCGTTATATACCTATAAATTTACACAAAACTATATCGATGTTGATTTATCTTACCTTCGTGCATGTGGATGATGACGTCAATGAGATATATGACGTCACAAGAGTAGTCAACAGACCACCAGATTACAGGGCTGAGGTTGTTCAGTTCCCAGAACACAGCTCTGCCTATGACGAAGACCAGGTTGTACAGGATAGCAAGAGTGACCAAGACCAACCACTGAAATAAGAAGAAACTTTTACAAATTTGTGATTAAATATCCAGTATATTCCATTAAACAATAAGGTAGATTAATATTTTTTAATTAGTTATTTATTGAAATTCACAACTATATAATAGCATAAATCAAGTAAATACAATGAAAGATAAGTAATGGTACGAGATAAATGCTAGTAGAGAAGAAACTACCCAATGATAGTACTCGAATAACAAATTAAACTTAGGTCACTTGGCCATCTTCTTTTCAGACGCCTCGGAGAATCATCAGGAATTGAAGAGGTTGCTAGGTTAGAAACTAGTGGGTTTGAGTGGGAATACAGTTTTTGAAAAATGATTGATACCGGATTCGGGCCAAAACAGTAACGAATGGGATATTAAAGTCATTATGGATTACTTTGCTCGTAACGAAGTAAGGAGCATAGAGGATTTTACGAAGGACTTTAGATTGTAAGGATTGAATACGAGAGGAATGCGATGGCAGAGTGGAGCCCCAAAGCTCTACTCCGTAAGTCTAGATAGGTCTAATGTTTGCCATATATATGAGTCTTTTATAATTAAGTTAAACATTTGTCAAGGTGTAGTCCTAAGTAGCGGACCTGTTCTTATGGAATCTGTTGATTGTAAATAAACGATACTGGAGGACGTGAAGTCATTGGTTTACGACTGAGGGTAAAGTTGATTTGACGGGATTTGTAGTAATTTATTTTCAGTCTTGACACCATTTTTCAAGGTCAGTGATATGGGATTGAAGATTATGGGATGCTATAACTGGATCAGTGTTGACTGATAATGGACATGTGTCATCAGTATACGTGGCAAGGATAGTATTGGGATGGTTGGGATGTCAGCTGTATAAACTGTGTACAGGATGGGCTAAAGATGCTGCCTTGAGAAACACCAGCGAATTGATGAAAATGCGGATGAAAATAGTAGTTCACAAATAAAGCAAAGTTCTCTGCTTTAAAATCACTAAAGTTCAATTTAGAGTGATAAATCAATTAAGTATGAATCTTTTTGACGAACGAAATATATATAAAAAATAAAATCTATCTGCGTAAGCCTTTCGTAGGAATTAAATGACTTCTTTCACCTGACGATCTTTAAACAGCTCATGAAAAGAAGTATTTTAGCTTTGTTATACAATCAAATAAGCTCATTAGGGGTATTACATTCAAAAATATTTTATTAAATACTAATGGCACCTTGGAACTCAATCTCGAGCAGTAATGAATGGGGCAACTTTTAATGAAATATTAATGATGATGATGAGAGAATCACTGAGTTAAAATTAACATACAAAGTGTCTGTATTCGATGTAGTTCTAAATATAATAAGTTCTCATTTAAATTGAATAGGAATTGAGTGGGAGTCCAAGTTGCAGGCGCGGGTATAATATTCTTTGGTATTAAATTGAATACGCTCAATCATAAAGTTCCTCTTCGAGGAAGTTCGACCGTGAAAAGCCGTTTACCGATACTCTGTTTCGGCAATCTAGTCAGCTTAGCTTAGTTTTCACGTATAAATCATCTCCCTCAAAACGTATGATAGCCGACATCTGAAAGTTTATAAACGATACGTAAAAAGTTGCGAATTTGTTATATTTATATAATATTTTTCAAATCATTATAATAATAAAATGTTTTATAATGATCTATGATATCAGGGTTAAATTTAAGAATATGTGAGCTGTTGTTTTTGAATGTGGTATAGGTAAGTCAATTTTTTCATATTAGCGATATGATTTGTGAATTAGTTAAAAAATATGGGCAAATTTATATCAGTTAGCAATGATTAGTGTTTTAACCTTATAAACATGCGATTTTCGTTACCACTTAGGATGTTCGATTACACACACACACACAGAGCTTCACTTAACACAGCTATTGTCTGGACACGGATTCTTTAGAGTCTACCAGTACAGATTCAAACTCGACGACAGTGCTGAATACCCAACGAGTATGGCGGTAGAGAAAAAAAAACATTTTTTTAATGTACCCGCTTCACTGAGAGAAGGGAATCGGAGTTGGCTTGTGGAAAGAAAGTGGCTCCTGAAAATTTAGTAAGCTGTATGCTAAAGTCGGATAAACAGTGGGCGGCGGTGAAAAAAATTCGCAATAGGGGTCCTCAAAAGACTGAGAGAGGAGTAAAAGACAAGGAGAGAAAATAAGAAGTAGAAGACTGGTGCCTTCTTGAAGAAGAAGAATTTAGAACAAGAAGCTACAAGTTGGAAATCGCCATGAGGTGGCACACAGCCATTCCCCTCGACGAAGCAATGCCTAACGGCATTCCCGTGGAGTGTGAAAAACAGGTGTAGGAAGGTCGTTTTAGTGGGTAAAAATCCCACATACAGATAGGTATGGGTCTAAAGCGTCTTTTGACACAAACAAACACAAACACAAGCACACACACACACACACACACACACACACACACACACACACACACACACACACACACACACACACAAACAAACACAAACACAAGCACACACACACACACACACACACACAAACAAACAAACACAAACACAAGCGCACACACACACACACACACACACACATATATATATATACACACACACACATATATATATATATATATATATATATATATATATATATATATATATATATATATATATCAAATATATCTAATATCAAAGCCCTTCACAACAATAGTTCGAACAGAATAATTAAATACATACAGAACTCCAAAACGTTCAACTAACGTTTTGGTTTATGACTTTTAAGGAGCGATATGGGAATATAGATGAGGCAGTCTCAGAACGACCAACTGGTCAACCAACGCCAAGGTAGAGTCTTCCAGGACCAGTCGAGGACTGTGAAGGGATGTTTGATGAATCAGTCCGATAAATATTTTTGTTTAATATACTTTGCTAAGTAGATATTCTGATAATCAATTAAAGTAAACAGAAAGAACCATCATGCCCAAGATAAAACCACTCTCTTAAGGTCCATATATTCGACGTAAAATCATCCTTTCATAAGTGTGGATTGATTATTCATCTTTATGACCCATGGTTCTGAACCGTAATCAAAGGACAGGCGAAATGCATGTTTTGTAGAGAATCGTTTTCGTATTCCAGGACTAACGTTTGCTTTTTATATGTCGGTATATCTCGAAAAAACATTTATTTATTATTGATCTCTATCGAAAAATCTTATAGAGCATTGTAACCAGAAACTACGTTTTAAAATCATGTATCTTCAATTTCTCCCCAAGCTATTGTTCGATTTCGGTTTTTTGCTTCTTGTGAACAGTCCTGACGAAAAAAGTCACTGTCAACAATGACCTGCCGCCCCTAATTCCATTCATTCACTTGGAAATTCCATCGCTAACTGAGTTTGCAGTTCCGAGGCGAGCTGAGGGCAGATGGAACATGCGATGTTTTCGAATTCGATTTCAATATATAGATGCCATATCGTAATTTTAGAGCGTTGTTACATTGTGATTTTTTCCAGGGAACTATGTGCTCTATTCAACCACCATGTACTCATATAAAATTAACTTGGCCCGATTCTGTAACTTTTCCTAGAAGATTTTTTTTAATGAGCAATTTAAATAACTAAACTGTTCATAGTTAATAGATCTTAAATAATAAGAAATTAAATATGATATAAGGGTGAATCTGTTTTAACTGTTTGTTTTTTTATTAAGAATTGTTCGATTCTATAATAAAACTATTTTAGTTCTTTAATACATATAGTATTATTGCTCTATTTTACTATAAAAATGAAAGTCCGAAACTTAAACATCAAAATATTGAGAATGATAATCAAAATTGAGATTCTGGTATATCTCTGACCAAAGCCCGGATGAGAATTTTCCATCTGGGATTTAGATAATTGAATAAAGTTACCTACTCCTTGGTGGCCTTCGCTGATGATTTGGTAGTCCTTCCCAACAACGATAGAGACCTATTACACAATATCATGGTTCTTAAAGATGAACTAGAGAAGATTAATATGGAACAGGACAGACAAAACAATAAATATTACCCGAGCTGAGGGGTGAGTCGCTACAATTTTAATAAATATAAATAATTCGAAATTTTCTTGTTCACAAAATCCTGCTAGGAACAAGATCAGTACTTTTAGGTATTATTATTTTAAGACCGTTGATGTATTTACCTTACCATGAACCTCTTTTGAGGGTTAAATGTCGGATAAGTGCGGTGCGGCCGAAGGAGATCAGAGAGAGAGTGAGAGAGCACTGGGGGTTTGTTTAAACTGTGAGCTGGATTTAGATGAGAGGGACTGCAAAGCTTCTCGCCGCTTATAAACTGAAAGACCTTTCATCAAACAGGCGGTGGCTCATTTGGGAGCTCGTTCGAGGCAGGACTTCCCCTTACAACTCGTCGCCCAATCCCGCTGGCTATCATTAAGAAAGCGTTGATGAGCGAGTAATTAACATTCAGATATTCTCCTATCAGTTAATAATATTTAACCTAAGCTATACTCTTAAGTATACGGATCAGAGTGGCTCAGTGGTAGAGCACTGAGATCAACCCAGGTTCAAATACCGCTACTGGCAAGACTTTTATTTAATCTGCTAGATTATCGGGGATAAATCCTTTGGGATATAGGATTCTCCTGGGGCTCACCCAGCCTCTATAGTAGGTAAGTGGTAATCAAAATAAGGGGGAAACTCTGGCTATATAAATATGGCTATATCAATCTGGCAATAGAGCGTGATTTAGGAGAAATCACCTCCCTGCAGAACCGTTGTCCATGAAACAGTACAGTTTCTACCATGTCCTGAACCCCAGAACCTTCACGGGTTGTAGTGTTGCATTTTTTTTTATTTACTTTTTTACTGGATCATTCAGGGCCAAAAAAAACCCTTCAAAAATCATAGTTTTGATGAGCTTATAAATTATAAGACTGATTTTTATTTAGAAAATTTTATCTAACAGTGGTCATTTGTATAACTTAATCTCAAATATATATATATATATATATATATATATATTCATCCCTGGTGAGTAAGAAGAAAAGTCGAATTTTTCCCGCTTCTTGGACTCAAGGAATGGGAATCCTGTTTTTCTCGTAGTGTATTTGCGCCGGCCTGGCCTTGGCTTTAAATGTAGTTATTTCTTATATTATAACTTAATTCAAGCCAAAAATTACGAGAATCACATGATTTCGCTTTTCTGGATACAAGCAACTCTTCGACTTAGCCACTTATTTCACCCTTTGAGCGTGATATTATCAGTGCAAAATCTTTTTTTACTTTTTAGACCATGAAACCTACCGAAATAAATATTCTGCGGAGAATTCTTTCCTCGGAGAATTAAAATTAAAACGATGAATAATATAATTGGGCCTTGATTGAACGATAAAATATATAAATTATTAATTGTTCCTATTTATTTTTACTTAGTAATCGGCCTATTTTAGGTCTCATTATTTTAAAAATAGAAAAGGTATGCTCTGTTAAATTGCCACAGACAATACTATTAATCCATTCATCAAGGATTCCTTATAGGTTTGGCCGCGTCATCAAGTTCTTTGGCGAAGTTTCGTTGGCCATACTGCTATCTTCCTCAGGACTTAATCTTAGACTGGAAACGTTCTTCTAATCTTCAGTATTTATAGAATTTCAGGTTTGGGGGGTGAGGCTATTCTTCCAGGGATCTGTTGGTTGGAGATCAACCAATCAGAAGCCAACTAGTAGAGTCTACCCCCAATCACCTCAATCAGAGTCGGACCATAGCCTATTAGATCGTATGAAGAATTGGCTCCGCCCCCGGACGCGAAAAGCTGTAAATACCGATGTCTAGAAGAACAATTTCAGCATTGGATTAAGGTAAAAAGCTAGCTGTAAGGCCAGCGAAACTTCGGAAAAGAACTTGAAAATATGGTTGAAACAAGAAGGAATAGGTGATGCATGGAAAAGTAAATTATAGTAAGGAATTACTTGAATATGTTTTATTTTTTTTAATATTCCTGAAACTAAGGTTTGGTCGCAATATTTATGGGTAAAATCTGTTAGAGAATAACATATTGCCATATAAAGTTTTGTAGAAAAATGATACAGATATAATATAATTAAATATTAAAATATATAAACACTTATATACCTTATAATAAAAGGGCTTAGAAGGGTCAACCGCGAGGCAGTCGTGAGGGCAGTACCTGAAGTGGCACTTGGAAGATCCTTCTTTTAATTTCTTCTCCTCCTTTTTTGCAACTTTACGCTTCCTCCAAGTTGCCTGTAAAGAACGTTTAATATTTCAGATCAACTAATAATCAAGATGGTGTGTAATGATATGCTAGAATAATTTTTTTTATAATACATAGACACATACAAGTGTTATAAATTAATATAAAGATGGATATATATATATATATATATATATATATATATATATATATATATATATATATATATATATATATATATAAAGACCAAGATGGTCCGAAGAAGGGTATAGATATCAGAAAACGTCTAAAATTGAAGAATATTCTAACATACAGAGGAAAAGGCGTTTTAAGCTCTATGGCTACATAATGAGGCTTCCCGATTTACAAAAAGAATAATAAAATACATATAAAATAGCATCCCTTGTTAATGTAGGGGAATAGATCCAAAATATTAAGAAAGACTTGGAATTAGACACAATTACTAACGAAGACAAGAACACAAGAAACAATTTTTTTTTACATTAATTTATTGATATTTACAACCGTAATAATATTACAACAAGTAAATTTCCTAATACGAACAAAGGACATGAAAAAAAAACACTTTTGGAGAAACTACTCATCGGTAGCACTCCAATAAAGTTCTATAGTAGAGTTCTCGAGGCCATCTTCTTTTCAGACGCCTCGGAGGGTTTTCAGGAATATTATGGGAAGCAAGTTGAGGGACTAGCGGATTCAAGTGAGTATGGAACTTGTCATGGAAGGATAGGTATCTAGTTTGGGCCAAATCAGCAACATATGGGATATTAAGATCATGATGGATGAGCTTGTTTGTGACATAATAAGGAGCATTGAGGATTTTATGAAGGATTTTGGATTGTAAGGATTGGATACGAGATGAATTGGATGGTTTAGTAGAGCCCCAAAGCTCAACTCCGTATGTCCAAATAGGTCTGATAACTGTCATGTAAATGAGTCTTTTGTAATTAATTGGGAGCTTAGAACGTTTGTCCATTAAATGTTGAAGTTGGCGAAAACGTCGAACAGTTTCCTGTCTTTTCAGTCTTGTACGAGAAACAATTTTAAACTTAAAATTGAAAAATGGGAGGTTAAGCCAAAGGCAAAATCGCCGAGAACTGGAACAAAATGGAGCGAAGAAAGAAAAGCTGAATTCCTGCAAATAATGAAGAGGCGGTGGTGAAATAAGAATAACAAGAAGCCCCAAACGTGAACCATCTTTACTTAGCCTCTTCCACTTTGGGAGATTTACGACTAATAATAATATATAAAGATTATCTAAAAATCTTACTAATATTATAAATGTGAAAGTTTGCATGTTTGTCTCTCTTTCACGCAAAAACTACTGAACGGGTTTGGATGAAACTTTACAGTAATATAGGTTATACATCAGAATAACACATGGGCTATAGCAAGCGCGGATTTAGGGTGCACGTGCCCCACCCCCCCTGACAGTTTTATAGGTACTGTGGAGAATCCATTATCGTATATAATTAACGGCAAATCAGGAATTTAGCATCTTGAAATTTGCACATAAGTTGTTTGTATGATTTAAGAAAGAAATTAGGATAATTCCATCACCAAGTGTTTTCCCCTTAATATAATAACGGTTCAAAGGTTGTATGGAATCCGTCAGTTTTGAAGTTAGACATCTGAAATTTCGCAGGAGTAACCTATAGTTAAAAAAATTAAATTAAATTATTTATTATTTTAAATTATATTTAAAAAACACTGTCAAGAAACTTTATGTGGTAGTCCAAATTCTATGCGAGCGAAGCCGCGGGCAAAAGCTAGTAATATATATTTATACTAAGGCAAAGCAAAAAAAGCTTCACGAATTTAATGATGTAATAGTAATATTATGATTAGACTAAAATACATTGTATTACTAAAGAAAAAAATCTCGTCAGAAATCGAGGTGTTGCAACCCAATCAGTTCCCACGCAGTTTTTGTAGACGTTGAAGACTCTTGTAACTGAAACAGACGGATTTCGTCATGTTATGAGAAAAATATTCAGGCTCAATCGATAGAAAATAGTCCAATGGCTTTGCTGGAGTTCAGCGGCGTTCAGAGGTGTACTGAAAATGTTTGAAAATTGATACTCCCAACAATAAATGCCTTGATATGAGCGGAAGAAAAATTAATTCTTATGACCGCTACACACGGTCAGTTCGGTGTGCCAGTTTGTTAATTTCCAACTGTCTTTCTAACTGTCACCTCTACACTTAATTATTCTTAATAATTCTCACTTCTAACTGTCACTTCTAACTGGATGCAACATTCGCATCCACACGCCTACTTCGGTTTGCCAGTTCAATGTGCTACCCCTTGAAAGCTCCAAGCTCCTAGCTGGGCTAAGTACCACAATTTCGGTTGGAAAACGTCATCCGCACCCATACCGCTCACCAACCTCCCTACTTTTTTTATATCCTTCCAAAAGGAACTCCTTAAACTGCTGATTTTCCTCGTTACTACCGATTTGTCTGCGAGGGGATCGATCTCTTTAACCTTTTTAACAAGAATTTTATATGATTCCTCTCGTTTTTGTTTGTTATGATAGTCCTTTGAACTAACTTTTCACAAACATTCCTACCCTCTGAACAGTTCTATAAATCCTAACAGAACGTCTTTTCCCCAACTAACCATATTATCACTATGGTCACTATTATAACAAGCACACAGAAGAGGTCTGGAAAAGCGATTGAAAGGGCGATGTCTATCCAAACGACATCTGTACGCATGGTCAGATAACTAATGCGGATGATACACCGACCTGACGCGACGGTACACACGCTCACTTCGGACTGTCGTGTGATGAATTTTCATCAGTCCATCAGTGCACTTTTTCGATGTGAGCTCACCTCAATTTAGCCTACAGACGTTCAGTTCGATGTGAACACACCGAACTGACTCTGTCTAGTCTTTAAGGTAGGATTTTTTTTCTGAAGCCTGGCTATACTCTCGGAGTAGCAAGTAGCAGTTAGGCTTATCCATCAGTAATAGCAATCAATTTTTTTTGCAACTAATCGATTACTAAAAATTAATCTTGTACAAGACTATACCTTTTAGACACTGAAACTTTCACAAACCTAGAAACCTTCAATTCTCTGTTGATAGTGCTTGATTCCAAACAATTAAAATTGCTTAACAAACTACATATCTGAGGCATATATATTATGCGCTCAGATTGATCTAAGCTTATTTCATAATTGTCTCCCGTTAGTTACTATCACACAGTAACTAACGGGACAGTTTAGTGTTGAATTATTTTCTTTTATATTTTACCGGTCATCATTTCTCTTTCGGAATATATAGAGTTACTTAGTATTTGAAAGGGATAATCATACTTCAAGGTTTAGAATAAAATTCCTAAGAAAAATTTGTCCACAGAACTGTCCAATTAGTTACCAAATGAGTTATTGATCTAGTGGCTATACTGATTCAGTCAATTGGCGATGTGAGAGTGCTAGATCTCACCAAGTTGTGTAGCATTCCACCTCCTTTGAAAACATGGCATGATTTTTCTTTCTCTGTCTCTTTGTTAGGCTAATCAAGTTGTCGTTTGGCGATTAGCTGTTGTGTGGACGTGCGTGACTTCCTTAGTCCCAGCTTTAAAAAAAAATGAGGTTAGAATAACTTTTTTTGATAAATTAAAAATGAAATCGCTGAAATGGAAGTGAAAAATGACTTTTTTTTAAAATTTTCTAATTGTATTAAATCTTGTATTATTTAAATGAACATGATCGTATGATGGTGACCTCTATTGGTAGTAGTATTAGTCAATCAATCGGTTGTATTTTTGGTGACCATTTATTGTTCACTTAACGTTTTTCCAATATTCTTCTACCTAAAAAATTAAATTAAGTTAAAATTTCCGTAATGAGAAAATATGTAGTTTCCATCTCTCTCATAATCTCTCAGTAAGTTATATTAATTAACAAGGGGTATACTTCCACGGCGCTTTATTAAAAATCCACCCTTCATCCTTTTTAGGACTTAAAAGGATTCTTCGCAGAACTTTATTTAAAATTTTCAGTAATTCCCTTAGTTTGAGGGTTAGCGGTCCGGTCTTACAGATTCTATGAAAAAAAAAAAAAAAAAAGTTGATATAATTAACTCTTGAACTAATTCACTTTCCAACATTGCTTTGTCTTACAGCCCGTAAGCCTTCTTTTTATACTAGATTAGTTGATGTAAGCTGTAGTAAAACTATTTTTTTTTATAATTTATTTTTATTAATTGCTATTTATATGATAATTATTTTTAAATATTTTTGTTTTGAAGAGAAAAGATTTGTCCTGATGGGATTCGAACCCTCGCCTGCTTCTCCGTGGCAGTACTCTAAGCTACTGAGCTACCAGGGTCATAACCAAGTCAGACAAATCCGTTGTTTTCACCGATCCTATATCCCCGTGTTCTCGCAATTTTTGCGATGTAATGTTCATTGAACATTATTTTAATTAGGATCTTGTTTAAATACATCAATTTATTATTTGTAATTTTTTTTTTATTAATTGTCATTTTTATGGTTATTATTTTTAAATATTTCTGTTTTGAAGGGAAAAGATTTGCCCAGGCCGGGATTCGAACCCGGATGCTTCTCCGTAGCAGTACTTTAAGCCACTGAACTACCAGGAGTCGTATCCAAGTCAGATTCCTATACGTATAATAATGCCAGAGGAGTATGTGGACATTTTTAAAGTCCATGGGAATCCAATATCACTTGCAGGAAAGGTGATGGATTGGAAAAAAGTCTTACAAAAAATTATTAAACCACCTGCCCAGGGGCATTTCAAGTTTATCGAAACAAAAAGATTCCTCTTGAAAAAAACTTAAAACAATAATAATATCTTGAAACGTGGGGAAAGAACTTACACTGTAAATTCTGACAACTATTTAGCTGTAACCAATAAACATAAAAAAATTGAAAATGTTGTACCACAATCCACTCAAATAGAGCCTGGTGTGAAACTAGACCCTGCGAAAATATGCGATGATGCCAGACTTTTGGTGAAACATTTCGGCCCTGAATTATCAGAGTTACCTTAACTACAATTTTACAAAGAAATAATGTTACTAACTGAAGACAAGGATGAAGATTACAAACTGGATATTTTTCAAGAAAAAAAAATTCCTTTAACCAACATGAACATAAGATAATTTAAAAGTAAGATTGAACAAATATTAACAAGTAGTTAGTTTGTTGGATAATAATAAACAAATATTTTTTTCAGGTTATGAAATGTTAAAAAGAATTCAAATTATCCAAGAGAAAGTAAATCAACTTTTGTTACTTATTTTTTTCATCAAAGTTATTTCAATGTTAAATTATTAAAACATTATAATGAGTTAATTGTCAAGAGCTAATAATAAAAAATAACCCGTCATTACAATAGGAATGCTTGGTTTTAACCATACCTAAATTTCAATTTTTTAACTCAGGTGGATTAATTTTGACAAGACATGGAACTTTCAAATACCGCTATTGAAAAATTAGGGTTTTTGAGTTATGACATTGTTCTTTTGAAGGGGCGGTATGATAAAATTTCAAAAATATATTAAATAGAACAAAATCGTCTTACTTATTATAGTTGTGTCTATAGCCTACTTTTGTATAACTCTTCATACAAATAATGGCACAGTCATGATTTAGGGTAACGTTTAAAAAATTAAACGTTTAGCAATATTTCCAATGTGGGTACTTATTTTCAGAACGATTCAGAAAGGAACTATTCTTTTTGTAAGATATGGAGGAGCATAAAGCTGAGGCATAAATAATATAAGGGTCAAGCTATGAGGATAAAAACGGCATTATTTCTGTCTTTATATCCGTCTGTTATTTTTTATCTCTTCTCAGGAAACACTGGGCCATTATTTCTGATTAAATCTATTTCCGTCCACCCTACGAGGATTCAGGTAGGGCCAGAGTCCGTAGGGAGGATTATAAAAACATGGCTGCCAGAACTGAATCTCTTCCTGTTTAAATAAAACATTATCATCAAAGAAAATCGTAAAATATACTTTATTTTTTTACACTAGGAGATACCCAATAGGATACTATTTACGTAAATCTGTTACGAAATGTATTGAAATTGTAATACCTAGATGTCTTTTAAAATAGATTAGTAGAAAAATAAATTTATTCTAGGATTATTAATAACAGATGTTTACAAAATTTAATAAATATATATAAAGGGCAACATTATTAAAGTAATAGAATATTTAAATTATAACATGAAAATATATATTAACTAAAAGGTATGTTATGGTAGAGAAAAAAAAATAGTATGAAATCTAAAATAAGAATTAAGCTGAGAGAAAAAAAAAAAAAAACTGAAACCACCTAGCAATATGAAAAATAATGTGGTGAAGAATATTTACAGCAATTAATCTACCGATTTTGATGAATATTACTGATCGATCGATTCATGACTGATTGATTTATATTATAATTAATAATTACTGAACATCTGTTTAGGAATTTGGAAGGCATAGGAGACCTTTGGATTTGAATGCGGATAAGGAAGAGGGATATCAGGTGAGACTGAGTTCCAGAGTGTGATGGAACGGGAGAGAAAGGAACGCTCAAATGTTCATTCTGTTGGAACGGGTATTAGAACATCCTGTCATTAGAAATACGGGTATTAGGGCCTCCTGTCAGGCTGAGAACCCGCGATTATGACCATAGAAGGTTTTTATGCTAACCAGTTCACCGCAGATGCCCCTACGGTCAAACTGTTATCCATCAGTCAGTTTTTCCGCAATATTAATGAGAAGAGGGCTGAACTTTTCTTGTTTTGTCGTATTATTTACTGACTGTTGTATTTACACTCAATGCTAGGTGTGCATTTGCAAAAATAATTTCACATAGGTGTACAAGAAAATTTTAATTAATATCAACCATCATTTCAACATATTTGTATTTGACAGCGAAGAATTAAGAAATTGATTATTTTTTTTAAAGATTTTAATTTAGTTCCAATTTAAATCAATAGATTCATTATAATAAGGCGGAAGTAATGAAGAGCTTGCAAGGGAATGCATGAAGATTAATATAGGTAAAAGTAAAATTTTGTAGGTAGGAACCAAGACGAAATTCATATTTCCTGCAGCGGTGAAGAGATGGAGAAGTGGACAGTGAAATTTCGCATAGGATCGGAAAGACAAACACTGTCTAGTACCAAATATGTAACACAGTGGTAGGAAAGAGAGAGAGAGGTGGGATTAGAGGTAACATTTCTAATCTTCAAGACAGTTTTCCTTCCTGTTCTCCTGTAGGGTTCAGGAGAGAGTTGGGTGTTAACTGACCGGCTCTGTAGTCTAATTATCGTTGCGGAAATGAAGTACCTGCGAAGAACATCTAGAAAAACTAGAAGAGGCCGCAAAAGAAATGAACGTATTAGAGGAAAGCTCAATATGTGTTCGATCATGGAAACAATTGAAAAGAAGCAGCTAAAGTGGTTCGGGTACGTCTGTAGAATGGGCAGAAATAGGGACCCTCTCAAGACAATGGAGTACTGTCCATCTGGTAGGAGACTAAGTGGACGCCCCATAACGATGTTTCTTGAAAAGATAGAACGAATAGGGAACTTTAGTGGCAAAACGTTGGATGGAATAAGCTCGCCGTTAATCAAGAGGATTGGCAAGACTGGTTAAATGCGTCTCCACGCTGAAAGGCACTAAGAGTGGAAGAAAAAGAAGAATAACGTCCCAGAAACGTTCATGAAATCGTCAAAGACCATCTGCGTTATTAAAAAATCTGTGCAAGGTGGGTCCCTCGCATGATTACAGATGAGCACAAAACCAAGCGTCTTACTGCAGCACGGACGTTTCTGGGACCTTATTCCGATGAAGGGGGGGAGTGAAAAAGTTTTCACAACGATGAACAATTTACGAGGCGTGACTACGTATCTCAATACACTGGCGACGGAGGACTATGACGGTGGAATACAAAAACTCGCCACACGTTTTTTTGTATTATTATTACGTCGTACACACGTTTTTTTTTATTATTATTACGTCTGAACGAGGACACGCCTTAATAGTTCTTTCTAGCAGGTCATAATATTCTTCCTTGGATTGCTCATCAATTAGGCGTTATGACAAATGCCTAAATTTGCTTGGAGATTATGTTGAGAAGTAGTGTGAAGTATGCTCTTTCCAATAAAAATGTTTATATTTGTTAACATGTACTCCTGTGTCTTTATTGCAGAAACGGGTACCACTTTCCGGATGACCATCGTATTTCCACCTGTTTAGAAATTCGAGCAACTTTCTTAAGGTAAAATTTTTGAAAATGATTTTCAAGTCACATGCGCATTTTTAGACAGATTTTCCTAGTAAAACCCTAAATATTTCAGTTCCTACTATCACACCTTCCTCAATTCCTACTATCCATATTTTTCGTGGTCTTCCTCTTATGATATAATTTCTTAACAATAATTATATTAATATTATTTTATAATCATGGATATGACCAAGAAGAAAGAATTTTTCTGAAATTTTATTACAAATTACCATTTAGCTCAAAGGTTTTAATGCTCCAGCCTCTGATATTGAAGGTGACACCAATTTCGTTGATCGATTGACTGTTTTCGTTTTCATAACGCCATTAGGGTATTAGCAAGGCTTCCTCTTTCAGGACAACTTGCTAACTTCTGAAAGAGGGGGGGGACTTCCAACTTATTGGCTTCGGATACATTTTCCTAATAAGGGCAGTTAATATTAATTTTTATCCAATAAAGTAACTTGCAAACGGCTGTTCTTGAATTATGAATCGTGAGTTGTAAATTTCCGATCGGGAGCAGAAGCTTGTTTTTAAGAAATAACTTTTAAAAGTTCCTAAGAATCTAAACCATGATAAAAAAAACATTAATATTTTAAAGTTAATTCAATTCATGCCAAGAAAAATCTTAGTAATTTTACCACAGTATTGCATATTATATAGTTATTAACTATAATAATAAATAAAATACCCAATCTATAATGGCTGAGTGAGCACAAGGTCTGCTAACAAAGCCCATTTGCGACTATTAAAATATTATGTCATTCATCAGTCACAGCCGGATTTGAACACGAGACCTTCAGTATGGTATTATTGCTAAAAATTATAGTTAAAACCTCCAATAACATAAAAGGAAAAAAGAAAACAAGTCTGTTTGTTCAAGTTTACTGATTAAATGATCTTATAGAGAATCATGGTAAAATTAATAAAATTTAAAATCCTTTAAAGAAATCATTGAGTATTATTTTAATTAACAAAAGTAAAAATAAACATTATGGCTCAATATATATATATATTATATATAACTTAGTAGGTCTTTAGAAACAAATCAAACAACTAGAGGCTATAAAATTTCTACATCAGTATACAACTAAAAGCATTTCATTTATTTTATTTTATTTTTGTATTAATTGTTATAATTTTAACTATTTTCATTTTGAAGAGAAAACATATGTCCAGAGCCGGGATTCGGACACGGGTCTCCCATGTTTCCGTCATGGTGCTCTACCACCTGAGCTATCCTGGTTCGTACCTCGGTCAGACTAGTTCATTCTCTTCACTTGTCCCATATCCCCGTGCTCTCGCAATTTGCGATGTATACATGGGGAAGAATGTTCATTGAACATTACTTTAATTAGGATATTGTTGACGGACGTCATTATACATTATTATAATTTGTTTTATTTTATTTTTTTATTAATTTTTATAATTTTAAATATTTTTATTTTGAAGAGAAAAGATATGTCCAGGGCCGGGATTCGAACCCGGGTTTCCCTCCCTCTCTTCAAAATATTCTCTTCAAATCTAAAAGTATTTCAATTTTTTTTTTATTATTTTTAAAAACACCGATGTTCAGTATACAATTCATAATTTATCTGTTCCTTCTACTATACAAAGTTGTATATGATTATTGAACTTCTTCGAAGGGGGGGAATCTGAACAGTAGATAATTGAGGTAGAGCCCCAGCATCCTAAGCTCGAGGGCTTCTAATTTATGGCAAAAGTTGCAACATCTTAATTAAGATACTCAGTCTCTTCTGGGAATATTAGGATTTGGCGCGATGGATTGCATTAAAAGATTATTCCTATGAATTTATTTCTATGCGTTATTTAAACCCAGATTGGTTGAATTTTGGATAGTGGGATGATAACTGTTAAGAAGGATTGTGAATAATAAAAAAGGTATAAAGGGATCACCACATCGTACAGAGAGAACTCAGAAAGAGAAGGTTTTTGGAGGAAGAACTTATGATGATTTGGAAGAGAAGAAAAAGAACTTGAATGATTAATTAGTTAGTAGGACCTGTGGTCTAGTGTTAAGCATAATAAACTACTAAGCCCAAGATCGTGGATTCGTAGCCCGGCAGGTGGCCCTAGGATTTTTTAAAGGAAGCTAAAAATCCTTGGTTATGCCGTCCTTCGGAAGGGACGTTAAGTTAAACGGATTAAAAGGAATGTTAAAAATCCCAGGTTAGGCAAAATGTAGGGCTCCTACTGTAGTATCATCGGATTAGCCATAGTAGCATAATGTGACGTTAAATGAACAAACAACAAATTGGTAAACGCGAAACCACCACAGGAAAAGAGCCCAGTGCACTTTATTTGTGGACATGAAATGAATTCTCAATTAACTATTACAAATGACAAACACATACGAACGTACTACAAACGCTTTCAAGAAAAACTATACGGACACCCAAACCCATTGATACAAAAAATGGCCACGACTCTCATGCCTGAGAACACTAGGAGGAGACTAAAAAGAACGTGGATGAGGGATCTATTACAGTAGGAAATTAAAGCAAGCCAATAAGCGGTACCTGCTGGGGGAAAAAACTATTAAAAAAAAATTTTGGATTAAGATCTTCCATAATTACTCAATATAATCCCAGTATAAATGAATAAGATTATTTAGTCTTTAAAGGCCGAGATACGTAAAATTCAATGGTTATCCATGTATCCTTCTTATTTGATAATTATCAGGTACAGAATCTCGCATTATTAAAACTAATAGTAAAATTTAATTATTTTTAGCTTTAGACATTAATGTAGAGATTTTCCAGTCTATTGTTTGAATTGCTTATTTTGCTTATTACAGTTGTGACAATAGATCACACCACTTTGAAACTGTGTTTGTTGTTGGGAAGAAACTCAGGCAACTCGTCATTGATTTCAAACCTGTAAGCCACCGAATGAGCTCCATAAGGGTAAAAGGGAAATTATTTAATTATACATTGTTCAGCTGCCATGCTCCAACTGAAACGTCGGATGAGCAATCCAAGGAAGAATATTATGACCTGCTAGAAAGAACTATTAAGGCGTGTCCTCGTTCAGACGTAATAATAATCGCAGGCGATTTCAATGCGAAGATTGGTAAGGAAGCAATATACAACCCGACTATTGGTAAACATAGTCTGCATGATGTCTGTAACAACAATGGACGTAGACTGATTAATTTTTGTGCATCACACAACCTTTAGTTGGCAGCAGTCTATTTCCCCACAAAAGAATTCATCTTGGTAACTGGACTTCCCCTGATGGAAATACAGTCAACCAGATTGACCACTTTCTAATAAGTGCTAGACATAGATCGAATCTTCTGGATGTCAGAACTTTTCGCGGAGCTAATGTGGACTCGGACCACTTTCTAACTCTGGTTAAAGTTAGAGCTAGGATCTCAAGTGTGAAAACAAGGCGAGGGCAAAGATGTAAAAAGTTCAACTTACAAAAACTTAAAGAACCCGAAGTTTTCCAAGAATACGTAAACAAAATTAAGGAAAAGTTCTTTAAGGTGCCATCTACAGAAGATCAGAATGTCGATGAAATGTGGTCAACATTGAAAATATCATCCGTGATGCAGCAGAAGAAGTAATTGGCTCCAGCTAGGTACAGAATATGTCGCCATGGTTTGACGAGGAATGTAGCCAGGCTTCTATACAAAAGAACAACGCCTACACACTCATGCTTCAGAAGAAACGTACCCGAGCATCAGCTGATATTTATCGCCAGCGCCGTAGAGAAGAAAAGCATATCAAAAAAAGAAACTGGGAAAACAGAGAGTTAGAAGAAATAGAAAGATTGAGGAGCATCAATGAATGCCGACAATTTTATGAAATAGTGAACAACGGTCGAAAGCTGTTCAAGCCTCGAATCTCAGCTTGTAAAGATTCAGATGGATCTCTGTTAAGTGATAAAAACCAAGTGCTACGAAGATGGAATAAGTACTTCAGTCTCTTGCTCTATGGAAATTGGGTACAGGAAGATCATCGGGAAGATGTGGACCTTAGTCGAACTCCTGAAGATGACATTGAACCTCCAGACGAAGAGGAACTGTGTGAGGCCTTTGATAGGCTTAAGAACAACAAAGCACCAGGCTTTGACAGACTTTCTGCCGAGCTATTCAAGAAAGGGGGAGAACAGCTCTTCCAAGCATTACAAAATCTTCTTGTTACGATTTGGACAGAAGAAATCATTCCGAAAGCATGGAGTAAGACAGTTTTATGTCCTATTCACAAGAAAGGAGATCTTCTTGAATGTAATAACTATCGAGGCATATCTCTATTGCCATGCGCCTACAAGATTTTCTCAAGCATTCTTTATCAAAGTTTACTACCGCATGTTGAGAGAGTTCTGGGGAAATATCAGTGTGGCTTTCGTAAAAGTAAATCTACAACAGACCAGATATTCGCCCTACGAACCATAGTTGAGCGCGGAAGGGAATACCAGTTACAGACGCACCATCTATTCGTTGATTTTAGATCTGCTTATGACAGCATTCAACGTGAGGCCCTCTATCAGGCAATGAAAGACCTCAATTTGCCTGTTAAGCTCATCCGTCTTGTAAAACTTACAATGAGCAATACTGAATAATGGTGCAATTAGCGCCTACACGGAACACGGCCGAGAGGCCGCCTTAAGCTGCGATGGTTGGATGGTGTTGAAGAAGAAGCAACTACCCTGCTCGGAAATATTAGCAAGTATTTTTGTTTCCTGTTGATTAAGAGACTTAAGGCTTTTATTAGTCATACAAATATATATTTTTATATGGAACAAATCTCTTGAGCCATGGTGCAATAAAAAAAAATGGAGTAACGTCTAACACCATTATAGCAAGAGAGCAGACTAATTAGTGTTTCAATTCAGTCTGAGAAAAGATTGAGGGGAAGATCTATGCACCGTAAGGACAATACTCGAGCGGGGAGCGGAGAATACCTTATCAAGTAGATGCATCTTCAATCAAAGGATGTTGTTCTGAAAAAAACCGCAGCATTTCCAACTGTGCTAAAGTAGAGAGTCAACTAGTTATGACAGAACTATCATGCCAGAAGTTGACATTAAATTAAATCTTCCCCAATTACATTCCAGTTGATATGCTTTATATTTTGTTACATATAAATATTACAAAAAAAAAATTTACTAAGATTTTAGTGATACGATAATAATTTTTTTTCATTTTATTTTTCTGATCAAACTAGTTTGATTGAGTACCATTTGATATAAATTTAAAAATTTTAATTAACACTAAAGTCCCCTCTAAAGAATACAATATGTTTTCTATAACCTTTCAATAAATAGTGGAATAAAGAGGAAAACAAGAAAAAAAAGTACGAGAGCACTCAGCTCAGTAACTAATGTAATTACAAGAGAAATAAAAACGTGAAAATCTTTTGATGTAGTTTCACACAGAGGACTTCCTCCCCTTTGCGATTTAACCCGGCATTCAGAAAAAGTCTTCCTTTGATTTCCACACGAGATACTCAGGCTGATGAAAAAATCCTTAGGACACCGTTCTTCGGAAGTAGCGTAAAATGCGGGTCCTAAGACTGCAAGGAGTTAAAGATTCTATATATGCCTAAACTTATTTATTTACTATTTCGAAAATAGTAGGGGATCAGTTTTGACATAATGTTCTCTTTATTCGATGAATGAATGATGTTTTTTGATGTACATTTGTGTGTGTTATTATGTATTCACATATATGAGTGTGTGGAATTTAAACCACATACATATGTATTATTAATGTCATATAGATAGATATTAAAAAAGACAAAAGGGAATGAAATGTAAATCTCTGATAATATTGTTTAATTTTTCTTCATTTTTTTTTGTTTGTTTTTCTTGGCATAAATTTGATATATATGTGACCATAATTTTTTTCTCTTATATAATTATTGTTAATTTATTTTAATTTTTTCTTCTTTCTTTTCTTCTAATCTGTTCTTAAAATACTGTTATTGTAGGTAATTCACATGTTTTGTTCTTTCTCACTTATTATATTACTTGTAATAATTCATTAAATGTAATTATTTTACAGTCTAAGACATAATAGCTTACAATCCCCGTATCGTTATTCTATAGGGAGTTGTCCCAGAATAAATAAAGACATTATTATTATTATTAAACTAATTATACCTGGATAGGCAAAATTTAGAACTCCCACTGCAGCATCGTAAGATTAGCCAATGCAACAGAAAATCGCATTAAATGAATAAAAAACAAAATATGAGGAAATATTTCTTTTATGATTACTTACTACCAGCGGAGCGGAGGTGCTCAGTGGTACAGCGCTGAGTTGCCATTCCGACGGTCGTGGACTCCGGACGCTGGCAGACTTATTTAATCTGTTAACGTTCTGGGACAGTTCCTGTGGAATCTAGGACCCTCCTTGGGCTCACCCAGCCTTTATAAAGTGGGCGAAAATCTGACTGTTGAGCATGGCTTGAGAAAATCTCCTCTCTGAACAACCATTATCCAAGAAACAGTAAAGTCTCTGCCATATAGTGAACCACCAGACCCTTCACGGGTTGTAATGGTACAGTTTTTTTAAAAATTGTTTTATTATAATTGGATTATGTTTTGGAAGTTAGTACTCAATGATATTCATTAATTAACGGAAGCAAACACTTTCATGTAATAGTGGAAAAATATTTAGCAAAGACGGACGTTGCATCGAATCACGACAATATTCGATTTAACAAGCTCCGCAAACCTTTTGAATTTCGTTTTTACTCATTACTCATTACTACAGTCCTCGCACTAAATTTTCCTAACGTGCATAAACATATTCCTACCTTCTAACACTACGTAAGATCCCCATCTTTTGCCTTCCCTTACTTTGACTATTGTGCGGTAACAGGAGCTTCTCGAATGTACTCGAGGACAGATTGAGGTGAATCTTCGGTACCCCCTTTATAAAATGGCTGTTCCCTTCCAACCGCTGACAATAATTCCGTTAAACTTTGAACATCACTTACACACGTAGAGTCCCTTACAATTCAAATCCTCAGTCCAATCCCAAGAAAAAAGATCTCACTTTTCCGACCTTTATACTCGTTCCCACAGAAACAAAACATGCGAGCGTTCCTTTCTTGCCCATTCCACCACACTTTGCAACTCAATACAACCTAATATTCTCTATGCTTCTTCCCTATCCCCATGTCTCAAACCGATTCTATTATTATTGTTGGGGCGTGATTAGACTGAATAAAATTAATAAATAACAAAATATATTAGTATAATAGAGTCGGGGGCTTAAATGAATTAGGCCAGGTACTGAAACATGTGAATTTTTAATTCTGAATATAATACAAGATTAGGGAATTTCACAATTAAAGAAATATGGTTATAGATATGTATAAAAGGAATAATGAGTCTTTACAGAAGAAAATGATTTGAAATAATATTATGAAAAGGGATCTATTAAATATTAATTATTAATTCGAAATGAAGAGTCTTATGAACAAAACATTAACAAATATTAACGGTGGCGACAGGGCCACATGATGATGGATTATAGAGTCTTTATTTCTCAGGCGGCAATATTAAATATTGTCCTTGAGGTTGAAGATGAACGTTGAACAGCTCCCTCTTACGAATTGAATGAAGAGGTGAATACCTACAGTTGAAGCGAAGGATTCGTTCATTTGGCTCCTAGTGTATCTGGTTCACAGGGGTCTAGAGGTATCAAAAGCATACTTCTCGTATATGGTGCTAGGTGATCTAGGGCTATGGGCGAATATCATCAATGTTCTTCCTCCATGCGGTGAACGGCGAGATTAGCTTCAGTCGAGGAGAGCGGAGAGATGACGTGAGCTTGCAGCCTGAATTAAAGTCAAGTGAAGTACTAGATGACGGAGTGGGGAAAATAAAGTCCTCTCTATCAGTCGCCAAGGTAACAATTCTGAAGCAGTCCAGTGGATTAAAAGTTGAATTTACTTGATTGATTCGCGACTGAACAATTATTATTTCTTGATCAGTACATACCTTTTCGGTCATATTTATTTCCAAGTAATTATGTAAACACTTATTCTTATAATGCAGCCTATTGACTAGATATAGAATAGAATAGAAAAATGATTTTATCCTGAGACCAGGCCCCTAATGGGTACGTTATAGGAATGACACAATATTTGCAAAATTAAATGAAAACAAATATAAACGGAATGAAACGTTCTGTTAAGAAAAAAATAGAATACATATGTAAAGAATTAAGCTGAGAGCAAAAAAAATAAATAAAAACACTAACGTTATAAAAAATAATATCGTTATCAGTGAAGAACGGTAATTTATTTATTACGTCACACTATTATGAGCTATTAATTATTATTGATTAGAGAGCATTTAATGTATGGGCATTAAAGAGATGTAGGAAAAGCTTGGATTTAAATATGGATAAGGAAGAAGCACGACGGATATCAAGAGTTAGTGAGTTCCAAAGTGTGGTGGAACGGGCGAGAAAGGAACGCTTTAATATCTTTCTGTGGAAACGAGTTTATAGTTTGGAAAAGCGAGATCTTGTGCCCTGGGATGGGATAGATGTTATAAATTGTAGGAGACTATATATATAGCATTTCCAATTTCCAAAACTTTTTGTTTTAAATTTTTCCTAATTTTTTTGTATACAACAATGTTATTATGTTTATTACTTTATTACCAAAACTATGAAGATACTGTTGTTAAGTTCAGATTACAAGTTTTTACTTTTTTTAAATAAACTTTCTCAGAAACAAAAAATCAACTATTTGTATTTTGTGTAAAGGAGATGGTTGGGGGGTGCAGTCAATAAGAACACCAAATAAGTGAAGTACTTATATTATGTGCCGACGTTTCGACCTACAGTGTAGGTCATCTTCAGGGCTAACAAAGAAACAAACAGAACAAAAATGTAAAACATCAAAGTTGTACAGTAACAATACTAGTGACAATTAATGTAGAAAAATACAAAGTGGCAGATATGAAAATAGAAGATAAAGAATATTAAAAAGGAATCAGATTATAATAAAATAAAGATATAGACAGATTTAAAAATTACTGATAATGAAAAGGCATTAAACTAGTGTTAGATATAATAAAAATCAGATAAAGACAAATATAACAAAATTATTGAAATAGTGACAGATATAATTATAGAAAATGTGATAGAATATAATAAAATTAAGATAAAGACAGATATAACAAAGATATTGATAATGGAAAGAAAAAGAAAATAATGGCAGATATCATAAAGTAAGACAGATATAATAAAATTAAAGAAAATGAGCAGAAATGGTAAATAATAAATAACGCATATAAAATAAAAATAGAAAATAAATGTACAGACTGGATAGTATACTACAATATAATAATATAAAGAAAAATCAAAAGGAGGAGTTAAACAAAAGAAACAAAATGAGGATATTCACATATAAAGAAAGGTTGGAATATGAATAATACAGAAAAACTAGTAAAATAAAGGTGTAAAATGTATGATAACGGACTTAATGATGTTATCAAATTACAGAAAAGTATGGAACTATATGTACAATAACAATGTAAATAAAAGAAAAACTATTGTACAATAACACCAGTGTACAGTGACTGTTTTGAAAATATAGTAGATAGGAATAGAATATGAAAAGATAAAATAGGTGAAAACGCTAGTACCGTAACAATAGTTTACAATGTATGTATGAAAAAAATTAGATGGGATTAATGAATTAGAAAAATAAAATAGGTATTTAAAAATATGAACACATGATTACCAACATATGATGGATGCCAAAATGATAAGGGGAAAAAATAAGAAAATTAAAATTGGAGAAAGGATAAAGAGCAGAGTTTAAAAAAGAAGAAATGAAGAGGAGACATACCGAATGATGGGAAGCGTGGCCGTTAAAGATCGCGGCTGGAGTGTACTGGGCCAATTTGTCCGTTGAGCACGAGGGAAGAGATGGGAGCGTAATCTAGTGGCCGGAAAGTTAACTAAAGAAGGAAACTATACTGGAGTATAGGAAAAAGGGATAACAAATATAAATAAAATTAAAACAATGAAAGAAATGTCGATAGAGTGATAAAAAAGAAAACATCAAAGTCGGAGTAACGGGAATTTATCGGATTCCAGCAAAAGAACGTTAAGACCGGGGGAAGAGATAGAGGCGAAATCTAGTGGCCAAAAGTTAACTATAGAAGGTAACCGTGCTGGAGAATAGGAAAAGATGGGGAAAGGGAGTAGATGGATAAAAATAATATGAATATTTTTGTAATGTATTATGAATACAATAAAAATAAAAAATTGAAACAATGAAAGGGATGTAAACCGAGTGATAACAAAAGAAACGTAAATGACGAAGAAACGGAAATTTAAGGTCTTTTGAGTAAATTAAAAATTTGGGAGTAGGTAGAGGAAAGGTGATGAGAGTCAGACTTAAGATTGATAGAGGAGGAATCTAAATTTATGTGGATGGTTTCAGAGAGGATGCGTTTGTCATGGTTATGGGCTGTAGCTAGGATAGACGTATTTTCAAAATCAAAGGTGTGGTTTAAGGAAATGGCATGTTCGGAAAGTTTAGAGGAGGTGAGGTTATGGGAGGAAATGGCATATTTGTGTTGAGAAATACGGTCTTTAAGGAAGTTTTTGGTTTCACCTATATAGGAAGAGTTGCAATTAGTAGAAGAACAAGGTATCCGATAAACGACATGGGAACGAAGCTTGAAGGGAATAGGATCTTTGATACGGGTATAGATATGGGAAAGTTTGTTATGGGATTTGAAGGCAATACGCAAATTGGGGATAGCGGAACATAAGTATTTTTGAATGCAATTAGAGAGGGTGGGTATATATGGCAAGGATCTGTATATAGGGATAGATGGTGGATGTGGTGATCGGGTGAGGGTGGGGGGGTTGTAGTAGTCATGGATGAGTTTATTAACAATATAGGGAGGGAAATTGTTTTTAAAAAGGATTTCTTTGATACGGAGGGTGTTGGTAGTATGGAAGCAGGAGTCAGAGAGGGATAGGCCACGGTGAATAATATTTTTAGCGACGTTAATTTTAAGGTGGTGTGGATGTTGGGAGTAATAATTAAGAAGTCGGCCAGAGTAAGTGGGTTTTGTATACCAATCGGTGGATAAGGTGTGGTCAGGATTTTTAATGATAAGGAGGTCAAGGAAAGGTAGTGACTTATTGGATTCGACTTCAACGGTGAAATGGAGGCGGGGATGGTATGAATTGAAGGAAGATAATAAGTCAGTAATGATGTTGGGATTGATGATAAGGAGGAGGTCGTCTACATATTTTTTGATGAAACAAATATCGTCGCGGAACTGTGGAAGAATGGAGTCTAGAAGGTCATTAAGAACAATATTAGAGAGGTCAGGAGCAAGGGGATTTCCCATGGCAAGTCCAGAAATTTGGGAATAGAACTGTCCATGGAAGGTAAGGTAGCCGGATTCACAGCAAAGTTTTAATGATTGAAGGAATGAGGACCGGTTAAGAGATGTATGGGGTTCTATTAGTGGCCAGTGGTTATCTATTATGTCAAGAGCTTTGTCTAAGGGAATGTTGGTGAAAAGACTTTCGACATCGAAGGAAGTGAGGATGTAATGATCAGGGATGGTGAGGGAAGTTAAAAGATCACGTAGGTGAAAGGAGTTATGGATATCGTATGGGTTATTACGGCTGAGGACTTGTAAGGATGAAAGTAAGAATTTGCTAAGTTTTGTAGATGGTGAATTGACGTTGGCTGTAATCGGACGGAGGGGGTTGTTGGGTTTGTGGATTTTGGGAAGACCATAAAAACGTGGGGCTAAGGAGTTATAGGAAATGAGGTTTCTGTAAACGGGATAAGTAATAAATTTAGAATTGACAAGGCTTTTTAAGTGGAGGTTGAATTGTTTTTGGAGAGATGTAGTAGGATCACGAGGTATGGGTTTATAGGTGGAAGTATCAGAAAGAAGGGAATTAATTTTGAGGTTATAATCAGAAAGGTCCATAATTACAGTAGAGTTACCTTTGTCAGCTTTGGTTATAATTAAGTCAGCATGAGATTGAAGAAAAGAACGAGTGGAAGCAAGGTCTTTGAAAAATTGCGGGGAGAAATTAGAAGGGGTGGAATGAGGGTGTTGAAGGAAGTTGGAAATAATATTAGCTACAGAGACGCGTGAAAGATCTGGTTTAACATGTGAAAGGTTGAGGAGGGGGTCATTATGGATGTATTCTAAGTCAGTCAATAAGTCGGGTATAATTTTTTTGAAGGAGGAGGAGGGTGCAGAAAAATTTGGTCCTAAGGATAGAATATTGATAACATTATTAGGGATGGGGGTGGAAGAAATATTGTGAACCCAGAGGTCATCTCCTTTAGGATAGATTTTGGAGATGAGGGAATGTTGGTAAAGGGATTTAAATTTGGCGATAAGTTGGTGTTTTTTGCGTGACCTAGTTATGGAGAAAGTGGATGCAATAAGGATTGAAAGGTTGTTCATGTGATCAGGGGAAAGGTGACTGGATAAAAATTGGGTGAGGGAAGAAATACGGTGGTTCAATGAGTGGATGTGTAGAATATTCTCACGTATTTTAAGGTTGAGAAGAGATTTTTTAAATTTTAAAGAGAAAAAACATAATGATGAATTTAGGGACTTGGAAGTAGTAATGTGATTAAGAGCATTAGTTATAAAATTAGGAAAGATGGAGTTAGATCGGCATTTTAGGAGGAAAATACGATGTCGGCACATAATATAAGTACTTCACTTCAACGTCGGCACATAATATAAGTACTTCACTTATTTGGTGTTCTTATTGACTGCACCCCCCAACCATCTCCTTTACATAAGATCATCCAGTCAACCATTTTCATCTCATACATGCATTAACATGAAGAACAATAAACGGGGCCTCAGACAGAACTTCTCCTCTCAACCTTTACGTCGCAGTGCACGAATACAAAATCAAAATCTTCCTGCTCTCCGTAGTTCCACCTCTACGCCACCACTTCGCCTGTCGAATAACTCTTCTTCCAGCCACCATCTGACTTCGTCGCCTTCTCCTGTAGATCGCTCTTCTACGTCCCATTCTTCTAGTTTTCATCATACATCTGCTTCCTCACCACTACTTCGCCGCTCTAATGTATCTCCTAACTTTATCACTTTTAATCGCCATAACTTTCCTAACTATGATGGAACTGCCTCTCCCCCTCTTATCTCTACTACTCCTTCTCCTTGTTTATCTTTCTCCTCCATCAAATCTTCTTTTCCAAACCTAAAATCCCACATCAACCTTTTATGCTCTCTTCTCAAACATTTGGCTCATCATTTGGAACATCGTATTTTCCTCCTAAAATGCCGATCTAACTCCATCTTTCCTAATTTTATAACTAATGCTCTTAATCACATTACTACTTCCAAGTCCCTAAATTCATCATTATGTTTTTTCTCTTTAAAATTTAAAAAATCTCTTCTCAACCTTAAAATACGTGAGAATATTCTACACATCCACTCATTGAACCACCGTATTTCTTCCCTCACCCAATTTTTATCCAGTCACCTTTCCCCTGATCACATGAACAACCTTTCAATCCTTATTGCATCCACTTTCTCCATAACTAGGTCACGCAAAAAACACCAACTTATCGCCAAATTTAAATCCCTTTACCAACATTCCCTCATCTCCAAAATCTATCCTAAAGGAGATGACCTCTGGGTTCACAATATTTCTTCCACCCCCATCCCTAATAATGTTATCAATATTCTATCCTTAGGACCAAATTTTTCTGCACCCTCCTCCTCCTTCAAAAAAATTATACCCGACTTATTGACTGACTTAGAATACATCCATAATGACCCCCTCCTCAACCTTTCACATGTTAAACCAGATCTTTCACGCGTCTCTGTAGCTAATATTATTTCCAACTTCCTTCAACACCCTCATTCCACCCCTTCTAATTTCTCCCCGCAATTTTTCAAAGACCTTGCTTCCACTCGTTCTTTTCTTCAATCTCATGCTGACTTAATTATAACCAAAGCTGACAAAGGTAACTCTACTGTAATTATGGACCTTTCTGATTATAACCTCAAAATTAATTCCCTTCTTTCTGATACTTCCACCTATAAACCCATACCTCGTGATCCTACTACATCTCTCCAAAAACAATTCAACCTCCACTTAAAAAGCCTTGTCAATTCTAAATTTATTACTTATCCCGTTTACAGAAACCTCATTTCCTATAACTCCTTAGCCCCACGTTTTTATGGTCTTCCCAAAATCCACAAACCCAACAACCCCCTCCGTCCGATTACAGCCAACGTCAATTCACCATCTACAAAACTTAGCAAATTCTTACTTTCATCCTTACAAGTCCTCAGCCGTAATAACCCATACGATATCCATAACTCCTTTCACCTACGTGATCTTTTAACTTCCCTCACCATCCCTGATCATTACATCCTCACTTCCTTCGATGTCGAAAGTCTTTTCACCAACATTCCCTTAGACAAAGCTCTTGACATAATAGATAACCACTGGCCACTAATAGAACCCCATACATCTCTTAACCGGTCCTCATTCCTTCAATCATTAAAACTTTGCTGTGAATCCGGCTACCTTACCTTCCATGGACAGTTCTATTCCCAAATTTCTGGACTTGCCATGGGAAATCCCCTTGCTCCTGACCTCTCTAATATTGTTCTTAATGACCTTCTAGACTCCATTCTTCCACAGTTCCGCGACGATATTTGTTTCATCAAAAAATATGTAGACGACCTCCTCCTTATCATCAATCCCAACATCATTACTGACTTATTATCTTCCTTCAATTCATACCATCCCCGCCTCCATTTCACCGTTGAAGTCGAATCCAATAAGTCACTACCTTTCCTTGACCTCCTTATCATTAAAAATCCTGACCACACCTTATCCACCGATTGGTATACAAAACCCACTTACTCTGGCCGACTTCTTAATTATTACTCCCAACATCCACACCACCTTAAAATTAACGTCGCTAAAAATATTATTCACCGTGGCCTATCCCTCTCTGACTCCTGCTTCCATACTACCAACACCCTCCGTATCAAAGAAATCCTTTTTAAAAACAATTTCCCTCCCTATATTGTTAATAAACTCATCCATGACTACTACAACCCCCCCACCCTCACCCGATCACCACATCCACCATCTATCCCTATATACAGATCCTTGCCATATATACCCACCCTCTCTAATTGCATTCAAAAATACTTATGTTCCGCTATCCCCAATTTGCGTATTGCCTTCAAATCCCATAACAAACTTTCCCATATCTATACCCGTATCAAAGATCCTATTCCCTTCAAGCTTCGTTCCCATGTCGTTTATCGGATACCTTGTTCTTCTACTAATTGCAACTCTTCCTATATAGGTGAAACCAAAAACTTCCTTAAAGACCGTATTTCTCAACACAAATATGCCATTTCCTCCCATAACCTCACCTCCTCTAAACTTTCCGAACATGCCATTTCCTTAAACCACACCTTTGATTTTGAAAATACGTCTATCCTAGCTACAGCCCATAACCATGACAAACGCATCCTCTCTGAAACCATCCACATAAATTTAGATTCCTCCTCTATCAATCTTAAGTCTGACTCTCATCACCTTTCCTCTACCTACTCCCAAATTTTTAATTTACTCAAAAGACCTTAAATTTCCGTTTCTTCGTCATTTACGTTTCTTTTGTTATCACTCGGTTTACATCCCTTTCATTGTTTCAATTTTTTATTTTTATTGTATTCATAATACATTACAAAAATATTCATATTATTTTTATCCATCTACTCCCTTTCCCCATCTTTTCCTATTCTCCAGCACGGTTACCTTCTATAGTTAACTTTTGGCCACTAGATTTCGCCTCTATCTCTTCCCCCGGTCTTAACGTTCTTTTGCTGGAATCCGATAAATTCCCGTTACTCCGACTTTGATGTTTTCTTTTTTATCACTCTATCGACATTTCTTTCATTGTTTTAATTTTATTTATATTTGTTATCCCTTTTTCCTATACTCCAGTATAGTTTCCTTCTTTAGTTAACTTTCCGGCCACTAGATTACGCTCCCATCTCTTCCCTCGTGCTCAACGGACAAATTGGCCCAGTACACTCCAGCCGCGATCTTTAACGGCCACGCTTCCCATCATTCGGTATGTCTCCTCTTCATTTCTTCTTTTTTAAACTCTGCTCTTTATCCTTTCTCCAATTTTAATTTTCTTATTTTTTCCCCTTATCATTTTGGCATCCATCATATGTTGGTAATCATGTGTTCATATTTTTAAATACCTATTTTATTTTTCTAATTCATTAATCCCATCTAATTTTTTTCATACATACATTGTAAACTATTGTTACGGTACTAGCGTTTTCACCTATTTTATCTTTTCATATTCTATTCCTATCTACTATATTTTCAAAACAGTCACTGTACACTGGTGTTATTGTACAATAGTTTTTCTTTTATTTACATTGTTATTGTACATATAGTTCCATACTTTTCTGTAATTTGATAACATCATTAAGTCCGTTATCATACATTTTACACCTTTATTTTACTAGTTTTTCTGTATTATTCATATTCCAACCTTTCTTTATATGTGAATATCCTCATTTTGTTTCTTTTGTTTAACTCCTCCTTTTGATTTTTCTTTATATTATTATATTGTAGTATACTATCCAGTCTGTACATTTATTTTCTATTTTTATTTTATATGCGTTATTTATTATTTACCATTTCTGCTCATTTTCTTTAATTTTATTATATCTGTCTTACTTTATGATATCTGCCATTATTTTCTTTTTCTTTCCATTATCAATATCTTTGTTATATCTGTCTTTATCTTAATTTTATTATATTCTATCACATTTTCTATAATTATATCTGTCACTATTTCAATAATTTTGTTATATTTGTCTTTATCTGATTTTTATTATATCTAACACTAGTTTAATGCCTTTTCATTATCAGTAATTTTTAAATCTGTCTATATCTTTATTTTATTATAATCTGATTCCTTTTTAATATTCTTTATCTTCTATTTTCATATCTGCCACTTTGTATTTTTCTACATTAATTGTCACTAGTATTGTTACTGTACAACTTTGATGTTTTACATTTTTGTTCTGTTTGTTTCTTTGTTAGCCCTGAAGATGACCTACACTGTAGGTCGAAACGTCGGCACATAATATAAGTACTTCACTTATTTGGTGTTCTTATTGACTGCACCCCCCAACCATCCCCTTTACATAAGATCATCCAGTCAACCATTTTCATCTCATACATATTTGTATTTTGAATTATTTCCCTCATTTTTGTCCTAACAAGAGGCGTGAAGAAAAAGGTTTTGTTGATTTTATCCGAATTCTGAGGCATTACTGGGATTCAAAACCCATTACTGGGGAATGGCGAATTTTATTTTAATAAATTTTTGTTGTTTTTTTTTCACAAGAAGTAAATAATAAAAAAAAAATGAAAAAATGTAAACTGGACTGAACATTAACACATTTAAAAAAAAGTGTTTATTCCTTATCGAAATAAAAAGGGTGACAATTGAGTTGTAAAGCTTTACATTTGCTTTGGAAAGGGTTGCTTGTGACTTGGAAAGGGTACCATTTGATTTGTAAAAGGTTACAGTTGACTTGGAAAAGGTTCATATAGACTTAGAAATGGTATATATATATATATATATATATATATATATATATATATGTATATATAAGAGGGATGTTGCGTGTTGATTATATATTATGATTCATATATATATATATATATATATATATATATATATATATATATAGATTTATAATCAAGCCTGCATATATATTCTATTCTGTTAAGAATACATCTCTTGTTCTGAAGGGATCCGGTTCCAGAATAAAATAATTATTTATTACATCACATATATGTACCTCTGAGATAAACTGTGGCAAATAACATTGCCAAAGTTTTGGAGGAGAGCGAAAAGAGTTTTCTATCAGAATTGCATTACTTGTTGTGGAGATAGCTGAGATAAAATTACAGAAGCCTTTTTCTGGACGATTGAGTTGGATTACGATTATCCGACGTGTAGAAGCAATGCCGAGGACAAAGAGTTGAATGGACTACGGTAAGGATTATCCTCTGACGAGGGAACAAGGGATCACTCCTCTCCGCAAGAATGGCTTCCTAGGATTACTGTTTCTATTCTCTGCTCTCTTCAACGGCCTCTCTTTAAGCTCCAACAGTCAATATAATTTTTATTCTCATTTAGTCTGTTATGTCCAGAAGAAAAAAGATTAAAAAAAATGAAGGGAATATGTCTAATAAAAGCCATTCAATGCTCTAGTTAATGATAAGATCGTTTAGTTCCATTGATGCACACAGAGATAAATAGCTCCTAACAAGTAAAAATACCACCAAGAAGGGCAAGATTTCGCATTGCCATCGAAGCCAGAGTACCCAATACGAGCTGATGTCCCAAACATTTAGTTTTAGTTTTACACTCTTATTAAAGATTTATTATTCACACCACGGTTTATATTCAGAACAAAGATTCTTATGTAACAGTCTTGAAAGCTGAATAAGAGTGAAAGTGGCGATATCTGCCTTGAATACTACCGTGTTATTCGTACTCATTTGCTCACGGTCTATTACCTATGTTTTCAGAACTAATAAAAGGAACGCTGATCTATGTACGGAGGAGATGCTCAAAACCGCTCAATAGTTACTGGACGCTGGGTTGTTGAAGAGAAAAGCGTCCAAGCAGTTGGGAATCTCAGAAGCTGTTCTATAAGAGAAAGGATTGCTATATGTGGCACTATCTGGAACATTAGGAGTGCCTAGATAAATAGGGTAGGGGCAATAAAACAGGTAGTGTCCCTTAGGGGCGGGGAACCTTTAACTCTTAAGGGTCAGGGCGGCAGTTGTAGGAAAGAAGCGATGCTCAACTTGCAGGACTGTCACATTTAGCGAACGGTTACCTTTGTAATTAGATTTATCTTTTATCTTGTAACTATCATCAGCACACAATAAGTATGATGTAATTCAAGTTAAAGAACAAGGATCTTTATTTAGTAACCAACTCCTTGTCTGGCCTTGGAGAAGAGAGGGATATGTATGTTATTCATTAATGATATAGAATTACTATATATTAAGTATAACGATCTCGGGGTAGCATCCCATTTTATTATTTAAATATTATTCAAATCAAAGGATCTGACTTTTCTCTAAGATCATTGCTTGGGCAGTGAAGCAAATATACCAGGATGCTTAGGATAATTATCCTTGCTTGGGGTAATTTTTTTTCCATCGTAAAAACTGTCTAAAGAGAACTTCAGTAAATCACCGGAAGAGGACTGGATCCAGTGCAGTAAATGCCAAGAATAGTGGCATGATTGTTCCAATTATGAGGGTGTGGTGAATTTCTCAAGGAATTATTGCTAAAAACTACTGAAAATAACTTTTAAAATACTAAATTTAAATAAGTTTTTTTAGTAACATTTAGTTGAATATATAATCGTACCTACTAATAAAATCTTGTTTAGTAAATATTGCTTACTTTTATTCCAAGAGTGCGAATTGTTCTACTAAAGATAATTACGCAAATTACGACGTAATTATTATTATGACGATTAGTGGAGTTTACTTCTTAAAAAACGATTTTTATTGTATATTTTTCCCGCGGTATGAAAATTTATGAGGATTAAAATCGAGTATTGCTAAAAATGGCACGTTATGTCCCTTTCTCGATAATATTGTATTGTTTGTTTTAAAGTTAAATTAAATTCCCGGACTAATCGGGAAGAGATCGCGTGGTATCTATGGTAACAGTGTATTCTATTGCTTTATTCTCGATGTGTTCAAATGCGATTCTTTTTTGTATAAGAGCTTTTTTAAAGACACTTATACAAACAAATACCATTACTACTCTTATTTAGATTCCGCCTTAAGCTTTTGGGGTCCATTCATATCACTTGGATACCACCTCAACAGACCACAGGGCAGCGTTGCTCTGATAAGATTATGAAATTGACTAGCTACCTTGCAAGCCTGTTCAGTGACTATTTAACTGTATATAGTGTATAGTGTTACTAGGAGAGGAGATTGGTGTATTAGGAAGTGCACAGGCAGTGATCATGCTGGGCTTAAATACACCTCTACCGGACTTTGAAGATGAGGCCCCCTTCAAAAGAGTAAAGACAGGAAAGCAGAAGCTCCACCGGTAGAGGTAGAGATCCATATTTACCTCCAATTAGAAACCGACCGACCCACATTAGAATTACATCTAAAAACTCGCGGAGTTGGGTACCATAGTTTTTAAAAATAATTTACGGATTAAAAAAATACACAATGATAAGTATCAGTAGACAGCGATTAATTGGCAAGAATACATTTAAAATCCATTAGGAACGGAAAGGGGTAAACTCCAGTCGCGTGTCGGAGCTGACACACGCACTTTTTTAATATTATGTGCTTATTAGGGTTTACTCATGTTTTCTGGTAGCCATCTTTTTCGTTTTTCTCTTTAATGGTAGAGTTGCAATTGAGCCTTGGAGGTGGTGGAATGTTTCTTGGGTGCATTATTCATGCTTTGTTTTGCTGTTATTCTCTCAAACTCAGAGTTGCAATTGAGCCTTGGAGGCGGTGGAATGTTTCTTGGGTGCATTATTCATGCTTTGTTTTGCTGTTATTCTCTTTCGCTGGCTGCCTGAATAGGCGAAATATTGGACAGATAATTTCAATTTCTGTTTTAGTTTGGAGACTTAAGGACTTTTCGTTGGAATTTTTTCCACGGTCTTAATATTAAAAATTTTCTTTGCATTTAGTGCACGAGAAGTTATTATTATTTTGAAACAGTCTATGCCTTCACTATATTAGTTATTTGTAGCGTTTATTTTTATTAGATTTTAGAAATTTCACGACGGCGCTTTTTCTCGAACCGAACTTATCAACAATCCAGATTATGTCGCTAATAGTATCTCATGCTTGGGGTAGTCATAGCTGTGCTTCTTTGAAATAATTCTTCCCATCAATATTTCCAATTATTTAACTGTGAATGCAGCTCCCATTGCATTCTTTCTTGCAGTGAGAAAAAAAAAAATGTCTAGTTTACTATATACATATGTATTTACTGACCCTCCGGATAGCTCTGAAGAATCTCCGTAGGCCACGTTGGAATCTGGAAGTCACTGGAACCTCTTCTTGTTTTACCTGTAACAAAATAACATTACTGCAACATCACAATTTTTTAAAGTAATTAAATGAAATTATTATTAACAAATAGAACATTTTTTAATTTTAGAAGATTTTTTCCCAATAGACTGAGTTAGCACATGGCAATAACCGTAATAAAGCGAATTGTTTATAAATTTGATTTGTAAAAAGGAAATTTCTTCTATTGTACATAAAAGAAAGTCACTGCATATCTATGTTATATCTTTCTGCATAATAATATATCTTTATCGTTCTTACAAGTGGTGTTTGTCTTATCCGTTTGTAAGCTCTAATAGATTATTATAATGCGGAGGAACTGATTTGTATGTAAGTAGCGAGACACAAGCCTACTGTCGAACATTTTATGGAAACCTAATCCTGGAGACTGACGTAGTCGGAAATAGACCATGATTTTAAAGTGGTCTTTTGATAGTTCTTTATTGATTCAGAAAGCTCTCTCATCCCACAGAAACATATCACATATTTTCTCATATATTTTCTGCAAACTTCCACACAGGTAATATAGTAACTAATGAAAGTCTACTGAAGATCGTCGTTTGAAGTTGAAAAAAATAGGTGCATAGGAACGTAATACTGAAATGGTTTCGATCTAATAGGATTTGTGGTATTTGAGGCGTGGGTACACCAATGTAATTGTCCAACCACACAATGCAACATTTTATCTATGAATTCACGATGAGCTGTATGTAAATGTCAGTACCTACCTAAAACAAGTGCAATATTTGTAATATATTTTTTTAATATACATTTATAATTTATAGTATAAGAACAACAACTGAAATTCAAAAGTCATTTTAAGAGATAGCAAGCTTCAAGCACGAGTTTGAGCTGAGAAAAATTGAACTAAATGACCAAAAAATACTTCAAAGGTCTCTTGAACTGATCACCTACTTCTGGAATTGAAGTAGCAGACCAACCAGAAAGCGCAAAAGAGGATCCAAAACCGTGATAATCTTTTGAGAGAAGGAATCAGTGATGTTATTCAGAACCTCAATATTATCAAGACAGGTGGAGAGGACTTGATAACAGAAGAAATGATGAAATGGGTGGAGCTGAAAGGGGACAAACATAACGTTGACGAAAAACAGTGTTTGTACATAGAAATTCAGAATGAATTTTTTTTTTTTTTAGAATAATTTATTGATATTTACAACTGTAATAATATTACATCAAGTAAATCTGCTGTATGAACAAAGAACATGAAAAAAAAACACTTGTTGAGAAACGACCAATTGATAGCACTCCAAAAAAGTGCTATAGTAGAAGCTCTCGAGGCCAGCTTCTTTTCAAACGCCTCGTAGGGTTATCAAGAATATTATGGGAAGGAAGTTGAGAGACTAGAGGATTCAAGTGTGTATGGAGCTTTTCATGGAAGGATAGGTATCTAGTTTGGGCCAAATCAGCAACGTTTGGGATATTAAGATCATGATGGATGAGTTTGTTTGTGACATAATAAGGATTTTGGATTGTAAGGATTGCATTCGAGACGAATTGGATAGCTTAGTAGAGCCCCAAAGCTCAACTCCGTATGTCCAAATAGGTCTGATAACTGCCATGTAAATGAGTCTTTGTAATTAATTGGTAGCTTTCAGCGTTTGTCCAGTAAATGTTGAAGTAGGCAAAATCGTCGAGCAGTTTCTTGTCTTTTCCCTTTGAACATAACGGGCTGAATCAGGTTATTTCTTTTTAACAATGATTTTATCCGAGGCTGGATTGGGTTTTCACGATAGTTAAAGTTTTGGATAGTGGGGCTATCCACCCTCTCTCCGTACCTTAGTCTGCTGATGGGGCTGCCATCTCAATGCATGCAGACCTGCATCCCGGTCCGGGGCGGCTACCTGGGGGGGGGGTTAACCCTAGGGTGAGTACTGTAAATGACATAGTGTGCGGTGTACTGTGTTTATGTACTTTATGTATGCAAAAGTAGTGTTCCCCCAACCTGGAGGGTCAGTAACTGACTGCGGTACAATGACCGAGCGATGGGTCATTCCCCTAAGCCTCGGAGGAGGCCTGTTGAAGACCTGTCACCAGGTTGTAGCGACGTAAAAAATAAATAAATAAAAAACCACTGCTGAATCGAAATAATTCTCTATTCTTGTCGCTTGTTTCCTGGGATTTAGAGGGCGTAAAACATCTAGGTCATCAACGCCCGTCCATTCTCTATTCTTGTGCTCTATTCAAATTATTTTCTCTTAAATGAACCATTGAAAATCATGATTTTCATCGATTGTTCACATTATAGATTGTTACATTCCATTTTACAACTGTTATTTAATTTATTTATGAACATTTTTATAAACAATTTCAATTTATACAGGATTCGGAATTGTTTGTAATATTTATTCGGTAAAAACATTAAAGGATACATAACAAACAGAAAAACAAATAAATAAAAACCCTTTAAAACAAAACGGGATAAATAAATGGGTAAAATAGAACAGTTTTACAAGACAATGGAATTACCATGGGTCGGGAAAAGGGACTAGTCTCCTGATGAGGCCTCAAAGTGGTGGGGGGGGGAGAGAAAATGAACCCTTCATTTAAATTGAAACCTATTCTACTTTATGAAAAATCTCAACTTTTAATAACAGACCTCATAAAAAGATTCCCTCTTATTGAAAGCTTAATTAACAATTGGCAGGAAACTAAAATTACAAAGGAAATAAAAAAATATTAATGTTGTCTTAAGCCCAATGGTTTATTGATTCCAGATAACTTTTTCTTTATATAATTGACTCAGCTTATGCTGATCGGCAAATATTTTTGAACACAATGCTAATGATAATTCCAGTTTCTGAAGTGTTGTAAGTGACTCCGATTTATTTACATAAATGTGTAAATAAATTTATTAAGAGTCACAGAGATGTGTTGAGTTGATACCTTAGGATCAGTTCCTACAACAATAATCAACCTTATACAAGACGGTTGAAGGCAGAACAGCATATAGCGAAAGCGCTCTTTTTTTTGTAAGTATATTGTAAGTATATAGACTTTCTTCACGGTCACCTGTGGTCTAGTTGTTAGCATAACAAACTACTAAGCCCAAGATCGAGGGTTCGTAGCCCGGAAGGTGGTCCTAGGTTTTTAAGGGAGTAAAAAATCCTTATTTCCGCCGTCCTCGGAAGGGAAGTTAAACGGGGGTCCCGAGCCTGTAAGGTGTCAGGTATTCATTAAAAATACCTATCCTAATTAAACGTGGATAGGCGAAATTTAGAGCTCCCAATTTAGCATCGTCCGATTAGCCTTGGCAGCATAAAGTGACGTTAAATGAACAAACAATCAAACAAACAAACGACTTTCATTTGAATGGAACAGATACGGTTACCATGGTAACATCTGTGAGAGAAGAACTGGGGAAGTCATTCAGATTTGTGTCTTTTTTACTTTTTTAGTTTAATGAAAACAGTTTAGTAAATAGTGTTGAAGTGTTAACTTTAAATATTGTTTCTTTTTTTTTTTACAGGTAAGACTGTACAGTATAATGAGTTTGTAAATAAGTTACAGGAAATTATTGTTGTAATAAAAAGAAATTTACTTTTTTTTTTAATGAGAAAAAATCAGTTTAGTTTTTATTTCGATACACACTGAATTCAGTATTTGAATCAATCAACATTATAAAACAAACATTTAAAGCTAACATTTATATACTATTTAAAAAACTGCTTTCTTTAAACTAAAAAATAACACACTAATCAGAATAATCAACCCGGTTCTTCTCTCACAGCTGTTACTATGGTAACAGTATCAGTCGGATTCAAATGAAAGATGAATAGTGTACATCTTTTAAAAATATATAAATGAAATGGTAACTATGATCAGCACATAATAAATATTATGTTATTCAATTGGATGAAAAAGAATCTCTATTTACTAAACAACTCCCAGTCAATCAACTAAGCCATTCTAACGAGAAGAGAGAGATAATTTTCTTATTCCTTAATATTAATTAATTATTATTAATAATATTAATTAATTATAAATATTAATAAAATTACAACAACTCAGTGATAACGATCTCACGGTGGGATCCTATATTATTATTTAAATATTATTCAGATCAAAGGATCTTAATTTTCCCTGAGATGATTATTTGGGTAAGTGGGGACAACATAGCAACTCTTGTATGATCCAATGTATGTAAAACATTCTTCTATACATTAATTGAGGAACATATGTTTGGAAAATGCCAAAATAAGTCTCAAAGAGTTGTTTAAGACCAATTAGTTGTCGTTTTCAACCGCTAACTGAGTGCTTTTACACCATTCCAGAACATGAGTGTTGTTGCTGTGGTACTCGTGCTTGCTCCTGCTACTGCCTTGATGCTGAAGATCTGATCTTGACTTAAATGGAAGCGGCTGCTGGAAATAAGGAAGTGGTGGAAACTCGTTGAGGACTGCTAGAGTGGTTTTCGCTTAAGGGGCTTTCTCTGGTGTTTTTCGTTACATCCCCTTCTGTTACTTTCAGAAATCACAGTTAATTTAAAATAATTACAATATTTGTATTTTTAATTATATTATTCAATAAATGTAGTGAATTAAACAAATATGAAACCAGAATTACTTCATTATTTCTTAATAATTCATTCATAATGGCTTTGTTTGATTTATCAGTGATTCTGTTCTAACTATTACTTTTTTGTTGACCTTTTTTTTAATTATATAATTATTTTTTTTTAGTTTTCGATTGCATACAAATGCTAAAAATATTTTTGTATATAAATCTTCTTCTTCGTTTTGCGTTGCGGCCATCTAAGGACCATGTTTTTCCACGTGCTTTATCCTTTGAAGATATTTCTATTTAAGCATAGTTTTTTATGCACATATAAACTAAAAAAAGTCCTCTATTCTTATATATAAATATTAATATATGAAATGTTCATAAAGTAATGTTGAATACAAGAATTTTTATAAAACGATTGATAATGGTTGACCAGAGAGCAAACAGTACTGGACATTAAATACACATTGATAGAATGGGATTAGCCTCATCTTTTGTCAATATTGAGAAAACTCTTGAAAATTCACAGGAAATTTTCCTGCCTAATCCTAGAATTCCTAGAAAAAAATTTAAACTGTGAAAAGGATTTACTTATAAACGTTCAACTGTGGACAATCCTTAGGATTTTGTTCATAAATAAAAAGGATAAGGCGCTCATAAACAAAAAATCGAATCATTATGGTCAGTTGCATAGAGATAGAATAATGCTGACACTGGCAACAGAACGCTACGGGACTAGTATTACGAATTTATAAGGTGTTTGTGACCCACTAGAGATCTTTTGAAAGTAAAATATGTCCTAAAAAGCTACTTTTTGTAAATTAGTAGACGTCAATACAGTAATAATAAAATAGTTCTATTCACATATTATTTTTATTGTCGTTATTTTAAAGTAACAGTGAATACTAAAAGTAACTGGTCAGTACGGATCGAATCTGTATGAGTATTGTCTGACCTTTCACGAAGCTTATAATTAACTGAATGATGTCAAAGTCACAGTTGGTTCGTTGGCATAAACGCTTTCAGTTATAACATGAAGTTCTATTCCATTGACGAGCTTTCTTAGTACTGCATGAAAACATCGTAATAGTCCATGTCATTGGATAAGAAGAGAATTCCTTTATTTTTTTGGGGTTATTTTTGGGTTAGAACTATTATCAGTTATGTATCAGATTACAAGGGAGAAAGATCATTGTTCGATGTTTTATCACAAGTTCATAACTCCTAGCTATGCTCTATCTTTTTGCTACAGAGGTAGAGCCATTTGTAACGAAAGCCAGCGAGTAGCGAGTAGATCAATATGGTCTAATAGAACAGCATCAAGAGCGTCATGTGCTCTATATATTTTAGCATCTTTTAGATTAATTTATTGATATTTATAACTGTAATAATATTTCAACAAGTAACATAATCTATCTGTGACATTATTTCGAGATGATGCTAATATGAACAAATTACATGAAAAAAAACACTTGTGAAGAAACTACTCTTTGTAAGCACTCCAATAAAGTTCTAAAGTTGAAGGTATCGAGGCCATTTTCTTTTCAGACGCCTCGAAGGGTTATCAGGAGTAGTATGGGGAGCAAGTTGAGAGACTAGCGGATTCAAGTGTGTATGGAGTTTGTCATGGAAGGATAGGTATCTAGTTTGGGCCAAATCAGCAACATATGGGATATTAAGATAATGATAGAAGAGTTTGTTTGTGTCATAATAAGGAGCATTGAGGATTTTACGAAGGATTTTGGATAGTAAGGATTGGATACCAGATGAATTGGAGGGTTTAGTAGAGCCCTAAAGCACAACTCCGTATCTCTAAATAAGTCTGATAACTCTCATGTAAATGAGTCTTTTGCAATTAATTGGGAGCTTAGAACGTTTGTCCAGTAAATGTTGAAGTAGGCGAAAACGTCAAGCAGTTTCTTGTCTTTTCAGTTTTGTATGAAGATTCCAACGTCTAACATGAGATAGAACACCCAGCAGAAACCCAGCAGTCCCCCAAAACTAAGTGATTCACTTACAATCAAGACGTATCTCATTCACAGATGAATCATCACCCAGAATCTGAATCAGTAATTAATATTTGGAGTAAATTAATTTTCTATACCATTATAATTTATACCATGCCTTTTCTTCTTGTATCCATGTTTATTATATTATTTAATCTTCCATATTTATCATCAAATACAGTAAAAATATCAGAGTGGGAATGTGCACTACTCCATACAAAAGGATGGTATTTTTTTTCACTTTGAGCCACCATTGTTATTTAAGATTTTAGTTTATTTCTTCCCCGTCGTAAAACAATGACTTCCTGCCCTCCTGTATCGCTTAATAACATCCGCTGATTCCTGTAGAACTGATACTACTAGGACTACACCTTGACAAACGTTTAACTTGGAATCCTCATACTAGACTGAAACGACAAGAAACATATCGCCACTTCAGGCTACTCCAACATTTACTAGACAAACGCTCTAAGCTCTCAATTAATTATCTGACTCATATACATGATTGTTATAAGACCCATCTGGACTTACGGAGTAGAGCTTTGGGGCTTCACTAACTACCTTACAATCCAAAATCCTTCGTAAAATCCGTAATGTTCCTGACTTTGTTAAGACCAAAGTAATCCATAATGACCTTAATGTTTCTTTTGTTACTGATTTGGCTCGAATCTGATATCAATCTTTTCATGACAAACTTTTTTCCCATTCAAACCCACTCGTTTCAAAACTCTTGAATACCTGATAAATTATTATTATTATTGTAATATATATATATATATATATATATATATATATATATATATATCATGGAAAGAGGATTAAAAAGGACCAAAAGATCAGGACCTATTTAAGTTCCTGACCTATATGTTTCGGTAATCAGAAATGCCAAAAAAAAGGGTGAGCCCTTAAAAGTTAGAGAAATGGGTTATAATGATTTTTTGATTTTAAATCAGTTTCTGACAAGATGGCCTATAATTTTGTGTAAGGACACAGAGAGAAACTTTTTTAAGGTTTCTGAAATAAAACAAATTAGGTTTGAAAAGGGAAGTGATATTTTTCAGTATAAAAATAGTTTTAAGGAAGTAGATTGGAAAGAGGTCAAATTTAAAAAAAGGGAAATCAAGTCCTCAAGAAAGCCTTTCTTTAATACCTGCTTACACCAGGAAGATTTCCGTTCCAGAAAACAAGTTAAAAGACTTAATTAGTCTAATGAACAATAATATTATTCCCTCTTTCTACAAGCCCTTTTATGACAGTCTTAAATAATTTTGATACAGGTTTTTCTATAATTTTTGTAAAGAATTTTTGATAATTTTTTCAAATCGATTTTTTTTTTAAATTGATTTATACTTTTTATACTATTTTGATAATTTTTTTCAAATAAACTCACGTTTTTACTTGTTTTCCTTACTCCTATAACGACGAAAGTGTAAAAGTTGTGATGCATTTTCAGAAGAATAATAACGTATTTACATGGTACTGAATACTGTGATACTGGTATTTGTTATTTTATAAATTGAAACAACTTAGAAGTTGCAATAATAACCCACGATGTTTATAAACTATTCTAATATAAGAATTAAACCGTATCTATAGGCCATTCTATTTAGACAAATTCGAATTATTTTTATTTTGCTTGTACTGTGAAATTTCAATTTCTGCAGTTGTCATTATACTTCCGGAGCGACGATATGATAAATCGAAGCGTATATGCACAATAAGATGACCTACAAATATATGGTTTAACAGATTGAAATCGTTTATTATTATACACCACTGTAAGTAATAAATTTCTTATTTTGTTTTACTTTCATAGTAAATAGAATGTGTTACTCCTCAAGAACACGTAGTGTTTAGATCCTAACAATCTCTACAAAATCTTAACAAATAAATTAATTTAAAAAAAAATAATTTCTTAAAACTGTTAACTTACAGAAAACAAAACCGTATTTATAGCCTACAATAATGAAACTATAAGTTCATTGTATGATAACTTTAAAATTGCGTCACTAGAAATGAAGGTATGCTTCTATTAAACTAGACGCCTGTCCGGAAAATCTTGTCAAACTTAAATTGAGTTTTCTCGAGTTAGTTACGAAGTAAAGATAAGAAAGTAGAAATATGTTCATTTTCTTATCATTTTTTTCAAACAAAATTTATTATTCTGCTATTATTACTGGTTTTATCAGGCATAAAAAATAAACACCCCTCCGGATGATAGACTGATAGCTGTTTCGTCCTCAACCCTTCAAACGTAAAAACAATATGCAGATTTGGGAGAAGAGGGTTCGAAGCGAAGTCTGGGCAAAGTGGGAAAGATAATTAAATCTGGGTCGTTACGAAAATGAGTCTGACGGGCTTACATGAAGGAAAAAATCCATGAACGGTTATCTGATAATATGAATAATTTCTCGTCCTTAAACGTTCTTTTCGATTATGGAAAAAAAATATGATAATTTTACTTTCTGTTTTAGTTTGGAGGCTTAAGGATATTTTGGTTGGAATTTTTCCACGGTCTTGAAAAAAAAGATGCATAAGAATGTATCTTGGAGCATGTCGTTGACAAAAACCAAGGACAGAGGGGCTATATAACAACCACTCATAGAAATATTTTCCCGAAGGATTTAATCTGGATAGAACCTTAATATAACACGTGGTCCAATTAACTTTCTGAGATCTTATCGCTATCCTGTAGTCTCTACCAACAATCTCACTGAACTAACAACTAATCCGAAAAGTCTTGAACAAAACTTCAAAGGAATGCTCACTTTAAAATAATAAAAAATAAAATAAAATAAATAAAACAGATAAATGTAAATGAAAACCCAAGCATATACTATTTCTAGGAGGATCCTTCCATACAAATAGAAAAAAGAAAATTGTTCCACTAATTCCAATTGGACTTTGGTTCAATACATTGAAGAAGCTGTTCTAATCCTTGGGCAGAGGTAATGCAAAGATGTGATTTTCCCGAGATTACGATCAGCCATAATGTTTTTCTTCCGATTAAGTGTAATGCTGGAGAAGTCCCAGGAGGATCCGCAGATCTCAGATTCTAACCGTGGCCGTAAAGAGATAAATTATTTATCTGCCAATGCCAGATTTGAACCCGTAACCTTGAACACTCTAAAACGCTACCTTATATAACTTATAAAGATCTTATTTCTAAACCATTGTGCTTAGGGAATGGTATTTTTTGATTAATTTTCAGTCTACTGAGCTATTTCAAAAGGAAAGTTAGTTAGTCCAAATAGTTTTTTTTCTTAAATGGATCACCCATTATAAAAGTAAACCAAGGGTTTTCTCATCTGCCCATATTTATAATACCACCAGTAAATTTATAATACTCATACAATGAATGTTTTTAAACTTTTAAGGTAGAATTCGAATCAAGATTTCTTCATCAGAGAAATAAATTTTTAAATAAATGAAATGAAATTTAGAAAATATATGGTTTCTGAATCGATTTATCTCTAAAAGGTTTGTATTGCAGCTAAGCAGCATTCAATATCCTTATTTGACGATTGTCAATAAATTAACAAACTGTTAAGCCCAAGATCGCGGGTTCGTAGCCCGGCATGGCCCTAGGATTTTTTTAAGGGTTAAAAAAATCCTTAGTTACGCCGTCCTTCGGAAGGGACGTTTAACTGTGGTCCAGAGCCTATACGATGTCAAGTACTCGTCAAAAATCCATATCCTAATAAACCTGGATAGGCAAAATTTAGAGCTCCCACTGTATCATCCATCGTCTGATTAGCCATAGCAGCATATAGTGACGTTAAATGAACGAATAAACATATAAAAGTTTTTAAAATATTAAATATATATACATTTGTATATGTAGGTATGAAGTAAATAAGAGAATGACCCGAAGATAGCCAAGGTGCATTCATCTGTCTGGCCGCTAAAGTGGTCCAGTGCGGAGGTCACTGATAGCGCAACCTCCTCGACAAACATTATCACTTAAACTATTATCGTTATTTTGCTTATTTTAGTTCTAAAACGACAGTTATTATATACTATAATGTATAGACTATAGTATATCAAATAATTTCCTATTTTACTATGAAAAAATAATCATTACATTGGATTTTACAAACCAAAGTTTGTATTTAAATATTTAACTTAAATGTTTAACTTATTTAAATATTTCATGTCCTTCAGTACCCAACTGATCCCTTTAGAACATATTTGATATTTAGAGTTTAATCTGGAATAGACCTTTGGGGCTCCACTAAGCCGTCGAATTCCTCTCGTGTCCAATCCTTACTATCCAAAACCCTTTGTAAAAACATTGATGATACTTACTGTGAGCCATCCATTATGAACTCGTCATCAAAGTCCATCCTCCTAACCGCTCAAGCAGTGTGAGGTTTCCTTCTGTACACTTCATCTATTCCATTCCAGATTTTTCTTCACGGAGCTTTCTTTGATACCTTCTTCCCAGTTATGTTGGGGTCTTCCTCTGGATCTTCTTCCGCCAACCATAGCTTCGTATGCTATCTTGGACAGCATACGTGTTTGGTTTTCCATCCTTAGAATATATCCAAATAATGTTCTAGTTAACATGTTGCTAGAACATGAGCGCCTGCTGCCTCTGTAAGGTAGTTACCCGAAAGAGGGATTCTACTTGAAACCTTACGTAACATAATGAACTATACGACCCGTTACTGATTTGGCCTGAAATCGATATCAATCCTTTCATGAAAAACTTTATTCCTACTCAAAACCACTCGTTTCAACCATAAGCTACCTCTTTGAATACCGATAATCCTCCGAGATATCTAAAAAGGAGACGGCCTGGTGATCTTTTAGTTGAATTTGTTATTTGAGTACTACCAATCGGGCCGTTTCATTACTTGCCTCCATCTTATGCTGTTACGTATAATTCATTCTATTTACTTTTATTATTATAATATACTAGCTTCTGCCCGCGGCTTCGCTCCCGTAAAATTTGGTATGCCACATAAAGTTTCATGACAGATCATTTTAAATAAATAATTTAATTTTTTTTTAAACTATAAGTTACTCGTACATCCAAAATTTTAGATGTTAAACTTCAAAACCGACGGATTCCTTACAATCTTTGAACCTCTATTATACTAAGGAGGAAACCCTTGTGTGTGGAACCGTCCAAATTTCTTTTACTTAAATTATACAAAGAACCAATCTATAAATTTCCAGATGCTAAGTTCCTGATTTGTCTTTAATTTTGTACTGAAATGGATTCTCCACAGTACTTAAAAACAGTTTGGGGGGGCACCTGCCCCCGTGCGCCCCCCTAAATCCGCGCTTGCTAGAGCCCATGTGTTATTCTGATGTATAACCTATATTACTGTAAAGTTTCATCCAAATCCGTTCAGTAGTTTTTGCATGAAAGAGAGACAAACACACAAACTTTCACATTTATAATATTAGTAAGATTTATTAATTGAAATAAATCTGTTTTTAAAATATTTAATGTAATTTTAAATTAATTAAAAACACAGTGCACATATAAATCATTTATTATTCCTTATCATTATTATCATTCAATTCGTCTTTGTATCTAATAGGGAATCGATTATATAATGATAATTTTTGAAAACGACAACCATTTCCATCAGAATGCAATGATTCATGAGACGATGCCCTAAAATAAAATAATAACAAATAAATTTGTATTTTCTTATGGTAGCAAAAACAGAAATAAAAAATAAATCCTCACTTATTTGGTATTAATTTATAACTGCACCCCCTACTATTTCCATCCTCCATTAAATGATTTATCTGTCAGAGCAGGATTCTAACCCGAAACCCTCAGCGTAGCAACTCAGCTCTTTAAGTACTGAGCTACTTCACTCATTATCAATACATCTTATCTTTTGTTCAAATTGAATAGATAAATTGTGAAACTTTCTAGACATAGCCGACTATTTCTTGGATCATAAATAGCCACGCTTCATATTATGTGATAAAGGAAACATCTGCTTAGTCCTAAATAGCTAAAACTTAAAAAACCCACTACGCTCCGGTTTAAAATCTTATATTCAGCTTTAAAAAAAAAAAAAAACCTATTGCTTCGAGAACTGACAATCATACCGAAGAGATTTATACAAACTTTGGTTTTCCTCTCATTCAAAATCAGAGCCGGCAATAACTAACAAAAGAAGACAAAGAAAACAATAGATCTCTGATGGAATCAACCGAGGAAGGGTGTCAAAACCAGAAGCCGTGCTTTGTGAGAGGATTGTTGGATATTGAGAATGATTAAAAGTCAACAGACAGGCTGGGTCTGTGGAAAAATCCTCAATTAGATCGGCAAATATTATATATAGTATAATGAGATCTGCAAAGTCTTCCATCCAGACAGCGGCTGCTCTTACCGTTCTACTTTCAGATCTTCTTGATCTTATTTCGTAGAAGATTATTCGCTTTTATATAAAAGCTATATTGAGTCATACATTTCGTCAGAAAAAGGAATACGATTTGAGAAGCAAATTCATTGCTGTATCTCAGATCATTTATAATACTATACCTTCTTACTCATATTGGGTGTCAATAAGATATTACTAGAGAAAATCAACCAAAAAAAAAAAACTGAATAAGACTTAGAAATAAAAATATAGAAAAATTAAAACAATTAACAAAAAATATCATATTATAATGCAATTGGGAAAAACCACAATGCAAAGCCTTATGTTTCAAATCCAGTAATACACCCACTTACCAGTCGACGTTTCGCCTATTCAGGCATTATCAAGACACAAAAACAAAAAAGGATTATTTGAATCACCTTCCCAGCTGGTTGCGTATTACCTTCTTTTCAGTTGTATGTTGAACGTCTTGGTAGTGGGGTGCTGTCTCATGTTTGGAGCCTGTTTGGGCTGTTGATCGTTGGGATGTATTGCATCTTTTTCTTCGAGATGTGATTCACATAACCCTTTTTTGTTTTTAGGTCTTGATAATGCCTGGATAGGCGAAACGTCGACTGGTAAGTGGGTGCATTACTGGATTTGAAAAATAAGGCTTTGCATTGTGGTTTTTCCCAATTGCATTATAATAAATAATAGTGTTTCTTTTTGAGTTTTTGGCTCTATTTTATTGAAAAAATATCATATTTTAATTCGATATTGTTCTTTTTATTGTTCATTGCTTGTAATAAATGCTTCATTTTTTCTAGTTTTATTTTACCTTCACATGTTTCTCATTTATTTCATTTCCTAAAAATCTGTTCTATGATAATGAAAGGCAATACTATTTGAAATAAATTGTAGGCAGCAGAAACCTGACATAGTCCAAATAGTATGTGACACCTGAGCGCGCTGATGTCAACGGACGTCCAAACAGACAAGTACCGTCTTATCTTATTAGCTATAAATTATTCAGTGTGGAGTCAACATTTAGTCAAAGTTCTCATTGGATGTTTCAAGATGTCGGGTGCTGCCTGAATGTGTTTATAAAGAATCTTTCAAGTTAATTTATCCTTTCTAGATAATTGTACTCGTTTTATACATGCAAGAGTGTGATCGACTTCCTAAATTTATTTAAGACATCTACCAAGAAGGCCCACGTTTTTTCTTTTGTTTCTCTCAGTGAGTTTCCTTGAACCTATTAGTACCGTCATCAATTATGTTGACAGCTTCTTACTTAGGTGGGCTTTATTTCCTATTTGCAATCCTTTCAACAGGCATTATAGTTTTCTCTCTTATTTCGGCTATCCTTCAGAGTTTATAATAGGAAAACTGTATTAAGTGTTAAGCCTTAAATTATACAGTAGAACAAAAAGATAGTTAAACACTTTCAACCAGCAAACTGTTTTTGGAGGACGTTACTAGTAATTAAGTGGGGCAAAATGACTTCGTTCGCAAACAGTATGAAATGTGCTCAAAATGAAAAACAAAAATCTTATCTTTTCAAAGCAAAAAACTGGACTACGGGAGCTTATATCGATATTCGGATAAATAATTCGGTGTTAATATGTTTATTTGAATTAATAAAGTTATAATTGTGTAATTTTCTCTAAGAATTGTCCATAGTACCCCCACCCGCCAGGCTGTCTCGTATGCTCTACCTTTACGATTAGTTAAAGTGTCTCTTATATTTCCATTCCCATTCGGTTCATTCAACTCTCAGCACCCGTTCTATATCAACAGTCTCCTCCAATTCAAATGCTGAATCCAGCGAAAAATTCCAACGCTGTATTCTCGCCCGATCTAACACATTCTGGGATCGATTAGAATCTTCATCTTGCTCCTAACGTCATTCTTCTTCGCTTTGCTTTTTCCACATCTCTTCACATCCCAAAATAATACTCTCTAAGCACGTTTAGTTACTTGCTTAAGGCTATGTAATAATGTCTCCTTTTTATTTTTTAAAATTTATTTATTGATATTTACAACTGTATTACAATAATACAACTAGTAAATAGGCTAAGTGATACATAATGACATGACCTAATGACAAGTAGAGAAACTACCCATTGGTAGTACTCAAATCACAAGGTCAACTAAGAAGTTCACGTGGCCATCTTCTTTTCAGACGCCTCGGAGGATTATCGGGAATTGAAGAAGAAGCTAGGTTTGAAACTAGAGGGTTTGAGTGGTAATGAAGTTTTTTATGAAAGGATAGATACTGGGTTCGGACCAAATCAGCAACAAATGGTACATTTAGGTCGTTATGGATGACAAAATTCTTAACAAAATAAGTAGCATTGAGGATTTTATGAAGGATTTTAGATTGTAAGGATTGGATACGAGAGGAATTTGGTGGCTTAGTGGAGCCCCAACGCTCTACTCCGTAAGTCCAAATAGATCGTATGATGGTCGTGTAGATGAGTGTTTTGTAGTTAATTGGGAGCTTAGAGCGTTTGTCTAGTAAGTGTTGAAGTAACCTGAAATGTCGAGCGGTTTCTTGTCTTTTCAGACTTGTATGAGGATTCCAGGTTAATCGTTTGTCAAGGTGCAACCCTAAGTATCGGATCTGTTCTAGGCACCAGTGGGATATTATTAAAGGACACTGAAGGGCAGGAAGTTATTGGTTTACGACGTAAGGTAAAAGTGATTTGATGCGATTTTTCAGAATTTATTTTAACTCTCCAGTTTATACATCATTCTTCAAGATCAGTGATATAGGATTGGAGGCTTTGGGATGCAATAACTGGATTGGTGTTGACTGATAATACACATGTATCATTAGCATATGGTGTAATAATGGTATGTCTTAAATAATGGTTATTATAGTTTAGTTTTTATTCTTGTAACACGGTTATTCCATCGTAGCTTGTTTTCATTCTCTGTTATTTATTTAAATATTCTATTCAGTTGCTAAATATATAATTTATATAAAACTACTTTCTATTTAGTTTTTTAGCACATTTGTAAAAACTTTATGATTTATATTCTTTTTTCTTCTGTTTATGTTTGTTATCTTAAAGGTTCCTAGTCCCAGAATAAAGTTACTTTTCTGTTCCATTTTATTCTAGTCCATATTAGCCGAAAAACATACTTATATTTAGTATGCCCGGTATAATAATAAATAATAAAAAAAAACCTGTAGCGCTACAACCCGTGAACGGGTCCGGGGTTCAGTACATGGTAGATACTGTACTGTTTCATGGATAGCGGTTCTGCAAGGAGGTGACTTGTTGTAGGTCACGCTCAACCGCCAGATTTTCCCCCTTATTTTGCCTAACCTATTTTTTTAATATTTTATAGAGGCTGGGTGAGCACCAGGAGGATCCTAGATCCATCAAGATCCATCTCCGGCTGCTTACAGATTAAATAAAAGTCTTATCCACAGCGGGATTCGAACCAGGATTTCCGGTATAGCAACTGAGTGCTGTACCACTGAACCACTCCGCTTCCATAGAATATATAATTATAACATCTTAGTATATTGTAGTATTGTTTATGATTTACAAAGCTCTCAATTACTAATAGAAATATTCAGGCCTATTCAATGAAGATTAATGCCGAATTAGGGTCATCTGTGGTGCAGTTGTTAGTATAACTATCTACTAAACCCAATACCGCGGGTAGATAGCAAGGATTTTTTAAAAGGAGTAAAAAAATGCTTATTTATGCCACCCTTCGGGGGAGACGTAAAATGGGTGTCCCAAGCCAGTACGATATCAGGTACTTATTAAAGAACCCTATCCTAATTATATCAGGATAGAAAAAAGTTAGGACTTTCTGTAACATCGCCCGATTAGTATAAAGTGACTTTAAATGAAACAAACAAAGCTACCTAGATTAAGGCCGTCAATTAGTAGTTTTATAATTGGTGATTAAGTAGTTACATAAATTAACTAACAATTCGTAGAAAGTAAGCAAATACTTCTTCTAACTACTTATCACTAATTGGAAACTTAATTTAGCAACTAGTAGTCTACAAAACTGTTTGCAATTAAGCACTGATTAGTAAATGTATCGAGTTAGATTGATCAGTAATTGACTCTTCACCGATATTTCAGAAACACATTTGTGAATATTCTTTGTGTGATACCAATACATGGAAGGTACAGAACAAAACCCTACTTTAAAGAAGACCTTTTATTTTTATTTTATATTATTTTTTTTATTCCTCCATCATAAACCAACGACTTCCTGTCCTCTTGTATTTTAATAACATCCCACTGATTCCTGTAGAACAGGTCCGGTACGTAGGACTACACCTTGACAAACACTTAACTTGGAATCCTCTGAAACAAGAAACAAGAAACAGGCTACTTCAACATTTACTAGACAAACGCTCTAAGCTCCCAATTAATTACAAAAGACTCATATACATGACAATCATTAGACCTATCTGAACATACGGAATAGAGCTTTGGGGCTCCACTAAGCCATCGAATTCTTCTCGTATCCAATCCCTACAATCCAAAATCCTTCGTAAAATCCTCAGTGATCCTTACTTAGTTACGAACAAAGTAATCCATAATGACCTTGATGTCCCGTTTTGTTGCTGATTTGGCCCGAATCCGATATCGATTTTTTCATGACAACCTTCATTTCTACTCAAACCCACCTCGCAACCTCTTTAATTCCTGATAATCCTCCGAGGCGTCTGAAAAGAAGATGGCCTCGTGACCTTCCAAGTTGAACTGAGTGCCTGAGAAAGAGAAGGGGCTATGCCAGAAACACATAGTTTTGAGAAAAATTAAGTTTTATTAGATTGAGTACAAAATACATAAATTTTGATTATTTTTATTGGATTATGGCATCTTTGCTTTCTATTCTCAACAGGGTAGTTGGGAAAATTAAAAATAATCATTATTTATTTAAATTTTTTTATTAAGATTAGAAGTTGTTTCCACCAAAAGTAAGTTTTCAAAAACGATACTAACAGTGTAACAGAACTGTTCATTATTTCTAATTGGATGAAAAAACATTATTTTTATTCAATGCAACACTCATTATGTTTTACAAACTAGTAGAGTTCTTAAACATCTTCTTGTTCCTCCACATGTCCTCCTGCCTTTGCTGGTTTCAAGTTCTTGTACAGATCATGGTACACAGGTGGTATGTAGGGTAGGAGCGATAGCAGGTCTCGGTGCTTCAGGGCATTGATTTCTCTACCTTGTGGATACAGTTTTGGCACGTTTTCCAAACGCTCTCTCAACATTCTTGTAGTCAGAGATTCTTCCATTTGATTTTTTCTGGGACGTCCTGGTTGTTTTTTGAATATTCTGACTTTAGTCCAATGTTCAAGTTCTGAGTAGGCATACTTAAGAAAAATGTATCCTGGGCTGCTTTTAGTAACTTTTACAGCTGTGGCATCTCTGATGCCAACTTTTTTGTTGTCAACACTTTTTGGTTTCTTTGCTACTGTATTTAACAGTGTTTTTAGATCTACAAAGTCTGAACCGTCCATGTCAACGATTGTGAAAGGATCTTTCACTCTACATTCTTTGACGACTTTTTTCCAATCATCAAGACAAAAAAAGTAGTCTTGTTTCCGTGCCTTTTTTTCTATCACACCAAAGTCGCTGTCGCTAGGCATGAAAGTGTGTCCAGGAACAAGATAAGAATGAAGGATCTCATCAAATTTTCCTGTGTGGACCAAAATGTAGTACAAAGTAAAAACCACCATGTTTTTATTTTGCCCACTGCAAGAATCTGAGAAGAACCACAACTTTCTTTTGTTTTCAGTCATTTGAGTTTTCAATAGGGCTTTGTACAGACAAGACCCAATTTTACAGGCACCACGAGAAGCCGTATCAGCCGTAAATCAGTCAATGTATGAAACTGACACCAACCTTGTTTGGTTTGTTCATCCTTCATAACACAGTCGCATCCTCCCCTTCGTCTTTTTGCTGCAACGTGTTTATCTGTTTTATCACTTACATAACTTTCGCCACTGTTCCTCAGTCGTTTAGCAACATTCCTCTTCCAATCACCACTGTTTTGTAACTTTTTTTTAGGTTTAACTACACTAACATCTTCATTAACGTCAACATTCGCCATTTTAAAGTTAGATACAAGTATTACACACGTTTATAACCTGTTGAGAGTGAGGCAACTGCAGATCAAAACAAAACGGCTGAGGCTCCCCCCACCACTGACCGAGTGGCATAGCTCCTTATCTCTCTCACAGAACAGCTGGCGCTTGAACTTATCTATCTTCAACCGTCTGTAAAAAGAGAAGGGGCTATGCCACTTGTCCAAATAGTTCAGCATTACACAGGTAGATAGGAGCACTAATATGATCTGTAACTAAATTAAAATTTGAGGTTTTGTGGCATAGCCCCTTCTCTTTCTCAGACACTCAACTGTCTATTTGAGTACTACCATTAGGCAGTTTCTCTAATTGTCTTTATTCATGGAAATATGTAACGTTCATCCTATTTACTTGTTGTATTAGTATAATACCTACAGTTGTAAATTTCATTGAATACAAAAAAAATCTCTTTTTTTGTGTCAGCACTGAATATCCAAGGTATTGGCGAATCAAGCAATAAATACAAACATACGTAGCATCCCTTGTTAATGGAGAGGAATGGATATAAAATATTAAGAAAGACTTGGAATTAGCCAAAATTACTAATGAAGGGAAACTGCACATTCCCTTTAATTTCTGCACTAGTGTAGAAGGTGCACACATAGAAGCCAGCTCCAAGGTGTGTACTGTTCGTGCCTTTGTCTATATGTTGTTTACGAGCGTGTTTGCCTGTAGTGTGAGAGTGTGAGTATACTGTTGTCGTGATTGTACACTACTCTAGAAGCAACTGTAAGCAACAGTTATAGCTTGCTGCATACAAAGCTGACTTATACAGCAAGTACAGTGGATTTTTGATGGTCGTCCAACAATTTCAACTATTATTTATTCGTTCAACTATTTAACTAATCAAAGACATTATGAAGTTAAATGTTATTTACAACAAAAAAGCTTACCTTGATCGTGAACCTTCTTCATCATTATTTTCGTCTAAGTTTGGCACTAAAGCGATTTCTATATAGCTGTGTTTCTCTTTAATATGATTCCCCACATCCTTGGAGCTACGGTACATTATTTTTTCGTCACATAGAGAACAATCGATGTTGTTAACCTGTTTCTTAAGTGAAGGTAGGTATAACTTGGATGGATCAATGTTCATTTTGTTAACCTAATAGTTTTCCCTTAGAACAGCACTGACTATCATATATTATTTATCAAATAGATTTTATAGCTAATCAGTTAGAATATATTGTCAAAAAAAGCTATAAATAAACCATATGGCTAATATATTTACTTAAGAAATTGCCAAGGAAACAGTAAATAATCTTAATTTATTATTATTGACAAGAATCTAATACGTACGCACATTTACTTTCTAAAACCAATTTGGACACATGCATTAGAAGTCGAAGCCATCGCTGAACGGATTCATAGAAAACATCTACAAACTTATCAATCAAAAGTAACTTTACCAAGCACCATGGTACGTCGATAACAAAACTCCGCATACTGACATAAAAATACCAACGGTTTACGAACATAATACAGAAGAACATAAATACTTCAGACGCTTTCAAGAAAAACAAAATAGACACTCAAGTCCATTGATAGAACAAATGGCCACGACTCTCATGCTTGAGAACACTTCGAGGAGAATAAAAATAACGTGGATGAGGGATCAATAGTACATTTAATCAAGCCATTGGATACGTACCTCTGGCTACTGTTCTTCTTCATGCCTCTCATATGATTTTGGTTTGTTTTACTGCCAGCCCATTTGCTGATTATCAATTGTTTGCACGTTGAAAAGTGTGGATGGAAATATAAAAAAGAGAAATAGTGGCAGGAATAACTAGTAAGTGGAATTCTATTTATTATTCATATAACTATTAATCTCATCGGACCTAAGAAAAAAATTATAGAATTAAAAAATATAAATCGTTGAAAAAAAATATCTCTTTTTTTGTACCTCTGAACACCGCATTATTAAAACTATTATTTATTTTTCTCACAGATTTCTCTGGCGCCGAATTCACATCCCGGAATTCAAAATTCAAGGGAAGTGTAAATGTTTTACTGATTAAAGAAGTTTCTAGCAATTCTGCAGGTGTCCATCAGAACTGCCTTTTGTGCCAATTTTAATTTTTCTAAATGGAGGCCAATGTTTTCTGTATTCTCCCTTGTGCTTTTCAATATCAGGCCATTCGAGGAAATGACCATTGGAGTTATGGGCACTTTCTCCAAATGATAAAGTGATTTTAACTCGATAGACAGTTCTTTCTATTTCCTAATTTTTTCGGCTCTGGTGTGACATGGGACTGCTATTTCTATGATTCTACCAATTTTATTCGCTTTAGATAGGCACAACTTAGGACTCCCATTGTAGCTTCGTCCAATTAGTCATTGCAACATGAATTGGTATTTAATAAATAAACAAATAATCCAACTATCACTGCTTTCTATATTCAATTTAAAAAAATTATAACAATAAGGAGCATTATTGTTCTGTTATATTTATTTTAGTTTTTTTTGTTTTAACTATTTTAAAGGATTTATTTTTTTTTCTTTGAGTTAAGCCTGTTTTAAGTTTATATTCAATAATTTTTAATTACTTGTCTTATGGGTGAATCTTTTATTTCTATTTGTAATTAATAATATATTTTACTTTAAGTAAACCCTAAGTTTTTTTCATTAAATATAAAATCACTTTAAAATTCTGTAAAATTAAAATCTACTGAATTTTATTTAATTTCTATCTTAACTTATAAAAGACCTCATACAAGACTGATAAGACAAGAAACCGCTCGACGTTTTCGCCTACTTACTAGACAAACGCTCTAAGCTCCCAATTAATTACAAAAGACTCGTCTACATGACCATCATAGCTTTGGGGCTCCACTAATCCATCGAATTCTTCTCGTATCCAATCCCTACAATCTAAAATCCTTCGTAAAATCCTCAATGCTCCTTATTTTGTTAAGAACAAAGTCATCCATAACGACCTTAATGTCTCATTTGTTGCTGATTTTGCCCGAACCCGCTATCTACCCTTTTATAACAACCATCATTTCCACACAAACCCACTAGTTTCTAACCTAGCTTCCTCTTCAATTCCCGATAATCCTCCGAGGCGTCTGAAAAGAAAATGGCAACGTGACCTTCTTAGTTGAACTTGTGATTTGAGTACTACCAGTGGGTAATTTCTCTACTAGTCATTATCTCATGTCATTATGTATCCCTTATCCTATTTAAAACGTTTAAATTATTATTTTTAAGTTTCTTATGGTAAGCCCTTATCAAGGGTTTACAATTTAGAAAAATGATCTATTATATGATAGTGAACTGAAATTAGATGTCCTCTCCAGGGCCTTTATAATTCGAATAATAAGGAGAAAATCTCCAAGATGAGAAAGTTAGGGCGCGAAATAACATTTTTCCACGGTCCCACAGTTCTGAATATCTCTAGCAGGTTCCTCTAAAAGTTGCTGATAAAGAGTTGGAAAACTCACTCCCCCAACTTTGGCCGATAGCATTACCCTTCCAAAGTGGAAAAGGAAGGGATCAAATGCCTACTCGAGTAGTCGCAATTTTAGGTGTTAATGGAGGAATCGAATTTCTCCTGACTCTCAACTTTTATATTGTCATAGCAGATATTTCCACCTCGTTCTGTCTTTAAAAAATTGTTTAACAACATAAAAAAATCCACTATTTTCTTGCTTGTTTATTCATTTAATATATAATACTAAGAAAAATGAAATGATAAATAAATACAAAGACATGATGTAAAGAGAGGCCTTGGTTCTCAGTACAATGTTTTATACAAACATTTATTCTCTATAAATTCAGTTCAGCCGTAGTTGACATCAGATCTACCCGTAGAAAGAATATGACTTCTAAGCCAAATTTGAGTTTCCCCCAGCAAACAAATAGTTGTTTACATAAATAAAAAAACTCCACAGAATTAATACTGAAGACAATTGCCCTCTATAATTCACTTGACGATTTAAAACATATACTTTTTGACTGTCCAGTTTATACAGAACCTAGAAATAAATATATAAGTTCATACCATCACAATAATTATACAGAATTGAACCATAAACACAGAAATGATATCGATAACCTCTGTTACTTCCTATCTAAAGCTCTAAGTATTAGAATAGCTCTGACCCAGTGACATATATAGACCCAGTGACATAAAGTTCCGTGATAGATCATTTTAGATAAATAATTTAATTTTTTTTAACTTTAAGTTACAAGTACATCCGAAATTTCAGATGTCTAACTTCAAAACTAACGGATTCCATACAATCTTTGAACCCCTACTGTATTAAGAGGGAAACGCTTGGAGGTGGAATTGTCCAAATTCCTTCCTTAGTACTCATTTAAGCTATAAAAAGAACCTATATGCGAATTTCAAGATACTAAGTTCAGTGGTTTCTGCTGTGGATGGACCGCTGGGTGTGTTAGTCAATCAGGTTACAGTTTTAGATAACTTCGCTTGTGTGTTGATAAAAAGTAGCCTATGTCCTTCCCCAGGCTTGAGAATATGCATATCAAATTTCATCACAGCCGTTGCACATACATTGATACTGATTAACAAACGGGATGGACAGAAGTTTTCTGTTGTTCGTGTCAGTAAAGAATTAATATTTATTGTTATTGAATTCAATTCAATTGACTTAGTATAACGGTTTCACTTTTTGTACGGCAGCAGCGAGAAGTGAACTAGGTTACTTGATTTGTTCTGCTCAGCGATATGTAGGTTGCGATTAAGAAACACGTGACCAAGCGTACAAACTTTGCCCTCCTTTTCCATCCCCTCAGGAGTAGAATTTCGGAAAACACTTTCTTATCGGATACCTACGTCATACAAACAACACACCCTCCAAGTTTCAGGTCTCTACGATCAGTGGTTTAGGCTGTGCGTAGATCCGTTGGTCAGTTAGTCATTCAGGACAAAGCTTTTTATAAGTATAGACTATTTTTGTAATTGTGTAACCAAAATCTATGTATTTTACTAATGTGAAAAACATAAATAAATAAAAGTAATATATAAGATTAATATATTTTGGCTAACCCTTCAAGGTAATCATCACTCCTCCATCACATCTGGTCCCTACAAATTTGAAAGTGTTGACAGTTTTGTCCACCCTGGCTGTCTGGTCAAAGCGGATAACTCAACCGGATCAAAGAAAAATTTTGGCTTCTAATAAATGTTGCTTTGGTATAGTAAACATTTTAAGAAATCATCTGACATCGAGAAGAGCCAAAATCATGCTTTGCAAAACAATTGTCAGGCCTGTCTTCAAACCTCTTGAAACCAGGCATCTTTCCAGGGTAGATGCCTAAGTTTGCTACTCATTGAAAGGAAAATGTTAAGAAGGATGTTTGGAGTGGTAAGAGTTGGCGATCAATTTAGACTCAGGCAGAATGCAGAGCTACAGTCGCTCACAGTCAAAATGATACACATGGATATTGATTGGAATATTTGAATAAATAAATAGTACAAATTATATTACATTACAAAGGATAATTTACTGTAATTACTAAATATCCTAGTAATACATTCTTTGTGTATACAAATTTACAAGGATTTAATAATAAAAATAAAACTAATCTCACAACGAAAATGGTACACCTTTGTTTTTCTCAATACTTGTTTACGTTAAAACATTTTCTTCTATTAAAACTTTTGTGTTGAAAGTGTTAGGTTCTTTTCAAAGCCAGTTCCGCAAAATCTACCGCATATTGAAAGTTTTTTTCAGTGGAGTGCACGCAACGTTTAAAGAAGGTGAATTTGTCATTCAACATGTTAATGATAGGAAACCTCTGAATCAAATTGTCGAAATCATTTTAAAAAGCTGTTCAACTGTCCAGGATGTAGTGGAGAGACTCGAAAAGGAAAAAGACAGCCACCAAAAAAGTTAAAAATGTAAGAAAAGTGATTTGGATGAGATTTGAATAGAAATAAAACAAAATCCACGTTTGAGTGTGCACATCAAAGTACTATGTACAAAGTGCCAATGAAGTATTGAACTAAATTAATAATTAAAAAATAAAAAGCTTATAAGCTAATATTATTCAGAATCTAATAAGAAGTTAGGTATATCATTTTGACTGAGAGGTGAAATTATTTATTCATGTTTTGTTTGTTAATTTTTTTAAATAATCAAAGATGGGTATTTTAAATTTAATCTTTTGTATATATTTAAATCTATGTTCTAAATAAATGTCTTGAAGAGTTTCTGTTTTTGTTCCCTTTAACCATATAAATGTTTGTGTTGTTTTCTTCATTTTACAGGGTGTATCAATTTCACTGTGTATATCAGTTGTATCAGGAGCCAGGTGTGGTGCAGCATAAAAGTTTTAGAGCCTATATTGGTTGATTGATTATTCATTTAACGTCAATTCATGCTGATATAGATAATCGGATAATGCAACAGCCGGAGCCCTAGACATATGCATATACTGGTATAATCAGGTATCATATCGGGTATCTGATATCGTACAGGCTCGGAACTCCTGCTTTACGTTCCTTCCGAAGGACGGCATAATAATGGATTTTTATACTCTCTTTAAAAAAATTCTAAGGCTACCTGCCAGGCTTGCTAACCCGCGATCTTGGATTTTATACCTTGTCATGCTAACCACTAGACCACAGGTGACCCCACCGAAAACAATCTTGTAAAGTAAAAATACTTATACATTTAATCATCCCTATTGCTAATACCTAAGAATGCTCATTGTTTTACTCTCGGAAGATCAACTTATTTAATTGTACAATATCTAGTATATAGTATAACTAGCTTATGCCCGCGGCTTCGCACGCGTGGAATTTGGTCTGCCACGTAAAGTTTCGTGACAGATAATTATAAATAAATAATTTAATTATATTATTATATTATTTAATATGAGTTACTCGAACATCCGAAATTTCAGATGTCTAACTTCAAAACTGACGGATTCTATACCACCTTTGAACCCCTATTATATTAAAGGGGAAACCCTTGGAGTGGAATTATCCGAATTTCTTTCTTAAGCTATACACAGAACCTAACTACAAATTTCAAGATACTAAGTTCCTAATTTACCTTTAATTATGTACTATAACGGGAGAGGCACATGCACCCACATAGATCATGGATAGGGTATCAAAACAAATAGTTTCACTCATGTTCTTTCTGTTATTTTAAGAACTATTATCATGTGATTTGCCTTTATTTATGTACAATAATGGATTCTCCACAGTACCTAAAATACTGTCGGGGGGGGGGCACGTGCCCCCTTGCATCCTCCCATAAATCCGCGCTTGCTATAGCCTATGTGTTATTCTGATGTATAACCTATATTACTGTAAAGTTTCATCCAAATCCGTCCTGTAGTTTTTGCGTGAAAGAGAGACAAACATACAAACATTCACATTTATAATATTAGTAAGATATATAGTAGAGGTACCCAGAAATTATTCTAAAAATTTTAGTTCAGCACAGCCTACTAGCTAATGTTATGCTCGCCACTATGCTATAAGTGACCCTTATTATAAGTTAAGTTTCGAGGAATACATTGGTCACACGTTAAATTCGCCATTAACTAACATTGACTATGCCATAGTTTCTCTATTAATAATTGCGAATGTGTTAAATCATAAAAAAAAAAAATTGAAGTTGATACACTGTATATGCTATCCGGTTTCTTGTGGAGTAGAAGCTATAATCTTATATATATATAGATTATAGCTTCTACTCTACAAGAAACCGGATAGCATATACAGGGATAATTAGGATAGGGGTCTTTAGCGAGTACCGGACATCGCACAGACTCGAGACCTCCATATTACGTTCAACCCGAACGACGGCATAACTAACGATTGTTAACTCCAATTAAAAAATCCTAACGCCATCTACTGTGCTGTGGATCTTGGGCATTGCCTAATACCTATTCTTATGTTGACCATTACACCAAAAGTCAGTCTTGACAATATTTTCTTTTTTGCTTCCACTGTTTTCCCATTCCATTGTAATTAATAATTGAAGAAAAGACCCTGCATACTCAATGTAAACACGTTAATGGCTTCCTGATATCAGATGGATTCCTTGCTCAGTTACCAATCAATTAGTCAGCGCATCAGCTCCACCCAACGTCATGCAAACAACTTACAAAGCCATTTATAAAAAGCATTGATGATTAAGAATGCATGTAACAAGCAGTTAGATAGGTATACGCATTTTATTAATGCTTAATGCTCTGAAATATAAACTTAGATCTGTATAACTACTAAAAAATGAATTAGTCAGCAAGGAAGTTTGATTTATCCAGAATATAACATAATTATTAAAATCTCACTGACATAATTACTAATCCCCCACTAATATATATCCGGGATCACTTTTGGTGTAGTAGCAAGCAATACTTATAGGGTAGGATAACAAGTTTCTAAGCCCAAGTTCACTAGTTCGAAGTCCGGCAGGTAGCCTTTAAAGTGGAAAATCCTTACCTATGCCGTTACTTGGAGGTGGCGTAAAATAGGATTTCTCGAGGCCGTGTGGTTTCAATTAAGATCTTTATCCTGCAGCCCTCCTTCAAAGCTAGATTTTTATTGGAAAATCTTACCTACAAAGAACCTCTAAATGAGTAGGAAAATGAATAATATTTGAGAAAAAAATGAACTTTCCATTATAATTTATTCATTATAATTATGTTGTACGCACAATATAATTTAAATTCTATTATTTTGCCGTTTCAGGCTACTTCAACATCTACAAGACAAACTCTCTGAGCTCCCAATTAATTACAAAAGACACATATACATGACAATTATAAGACCAATTTGTACTTGAGGAGAAGAGCTTTGGGGTTCCATTAAGCCATCGAATTCCTCTCGTATCTCAGTCCTTACAGTCCAAAATCCTCAATTCTTCTTACTTTGTTATGAACGAAATCATCCATAACGACTTTAATGATCCATTTGTTACTGATTTGACCCGAATATGATATCAATCTTTCCATGACAAACTTTATTCCCACTCATACCCACTAGTTTAAAAACAGAGAACTTTCTCAATTCCTGATAATCCTTAGAGGTGTTTGAAAAGACGATGGCCTCGTGACCTAAGTTTTTTCGAATTTATTATTCGAATACTATCACTGGGCAGTTTCTCTACTTGCCTTTATCTCATGCCATTATGTATCGTTCACTCCATTTACATGATGTATTTTTATTTTTCGTATTGGTCTACTAAGAACCACGTCTTTTCAACTGACTTTTTTCTTCTTTTCTTGTTCCCTCATCCTCGCAAGTAATCCCCTTCTCCCGTAAGTCTCTTTCCACCTCTTCGAACCAGGCAGGTTTGGTCTTCTCTTCCTTTGAATGAATGAAGCCTTTATTACAAAAAATTAACAGGAATTATTAAAATAATAAAAATTGAAATCATTTTACTACATATACTATATACAATTTTTTGCTTGTTAATTTATGTAGGCCTTCCCCTTAGAGGGTGATGGTCTAATTTCCATGGAGACCAATTCCTACCGGAAAGTGGTCTTTTTCTTTAAATATGTACAAATACGGTTCACCAGTCTTGTGGGTTTCATTCTTAAAAGGTGACCATAGAATGATATTCTAACTGATAAATGAATGACGTGTTTGTATTAATATATAAGTATATTAATATCATTATCTATATATATTTATATTATTGACGCTTCACTCATCCAGGTAGATATTTTTAAAAACAAGTTATATTAGTTGATATTGTTCATGTTTTTGTTTCAATCTCAGATTTCTTAGTTTCTACATGACTTTGTAATTTGCATACATATGTAATTATCTATTGTTTCTCTCTTTATAATTTTTGTAATCTTATTTCTGTTATTTTTTATTTCTTGTACTCTATTTTCTTTTTCTTTTTTCTTCTTTAAATGTTATCACTAGAGGTAATTCGCAACTTGTTTTCTCATTTAATAAGACATAATAATGCCCTGTATAGAAACCTGTATTGTTATTCTCCGAATAAATAAAGAATTTTTTATCATTATTAATATTATTAGTATTATTGTCTCATAACATCCGATATTTTAGGAATATGAGTGTACAGCTTACTGTTATTCGTCGATGTACTACAGTTGTAGATTTCAATAAGTAAATAGAAAAAAAAAATATCATTTATTTCATGTTTTCTGGGAATTTAGACAAAAACAATGGCGGGATTAGAACATCTTGTAATGAAGGTATCTCTGTCACCTCGAGGCTAATAGCCAGTGTTCTAATTTCTGTTTCTCTCTCTCTCTCTCTCTCTCTCTCTCTCTCTCTCTCTCTCTCTCTCTCTCTCTCCCAGCTTTATCCCCAATCCCTATGGCTCTATTTATTTTCCGCTCTCCCTGAGATGGCTGGTTTCGCCCCGAGTATCTGGTGTCTTGCTAATTACACAGCCTCCTTGAGGTTACCAGCTTAACATCCGATATCCTTCCTGAAGAGATTGGTAGATCTCCGATATTACATTATTCTTTAGGTCACTGTATCGCTCTTACAAAGGAACAATATCAAAACTCAAAAATCCAATTTTTTAACAGAGGTATTGAAACGTTCTATATCTTTTCAAAAGAAAACCAGATGTAATAAAAAAAAATAAAAGTTGGGTACAAGGATATCAAAGTATTACTAATGGAATGATGGTATCGAAATTCTTTTATTAAACAATATATATTTTTTTAAATCTTGAAACTTTTTTATTTTAAATTGCGTCATTGTTTACACTTTCTGGGTTTTTTTTGTCAGGGGTTCGAACCTTCAACACATTACGCGGCTGTTTGCATGTATGATGTATGTTATAATATGTATAACACAAAACCTTTTATGGGTTGGAGAGGTACAGGATTTTTTTTAAAATTATTATTTCCTATTACACTTGGTATGGTTAGTAGGTGAAATATTCGAAGTGCAGTTTCTAACGGGTCTATATTCCGAAATTTTACTATTTATTATATTTAAATTGCGAAATCGGATGCGGCTTTGGGGAGAAGTAATTAAGTCCAAGGGTGGCTGGTCCGAGCTCAAAATAACTCCAAGAGAATCAACAGATATTAAAGTAAGAGCAAACTAGGTTACAATGAGGACAAAAGGTGAGTGGAGTGAGACAGGCAGTGGGGGAAAGGGCGAGGCGTTTTCAAAATTGTCGAGCTATAAGGCATCTTCTTAAACCAAAACCATCAGTGATATCTTTAAGATATACTGAATTTGGTTTCCGAATGCTTCAGATATTTTTCATTACTGTTTGTTATGAATGAAGAAGCCATTATAAAAACAGTACTTTCAAAAAATAGATGATTGCTTCATAAAAAAAAAGCTCAACAGGTATCTCTTCTCCCTGGACTTCTGCCGAAATTTACCAGGAAATTCCACAGAGTTGGGCGGATTCGTAGTTGCGAATACGAATACGAATATCACCCAAAGCACCTTCGACCTGCGATTATAAGTATACGAATATATTTGTATTCACAAATGTAAATACGAATATTCGTAGAAAAATATGCGAATATTCGTGTACTCGTAGTTGAAATACACAAATACGTTCATATTTACTTGAGAAAAATAGAAATTCACTCGTATTCGCTACCAAAATATCCGAATACACTTGTATTCGCAGGAAAAATACGAATACAGCTATATTCTCAACTGAATAATTACTAAATATTATAAGTACTGGGCAGGATTTGCCAGGAATTCAATTGACTTTTTAAAAACACTTATTCATGCATTCCACGATTCAACAATGTTGAAGCAGACATGAAAATAATCATTGGGCAAGCCAAAACTATTATATTAACAAAAGACCCAGTTTTTATTGAACAGGTGAAAATCGTATTTTTTCAATGAATCATATTTAAAAAAACAATTAAATAATTACTTTTAATATTAAACTAAAAGTTAATACAACATTAATAATGTTTAGCCATGGAATGCTTGAATTAGTGTTATTTGTTGAGATTATACCTGTATTCGTATTTTTCCTGCGAATACAAGTGTATTCGTATATTTTGGTAGCGAATACGAGCGTATTTGTATTTTTCACCAGTAAATACGAACGTAGTTGTGTATTTCAGTTGCGAGTACACGAATATTCGATAATTTTCTTCGCGTATTCGCACATTTTTCTGCGAATGCACGTATATTCGTATTTATACGTCCGAATAGACGAATATTCGTATTTACATTTGCGAATAAAAATATATTCGTATTCCTATATGTAATATTCGTATTCGCAGGTTGGGGGTGCTTTGGGTGATTTACGCCCAACTCTGAAATTCCTTTTGCATTGGATGGAAAATGTCCCCTCCCCCACTCAAGTAAATAGTGAACACGCCTATATATTTCGAAATGCGGCTCGAAGTGTCACATATCGGCTGAACACAGTGAAGGGCCTAAATGTATTAACTTCAAATACTTATAGTTATTTTATCGTAGAAAGAAGTAGGTAATAAATATTAGTTCACTATTACTTGCTTAAATTTACAAAACACACAACTCTCACTAATTAATCCAGTTTCAATTATGGAAGTGCAAATGAAGAAGACGCAGAGAGAAACATTAGCTTGAAATACAGCCCTCCGTAACAATAGCCGGCGGCCCCGGGCAACGTTTAATGAGAGTTGGCTAAAGATAAGTGTTGATTGATTTACAAATACTGTGAAATTTACACTATAAATTACAGCGCTCTCATTTAATACTTGACTTATAATAATCACAACTTTATTAGCTTTTAATAAACAAAATAATGTTCACTATGAAGATATGAATTTTCGAATTCATAAAACATACGCCATTTTATATATATATATATATATATATATATATATATATATATATATATATATATATATACATATATATATATATATATACATATACGTATAAACATATACATATACGTATATACATATACATATAAACCAGCCATTTTATATATATATATATATATATATACATATATATATAAAAGCCTTTACTAGTATAACTCATGAAAAGTCTTGGGTCTTCATGACATTTCAGTCCGTTGTAATGACAACTCTTTCTTGGAGAACGGTTGTGCAGGAAGGTTATTTGTGTTAGATAACGCCAAAACGTATGTCTCTCTACTTTAGGACCCACTTTTTAGTGTTTGTGTGAGCCCAAGGATGGTCTGCCAACCACACAGGGTCTGATTATATAAGATCCTGATTTGAACACGTGACCTTCAGCACTGCTCTGAGCAACTCCGCTTCCTATTACTATGAATATATTTAATTTTTATCTGGTAAATTGAAAATATATATAATGTCAACACTCTTAGAATAAATAACCTTTACTAGCGGGTCGCTGGTTTTAAAATCAATTGTTTAAAATGGGCTTTTTATATACGTGAATTACAAGCTTTTATAAATTTTGCTTTTAATTCGTAATCGGGGAGGGGTAGCTAATTGTGTAGAGCACTGAGATAATGAGCTGAACGGAGATCTGCTGTGAAATAGCATATACCCTATGTTCTATGTCTGATGAACTAATCTCAAGATTGTACTTCGTAGCCCTGATGCTTTTTTAAGCGGATTGAAAAGCCCTTAGTTATGCCGTTCTTTAGATGGGAAGTAAAAATGAGGTCACAAGCCTATGACAGACTGACGATCTGATGTCAGTTATTCGCTATCCTACTATCCTATTATACACGTATGATAGGCAAACTGTAGGTCTATCACTGTAGAATCTTCCGATTAGCTACAACAGCATAAAGTTCGTTATACAAGAAAACAAAGGAAATTAACACCTACTATCGATACCGGCTGAGGCAAATAAAATATACAGTCTATTAGCACCATGATATATATTTATAGGATGATCTGTAGAACCTCAGCGTGTACAAAGAGGGTACCCATAATTGAGGGATAAAAACCAGGAGGTTGAGCTAAGAGGAACAGGTTTTTTTTTTATTAAAGTCTAAATGTTTCAAGATATAAGATGTAAAATTATCTTTTAGACTAGTTTAGCCAAAATTCTTGGTTCCCTCATTCTTCTTTCTCCACCGGTTATTGATGTTTTAAGTTATTATTATTAATATTATTATTACCATATTATTATTATTATTATATTATAATATTATTATCAATTGTGCAACTATTAAAAGAATTTTTAGATAAATATTTCCTCAAGGTAGTATCCTTGATTCAATCCTTTATACAGTTTATACAGCTGACATCCCAACTCATCCTAATACATTCCTTACCACGTATGCTAATGATACATGTGTATTATCAGTCAACACCAATCCAGTTATTGCATCCCAAAAAGCCTCCAATCCCATATCACTGATCTTGAAGAATGGTGTCAAAACTGGAGGATTAAAATAAATTCTGAAACATCGCATCAAATCACTTTTACCTTACGTCGTAAACCAATAACTTCCTGCCCTTCAGTATCCTTTAATAATATCCCACTGGTGCCTGTAGAACAGATCCGATACTTAGGGTTGCACCTCGACAAACGATTAACCTGGAATCCTCATACAAGTCTGAAAAGGCAAGAAACCGCTCGAAGTTTCAGGTTCCTTCAACACTTACTAGACAAACGCTCTAAGCTCCCAATTAACTACAAAAAACTCATCTACATGACCATCATACGATCTATTTGGACTTACGGAGTAGAGCTTTGGAGCTCCACTAAGCCATCAAATTCCTCTCGTATCCAATCCTTACAATCCAAAATCCTTCGTAAAATCCTCAATGCTCCTTATTTTGTTAAGAATAAAGTCATCCATAACGACCTTAACGTCCCTTTTGTTGCTGATTTGGCCCGAACCCAGTATCTATCCTTTCATAACAAACTTCATTACCACTCAAACCCTCTAGTTTCAAACCTAGCTTCCTCTTCAATTCCCGATAATCCTCCGAGGCGTCTGAAAAGAAGATGGCTACGTGACCTTCTTAGTTGAACTTTTATTTGAGTACTACCACTGGATAGTTTCTCTACTTATCATTATCATATCATTATGTATCAATTATCCTATTTACTTGTTGTATTATTGTAATAAAGTTGAAAATATCAATAAATAAATTTAAAAAAAAGAAAAAAGATAAATATAATTATTTTTATATTAATGGTATTCAATCCTTTAAACTAAAGTTGATTAAAAGATTAAAATCACGAACAGCCCGATAGGAGTCGCCAGTCTCGAGCATGTTGCTGACGCGAAGCCATAGGTTTACCCCCAAACATAAGTCGCTAAACTCGTCTAAAGAAATTTTCACTTTCACAATAATATGTCTGAGTAATAACATTAATCATGACATGGCAAAATAAATAGCCTCTTAAAGGACAGATAAATAAATGTATTGATCAAAACAATTAATAAAGTATTTCTATTTTATTAAAACATAGCAAATTCTATACACCCGCAATGATTAAAACCTTCAGATAATGGATTGGAGATCCGAGAGAAAATCCGGGAGGAAAAGAGGTATAGGGTAAAGTTGGTTAATCAATTATTCCAAGGAGCTACTTCTGTAACCATTACTTTCCCTCTGCTAAATTACCTCTTTCACTTGTTCGTGAGAATCATTGATTCACAACGCCTCATTTAATATTCCTTTTTAGCAATATGAGAATCGCAGTTTTCTTTACTTTTAATTCAGTAAATATTTTTCTTCGAATGAATACATTTCCAATAATGATTTCGCTCAATATGCTTTCGAATAAGGACGAATAAAACTACTTTATACAACAGGCTGAAATCCAAATATTTAGTAGGAGAACTCCACTAATCCCTAGATTTCTCAAATACTATTATTGTAGTAGTAATATATTATACTAGATAAAACTACAAAGAATATCCAGTCAAGGTTATGCCAATTCAGAATAACGAAAAACATAAGATCACACAAAAGCAATCTAAATAAACTACAACCCACATTAACACATACTTCATATTATCCAATTGAATCCTCTACCTTGGCTTCACCTTTGCTAGACATCTCACCTTCTCACGTTCAGGCACGTCAAGCACGTTCAGGCAAGATTTAAGTTGGCACGACAGAAATCACACAGGCTATACCATCTGCTCTTGTCGCCGCAGCTCTCACTGAAGTAGAAATTACAAATCTACAAGTCCATCATAAGACCTACGTAGCTCCATGGTGCACCACTACTGAGACACCTCTACAAAACAACGCTGAAGCGCCTGCAGCATTACCAGAATTCCATCCTTAGGAAGATCGTAAGTGGCACATCGCTCAAGGGGGCACTTAACACCACCATCCGGGAGGAGCTTCGACTTCCCTCGGTGCCCGAGTACATAGGTCGGAAGCACATAATATCTTTTGATGGACTGAAGACCTGTGCGAACCCCCTATTTAGGGACTTAAAACAACCCCCCAGACCTGGGAGATGGCAGGGCAGTGTTCCCTTGGTCGATGTGCTTACATTTGATCTAGGGATGGGGTAAGTACTCCCTTGTCCGTATCCTTCCTTCCTTTTCCTTCTTCCTTCCTCCCCTTTCTTCTTTCTACAACTGTTTCTTGATCCCGCTAAACGGTCCCTCCCTGTTTTGTATTGTATAAAGTTAACGGACTTGAGCCGGTTCAAGTAAAAACCGCCTTCAGCGGACTCAACCCATTGTAACGCCTTAAAATACCGAAGGCTTTTGCTTATATAGAAGCATTTGTAGGTATTTATTGTAAATTTGTATTTATATTATAAATAAAATCTTGGAGGATGTGAAAAAAAAGACTCAGTGGTCTGCATATTTTTCGAAAAGTGACACCAATTGACGAAAAGTGAAATCGATTGGGTAGAACACGAAATTACTGAAAATGCTATGTTGAGCCGTTTCAAAATTCCGGTTTCATTGCTTGACAGACCAACTAACGATAAAAGGTGGATATTCACATTGATCCCGAATAGGAATATAAAAAACAACTTGTACCACTGCAACCCGTAAACGGGCCTGGGGTTTATTACTTGGGATTTAGTACATGGTACTGTTTCAAGGACAACGGTTGAGCAGGGAGGTGATTTGTACTAGATAACGCTCAACCACCAGATTCTCCCCTATATTTTGGATACCCACTTTATAGTGGCTAGGTGAGCCCCAGGAAGGTCTCAGATCCCATATTATCCACAGACTAAATAAAAGTCTTGCCAACAGTGGGATTTTAACAAGGATTTTCGGCATGGCAATTTAGTGATCAACCTCATCGCTCCCTGAATAAGAATATGTATGACCCTAATGTCTTGCTATGTATATGATGGGATCAGGAAGGTGTATTACAAAGAGCTGCAACAAATGAAACTTGTACAGATCGATGTAGCATGTCTTAGCTGGCACACCGTTTCGAGATGCTGAAGCGTGAAAATGGATCGATGATTGGATCACTGCCAAACCAACATCATCCGGCACGGGATCGTCATGCTGTATAAATATGGGAACACTTGTAATCAGAGATGGAATAAAGTTGAATGCAAGTTTCAATTCTTCGGCATAAAAACATTTATTATATTGTAAATAAAGAAAATCTGACATTTCTCTTATTCATTTCATGAATTCAGTTTAGAATTCAAGTAAAAGTAGATTTCTTTTAGAACCCAAAGTAACTGTGTAAATTTGAAGTGCTTTAAAACAGAAAACATGGAAATATCTATTGACGCTTAGTTAGCAATTGCTGCCATGTGCTGAAACAAATTGCTGATTAGATTTACTGTGTGGGACTATTTAAACAAGCGGGAATGAGTCTATTAAAAATGAGTGAGCCTGGTTTGCTGAAGAATGGTTTCTCATCAAATATTTTTCTAGTGGAGTTAATAAATATCAAAGAAATAGACGACTTATATATTCCCTATTAAACGACTATGCAATTGCATCGTGATGTGTTATAGTCGTTTAATATATAGTATAGAGGTTAGCATAATAACCTACTACGCCAAAATCGTACGCCTATTGTAGCCCGATAGGTGCCCCTGGGATTTTTAAAAGAGAGTGAAAAATCCTTGGTTATGTCGTCTTTCGGAAGGAACGTCAAATGGAGGCTCCTAGCCAGTACGATAGTGATCTCAGTGAGCCTATGTGGTGTCGGATACTCGTTAAAGACCCTATCCTAATTATAGCTAGGTTAGTAAATTTTTTATCCATGATACCACATGATTATGGATGCGTTAACTGTTAAGGCCGCTACTCATGGTCAGTTTGGTGTGTTCACATTGAACTGACCGTGTGTAGGCTGAATTGATGTGAGCTCAAATAAAAAAACTGAACCGACGGACTGATGAAAATTCATCATTTCGGTTTGACACACCAAACTGACGTCATTCCGAAGTGAGCGTGTATACCGTCGTGTCAGTTCGGTGTGTAACATCAGTTTTCTGAGCATACGTACAGGTGTCGTTTGGATAGACATCACCCTTTCAATCGCTTTCCAGACCTCATCAGTACTCATCGTCTGTGTGTTTATTAGTTTAAGCGATAATATGGTTAGTTGGGGAAAGGCTGTCTTTTAGAATTTATATAACTGTTCAGAGGGGAGGAATGTTTGTGGAAATCAAGTTCAAAAGACTATCATAACAAATAAAATCGAGAGGACTCATATAAAATTCTTGTTAAAAATTTTAGGTCCTCCAGTGATCTTCCCGTTGCTAAATAGCGAAGGGTTGCTGAGAAGCCCTCTTGGGCGTTATTGCTGTCCGCATGTTTGTATCTTTTATTTTTTTTTCAAAGGAGAAACGCGTGATAGCAGGTCCAAATACGTTTTCTCGTCCATCCTCAAGTAATTATGCCAGTATTTAGGATGAAATCGCAACCCCTCAAAAATTCTAATATGAGAGTATTTAACTCGTTTTTAAAGCCATTGCTTAACCCATACATGTCGCTTTTTTCTTTCCACTATAACACAAGCCACAGCACTATATATAAATAACAATTGTGTTTAATATGTTTAATACATAAAACAAAACATAATTAGAGGGACTGGAGCTTCCAAGGGGTAGGACATTGAGCTGACACGCCGAAGTGAGCGTGTGGATGCGAATGTTGCTTTCAGTTAGAAGGGACAGTTAGAAATGATCACATCGAACTGATACACCGAACTGATCGTGTGTAGCGGACTTTAGAATTTTTACCAACGCAAATTCGATTTTCAATGTTAAAAAACAAATACTGTTATACACGTAGCTTATTCTTATAACTTTTCTATCAAGATACAGCTGACTACATAAAAAATACATAAGCAAAACAGAGGAATACAATTTCCTGTTATAACAAAATCATACTATTGGAACTTGTAGGAGTGAAAGCTTAAATAAAAGATGAACTGGAATGACGGACTTGTCATTGTTACCTACGAGAGCCCGAGGGAATCCAATTTCAGATAGCGTACGAGGCTCTAGGAGCCCCCCCCCCCCGGGTCGGGAACAATAAATTCTGCCATAATCTCAAGATACCGGATCGGCTAGGGAGTATCATCGAGTATGGCATCTTCTCTACGGAATTAGATTTAACTCAATCATCTCTCTTCAGGTACAAGTACTCTTGTTTATGGATTCGAAACCGCTAATGAGGAACCATTTAGTTCCAGAGGTTTATTCATTACTTTTCAATAACAGAGTACTGAGAAATAACGAACATGCATCATGTTTTAAAAGAAAAATGATGAAATAAACTTGAATAGCCACTAAACCTGAACATGAATAAATCAAGCAAAGTAATCTAGATATACTTTCAGGGAAAATCTTTTTAAACGTCTACATCAGTATCAACCTTAGAATACTTCCGTTAAAGTAGTGTTAAAATGTTTTTAAACTGGGTAAAAAAATGTAAACTGGAGTTCCCGAGACGGCGCGATGTCAGGTACACGTTGAAGATATCCGGATCCTGGATAGGTGAAATTTAGGATTCCCATTGTAGCATCTTCCGACTAGCAAAAGTAGCATACGTAGACATACGTAGCAGTTGAAGTTATATAAATAAATAAATAAAGAATAAATCCCCACCCTGTGCTGCCTTTATGAATAAAAATGATATAACAGGATGGAGAGAACAACTTTAATAGAACAAACAACAAAAGAATTGTTAAAAAAATGCAATTTTATTTAAGTGATGACAACAATTGCAGTAATTTTAAATAATTTGGTAAATTAATTGTTCAAACGTTTTGTGAATAATAGATTTAGTTTCAAAGAGATATGTTTTTGCACGATTTTTTTCAACCTATAAATAGTTGATGAATCTTGGGTCACTAGTGGCGTTGAGGTTAGAATAAGAGCCTTCTTTGACAAGGTCACGGGTTCGTAGGCCAGCAGGTATTTAAAACCCTCTGAAGTTTTTAAGGTTTCAAAAAATCCTCGTTTAGGCCGTCTTTCGGAAGGGGCGTAAAATGGGGGTCCCAGTCTGTGTTATCAGTGTCAGTTACTCGTATTAGCAAAATTTAAGACCACTATTGTAGCATTATCTGGTTTGCAACAACAGCATAAAATTACGTTCAATCATTAAACAATAAACAAGTCAATTATTCAAAAGACATCAGTGGTATTTTCTGGTGTAAACCGTGTCGCTAAATTTTTCGCCAACGTTTCGTCAGACATGCTGCTGACTTATTCAGGGCAGATAAAAGAGCCCCTTCTCTGTACTCCAGAAGATGTGATAGTTGCTTATAGCGTCTTGTCAGTTCAATCCTTTTTAGTTTGAATGTACGTTCCTTGGAAGTCTTTTGTCCAAATATAGTCCGAGATAACATACATAGTTTTTGGAAGGTATAGAAATTAAATAAATAATTCTGCAAAGCATGTTTCAATTTATTAATTTAAAAGGTTATTAATTTATTTATAATTTTAGATTTATGTATTTATTAATTTACTAGCGACCCACCCTAGCTTTGCTCGGGTAATAAGGCATATTATGCCTACATAATTTGTCTGTGTAATGTATTTTTTTTTTATCATGGACCGGTCACTAAGGACCACGCGAATATCATTGGTTAGGCTTCTAATCGACACAAAATTACCCAAATCTACTCGTTCTTCCGCTTTCCTACTCCCTGTTTCCTGGACTTGATAAGAAAAGATTAAAAAGAAATTGGCCAAGAGACCTACTCAACTAATTGATATTTCCATCACAAAACTTGATGTTCCTGTAGGTAAGTAAAGAAAATAACATTTGGATCAAATTTTCTGGATGCGCAATTGCGCAGGTGCAAATGAAAATTAAAGGATAAGTAAACATAAAATAATTTCTATATTAATATATAATCACATCGTTTTAACTAATTCCGCCACCTCCATACATAACAACCATAAAATAAATCAACGGATGAACATACAATGTTTACCAGACAAAGAACATAAAAATCGGACCATTATTTAAGAGCACTTTCTATGGACTGTAGCATAAACGGTTGTAAAGATTGAATGATGTAAACGAAATATGCATAGCCATTTCCTCAAGCCGTTTACTTAACTGTCCATAAATATAAAATATCTCCGAGAAAACGCAGACAAAAACATTACAAGCAAGAGAACGGGAGTTATAAAAGGATATTTTTTTTCGTAATTCGATTAGTATATTATTATAATGCATTCAATTAAAGTAATTAAATTGTTTCGATATTTTTTTTAGAATACTTTATTGATATTTACAACTGTAATTATATTACATCAAGTAAATCTGGTGTATGAACGAAGGACATGAAAAAAGAAACACTCGTGGAGAAACTACCCATCGATAGCACTCCAATAAAGTTCTATAGCAGAAGGTCTCGAGGCCATCTTCTTTTCAGACGCCTGGGAGGGCTGTCAGGAATATTATGGGAAGCAAGTTGAGAGACTAGCGGATTCAAGTGTGTATGGAGCTTTTCGTGGAAGGATAGGTATCTAGTTTGGGCCAAATCAGCAACATATGGGATATTAAGATCATGATGGATGAGTTTGTTTGTGACATAATAAGGAGCATTGAGGATTTTACGAAGGATTATGGATTGTAAGGAATGGATACGAGATGAATTGGGTGGTATAGTACAGCTCCAAAGCTCAACTCCGTATGTCCAAATAGGTCTGATAACTGCCATGTGTTTCGATATTTAAATTTTTTTTAACAGTTACGGGGTTACGAAATGCTGGATGCATGAATCCATTCATGAAAAGACCAATCAAAAAATTTAAACATATTACAGTTAAATAAATATACAAAATCGAACACGTTATGCATAGTAGAGGTTCCGTCTAATATCTCGATTTTCGCACTGATTGCAACATTATGGAACTATAGATATGGAACATAACATAGTCACAAATAGATATAGAACTATTATGATGTATTATTAACGTAACCAGTTTTTACATGAAGCTATGCCCGTATGTTTTCTTTTAATGGGTAGTGATTTTTTTATTCCTAAAAACGAAAAAAAAGCATTTCGCACACTAATAGTTATCGATCATACTACAAACAAATTTTCACAGATCATATTATGAGTGGCAAATTTGATATCCAGCCTACTTTAAATTCGAGTGCATTGATTAATTTTATACTTAATAAAATGTGCAAATATTAACAAACTGCGCGCGCTGAAGTGAGTATGAGCTGGGGCATTGTACTCATTCCAAGTTCTCTATAGACCAGTGGGGGGGGGGGCGAGAGATCAGTTGAAAATAAAAAATATTCTCTCTTAGGTCTGAATATGTTTTTCTTTATCGTAAATTAAAACTAAAATGCTGCATCTTTTGACAGTCTAGATGTTTCGTTTTCTATGTAATACTTGTTGTTTGTTTCATATTCACATACAATTTATTGTGTAAATGGTGGGCCTGGGTTTCATTTGAACAGGGAAGCATGATCCAAAAAAGATTGGGAACCACTGCTATAGACTTTTTGGCGTTTGTTTACGTATAAGCGGGATTCGTCAGTAAACATTGCTACATTCCAGTTGGTCTCTTCTTGGCACTCGCAGTAGTACATTCTGAACTGCTGGTGGCGGGCCGTTACTGCATATCGTCTCAAAGGGGCATAAGACATAAGTCCAACTTCCTAATAACTTATCATGGATAAATGCCTAGCTAAAACATATTGAACTTGATTAAAGATCTTGCTGTCACTGCAGAAAGAGTTCCTTCTGGCAGCGATGGCATTCTATCCTCTCTTTGCTATGTAATGTACTGAAATCTACAACCAGTCTTATTGATACTCCCTGTCATTTGGAATCGAAGTTGGCGCTCTGAAAATCAACAACTGCTTCTGTCATTTCAACTTGCCAATAACATTTGTAGCTCAATCTCAGAATAATTTTGCGATCTTTGGATAAAAAGATTATGTTTTTACATGGGTAATTAAAATAGAGAAAATACGAGAAAGTCATAAAATAATCAATTAAACATTTTATTATTATTATTTTTCAAAATACCTAAATTCAATTTTGCAGTTGTAAAAATAATATAAAAATTTAGAGTAAATATTGATGCAGTTTATAATGACAATAATATAAAAATGTTAGTCAAAGTAAATACCATAAAACTAGCATTTTTGAATTTTTGTACGACTTTATTGAATTCTGGGATTATCAGCTAAAAAATTCATTTTACTTTTGAAAAATAAGTGGAATAAATAATATATTGAATTTAAATATTGATATTAGTCAAACAAGTAGAATATTGAAGACAAAATATATCAGGATACAGCAACATTTTGTTTAATTTATTGTGAGCCATCGTCTGAGTTATTTGCTTCAGAAAGACACCATAATTAGTCGGGTGCCAATTGATTTCTAATAAAATTTTTCGCAATTCCTGACGCAGTGCAAGTTACTTCTGGTCTGATGATTAGTGGATTAAGAAAAGTGAAGAAAACTCCCTCCATCCTGATAAAATCACAAAAAGTCGAGGGAAACATGAACATTTATTTCATGATTATTATACTACAAAGAGTTGTAATTTGAACTTACGATCTGTACAGTATTTTCCAAGTGTACGAGGGAAGTTTCCTTTGATCCAAACTCTCTTGTGAACCTGCCCGAAACTGTTTCCACTCCCTGAAAGTCAAATAAAACCATTAAAATGATTACAATTAAAATGAAAACAATAAATAAAAATAATTATATAAATATAAATTGACGTAAGTCAACGAGATCCCAATTAAAGTAATGTTCAACGAATATTCTTCCCCGTGTATACATCGCAAATATTGCGAGAACATGGGGATATAGGATCGGTGAAGAGAATGGATTTGTCTGGCTTGGATACGAGCCTCGGTAGCTCAGTGATTAGAGCACCGCACCAGAGGTGCTTGCGTCCCGGGTTCGGATCCTGGCCAAGACAAATCTGTTTTCTTCAATATATATATAAAATTAAATTGCTAATAATTCATAAATCATACAAGAATATCATGGGTAGGGTTAAGCATTAAAACGCTCTTATCCAATGAGATCGATAATAATAATAAATATTCTGTAGTTATCAAGGTCTTCTTTCCTCTAGTTATCTTCCATCAGAAAACGTTGAGAGGCTTACAAAATCTCTTTAAATCATTCCCTCCCCCCCTATAATTAGGGGTGACATAAACTTTCAGGGGTTCCCCATTTTGTTCGAAGGAACGAAATTTTATCAGGTGAATAATAGACAACCATGACTAAATTATTTTAAACATGAGCCAAAATATTTAAAGTACCTCATACTATAAATTCTCTTGAAATAGCGTACATGGTGTACTCCGAGTATTTTTACTCAGTTAAGCTGCGAAGTTTCTCAAGTCCAAAATTCTAGTAATTTTCCCATTGCATATTTCCTTCACGGAATAAGCATCACAGGGAAAACAGAATGGAACAAACTTTAAGGAAATTATTGTTAGCGGAATCTGATACTGTTAACAATCGTAATGAGATCAATTATAGAAGAATCGAAAAATTCGAAAAAAAACTTCTAATAGTACTTAAGTGCTCCCTTCCATTACAATGTAGCTTCATAGTCATGATATAAAAGAATAAGATATCAGAAGCATTCAAAAGAAGCCTACACTTATTGATCTAGTAAAATATTGGAAGAATCGTTCATTATCATATATATATTTTTATGGGATCAGTGGATATGGGATCAGAGGATATGGGGTCGGTAGTTATGGGATCAGTGTAGAGAATGGATATGGCTGACATAGATACGAACCAGGATAGCTCAGTTGGTGGAGTACCACAACGGAAATGTGGGTGACTCGGGTTCGAATCCCGGCCCTGGGCACATCTTTTCTCTTCAAAAATATTTTTTTTTTTGTATAAACCATTTAGGATAACGAAACAACTTTAAAATACGCAAAGTTATTAGAAATAAAACTAATATATTCAATTCCCGAACACAATTTCTATCAACACCTTATCAAGGTTTATCTGGAAAAATAGTTAGTATTTTAGAGACAATTATCCAACACGTTTTAGCAATGAACAAGTCGGAAAAAAAGAAAAAGTTAAACATTTTGAAACTTCTATTCAAGTATTTACACTTCTCTTACATATTTTATTTTGGAAGATACCGAGTTCGATTTAATTGACAATCTGACTAAAATAGTCTGTAAACATTCGTTCATTATAGTAGAACTACTATAAGTATTTGCCAATACCATACGAAGGAGCTGAAACCTTCCACAACAATAACAAATGGTATCCATAACGATACGTCCTATCTAAAGCGTTCTTCTGGGTCAGTAAAACCAGATTTATAACTCGAGAATTTGGAAAACGACCTCCTCAGAAGTTACTCCAGACTTTTTCTCCACTACCTAATAATACTGTTACGGTCACAGAGAGAAAGACGGTCGTAGGGGATTGGCGTTCCTGGAAACATTAAAGCCCCGTTGTCGGCAGAGATGAAAGAGACCCCTTTCTCGAAGGTTTCAGATCCTCCCACTCCGTGTCGGCCTTGCTATTTAAATACCCTCTCGGTGCGAGTGAGTCAGTGTATTAAACCATGATGAACAAAATCTGGTGTGATGAACATCTGAACCAGAAATAAGTCAGTGTAATAAGTGTATCAAGAACTGTGACAGTTTGTGAGTGTAATTGTGTGTCAGTTCGTTATAATTGGAGAATCTTACGGTCGGTGGACTTTAATTAGAGAACTGAATGTGTTAATTAGTAGTAGTTAATTAGTTAAGTAGAAGTTGTAATTTTATGGTATTCACACAAATTTATGTAAATAGTTAAGCTATTTAGAATTAGTAATATTTGATATTATTGTAATAATTGAATAGGAGTTAGGCCTAGATAATAAATACTCAAAATATTGTTATTGTAAATTTATATCAGTTCAATAATTTGATTGTATTCTTTTTGTCCTTTGTTAATAAATATTAGTATCATTAATTTAGTAATAGTTTAATTCATTTTAACACCCAGTAGCCCGTAACAATATATTAAAAAGTTGTTAACCAATGGCAACTCCCCACCACATTTCCCCATCCATGCCTCCATTTTCGCAAAACGTTGTTATCTAAATTGTCCGATGTATAGTGGAAAGTTTCCTGAATTGTAAACTATAATATATCAATTGTAATGATTTAGAAGAACAGAAAAAATCGACCACCCTCTATTTGCAGGTACATATCATAAAGTGCATATGTGAGCTGTAGTAAAATATAGTACCTAAACCGTTAAGACGAAAATTAGAGGAATACAACTTAATATTGAAAGCACGCACGCATTGTATTCAGAACAGCTCGAACTATTATGGGTCTTCTAAAAAATAATGGAAAACGAATTACTAAATTATTTTGCCGTGAAAAAAAAATGTAAAGGTTGCATAAAACTGAAAAATCTTAAGGCAGTCATCAATTGTACAACAATTACTGGAATGGAAATTCAGACGTCGCCTTACTGATAGAAAAACTTCAAAAGGAAGCGAGCCTCCCAAGCAAGGGCGGGCAATAATTTGTCCACAGTAAAGAAAATACCAAGCGGAATACCTCAGGGAACAGTTCTGAGTAATACCATTCTTTCCTTTGGCGAAGAAGAAAACAAAGTTATAAATATAATTCCTGAAATTATCAGGACCAAAGTAGAGTGAAAACAATTTTAAATAACTTTTTATAAATTTGAAATAATAGTCCACACCGAATGCTTGTATATTATGATGAGATCTAAATTAGAGTTAGAAAGTTTTGTTAATTTATCAGATATCATTAAGCAGATTTCTTAGATTAGATCATACCATGCAATAATCGTTTAAATGCGTTTTCATAACATACAGTTTATATATAGAAGTTGGTAAACATCTCCTAGCTGTGAAAATATAACAACTCACATGCGGGTGACTGGAAAGATTAAAATTCAATTAAAAAATCCAGCATAAAAACCTACTTACCGAGCTCACCCAACTAGAACTGTGGAAACATGACGATTGTTTTAATTAATTAAAAAAAAATAAAAAAGTAAATAACATCCTGGAAAAGTTACAACCCTATAACAGAAGAGGAGTTGCTGTCACTGGTTTGAATACAAATTGGACAGGCAAGACATTCTGAGGAATAATTTATTTAAAAGGATACTCTGCAAATTGTACTGTGTGCTGGCCATCATGACCCACATTTATGTTCATGTGCAGTGGGACTTAGCGTTATCTCCATATTTTATAAATAAATAAAAAACAGAAAATGAAACTCGGATATTACAGCAGAAATATTCTCAACTTAAATTTCTTAAAATATTTAAAAAAAATTAAAATATATAACGGTTTTTTTGTTTCGAATCTCCATTTATTTATATAAACAAATATTTACAATATATATATATATATATATATATATATATATATATACAATACATAAATATATATATACGGAAATAATTATAGTACTTTTTCTACCCGGAGGTATTTTAAGCAATACATAGAATGAGTCCGCTGAAGGCGGGTTCTCTAAACCGGCCAAGGCCGCTGATTCTATACATTCAAAGCAGGGAGAGACCGCTTTAAGGGATTAGGTGATAGGAAGAAGAAAGGGGGGAGAGGAAGGAAGAAAGGAAGAAAGGCTTGGACAAGGTAGTCCTCACCCCATCCCTAGGCCAATGAGAGCACGTCGACCAAGGGGACACTGCCTTGCCACCTCCCAGGTCTGGGAGGGGGAACTATGTCTCTAAAGAGTGGGTTGCTACACGCCTTCAGCCCATCAAAAAATTTGATGTGCCTCCGGCTAATGTAGTTCGGTATAGACGGGAGTTTCAGCTCCTCATAGATTTTAGTATTACGCGCCCTTTGGAGCGACGTGCCTTTAACTATACGCCTAAGGATGGAGTTCTGGAACTGCTGTAGACTTTTTAGTGTGGTTTTGTAAATATGTTTAAGGAGCGGCGCACCATGGAGCAGCGTTGGTCTAATAATCGACTTATAAATTTGGCATTTAAGCCGTAACGACAGTTGGGGCGAAGTGAGGAGGTGGTAGAGCCTATTGGACTTTTGTCGGGCCAGTTTCAGCCTCCCCCTGACGTGACTCGAGAAGGTAAAATGCCTATCAAGAGTGACGCCAAGGTAGAGGATAGAGTTAGATACACGACGATCTTCATCTTCAATTGTGAAGGTCGTCGGGAGGCGCTTTTTGCCTTCCTGAAATGACATCACGATGGCATCCGTCTTAGACGGATTCACCCTGATGCCATTCATCTTTAAATCATCAATAATTGACACCGACGCCTTTTGTGCCTTTTTAAGGGCATGACGGGCGTTGGCACTTGAAGCATAAATCCCTATGTCGTCCGCATAGGCCGCTACTACCGCTCCTTCATGCTTAACCGAGACCACGGGTGCTGTGAATATCACAAACAACAGTGGCCCCAGTACAGACCCTTGTGGTACTCCACAGGTGGTGTTGCTAGAAGTCGAGTAGCTTTCCCCGACTCGCACGACGAAGGATCTTCGGCTAAGATAGCTTCGGATTAAACGGCATAACGAGCCTGGGAAGTTAAACTCTTCCAAGCGTCGGAGTAACAGTGTGTGAGACACACTGTCAAAGGCCTGAGTGCAATCAAGGGATATAAAGGCCGTGGCTTTGTTCATGTTCATCTGCTCTATGGTGTGCGCTTGGAGCTTTGCCAGGTGATGGTCACAGGAAACACCTCTAAGGAAACCAGTCTGTTCTGGGGGGATAATGTTTTCCTCTCTACAGTGGGTCAGCAAATGGTGGTGGACAAGTCTCTCGAAAATTTTACTCATATGAGAGAGCAAGCTGATCGGCCGGTAGTGATCAGGTAGTTTACCAGACTTCCCCGGCTTAAGTAGTGGTACTACAACGGCTTTTTTCCATGCTTCAGGAAAGTATGAGATTCTCATACAGGTGTTGAAGATGTTCAATAGGAAGGCTTTACCTTTTCTAGGGAGCATCTTCAACATGACATAAGGGATGTTGTCTAGCCCAGAGGATTTTTTACCTTTAGTGCGCCGTAGTACCGATTCAAGACCTTTGAAGGTGGAAAAAATGGGTTTCTCATTGGGGCAGGGAAGTGGTCCCTCAGGGATTGGTGGAGCATTTACCAGCCGAGCAGCATCACTCGCCTCGTATGCCTTCGCCAAACGTTCAGCCTGTTCCCCCGGCGTCATCAGTTCGTCTCCGGAAGTCAGGTGCACTGTCCTTTTTTTAGTTACGTAGGTTTTGACGAGTCGCCAGAACTGGCGGTGGTCATCATGAGTCCTAAGTAACTGTTCGTGCCAGAGGGAAGTTTTCCAGACTCGCATGAGGCTGGCTATCTGCCGGGTCATTGCATTGATGGCCGGTTTTAACTCATAGTCATGAGAGCGCTGGAAAATGTTCCTCAGATGATTACGTTGGCCAATGAGGGCAAGAATATGCTTTGGAGGTTTCCTGATGGCGTTGGGTTGCGGACTAAACTTCGGGATATGCTGGTTTGCTGAGTCCAGTATGGTAGTGGTGATGACTTGCACCGCCCTATCCACCTCTGCCTCTGTACTCAGGCGATCGATCACGGGGAGATTTTCCTCAATGCTAACTCTGAATCCTTTCCAGTCGGCCTTGTTTAAGAGGTACTTGCTAGCAGTCGGGGCTGCGGGGTTACCTCCGAAAATATATGCAATCGGCCGATGATCTGACGGACCGAATGGGAGCGCTATACAGCCCGTTATGGTGTGCAGATCCCTGGTTAGGAGGAGGTCTAGAGTTGAGGTATATCCGGGTAGGGAATCATGCCGGAAGGTATGAACCCCGGGGTGGTAGGCGACTAGTCCAGTCTTGGTAATGTACGTCCCTAGTGGGTCATGGTTGATACATAGCCAGGCAGGGTGTTTGGCATTGAAGTCACCAAGGACTATATAGCGACTGACCGACTGGGCGTGTTGCAACAACGATCTCACAGCTTTATGAACAGCTCTCGGCCTCCTATAGACGCAGCTGAACGTGAAACGGGTCTTGAACCGCACGTCAACAGTGACTATATGAGTGCCGGCAGTTGAACACACTGGACTAGAAACCCTCCTAGATGGTACATCATTTCGGACGAGGATGGCGACGCCTGCCTTGGTTCCCATTGCACAGGTCTCCCTGTACACTGTGTAACCATGGAAATTTATTCGAGCTGAGGAGGGTAGCATGGTGTCCGTCAGCGCCACCACCGATGGACGGTGCTGCTGTAGGAGGATTTCAACTTCGGCCAACTTCGAGAGAAGGCCTCTGATGTTATAATTGATGACTAGATGTTCAGTCATGTCGCCTGGAATCCATCACCAAAGACATCATCTGAGACATCATCTGTGTCATCATCTGCATCATCAAGTTGAACTTCTCGAAGAGGCAGGAGAGGGTGAGGTCTTGTCCTGGTGCCAGCTGGTAAGCTGATGGTACCGAGGGGAGCTGTGTCACTAGAGGTGGTTCAGGTGTGGGGTGGAGGTAAGCAAGGTGGTGGGGGGTAAGAGAGGAGTGGGGAAGCGGTCCCTTACCTGATTGGCTCGGCTGCTGTGCAGGTGTTCCTCCAATGAGTTGAGAATAGCTTGTGTCCTTGGTGGCTAGGCGGCTAGGCTTCCTTCCTGATGCTGGTGTGGCTGCTACGACGGCTTCCTTCTTCTTCGCTTTCGATCTTAGGAGTTCTTGTCTCTTTGGGCATTCCTTCGAGAAGGCTGGGTGGGGGCCCTTGCAGTTCTGGCATGTGGCAGTTTCTCCGCGATTTTTACACTGGTTCAGCAGATGGTGCTCGCCGCACCAGGCACAGTGGCATGTTCGACCGCAGTATTGCTTGGTGTGGCCGTATTCCTGGCACTGGTAGCATTGTACAGGGCCACGTTCTTCTTTAAAGGCAGATGCGGTAAATTTAACACGACCTGCATACCTTAGCTTCTTCAAGTCTTCGATTTTGACTGTGTGGTCAGTTATTACCAAAATGCCCTCGGTGGGTCGTAGTGTGCCCGTGGGGTCCTTTCGCATCAACTTCTTAGCAGATTTGAACCCTGTTAAGCCTATCATGAGGTCCTGAGTGATGGCTTCCATGTCTGCGTCGATATCGTAACCGTAGAGGACAAACTTTTTCGACCTCTTGGTACCTCTTGGGGCATAGGTGTGGTACTGCGTCGTGCCATCCGTATTTAGTAGGGCTCTGGTGGCATTATGATCTTGGTAGTTAAATAAATAAACTCTCAGTTCTGCTTCAGATGAATTGGTGGCATAATTCGTGATATTTAGTTTGTCCATCCTTTCCGTGAGCTCTCGCTGCGAGATCGGAGGCCTGATCACAATCGGAGGAGGGAGCCTCGTCTTAGTAGATGTGTTGGTCGCCGATGTGCTTGGTTCGCTGATATTAGTTAAGGTACCAAATTTGTTCGCAACTTTAGTGGGTGTAGGTCCCTTGTAGACTGGGGGTCTGGAACTGAATTTCTTAGGTACAGGCTGGAAAACTTCCTCTTCGGTGGGTCCTCCTGACCTCTTCTCTCCTCTGTTGTCGTCAGTTACTTCCATCGAGGTACTAGGTTCTTCAACAGGCACTGATCCGGTAGCCATGGCTGGGAACGACGTGACGGAACTAGATACGCCGAACCGGACGGGCCGTGACGTCGGGACGAGCAGTGGGGGGGCTCTTGCCAGCGCAAGATTGCCCGTTTGGCTGTTGAGGTTTATTCCACTGGATATGTGTGGACCTCGTCAGCTTAAGGCGCAAGCTAAGCAAGATGAACAGCGCACAATACACAACAAAGTGAATGGTAGGATAGGTGTGTTTAATAAAGACACCTATGCAAAAAATTCAGCAATTATTGTTATTTGATATATAACGGTATAGATTCAATTTATATTCAATAGAGACAGACAAATAACTTTCGCGACAATGAATAGGGATACCACTAATTTTTTTGTGTTTACTACAAAGTTAGCAATATCCCTATTAATTTTTGCTCAGTATATGTGAAACTTAACCAAACTTTTTTTCATTTCATAATTGAGTTGTTGACATGGAAAATGTAGTAGATAAATAAATAAAAAATTTTTTTATAGAAAAAGTAGAAATAATTCGTACCAATAGCATAATAGGAAGATAAAGTCATTCCTGGGAGTGATTTAATTTCTATGAAAGCAGGTAGTTACTATTATCCACTTGAAATTTTAATTTTCATAACAATTTTTTGCTTCTCATGTGAACTTACCATTTCAATGACTTAAGACTTTTTCTCTTTTCAACGCATCAATTAATAGAATTAAAGTTGGGATTCTGAAAATAATTGTTCAAAGAAGAAATGGAAACTAGTTTAAGCCAGTGATAACGGCCATTGAATGACTGGATCTCTTATTTAAAATTTTACAAGTAATAGGAAATTATAATTTTTTTATTTATTTTATAACTTTAAAAAAGTGATTTGCATTGCACAAATCACTACAGATAAATACCCTCACTTAAACGCTATGTCCAATATAATCTTAAATAAATAAATAAAAGGCTTAGTGAACCCGAAGGCTCGATGACGATACCACCAATCGCCGTTTACAAACCTCCTTCCACGGAGCACCACCCAAACCCCAACCCGCCAGATCACTCTTAACGTAATCCTCCCACCTACGCCTCGGTCTACCCCTCAGACGCTTCCCGGTCGGTACAGCTCCAATTAACATCTTAGGAATTGGTTCGTTACTAAGCCCAGCAACTTTTCAGGCCCATCTTAATCTTCGCGACGCTATCACCTGAATAATATTTATTGGATGCATGCTTCGCAGTTCCGCGTTATGTAATCTCCTATATTCCCCCGTGGTATCATCCTTTTAAGGGCCGAATATTTTACGTTACGTGGAACCTTATTTTCGAATACCTGAAGATGTTGTTCATCCTTCAGCGTTAGCGGCCAAGTTTCACATCCGTATAGAAGAGATGGTAGGATGTTTGTTTTATAAATTCTGATTTTTAGATTTCGGGACAAAAAACGGGATCTTAGTAATTTCGAGACCGAATAATAACAAGCATTTCCCTCCTTTAATTGTCCCTTTATTTCCCCTTGAATTTCGTTTTCTTCTAGTTGCCATAAACCCTAAGTACTTAAACTTCTCCGCATGTTCGAACTTATTCCCTCCTACAACAATATCACCAAAACCTCGCCCTTTTCTGCTACTAACCATATACTTAGTCTTATCCGAATTTATTTCCTGCCCTATTACATTACCGGCATTCATTAACGTTTGTGTCTTTAGCTTTTTAGTTTCTGCGTCTTCACCCAACAGTACCAAATCGTCCGCAAACTCAAGTACGGTTATTTTACTATTTATATTCAAATTCAAACCTTTTTCGTTGTGTATCACTTTTTTGATAACGTACTCGAGTGTTAAATTGAATAGTACAGGTGATAGCGAATCATCTTGTTCTAATATAATCTTACAACTACTTATATCTACGGTAATTACCATCCATTGTAATCATCTGCCATCCCTACCCCTCACTCCTTGATTTTTCCGAAATCCTGGATCCAAAGAGCAGGATCAATAAAGAAAGGCGAGGTAAGATATTCTGATTCATGTCTAAGCAACTGCCTGTCTGAAACGATCGTCGTGGTTTTCCTTATGTTTACATGTGTTTCAACGTTTTTAAAAATACACTTCTACTAATATCTAGCACATACTTTGATAAAAATAATTATTGTTCATATTAAGAGTCAATAAAGGTCAAAAACTATAACTTTCGAATCAAAGAGATTTGAATTATCCACGAACAATAATTACATTAATATACATAATTTAACATAAAATATCCTAAAACAACTCACTATAAGCATAGATATCTGGAAAGTCATATTTTTTTAAAAATCCTTGGGGGATCATTTGTCCTCCATGGTCAATAAAATAATATTACATTAAAAGACCAAATACTGTAAATAATAGAAAGGAAGCAGGAGAATTGTTAATTTATTTTTTAAAAAAATTTTTTTAGACTTGTTAGCTATATAAAAAATGTTAAAGGAATTTTTTAAAAGATGCAGAAAATAAGATTGAAAATGACACTATAGTGTTGAAACGTCTCGACTAGATTGAAAGTCGAAAACAAACATTGACTGGAAAATGGTTTTTATTTCTCTTACCCTAAAAAAGAAGAATTAAGTCCAGTTTAAAAAAAAAACATATAAGAATTATCCACGAAATAAATTATATTAAAACTCTAAATATTAAAAAAAAAATAATGGAACATTTCGGAATAAAAAGACATGCAACTTCATGGCGGTGTAAAACACAATACTAATAATACCAGTACCAGTACAATCTAGGGGCGGGCGATAGTCGATAGTTAGCACTATCGGCTGAAAACTATCGAATGCTATTGCTAGTTTTTCGATAACTGCTTCCTTTTTTTCCAAGCCTACTCAATAAAGAATTTCAACTAGTTTAATTAAATTCAATTACCTACCTACTATTTAAAATTTGCAGGATTATAAATTACAAGATTATATCATAAAGATGAGAAAAAAAAAACTAATTTATTTAAATTTTAAAAAAGTATTTACAATTTACATGTTTACAATAACAATGAACAAATCTAATCTTCAGACAAGAAAAAGAACGATACAGTCAATTTCAAGAGTCAAGTGTGTTCCTTGAGCCACATATATCCCGAAAGAAACTAGCATTTCTAGTTGAACATTTAAGAACTGTAGATCCATAATGAAAGAGGAAGTTGAGGTTAGAAAAACCTAGCCGAATGCTCAATACCGCAAATTTGGTTTATTTGCATATGTTTGAGACTACGTGTACTACCCAACATAATGTAATTAGTAATTTCGGAGAGTTAAATAATGATACGTCTGGTGCGACATCAAAGTTATATAAAAGAGAACCCTTGAGCTCTAGGAATTCCGAGTTCAAAAGAACTCGACCTAGACAGAGACAGATCAGCATAACTCCGAGGGTTTCAAAACTTGATAATAAACAATAATCTCTCTTAGGATTACCTGAGTTGTAGTGGTGACCATAACAACTTTAATCTTTTTAAAGGGAGTGAAGAATGCCGCCATTTCAGAATGGGCGTAAAATGGTTGTCCCGAGCATGTGCCTCTTTAAGTACGCGCTAAAGATCTCTATCCTAATTATAGCTGGATAGGCAAAATTGAGGGCTCCAACCTTAGCATCGTCCGATGAGCAGCTTGAAATGACATTAAATTAATAAACATACAATCATCCCTTAGTGTTGGCCAGCGTAAAAATAAATTCAAAACGATTTTATGTTTCTAAAAAGAATATTTAAAAAAAAAGGTTTTCCTTAACTTTAAACTTAAAAAAAAAATGTTATTTATTATTCATTTCGATTATTTCTTACTTGAGGAAAAACGTCTCTTGTATATCTGAGCTAGTAACTTGAAATTAAAATAGATCAGACATTTAATCTATAAGAGATGAATTTTCAAGGTATTACAAACTTTAAAATGAACTTTGTAAGTGAAATTGCTTCATGAAAAAGATTAAAAGTATGACAGAGTTATTAATTACATTTTGTAATTTATTCCATCAAAGCTAAAAGATAATGTACAAAAGTTTTATGGTAGCATTAACAATGCCATTAAGGGAGTATAGGTGTGTTTCATGTCTTCAAATTGTCATTATTTACTTATATATAATGATCATTATTGTTTAAATACCAACTTATATGTATTTTCTTCAGTTGCAACTGCCTTTATGAACTTAAATGTGACTGTAAAATTTTAGCAACAAAGACACAAAGGTAATTTGGGCATTGTTGTTCCTAATACAATGATCATTTTGGCCGACATAAACGTGATTATTGTCTGTATAAGACAGCATACAACCTCTTACAACAAAAAACATTGTACAAATCACATGCACTTGATTAATTTTACAATTATCTGATGGGTTCATTATCTGATGAAGTATGTTCATAATATAGGTTTATTACCCAGGAAGTTTTAGTTATTCTCTGCACAGTAAAATTCTTAAACCTCTTTTCCTCTTTTATATCGCTCCTAGAAAAGAAACTGTCATAACTCAAAAAAATCTAAATGTTCCACATGAGTTTAAAAAAAAAAAATAGGTATTGGTAAAGCAAAGCATTCTTATTGCAATGATGATATTGAAATTGTTTTATTAACCCTTAAAAATGTTTAAAGGCTTTAAAATTGTCAACTTATGTTAATCCCATACGGGAGCGAAGTGGCTCAGTGGTAGGGCACTGGCGAAAATCTTGGTTCAAATCCCGCTGCAGGCAGTTACTTCTTTCTCGTTACTTCAGTCTGTTTGCGGCGGGAGATGGATCATATGGGATCTAAGACCCTCCTGGGGCACACCCAGCCTCTATAAAATATTATAAAAACAGTGTACCCAAAATAAGGGGGAAAAGCGTGACTTAGGACAAGTCACCTCCTTGCAGAACCGTTGTCCATGAAACAGTAGAGTCTCTACCAAGTACTGAACCCAAGACTCGTTCACGGGTCGTAGTGGTTACAGATTTTTTTCAGACTAATCCCATAAAGTTTCAAGTTAAATCATGATACAATTAAAAATATGACTCTATTAAAATAAAAAACAAAACAAAAAAAAGCTTGAAATGAAATATAAGAAATGCAGTGCCTGAATAAAAAAGCTGTAACCAAAACAATCGCTACTGAAGGCTTAACTCAAAATGCCAATTTGTCATTTTATCGTTGATGCCAGTTTATAGTTGTTATTTTGAGGGAGCGATGTAATATGTTAAGAGGAGAGAAGACAGAAATAACTGAATAGAGTTCAGAGTGGGTTGTTAGGAATTGAGGCTTTGAGGATTTCATTTAATTGTTCTATGCTAGAAGTTATCATCACTATTATAAGTCGATCGGTTCGAAGAGGATTTAGAAAGAGTTTTTCAATTGATTCATATGCTATTGAAAAATGAGAGATATCTGTAAAATTGGCCAAACTGCATATTCAGCTCTTGCATTTTAGCTCTTGTATGTACGGGGCGGCCTCTGGTCTAGCGTAAAAAACTACTAAGCCCAAGATCGCGGGCTCGTAGCCCGCCAGGTGGCCCTAGGATTTTTTAAAGAGAATAAAAAATCCTAGGTTACGCCGTCTTTCGGCAGGGACGTTAAACGGGGGTCCTGTACGATGTCAGGTACTCGTTAAAATATCCTATCCTAATTTAACCTGAATAGGCAAAATTTAGAGCTCCTACTGTAGCATTGTCTGATTAGCCATAGCAGCATAAAGTGGATGTTAATTGAACAAACTAAACTCTTGTATTTTAGGCCTAGTATGCGCACTCCGTATTAGTGTTTTTCCTAAAACAAAGATTCCGGACTGTATCTGAAAATAAAAATTAGTTAAAATTAACTAAGACATGTAAATTGATAGGGGTTGGAAAGAGGTACCTTTGCTAGTATATTGGTTAAATTTAAGGATTAGTTTATTGGTTTAATTTAAGGATCGGAATGGATTGCATTTAAGCATCAGCAAATGTTGCCAGGAGTGAGACGATTTGGAAGGGATTTGTAGAAACTCTGCATTAAATTGAATGCAGGGATTAAGCTTAAGATCGGCCTAGATTGGGTTATAGTTTTATCAGTAAAATTAATTACCTCAGGCAATTCTAGATATATTGTTCATTTCATAATAAATTTCCGTATCTGTAATATTTATTTCTGCAATAAATAAAAATAAATTATAAGGAAAAAATAAAAAAATAAAGTAAGACAAAGTAAATATAAATCTTTCTTTCACTTATCCTTGTCCTTCGTTCAAATTATTAAGTACTGGATCGTTTCATATGAAATGCCAGTTTTTATTATTTCTTAAAATTTTTAAAAAATTTATTTATTGATATTTACAACTGTATTACAATATTACAACAAGTAAATAGGCTAAGTGATACATAATGACATGAGTAATGACAAGTAGAGAAACTACCCACTGGTAGTACTCAAATCAAAAGTTCGATTAAGAAGGTCACGTGGCCATCTTCTTTTCAGACACCTCTGAGGATTATCGGAAATTGAAGAGGAAGCTAGGTTTGAAACTAGAGGGTTTGAGTAGGAATGGAGTTTGTTATGAAAGGATAGATACCAGGTTCTGGCCAAATCAGCAACAAATGGGACATTAAGGTCTTTATGGATGACTTTATTCTTAACAAAATAAGGAGCATTGAGGATTTTACGAAGGAGTTTGGATTGTAGGGATTGGATATGAGAGGAATTCGATGGTTTAGTGGAGCCCCAAAGCTCTACTACGTAAGTCCAAATAGGTCTTATGATGGTCATATAGATGAGTCTTTTGTAGTTAATTGGGAGTTTAGAGCGTTCGTCTGGTAAGTGTTGAAGCCTGAAACTTCGAGCGGTTTCTTGTCTTTTCAATCTTGTTTGAGGATTTTCTAAAATTTACTGTGGAATTAGTGGACTTACGTTGTTTACTATGTTTATAGGATTACAGATAGTAATGAGCTGTTTTACTTACTTTACTTTTACAGGTTTTTTCCCTCAATGGGTTGCCTGGTTAAGTCAGAGCGTCTCTCCACTTCTCTCTGTTCCACCAGTCATCCTCCTCAAGTCCCCTGCCGGCCATCTCCTCCTCCACGCAGTCCTTCCACCGGGTTCGGGGTCTTCCTCTTCTTCGTCTGCCTGGCTGTTCCCACAGCAAAAGTCTCTTCGGCCATCTACGTTCTGGCATCCGCTGGCAGTGTCCGTACCATCGCAGCCTATTCCTTCCAATCCTCTCCGGAACTCCTTCGGTCACGCCCAGCCTGTCTCTAACATCTTCATTTCTGATTCTATCCAGGCGGGTGATCCTCAGGCATCTCCTCCAAAAGTCCATCTCTGCAGCTTGTAATCTGGAGTAGAGCCCCGGGTTCAGTGTCCAGGTCTCTGAGGCGTAGCTGAGGGAGGGCACAACAATGCTTCTGAAAATACGCCTTTTGTTGTCAGTAGATATTATTGGCGGATAGAGCAGAATTTCAGAGGTCACGACCTTGACCCCGGAAGGGGGCCTAGTAGTGACCTTGACCTATAGGTCATTGATTAGCTCTATCTCTGTATGTCATTGATAAGCGTTATCTCTGTTGGTCATTGATATGGACTATCTCTGAGGGTCATTGACCCCGGAAGGTGTTTGTTTACATTTGAGGATTAGTACGGGGGCTTGTTGCGAGCTAGATATCGTTGATTAGCTCTATCTCTGAGATGGTTGCTGACGCATGAGGGTCATTGACACGATTGTTTATATTCTAGGTGTAGTACTGGTGACCTTGTGACATCAGCCATGCGTATGTTTACATGCCGCGTAGCTATTGTACAGACGATAGTGGTTACACAACAGGTTCTGACTCAGCTGTTTCATTCAGTTTTAGGTCACAATGCCCATGCTCATTGATAAGTTGTTAATTTAAATGTCTTATTACGAGCACAGATGTACTTGTCTTATTGCAATCTCCATTTATTATTTTATTATATCAATATTATTTGAGTTTGATTTATCTATACACATTTGTTTTGACTTACTACCTTGAAAGAAGAATAAAGGTGAAGAAAAAAAAATTTAATTTACATGATTTATTTGAAGTAAAACAAAAAAATGATAATGTCACAAAAAAAAAAACAAAAAACAAATATAATAATCTCTCTTAAGAACTAATTATAACGTAATGTTTCCTGTTGTCGATTGTAAAAATCGACAACAGTCCGGGTGCGCGAAAATTTTGAACATCCGCTAGCTCGTACGAAGGCAGTAATGTATTGAATATCAAGCCGTCTTTCTTAAGAGTGGCTCTCCCTCTCTCTATGCTGAGAATTTCATAGAATCCTTCAACTAATTGATGGAATTCTATAAATGAGCTCATCTAAAATACAAAGAAGTTTTGTTTTTGAAAAAATATAACTTACAGTAATATAGTTTTTTATACAAAGTTGTACATGTATCATTGTATGTAATACCAACTACTTCATTTCTCGGAAGGAGATAATGACCGGCTGTTAGCACGTCTCTTAGGTGCTCAAATCTGTCGAGATTGAAAGCACAAACCTGGCATATGGTTATATTGGCAGACGAATGGTCTGTTGGCATACTATTTAGGGTCTCAAAGGTTGGGATATTAAAATATTAAGTAATCAAACATCTATAAAGTGGTTCGTTATTAGCTAGAGCATAATTTAGAAGCAATATAATTTAAAATGATAATTACCTTATGGAGAGATGTAACTGTAGTGATCTGTAAGGCAGTAATTTCTTTGCAGGTCCTGATCCCTTTTATATATGAAAAAATTACGCAATGCAATCATTCGGCACTGTCATGTCGGGCGGCGTCCTTTCAACTCGATAAAACATATTGCAAAATCATCTATTTTCTTCTATATTAATTATTATCTCTAGATAATATTCATTAAAATTTATATTCGTTTAATCTTATCGTTGGACCATTAAAATTTATATTCATGTTAGAGAAGAAACGTCGGCACATAATAAATAAGTTTTTCTTATTTTGGTGTTTTCTTTGACTGCACCCCCAACTATTTCTTCCTTAAATTAAAATTTATATTCGTTTAATCGTATCGTTGCAACTGACCCGTGCTAGCACGAGGTCAACGCAATGTTCGTACGTAAAATAAATTTTACTGCTTCTAAAATCTAAAAAAATAGAGAAAGAAGTAAAATAAAAAAAAAATACAGTTTCTTGTAAATAAGACCCTCGGATCGATTAGTGTCATTCAGTCTTTGGCTTCAGCTCTCCTCGTAAACACAGTAAGTAATTTTTTTTTTTAATTTACATATGTCTTTATAGTATAAGTATCACGATATGTCTCATGTGCACGCTGAGTATGAATATTTCCTCAGTATAAATTTACTTTAATTTGACTATTCCTTAATTTAATGTTTCTTTTTTATTAAACCAGATGTCACTTGCCGAAACATTAAATAAGCTTAACAAATTTCCAGTGTACAAAACACTGGATGAATTGGAAAATGGGAGAATTTATACAATTGAAAGCATGGAGATGAAGCAAACGCAATATGGAAAATCTTTACAGATTATCTTAGAGGGAGAAGAGGAAAAAATTAGAACATTTCTCCCAAAAAGATTTTTATCTCCATTCACTAAAGAGTACGTAGACAACTACGATGGTAAGTACGATACAAATAATTACTGATATGTTGATTATGCTAAATGAATATTAATTCCAGCTTTGTTTCAGGTTCGCTGAAGCTAATGTATTTGGGGAAAGAAAAGAATTGTCACCAGTTAAAATTTCTATAAGGTGTGATTCTTTGCGCTGATGACTAACATTATTTTTATCTTGAGTTAATGTATATCTTGAGTTAATGTATTTAGCAAATATTCGTTAAGTTTAACCAATGTGAAATGAGTGATAGGTTAGCTAAAGTATCATCTAATCATTATGGTAGAAAAAATTATTTGTGTGATAAATGTGGTCTATTATTAAGTACAAGAATACATCGCTGTAAATGGAAAGGCTATTTTTGTCATTCATGTGGGAGGGAATTTAAAAGGAAATGTAATTGTTCGAGACACATAAAAAGTCAATGTAATTCTAAATGTATCAGCAAACCCAATTTTGCAACGGAGTCGAACGCATCTGAAGTAGAACGATCGGACGCTTCTAGTCAAGTCGTAAAAGCCCATTCATTGTCATCTTCTTACCGGGATACAAGTGCAGTTTCAAATAGTTCGTCTTTTTTTCATCCTCAATTAGTGCAATTATCTAATTTTAATAAAAAAACAGAACTCATTAACTACGTTGGCAATAATAGTGGAATGTATCAGGCGGAACCCTCCTCCCTCCCTCTTAAAAAAAGGAAATATATACATAAGGAGGAGAATGTTTGCACCCCGGTTGATGAAACCACCAAGTCCATAAATTATGCGCCTCCAAAAACTCGCTATATACTTTTCAATAAAGAACATAGAACAAGCCAAAACGAGAGCTGTATCATAAGAAAAGCATTTGGTGATTCAATCGTAGATATTTATATTCCTAATGGCAATCGAGAACTAAGCGTCATTAACTTATTACAGCTCGTGAAAGTAGAACTATTTGGAATACTAAATCATTATTTAACAAAATGGCAAACTCTCAAAAGTCTTATTGCGATAGAGTGTAGCTATAAAAAACTTGATATCAATCAAACAACGCTAGAAGAACGTACCGATATAAATTTCAAAACAAAAATAAAATCTATTGAAGAAACCACCGACATTAATAAATATATAGACAAATCGTATGAAAAAATAGTGATCGAAATGGATTCCTTCACGTCTAAAGGATCTGGTTGGTCATTTGTTTCTTGTAATTTCCTTTGTTTACATTTTACCAAATATAAACCCCTAGGTGGAAAAAAATTTATTGAGCTACCCCAAAATATAAAAAATAGACGAGCGGTTATAAATGTTAAAAATGACAACACGGAATGTTTTAAGTTGGCCATTCTTAGCAAGACAATAGGTTCAAACAAGGCGAGCTCTTACAAACATGTAAAAAGTAACTATGACTTTAGTTGCATTTCGTATCCCTCAACGTTTAAAGATGTCAAATTTGAAAACGCTAATAACGTTGCAATAAATTTATTTGGAATAAATGATGAAAACGAGATATATCCATTACAGATTAGTAAAAAATTAAATTTCAAAGAACGATTTGATATTTTGTTCCTAAAAGATGAAGAGAGCTCACATTACTGTTATATAACAAACCTAAGCCGACTCATATCTCCTCAGCTGTCGTTACATAAATCTTCAGTAGAAGTTTGCCACAGATGTCTATCAACATTTAATTCTAATTATATAACAAGAAGCGGGAAAAACGCTAAAGACCAACTGAACGATCATTTACTCTTTTGCAGCTTACAAAAACCTTCTAGAGTAGTATTTCCCGAAGAAAATGAAATACATTTTAAAAATTTTGAATATACTCAAGCCATTGAAATTGTAGCGTACGCTGACTTTGAGTGTTATCTGGAACCGTTAGAGGGTCCATGTAACGACTCACAGAAGTCATGGTCTAATATTGTTCAAAATCATAAACCGTTTTGTGCGTCATTACTTATTAAATCAAACTTAACAAGTTTCGTGTTTAAACCACAAATTTTTACGGGTATGGATTGTATGGAAAAATTTATTGAGGCATTACACGAAATGGTTCAAAAAGTTGATGAGATTTATGGCTGTATAGTTCCAATGCAAAAACTGACCCAGGAAGAAGAAGAACATTTTCATACGAGTAGCAGGTGTATCATTTGTGAAAAAAATATATGTCAAGATGATAAAGTTCGTCATCACAATCACCGATCAGGTCGATTTATTGGTTGTGCTCATTCCTCTTGTAATTTGCGAGCCAAAACTCCTAATTTTATACCCGTATTTATTCACAACTTTCAGGGTTATGACAGTCATCTGATTGTACCTTTCCTCGCTCACATCGAGGGCTATGTTTCAGTTATTCCTGGCAATACAGAGAAATATATTAGTTTCTCAATACAGTTTAAAGGATGTAAAACCAAAATTCGGTTTGTGGACTCTTATAGATTTCTTGCTTCTAGTTTAGACCTCTTAGTAAATAATATGAAAGAAAATTCCAATTGTTTGCGGGATACCTTTCCAAATTTAAGTCGATTATTTCCGGACGAAGAGAAAATGGCTCTGCTTACTCGAAAAGGAGTATTTCCTTATTCCTATATAGACTCAATTGAACGATTGACAGAGACAAAACTACCCAATAAAGAAAAGTTTTTTAATAATTTAACAAACTCAGATATTACTGAATCAGAATACAACCATGCGATCACTGTTTGGCAAAAATTTAACATTAAAAATTTAAAAGAATATGCAGAACTGTACATAACAACCGACGTTGTTCTTCTGTGCGAGGTTTTTGAAAAGTTTAGGGAACTATGCATGAATATTTATCATCTCGACGCTGCTTGGACATTCACCCTGCCTGGGTTTGCGTGGCAGGCCATGTTGAAACACACAAATATACGCCTAGAAGTAATTAAAGATATCGACAAAATATTATTTTTAGAAAAAGGAATCCGGGGAGGGCTCACTAACGTGATAAAACGATATGCAAAAGCAAACAACAAATATGTTCATGATTATGACCATAACAAGCCATCAACATATTTAATTTACGCGGATGTTAATAACCTATATGGATATGCAATGAATGGATTTCTACCTTACTCTAACTTTGAATGGGAAACGGAAAATTTAGATATTCAAAAAATAACCAACGATTCTCCCATCGGTTATATATTCGATGCAGACTTTAGTTATCCTAAAAATATTCATGACTTACACAGTCAGTTACCTCTATTACCGGAAACAAAAAAAGTGCCGGGGGGAAAAGTAAAAAAGTTGATAGCTTCATTGACTGAAAAGAAAAGATATATTATCCATTATATTAATTTAAAACAAGCGCTGGATTTGGGTGTAAAAATGGATAAGGTTCATAGAATTTTAAAATTTCGTCAAAAACCATGGTTAACCCCTTATATCAATTTGAATACATATCATCGAACTAAGTCAACTAACTCATTCGAATCAGATTTTTTTAAATTAATGAACAATAGTTGTTTTGGTAAGTTTTTAGAATGTGTCAGAAATAGAATTGATCTAAAAATTATTACTAATCAAAAATCTTTAGAGAGATATGTAAAAAAACCAAATTTTAAGGATCGCTTTATTTTTTCCGAAAATGTAGTAGCTGTACAGCTCGAAAAAGAAAAGGTAGTGTTAAATAAACCAATCTATGTGGGGTTTTCTGTTCTGGAACTTTCAAAAGTTCTAATGTATGATTATCACTACAATCTATTTTTAAAAACATACGGCAGCGATAATGTAAGTCTTTGTTATATGGACACCGACTCACTGCTGTATGAATTGACCGTGGATGACTTCTATCAAGATCTAAAAGATACTCTAAAATGTCATTTCGACACGAGCAATTTTCCAGTATCACATTTTGCTTATTCACAAGAAAATAAAAAAGTAGTCGGAAAATTGAAGGATGAAACGGCTGGTGACCCGATTGTAGAATATGTGGGATTAAGGCCCAAAATGTACTCATTTATTACAAACAAGAGTAAGCTCATCAAAAGAGCAAAGGGAATAAAGAATAGTGCTGTTAAAGAGTTTAAATTTAATGATTATCTTGTTACTTTACAAACCAATATGAAAATGTACAGTTCGTTTCAAATCATTCAATCAAAACGACATCATTTGCATACAGTAGTTGTCAACAAACTATCTCTCAGCCCGCATGATGACAAAAGAGTGACTTTATCAAACCACATACACACTTTACCATATGGTCATTATTCATTAGAAGAATAATCTTATATTGTAATGCTTAAGTCATGTTTGATGTAACAGGGGGAGATATAAACTACATTTTTTTTTTCTAAATAAATTTATTAGTGTAAAGATAATATATATATATATATATATATATATATATATATATATATTTATCTCAATAATATATCATGTAATAAACTTTGTCATTTAATGTATTTTTAAAATTACAATAAATTTTAATTTTATATGTAATGTACTTTGTTATGTAATGTATATTTAAAGTTGTAATACATTGCAATTTGTCATTCAGCTTAATTATATACATGTAATATTCTTTTTTATCTCATATAGATTGTTTACATAATAATTTTACATATACTCAATAAATTTCTTCGAAGCTAAACAATATCACTTTTATTTATCCACGATTTTTCATCAAGTCCCAACCACTTAACATACATTTTCTTTCCTTTCTTTTTCAATATCTTCTCAATCAAATAGACATCAGGATGTTTTACTTTTTGAAGTTCTTCAGAATAAAATGCGCCTTTGATGGGTTGACCCTTTAAATCATTCAATAGGTAAGTATATGGATTTGTATTTTGCACTTTGCTTATTTTAAAAATCTCTGCTGACCAGCTGGCAGTATAACCTTTTGAAAATATTGTTTTACGCTTTGATATTCTTACGTAATCATCCTCATTCAACTTTTGCTTATTCAATCTTCTGTCAGATTTTAGATACACGTTGTGTAATAAATAATTTTCGACTTTTTTGGAATTCACATCAACTGGTTTCATACCTATAGTTGTATGAAATGATGAATTATACTCATGTAGAATCTGAGGTAAAATATCTAAAAATTTGTAATTTCCTCGCATGCTGAATGCTTTCCACATTTTCGCTTTCAATGTTCTATTAAACCTTTCTACAATGGAAGCTTTCATATTAGAATAAGTAGAATAATGATTAACACAATACTGTTTCATTACAGATTTAAACTTTGAATTGTAAAATTCTTTTCCTCGATCAGTTTGAATGTTTTTCGGAGTCTGCTTATTTGAGCGAAACACACTCTCCATTGCTTTAGTAACATTTTCTGCTGATTTCTGCTTTAGAGGCACGGCCCAAGCATATTTTGAAAAGCAGTCTATAACTGTTAATAAATATTTGTGCCCTTTATTTTCTCGAGCATAAGGTATCATTTCTACTAGATCTATTTGCCACAAGTCATTTATTCCTTTCAAAACTGTCTTTCGTCTGGGATATTTCTTCCGAGCTGGCTTATGCAATTCATCTACAACAGTTCTTTTTAATATTGATGATTGCATTTATAACTTCTCTTTGAGTATTTTCTTAAGATAAGCGAGTGTGACCGCGTCAGATTCCTCTACGGGCTCACCGACGTTTGCTATTCTTTTCCCGAGACAATCATATATATTGTTAACTAAAGTCAAAGCAACTCTGTTGAAGAATTCTTTTGTAACCACATCATAGTTATTTATAGGTGGAGCGAAATTGACAAGTCTTTTTCTTTTTCCATCTATATAGTTACCCGGCCAATTTTTTAAGTCAGTGTAGGTAATCGCTAGAGTATCACAGTACACTTTATTAGCAGCATCATGAGCTGAGATCGAGTTTGCAACATTGATTATTCGTAGATTATTTGCATCAATGTCCTTTACAGACTTCAATATGCTAAACGGAAAATACCGTTTTTTATACTTGGAATGCTTTAATGACATGTGGGATCCGAACTTGTTTATCGTCATGTTTATACTAAACTCGAGTAACCTGTTTTTTCAATATATAATATTTTCTTCTCGTAGCTCTTCAATTAATGACTCTATTTCGTTATGATGTCCTTCATGACCGGCATAAGTGGACGCCATTAACAGCTTTAGACGATCTACTAGCTCGTTAGGATCGTTCCAATACTCGTACAATGGTTTATTTGCTCTCATAAGACCAGTTCCCCGTTTGTCAGTGTGCGAACGGAGTAGCCTACTCGAAGCTGAGTAAGGAGGACGAGGCTTTAAAGATTGTGAAGGAAATAGCTTTGATATAATATTCTTATATTTCTCAGATCTGGTTCCGAACACTCCTTGCTCTTCACTATAGCCTTTTTTGTGAGCCTTTGTTGAGAGTAAAATATTCTTATAATTATCCAAGTCTGACTCGGTATAATCTTTGGGATTTTTCAAGTAGAGTAGCTGCAATAATCCTGGCGTTCCTTCATAAACTATTCCGTTAATAGATATATCATCGCTGTTTGCAAACAGCTGGACATCGTTTGTGTCTCCAATAGATAATCCTCCAGAAGGCATGACTCTAATTCCATAACGAGAATCATGTGCCTTATCTCCCTTCAACATTTTATCCAAGTATTCTCTTTGAAGGTTTCCAAATGCTGCAAGATGCTCCTTAAATTCGGCTTCTCCTTGTGGAGTTTTAGCATATTCTTTGACTTGCTCTGATAGCGGATCATCAGCCTCATACTCGCTCTCATACTCTTGAACGGGAAAGTGGGATAACGGTGTTTTTGGATCATCGGATGAAATTGTTAAAGCTCCTTTGAAGTGAGGTGTCGTTTTTGGCAATAATGTTGATTTTCGATAAATACTAGCAGCAGACTCTGCCTCGATTGGCGATTCGTCCCACACATCTCTCCTTTTTACTTTTCTAGGTGGGGGTTCCGATTTTGTCTCTTTGCTCACCTGTACTGATTGTTTAATGGCTTCTAGAGGTTGAAGCACAGGTGTAAAAAATTCTTGACGACCTTTTTCAACGTCCTGGAGACTACGCTTTAATGCTCGAAATTTGTTTTTTAAAATCTCACTTGTTTTTATTATTTCACGAGTGACTTTCGGGTCCATGATTGTTAATGATAATTACTGCCAGGATCGCTCTTTATATATATCTACAATGTATGTATCAATTCCTTTTCTAAAACGTCCATTGTTCAGGTCTATAGTCTTATCAATAACGAGATAACCAAATGGTTCTTTCCAACATAACGAGCAAATGTCTTTAAAAAGAGTAAAACTTAAATCCGGTGTGCTTACGTGTTCTTCATAAATATGTTTTAAATTTAATTCATCTTGAGAAAATACTATTAAAAAATTAAAGTTACATCTGATGAGGTGTCTTGGGATACAAACGTAACTTTGTGTTAAATAAAAGCAATCGAGGTTCATGTGACGACCATAACTGAAGTACCGTTTAATTATATCCTGATCTTCCATTGCGACATCATCAAATATGCAGACCGAATTGGATTTGATTTCTTTAGGCAGTTCCTTTGCATCTTCAAAGAAGTATAACTAATTTACTCAGGAACTAGATTTACAACACTTTTTAAATACTGATATTTAGACTGATGTAAAGTTTTTCCGAAAAGATATACATTTTTAAATTTTAAACCGTTAGAATTTAATAAGAGTCCAATCATAATATTGGTCTTTCCACATCCGCTCGGCCCACATATCGACGCTCGGATAGTGTTTGGTAATAATGCACTATGTCTCTCCTCCGATTCGCCTTTAACTGGGCTAAAGTTGGTAGTAGAGAAACATTGTTCTTGTTTAACTAATTTCATTCTGAATGCAAACAACATTCATTTTCCATCCTATATATACCACAGTTTTTCATTTTCTAAGAACAGTATGATGCGCAAGCTTCACAAAGGAAGAGGCCTCGTGAACAGTCTTATAAATAAGTTACCGTTTGAATTACACCTGCCAGGATACCAGTATTGTGGTCCCGGTACAAAACTTGAAAAACGACTAATTAGAGGAGATAGTGGAATAAACGCGCTTGATAGAGCTTGTAAAGAACACGATATAGCTTATAGCATAAATAAGGATATGAATAGTCGTAAACAAGCGGATAAGATTCTAGCTGATAATGCTTGGAAACGAGTAAAATCTCAAGATTCGTCATGGGGAGAAAAAGCTGCAGCTTGGTTAGTTACAAATGCCATGAAAGCAAAAGGAAAAATTGGTTCGGGTTTAAAAAAGAAAAAGAAGATTAGTTTCATTGATTTGGTTAAATCGTCAAAAGTAGATGACGTATCATCTATTATGAGAGCATCAAAAGTGGCATATAAAAAGGCTAAAATGAATCTACGCGGCAAGGGTAAACCCACACCGCCCAGAGTTCTCCCCCTGCCAAAGGAAGGAGGTTTTCTTCAATTTCTTGTACCGCTAATGGCAGGACTTTCCGCTGTGGGATCATTGGCAGGAGGAGCAGCGAGTGTTGCCAAGGCGATCAATGAGGCTAAAGAAGCCAAGCTAAAATTAGATGAGCAAAAGAGACATAATTTGACTATGGAAGGTCAGAAAGTTGGAAACGGACTTTATTTGAAACCGTATAAGAATGGTTACGGTCTGTTTATAAGCCAACAAAAAAAATCTACAAAAATGTGACTACCAAATAAACCATTGAGCGATATTGAATTAAATCATTTTGCAAAATTATTAAATGTTCCAAATTTTCGTGGAGTATTTATGATTGATAATCTTCCTAAATATCCAAAAAAAACACGAGTCAGCTATTGTGAATTTAAATACAAGTTCGGAACCTGGTTCTCATTGGGTCTGTTACGTAAAAAAAGAAAATGTTGTGCAATACTTTGATTCGTTTGGAAATTTGAAACCACCGCCGCAACTACTCGACTATTTTAAAGATTTAAAAATAACTTACAATAGACGACGCTATCAAAAGTGGAATACTCCGATATGTGGTCATCTCTGCTTAAAGTATTTAGCCGAGGTTTCTCGTAAATTTTGATCATTCAATAATCATGAGCTATACAGTAACGTTTACAGGCAATTCTAGCATTCTTCATGCAAACTTTTTACCACCGCTAGAATTAGAGTCAAATTATACCATCGGTTTATTATCTTTCGATACGTATAATACTATTCCTAATGTTATGAAAGATGTTAACGATAAGTTTTATTTTGGAAATCTGACAATCCAGATACCAGAAGGATCATATGATATTGATTCTCTAGATTCTTTTCTTCGTGAAGAAATTAACCACCTTGATCCTGCTGCAGGGTTAATACTGAGAGGAAATCAGAGTACTTTAAAATCAGAACTTAGAGCAACTAAACCAATCTATTTCAATTTTCCCGATAAGCCACATTCCATCGGTCCCCTACTGGGTTTTACCCGTCCCAATCATGTCATTAACCCGACACAACGGTATACTGAATCGGACGACATTGTGAAAATTCTTAGTGTTAATACTATTTCGGTTCATTGTAACATCGCCTCGGGATCTTATGCGAATGGAGATCCTGATCATAGTATTCACCAGTTCTTTCCAGCAGTGGAACCAGGATATAAGATAATAGAAACCCCAAATCCTGTCATTTACTTTCCTACTAACGTGAGGACTGTTGACAATATTACTGTTCGTTTAGTAGATCAGAACGGTAAGCTTATTGATTTTAGAGGAGAAACAATTACTATAAGATTACATTTAAAGAAAAATGGGGATTGATTTTACCACAGAGAGACGGGACCGAAATCTAGCTGCTTATAAAAGGAGACGTCAAACCCCATTGAGATTTAGTAAACCTAAATCATCGAGACCGTTAACACCTGCAAACGCTAAATTTTTAAAACAGTGTGGTTTTCGATTAAAAAAACATGAATAATATACTAAACATCGCATCAGACGTGAAATTTAATGATTCCCTTACACAATTTCAATATCATTCACATCAGCCGTATGCGGGGAACACCTTTAACAAGTCTGATGAAATCAGAATACCTGTTCATCAACAAGATGTCTACACATTCCCTTCATTAAGTTTTGTTTATTTGGAAGGTCGAATTTTAAAAAAAAACGGTACTTCGGGAACTACTTCTAAATTGACTAATAACGCATTTGCGTTTTTGTTTGATGAGATCAGATACGAATTGAATGGCATTGAAGTCGATAGAGTGAGAAATCCTGGGATAACTACATCGCTTAAAGGCCATGTATCGTTTTCAGCTAATCAAGTAAAAGGACTAGAAAATGCGGGATGGATAATTCCAGGTGCCGATAAAACTCTTTCGATAGATAAAAACGGCTTTTTCAGTGCTTGCTTGCCACTGAATATTCTCTTGGGAATATGTGAGGACTATCGAAAAATTTTAATTAATCTTAAACAAGAACTCGTTTTAATCCGATCGAGTACAGACTTGAACTGCGTAAAGGGTAATGATGATGTAGAAATAAAATTAGATAAAGTAGTTTGGAGGATGCCTCATGTCCGTGTTTCAGATCAAGAACGGCTGAGGTTGTTGAAAATGGTTGAGAAAAACAAGGTCATTTCTCTTCCGTTCAGATCATGGGATCTTTACGAATACCCTAGTTTGCCTGCGACGCAGCAAGAAAATTGGACAGTCAAAACATCGGCAAATTTAGAAAAGCCTCGATATGTTATAATCGCATTCCAGACTGATCGAAACAGAAACGCTAGCAAAGACAGCAGTCAGTTTGATACCTGTAAATTGAAAAATTTGAAACTCTATCTGAATAGCGAACAATATCCTTATGACGATTTGAATTTAGATTTCGCACAAGGAAAAGTGGCTCTCCTCTACAAAATGTATAACGAGTTTCAAACGAGTTATTATGGTAATCGATATTCTCAACCTTTGCTATCACGTTCCGAATTTGAGACCCTCGCGCCTATAGTCGTTATAGATTGTTCTAAACAGTCTGAAGCAATAAAAAGTACGACCATTGATATTCGCGTGCAACTAGAGGCGAGTGAAAATTTCCCGGTTAATACTAAGGCATTCTGTCTCATTATTCATGACAACATTGTAGAATACGAAGCGGGAACCGGATTGGTCCGTAAAATGTATTAATGCTGCAGCTGCTCACACACATATATATATATAGTCGTAGACACACTAGTGCCACTCCACCGTAGGACCTTGTCTAAATCTTAAGAAGATGCGTTCAGTGGTCATTGATTTTCAGGGCTATCGCACGGCTTCTAACTATTTAATTGTTAAGGAACTGAGTATTGTTTCGGTCAGCCATGGTTCATCATGGCATTGGTTTTTTAAACCTCCAGAGGATGAAGAAGGAGTGAGTCAGTCAAAGACGAATCTTTGGGTAAAAAAGCATATTCACGGATTGGAATGGGACTATGGTGATGTAAAATATGAAGATATAAAGTATTTTTTAGCATACGTTACAGAAGACTATGATATAATATGGGGAAAGGGAATGGAAAAGTGCAAGTTTATAGAAGAACTCATTAATAAGCCAGTCTACGACCTTCATGATTTCGGCTGTCCAAACTTGAAACAGTTAGATAATGATCAGATGACTTGCCATTTTCATTTAAACACATTCTTTGTTTGTTCTTTAAATCAAGCTCATCGTTTGGCTGCTTGGGTCGGAAAAAATTCTGAAGCTGTAAATTTAAAAAAAGAAGAAATAAGAAGAAAAACATTCTACAACATTGGATCATCGCCTCATCATCTGCTATCATATGCCGGATTTATTCGAGGGGTCAAGGATAGAGTTAGATGTGTATACTGTGGACTGATATTCGACAGCAGCTCATTAGTCAACCCTCTCAGGTATCATAAGAAAAACAGTCCCCAGTGTTTGTGGTCTGAAGAGGAGGAGTATTTATAAATAGCTCCTAGGAATGATGTATCAGTATGATGGATAGAATGGAGACGGCTATACGGCGTTTGGGAGAGGAAGGTATCGAAACTTTAACTACTGAAGAATTGAGAGTTTTACCTCGATCATTACTTTTGTACCTTTATGACTACACCTTGGACTACATCTGGGACAACTTACCTGAGGAATGGCAAGAAGACGAGGAATTTGTCCAGAAACGAAGACTCTCCTACCTCAATGAATATATAAATTATTAATTGTATCATTATTATATCTGTACTTTATTCCGTGTTTTACTTCAAATAAACCATGTAAATTAAAAATTTTTTATTTTTTTTTTATTTACCTTCTTACCTAGGGTAGTAAATAAAAACAAATGCATATAAGTAAAAATTATTTATTGAGTAAAAATTACAACTTAAGTGGGTATTATTACATATTTCTTGAGCTCATTTAAATTATAAAAAAGAGTGTTGGTATTAATATTAAAGTCCATTGAACTAGATTCCACTGCTTCAGTCTGCTGACCTTCTTCATGTTTCTTGTAGAGTTCCACCATCTTGCTTATCAAACTGATTGAATCGTTGATTTTCTCAATACTTTTGCATAGCTTCACTGTATCGTTTCTGTTAAAACATGTAGAAGGTGAATCGAGCTGAAAGGTCGGTGAACTCTGGTTAAACATTCCTAAACAAATAACAACCTGTTCTATTTTCATGACTCTGTTCCTTCCCCTCTTGGAAAATGAACAATACACATTTTTACATCTTACCCGGTCTTCGACCTCTACTTTCTTGGATCTGCTTTGTAAAAGTGACATCATCCTTGGAACCTGGTCGACAACGAATTTCCATTCTTCTACATCCATAAACACTGTACTTTTCTTGTCGATGACGGCGATAGTGGGCACAAAATCGCAAAGACCGACTCGGACTAGTTTAGTGCCAGTGATGAGGTAATCGGTCAGCAGTTCCAATCGTCCAACCATCTCACAGGGTTTCAACGTCGATACCGAGAACAGAGTAATGGAGGAGAAAGACGAAGTTTTTTTAGATTTTTTATCAGTTCATTCACCTCATTCCTTTTTATTTCATACAATGCGATGTGGTTTTTCAATTCTTCAAGGTGATGAAGAAATAATTCCAGTCTCATAGATGGATTAACAACACCCATATCTTTTTTCCTTATTTTCTTATTCACAATCAACCTCATCCTCTACAGCTGTTTTCATGGGCAAGCTCTCCAACCGATCCGAGTACTCGATAAATGGACACTTTTCAGACCATTTCCTGTGATCTTCTAATGGATCGTCATAGTATTCCCATTTATGTAAAATTATTCCGCAAAATGCACACCTTGTCAGGTCAGAGGTCTTCAAGTAATAAAATCCTGCAGCCGCTAGCTTCACAGCGCTCACTGGTGACGCCCAGCCGACAAATGTCGACAGACGGTTTTTTTCATACCTCAAGTTCTCGCCCCTACGTTCCTTACTCATTACCTGTCCCATGATAAACTGAAGAGAAAAAGGGAAACGTGTGGAAGATATGGAAGGGGATATACAAAAAATCCTACTAAAAAAATCAACTTATGAATCAACAACTGAGCTCGTAATAAGACATTTATCTATTACTTATCAATGAGCATGGGCATTGTGACCTAAAACTGAATGAAACAGCTGAGTCAGAACCTGTTGTGTAACCACTATCGTCTGTACAATAGCTACGCGGCATGTAGACATACGCATGGCTGATGCCACAAGGTCACCAGTACTACACCTAGAATATAAACAATCGTGTCAATGACCCTCATGCGTCAGCAACCATCTCAGAGATAGAGCTAATCAACGATATCTAGCTCGCAACAAGCCCCCGTACTAATCCTCAAATGTAAACAAACACCTTCCGGGGTCAATGACCCTCAGAGATAGTCCATATCAATGACCAACAGAGATAACGCTTATCAATGACATACAGAGATAGAGCTAATCAATGACCTATAGGTCAAGGTCACTACTAGGCCCCCTTCCGGGGTCAAGGTCGTGACCTCTGAAATTCTGCTCTATCCGCCAATAATATCTACTGTTGTCCATTGAGATGACTGTGTTCCAAAGAACTGGGTGCAACATTCTAGTCACTCTTCTTGTCAGGCCAACTCTCCTCCTAACTTCGGGTTCCGACTTGCCGTTACCATCTATTGTTGACCCTAAGTACTTGAAAGAGTCCACCCGCTTGCATATTTTCCCACTAATATGAAGGTCTGTGGCTTCTCTGCAGTTCACTGCCAGGTATTCGGTCTTATCAAAATTTATTCGTAGACCCCATAGACTGTATTCTTTTTCCAGGGCCATCAGCGACTCTTCCAGACCATCTCTGTTATATGTGACCACTGCCTGGTCATCGGCAAAGAAAAGAGAGAAAAGCATATGTCCATTTACGTCTATGCCTGTCATAAGCCTGTTCTAGGTCTATGAAAGCTATATGCACAGCTCTTCCTTTCTCTATTCACTTTTCTATGAGCTGCCTTAGAACAAATATGCTGTCTGTGCAAGACCTGGCTGCAGTGAAACCAAACTGTTCCTCTGGGGTGACAAACTCCTCTTCTAATCTTTGCTTCAGAATTCTGCCCACTATTCTTGATACCGAACTCTGGACACTGTTTTTAATCCTATGTATTTTTGATAATATTTACTGTCACTACAATGGAACATACAATTTTGGTGTATTTTTTAGTGTAAACTTGGACACTCTTTTGGTCTGTTTGACTCGGTCATAAGGTGTTTTATTGTTACCATTCGAACTCTTGAGAAGCCCTTACCAATCGTATACGATTTCTGTATTTGGATTTGGCGTTTCGACGCATATAGACCGACATATAATTTAAGACCAAATTATATATAATATATATATATAATTTTTTATTTTAGGACCTTATTATATTCACTATAATAACTATTTAAAAAGTCACTATCTTACACTATTTTTTATATACGACCGATAGATTTTGACAACTGACGATAGGAACCTAAATGAATGCTGTAGCTTCTCCGAGTCAAAAGTTATACTGAATTGAAATCTCGACCTGCAGCAAAATGACCTTAAAATGGCTGCGCTTCCACCTCCTCCGGAGGCGATGCTTCACAGTCCTTACTTATAGTAATGAATTATTTGATCCTTTAGCTATTCAGTGGTCTAATTGATTTTTGGATGGAGATGATAGATATGTAGCTGCAACCCGAAACTCCCCGATTTTGCTATGATTCTTTTTTCGAATTGTCTCCAACTATTCAAGCAATTTTAAAGAGGTATTCATTAATTAATTAAAAGCAGACCTCATGTTTCACGACAGACACTGAAAAACTAAACGAGCTGGATTCTGAAGTCCATCCACATCTAACATGCCAGACTTCTATCTGTTCAGAAATTTAGACAATTTCCTAGTAAAGGGTAAAATTTTTTAATATGATCCTCGAATAAAAACGCATTTTTAGACTTTATTTCACCACAAAAACTGCATTTTTTAAATTTGGTATAGAAAATTTGATAATAATAATAGAAAATGAGAATAAATATTTCCAGTAAAAATGTTTTGATTTCAATTTTTTTTTACTTGTTTTTAAACTTTCTTTTAAAAACGGAAATTTCATATGAAACGACCCAATATAAACGAATTGCGAATGATACGATGATACAGGTTGGTCATGAAAATAATCTATATATTTTGGGAAGTTTTCGAAGGATATTGGAAATAAACCGTGGCAAGGAGATTTTCAGAGTCTAAGTTTAGTTATAACAGATTTAGCCCAAAAAAGTTTGACAGATTAGGAGGTAAGGAGAAAGGAAACGGTGAGGGAAGGAATTCCTCAACTTTGGCTGTGTGGGTGGAAATGTATTTTGGGTGGAGAATTGATACTTGAATGGATACTAAGCTATTTATCCATCTTTTGTTGGAAGGGAAGGGATGTATAGAGAGTACTGCTAATTTTAGTTGTTTAGACCAAAACTTCAGCTACTATCCTGAATACTTTTTTTTCATCCATACATACAAAGCACAAAGGTTATTGACTCTTTATATGATATAAAAAGTACATTTTCTGAGCCAACAGTTGTTTATGAAAGTGAGTATTTTTTTCGAGCGCTTGCTTTGAGGGAACTAAACCTCGAGTTGTTCCCTTGTTCCGCTCACCACCAGACATTGTATTGATTTAAAAATTCTAGAGCTATGAGATGTCCTATTTTTCTGCTCAGTAAATGTGCCTACACATGATGAGAAAAACGGCTATCTCAGTTTATATTATAGCAAAAATCGAGTTATTTCCTTTTCCACTCAGTGGTTCAATTGTAATTGAACTGAGATCAAAACCTGGAAAGTAGTCTTCTAGTCAATTGTACATAAAGATGTGCAGGGAGGTGTTTTTCCGTGACCAGTCAAGTTTTTTTTATCCCAGATAACGGTACCCACTTTATATAGCTGAGTGAGCCTCAGGAGGATCTGCATATGCTACAGGATCTGTTCGTGGCTGTTGACAGATTAAATATTTTTTCAGACACAGCTGGACTTGGACCCGGGACCCACGGAACTCAGCACTCTACACGTGGGCACAAAATAAAATTTTGAAATTAAAAACATTAATAAGCTAAAGAAAGACCAGCGGTTAATGGAATTATAGGTCAAGCTCTTTTTAATACGAAGCTGCCAGTCAACTTGGAGATATGGCATTTCCAAGTCTAATGTAACTTTTTGCAAGTCAAATGTAACTCTTCCCAAGACAAGGGTAATACTTTACAAATTAATGACTTCTCTTTATATAAATTATTATTTTATATTTGATTCAACGTTTAATAATGTTTTGAATATTTCAGTGGTTTTAATTATTGTTTAGATAAAATTAGAAAAATGTGAAAATCGGTCATTAATATGCGAACAGTTTTTTTCCCCCATCATCTATCATTTCTTTCGTAGACACTTTTAAAGTGATTTATGAAGGTTGTTATAATGATGACATCATTCAATAGCCTCTAGTTTTGTAATAAATTGCCTGCAAAGTATAATACTTTTACTTGAGAATTTGAATGAATAAATAATACATCAGGCATCAGAACGCCTCAAAATATCGTACATCCAAAATGAGATTTATATATATATATATATATATATATATATATATATATATATATATATATATATATATAAATGTTTTATTACAGTGCTACAACCCGATGACAGGTCTTGGCCTCCTCCAACCGTTCCCTCCAATCGTCACGGTCCTGTGCTGACGCGATCCAGTTCCTTACTCCCAGCATGCTTCTAGCATCTGTAGAGACACCATCAGACCACCTCAGCTTTGGTCTTCCTCTCCTGCTTGTTCCATGGATTGGTTCGATATGGCTGGCTCAATAATACAAGGGTAAGGAGCATATGCTCATCGGCCATTCTAGCAATATGCCCAGCATACATTAGTCGCCTTAATTTCATTGTTGTAACAAATGCGGCCTCTCCAAAGGCCGTGTACAACTCTGCTTTGTCCGGCGTTTCCTTTCTTCCCCATATTTTATACGTCCAAAAACTCATCGGAAAATGTTTCGTTCAAAAATCAAGAGCTCTGTTTCGACTACCTTGGATGCTATCCAACATACTGATCCCTACAAGAGTATGGGGCGCACTAAGGTGCTTGATCTTTCTAGAGAGTCTTCTCTTGCTGAGATGTCTAGCTAGACCAATGTAACATCTATTAGCTGAGGCAATCCTCTTTCTAATCTCCACATCGTTATGCTGTGCTATGGTCACTGTTTCACCTGGCCTTAAAACCTATTTTGTAGCCATGTGCTTAGTTTTGGACTTGTTCACCTGTAGTCCAAGTTTACTGGCTGACCTCGCCAGAGCAAAAAATGCCTCACTCACTGACCGAAAGGAGCGTGCTACAATATCTAAATCGTCCGCGTATGCCAACAATTGGACTAGCCTGTTAAATATGTTTCCGTCTCATCACTGCGTAAGCCCGCATCTCTTATCGCCCTCTCAAGAGCAAGAGTCAGGTTAAATAATAAACAGGCCAGTGCATCTCCTTGCCGGAATAATATATATATATATATATATATATATTGTATATTGTCATACTCTAAAGATGTGGTCTAAATATAGAGGTGTACTGATCTAAGCTAAATATAGCCGTTAATTGAGAAAACATTCGATGCCGATGTTTGACGGAACTCTGAGAGTTTTAACTCGATCAAGCTCCCTTATCGACTTATGAACTCTCACGAGATTAGAAATCAGGGCATCTCTGTCTACTACTTCCACATTGATCTTTTATCACTGATTCGATTCTTGATTTAATCTTAAACCCTTGATTTTTCATTTAACTTCACTTTATGCTGTTATGGCTATCAAACGATGGTACAGTGGAGTCCTAAATTTTGCATATCCAGATAAAATTTGGATAGGGATTTTACGTAGGGACATGACATAGTCCCGGGAACGTTATATTACGATTTCGGGATTAGTAATGTCGATACCGAATAATAACAAGCATTTGTTGCATTAATCGCGTCTTTACTTCCTCTTGAAACACAAATATTGTACTAACATCAATACTTACAGAACTAAGTACAATGTTATTAAAAAAAAATTCTTATTCTAAAAAGTCTACATTTTAATTATTTCCGTGCGCTCTGTGGTAGTGAGCGTGTAAACCAGCTTCAAAGGAGTTTTCCTTATTAGTTTAGGCACCTGCTAGAGTGCTATTGTGAGACCTTACAATTTGAAAATATAATTTAATCACGAAAATAAACAAGCAAGTTCCCACAAACCACAAATTACAGGAGAGAGAAAAATAATAATTCGTCCTTAAACTTAAATTAAAATTACGGAAAGCTAGGAAGAACAATTCCGCTGCATATGCAGTATTCCATTCCGTGCTTGTGGGGGCAAAATAAGCATTTTTCTAAATGATCGACAATTTGCTCTCATTTGTGAATATAGTATCTTTTTGATTTCCTACTTCAATTATTGCAGTAATGGAATTTAAATGGGTTCGTAAGAAAAAAAGGTGTAGTTTATAATTATAGTATTAGGGATCTAAAGATTTCTCCAATATTTCAAAAATTTACCTTTTCTCATTTTTCGTTAAGTCGTACAATTAATTCTAATCACCCGAAACTTCAGGTTCATAACAGCACTCATCAGAAATAAATTATAGAAAACTATTTTTTGGGAATGCGAAATCAAATCTTTAGGTCCTCAAGCCATGCGCTTAACTTTAAATAAGTTGAGTTTAATAGTAATAAAATGAGCAAAAAAATAAAAATAAATTTTAAATTAAAATGTAATAGGAAAAATTCCCAAAAGATCAAAGCCTTAAGTCCTTAAAAGTCTATGAGTTGTTACTTAGTGGAGTAGTAGTGGAGCAAGGGTGCTGTCTCTGTTTTATAAGCTGTTTGGACTGTTGATGTGAGATGTGCTGCACTTTGTTTTCTGTGATGTGATTTTTCTTTTTGTATGCGTTCTGATAATGTTAAATTGATGAAACGTTAACTGGTTAGTTTTCAAGTATATTAGAGACTTTGCTTTATGGATTTTTTCATGGTTTATGGACGATATTTAGATTAAGAAACCTGGCATTATTAAGGGAAGAAATGTCGCCAGTAATCGAGGCATTGCAACCCAATAAGTTATTATAAACGTTGCAGACTAGTGTGCTGGTAAGAGTCACGTTCGAAAGAAATTAGTCAAATGGGTCTGCTAGGGCGCAGCAGCTTACAAGAGTGTACTGAATATGTTTACGCTTGCGGGCATTAAACTATATATGTAATGAGTGGATTTTCTCCAATAAATCAGAGTTTGTACACAGGTACTCCCGGGGAGAAATGTGGTGAAATTGCGGAATAAAGATAAATTCAGAAGGTAGCAATCTTTCTTTTTACTGAAGTCTGACGAGGTTGTGGGCCTTGAAATAAAGTAGGTTTATTTCATAATAAAGCCAACTAGGTGTGACAATTGAATGTTTTTTTTTTTAACAAATCGATTACTAATCGTTATTAGTGTTATTATAATAATTATTATTATAATTTATTATATATCTTGTTTTTATTAATTGTTATAATTTTAAATATTTTTATTTTGAAATGAAATCATATGTCCAGGACCGATATTCGAACCCGGGTCTGCCATGTTTCTGTCATGGTGCTCTACCACCTGAGCTATTCTGGTTCCTACCTCGGTCAGAAAAATCACTGATCCCATATTCCCGTGCTTTGGGGATTTGTCTTTATCAATGTTCGATGATGTTCAATTAATGTTCAATGGACATTCTTCCCCTTGTATACATCGCAAATTGCGAGAACAGGAGGATATGGAACCAGTGAAGAGAATGGATTTGTCTGACCGAGGTACGAACCAGGATAGCTCAGGTGGTAGAGCACCATGACGGATACATGGGAGACCAGGGTTCGAATCCCGGCCCTGGACATATCTTTTCTCTTAGAAATAAAAATATTTAAAATCATTATAATTATTATTGTTGATAGTTGTTGGGTGTCTTTTTTTTTAATATAGTAGTGTTTTGTCTTTGATTTGAAGATGTTTTGTGTGTGTTTCTTTCCCAAATTTCGCCTATGTACCCTGGCCTAGTATTCAGCCTTTTCCAGATGTCCACAAGTTTTAAGAAAGGAACTGCAGTTAACGGCATTACCATTTAATAGTTATAATTACGAACCAGCATTATTTACTGTCATAAATTACTTGATATTACATTTTGTAATAAAGACGTGAGATAATAACCGATAATAATGAAGAAATATTTTTATAACTAATAAACGTAGATGCAAACAACACAGTCCAAAATTCTCAGAAAAATTATTAATGCACCATGGTATATTACGAATCACACTATACACAACGACATGAACATTCCCACTATAAAATGATATATTCATAACAAATACATAACATTCCACTCATCGACACAATGTCACCCAAACCCACTCGTTCTTCCGCTTTCCTGCTCCCTGTTATCTGGACTTGATAAAAAAAGATTAAAAAGACATTGGCCAAGAGACCTACTCAAATATTGATACTTCATTCCAAAACTCGATGTTTCTGTACAATAGCAAAGAGAAAAACATCTGGATCAAATTTGCTGGATGCGCCATTGCGCGAAGCAAATGAAAATGAAATAATAATAATAATAAACGTGAAGTAAAACAGGTGTTACTAACCTGATGATTGAGGACCGGAGCATGCCGGTATCCAGGACACTCCGAGCTGGCCAGGTCACCTTGCGTCGCCATTATCGAGAGGAACATGAGGCGAAGCTATACCCTCACCTGCCAACATCCCTGCAACAGAAGATTACTTGTTTTAATTATATCAGCAACAATAAATAATAAATTTGTCATAAATGATCAATCAGAATGATCAGTTCTGAAATTGTTTTGTCTTAAGAAAGCTCTTTTTTGACAAGTCCATAAGGTATAAAGTCAAAAGAACAATCATTATGGATGGTTAACGGTTACTGAACTTCGAGTACTGCATATTTGATTATAATAATTATAACATCAATTAACAATCAAGTTATGTCATATTAATAAGATTATGGCACGTTATGTTGATCGCGGCTAACCACATCACTACTAATTATGATCTAGAGGCAGTTGTCTGCTCATTTCCACCCCAGCGGCCGCGAACACTGAGCCCGGATGTCTGCCCTGTCAGCCGATAGTGTCGATATTGAGCTTCGCTCTCCCCTCAACATAGGGTCCAGGAATATAAATAAATAAAAATATTTATTCTATAATTTTTATGTAATATATTGTGTATTTTTATGTAATTTATTGTAATAATTCAAAAGACGGGGAAAGAAAAAATAATCAAATATCCTTCAGGCATATTTAGATTTTCTAAAATTATTTTGCTTCGGAAGAAGTGAAAATATTAGAGTGATAAATATGAGAAAAATTTCTAAAGTACTGTCGTTAATGGATAATATAAAGTAAACAATGATAAATGGTCAGAAAATTTAATCTATGCAGATATAATGAATATATATTAATATTGTATATAAACTCATTTTATTGTTTTTTGCATTAACATAAAAATAAAATAAAAATTTTGGAGATAAGGGTCTCCAGCTGTATATGAATATCATAAATTATGCCGTTGCATTGTACCGTATAAAAATTGACCTAAGGGGCTTGCTATAGGTAATCAAAGTTAAGCAACGTTGATTATGGTTAGTAATTGGATAGCTGGCCGCCCGCAAGGGGAAAAGCCACGGTACTTGAGTGGTGATTATCTGCGCTCCCCCCACGGAAATGTGAGGCCCGTCAGACTACTGGAGGCAACTCACAAAGATCCGGCGTAGGAAAGTGATCTTACTCCGTGTAGTATGACTGGGACTGAGAATTACTTTATGATCACATATACTGTCTTCTTGACAGAGGAAGGTATATTGCTCGTCGTGCTCCTGCTGACCTCGAGCAGGTCAGCCATACCGCGCGGCAAAAGATCTTCACTTAATTAATTTCGGTCCTTTGCGTTGACGGGCAGCTTTCCTGGAATGTACATTTGAAGAGGCACTTCGCTAAAAAATTAATTTTGAAGCCCATTTAGAAGAAAAAAGCAATACCTATTAAGTGAAGATACAATAAGCTATTCATTTGCTGAATATCGGACCCAAACCAATTTTCGGAGTTGTGGTTGTTAATATAAGATATATTTTATCAGTTTAGTCGAATTATGACTGATTCCCGCCAATTTTTTTAATTGTATAATAAAATCTTATAAAGTCGCACTCGGAATCGTTAGAACGTGTTAATCTCTGTCTTTATAAAAAAAGTTGCTCTTTTTAATGTTCCCTAAGAAATAGATTGAAAGGAGAGGGACAAGAAGCATTTAGAAATTAAAATAAAGCAATGAAACGGGTTGGAGCTAAGTATATAGCGATAAGAGACAGCGCTGAGGTCGGGATTTGCCGCGACCAAGTGGCCAATAAAGTTGACGGTCTCATAAACCTCTCTCATCACAGCACCTTTAGTCTCGTTTTATCTTCACGGCACTCACTCTCTATCCAGTGATAATATAACAATTCATTCATAATTTAGTCGACTGCTAATTGCTATAAGTATTTATAATATTCGGCCGTTTCATATGAAATATCCGGTTTTAAAGGAAAGGTTGATTAGTAAAATATCTTTATAAAAAATTTGTATTCCAAAAAAATTATATTCCAGATATTTACCCTAATTTTCTATGCATTTTCCCCAACGTATCAAATTTTCTAACCCAGAACTGAAAAAATCATGGTTTTGTGATGAGCTGATGATCATTTTCAAAAATATTACCTTTAATAAAGATGTCCAAATGTGTGGTATACATTATTTGTATACATTTTTTCTGAACTGTTTTCAAATTTTCAATCTAAGAATTGAAACATTTATGGTTATGTTATGAATTTAAGTCTGAAAATGTACTTTTTATTACACCATTATTTTCGACAGTATTATTCTTAAGGAAGATTTACAAATTTCTAAACAGATGAAAATCTGTTGGAAATAAATCTGAAAAATGGGGTGGATGTGGAAGGACTCAGTAATCAGATTTATACCTCCTTACATCCTTTCCCATTAGCCAATCTTATCTCAGTAAAGGATTATTCCAAATAGACCATAATAATGTCTATTCATCCATCTTTTCTCAATATGCTGGTGTTCATCAAGGCAGTATTTTCGGCCCAATCCTTTACATATTTTATACAGCTGACATGCCTACCCATCCAAATACTATCTTTACCACGTATTATTATGATAATGGTCTATTATAAGTCAACACTGATCCAGTTTTAGCATCTCTCAACTCTTCAATCCCATATCACTGAACTTGAAGAATGGTGTCCAAACTGGAGGATTAAAATACATTACCACCAAATCCGTGAAATCACCTTTACTCTCCTTCGTAAACTAATGACTTCCTGTCCTCCTGTAATAACTGTATCACTGATTTCTTTTGAACAGGCCCCGTACTTAGGACTACATCTAGACAAAATCTTAACTTGGAATATTCATAGTAAACTGGAAAGACAAGAAACAGCTCGCTATTTCAGGCTTCTTCAACATTTAATAGACAACCGCTCTAAGCACCCAATTAATTTCAAAAGACTCATATACATGACAATCGTAAGACCCATCTTAACTTACGGAGTAGAGCCATCGAATCCCACTCGTATTCTATCTATCATTCGTAAAATTCTTAATGCTCCTTACTTTGTTACGAGCAAAGTCATCCGTAACGACCTTAATGTCCTATTTATGGCGGTCTTTTGTTACTAATTTCTAAACTCGGACTGATCAATATTTTCATGACAAACTTCATTTCCACTCAAACCCACTAGTTTCAAATCTAGCAACCTCTTCAATTCCCGATAATCCCCCGAGGCGTCTGAAAAGAAGAGTGCCTCGTGACCTTTTCAAGTTGAATTTTATACTCTAGTAATGCTAGTGGGTAGTTTCTCTACTTGCCTTTATCTCATGTCATTATATATATATATTTCATTCTATTTACTTTATGTATTATTAGTATTATAATTATACAGTTGTAAATTTCTATAAATAATTTTTGGTACTAGTATGTTTTAGGGCCTGTTGACATCAGCGCGCTCAGGTGTCACTTACCTCAACTATTTGGACCGTGTGTCAGGTTATGCATGAATTTTAAATAGGCGTTGCCTTTCATTATGATAACAGATTTTTAGGAAATGAAATAAATGAGAAATATGTAGACAAAATTAAACTATAAATAATACAACATTTATTACAACCAATATTCATTAAAAACAATTTGTAACTAAAATATGATATTTTTTAAAATTTTTAAATGTTTTTATTTTAAAGAGAAAATTGCCCGGGCAAATCTTTTCACTTTACAATAAAAACATTTAAAATTTTAAAAAAAGAATATCATATCTGAGGCAAAATCCGTCCTCTGTTGCTTTTTCTTCTAGTATATAGACAATTTCTACATACATCCCTGGACCTCCAATAGTTGTTTTCTCTATTTTATAAGCACAAACCTCTCTCATATAATTACAATAATCAATTACTGAACAATCAGACATGTTCAGCTGTTTGTGACAGAACTTTATGGAAGTCAGTTCCTCCGACCAGCAATATATAAAATGGACTATAGTCTCCAAAAGTAATGTACTATTCCTCAACCACGTATTTACTCGAATACCAAGGCTCTTGTTGCATCCTTTTTTCTGGCATCTCCATCTAATTTTATTCCTCACTTGTAGTTTCATATTATGTCCATTTCCACAACACATTTTCAGCGGAATGACATTCCGCTCCTGAAGAAATATAACAGCTGATTTTTCATCCGTCAAAGTGCGAAAATTCTTCTTCAAATTCCAAGTCATATTTGAAGAAAATAATCAAAAACACATTCACCTTCAAATTCACAGAAACAATAACAAAACACTAGAAAGGATACCACTAGGAGATGGTTAAGAAAAGTCAGCCTGAGTGCGCTGATGTCACCAGGCCCTAAAACATACTAGTACCTAATTTTTTTTAAATATACCTAAGGACTAGTACAAAATATTACTAGGACTATCCAGTAATGTTCGATATTAAACGGATTTATGTTGATAAAAAATATTGAGATTGCTTAAGTTAGAGGAGGACTGAAGGTGGTAAGGCAAAAAGAGTGACATGTATTCTGAGGCAAAGCCGCTCCGTGTACACAAGAGCTTTGATGTGATGATAGGCCTTAAGCCTTCCCAGGCTTCCATCTCCTCTCTTCTGTGCCTTCTGCTTCCTCACAATCAATCTTGATCAAGGCGTCAACAACCAAAGACATTTATAAAAGCTAAGGGTTGTGCATTACACTTAGCTTTTTTCCCTTGATTTTTCCATGAATGTAACATATAACTATTATAATATTGTATAATTTAATATAAAATGTTATTTAGGAAAACAACTTTTTAAAATTTAAACACTTTTATTCAAAATATTAATCCTCATTTACTATACAGAAAAAAATAGTATTTTGTGATGAAATGTAGCCTGAAAATTTTCAACAGATGGAAATCTGTTGGAGATAAGACTGGTGAACGAGGTGTGGGAGAGCTTCGTAATCCAGCTTGTTTATTTTCTTCGCAAGTCTCTCGTAACACCTGAGTTCTGACGTTGTCCTGACTGGCTACTTATTGTAATGAGTGACTATTATCTTGTAACAGTATAGATTCTGATTAAAAAATGCAGGTTGTTTTTTATAAGTTTTCGTTGCATTATATTAATGACCCTGCAGTACTATGTGGGTGTGAAGGTTTCAACTTTCGGTAAGAAAAAGAAATTGCTAATACTAGAAAAAAAAATACTAAGATGGATCCACGGATCAAGAAAAGTAGGAGAAGAAGAATGGCCTAAAAAGCAAATGAGTGAATTGATGACTCGGAGGCAGCAATAAGGAAAATTATATTAAAATATTTCGAGAACATGAAAAGGATGAATGAAACAGGTTGAACAATCGGATATTGAACAATGTGAACTAATACTTCCTAGTCAGATGAGAGGAGAAACAAATAAACTTCTGTGCTACAGTAAAAGAATACCAGGTTAGAGATAGGTTCAGAAAATACATTAAGGACCTTGCAGACGAGCGAAGGAAAGAAACGAAGAGAATATTGGCTGATAGGAAACTTTTAGACCATTAGCACAAAAAAAAATTTCAGATAACAATCTTTGAAAGCATGGGAGCTTTAGATTATGGTAAGCAATTATTGCATAAGTCGAATATCTATTTAAGGGCAAAGGTAGGACTCCAGAATATATGCTTCAATATTTACCAGTGAATCGTTTCCCTGAAGCCACTAAATGCCTGGTAGAGTAACCCTCTGTAACTATCGATAATTAATATAATCGATACTATTAAATATCGATAACTTATTGAAGTGACCATTAGATAGTTATAGCCACAACGTACACATTAAGAGGATGTTTGTAATCGTATAGTAGTAAAGTGATGTGTGATCAGTCTGTTTTGGGGCTGAGTCGCTGGGAGAGAGAACCTACTGAACCCAAGCCCCTCTGTGGGTTGTAGTTTTACATTTAAAGTATCAATATAAATACCGAGTATCAGAAAGTTCATACTCTGTAAAAAAAATGACTTGATCCTTTGCCAACAAGCTACGTACGATTCTATATAAACTATTTTCCTGTTTTGGTTTAAATAAGTCGGTCATTAGATATGATTTGACTATAATAAACTAAAATAAAAAGGGCAAGATAGTTCTAGTAGAGGAAAGAACTAGCTCTCCGAAAACTTGGAGTATCGATCAGTGGCTGTTTTTCGAGGGCGGTCTCCCGGCGCCGTTCCCCTGCCGTCCGACAAATAATACTCAGCATCCGATGAATAGTCTCTTCCTGTCCAATCGCCACTCGTAGTCCTTCCGTTTCTATGGCACTCTTGACTATCCTCGCCTTTCTGCTAAACGCTTTCAGAGAGTGTTAGACGACTTGTGTGTTCTTACTAGGCAAATAAGCGATGATGTCTAAGCTAGATCGTAACACAACACAGGAATGCCATGTTTAAATAAGATTCAATTAAGCTTGCAAACGGGCAAAAATATTATTCAAAGCTAATCAGATCCTTTAAGAAAAGAAATTAGACTAACACATTTATATTTCTTTCTTTTTTTTTATATCAGTTTCTTTCAGTGTTGCTAAAAACAGTATAACCGTATGTTAGTTTCATTTAAGTTTACTTCATGCTGCTATGGCTTATCCGACAATGCTACATTGGGAATCCTAAATTTAACCTATCCAGTGCCAGGAGTACCTGGCATCTTACAGGCCATATTACGCCTCTTTCGAGGGACGGCATAACTAAGGATTTTTGCTCCCTTTAAAAAATCCTAAGGCTGCGAAAGTGCGATATTGGGGGCGATAACGACCTACTAAGCCCATGATCGTGGGTTCGTATCCCGGCAGGTGGCCCTAGGATATTTAAAGGAAGTAAAAAAAAATCTCCTTGGTCATGCCGTCCTTCGGAAGACACCTTAAACGATCTTAATAAAATATCGATTTTATATTAATGATTATAGCTTATCATTATAATAATCAATTGCAGAGTTATAACTTGAGTGGGCATCTCAAGTAGCTTTCACCAGTATTATTCAACCTCGCACTAGAGGTTGCCATAAGAAGCATAAGCACACCTACCTACATGGCACCATTTACAATCGTCTCACAAAACACATACGCTAAGATGTAGGCAATCTTCAGGGCTGCGAGGGAGGGCCTATGTTAGTCTGAACTGCATAGAATTTCAAATGTTGAAAGTAGTCTTTAGTGGAATTTCCAGAGTGTTCACACTCACATCGGGATGTGATAAGTTTTACTTATTTTGTGTAATCTTTGGCTGGACCCTCTGACTAATTCAATCCATCAATAAAATAATGAATCCTTTTAAACTCCATAATCCATAGCTAAGTTATCTAATAGCTGTGGCAGAAAACAATTATTAGAAACAAATTATTTAAACTGTTAACCGCTTCGGATGAAAACTATGGGATCTACAAACCATCCTAGGGTTCACCCAGTCTCTGTAAAGGAGTTATCCTAAATAAGGGAGAAAACAGGCAGGGCGTGATCTCAGACAAATCACCTCCTTGCATAACCGTTGTCTGAATCCAAGACCCTTGTGGGTTGTAGTATAGTTAGTGGTATTTTTAGTTCTCTAATTAATATCTTATCAAATTGTATTCAATCATAATAATTACTATTAAACACATAAGTAGAAAATATATAACAAAAAATAGAAAATATATCTCAATCCTTTTAGCTTTTACTCTTAAATAACGGTTCTTTTATTCCAATCTCTGAATCTACTATACCATGAGTGCCATTTATTTTCCATATTGGAGAAGCAGACCCGTTTTCTCATGACCAGGAAATATCCTTGTTTGTTTTCCTCTTGTAGTGAACGGTATTTAGTGTTACAGGCATATCACTTGAACCTAGCGAATCCTGTATCCCCTGTCACAGGACTTCTTCTGAAAGGTCCTTAATCATTCATCCTTTTTATGACATTCATGCATTCAAAAAAGTTTTATTTATATACACCAGTATATATCTCTTAGAGCTTATTTGTTCACAGTTCAGACAAAATTAGTATAAGTATGTCCAATGGTATAACATTTTTATTTAGTTAATGTAAAAATAAAATTGGTGTTATATTAAATTTTAAAAATTTAACTTTTCATTTAATTTAACTTTTTATTTATTTTAAAATTGAATTTACTTATTAAACTTACTTTTCATTTAAATTTTTATTTAACTTTCATTTCGTATTTTTTTTTTTTTGAGCGCGAAAAGGCCACGAATATCATGCTTAGGTTTTCCTCCTCAACTTCCTCTTTCTCCACACTTCCCTCATGAGCTCCGCGAGTCTGCGCTTCCTTTCCTCTGATCACGCACAACCCCTTTTTGGGCGTTCTTTGTCCACTAAGACCTTTATATCGTTCAGTGACTTTTTATAGGTTTCTGTATCCTGACAGTCTGAGTCCTTCAGTCCTGCTGAATCAATGTCGACCCTGATCTGCTTGAAAACCCCGTCGTGTTCTTGCGCTAGTGGAATCCCCGGAAGATTTCCTGGTTGAACCTTTCATGGCTCATCCTTATCTTATTTATTATTATACTGAACATATGAATATCACATAATCTCAATCTAAGGTTGATTAAAATATTATAGTTTAACAAAGAATCCATCCAATAACGAAGACTATTTATTACTATGTTTGGCAATCGTGCAATTATCACTGAAATATATAATATTTTTCAAGGTGGAATAATTCATTATTACATAACACTATTATTATCGCATTACTTTTTTTATTGGGAATTCAGTGTCCTTCCTTGCTTATGTGCCTTAATATGTTTGCTTTAAGACAGGAAAGGTTATTGCTATACAATTATATCATAATAAAGCTACCAGAGTACCTACTCATAGACGTTAGGTGAACCGCAGGAGGATCTCCAAGTCCCACAGATTAAATAAATTATCTGCTAAAGCAGGAATTGAACCCTTTACTTATGCTGTCCTTAGGAGGGTACTTAAAATGGTGTTGACCAGGTTTGCGTTGCAGATACTCATGAAAAATCCCCAAACCTATTTTTACCAGGATAGGCAAATTTAGAACTCCCTGTGCAGTATCGTCCCATTAGCCATAGTAGTATGCAAGTTACGTTATATAAATAAACAAATAAACTGTACGAGCTTATTGTATACCTTTGATTTTTTATAATAGTTTCTTCATACTGGTGCTTATTAGTAAGAAATTACTGATTTTCGGAAGTTTAGCTTTGATTCTTCGCAATTATCTATTACTAGGTTGCTAGATGTGTTAGAGAAAAAAAATCGGACTACTTTTTAATTTTTTTATTATCTCATAAATATTACAGAAAATTACAAAAAAGCTTACAATCTACTTTTGGAAATGTTTAGCATTTGATGACACTGCTTTTAACAAAGATTTATTGCAAGAAATGGCATCTTTGAACTCAGAGCAACTAGCCTTTATATTGGAAAAACTGCACAATTCACAATTCGCTTTTTACAGTATTTATAGCAAGACGATTTCTTTCGTTAGTCCATACATTACCCATGACGCTAAATTTCTTTAAAACTAGACATTCTTATGTCCGGTTTACCCAGATTTTCTTGACCGGACAAACATAAAAAAAAAAACGGACATCTGGCAATCCTATCTATGACACTTTTTTTAGGGAAGAGATCGGAGATACTGAGATTACTTTCTCATAAACATATAATCTTATAAAATCATTATTATTTTTCTTTATTGATAAAATAATAATTATTAATTAAAGTATGTAATGTTAAATTACATTTGTTAATGTAAGCGGTGTAGCTTAATACTAGAGCGCTGAGCTGCTATGCTATGGATCCGGGTGTGACAGATAACTTATTTAATCTGTTCACAGCCTTATATGGATCCTGTGGGATCTGAAGACCCTTCCTGTATGAAGTGGGTAACTTTAAATGGGCGGAAACCAGATGGCTGAACTTGATCTCGGACAAGTCACCTCCCTGTGTAAACGAAACAGTACAATCTCTACCATGTATTGAATCCAAAACCCTTTATTGATGTTGTTTAAAAAAAAAAATGTTATTAAAGTTTATATAATAATAAAATTAATGTTCATTATTCTGTTATAGATCATGAATTATTACTAGCGGCTTCGCTCGCGGCTCCACTTCGTGGACTTTGGTCTGCTACATAAAGTTTCGTGAAAAATCATTTAAAATAAATAATTTAATTATTTTTAAAAAATATAAGTTATTAGTACATCCAAAATTTCAGATGTCTAACTTCAAAACTGACGGATTCTATACAACCTTTGAACCCCTATTATATTAAGGGGGAGAGCCTTGAGGTGGAATTATCCAAATTTCTTTCTTAAACTATACAAAGAACCTATCTACAAATTTCAAGATGCTAAGTTCCTGATTTGCCTTTAATTATGTACATTAATGAGAGGGGCACATGCCCCCGTGCTCCCACATAAATCTGCCCTTGCTGTAGCCTATGATGTATAACCTATTTTACTCAATAATTATTATCCAAATCCGTTCAGTAGTTTTTCCCTGAATGAGTAACAAACATAAATACAAACATTCGCATATAAAGTTATGAGGCCAAAACCCACATCACCTCATACAGTCTAGACCCTTTTCCTAGAAACTTAGAATCAGCACTTATTTTCCTATATAAGGCAGCTCCTTATCCCAGTTCCTCAGTGTTAGTCACTCTTCCGGTCATTACAGTTACTCTCATAGCCGATCCTCTTTTATTGTACAGTGTCATTTGTAATTGTTTATAATTGTTTATAAAAGTGTACTTGTAATTTTTTATGACAAATAAATCTTTTTTTTAATCTCAACGGTTCAACCCCCATAATTGGCGCCCGTGAACAGGAACTGCATTTTTACAATCGCAGATCGAACTCTTTATCGAAGAAGTTTTTGTGAATTCGAAATCAGGATTTTCACCTCGAGATCCTCACCCGTGAAGAAACCTGGATATTGGCGTACCTCTGTAGGATTACCACTCTCCAGATCTTCAGATTTCGACAAGTCTTCTCACCCCGAGCGACTTGGAAGTAGCAGAGACCTTCAACCTTGGCAGGACTCACTGACCTCAGGTATCCAGCTCAAGGACGGATCTACCACCCCGGAGATCTACATTGTGAGATTGAACTGTGAGTAATTTTAAGATCTATTTTGTAATTTTATGTCTGATGACCATAGCATTGATTATTTAATTGAGAGAGTTAATATATTGAATATAAGTACCATGGCACATTTTCAAATTAAATCGGCAGATTATGACCATATTCCAAATTTTAATGGTAACCCGCACAATTTACTAAAATTCGTGACAGTGTGTAGACAAGTTCACCAAATAGTATGCAAACCAGATAACTCATATAGGGAAATAAATGAACAAAGACTATTAAGTAAGATTTTAGCAAAATTAACAGAAGAAGCGGATTATATTAACACGACATGTGAATTTAATCATGTAGAGGAACTGTTACATTATTTAGAGACGACTTTTAAAGACAGTAGGTCAATTGAACAACTGACATTTGAACTTTTTAATAGCAAAATTTATAACAAGGAACATCCTTTAGATTTCCTTCATAGAATCGATAAGATTAGGACACTAATTATTTCTAGACATAGGATAGAAAATACGACGAACAGAGAAACAATCATTTCAGCTTTAGAAAAGAATATTCTTTATCACTTTTTTACCAATATGCCCTTACACATACGGACTTACCTAATGACAAAGACCGACAAGTTAAAAACTGTGGATGATTTGAGAAATCTTATCCAAAATGAGAATCATTTACTATTTGACGATTTAATTAGCTCAGGAAATATGAGACGTCCCGGAGAACATGAGAATAAAAAACACTTCGAGAGGAAAAAATATGATCATAACAAAAAATGTTTTAATAACTGGCAACCGCCTAATAATCCGTACAACCCTAACTTTCAAAACAGACGCGAATTTAACTATAATCCTCGGTATGAAAATAATAACCATAATAATCATTATCGAAGTAATTACCAACAATATAATAAAGAATGGCCGCGCAAGGACAACAGAAACTTCAACGGTTCAGGACAGCATAAACATCCGAACCAAAACCAAAACGATAGGACGGTCACCATGAAAACAGTTAGCGCTTTTGAGAAACCTAAACAACCAAATTTCCAGATCGGACAAGAAGATCCAAAAGACTTGGAAATAAATAGATTAAGGGAACAACTAGAGAAGCTCGACCCGAACAATTCTTTTTTAGATCGAGGCCCGCCGGACGATCAAAAAACATAACCAAAATAAATCAACTCCCATATGTTATAGACCACGCGGATAGGAAATGGCTAATAGACACAGGCTCATGGAAAAATTATATTAGACCGGAAATAGTACCCCTAAACGTCCCAAGAGAAAAAGAAAATTTTATAATTAAAACACGCCGGAGAAGAAATCGGAACGGAAACAATTTCGGTATATTGTAAAAATAATTTTTTAAAATCCCCGGAAAAAATAAAATTTTATTTGTTTGATTTTAGTAAAGACTTTGACATACTCCTCGGGAACGAGAGTATGAAAGAGATGAAATTCAACATCGATTTTGAAACAAAAACAATTAAAACCGCGTATAATGAATTTACATTTGTAATGGAAGACGAAATCATTAAACTCAATTTAAAAAAAGGAATCAACGAAATTGAAATTAACCAAAATAAAGGCTTATATTACATACACTACGAAGATGACAAAATAAAAATTAATCCCGGACTATACGATAAAAATTTAATTATAGAAAGTAACGTAAACGAAACAATACACCTACCACTTTATTACTTCCAAAGAGAAGAGGTAGAAATAATCAAAGACGAGAAATTAAAAATAAAAAACGCGAATATCATAAAAGAAATCCCGAAATTAATAAGATCAGATCACATACCCCCAAAAGAAAAAGAGACATTAATAAAATTACTAGGGAAATATCCCAACGTTTTTAAAACAGAAAACGACCGCTATCAGCGACAGACTTATCAGAACATAGGATAAAAACTAAGACTGACGACCCGATTTATTCCAAGAATTACAGATATCCCCATCAATTCAGGGAAAATATAAGGGAAGAGATAAATAAAATGTTAGAATCAAAAATCATACGACCTAGCAATTCACCATACAATGCACCCGTTTGGATAGTTCCGAAAAAGACAGACGCATCAGGCAAAAGAAAAGTTAGAATGGTTATCGATTACAGGAAATTAAACCGTGAAACCATCCCAGACAAATATCCTTTACCCAACATTGAAGACCTTTTAGGAAAATTAGGAAAAGCTACGATTTTCACAGCAATGGACTTATGTTCTGGATTCCATCAGATAAAAGTGGAAGAAAAATCGATACAAAAAACTGCATTCTCGACTGACCAAGGACATTTTGAATTTTTGCGCATGCCTTTTGGACTTTGCAACGCGCCAGCCACATTTATGAGGGCTATGAATACCCTTTTTTCAGACTCTAACAATGTTTTAGTATATATGGACGACATCATAGTATTTTCAGAAAATTACAACGACCATTGGAAGCACCTAGAGGCAACACTCCAAAAACTCGCGAAACACAATTTAAAAATACAACTGGACAAAACAGAATTTTGCAAAAGAGAGTTATTATTTTTAGGACACATAATTAGTGAAAGAGGAATTGAACCGAATCCCGAAAAAATTAAGGCAATAAAAGATTTTAAACTACCTAAAACGGAAAAACAGATTAAAAGCTTTCTCGGACTCACCGGATTTTACAGGAAAATGATAGAAAACTACGCGAAAATAGCTTCACCATTAACTAAATGTCTACGGAAAGACCAAAAAGAGATTAACCCCGAAAAGTTTAAAGACGCGTTCGAAAAACTTAAAGAATTAATTTGTAGCGGTCCCATATTACAAATCCCGAACTTTGATGAAGATTTTTATTTAACTACGGACGCGAGTAATTACGCTATCGGAGCGGTATTAGCACAAAAGAAAGACGGAAAAGAACTCCCGGTTTGTTTCGCCTCAAGAACATTAAATAAAGCCGAACAAAATTATTCAACAACGGAAAAAGAATGCCTTGCCATCATTTGGGCATGTCATCATTTTAGACCATACTTATACGGAAGAAAATTTACAATTTATTCGGATCACAAACCGCTAGAATATTTAAAAACGTGTAAAACTCAGAACGCGAGATTAATTAGATGGAAATTATTATTAGAAGATTTCGAATACGATATTAAATATATTAAAGGTAAAGCAAATAAAGTCGCGGATCATCTATCGCGTTACCCCATCGATAATTGTAATTCAGAAACCCCGGAATTTGACATCCATCACACGGAAAACTCCCCATTAAATTACTCAAAGGAAATAGTGGACCTCATGCGAGAAATGGGAATTAGCGAAAGTAACGAAAATAATAATAACGAAAATAACAACGGAAATAATAACGAAAATAATAATAATGAAAATAACGACGGAAATAATAATGAAGATAATAATAATGGAAATAACGACGGAAATAAAAATGGAAATAATAATAATGAAAATAACGACGGAAATAATAATGAAAATAATAATAATGGAATTAATAATAATGGAAATAATAATAATGGAAATAATGATAATGGAAATAATGATAATGGAAATAATAATGGAAATAATAATATTACGGACGACACTCTGTCATTAGCGACACAACATTCTTGTGAATCCTCAGATAACAGAATATTACTAGTAGACGACAAAACTAGACCAATAAACGTCGAGAAAAATCAGATAATCATTCATAAAGGACACGAGAACTTAAAAATGGAAAAGTTATTTACAAACAAACAAAGACATACGATAGAGTTTACATGGCCTTATCATGAAAAAGACGAGGATATAGAAAACAAATTATTACAATTCTTTAAACCCAATCAAACTTATGGCATATACTGTTCACCGAAAACGAACTACATAGAGAGCGAGAATAACTGGTACGAAGCTTTATTTAATAAAATTGCTACAATAATAAGAGAAAAATTCCCCACTAATAAAATTAAGAGGTATTATAAATTTGTACCAGACGTCAAAAACCCGCAGGACCAAAAATCACTTATTCTGGACTACCACATAAGTAAGACATGTCACAGAGGAATTAACGAAACGTATTTAGTACTAAAAAATAGATTTTACTGGCCCAACATGAAGGACCACATCACGGACATCATAAACAAATGTGACACATGCGGACAAGCTAAGTACGACAGACGGCCTGTCAAACAAAAATTCGCGATTACACCGACACCCGACAGACCATTTGAAGAATTAATGATGGACACGATCCACATGAACAATTATTACATATACATATTGACGGACACATTTTCGAAACGCATTTTTGCCCGACACTCAGATGTTTATAATGCCATAGAAAGCATAAACACATTAAAAGAATACTTGACTTATTATCCGAAACCTCAGACAGTAACCTGCGATAACGGCAGAGAATTTGACAATAACTTATTCAAGGACTTTTTAAAATACTTAAATATAAAAATACACTTCACTACACCGAACCACCCAAATTCATTAGGACTATTAAATCGAGCAAGTTCGTCCCTTCTCGAGATCCTAAGACTAATAAACATAGAAAATAAAGAGGATAACGATAAAGAAAAATTACGACAAGCCACAATAGCTTATAACAATTCATTGAACCAAAACTTAAAGATGACCCCGAACGAAATAACATTTGGTATTAATAATGAATTATATAACGAATCTCCAGAAATCCAAGAATACTTAGTACACGACTACCATAGGAAAATGAGACAGCTCCACGAAATAACAAGGGATAAAATAATGAAAAATAAAGAAACTATAATTAATAAAAGGAACGAAATAAGAGAAAATCTGGAAATACCAGAAGAAGTTTTTATTCAGCATCAGAGGAAAAAGAAAGTCGATCCCAAGTTCCAGAAAGGAAAATATAATTTAGGAAAGTTTCAAGGTAAAAATAAGAAAAAACAGAAAATAATACACCCAGACCAGGTAAAGAGACCCAAGAAAATAATAAAAACAAAAATTAAAGCCAAACCACGAGACATTAATAATGAAGACATATTTAGAGTAATCGAGGAATTAGACCAATCTGCTACTGTTACAGGTACAGACAATGACTTCGACTTTGACGAAGATCTTCTACCTCCTGATACTCATGGTCCAGACGAACTCACTATACATCCAAGACTTATCTGACGGACCAGGTGCATCTATGATACAAATTAACCCATCCTACATCCTAGAAGACTGGTATACCTTTTTGCATTATAAAAATTTGACAAACCTTACGGAAGAGGTAAAATTATTAAGAATCAACATTAACCTATTAACAATAGACAGACAGAATAAAAACCTTTACACCATTATAGAACATAAATATAACACAATTTTAGAAAAACTTAGTCATATCACGAACATTAGTAAAACAAGTAGGACAAAAAGAGGCCTAATAAACGGACTAGGAACCGCGATCAGTTGGCTCACCGGTAATATGGACGCTAACGACAAGGAAAAATATGACAATATCCTAAACAAAATAGAACAAAATATGTATCATATTGAACATAACGAACAAGTTAGGTTAGGACTGAATAATAAACTAATTTCAAAAGTTAATAAAGAAATAATTATTTTAAACAAATATAAAGAAAACATTAACAAAATAAACAATTTTACTGACATGGCATTAACAAAATTAATGTACCACGACTTCCTAGCCATATTAAATCTGATAGATTCTCAGATAAGCGACATTGAATCATCCATAGAACAATGTAAATTAGGAATGACACATCCTAGCATTTTAACTACAGACGAACTAAGACATTTGCATATTCCCTACGATGAACCTATAACTCAAAGCACCGAACTGAATTGGTTACTCAGTTCTACATTCTGTTCACTATCAAAAAATGGTTTAATCTATTATTTTATTAAAATACCCTTGAAAACGTTGCCAAGAACAACTTATTATTCATTAGCATATCCTGTAAAAAGGAACAGTAAAGTTTTTTCTATAAAAATAAAAGATCAAATTATCATCAGATATAAGAATTCAATTTATAATGGAGATTGTGTAAACTTTGACTCTCGACATTATTGTAAAAATATGATAGAAATTAAGGATAAATGTACACTAGAACTAAGCAAAAATGTAGAATTAAGCAACTGTAAATTAGTAGAAATTAAGAATGATTATTTCATAAAACTTATACCCATTTTGAAACAATATTTATTTTTTAACATATCTTCTGTAAAAACTAGTACATCAGACAAAATGCAATCGCATAACCTTCCTAATACTTGTTTAGTGAACCTTAATAGATATGAACAATTTATAAATATTAGCATACCCTTGACATATGTAGATAACATAAATATTCCAATGCTATCACCTTTTATAATTAATGACAAAAATACTATTAATACAAATTTGACTTTTGACGAATTATCAAAAATAGATTTAGGCACAATAGAAATAGAAACTTTAGAACCCTATGATATTACTGTAAGTCAAATATTTTCTTTCATATTTTATATTGTATGTATGTATCTTTTATTATTTCATTTATTTCAAATATGTAATAGAATTAAGAAACAATGTTCCCAAAGTGCCACCTTATCCTCATCCCAAGATCCAATCCCTGAACCTCCTCAACATTTTGAAGGCAGAGCTAGAGCATGGTTCCAGCACTTACATCCTAAACAATCGACTTAATTACTTTTATTATTTTTATTTTAAAGTTCAGTAGACTTCACTTCATTAAGGAGGGAGGAGTTATGAGGCCAAAACCCACATCACCTCACACAGTCTAGACCCTTTTCCTAGAAACTTAGAATCAGCACTTATTTTCCTATATAAGGCAGCTCCTTATCCCAGTTCCTCAGTGTTAGTCACTCTTCCGGTCATTACAGTTACTCTCATAGCCGATCCTCTTTTATTGTACAGTGTAATTTGTAATTGTTTATAATTGTTTATAAAAGTGTACTTGTAATTTTTTATGACAAATAAATCTTTTTTTTAATCTCAACGGTTCAACCCCCATAATTTAATATTAGTAGAATATCAAAACAATAGTTTCAATAATGTTCTTTCTGTTATTTTAACCACTATCATCATGTGATTTGCCTTTAATTATGTCCTATAATGGATTCTCCACAGTACCTAAAAAACTGTCGGGGGGGGGGCACGTGACCCCGCGCTCCCCCACTATATCCGCGCTCGCTATAGCATATGTGTTATTCTGATGTATAACCTATATTACTATCAAGTTTTATCCAAATCCGTCCAGTAGTTTTTGCGTGAAAGAGAGACAACCATACAAACTTTCACATTTATAATATTAGTAAGATTAGTAGGATATCAAAACAAATAGTTTCACTCATGTTCTTTCTGTTATTTTAACAACTATTATCATGTGATTTGCCTTTAATTATTTACTCTAATGGATTCTCCACAATACCTAAAAAACTGTCGGGGGGCACGTGTCCCTGTGCGCCCCCCCTAAATCGGTGCTTGCCTATAGCCTGTGTGTTATTCTGATGTATAACCTATTGTTACGGGTTACTGGGTATTAAAATGAATTAAACAATTCTTTAATTAAAGATACTAATATTTATTAACAAAAGTGATTAAAAAGATACAAGTAAACTATTAACAATTAAATTATTGAACCAATATAAATTTACAATGACAATATTCTAAATATTATAATCTAGGCCTAACTCCTATTTAATTATTACAATAATATTAGATATTACTAATTCTAGATAGCTTAACTAGTTACAATAGTTTCTATGAATATTATAAAATTACACTACCATTTATAACTAATAATTAACACTTACAGTTCACTAGTCCACCGACCGTAAGATTCTTCAAATATCACAAACTGACACACAGTAACTAACAGAAACAGTTTATTACACTCGCGAGACTGTTACAGTTCACTGATACACTTATTACACGGGCCGGTTCAACACTGACTAGTTTATCACACTGACACTCACTTATCACTTATTCTCCGGTCTACTCTCAGGGTAAGACTGACTGCCTCGAGTTGAGGGAAGTATTTAAAGAGGCAAGGCCGAACATTCTAGAACACGGAGGGGCCAGAAAATTCTGGAATCTTCTTAATCCTTTTCCGACAAAAGAAGACGATCTAGAACAGTCCTAATCCTATTTTAACTTCTCCCGCCGACGGATTTAAGCCGCTAATCCCCTTGCTTCCGTCTTCCTGCCGGCGCCCGTAACACTATATTACTGCAAAGTTTCATCCAAATCCGTTCGGTAATTTTTGCGTGAAAGAGAGAAAAACATACAAACTTTTACATTTATAATTTTAGTTAGATGAAAATTATGTATTAATTCAATTAAAACTTTCCATATTCTGGTAGTATGATAATTAACGTCTAGTCTATAAACCTGAAACACCTATCAGAAATGCGAGCCCAATTAGCCTCGCTTGTACTGAGTAGTGTGTTTACAGTAGTTAGTAGCGATCCGTGTAGTTTAATAGCTGCTCACAGTGTGCTCCAGTCACTACAAGGTAGCAACTGGAATACAAGATAGTTAAATCGTAATAAAAATAAATAAATTATTTTCGTGATAATAAATCTCTCACTCTGCCTAGAAAGGTTGGTGAACTGTATTAATTATTGGTCCTAGTCGTAGACAGCGAAAGAAGTTAAGCCTTTATAAAAAAATAATAAGTCGGATAAGAAGAGAAATAAGAAACGATTAATAGTTACATGAAATCTATATTTATAATAATAAAACTTTGTTGTTGACAAATGAAAACCAAACTTAATCACTTTCAAGATTTGAGGTTTTACTTTTTTGTTTATTTGTCACTATATCTTATTGAGGACACTTTAAGCTGTTATGGGATACTAAATCACTGATGCTACAGTGGGAATCCTAAATCTTACCTACCCACTATAATTAAAATAGGGATCATTAATCATTAATAGGATACGAGTGCCGGAAACCGAATAGGCTCGGGATTATCATTAGAGGGTTTAGAATCCCTAAGGAGACTTTCCTACAAGACGAAATCGAACGAATATAATCCAAATATCTAACATGAAAAATACCCTCTTTCCACCATCCTTCATTATCCTATGACATCATAGAACATCATTTTATGTGATTTGGGACAAAAGATATAGTTCTCTACTACTTATTATAATAATCTATTTAGAATAGTTCTCGGAACTCACCATTATAAATCACCTTCAAATGACAAAAAATCAGATAATTAACAATCAACAATCAATTAACTAAACTGTATGGATGCTTTAAATTTTCATTACCGAACCTTTACGATCAGGAAAAAAATAGTTCTAGTCTTCTCAAAATTTAAGTATTTTTAAAATACATAAAATCCAAATATCGAATGAAAAAAGTCGTCCACACATAAAAAGAAAGATTTATTTTTTAAAATAAATATTAATTAATCGATAGTTAAAAAAAAAGCCCCTCACCAAACAAAAGAAAATCTCCCAAAACATCCCCGATGTTCATTTGAACGAAAAAATCTAATTAATCGGATAATAAATAAAAGACAGAAGACTAGTGGAAGTGTATACCAGCTGTGTATGATATACTAGCTTTTGCCCGCGCCTTCACTAGCATGAAATTTGGTCTGGCACATAAAGTTTCGTGACAGATCATTTTAAATAAATAATTTAATATTTTGTGACTATAAGTTACTAAACGTATACGTACATCCAAAATTGCAGATGTCTAACTGCAAATCTGACGGATTCCATACAATATTTGAACCCCTTTTAATATTAAGGGGAAACCCTTGGGATGAAATTGTCCAAATTCTTCAAAACTCGTACTCCCTGTAGTCTATGTTTTACTCTGAAATATAACCTATATTACAGTCAAGTTTCATCCAAATCCGTTCAGTAGTTTTTGCGTGAAAGAGTAACAAACATACAAACATTCGGATTTGTAATATTAGTATATCAAAACCATAGTTTCACTCATGTTCTTTCTGTTATTTTAACAACTATTATCGTGTGATTTGCCTTTAATTATGCACTATAATGGATTCTCCACAGTACGCAAAAAACTGTCTGGGGCCACGTACCCCCGTGCCCCCCCCCCCAATCCACCCTTGTTGTAGCCTATGTGCTATTCTGATGTATAACCTATATTACTGTAAATTTTCATCCAAATCCGTTTAGTAGTTTTTGCGTGAAAGTGTAACAAACATACAAACTTTCGCATTTATAATATTAGTAGGATAATTATGAGAAAATAGTAATATACGTTTTGAAAATTGTAATACAATCATTTCCAGTACTTTACATGTCCTATTTTATGTTGTGTAAACAGAGCTACCGTGCTGAACCTACTTGACTACATATTAATTGAATTAAGATGATTTTTCATGAGACCACCGTATCATCTAAGGCAGAGGTTCTCAAATCTTTTTTGTACCACCTTTTTTGTACCGCTCCTTTTGAAATGAAAGCATCCAATGCTTTCCCCTTACCCAATAAATTTTATGGGAATACCATAAAAACAAGCATTACTTTGAAAAGAAACCATTTAATTTTACTGTCGCGAGATACAACATTATAAGTTTAAATTAAGTTAAAGAAGGACCGGTAAGGGAAAAGTAAGTTAGTGAAATGAATTACTAAGTGAGAGTTTTTTATTATTTTCAAATGGTCTCGCCCCCCCTCCTCCACCGCGTGATTTGTCTTCACGCCCTCCAAACTGGGAATTCCAGGTCTAAGACATTTTTACCGTAAGTCAAATGTCCACTTATGGAAAATTACTTTTAAGATATTATTACTAAAGCGTAGAAAGTGTTAGTAAAGTATAGAAAGATAGAAATAACCAGCAAGGTCTTTTAGATCCAGTTCCAAAAATGTTTTAATTAATTAACCACTTATTATAAATCAGTTTTCTTTCAAATAAATTTCTTTCAATAAAAGTAAAAATCGACCGTATTGAATTCGTGAATTCCACATTAAATATTTTATTTTCCAATATTCAATTTATTTTATTTCCCTAATGCGTCTTTATGGTCTCTAGATTTGTTTATTAAAAAAATGCGCTTTTGTAATGAAAAAATCTGTAACCTAAACGTCTATTTAATACTCAGTTTGTTTGGTTTTACCCAAGGAAAAATAACTGCCATCTCTGTGTGCAACGAAGACATTCAGCTTCTGTGTGGTTGTGGATTAGGTGTAGGGAGGTGATCACGTGCTGATCTGGTCTGGATATAATTAAAGGCATCAAAACTATGACATTCATCTTGCTCTCTCAGCTATATCTAGCTCTCAGATGCTCGATGCACTTATCCTATTTATTTAGGTATTCCAAATGTTCCTGATTGTGTCACATATAGCACTTCTTTCAAACTAACATGTTATAGAGGTAAATAGACATTTTTGTTTGAAAGAGGTGCTGTATGTGACACAATCTGAAACATTAGGAGTACCTAAATAAATAGGGTAAGTGCATCGAGCATCTAGTTTAAATGCCTCTTTTGATCGGTACCTTCACTCTTAAGAGGCAGGAGGACGGCAGTTTATAGGCAAGAAGCCAGTTCTCTCAACATGTAGGCTGTCCATATATCAAAATCAATATATATAAATATAAGCACATTAATTAATTAATTTTCAATTTCTGTTTTAGTTTGGAGACTTAAGGGCTTTTCGTTGAATTTTTTTCCACGGTCTTAAGATTTATGTAAGGTCTCTTTTTATTTTTCAATATTTATATATTTTTTGGAATAGCCATAAATCCACTGGTGTCTTGATAATGTTGTTTTTCTTTTCATTGCAATCTTACTTTCATTTTTTCACATGGTTTTTTGTCTTATGTTTTGGTGTCGTTTACAATTATTCATTTTTTCTTGTAGTGCTTTTTGTATTTTGATGAGTGTATGTTGAATTTTCAAATTCTCCAGTATTTATCAGCTGTTTTTTATCCAACCTTACCCAGCAGGGGTCGAGTAACCTTCCTTATGATTCATTAGTTGCATTTGAGCGTTGGAGGTGGTGGGATGCTTCTTTTGTTTTTGTTCTTTTGATTTTTGTTTTTTCTCTATCTACCCTGAGGATGCCTGAATGGGCAAAATATTGGACAGATAATTTTCTGTGTTAGTTTGGAGACTTAAGGGCTTTTCGTTGAAATTTTTTCCACATTTATGTAAGGCCTCTTTTTATTTTTCAATATTTAAATATAAGCACACAATAAATATAACCTTATTCAATATTATTCAAGGAATATGTATCTTATTCATTAAAGATATAGAATTACTATATAAATCTCAAGTATAACAATCTTAGGGTGGGCATCTCATTTTATTATATAAATATTATTCAGATCAAAGGATCTGATATTTCCATAAGATCATTGCTAGGCTAGTACAGCCAATATAGCAGAGGATTAATAAGTTTATACATTTATGAAAGTAAAAAGTCCAACAATCATAAACATTTTACTATTTGGAGGGTTATTTTAACGAAAATATAAAATCCTGCATTATTTTCCGGATAATACAATAATAATTATTAATATAATTTTCAACATTTAAAAAATTATAAATTATAAAGTTAAAAAAAAAACTAACGTCATCCAAAAGAGATTTGAGATACTATTATCCTTAGAAATGATAAAGTGCAATACTAGACTATATTATACTACAGTAGGGACTTGATAAACATACTATACGGTAACCAGGAGCCTTGTCCTAAAGAGTCAGTAGTTAATACGAAGAGGGATATGGGGAAGGAATAGAGGTGAAGTGGAATAGAGGTGGGTCGAAAACGAAAAATGCATGCATAAAGCGACCCAAAGCTACAGCTATATGGCCCATTTAGCAGAGGAATAGGCTCCTCACGGACCAGTTACTGTTTCATACTGAGATATCAATTGCAGATTTGTCCGTCCCTCCATATCCCTCTTCTTCTTTATTCCAACAACCTTTACGACGGTATCATTTCCATAGGAAACTGCGTAGTAAATTCTGCGAGGCAATAACAAAAGGATATTGATACTATATGAACATACTATTAGATACATTTGTCAAAACGATTATGGCATACATAAATAATGTTTAACATCTTTGAAGTCAATTGTTTTGTATTTACTTTCGAATTAATTACTTACAATATAGACTGCATCTAAACTCAGCGAAAACAAGTTGCTAATAAGTAAACAGTAGCATCCAGCACGACAACTTGTGTCAAAGGCCAAATAACTCAACACTTGGAATCGTACATGTACCTGGAAATGCTGATCAATTCAAAATGGAATCGGACTGATAAAATAAGGCTCGGACTGATAAAAAGAAACTTCCCACTTGTAAAGGCTTGTCTATTCCTCTTGAAATAACACTGGTGAAATGCATCGAATTTCCTGTACTGCTGTATATGTATAAACACTCCGCCTTATTCTCCGAATTCATGGAACACCACTTAACGAACAGAGAAGTTTGGTTCGGAAAAGATCAAAAAATAATCATCGAGAGGAAGAAATAACACATATTCTAATGCAGCTCATAATGCAGAGAATGATTGACAGTTCGACTAAGCAGCTCCTGACTGCTTTTTGGTCTCACAATTGTCCATTTATTTAGTAATGCTGTCAACAAAATTGCAATATTAATAGCCAACGTCTGAAATGGATGAGGCACAGGAAAAAGATGATTGACCACTTACTTCTTTCATTTCCTCTGATGGAGTTTTCTCTGAATTGAATATTACTTCAAGCGTACACTGGCATGTTTCCTTTGTTTCGCTCCCCAACTTGGTCCTAACTTCTCTGGTCTTTCTTCAATCTGAAACATTCCAGATTTCTCTCTTTACTCTCAAATTTACTCCCTTCTAATATGTGAGACTCCGTGATGTTCAAGTTATCCAAACTTTTCCAAAATCTTCTTTAACAAGTAAACTTTTTTTGTGGTCTTCTTTCAGAAATAGTCAAATATTTACTTGTTCTATCTGTGCTTGTTCATTCTGTAACGATGTCCGAAGAATGTCAGCCTCCTCTACTAAATAGTATCTGAGATTATGTCAAGTTTCAAGTAGATTTCACTGATACTTCACAGTTTCCATACATCTTCAATCTGAACTACACCCATGATTTTTTAAAAAAATTCTTTATCAATTTTTTTTTTATATATTTTTATAAATATTACTTTTATTATGCACGTGTGATTTTATTTTATTATGAATTTTTCTGGGAAGAAAACATTTTCTATTTTCTCTATAATAGTTATTTTTTTTATAATAATAATATTTATAGTTTATTTTTTAAGAAGTATAAACTCAGAATAGAGTATTTTCGCTGCTCTATTTTGTTTTAATCTATGTCTTTTTAATAGTAAATTAGTAAAATATCTAACTAATAATGTATATCGTACAATATACAGTAGTATAACGTAAAGAATGATGGTTGAATAATATAATTGGCTTGTAAGAAAAGGTTGAATGTTTTCCGAGGAAAAAGAGTAGCATTGTTAGCCTTTTGAACGATTTTATTTCAATGGATGGTTCTACAAGTCCCTACGGGATGATTTCCATATCGTTTTTTTCAGATGCTGTGTGATCCTGACGGAAACGTGTATTTTTCTCTCTACATAGATGTAGACCAATAAAAATATTTTATTTTTATTTTTTAGAGATATAAATTCAAAAGAAAAAACGAGTTTACTTCAAAATTGGCATATTTGAGTTCAGACTTCAATAAAAATTTATTGGTTAAAGCTTTTTAATTCAGGAATATCTGATATTCCATTTACAAAGTGTTTTTATTTTAATTAATAAAGCTATATTTTGAGTTGTATCAAGTTTGATCTTGAAGTTTAATGGGAATGATGACATAAGGTAAAATAAAAAAGTTTCAATGTTTTAAAAATTTTCTAATGGTTAATAAAATAATTTAAATAACGATAGGAATGCTTTATTTTACCATTACTCCAATTTTTGACTTAATCAATATTCTCCATTATTGGCGTAACCAAAAACTACCTCAAATCACGTATTTCCCAACATGAGTCATCAATTAACCAATCTTCTGCCATTGCCACAGTTCATCGTAAAATTGACAAAAGCTGCATTTCCAAGACTTACAAATACATTTTAAAGTAATAAAAATATTATTATTGACATACTACTGTACTTACTGTATATCTTAGTTTAAATAAAAACATTATGTCTTTAGAAATTGTATTTGAGATCCCCAAGTATAACTTTTGACCAATTTTTGAATGTTTTTTTACGTCTGTTACTCACAGTTCAATGCTATTGTATTTAATTTTTTTGAACTCCACATTGATCATTTTCTTCCTGGAAACCGTTTTTTTTTTTGTTATATCGGTTCTATTGAAAGGAAAAAGTTAGGAGGTATAATTAGAGAGAACTATGGAGCAGGCTAATTATCCTTTGACAAAACAAGTTACGTCGAGGGTAGCGGAAGTTGTGGCATAGTTTAACGTGATTCTAGTCACCGCCCTTACATTTTCTCCTTAATTGCCATCACATAACACTATGTTCGAGCAAAAACACAGAGCTCCAACTTTCGCCTAACTATTTTACTTTTTTTTATATAGAAGTTTTTTATTGCTATTCTTTTGTCTTTTTTAACAGCCCCGAATGGACCTTGGTGTTAAAGGCCGGCGGCACTACCAACCTCTATAAGTGGGTACTCTGAATTTATCACGAAAAAATAACATCCCTGCCTAACCAAAGTTGTCCAATATTCATGTTATAATTACATGAAATTATTATTAAAATATTTTGTATAACTTATATAAGACAAATATGTGCCTATAACTTTAGCTACGGCATTGAAGAAGAGAGATTATCAAAAGCAATGAGGTATATAGAAACAAGACATGTAAGTTAGTCAAAATATTAAAGAGTTAAAGTTAGATAAATTATTCTGATATTTTTAATAAATTTTATATTTGGTATTATTTATATTGTTCGTGATTTAATCAGACCCTCCTCCTACAAGACTGAAAAGGCAAGAAACTGCTCGAAGTTTTCGCGTACTTCAACTTTTCTGGACAGACGTTCTAAGCTCCCAATTACTTACAAATGACTCATTTACATGACAGTTATCAGATCTATTTGGGCATACGGAGTTGAAATTTTGGGCTCCACTGAACCATCCGATTCATCTCGTAACAATCCTTAAAATCCAAAATCCTTCGTAAAATCCTAAATGCTCCTTATTATGTCACAAACAAACTCATCCATCATGATTTTAATATCCCATATGTTGCTGAATTGGCCCGAAATAGATACCTATCCTTCCATGACAAGCTCCATACACACCCTAATCCGCTAGTCTCTCAACTTGCTTCCCATATTATTCCTGATAACCTCCCAGGCGTCTGAAAAGAAGATGTCCTCGAGACCTTCTACTATAGAACTTTATTGGAGTGCTACCGACGGGTAGTTTCTCCACAAGTGTTTTTTTTCATTTGTTTATATTAGCAAATTTACTTGATGTAATATTATTAAAGTTGTAAATATCAATAAATTAATTAATCTAAAAAAGTTAATAGAAAAACTAAGATAATAGGATAACAATATTAACGAGGTTCATATTGTTTTTATTTGAAACTTTGAAAAGGATTTTAGCTGTATTTATATACAGATTAGAGCTTTGGGGCGTCGCTAAACCGAATTTTCCTCCTATCCGATCCCTGCAATCGAAAAATCTTCGTAAAATCCTCAATGCTTTTTATTTTGTTACGAATAAAGTCATCTATAACGACTTTAATTGTTCCATTTATCGCTGATTTCGCCCGAACGTATATAAATACTTTCATGACTTACTTTATTCCCACTTAAATTCACTAGTTTCAGACCTAGCTTATCCCGATATAGTATTTCCGATAATCCTCCTAGGCATATGAAATGGCCTCGTGACATTTGAAGTTTATGAAATTAGCTATTTGAATGCTACCAGTGGGTAGTTTCTTTCCATGCGTTTATCTAATTAAGTCATCTATTCATTCATTCTATTTACTTGTTGCATATTATAATAGAGTGGTAAATTGTAAAGAAATGTTAGTTAATGTATTGCAGGAGAACCAGATAGTTCATGCTCTCTTAATCTGTTCTATTCCAACATCCTTGCCAGTACTTGCTAAGTCCAGTGCACGAAATCCTGTAACAGCTGTTCCCTGAGGCTCTGAGGCCACTAGCCTTCAGCTCACGTCCGAAGTTTTACCTTTCATCGAATTCCGTCTGGACTTGATTTATACAGTTGCACAAACTTACCAGAGCATGTTACTGCATTTCACATACCTCAAAACGTTAAATTATTTTCTTTAGTTTAAAGTATAAAGTCGCTTTCACTGTCTCTCACTTAGCCACCTTCATTTATCCATTATTTGTGCTTTCCAAATAAACTAAATCGAATTAACTAAACTTTCTGAATAATTTTCATATATGAGGCATAAAAATCAGATGTTCAGATTGCTCTGAGCTGATTGGTGTGAAAAGCTATAGTCATAGTTGTGTCCCGTTAGTTACTGTCCCACAGCTACTTCCAATTTTTCAAACAGTGGTTTAAGACTTAATTACATTCTTTAAAATTTTACCGGTTATCGTTTTTCTTTTGGAATATAAAGATCTATATAGAGTTTGAAAGGTGCAATCATATTTCAAGGTTAAGGTTATAATTACAAAGGAAAACATTTGGTACCTTGTGGCTAATTAAGTCACCGTTTGGTCATTAGCTGTTGTGAGGTCAATTAATGCCTTAACCTTCCGTTAGACGCGCGTACCTCATAGGTGCATCCCTACTACACTTTCCATTTCTCTGCCATCAATGGACACTTCCGTGGGAGGAGCCTAATATTATCTTCCTATCTTCGGATTACTCAAAGGAAAGTGTACTCCCGACCTTCGAACATGCCGGGGGAGAGTTGCAGCAGCTCCGTTCGATGTTGGCTCATGGAAGTTTTTTTCGCCCTACTCAATGTAGCAGGTATAAATGCTCAAATTATATAAACAGGAAATGGTTACGAAGTGAAAAACAGCAGAACCTTCTTGCGTCAATTGGCTAAACACCTTGTCATGGATGAAATGATCCGACGCAGAAGCAAGAAAAATTTACTTTAGTACTTCGCCTTCGATTGGCATTTATCAGAAAACAAACTTCTCAAGCCACAGAAAATTCATTGTCTGAAAATCAAGCCAAGAAAAGAAAATTGTGCGAGCAATGCCAAAAACAATACAAAGTATATTTGTGCTATTTGCAGAAAATACTTATGTTTGAGTCATGTAACAACAATTTATTAAGACTGTCACTCTTAAAAAAATTCTTGTTCAGATGGATTTAGCTCTGCATCAGACAGCCTCTAAAATAATACTTTTATACTGATATATGACATTGAAATAAGTTGTTCCTTCATTTTTCTTTATGTTGTGCAATTATTTGTGATACTGTTTTTTAATAAATTTTACTAATTAAATAAGTTTTTAATACTTCATCTGTCTTAAGAATCTTCAATATGTAACAATTAACTATTTAATCTAGAATAAATTTCATTTGGCTTTCAAAAAATCAGAAACACCTCATAGGTGCAACGCGACTAACCATGTCGGAAACAAGTGCGCGTCTAACGGATGATTAAATAAAGTGAGGGTAGAATGTAATTAAAAATTAAAAAAAAAAAAGAATCACGTTAGTTACCGTAATAGGTGTAAAATGGTATTTTTTTAACAGACCCAATTATGGTAATAATCAAAATAACAGAGTAGAAAAATTATTAAATTTACAAGAAGGTTTATTAATTAATAAAAGCAACACTACAATCTACTCTCAGCATTATCTGTTCTAGATCAATCATAATTGCTCAGCTGCTCTTTCCACAAATGATGCAGCCACACATTTGATTGATGATCAATTAAGTTTATTGACTATCAAATGGCAAATACAGTAGGTATTTATTTGTTATTTTAAATAACCAATGAGGAATATTCGATTTTCTTCCTATATTTTATTAAATTGTAAATGGATTTTAGCGGTTCTTAATTTGCTTATTTGCCTCTATATTCCGATTTGCCGATATATTCCTATATATCAATATACATAACACATAATAAACAGACGTTAAAAGTAAATTCTTCGTTTAAAATAAAATATGGATAATAATTCACGAGATTTAGACAAGAAGCATATAAATTTTTTAAAAATTTATTTATTAATATTTACAAATATGTTACAATAATACAACAAGTAAATAGGCTAAGTGATACATAATGACAAGTAGAGAAACTACCCACTGGTAGTACTCAAATCACAAGTTCAACTAAGAATGTCACGGGCCATCTCCTTTTCAGACGCCTCGGAGGATTATTGGGAATTGAAGAGGAAGCTAAGTTTCAAACTAGAGGGTTTGAGTGAGAATGAAGTTTTTTATGAAAGGATGGACAGGTTCGGACCAAATCAGCAACAAATGGGACATTCAGGTCGTTATGGATGACTTTATTCTTAACAAAATAAGGAGCTTTGAGGATTTTACCAAGGGTTTTGGATTGTAGGGATTGGATACGAGAGGAAATCGAAGGCTTAGTGGAGCCCCAAAGCTCTACTTGGTCATGTAGATGAATCTTTTGTAGTTAATTGGGAGCTTACAGCGTTTGTCTATTAAGTGTTGAAGTAGCCTGAAACGTCGAGCGATTTCTTGTCTTTTCAGTCTTGTATGAGGATTTCAGGTTAATCGTTTGTCGAGATGCAACCTTAAGTATCGGATCTGTTCTACAGGCACCAGTGGGATATTACTAAAGGATACTGAAGGGTAGGAAGTCATTGGTTTAGGACGTAATGTAAAAGTGATCTGATGAGATTTTTGAGAATTTATTTTAATTATCCAGATTGACACCATTCTTCAAGAGCAGTGGCATGGGAGTGGAGGTTTTGGGATGCAATAACTTTGAATAGTCTTGGGTTCAGTGCATGGAAGAGACTGTAACTTTTCTATGACAACGGTTTTGCAGGAAGGTGATTTGTTCTAGTACAAGCTCAACTCCCTGGTTTTCCCCAATGGACTTTATAGTACCTAGGTGAGCTGAAGGAGGGTCTGTAGATCGCACTGGGTGCTAACAGACTAAATAATTTATCTGCTACAGACGGATTCGAACACGGGACTTTCAGTATAACAACTCAGCACTCTAAAGACTGATCCAAGCCGCATTCCTAATAATCACATATTTCCCGAAAAACAGAAAACATTGGTATCAAAAATACATTAAAAAACAATTAAGCAATTATAAATTCTGTATTGGGAAGTCTTTTAAATATCCTTTACAGTAAATTATCTTCATAAAATACGCGGGAACAGGTCTGGGAACAGGGAATAGATCTGGATCTATTGAGTGAGAGGGCAATTGCAATGCCTCAGGAAAAGAATTTATAGGCCATATATTGTGAACTATACTTTTTATTATGTTTTCCCTATTCCTTTAGTATCGACCCTACTTGTAGTTATAGACGTTTTATTTGACCTATTTATACAAATGTATTCAATAAAGTTAGCTTTTTAATAAGTTGTAAAAAAAAAATGTTAAATTTTATTCTTAATGTGTAAATAACAGAACTTGAATAATTATTAACAAATTTGGGTTGTAATTTAGAGCCTATATTTATAAAACGTTTTATTTTACATATTTGATATCACTTATTATTAAATTAATTTAGAAAGAATAATAACCTTTAATTGTCAAAATATATACAAACTTTACGACAGTGTAATTAATTGATTTAGTATACAGTTGAATTAAAAAAGTCAGGAGATCATGCCAAAATTTCTTTGAAATATGAACTTGTTCATTCACAGCCAATCATAAAGAATTGGACAATATAATTGGAAAGCCTAACTTTAGTTTAGGTAAAACTTAACATAGGTCGTTCGTATTATTCTATATAAAACCATTTTTATAGATTAAGTGATAAACACAACAAAATATTTAAGCATTGTTATTATTTAGTCAATAATGGTAAATTAATTATGAATTATTGTGTAATAGTAATATATAAATTAATTATTTGTAGCTAAAAATTTTTCTTTATAAAAATATAAACACTTACTAAATATATATATATATATATATATAAAAGTATTTCTAGCCTTGTGGTTTACTAATAGGATAAGTTGTTCAATTTCCTTCCTCGTCTTTGCTAAATCAGTTCTTATCTTCTTTAAGTTATCTTAATCTCATCTTGAATAGTACATGTACAGGCACATAGAGGATGTTGAATAATACACATGTGAATAGTAAATACCAGAAATATTTTATGGATTAATGTCAAGGTTGTGAACTAGCCATCTTGAACGGAATGATGATCATCCTCAAAATTTTACACTATTAAACGATGTGTGTTTCATAAGATTATTTATAAACGCGAAAAGAATTTAAAAGAAGTTATCATACAACATTCACTAATCTCGCTGCTTAAATTAATATTCAAAACTAAGGTTTCTATTAGTATTCCATTTAATTTTCATGAACAGCGCATTCTATTGTACATTGATGTAACTAGAGTCATCTAAATAGTTAGATTTAAGATAATGTAGAAAAAAAAAAAGGCGTATATTTACCTATCTTGAATACTTAATTTCATTTTCGAAAAACTTAAATATTATACTTTTGGGTTTTACCAGAAACATACATACTGACAGTGACTTTGTAGTTGTGACTTTAGTTAGTGTTTAAAGGCTTAAAATACTTAGGTCAGCAACGCCTATGGTTTGCTAAAACAATTTTTAGCATACTCATATAGTGAAGATAAATAACACACTCGCATACAAAATATTGTATATGTGCTCATAAACTGTATAAGTGGGTATAAACTGGAAAAAGGAGAAAATGGACATACAATATGAGATAATGCTATACTTGAGACAGTAGGCGATGTGCTGAAAACTGAAATGCCAACATCATGGTACTAAGAATGTATTCTGACTAAGAAGTGCCTTCAATACATTTAGGACTGGTACTTTTCCATTCATTGTTGAAAGGTAATAATTAAATTCATAAAACATATGCTTAACTGCAAAAAAGGGGTTAGAATATTGGTATAAAAGAGGTGGCAGTTTTTTAATAATATATGAATATTCTTTTAGGCTTTCACGACCACTATTATTACAAAAGACTTTGTTTATTTCTTCTGGTTTAGACCGTGTAGATAAATTTCTCGCCAACGTTTCGTCAACCATGCTGATGATGATGAGCCTCATCCTCATTCTCATCTCAGCCCTGAGGAAGTCATCAGCATGGTTGACGAAACGTTGGCGAGAAATTTATCTACACGGTCTAAACCAGAAGAAATAAACAAAGTCTTTTGTATTATATGAATAATTGAACCGAGTTTGGCCAATCTCCAAGTTAGGGCTACCTTCTCCCTAAGGCCGATTGGATTCGAAATGATTCAAGACTGCAACTGTTTCATGTTTATTTATATGTAGTTAGGTGGAACTAAAAAATATTAAAGAATACATCTTGTATTTTATTTTTTGGTTTCTTAGTAAAAGAATTTGAGACTAATCGTTTGATACAATAGCAGATTCAACTACGGTTTCCATTTTTCTAAAAATAACCTTACATTTTTACAAAAAGCGTGAAAAGCATTTTTAATTGGTACATAAAAATCTTGTTTTGTGCTCATAAAATTGCATTGATCACACCTTTACAAAAAAACTTCACTATGATTGCCATTTAACATTTAAGGTAAGTTTCTTGGCATTAATATTTAATTTCAATCACAAGGGATACACATAATGATAATATAGAGTCAAAAAACAACATATACGATGCAGAAGTATGATGAGTTCTCATAAACGAGGGAAAAGAGAATATTGGCCGAAGGAGGTCAGGGTAGATGAAAGGGAGAGTATAGAATCTCCTAAGACAGTGATGGATCGGAAATACGCAGAATAACAGATAGTTCATAGATCCTTGGTGGAAATAATGATTCATGGACATAACAGGAATAACAACCTTATGGATCGATGAAGGAATAAAAGAAAATAAGATGTTCTATGTTATTTGGAAAAATGTTTTCATTAATACACTATGGCTAATAATTTTGTTTTCAAGTGTTTTCTTTTAAACAAATGAAATGTGTTTGTTTAATGAACTTTAATTGTAGGGTTTGCAGAAGTAAAATTTTGAATATTCTAATTTTTTAATATTCATTACTACCACAGTCGAAACTGACCCTGTTTCAGATCATTTATACCAACGATATTATGGATTGAAATCCATTCATTGAACATCCGACGAGCTCTCTGTTACCGAACAGTGGACGGTATAGTTTATCTCAACTATTTGGTTAGCAGACTTCACCAGAGATAAAATAAAGGCTATGAATAAGTTTTTATATTTTTTTATTCATGACATTCTTTTAGATTTTTAAATATATTTTGTTTGTTGCTTGTCCATTTTTTTTCTCTTTATATTTTCATCCAGACCTGTCAAATACAAGTAATTGACAATCAGCAGATTGGCTGACTGAAAAAAAAAATACAAAATGACATGGAAGGCATGACGAAGAACAGTACCCAGCGGTACCTCTCCATTGGTTTGCTTTAATTTCCTACTGTAATAGATCCCTCATCGATGTCCTTTTTAGTCTCCTCCTAGTGTTCTCAGGCATACCAATGGATTTGGGTGTCCGTATAGTTTTTCTTGAAAGCGTTTGTAGTACATTCGTATGTGTTCGTTAACCGTTTGTATTTTTAAGTCAGTATGCAGAGTTTTGTTATTGACGTTCCATGGTGCAGTGGTGATAAGTCTAAGTACTTTTGACTGAAAAGTTTGCAGTCATTTTCTGTGAATCTGTTTAGTGATGCCGTAAATTTGTAAAGCTTATGTCCAAACTGTTTTTCTTTTTCTTTTCTTTTTTTTTAAATATTTTGTTTTATTTTATTTTAAAATATATACAAATTATAAAACATTGGTGGGATAATCCCTTACAATGAAAATGAGTTCACTTACAACGGTTACTAATTCATATGTTTTTGTTGTTGGTAAAGTAAAGTGGTTTTAGTAAGTGTACGTATTTAATTTCTGTCTTAAATCTAATTGGGAGTTTTTCCTGAATAGGGAGTACATTAATTTGAGTTTGTCATTTAGTGATTGGCGTTTCATCTTAACGTGAGGACCCCATGTCATTCTCCTATCAAATGTTAGTCCAAGGTATTGTACTTTGTCCCTCTGTGAGATGGATGCGTTATTAAGGAAAATGGGAGGGCATATTTCGCGTCGAAGAGTAAAAGTGATATGTTGTGACTTTTCGTGGTTCAGTCTGATTTTCCACAGTTGGCACCATTCATTCACCTTTTGTAAGTTTTGTGAGGTCTGTGCTTATTCATTTAACGTCACTTTATGTTAAATTATTTGTGGGAGTCCTCAACCTTTCTTATCCAGGTATGGTATTATTAGGATAGAGATCATCAACAAGTAACTTAAAAAGTACAGGCTCGAGACCACCATTTTACGTTTCATCCAAAGGGCGTTACAGCAAACGATTTTTTAAAAATCCTAAGGTTACCACCTACAAAGGTTACCAGCCCTTTTGGGCATAACCTTCATTGTGCTAAAAACTACACTGGTAGTGATACTTAGTTTTTATTTACTATTTTACTACTTGTGTAAAATACCATCTGTTTTTCATTATATAGCCTCTGATATATTTTCACACATTTATTTCTTAAGGGACCTGGTCCCAGAATAAAATTATTATGGTATTGTATTCAATGTTTACCGAGCTATCTTCCACATATCGGGGATGTAAATAGATATGAAAGACTTTTAGACTGAATATGAAACAAAACGGCTCTGTTTGGCAATCCTGAACAAATCAGACTAAAACTAAAAATTTATTCATATTTGCAAATGTTTTTGCTTTACAAAACTAGTAAATTCTTTAACTTATCTACATATAACGTGCAACACTAGTCACATTCGTTTGGATCTCAAATGATTTCATGACGAATCACAAGAACATGTTGACTCGAAACTTGACAATGACTAACGTAACTAGACGAGAAGCTGAAGAGAAGTTGGTTGAGAGACCTCCAAGTCTCATTATTAATTAAGCCAAATGTCTAGAAGATGTTCCACTGGATGTTGTCTCTCTCACGCCTACTCGTACTATGTTAAACACTTTGTAACTCATTTGCTAATTGTAATGTATTTGAAGTGTATATATATATATATATATATATATATATATATATATATATATATATATATATATAGAGAGAGAGAGAGAGAGAGAGAGAGTAATACAACAAGTCAACATATGACTTGAAGTCAACAAGATCCAAAAATTAAGTAATGTTCAATTAACATTCTCTCCGTGTATACATCGCAAATTGCAAGAACACGGAGATATAGGATCAGTGAAAAAAATTTATAGGGCTGGCCGAGAAACGTGCCAGGGTGGCGGAGATGGTTGAGGCGTCACCACGGAGAGGTGAAATACCCGGGTTCGAGTCCCGGTCCTGGCCATATCTTTTTTTCAAATAAAATATTTTAAAAAATTATATCATATAACAATTAAATAAATTATAATAAAATAATATGGTTTACGAATAGACATCCTGTAACAAGAAAATCATATAAACCATTATTCGGTTTACTCCTTCAATTGCAAACATTTATTTCAATTTTTTTTAACATCTACTTGTAGGAGTTGATGTATGTAAATGACATTCAAACTCCTATTTGAGAGGATTTTCGAGCAGAAATCGAAGCCATTATCTCAACATACGTAGATTGGCGTAGAGCTGGCTTTGTTGCCTCATTCGCCGATTTCTTTCTCCCTCATTCCATCAAGCAGTTCTCAACGAAAATGATTTCAAGATTTATACTAAAACTTTCCAGCGAACTATTTACTGAATATCGCGATAAATAATCTCTAAAATGTTTTTGTTTTATATGTATATAATTTTGATTGATTCAAATACTCAATTTATTGAGTGTCGAAATAAAAATTAACTGAATTTCTCTCTGTAAAAAGAACTAAATTTATTTTTATTACAACAATAATTTATTGTAACTGATTTACAAACTTATTATTCTATACGGTTTACCTGTAAAATAATAAACAACATTTTAAGCTAACATTTCACACACCTTTTACAAAACTGTTTTATTTTAACTAAATAACAAGACACAAATCAGAATAACCTCCCGGTTCTTCTTTCACAGCCGTTACCGGTTTGGGTGATATTGTGTCGGTAAGTGGAATGTTATGTATTTGTTATGAATATATGATTTTATAGTAGGAATGTTCATGTCATTGTGTATAGTGTGATTCGAAACATACCACGGTGCATTAAGAATTTTTCTGAGAATTTTGGATTGTGTTATTTGAATCTTGTGTATGTGAACTTTTTTTGCTGAACCCCAAAGTTCTGCTCCATATGTCCAAATAGGTTTTAGTATACTGTTATAGATAAGTCGTTTGTTCCTCAAGTCAAGTGAAGATCTGTAGTCCAGAAGATGTGATAGTTGTTTGTACCGTCTAGTCAGTTCTTGTCTTTTTAAATTTGTATTTACGTTCAATGTAAGTCGTTTGTCCAAGTATAGTCCGAGATAACGTATTTATTTATTATTATTATTTAGAAATAAATTAATTTATACATTGAGCTATGACCGTTATTCGATAAGATTTAAGATGTAAGTCTTTTGTCCAAGTATAGTCCTAGGTAACGTACATAATTTTTGGAAGGTACTTCGTCGTTGTCAATTTTGACTGCTGGACACGAAGCTTTGCGTAGAGAGAAGCTTTTACATGGCTCGATTTTAAGGCGTTTATTTTTATTTGCCAATTATAGAACCACTTTTCCAAATCAAATAAATGATTTTGAAGAGCTATAGATGCTAGGTTTGGGTCTCTGTGAGAAGAAATAATGGCTGTATCGTCTGCGAAGGTATAGATGTTGGTGCAAGAGTGCTTGGGAATATCAGAGGTGTATACGGAATAGAGAATGGGGCTTAAAACACTGCCTTGCGGTACACCCCTGTATTGAGGGATGAAGGAGGAAATCGAAGAGTCAACGGAAGTACAGAAGAATCTGTCTTGGAAATAAGATTGAAGAATTAAAAAGTATGTTGGAGGTAAGTGAGGTTTTATTTTCCAGAGATGGCCCTTGTGCCAGACACTATCAAATGCTTTTTCAATGTCAAGAAAAATCGCAGAGCAATATTCTTTTTTCTCAAAAGCGATAGATATTGCATCCACGATACGATGACACTGTTGTACAGTAGAGTGATAAGAACGAAAGCCAAATTGGTGGTTCTGTATCACTCCGCTATTTTCGAGGATAGGTTTTATGCGATTAAGGAAGAGTTTTTCAAATGATTTAGACATTATAGGGAGGAGTGCAATTGGACGATAAGATGAAGGATTAGTGACAGTTAATGCGAAAATGATAATAAACTAAATAAAAAATAATAATGAATAAAAAATGTAATGTACACATTCATACCCTATTTACAATTTGCCTTCTTTTATATGATTTTAGTTCGTTTTAAACCAAAATGGTAAACTTTTCCAGTTTTTTTTTAACACAAGAGTTTTCAATTCAGGTTTGAGCTTAATGACCCAGTTTGTATACACTGCATTCCTAAATAACCAAAGCAATAAACAAGCCGTAACATAAATACTTGCTCAAAAGCTATACATTATGAAATCATTTTGCAACATGTCCACTAGAGAATAAATCATTGGAGAAATATCGAGAGCAACTTCCGGAGAATAGACCACCTGTTTCTTGCTATCTCTGAGGCTTGTACATCTAGCGAGTTACAGCTCTCAAGAGTAAAAAAACATTTCAGGAAGGTGTTTAGTTTTCTTAACATACGAAGTTACAATGTTATCATAAAAAAATCTTAAAATTAAAAACACCTACTTTCAATTTGCCTTTTAATTTTTTTAAATTCTTTTTATATTGGATATTATAAAAATATACTTTTTAAGTAAAATTTATTTGTAATCGATCTTTAAAGAAATTTCAGCTTTTTTAAATCTTGTACTATTTATCCATGTGTATAATATTGAAGTTTCCATGAAACAACTAAAGAAAAGTAAAGATGAACTCAGCCTCTATAAAGTGGGTATCCTAAATACCTTGCTTCATTGTTTTAATATAAATTATGATAGTATTATCGCTGAGTGATGTCATAATTATAGCCAGGAACACAGTTCAAAGTCCCCTTAATGAGTTAGAACAATACCTTTATAAATGTAAATTTTACCTCAACGTTCAAATTCAAAAATGTAGCGCAAAAATGTTCACCCTTAGACGCCCTTTAGACCCTCCTGAGCTAATGCTCAATGGCAGCAACCTCCCGTGGAATAAAGAAACAACAAAATATCTCGGAATTTATTTAGATCGTCGTCTTACCTGAAACCAGCATATCAACACCTAACTTACACAGGCCTACGCACGATTAGCTCTACTTTATCCGATAATAATAGAAAATCTAGATTAAAACCAAAAACGACCTTGTTAATTTATAAAACCATTCTTATACCTCTACTAATGTACGGTTGTGAAGTGTGGGGTGCAGTGTCAACAACAAAGCGAAAAATATTGCAAACTTTCCAAAATAAAATCCTACGAATCTAAGTAAACGCGCCTTGGTTTGTACGAAACAGTCAACTACACCGAGAGCTAAAACTAAAGACAATAGAGGAATTTATTAAAAAGCGTTACACCAGATTTAGGACAGCAGTCAAAGGAGCTGTAGCATTCAACATAGGCGAACCTATTTCATCTCCAAGACTAAAACCGAGCGAGACTTTTGAAAGGTATTCTGATGTGAACTTCATTACTTATCTCACAAATCGTTTTAACAAATTGTAAAATAATCCTGTGCTCTTTTATTTTTCCTTTTTGTAGTACTTTAGTTCTGTTTATTATTACTTTTAGTTTAATTTTGTTAACTTATTTCTTTCTTTTTTAATTTTTTAAAGGACTATCATTTTTTTATGTGAAAAAACTATTATATATTTATATCTTCTCTTGAAAATAAGCTGATAATGTACAGTTAGAGGTTTCTCTTGTATGAGACAAAACCCACATTTTTACCTCATGTTAAAATTTAAAAGTTATTATTATAAAAAGGTAATAATAGGCTATATAAGACTAGGAATAGCCGATCTGGAAATAAAGGTTACAAGAAATAGAAAAAATTATAAACAAAAGAATGTTAATTATTCAATTACTAGGGATTAATATAACAGATAAAACAAAAAAATGGAGCAACATAAATCGTAAATATAAACAATTTATTAAGACCGTGGAAAAATTCCAACGAAAAGCCCTTAAGTCTCTAAACTAAAACAGAAATTGAAAATATCTGCCCCTATTTTCATTGTTCAGTTTTAGTTTGGAGACTTAAGAGCTTTTCGTTGGAATTTTTCCACGGTCTTAACATTTATATAAGATCTCTTTTTACCTTTCCCTTTTCAATATCAATATATTTTGTGGAATAGCCATAAGTCCATTGGTTTCTTGATAATGTTCTTTTTTTTGTCTTGCACTTTTACTTCCATGTTTTCATATGGTCTTTTTTCATATGTTTTTGTGTATTTTATTAATATTTTGGATTTTTTTCTTCCTGTTGTGGTTTTTGAAGTTTGATGAGTGTATATTGAATTTTCAATTTCTGAATTGTTTATCAGCTGTTTTAACTAACCTTATCCAGGTGGGGTCGAGTAACCTTCCTTATGATTCATTAGTTGCATTTGAGCCTTGGAGGTGGTGGGATGTTTCTTGGGTGCATTATTCATGTTTGCTTTGCCGTTCTTCTCTTTCTATCCTGAGGATGCCTGAATAGGCGAAATATTGGACAGATATTTTCAAATTCTGTTAAAGTTTGGAAAGTTAAGGGCTTTTCGTTGGAAATTTTCCACGGTCTTAACATTTATATAAGGTCTCTTTTTATCTTTCCCTTTTCAATATTATAAACAATTTATTTAATATAAAATATTGAATATCTCAAAACAAGTTTAAGTACTCATAACTTTATTGAACTAATAACTAATATAAGATAATATATAACTAAACTGAACTTTAATTTATATAAATATATCGGAATACCTCTTATAAAACGTTATATACCTACTGTTGTGCAATTAAGTGTATGACTGAGTTCTCGACATTCAAAAAGTACTTCCTCGTATCCTTCCCATTTGATCCATAAGAAGGTCGGAGGATGAGCTGCTTCACCTTCCAGAGCACTGATCTATTGTACGGAAATGGATATATGTCAGTACGTTCTGGTCGTTATGTGAGGAGAGCACGGTATTGGGTTCACCGGTCCACTGATCACTATAATGATTTCCAATGGTCTACAATCTTTCTATCGCCAGCGATGGATGTATTTCTGCACTTTGACAGGTAAGGATAATTATTATTTGCAACTAAAATTTTTTTATTGACTAATATGATTATCCGCTGTCCACCAAACGGCGGACCAATCTCCGTCTTACAAATCATATGACTAGCCATTTAATTTTAATATGATTTTTTGAAGAAAATCATTTTTTTAATTAATGAAATAAATTACCCAAAATTCCGTCAAATAACCTGTGCTCGTCGAAAACCAATGACTTTTTTGAAAACCAATAACCAATGATTTCGTCGAAATCCAATGTCCTCCACAATTACTCCCCTTATTAACAATATTAACAATACCCCTTATTAACAATACTCCAATGACTAATGTAGAACAAACCCGATACTTGACAAACGTTTAACTAGGAATCCTCATACTATACTGGAAAAAGAAAAAACTGCTAGTTTCAGGCTACTTCAACACTTACTAGACAAACGTTCTAAGCTCCCAATTAAATGGAAAAGGAATATACATGACTATTATAAAACTTATTTGGACTCACAGAGTAGAGTATTGGAACTCCAGTAAGCCATCGAATTCCTCTCGTATCCAATCCTGACAATCCAAAATCCTTAATACTCCTTACAGTGTCACAAATAAAGTAATCCATTTGGTTTATCGATTTGGCCCGAACCCGATACCAGTCTTTTCATAAAAAATGTTATTCCCACTCAAACCCACTAGTTTCAAACATAGCTACTTCTTCAATTCCTGACATCATCCGAGGCGTCTGAAAAAAAAATGGTCTCGTGACCTTAAGTTGAATTTGTTATTTGAGTACTACCACTGGGTACTTATTCTTTCCAGTATGTATCATTGATGTCGTTTACATGCTGTATTTTTATGAAATAGTTGTAAATTTTAATGAATAAATTAATTTATAAAATTGTTTAGGCATAGAGGCGTATCGTCACTTAAGGTTGAAAAACTGCAAGGCAAACAAACTTTTAATAATCTACGTAACAGTTCAAACAATAAAATTTAATTGGATTTTATTTAATTAGATAGTTCAGATACATTTGGAGGGAAAACAATGAAATGAGTTGTGGTCAGATTCAAAAATAGACTATGTGCTGGGGTCGCATAAAGCTCAGTTTTTCCCTGAAAGTAGGGAGAGGGGGAAAAGTTTGGTTAAAAGTTTTCCCACACAAAGGGTAAATATTGTACTATATGACTATTTCGAAGGTATTTATTTTACTTTAATACATACGTTACCTTTGCTTTAATAAGATTACTATAAAGGGCTTTCTAAATATAATTTAATTTAAAAATTATTTAACTATTCATTTAATTCTACTCCAGTAGGTACTTATAGTTTTTTTAGAGGTATCCCAATGACAAAAGATACAACAAAAAGTAGTTACACACTCCAAATTTCTAAGACAAATTGTTAATGCTCCAAGGCATATTTCAAATCACACCAACCACAATGACATAAATTTTCCCACTATAAAGTCATATACATAATACATATAATAAATACATAACATTGCACTCATCGAAAAAAAATCTCCCAAATCCACTTGTTCTTCTGCTTTCCTACTAGGCCTTTTTTTGCGATGAGGAGACTCTGGCAGCATTGGAATTTCCTTACCTAGGGACCATCGTCAGTAGGTTTGGTGAAGTCGATGAAGATATCGAAAGTAGAATTAGTAAAGCAAACACTATATATAAATATTTTCTGATATACAACAGTACAGTTGAACACGTAAACGTAGGAAACGATACGAAGCTCCACATATAAAAAGCAGTCTACCTCCCTTATGTATGGGAGTGAAAGTCGGGTCATCCTTGACAGACATAAACCGCATTAAAACTACAGAAATGAACTACCTCCGCAGAGTGATCGGTAAAACAAGAATGGTCCGTGTTTCGAATGTGAAAATAAGAGACAAACTACAAGTGCCAGAACTGTAAAAACTCCTGACGTAACTTAAGGATGTCGTATCAACACATACAATGAATAGGAGAAAACTCTGTCTCAGATGAAAAGGATGAGTCGAGGCCGAGAAGGATGGCTCCGATGGATAGAGGATTCTCTACACTGAACGGCAGAAGAGGAATATAGCGAAGAAGAAGAATGAGAAGATATTTAATATCACTATCAATATTTAAAGCGATATTAAATGAAAATAAAATTAGTTTAAGAAACCATGGTAAAACCTTGGCTTACAGCGGTGGTTCCTAACCTGGAGGCATGAATACTGGTCAGAGTGGAGGCGCGAGACCAGATGAAAATGAAAAAGTCTCATTTAATTTTATTTATTTTTATCTTACCAGCCTTTACTTTAAATTGAAACTTAAAATGTTGTATCTTGTGTCAGTAAAACTAAATGTAATACTTACTGTTTTTTGTTTTTTTCATTTGCCTATGTAAGGGGGTGTAGAAGGAATTCATTGGACCAGAAAGGGTCGTGAAAGGTTTTCATTCGAAACAGGGGCAGGCTTGTTGCAGTTTGGGAACTGGCTTAGAGTACAACAGAAACCTTACAACTGTATGCTTCTATTTACAAATTTTTTTTGTTACACGTAGCGGAGAGTAAAGGTTTTATGGGTTTCTGATGGATGATATTGCTGATAGAAAAATTATTATAATATATCAAAATTTCTCTTTAAAATTAATTATAAATGATTTATTATTTATACAATAAAGAAAATTATTAATATAACGCTCATTATGTGATGGACTAGAATTTTAATGTTATGGTCATTTATCATATTATTTAATATTAATATTGTAATATTGTGGGTCCCCTGTATAGGCAGAGGACACGGCTAATAATGGCGGGGGACATACCCGGCGAGATGGCCTATAGAATATCCATCAGGCGGAATGGAACGACCAGAGACCCTCAACCTCAATAATTTCAAAACTTTAATACAAAATTAAAGTATTTTTTGCTATTTGAACCTTTTGAATTTACTCGCAATTATAAATTTATAATATTTACTATCATTGGAATTCAACGAGCTTTGTTTAACATGCCTTCAAATATAACAATGGAAACATATGATTTACGAGTAATTTTTTTAATGATTTTAAACTTGGACACTTGGGAGCCCAATCTGCAAAAACATTACCGTGCCGTTCGAGAAAGGATTTGAAATGAACGGACCATTCGCCGTTGGATTGATACATTTTTGCAATAAAAAAATAAAATTACTGGTTTCTGTTTGGTCGTCAATGACAGGAATAATTCATTTCTCTGTTCTGCCTATAGGTGAAACCATCACATCCACATCGTACTGCAGTAATTCATTAGTGATAGATTTAATAAAGAATTTTTAGAGTGGAAACACAATATTCCCGATCATTTGTTTTATTTTTTATGAATTTGAACTTTGACATTCGTTAGCCCTAGCCAGAATTAACACTACCACCGCGACTGTACAATTACCAACGCCTTTGGTTCAAGAAATGCCACGCATTAATTCATAAATAAATAGGTAATTAATTTCTCCTTTCCATCCAGAGTTGAAACCATCATATACAGTAAGAAGGATGGTTTGACAACGCCAGGCCTCATGGTTCATGACGATATTGAAGAAACTAAACGAGCTGGGTTACGAAGTACTCCCACACCCACCTCATTCGCTATACCATACATATCTCCAACAGATTTCCATCTGAATTTGGACAACTTTCTCAATGATAAAAGGTTTGAAAATTCTCAAGTCAAAACGTATACATTATTTCATCACAAAACCCTGAATTTTTCAGCTCTCGGATTGAAAATTTGATAAAACTTCTGGAAAAATGTTTAGAAAATAAGTATAAATACTTCGAATAAATTATTTTTCATTTCTTAAAGTTGTTTTACTAAATAATATTTCATTTGAAAAAGAACATTTTATAAAAAAAAAATATAATATTGTCTTCTGAATCTTGCTTTGAGGTAGTTGACCAGTCTCATTAGGGTCGAAACATTTAACTGATTAGGCTATTATATGCCGAAGTAAAGCTAAAACATCTAAGAAACGCGAAATATGTTTTAGCCAATGATTCTCAAGTGATAAATGCATTTCCAGAATTTATTTTATCACAAAACTCTGAATTTTCAGTTCTTGGATTGGAATTCTAATAACACGTTGGGAAAAATGTATAGAAAATGAGGGAGAATATTTTGAATAAACATATTTTAAAACCGATTATTTTTTCTTCTCCAGCATGGTTATTTATTATGAAACTGAATAAATAAAGGGAGAGGCAACAAATATATAGCGTTGAACTTATTGGAATTGAAAAGAGGAGCGCTGTAGAAATAATGTACCCTCTATTGTAGGGGAAGGTCCTTATCGCTTGGATGGCCCAGGATCTCGAGTCCTTAGAAAGGAGAAGCAAAATATCCTGTTATATGTTGTAAATTTACCTCCCACCCCTTCATTAATTTAGAGGGGACTTTGTGAAGAGATTTTAGATAGTAAGTTTGTTTCCTATTCCGCCGAAAAATATTAAACATTATCGTTGGTTGTTTTACGATGTCTGTGCTTAAATTAGTATTTACATAATTAATTTTATCTTATTTTCATAATTAATATTGCTTAGTCCGTAACATCTATCTTGTTTTCGATATTAATAATTGCATTATTTCATAAATTAAAAAATGATTTATTTCTTCTTCTTTGGCCACTTATATCTCTTATGCCATTGATAGCCATATAGTATGAGCCACTGGTCCTCCAGGTTGGGGGAAACCCAGTACCGGGGGTTTAGCCCGGTCATACTTTCTGCAGACCGGGTCGAGTTATGTCCAGAGAGAGTTGACTATATTAAGGGAAGCGGAATCGTAAAATTGTCATAGTTTTTGGCTTCAAATAGTGTTGTAATATGAGCGATAACTCTATTTCAAGCCAATTTCTGACTTAGCCCTTTATTCAATACGAAAATAATAGGGTCCCGCATCCCTAAGTACAAGTCATTCTACTTAGGTCTAAGTGAAATTTCTACTTGAAATGTATTCACTGGGACTGGAGTATTTAGTTAGCGATAACAGATTAAATAAAAGTTTGCCGAGCAGCCGGATATGCCGGTCGCTCCATATGCTAAACATTTATTAATGCTATTTTAATCATTGCAACATTTGACAATTTATTATAAATTTGACAATTCATTCTATGCAGTTTGTTTCAGCAACATGTCCATGTCGATAAGCGCATCCTGGACCTCGCCCACACTCAACGCTCTCCTCCAAGACAAGAACTCAGGAGTGCACAATAAGCAGGCGGCCATCATCGATGCTCTACTCCCAGGAGGAGCTCTATTGGGCGGCTTCCTTGGATGGTTCTTGATAGATTTCTTCGGGAGGCGATGGGGTAATATCTTCGGTGGCGTTTTCTTCCTTTCCTCGTGGACCTTACTTGGCTGCTTTCACTCCCTCATAGTGATGTACGTTGCAAGGTTCCTAACTGGGATAGCAGTTGGTATACTTTATTTATCGACAGGAATATATGTGGCTGAAATTTCACCAGTGAGTATTATAAATGACTTTGATTTTACATAACAGGAGAACAGGTTATCCTTAAGATTACGCATAACTTATCCAATGGACTAATGCAAGAATTAAAACTAAATACATTTCACAGAAAAGAAAATTCTATGATACATTTAAATATAACACCACATAGGAATATTTAAATTGTTTAACCGTAAATGTAAATAATATTCAATTTAAATAACGGCATGGAATATCCTCAAGCATCTAGATAAACACGTTAGTGGCTTTAAAGTTGACATCCAAAATATTGAAACTTGTCTTCCAATGTTTTTATTTTTAAGTATTTAGAATCATCATAAAATACTGAAAAAACAAGAAACTGCTCGACGTTTTCGCCTACTTCAACATTTACTGCACAAACGTTCAAAGCTCCCAATTAATTACAAAAGACTGATTTACATGACAGTTACCAGACCTATTTGGACATACGGAGTTGAGCTTTGGGGTTCTACTAAACCATCCAATTTATCTCGTATCCAATCCATAAAATCCAAAATCTTTCGTAAAATCCTCAATGCTCCTTATTATGTCACAAAAAAACTCATCCATCATGATCTTAATATCCCATATGTTGCTGATTTGACCCAAACTAGATACCTATCCTTCCATGAAAAGCTCCATACACACTTGAATCTGCTAGTCTCTCAACTTTTTTCCCATAATATTCCTGATAACCCTCCGAGGCGTCTGAAAAGTAGATGGCCTCGAGACCTTCTACTATAGAGCTTTATTGGAGTGCTATCAATGGTAGTTTCTCAACAAGTGATTTTTTTTTTCATGTCCTTTGTTCATACAGCAGATTTACTTGATGTTATATAATTACAGTTGTAAATATCAATAAATTATTCTAAAAAAAAAAGTATTTAGACGTTCAATGTTTTAAATTCCGACAATTACGAAAATTAATATCATTGAGAATATTTTTAAGCTTTAAATTTGGAAGATATTTTTATATTGCACATATTTAGACAATTTTATTTTTTTTTATGGAGTTTTGAAGTATCATAAAACGCTCAAAATTGTATCATAGAATTCGCATTTCATATCGTCATAAAATACTAGCCCTTAAGTGACGGCCAGTTACATGTGTCACTAAAATGTGTTCAGTTTTGCAAATATATTGGACATTTTTCAATACGGAAGCTATCTATTTCAAATCAGAAACCGTGTACCTAAATAATAATTACCACTAACTCCTTACCAAATTCCCTTGAATGTCTCGCTTCAAATGTAACTTGCTCAAACCCTTTTTCTGCTTGTATATCCGACTTTATTTCTTTACTTTAACGATTATTAATGATGTTTTGTAAACTAAAAAATATATGAGGAGGGTGTTCAAACATATTTCACTCTGTTCAGAGAGCCACTATGATTATTGTTGAGTGCGTCCAACGGAATCTCAATATTAGTCCCCGTTGTATGTTAGGTGCTACACTTGGAAACTAAAATTAAAATGTTAAAACTAATGTTAATATTTTTGATTTTATCATGTTTGGACAAACAGATAAAAAGCATACAAAAGCATGTGATGAAGTAGATGACATATGGCTTCCCTGCACACTTATTAAACCATGTATATCAGGGGGACTACAACGAGAAACTAAATCAAATTGAAATCTGCTATTATTAAAATAATGGGTTGGTGGAAAAGTAATTTCGGTTTTTCCCGAGAGATGGGTTTAAAATCGCCTCTCTCTGGTAATACGCATTAAATGATGCTATACTATAGCGCGATTGAAAGGTAACTGTCTAGAGAACATTCTATAATCATGAATAGTAAAATGATATGAATCAATTGAAATCTGAAACGGTATAAGGGAGACCAGGTTGTTTGGGTCCGTGAGGAGCTGCTCCGTAGCATCAGTCATGATAACTACATCAGTAGGACGCCATTAGTTATCTGAAGAAGTTTGGGTACGATGCGTTTGCGTTTTTCAGTTTTCACTACTGCTGATCTAAGGTGCGTGTTTAATACTATTCGTTTTTTACTTTTAATATGATTTTATTTTAATTTTAAAGTTAATCAACCACATTTCCTAAGAACATGTCCTAAGTATGAATTTACGCTCAGTTTAATATGTCAATCAACTGTGTAGGTTTCAGTAGATGTGGGGGTAGAGCGATTAATTTATGGCGTCGCATCGGGTAAAGTGGCCGGCAGAAGTCCGGGGCATATAATTAGATAATAACAATAATAATAGCTTATTATTATATAGGTAGGCCTAACATCTTTGGTTTTAGGTTTTGAAATGGTCTACAAATACAAGAGGAAAAGCGAACAGCAATCGGGTGCGATGCAGAGAACCACAGAAACAAGTCATTTTGTCAAATTTATTTTTCGTCATTTTTTATTTAATAATGTAGTGTCTGTCTTTTTTGTGCCATTTCCATATTATTTGCCTAATTACATTGTAATAGGCACATTTCTAATATTGATATAAATCTGTTTACTATTTATTACAACAATCCCGGCCATGTGGGCAAAGTGGCCATTTGGTAGAGTTTAAAAAAAAATTAAAAAAAAATACAAGAGGTTACTTATAGTACTACATCTTTATAGTAATAGATAGGTAACTTAATAGCTAGGTATACATGTAATATTGTTTCTACAAATTAACATTTGAAAAAGATATAAATAAAATTTCCTTAGAGTTGCCGCTTTGTCCGGGTCTCTCCTACTATAAAACAATAGACAGTTAACAGGGATTCAATTCTCAAATAAAATTCAATTGCTCGAAGATATAAAACGAATTAGACCAATGTTACCATATTTATTCTGTATTCCTATAATGGTTTATATTTCATTCATTCATCTTATCCACTAGATTAAGCCCATCGGAAGAGATAATTTTCCATTATCAACCGCTGTGAAAAAAAAATGAGTTAGTAGAAATTTGAATAAATAACAGTAAATAAGGTTTCTGTGAAGCTGAAAATATTAGGAAGAATGTAGTACATGTTGAATAACGAGATTTCGGGCAAAAACATTGTTCAACGGGTCGTACGGAATGGCCTGGGACCCAGAGCTCTGCTTACTAGACTTTCATGCAATCTTCTTTATAACCAGATTTCCATATTTCAAGTAAACGCCATTTTAATAGATTCAGGCATTTTAGGGTTGTAAGAAAATATTACATCTGTGGATACTCATCCGTTCTTCCATAACCAACTCAAGCCAAAATAAATACTGTTTTTTGATCCTGAATATATATGCTTGAGGGGGCACATAGATCCTGGTGAAGGATATACGACCTCGCGTTGCAACTAACCATGGTTTCCATGGTACAAAAGTAGACTGTATATAGCACCATAACCAGCCCCTTTGAGCCCAATTTAACAGTACTTTTCCCACAGGGGTTCAACTTGTATACATTTATAAACACGAGTTCTAGATCGGTCTATATCTAAGGATTATGGCTGTTCGGAGTCAGCAAGAACACGAGGAACTATATCTCTTACGCTGAAGTCAACCGTTCTTTGAATACCTAAATGTAAAATTTGAATTTTACCCGTTCGGAGGGTATTTGAAATACAGGAAAACACCTACGCGATTCCGATGTGTTTGTGAGATTTATTCAGTAAGATGACCGACCTCACATACCCGAAGGATTGTGAGATACTTGAGAAATCCAAAGACCTGGTTTCGAATTGACAATCTTCAGGTTCTTAAACAGATGTACTTTTGCATGCGCATTAACCCGATTGGCGCTATATAAGTGTGTGTATGTTCAGTCGATACCTAAGGATTTTTGGTGGACTTTTTTGCCTGCTACCGTTACAGTGAACATCAGGATCTGTGTTGCTGTCCATGCATTAAAAATAATATTTAAAAACCTTTCATTGCTGAAACTTATTTTACCAAAAGAAATGGAATAATGCCAAAATTATTGACATACCTCTGTTAAAAATTGGTATCCAACTGGATTATTCTATTTCTAAATAAATTATCAATGCTTTCAATAGGTCCAATGTTTACAACCAGTAAAGAATTTAAAGATTGCTGATTTATAAATTCAAATTCTATAAACGTTACTTTACTTGACATTTACCAAATCGAATTGCGGGTCCTTCTTTTTCAGCACATTTCAAGAATCGAACAACCAAGGTACACCAAGAACTTTAGGAATTTTTTTTTAACAAGCCGCTATGGTCCGTGGAGGATCTTGGCCTCCTCGACGATTTTCTTACACTCTGACCGATCTTCTACCACTCTTCTCCATGTTGTTACACCCAGCAGCCTAACACAATTACAACCTAATAAAAATTAGGCTAAGGTCTGCTTCCACATCGTCAAGCCATCGCTGTCACTAAGCCTGTCTCTTCCACTTTCTTCGTCTGGACTTCCCTCCAAGATCAGCTTTGATAGCCATCTTTTACCCATTCCATGTACATGACCCAACCACCTTAATCTTGCTTTTTAGATAAAAGACACTATATCAGTTTCTCCATATAGGTCCTTAAGTACTTTTACGAAAAATATTTATACAAAAAAAGAACCTATATCACTACAACCATTGAAGGGTCTTGGGTACAGTATTTGGTGGAGACATTACTCTTTCTTGAACAACCGTTGTACTAAAGAGGCGATTTATCCTCAACCACCAGAATTTTCCCTCTATGTTGGATTCTCACTTAATAAGGCTGGGTTAACCCCAGTAGGGTTCAATCCAAACCCAACCAAAGCATCCATCTCCGGCTGTTAACAGGTTAAATATAATCTACTATCAGGAGGATTTTAACCCAGGACGTTCGGCACGCAACTCAGCGCTCAACCGCATAATATTTTTACAGACTGACTTAAAAAAAAATGAGACCTCCTCGAACAACGAGGATATAACTTTAGCTATTATTTAAAGACAAAAGTTTGTAAGGACGATTAGGTAAAGGGCCAAGTTTGGATTATTGATAATGAAGCCTTGGAGAGTTGACGCTGCTTGAGGACATTGATTATAGTGGAAAGCCTTTGCCAAGTTTATAACTTTAATTGCTAATAAATGACTATAATAACCACCTTCACATCTAAGTTAGAAACTTTGTAATTAAATTGTGCAAAATGTACCGATTGGAGATATTTGCCAGTATACCGATATTAATATTAATCATATTATTAAGAACGATCAAGAAAGCTGCTTAATGCATTCCAAGTTCTTGCAGTACATGTATGGAAGTGTACTGCAACAATTTTTGTAGTTGTGGGCAAACTAAACGTTCTACAGTTTACTATTTAAGAAAATTTCAGATTATAAAATTAAACCTATCTTACTAATAAGTAATAATTATTTTTCCCACGTTTCGGGCTATCTTTTAGGATTATGGAAGGATGGGGAATATTTTTCCTTAGATCCTTGAGTTGCACTTTGACTCTACAGCCCTCAGCTCTAATGATGAATTAGTCCAAATCGTCAACAAATTTTAGTTCCGACTGTCCTTATACAAGACTGCAAAAACAAGAAACTGTTCTACGTTTTGGCCTACTTCAACATTTACTGGACAAATGTTAAAAGCTCCCAATTAATTACAAACGACTCATTTATATGACAGTTATCAGACCTATTTGGAAATACGGAGTTGAGCTTTGGGGCTCTACTAAACCATCCAATTCATCTCGTATCCAATCCTTACAATCCAAAATCCTTCGTAAAGTCCTCAACCCTCCTTATTATGTCACAAACAAACTCATCCATCATGATCTAAATATCCCATATGTTGCTGATTTGGGCCAAACTAGATACCTATCCTTCCATGACAAGCTCCATACACACTTGCATCCGCTAGTCTCTCAATTGCTTCCCATATTATTCCTGACAACTCTCCGACGCGTCTGAAAAGAAGATGGCCTCGAGACCTTCTACTATAGAACTTTATTGGAGTGCTATCAATGGATAGTTTCTTCACAAGTGCCTTTTATTGTTCATACAGCAGATTCACTTGATTTAATATAATTACAGTTGTAAATATCAATAAATTATTCTATTCTCTAAAAAAAAATGTTCCGACTGATATGTATTACCATATACAAAATCGTATCAAGCTTTATTAGAATTTCAGGAAATAATAATTTATTGTCTGAGAAAGAGAGTGAGCGACGGTATATAAAACCAGGTCACTTAAGTAAGAAGCAATATAATTGAGGAGGATTATAATACCTTCTAGGAAAGTCAATTGAAAGGACTCAAGAAAACAGGCAGAAGAACTGGTTGAGAGCTTGGAGTAAGTGGACAAGGAACGGTAGAAGATATGGAGACTTGAAATTGGGAAGACACTGAGTAAAGAAACCAAAACTCTTGCTTGAACCCAAAAAGACGTTTGGGATGACTTGATCTGGGAAGTGCCCTTACCAATAGAACTACTTGACGTGGAATTGTATATGTATCACTTTCACATGTGTTGATTTAATTATGTATAAATGTTTTATATCAATGATATCAATCTTAACGAATAACGGTCATAGCTCAATGTATAAATTAATTTATTTCTAAATTATAATAATAAATAAATACGTTATCTCGGACTATACTTGGACAAATGACTTACATTGAACGTACATACAAAATTAAAAAGACAAGAACTGACTAGACGGTACAAACAACTATCACATCTTCTGGACTACAGATCTTCACTTGACTTGAGGAACAAACGACTTATCTATAAAAGTATACTAAAACCTATTTGGACATATGAACCAGAACTTTGGGGTTCAGCCAAAATGTTCACATACACAAGATACAAACAACACAGTCCTATTTCGAATGGTATATTTCCAATCACACTATCCCTCAACGACATGAACATTCCCACTATAAAATCATATATTCATAACAAATACATACCATTCCACTCATCGACACAATATCACCCAAACCCGCTCGTTCTTCCGCTTTCCTACTCCCTGTTACCTGGACTTGATAAGAAAAGACATTGATTGGCCTAGAGGCTTACTCTACTATTGATATATATTTTTTTTTTCGTTTTTGAAAACTCGATGATCATGTTGAAAAGCGAAGAGAAAGATACTTCGATCAAATTTGCTGTATGCGCAATTGCGCAGGTTCAAATGAAAATTAAATAATAAATAATATAAGTAAAACAAAAAATAATTATACACATTTGAGGAGCTGACGAACAGAATCGGATTAGTCCAACAACATATTAATATATGGAGGAGGTTAAGAAGACAACATTGTGTTATTATAAATAGGTGGTTTTCCTACTTAGAGACGGTTTTAATTAAAAATATTAACAGGGATCGACGTAACGATGTCCAAGGCATCATAATTCCAAAAAAAAATGTGTGTTCGAATCCGGTTATGTTCGCCTGCACCTCATTTATGAACTGAGGAAAACAACTTTACTAATAAATTATATTGCTTTTAATGATTTAGCCGTGTATTTAACCGAGAATCATTATTAAAACATTGGCAATATAATTGTTATTGATTTTGGCTGATTAGTTAACAAAATCTGGAAAATAGACAGTCTCTGTTGCCGATGAAGCCAATTTAGAATATATCTGGACATTTGAATAAATTCTCTAATTAATCAATACAATTAAAGTTTGGGTAATTATGTTTAATAATTACTGAATAGCATCCCATTATAAATACGATGATATAGTGTCCTATAGGACAAGAGAATCGAATAATTATCGAAGATTTAATAAATAAAATATTTATAATGAGTTAAAGTATTTCCAAAAAAACCTGTACCACTACAACCCGTGAATGTGTCTTGGATTCAGTACATGGTGTTTGGATACCCTATTTTTATAACATTTTATAGAGGCTGGGTGGACCCAAGGTGGGTCCTAGATAAAGAAAAGTCTTGCCCGCAGCGGGATTCGAACCAAGATTTCCACCATGGCAACTCAGTGCTCTACGACTGAGCCACTCCAAACCCAGTAGTATTTTAAAGTTAATAGAAAAACTACGAAAATGCGATAACAATATTAACGAGGTTCATATTGTTTTTATTTGAAACTTTAAAAAGGATTTCAATCTGTAAATGGAAATTGTTATATTCACTTCGAGACAAAATGGCTAACCAACAAAATTTGTATTTTATTTTATTTGAAAAAAAAAAATTATTTCAATCAATATTCATGAGTTATGTCGTTAAATATAATCGCTTGTCTTAGCTAGTCATCCCGTGAATACCGCAAGGTAACCACACAACTCAAGAAACATGCTATTTATTACATTTTGTTATTTTTATTAGTAGTATATTTATTTATTTTATATTATTTTTTTGTTATGAGCAAAACGTATCGGGAAAGTCTGCTTCTGCAAAGTCTTTTCCAAACAGTCAGAGAGTCCAAAAAATTATTCCCATGCATTTACACTTTCCTATTTCCCAAACTCTGTTATGATTACTTCCTGAAATTCACAATGCGATTCGCTTGATGATGCTTGGCAAGCGAACCAAGGTTGATAGTTTATCAAACAACTTGATCAAGTTAGTTAAGGATATGTGTACTTAGTTATGATACAGAGTACATATATCCCGGTCAAAGATTAGAATTACCGGATCAATTCCCACGAATAAATATATAAAATTATGTTATGTTTTTTATAGAATAATTTTGCTATGAGTGGTGTTTGTAGAACGCTGAGTCCTGTGCTATAAGTCTCGGTTTCAAATTCAGCTGTGGCAGATTATATATTTTAACCGTAATATCATTTATTTGTTTTAATGTAACAAATTGTTACTAAAAATAACATGGGTATTGTTAATTAGGGGAAAAATCTGGTGGTTGAGCGTGGTTTCTGACAAATCACCTCCCTGTACAACCGTTGTCCAGTATAGTCTCTATTATGTACTAAGCCCAAGATCCTGAAACAGGTTTTTTTTTTTATTAGAATAATTCTGCAAGCAACATTTGTTTTTATTTTTGAAGCTTTCAAGAATAATAAAACTAATCAGAATAAACATTTGTTTTAGAAAAAAATGGCAGTTGATACGAACGAGTTTCCTCAGATTGAGATTACCTTAAACCGAAAATTTCTTTTATTTTGTTTTTCCTATTTCTTTTTATCAAGTACCACTTCCTCTCGTAGACATTGACCGGGCACACTTTCCTCAATCCCTTCAAAACACCTTTCCGTGTTTTTTTCGCCGTTTCCTATCTTCATAATTCCAATTGAAAATTAAATTGGACAATCTTTCCTACTTCATTCTTATGAGATAACCATTCCAATCTATTTTTTATATTTTAGGACGTTTTTGAGTATGGATTCGTTCTCTTAGTTATAAAAAGAGAAACTGGAAATAGAAAAAGAATCTTGGATAATGGCCAAAATAATAAACTAACAGAACGGGCAAATAAACTAGCTAGTTAGTTTAATTAGTATATGTAAAAAGGATTTGATTATTTTTAAAATAAATAATAATTAAAATGAAATTGACTTTTGGTGACCCCGATTCGGGGAAATTCTTCCATAGAATCTTGAAAAAAGACTTTGTTAAGATGCATTACATCGGCGGTTCAGAGACGAGAAAAGAAGCTCTTGAAGCTTATGATGTAGGACACTGAAGGAATTTTCTAGAGGCCGCACTAACTTTAAAGCCAGATCTGGATCAAACTCAAATGCTGTCTGGCTCATAGGCTTTTAACAGGCGCAGTTTGAATCTAATCAGTTGTAAAGAGTCACTAATAAAGCACAAATGCACAAGAAAGAAACGGTACGTTAATAAACGACGACAGCCATTCACTGGACATTGGAGGCCTTACGAACAATTACAGTTAATCAGGCCCAATATCACTACCAGCATTAAAATCAACCGCAAAAAGTAAAATGCCTTTAATTTAAAATAAGTTTACTTTCAAAAAAATTGGGGAGCAATTACAATGATTGAGCGCTGTATTGTGCAGAAGATCCCAGGAACAAATCCAGTTGTGGAAGGTAATCTGTTAACAGGCTGCGACGGACCCTATGGGTCTGGGTGGACGTAGCCTCTCAAGTGGGTATCCTTAATTGGGAGAAAACCTGGCTGTTGAGCTGGATCTAGGACAAACCCCCTTCCTGCGCAACCTTTGTCCTTAAACAGTCTCTATAACCTCCTGAACCCAAGACCCTTCATGGTATATGTTATTTTATTTATAAAAATTACTGAATAAACTAAAGTAAATATATAAATATGATAACATTGCAGAATTGAACTATTTAAAGCATTTAAAATTTAAGATTAGTACAGGACTTAGGCAAGGAGACTTGCTGGCACCTCTACTCTTCAATATTGTAATGCAAAGTGTCATTAAAAGGACAGGGTTACTGATGGAGGGAACCATCTTTAACCGTAGCCTGGGTATTCTTGCCTATGCTGATGACCTTGTATTAGTAGGAAGATCACTGATTCTCTTAAAAGAAGCTTTTGAGAGGCTGGAAGTGGAAGCTGGAAAATGGGGTTACAGGTAAATGAGGAGAAAACCAATGTCATGGTAATAAATAATAGGAAACAAAACCGTAGCGTATGAGGTGGTCGTCATAGCTACGCTTTTGGAAATACACTTTCCAACGCATGTCAAGTTTCCAGTATTTAGGACGACGTATAAATGAGAATTTCGATGAGGAGGAAGAAGTTACAGCCAGGATAGTATCAGCTAATAAAGCATGTTTTGGGATCTCAAAGCTACTGAGAAGTAAGTTCCTTAGCCTAAAGTCCAAGCTGATGATATATAGAACCATCATTAGGCCAGTAGCGACATACGCTGTTGAAACCCTTACAGTGAATAAATCCAGCGTGGAAAAGCTGAATAGATTCGAAAGGAGAGTCCTACCGCAAATATTCGGCTCAGTGCGATAAAAGGACCAACTCATGATCAGAAGGAACAAGGAGCTGAGTGAGTTATAGTTAACGATATCGAGCTTCATAAGGATTCAACGTATTAAGTGGCTGGGCTACGTATATAGGATGGAGGACGACTTCGAGGAAGGCCCAAAGTTAGATGGAAGGATGCCGTCTGTGAAGATCTGAGGCTGTGAAAGGTCTCCATCACTCGAGCAGGCGATCGGGACGATTGGGGAAGAGCGGTTGAGCAGGCCAAGGACTTCTTTATGAGGCTGTCGCGCCAATTATAAAAAAAAACATTTAAAACAATCTAAACCACTACATCTCACGAAAAGCCTTGGGCTCAGTACATGGTATCACACTCAATCTCCTGGTTTTCCTCCTAATTTGAGGACCCGCTTTATAGAGGCTGGGTGAGATCCGGGATTGAACACGAGACTTTCTGCAGGGAAACAACGCTCTACAACTGAGCTACTCTGTTCCATTTAAACATATATATTAATATATGAATGATTCTCACCTTAGCGAGATTCATTGTTTACAAATATGACTAATTAATTCGTAGAATTATAGTTTGAATCGAGTAATTGGATAATGTAATATGTTTATGCAACAGAGGTGGCTTTGATATTCAGTATATAGAAGCCTTATAATAATTTTGCGTTACTAATTGAAAACCCAATCTATTATCAACGATTGCCTGATACTAATTAGTGTGCCAGCACTCATTATCATATCAACTGTAAGATTACTGCTGGGTTAGGACAAAGGCAGAGACAGAAATAAATCATATCAAACTAGCTCATAGACCGATGTTGTCCTTATTCTTTACAGAATTCGCAGGTATTCAACACGTCTCATTCGGAAGATCAGTCTCCAATGTTATATTTTCATCTGCATAATGTCACATCCTGCAAATTTAATCTCAATGTTTTTCCCATCAATTTGCTAAAATATGAAATATGCGACAACTGATTAGTGGTTTCTGAACATGTACCTAGGCTGTTTTATTTTTAATCGTTTCATAGAAAGTCTGGGTAACATTGAGAAGGAAAGGGAAAGAAAAAGAGGATTTTGATGATGTGTTGCCAAATGTGTTGGCGGTGAATATAAGATTTAATAGTGGAAATTTAAAATAAAATTATGTACAGTGTGATGCGAATTAGACCTATGTTGATCGCTATTTTTTTAAACAAAACTGTCACATTTCCATAGTTAATTTAAATTTTACGCTAACAGAGACGGTGGGAAAGACGAGGCGAAAGATTTTGTGTATCGGGATACATTAATTGTACAAAAACCCGAAAAAATATATGAAATTTAAATTTTATTTTGAACTATAAATATTCAGTAGCTATCACGTGCTCATGACAAGCTTTAAATGATACGTAGTGCCTCATTAAATAATAATCTAAGACCTGATTATTATTCCAGGCGGTTAGTTTTCTTGAAAGTTCTGGAAGAATAATTTTCCACCGAAGCTTATGACGTGGATTCCCCCTGAGGAACTTCCTTTATAAACTTACCTTAACAAATCCATTCCATCACTTTAGGTCAAACTTCCAACTCACAGATCGTAGAAAGTTTATTTAATTAAGAAATCATTCTGGCCTCGCACAAACCTGTTTCGTTAAATATTCGCTGGATGCATTTTATTCAGTTTTGTGAATAGTTATAGAGACATATTAGAAAAGAGAATTATTGCTTTTGCTCGAATATAACAAATAATAAATAAATCATTACACAAGGCATTCAATTTAAACCAGTCCCTCTTCCTATTTTACCTGCTCTACCTCCTTGTGCCTCCAGAGCCCTCTATAACCTCCTAGACTACAACTAGAAGGCCATCTACCAGACTAGAAGTACTGTAGTAGACAAGCAGTACGAACAGTACAAGGAGCAGCTAGGATAGGTGACATGTGCTCCAGACCGCACCTCATCATGGAGTGGACACCTCAGAGAGCCAGCATGGTAAGGTGGAATTACAACCATCCAACAAGAAGGATTGTAGCCTGAAAATTAAAAACAAGTGGCGCAACAGGTCTTCCCCAGAATCTCCAAGATTGTGGAAGACACGAAGAAATTTAAAAGTAATATTAAAGGAGAACTTCATTGATGAGTGTAATGGAAGATGAGTAACTTCACTCAGAACAGGCCATCTTGAGAATCAACTTCCACAAGATCCTTCCATCGTTGAAAGTCAAATGACTCCTCCATAATTTACAATCTTCAGTTGTACAAAGTCTGTAACTAAAATTGTATTTTTTTTATTATAATATTTATAGTAAGAATGCCTTTTTATTAATTTCCATTAATTCAACTTCCACTTTTTCACTAGTCCACTCATATCAGAGAGGGAAGGAACCATACCCCACTAGGGAAGGTATCTTCTACATTAAACACAAGGAAGGTATGTCCCTCTCAATCAATCACTGACAACATCAATAAAATTGCACAAAAATCACGACACACTTGCTGGATGCATATCACAGCAAATTGTAAAAGCATAACCGTTAATTGGGTTTTTCAATACTTTGTGATTTTATTTAATTTTAAACCTCCATAGCCAATTCGAATTTCGAAAGAAATGCCCGCCATCGCACCCATTAGAGCTTCTCTTATACTTGTTCAATCGCTCTGTTTTAATGTTGTCAAAATGGCTTTCCTTACCGTTTAGTTTTACACAATATTAAATTTTATTAATAATGGTGATATGCGTTACTCAATATATTTGGAAAATAGTTTTCTGTAATTTCATAGATGCCGATTTTATTTTAAGTGTAATTCTGGCAAAGGCTGCGCAGGTGGTGACTATGGGCTCAGAAGTTTTCGGAGCGTCAGAACAGGGACTTCGGTGATTAATATCCTACCCGAAGTCGTGGGCGATGAGCAATTGCGACATCAAGTAATCATGGAGGAGTCATTTGACTTTTAGCAATGGATGGACCTTGAGGAAGTTAATTTTCAAGATGGCCTGTTCTGAGCAGTTACTCATCTCCATTATACTCATCAATGATGTTCTCTCTGATTGTTATTTTTGGTTTCTTCTTATCTTCAACAATCCTTCTAAAAAATCTCCAAGATCTGTTAAATATTTCTTCTCTAATTAATTCTTAGTACACCGTCATTGTATATATTTATTGCGGATCCCAAATACGACTTCGTCCATTGGGTGTTAGAACGATTCTATTTCTAAAAGCAATATACGTGAGTGGGGCAACTTATGGTCTAGTAGTTAACAACCTACTAAGCCCAAGATCACGGGTTCGTAGCCTGTCCTGTGGTCCAAGGATTCTTTTAAGGGGGGTTAAAAATTCTTAGTTAAGCCGTTTTTTGGAAGAGATGTGAAATAAAGGTCCCGAGCCTGTACGATGTCAGGTACTCGTTAAAAATCCCTATCCTAATTAATCCTGGACAGGCTAAATTTAGAGCTCCCACAGAAGCATCGTCCGGTCAGCCATAGCAGCATAAAGTGGTGTTAAATAAACAAACAAACAAACGTGTATGTGAGGGAAAAATTTAAACCTTAACCTGATTCTTGAATAATATTAGCTGACCTTTTATACATACATATATATATATATATATATATATATATATATATATATATATATATATATGTGTGTGTGTGTGTGTGTGTGTGTGTGTGGAAGAAAATTTTCTCACTGGAGGTAAAAAAAATTCTCTTATAGTAAATAAGGAGATCTATTACTTCATCTAGAAGATATATTACTTGAAAGCAAATGTTTTGCATTGTAGATCTTCTTCAGGCCTGGTAATGGGGTTAAAGGTTGAAAGTGAAATATTTTATGTTCATATTTCACTTTCAACACTCGACCCCATTAGACCTGAAGAAAACCTGCAATGGGGATCGAAACTTTGGCTTTAAAATAAATGGCTCTCCTTATTTAAAAAAAATCTTCTGACCTCCACACGGACCTTTTTCCTCCTTTTAAACTGATTCTTTCACAAAGGTGGGCTACACTACACTACACAACTTACTCCGCTATGGCTTGGATATTCACAATAATCTGGAAAGCCCAGAAACTTTATTTGTACTACTTATTCTAATTTTTTTCCTATGAATACATTTTTTTGAAATCAAGTTTGTAGATCTTTATGATAAAAATCTATGATAAAAGTTATAAAAATCTAACTTTATGACTGTTTCACTGCTGACTATTTCACAGCCTGACAGAAACTCATAAATTGAATTATATTCCACGCCCTTGTTTCTAAAATTAATTTATGTGGCAAAATAAAACATCAATGCTTCTAAATTAACTTAATTATGAAAATAAATCGTCAAAGTTTCTCAAATTAATTTACTTATATAATTAAAAACCCACACGCCTCCGCCAGAAAAGTTAATTGCGTTTCAATATCTGTCTTTTAAAAAATCATTGCATACATTCTATCATTTTAGCTTTATATTGTAGTATAGCTTTAAAAAAAAAATTGTTCGACTTGATGGGTCCTAGAATCAGTACATGGTAGAGACTGTACCATTTCTTGGACAAGGTAGGTGACTTCCGAAATTATGTTTACCCACCAGTTTTTCTTCAATTTAGGTTTCCTCTTCGATTTGAGCAACCGCTAACCTCTACTTTTTTCTATGGAGATATCATTTTTTCTAGATACTAAAAATAATCCACCTTATTACAAATTAATACTGATGAAATTAAATGAGTTTTTGTATATTGGTTGAAATTTTGGTTCTTTCAAAGGCAATTTTTAATTTAATTCCTACAGCTTGTTTTTCTAATACATTTGTTAGGTCTGTTTCTCCACAATTTTTAGCTAATAATGTAATATTCGTAAAAACTAAACAATTTTTTTTTACTCCGCTATTTCTATCTAATTACAGGAGCACAGTATCATTTCAATGATGAAAAAAATAAACTACAGTTATGAAAATAAATTATTTTCCGCCATTTAAAAAATAAATTGTATAAAATAGTATCAATTAAATTAAATAATATTTATTGATAAAATAATTACTTGATTAATATCAAAATAATATAATATAACAACTTATTCAATATTTTGATAAATAACAATACATATTTTTTTAAGAAAGTAATTTTTAATTATTGAAATTGGTAGGCTTAGAAACCTGTTATTAATTCTTCACTTAATGTTGAAAGGCGGCCTGGCAAACAATGTTTTAATAATCTACGTAACAGTTCAAACAATAAAATTTAATTAGATTTTATTGAATTAGATAGTTCAAATACATTTGGAGGGAAAACAATGAAATGAGTTCTGGTCAGGTTCAAAAATAGACTATGTCCTGGGTTCACATAAAGCTCAGTTTCCCCCTTAAAGTAGGGAGGTGGGGAAAAGTTTGGTTTGGAGTTTTCCCACACAAAGGGTAAATGTTGTATAACTACGGATATTTCGAAGGTGTTTATTTTACTTATACATATACTTTAATTTGTTTGTACATTTAACTTTTGCTATTTATTTTTTATACTTAATTATTTTTCTATGATATCCAAACCTAAAAAAAAAAAAAAAACCAGAATACCCATCCTCTTACGGCCCTATCTCTCTTTCACCTTGCATGGGTAAAAACCTTACGTCGTAAACCAATGGCTTCCTGCCCTTCAGTATCCTTTAATAATATCCCACTGGTGCCTGTAGAACAGATCCGATACTTAAGGTTGCATCTCGACAAACGATTAACCTGGAATCCTCATACAAGACTGAAAGACAAGAAACCGCTCAAAGTTCTGGCTCTTCAACACTTACAAGACAAACGATCTAAGCTCCCAATTAACTACAAATGACTCATCTACATGACCATCATTCGACCTATTTGGACTTACGGAGTAGAACTTTGGGGCTCCACTAAGCCATCGAATTCCTCTCTTATCCAATCCTTACAATCCAAAATTCTTCGTAAAATCCTCAATGCTCCTTCGCATTGTCGCAATAACTTGATAAGGATAAAGTCATCCCTAACGACCTTAATGTCCCTTTTGTTGCTGATTTTGTCCGAACCCGGTATCTTTCTTTTCATAACAAACTTCATTTCCACTCAAACCCTGTAGTTTCAAACCTAGCTTCCTCTTCAATTTCCGATAATCCTCCGAGGCATCTGAAAAGAAGATGGCCACGTGACCTTCTTAGTTGAACTTGTGATTTGAGTACTATCTTTGGGTAGTTTCTCTACTTGCCATTATCTCATATCATTATGTATCACGTATCCTATTTACTTGTTGTATTTTTGTAATCCAGTTGTAAATATCAATCAATAAATAAAGAAAAATAAAAAATTAGTTTGCTACATAATCGACGAACCATTGTCTTAAAGATTATACTACAGTAGGTGTTTAATGTTTTAGTATATATACCCCGATATTGTTATAAAAATTATATTAAAGTTTAGTACAGCTTTTCTTAATACTTGCGAGAATTTAAAAATGTGAATACCCACTTAGTATCGTTTGGAGATACTGAGTATTTTGCATTGAATTAAATAATAAAATATTTGTATATATGTTAGACTTCATTGGTTGATATAGTTCATAACAAAATGCCTAAGTCCTAAATTCAATATATTGGAATAAGCTTTAGCTTGCTTTATATTTTAAATAGATGCATTTAATTTTTTTCATTTAAATAAATAAATGGACAAACGTCTCACTTGGAATCCTCATACAAGACTGAAAAGACAAGAAACTGCTCGACGATTCGCCTACTTCAACATTTACTGGACAAACGTTCAAAGCTACCAATTAATTACAAAAGACTCATTTACATGACAGTTATCAGACCTATTTGGACATACGGAGTTGAGCTTTGGGGCTCTACTAAACCATCCAATTCATCTCGCATCCAATCCTTACAATCCAAAATCCTTCGTAAAATCCTCAATGCTCCTTGTTATGTCACAAACTCATCCATCATGATCTTAATATCCCATATGTTGCTGATTTGGCCCAAACTAGATACCTATCCTTCCATGAAAAGCTCCATACACACTTGAATCCGCTAGTCTCTCGACTTGCTTCCCATACTATTCCTGATAACCCTCCGAGGCGTCTGAAAAGAAGATGGCCTCGAGACCTTCTACTATAAAACTTCATTGGAGTGCTATCAATGGATAGTTTCTCCACAAGTGATTTTTTTGTTCATGTCCTTTGTTCATACAGCCAATTTACTTGATGTAATGTTATTACAGTTGTAAATATCAATAAAAAAAAAAAATAAAAAAAAATAAATAAAAACGAAACTATGAAACGCTATTCTAACGTTTAAGAAAGTAATTATTACCTTTTAATAAAAAAAATATTGTTAAACATTAGCTCCAAATTAATTAATTAACATCCGGAGATGGACCCTTTGGGATCTGGAAATCTATAATATCGGTACCAGCCTCTATAATATCGGTACCCAAATGAGGGGAAAAACTTGACGGTTGAGCGTAATCTAGGACAAATTACCTCCCTGCAACAACCGTTTTCCTAGAAACAATACAGTTTCTACCACATACTGGTTCCATGACTTCATAAGTTGTAGTTATACAGTTTTTTTTTTAACGTTTACTTTATAATAATTATATCATGAAATATAATATGATAATATCAATGAATATTAACTTAGCAGTAGTAATAATTTACGATGTATTTATACATTTGTATGTATAATTTCACAGAACAGCGTACGGCAAGTACTATTCGCGATGTCCCAGCTGTTCACAAACATGGGTTTCCTGATGGAGTACTCGATAGGACCTTACGTCAGCCAGGGTACACTCGTATACATTTCCGCATCGCCTGCCGTACTCTACACTCTAGGCGTCTTCTTTGTCGAGGAGTCACCCTACTATCTCATCTCCAAGGGCCATTACTATGAAGCTCAAGAGTCACTTGAAAGACTCAGAGGCACCAAAGACGTCTCCAAGGAGCTCAAAGCCATACAGGTAAGTAAGATGGTAGAGTTAATTTATAAGATATTTAGCAACTAATTTATGACTGCCTGAGTTATTTTCCTTAATCAACATTTTTTAAAGTATTACAACTAAAATTAGGTTATAATTATTTGGACATTTCATTCATCATTATTGAACAATGATTTAATCGCATTTAAATAAAAAAATAATTAATTAGGTAGCGAATGGTACTTTATTTGAAGCATCAAACGAACTTTGGTCCAGTAATATTGTTACGGGCTACTGGGTATTAAAATGAATTAAACAATTCCTTAATTAAAAATACTAATGCTTATTAAGAAAGTGATAATAAGGATACAATTAAACTATTAACAATTAAATTATTAAACTGATAGATAAGTCGTTTGTTCCTCAAGTAGTGGGTTCCTCAAGTGAAGATCTGTAGTCCAGAAGATGTGATAGTTGTTAGTACAGTTCTTGTCTTTTTAATTTTGTGTGTATGTAAGTCTTTTGTCCAAGTATAGTCCGAGATAATTTTAACGTACATAATTTTTGGAAGGTACTTCGTCGTTGTCAATTTTGACTGCTGGGCACGAAGCTTTGCGTAGAGAGAAGCTTATATGGCTCATTTTTATTTTATTCTGATTTGCCATTTATAGAACCACTTCATATAAATATATAATAGTTGTTTGTTACTAATTTGTTTATTCAAGCAACCTCACTTTCTACGACTAGTAGATCAGCAACAGCTAAAACCATGTAATCATGTGCTCCACACACCACATCACTATGGAGTAGAACAACCTCAGTAGAACATTAAGCAGGGTAAGAGGAGCCATCATCCAGACCATACGATGGAAAAATGGTTTTCATAGTTGTCCAAAATTAGTAACTAATAGGGTATTTATTTTAAAATCATCATATTCTTTATGAAGTCTTTTATTTTCACTACCATTATCACTCTAATATACAGTCCACTATTACCAGAGCGGGAATATACCATGCCCCATAAAAAAATGGGGTGTGGCTGTTTCATGGACGGGTAATATTTTTTATAATAAAATATTATTATTTATGTACTCAGGAAAATTCAAGTAAGCAAATAATTACTGTGTTACAATATAACTTTATTAATTAACGGACTGTTTGACTCGGTCATTTAATGGTTAATTGGTACCATTCGATCGCCCTAGAGTAGCCCTTTTCAACCGCATACAATTTTTATACAATACAATGCGTCCCAATTTTCACTTATCGTAATTAATTCTTTGATCCTTCAGCTATCCTATTTGAATTTTGGATGGCGATGATATACATATCTATGATCTGAAACCCTAAAGTGTATCCCCCGATTTAGTTATCATTCGTTTTTTGAATTATCTCCCAATATTGAAGCAATTTTAAACACGTATTTGGATTTGACTTTCCGACACGTATATCCCGACATTATGTACTTCTGATAATATGTTTTTATTCTAATACCTTATTACATTCATTATAACTATTTTACACTAATGCTTTATATACAATCGATAGATTTTGACTACAGCTGACGATTGAAACTCAAACGAACGTCGTTGGTTTTCCGAGTCAACAGTTATACGCAATGAAAATCTCGATACACAGCAGAATGACCTCAAAACGGCAGCGCTTCCCCATCCACCGCGCCCGAGGCGTCCCAATTTTCACTTATCGTAATTAATTCTTTGATCCTTCAGCTATCCTATTTGAATTTTGGATGGCGATGATATACATATCTATGATCTGAAACCCTAAAGTGTATCCCCCGATTTAGTTATCATTCGTTTTTTGAATTATCTCCCAATATTGAAGCAATTTTAAACACGTATTCACGTCAAAAGAGATCAAAACCATTAAAAAAATTCAGATATTACAAATTCCATTTCCAGAAAACTCTTCAGTCACAAGGAAAGAGAAATATTAACCTCTCGTTTCAATGGCTCTCATCTGTACTCATGCCAGTGGAGTTCTGGACTGAGTTATCTCCGACCCCCTATACCCAGTACACCAACTCAGGAATTACCTAGCAGAATGGAAGGCCTCCAATAGAGAACTCACCGGCCTGGAAAAGGACGACAATAACAGACCCTTAGGACCTCGGTCTAGCGTCCTCCAATAGTACCTGACATTCCAAGAAATATTGTTGGTACCAACATCTTAAAAACTCCTTTATTGGAACCGATGTGAGGTCAAAAGTAATAATTTTAAACGCTATTGCTATTAACTTTTAGTCACTTCCACCTCCGTTAAAATAAATAATAAAAATATTAAATATACAATTAACTTAGTATTTACAGATGTGTTTGTATGTGTGAGTAAATCATCATTCATTCACTGCTTAAAAAGGTGAATATAGTAAAAGTGTTGGTTTCTCACAGTCTCAGCGACCCATAGCATCATCATTTATCGAGTTATCTGTTTCTGAGTTCCCATATCTCTACTTATATATATGATTTCAATCTCCATACCACTACCTGGCGCAGTTCTACCTCTGCATCATCTAAGGTTCAAATAACATCTAATACGTGGTCTATCTTATGGCACTAAACATATTTGTTTGGTAGGAAATTCTTCGATATTTTCTACTCAAGGCCAAGCTCTCGTATTGTTCTTATCTTACAAAATAGTGATACAAATACAACCATACATTTTCAAAATCTCTTTTAATTTAAATTTTTTAGTTCTATTGTCCTGATTGGTTATATTTTTTCTTAATTTGTTCTTAAGGAGGAACTATCCTTTTCTCATCTTAATACCTTTTTTATTTTCTTGATCTACGATGCAACAGCCTGATATTTTTCTAGTATATTGATGACTTTTTTAAAAAATTTATTTATTGATATTTACAACTGTATTACAAAAATACAACAAGTAAATAGGATAAGTGATACATAATGACATGGTAATGACAAGTATAGAAACTAACCACTGGTAGTACTCAAATCAAAGTTCAACAAAAAAGGTCACGTGACCATCTTCTTTTCAGACGCCTCGGAGGATTATCGGGAATTGAAGAGGAAGCTACGTTTGAAACTAGAGGGTTTGAGTGGGAATGAAGTTTGTACCTACCTACTATACACACAAAAATATACCTATTTCATTCTCGTGAATGGTTCTCTGAAAAAGAACTGAAAAATATTAAAATTATGGCTTCTAATATTTTAAATAAATCCAAATATTTAGTATATTTAATAAAATATATAAATATGAAATTCATACGATTGAGGAGCCGGATTTTTACCTTTAAAGAAAAAAGACCAAACCAGCCAGGTCCGACAAAATGACTTAAAGGAGATAGAGGTTACTTTTGAGAGTATTCTAGAATGCTATCTACTCAGGATGAAACTAAATGCTCACCAAGGTTTTCAAATAAAACCAAATCTGACTTCGGGAAAGAAATAGTCGGATGAAAGAAGGGAACACGTTTGACAGACGAAAATAAATCGTCTGTAGGGATTCAGTACGGAAAAAAAAAACATTACAATAAAGATATTAATCCGTGAAGAGGGAGATGAAAGATGGAAAAGCAGCTCGGAGCTCTTAGTTCTATACTGAAAGACTTTCGTTCTAAACTGTTTACGCGGCAGTAGACTACCCGAATGTAAGACGAATAACCGCAAAGGATTTTTGCAACAAAGCAACTCTTCAGGCAAAGTCTTAAAGAGAAGAAGTTTAAAAGAGACATAAAATAGTTATTAAGACCTGAGTGGAAAAAATCGAAATCCTTGGATGTCAGTATTTAGAAGATGAGAGAATTTAGTATTTAGTAAGCAGAAAGTATTTAAAAGAGAAGTATTTAGATCGGATGTCATTATTCCAGACGTCAATTTAAAATCATTCGTATATTAATTGGAAAGGTAAGAAAATAAATATTTTAATCACAACAAGCTAGGAAGTAGGGGTGAATTAGAAACGGTAAGGACTCAAATCCTGTCGAAAAAACAAGACCTGGATACAGCGAATGGAGTTATTGGAAAAGGACACTTATATTTTATTTGAAAAGAAAAGATATGACCAGGACTGGGACTCGAACCCAATCTGTCCGTGGTTTAAAAAATTATATCATATAACAACAAAATAAATTATAAAAATATTTAATGACTTAAGTCAACAAGATCCAAAAATAAAAGTAATGTTCAATTAACATTCTCCCCGTGTATACATCGCAAATTGCGAGAACACGGAGATATAGGATCAGTGAAAATAAGGGATATGATAGACCGAGAAGCGAACAAGAATGGCTGAGATGACTTAAGCACCACCACGGACAGGTTGGGAGACCCGGGTTCGAGTCCCGGTCCTGGTCATATCTTTTCTTTTCAAATAAAATATTTGAAAAATTATATCATATAGAAGTAAAATAAATTATAATGATACTTACTAACGTTTGTTCAAGAAACATCAAAATATTTATGGGCTCTATACTTTGGAGAATCATTACATTTATCATTATTCATTACTATGAATATGATACATAAAATTACAAGATTAAAAAATTCACATAATACAGAAATATGGTGACAACGAGCATGCCTATGTTTACGAGTCCTATTGAGTTACCAAATAAAAAAAAAAAAACCTGCATCACAACATCCCAAAGAGGGTTTACGGCGAGAAAATGGTAGAGCTTGTACAGTTTATAGGACAACGGTTCTGCAGAAAGATGATTTGTCAGAAAGTCGGCCAGGTTTTTTCCCTAATTAAAGGTAACCAGGGAAGGAGAGCCTCAGAAGAAGATCCCCAAAGGCCCATGTGTTAACAGATTAAATATTTATTTACCACAGCCAGATTTGAACCCGAAACATTCTGAATACCAACTCAGGACTATATACACGGAGCTAATCCGCTCCCTCTGATTAGTTAACTGGGCAAATGAATCCTTTAAAAGAAGCATACCACGGAAATAGACCCAAAATACTAAGTAAATGCAATAGGAAGAATTCCGGAAATCAAAGCCTTAATTTAATAAAATACTGTGGAAAAATTAACTAGTCGCCTATGCATCACCAGTATAAAGTGGGTACCCTCATTTGAAGAAAAAAACTTGGCAGTTAAGCGTAATCTCGGACAAATCATCTCCCTCAACCGTTGTCATAGAAACAGGACAGACTCTACCCTGTACTGATTCCAAGAACCTTCATGGGCTATAATGGAACAAGTTTAAGTTTTAAATATACAAGACTGAAAAGACAAGAAACTGCTCGACGTTTTCGCCTACTTCAACACCTCACACCAAAGGAGAGAAATTATAGCACATCTCACATCAACAGTCCAAACCGAATCATGAAATACATACAACTACTTTACTCCAAAACATCAGCCCACAGAAAAATCAATAGGAACTGTAGTTTTAATGTAAAATTAACGAGTATTTATTATATTGAAACAATAATATACAATTTAAAGTTTTATTTAGATTTTAACCGTTACAATTATGATTTAGAGACATCAAAGTTACAAAAAGGAAATCAGGCGCAATGACAGAGGCAGAGGTAGAAGTGTAGAGGTAACAGATATTGATATGAGGGCTGTAGAGCAGAGGAGAGAATGGATGGGGGCGCATTCAGGAGCCTCCTTGACGAATGGCTACAGGATTATACTAGCAGCGCTGTTCAAGTCAGCTAAAGGATAACAGTTCCCGGCTAAACCAACCTTAAGGATATCCAAGAGAATCCTTCCAAGTCTTCTATTTCATATGTATGAATAAGGAAGCATAATGGTTTATAATTAATCTGAACGAGGTTTGGTTTCAAACATATGGTATATAGCAGTAATATAAATGACTTTTTGTATTACAACGAAGAGTAAAGTGTAATGAAAACGGATTAAATCCTTTGACAATAGCTTGAAAAAAAAAAAAGAATATTGCCTTTAACTTATAAGTTGATATAACTGAAGACGTTCATAATAATGTAGGTACCCTCATTTGGAGAAAAAAACCTGCTGTTGAGCGTGATCTCGGACAAATCACCTCCCTGCACAACCGTTGTCATAGAAACAGGACAGACTCTACCCTGTACTGATTCCAAGAACCTTCATGGGCTGTAATGGAACAAGTTTAAGTTTTATATATACAAGACTGAAAAGACAAGAAACTGCTCGACGTTTTCGCCTACCTGAATATTTACTGGACAAACGTTCTAAGCAATTGATAACAAAAGACTCATTTACATGACAGTTATCAGACCTATTTAGACATACGGAGTAAAGCTTTGGGGCTCTACTAAACCGTCCAATTCATCTCGTATCCAATCCTTACAATCCAAAATCCTTCGCAAAATTCTCTATGCTCCTTATTATGTCACAAATAAACTCATCCATCATAAATCTTAATATCCCATATGTTGCTGATTTGGTCCATACTAGATATCTATCCTTCCATGAGAAGCTCCATACACACTTGAATCCGCTAGTCTCTCAACTTGCATCCCATACTATTCCTGATAACCCTCCGAGGCGTCTGAAAAGAAGATGGCCTCGAAACCTTCTACTACATAACTTTATTGGAGTGCCATCGGTGGGTAGTTTCTCCAAAGTGTTTATTTTGTTTTCATGTTATTTGTTCATATCAGCAAATTTACTTGATGTAATATTATTACAATTGTAAATATCAATAAATTAATCTAAAAAAAAGTTTTAAATAACATTTTAAGTCTTTTAAGCCCATAGCGCCTTTCAAGGCATCTTTCATTAGTCATGAATGATGCTTTTTTTCATAATACTATTAGAATATTGTACGTAATATAATATAATATACGTAATAATATTATGTGCTATTATGGTATGCATTTTTAGTTTCTTGGAATTGAGTATAGAATATTAAAAAAAAACAAAAAAACAATACTATAACAAATAATAAATGGTAATGGAAAAATTAATAAAAGGAAAAGGACATTTGAAAAATAATACACTCTGAAAATCATTAAAGTACGACTAAACATATGAAAATTAATAAAAATGTTAGCTGACCACTTTTAGATGATAACAAAAAGTTCACTTTAATAAATCCATAAATGACAGGTTATTTTTCAGTGTGTTAAAGAGTTTTCTTTAGAGTCTAATGGGTAAAACGTTTGAACCGAGTGTTAATTAGTACTTGTTCATTAAAACTCTGTCATTTGTATATAATGGCTTTAACGCTGAAAAATTAGTAAAAGTCCAGGAACATGAAGTTACCTTCGCAACGGTAAATGGACACATTTCTACTAACGGTAAATAATTAGAGAACAGAACCAATCAGGAGTTTATATTTTATATTATAAAACACAACAATTAAAGTTGAATGCTTCCATTTAACTTAATTTAAATCAAGTTTTTACCCTAATTATACCCGGTCCCCAGCTTAATTCTAAAGGTTTCCAAAAAAATAAAATAAAAAAGGTTAAAAAAATTATTAATTATTTTACGTTTAAATTATTATTAAGGTAGTATCCTTGGACCAATCCTTTATACAGGTTATACAGCTGACATCCCGACTCATCCAAACACTATCCTTAAAACGTATGCTGATGATATATGTGTATTATCAGTCAACACCAATCCAGTTATTGCATCCCAAACCTTTCAATCCCATACCACTGGTCCTGATGAATGGTGTCAAAACAAGGGAATTAAAATAAATTCTCAAAAATTGCTTTTAACTCACATCGTAAACCAATGACTTCCTGCCCTTCAGTATCCTTAATAAAATCCCACTGGTGCCTGTAGAACAGATCCGTTACTTAGGGTTGCATCTCGACAATCGATTAACCTGGAATCATCATGCAAGTCTGAAAAAACAAGAAACCGTTCGACGTTTCAGGCTACTTCTACACTTACTAGACAAACGCTCTAATGTCCCAATTAATTACAAAAGACTCATCATCTACACGACCATGATACGACCTATTTGGACTTACGGAGTTGGGGCTCTACCAAGCCATCGAATTCCTCTCGTATCCAATCCCTACAATCCAAAATACATAATGTAAAATCCTCATTGCTCCTTATTTTATAAAGAATATGTTCTATTTGTTGCTGATATGGCCCGAACCCACTATCTATCCTTTCATAACAAACTTCATTCCCACTCAAACCTTATAGTTTTAAACCTAGCTTCCTCTTAAAGTCACGATAATCCCCCGGCAGGCAACTGAAAAGAAGATGGCCACGTGACCTTCTTCGTTGAACTTGTGAGTTGAGTACTACCAGTTGGTAGTTTCTCTACTTGTCATTATCTCATGTCATTATGAATCACTTATCCTATTTACTTGTAGTATTATTGTAATACAGTTGTAAATATCAATCAATAAATAATAAAACGTTTAAATTATTATTTTAAGTTTCTTATGGTAAGCCCGTTTTTTTATATATATGTAAAATTTAAAGTGGAACTAGAGGACGTTTGTTGGCTGTATGTTTTTTTTTTTTTTTTTTTTTTTTTTTGGCGTGCCAACCTTATGTCATTAACGCCAGTGGATAATGGAGTTGTTGATATTTATTGATAGGTTAATAGGAAGGAATATTTCAATGTGGCTTAACTAATGCTCTATGAATTATTTTAAACTGAAGGAAAATCTTATTATATAATTTCTAATTTAAAATAAAATAAATATTTATTATATATATATATATATATACACACACACACATACATATATATATACATATATATACATACATACATATATATACATATATACACACACACACACACTACACATACATACACACACATATATATTTTTTAATCGTAGTCTCTCGTGAATAATTGACTCCTAATTTTTTTTAAATTTATATATTTTTTAAAAGGCCTGTTGATTTTAGGAAGTTAAACAAGGAAATTAAGTTCTGTTCGCTGTTGCCTAATATTTCATCCAAATTTCCTGAAACTCCTGATTTTTCTCTTTGAAGTTGGTATCGCCTGCATTCCGTGAGAAAATGTTTTATACTCAGCGGAAGTCCACACGTTTCACACATAGGGGGTTCTTCTTTAGCCATGAGGTATGAGTGAGTCAGACGAGTGTGACCTATTCGTAACCTGGTGAGAATGACTTCTTCTCTTCTGTTTTCACGTACCGAAGTACTCCAGCTTCTGGAATCTGCTTTTATCTCACGCAGTTTATTATTAGTGGTATTTTGCCAAACTAATCCCCATTTTTCATTTATTTTTCCTCTAATGAAGCAAACTACGTCTCCCTGTGTAACTTTATTATATTGATCGCCTTTTTTAATTGCTTCTCTAGCAGCTTTATCAGCGATTTCATTGCCCAAAATACCGCAATGACTAGGTACTTTGTATGTCATCAAATATGACCAAGGAAACACGCGATTTTCCTGTTTTGTTTTTGTTTATGTCTATTATTTTATTAACTTAAATAATTAATTAGGCTTGATTAAGCAAAGAAAAATCAATAATGATGTATTTTTAAAAAGTATGATTTTTAGATAATAGAACAGCTGAACTATTTACATATAATGCATCAACATCATCCTTCTTCCAGAAAGATGAGTTAACCTCTGTGAATGAGTGGATCGAATCTCGGAGGAGTGGTTACTTCTTTCTTCTTAGGTTCGCCATCCTCTTCTGCTCTTCCTTTGTGTGAAGGCTGGTGTAAACTCTGTTCCGTCGATACCTCTTTCCACCAACACCAACTATATATGATCTTGGGGAGTGAACCTCAACAACTTGGCCTGAGACCCAAGGTTCACATCTCCTATCAGGTCTCAACTGCACCAATACTGCCTGACTTTGCCGAAGGGGAGGGAGGCACTGGGCTGTCCTATCGTAGTACCTCTTCTGTATTGCTTTCTTTCTATCTATTTGTTCAGTTACTCCGATGGGTATGTAAGGCTCTAATTTCTGGGCCACTACTGGTAGTGTTGATTTCAATCGGCGTGACATTAACCTTTGTGCCGGACTGCTATCCATAAGTTGGGTTGGGGTATTTCTCCAATTAAGTAGTGCTAAATGGAAATCCGTCTTGTCTTCTTTGCAAGTTTTCATCAATCTTTTAGCAATCTTGACACTGCTCTCTGCTTTCCCATTACTCAGATGGTGGTAAGGTGAAGAGCTTGCCATTTCAAATCCCCAATCTTCTGAAAAATTCTTCAGCTCAGCACTGACCAACTGGGTACCACTGTCCATGATCACAACCTCAGGAACGCCATATCTGCTGAATTGCCTTTTAAGGGCGTTGATTACACTGGAGCTTGATATTTTAGAAAGGTGGTAAACTTCAAAAAAAGAAGAAAAATAATCTGTTATCAATAAATAGTTTTGCTTATTAAAATCAAATATGTCAATAGCAACTCTCTGCCATGGTCTTGTTGGTGTTGGATGGGAAACAAGAGGTTCCTTGGGTTGTGAAGGTCCCAGTTTCTGGCAAACATTACATTTTTGAACTTTCTCACGAATGTCATTCTTCATTGCCGGCCAATATACTATTTCCTTTGCTTGTCTGATGCATGATTCTGCCCCAATATGTCCTGAGTGAATTCTCTCCAATAAAGCAGGCCGGATAGCTTTTGGAATCACTACTCGTTCACCCTTTAATATAACCCCTTCTTGAATTGTAAGTTCTTCCTTAAAATTCCAATAAGCTTGCAGTTCTTTCTTAAGTGCAGATCGCTTCTCTGGCCAACCGTTTTGAATGAAGTCAACCAGTCCCTGCAAGTCAGAATCTCGAAACATTGCTTCCTTGATTTCTTCTATTCTTTTTATAGTAACGTTAACATAGTTTAACACGTTTATTGACTCTAGTTCTTTGAAAAATTGTTCGCTGTCATGATTAAAAACATTTTCTGTTGTCCACTTATTCTTGTCCTTTGCAGAGGACTCTGGTTCAATTGCTCGAGACAAATAGTCTGCAATAAACATCAGCCTACCAGGCTTATAGGTGACAGTCAAATTGAACTTCTGTAATCTAAGAAGCATGCGCTGAAGTCTCTTAGGAGCTGCTGTTAGATTTTTCTTGAAAATAATTTCTAAAGGTTTGTGATCGGACTCCACTTGAATGATATCTCGGCCATATAGGTAAGTTTGAAATTTTTCACAACCAAAAACGATGGCTAAGCACTCCTTCTCTATTTGAGCATAGTTCTCTTCAGTCCTTGTTAATGCCCTGGAGGCGAAGGACACACGTTGCCCGTCTTGAAGGAGAGTCGCTCCTAATCCCACTTGGCTGGCGTCACACTGGAGAGTTACTGGAGCCGCTGCATCGTAATATTTCAAAACTGGAGAACATGTGATGAGTCTCTTCAAGTGAGTGAAGGCTTCCTCCCTGGGTTGCTGCCAAGCCCATTCATTTTCGTTGATCAGAAGTAGTCTTAATGGTTCAGTGTACTCTGAAATTTTCGGCATGAACTTCGAAAGATAGTTGACCATCCCGAGAAATCTCTGAACATCTTCTTTCTTCTGAGGCGTGGGCACCAATTTTATAGCTTCCACTTTCTGTGGATCTGATTTTAACCCATCCTTACTAAACACATGTCCCATATACCTAACTTCGGGTAACTTGAATTTAAGCTTTTCCCTATTGAACTTTAAATTAGCTTTTCGGGCTGGTACTAGCAAACTCCTTAAATTATTATCGTGGTCTTTATCAGCTTCTTCATCAGTACTGCCACATCCGAACACTAGAAAATCATCAGCAATGGTCTTGACTCCCCTTAAACCCTCTGTGACTTCATTCATTCTTCTCTGGAACTCTTCTGGAGCGTTCTTTATACCGAAGGGCATTCTCAACCATTTATACCGACCGAGTGGAGTCCAAAACGTAGTAAATTTAGATGCCTCTTCTGAAAGCTGGACTTGCCAGAAACCATTTTTTGCATCAAGAACAGAGAAAACACGCGCATTCTTAAGGTCTGGCAGTAGCTCCTCTATAGTGGGTGCCCGATAATGAGCTCTTTTAAGTGCTAAATTTAAGAATTTGGGATTGAGGCATAAGCGTAACGTCTTATTCGGTTTCTGAACGACCACCATAGAATTAACCCAGTCAGTAGGTTCTTTAACCCGAGTGATGATTCCTTGTTTCTCTAAAAGCTTAACTTCGTCTTTAATTTGTTCCACTAATGAGACGGGATACCTTCGGGGTTGAACTACAGTTGGTTTTATGTATTTATCCACCCACAAATCAAGTTTACCTGGGAGGCAGCATCTTCAAATTCTTTTAAAATTATTTCCTTACTCTCAAAGCCTGAGACGGACTTCACTGATGCAACCTTAACATGGACTAGGCCTAGACGTACACAATCGTCTGCTCCAACAAGTGGCATTTCATCACTTTTAATTACTTCAAACTGAAGGGTGGTTTTTCCTGAGTCTCTTTGGCAAATAAACTCAATTTTACCTAAGGATTGAATTGACTCCCCATTGTAAAACTTTAGCTTAGCATTAGAGGGTTGCAGCCGGGGATTGGTAGACTTAGTAATCTTGCAAACATGTGAGAGCCCTATGACATTGCAAGTGGCACCAGTGTCTAATTGCACCTGACATTCATGAAAATCGTTCTTAGAAGAACATTTTAGGTACAAGTTAGATATAAACTGCCTATTAACTTTTTTGACAAGAGCATTCACCCAGTAGACTGTTTCAGATTCATCTGAAGATGTAGTTTCCTCGTTGTCAGCTACTTGCCTAACTGCTTTTACCTTACAGATTTTGGCAAAGTGGTTCTTCTTTTTACATTTGCTACACACTTTGCCAAAAGCTGGACATGCCGCCCTATCCCACTCATGTTTCAGACCACAAAATTTGCATTGAACATCAGTTGGTGTATCGTCCTGGGTGATGCAATCTCTTTTAGATTTATTTTTAACTTTATGGACACACTCCTCTTTCTTACACCCTAGATTTATGCTAGAAGCCTGGTGAGTTGCCTCCTCACTCACCCTACACCTATTTAAGGCTTTTGCCATTGAAAGGTTAGACTTAGTTAATAACATCTTTTGAATCTGCTGGTCTTGCATTCCTAATATTAATTGATCTCGTAAAATTTCATCTTCTGTAATATTATGAAAGTCACAGTAGGCTGCTTGCAATTTGAGCCTCCTTGCAAAATCAACAACAGACTCCCCACACTGTTGCCTGAGGGAACTGAACACAAATCTTTCATAAGTAACATTAGCCTGTGGTAGAAAATATTCGTCAAAGGCTTCAATGAGTGAATCTAATGTAAACTCATCCTGAGGCTTATTAAAAGATTGAAAAATTTTAAATCCATCCTTACCTAGGATTGAGAGGAAGGTTGCCAATTGAACCCTTTTTCCTTTCTTGTCAACTCCTGTGACCACGGCATAGCTGCCCACATCTCTTTAAAGAGTTTCCAGTTTTCTTGGAGATTTCCATTGACCTCAAGTTTTTCTGGAACTGGGATCTGAGACATCTTCTTCTCTGCCTGATTTATATACCTGACACCATGTTTATGTCTATTATTTTATTAACTTAAATAATTAATTAGGCTTGATTAAGCAAAGCAAAATCAATAATGATGTATTTTTAAAAAGTATGATTTTTAGATAATAGAACAGCTGAACTATTTACATATAATGCATCAACAGTTTTTTTTAATTAAACACGTACAGAGCATGAAACATTGCCACCGGAATCGGAGAAGGATGTTGTAACGAATAATTCCCCGGTGATTTGAGAAATTTCCCAACCAAAAATATGTGCCGTCAACATATTTCCATCTGTTCATAAATTTGGACAGCTTCCTTAACAGTAAATTTTTTGAAATTGATTTTTAAGTCAAAATTGCATTTCCAGACTTCAACTTAAAACCCTCAATTTTTGAATCCTGGGATTGATAAAAGTTTGATAACCCGTAGGGGAAAATGTAAAGAAAATTAGAGTAAATATTTTGAATAAAAATGTTTAGTTTTTTTACTACATTACTTTTACTTTGAAAATGAACATTTAATATAAAACGACACATTATTTCTTTAAAATATTTAAAAGCTTCCGTTAATGATACAACAAGAAGACATTAAATGAATAGTGAGATAAATAAAATATGTTGAAGCTAGGAGTCCATCCAGATGGAAACTATAAGTAAAGCCAGCCCCGTAAAAGATTAAACAACAATGGGAGTGCTATTGAGATAAGAGGAGATGGAGGATGGGATTCCACTGGCAGGCTCATTAATCTGCAACCAGTGCCTCCTTGATTAGCGGAATCAGCTGTAGCTAGTAGGAGCGATTTCAGTTCTTATTGCTTCTTGTTTGATCAAACCTAGATCGCGCTAGTTCCAATTAATGTATAAGTGCCAATAAATAGTTGACAAATAAATTCATACTTCATTAATACAAACTTCGAATTCAATAGGGCAGAATGATTTATTTAAAAACAAACGTAGGACGTTTCTTCAGATCTTAGATCTGAGCACCGCCCTCAGTCTGACAATTCCTTTTTTTTTTAACATAACCTATCACATAAATTTAATTCGTAGTCATTAAGAAATTCACTCATAGAATAATATCGAAAGGTTTGGGGTAACTAGAGCAAACTAATTTTTTTTCGGAAAAAATTACAAAAATTATAATCCCAATCCTTTTGGAAAAATGATACAGAAACTTGTTACGAGTGTGATTATAAATTACTTTATGGTGAATTCAACTAGCCCAGCCTTAGATGTATAAGCCATCTGGACTTATACCAACTAATGAAGACTGAAAGAAATTATAAGACTTTTTAGCCAGCATTTGTGAAGTAATGATAAATATCTATGCTATATTTTATTACAGTTATAGCTTATGTTCACATTATTTAACTGAACTACATTGACATGAACACTATTGACAACTATATATGGAACGTGTTGGATCTTCTGATTCTTTGGGCTCATCTAGTCTCTATATAGTAGGTACTCATAATTGGGGGGCATGGCGGTTGAGCACGATCTCGAATATGTCCCTTCCCTACACAACACTTGTCTCAGAATCAGTAAAGTCTCTACCTTGTATGAATTGTAATATCCTTCTTGGGTTGTAAAAGTACAGATTTTTTTAAAAATAAAACTAATCGATAGTTTTTCCTCAAAATATTAGTTCAAAGGCACAATTAGAAACCATCTAAGGATAGAGATAGTTGGGGGTGCACTCAATTGAAACACCATAATAAGTGCATACTTATTTATTGTGTGCCGACGTTTCGATCTACATTGTAGGTCATCTTCAGGGCAAATATACCGAGCGGCTGCAAGGAAAGGCAACTGGCAACTCAATAAATAAGTATGCACTTATTATGGTGTTTCAATAGACTGCACCCCCAACTATCTCTATCCTTACATTAGAAGTTCCAGTCAACTAATTTCTTCTATAACATAAAAACCAATCCATTCAATTAGATACATTTCACGTTTTGAAGATATACTGCCTTCCTCTTCAGCATATAATAATTTAGTCAATTAAATGTTTCAACTCAAATAACTAAAGGTAAATGACCTCAAGGCGAGATTTAGAAGGCAAATTTATAATAAGAACGTTCGAATATCATGGTTATTCAAAACTGATCATTGATCTCTTTATAGGACGCAGCCGCCCAAAACGAGAAAAGCAGATTTGAGATCCTCATGAGGAAGCAGAACAGGGAGGCCTTGGTGGTGGCCACCGGAGCGATGGTGGTGAAGCAGATGACCGGAGGATGGGCGATGGTCAGCTTCTCTGGACCACTCCTGGAGCAGGCCGGAGTGTCCTCTGGACTGGGTTCTCCAGTGTTGGGGGTGGCCAAAATGGTGGCATCCATAGTAACCATCTTTCTCACCATTCGCTTCGGCGTAAAGAAACTGATCAACGTGTCTCTGTTAGGGGTATGTGGGGCACTGGTGAGTTCCGTAGCAGGTCATTTATTTATGCGTTCATAGGTCATATCTTATTTTAAATTTAAAAACAACATAAAATAAATCTATAAAATATTAGAAATCTTTACATATAAAATTATTCTCTTCGTGTTGCTCTATATTTTAGGATATATAAATATGGCCTGTTAAGTTTGTTGATTTTGGGATGTCAGAGTAATTATTTAAATAAATGACTCAACTTATTATTTATTGCAATGTATTAATTTTATTTTCCAGAGGTTAGTTGTGTGATTACAAATTTACTAATCATTTAACTTAACACCTTAATTAAGCCATCAATATAGTATTCATAAATACATATTGCATGTGGGTTTTGTAAGCACCTAAAGTATTATAATTAATATACTTCATTCTTACAACTTCTTCATTCTTATTTGAACTATCATTTAATATATAAATTGAGAAATCGCGGTTACTGATTAAGATGAAATAGAGGACAGCCATGAAACACGTACATGTATTAAATTAAAATATATCTGGTATATCAGGAGTTATGTCTATGGGTAGGGTTTCGGCCTGGCCGCCTTCAGAATCTTCTTCACCAGCATCTCTGGATAATTTTCTTCAAGCGTGTCCCTTGAGATGTGCCTACGGCCTTCTTTCTTCGGATATCTTCATAGAGTTCCTTTCCATAAGTCAAGTGTGGACGTCATGCCGAACAAGTCACCTCTCAGTTCAACGATTGTCACAGAAACAGTGCATTATCTACCATGAACTGAATCCAATACACTTCTTGGGTTGGGTTAGTCTTTTAAGTAATAATTATTATTTCACGCTTCTATAGATTTCTAGTAATTCGTTCAATATTAATTTTTCTTCCGTCCATATTTCGTATTAATATTTTAATTTTTATTTCCGCATATGGCAGATTTTTTGACATTCCCTATTATTTCCTATTATTTCTATTACAAATCTAAGAAAGTTAATTTATATGAATAAATTCTTATACCTATCTACTCCTGATTTTTATGAAATATTGATATTTTTGATTAGTATTTCTTTTATAAAAAGATCCGTTCTTTTTAATATCGGAATTTATACACATTTATATCTTTTGAAGTCTATAGAAGTCTCCCCAGATATTAGTAGATCATCCCACTTTTCAATTCTCTCTTAAATTCATCCCAAATTAGTCTACCTTTCCGGTTTTTCAACTTAAATGCCATCGATAAAATAACTAAAGGCTTTTATCCCTGAAGAGATCAACCCTAAATCACAATTCTTACCATCTTTAACTTTTCAAAAGTATTGGACTTCATTTGTCATCCGATTCTACTCTTCTAGAAAAGTAAATATTTCCTATCACATAGTTTCTTTTATCTCTTCGCTCCCAACTCATTATTACACCGAATAAAACTTCACCATCGCATTTTTGTTCTTTCGTATAAAAACTAAATAAGGCAGTCATCCTTAAATTACACATTAATTAATAACTTTATAAATTGTCTTGAATTTTAATTTATATGCAATATATTCGGGAGAAAGATATTGAACTAAAAAAAACATAGAATTGTATAAGAGAATAGTGGAGTATAAAGGAGCAATAAGGAAAAGGAGAAACATTTCTAGCATGTGAAAGTAATTAATTGAATAGAGGTTGAACAAACTGACATTCACCAGAGTGATAATATTAAGGAAAATAGGAGGATACTTGAGATAGACAAAACGGTAGATGACAACAATTGGTCAAATAGAAAAAGAATAACAGAACAGAGAAATATACAAAAAATACATTTAAAGGAAAATGTGAGAAAAGAGGAAAAATATGGTCAGAGGAAAATAGGAAAATGCAGAGAATATGAACTGGAGAGCTAAGAAATTATTAATGTGTGGTTTATTAGTATTTTATGCGCAGAAAGAAGTTTTTATAAAATAGTGAGTATAACTAAAAAAATCAGTGAATAAGTTATAAACATAGTACATTATGATTAACGCCACTTATTAATAAAAAAAATATACACAAAGTTACAATTAATAATATGAAAAACTTAGAACTCGTAACTATTGAATTGCCCTTCTAATTTCGTGGAGTTGATCAAAATCACTTTATCCCATTCTATCATATCGCCCCACTCTCTTTCATATCGCTGTCAATTTTATCAAAGTTAATCTAATGCCTTATGTTTAAGGGTCGCGTATGTTAGCTGTTTAAATGGAATGAATGATGTTCTTGTTGTCAGTGCTTATGTTATTGCGATTGTAAGTCTGTGACGGATGTTCATATAGAATTTCTATAATGTTTGAAACAGTGCATTTCTCGGCTTGGTAAACGTTATCATTTCTTGGTAGCACCAGGAGCACAATTTATACAGGTTTTCGATAACCAAGCCAGATTTATTTCCTCAAACTATGCACACCCCACGTTGTCGTATATATATTATAATGCAATTGGAAAAACCACAATACAAAGCCTTATATTTCAAAATTCTCCAGTGAAACACACACTTTCCGGTCGACGTTTCGCCTATTCAGGCTTTATCAAGACACAAAAAAGGGTTTTATAGATCACATCTCGAAGAAGAAGGTGCAATATATCCCAACGATCAACAGCCCAAACAAGCTGCAAACCTGAGACAGCACCCCACCACCAAGACGTTCAACATACAACTTGAGAGTTTATATAGAGTTGTATGTTGAACGTCTTCGTGGTGGGGTGCTGTCTCAGGTTGGGAGCCTTTGGGCTGTTGATCTTTGGGATATATTGCACCTTCTTCTCCGAGATGTGATCTATAAACCCCCCTTTTTTTTGTATCTTGACCTTGCCTGAACAGGCGAAACGTCGATCAGAAAGTGTGTGTTTTACTGGAGAATTTTGAAACATAAGGCTTTGCATTGTGGTTTTTCCAATTGCATTATAATAAATATTAGTGTTTCTTTTAGAGTTTTTGCTCTATTTTATATATATATATATATATATATATATATATATATATATATAGATATACATATATGATTTATTATTCTTACTAAATAGGAACTGAGAATGCACATTGACTTTAAAAATGAGGTAAAAAATGGATATCTCAAATAATGTTTAACGTAGGGTTGAATTTGTTCAGCTCGAGATAGTTAATTAAGTTTTTTTTTTTTTTTCATCAGTGATATAACGCATAAATATTTCTAGTCATTACAAACGGAAAATATACTTATATATTAAAATACAACGAGATCATAATGGGAAAGTGTGCAGATATTTCTTTGGCTTAGAACCGAATATATAATCCTATTATATCCTATACTTTTTATTACAGATAGTCCTATTGGTGACATTCACACTACACCAGAAATCCAACATTAACATGGAATATTTCAAATGGATTCCTCTAGTGGCACTTCTAATATTCTTTGTCTTCACTGACATTGGTAAGAAAATAAATGTGATTATCAATGATATAACTTTTTACATTAGTGAGTTAAGACTTGTTTTCTCGTTTTGTACCCCTTCCTTCTTTTTCTCTTTATTATATTTCTAATCCATAAAGGCAAACTTTGCTGAACATTATACTTGCATAATAAGTTATATAGAATGCTTAAATTTGTAATAGATTTTCTCCCTCAGGGAGTTCCAAGGTAAAGTCAGTTATTGAGTGAACGGTAGCCAGTAGAAAAAAGAAAAATTAAAATCACATATCGTGTTTTGGACCTGCAGGGGCTTGAATACGGTTAACTAATTCTTGTACTCTACCATTGCTGTTTATTTATATTGTACTATTGTTAATTATTGTACTACAGTGTATAAATAATTTTCGTACATAAAGTCGTAAATAATTTCAAAATAAATAATTATGAATAACACAGGCCAACGATGAAAAAACTTTTTTAATGAAAATACCTTATTCTTATGTTGTTTAGGTTGCTGAATCCAAATATGATGCTTAAAAAGTTGTATCACCCACCATTTATTCACATTTTATAGTTAAATTCATGAAATAAAGAAATATTTTTAGAATTTAACAGCTTTTTCATAGTTAAGATAACATGAAAAAATAGGTCTAATGAACAAAGATGATGTTGGCAGCACTGCTGAAACACATGCTAAACAGCTGATGTTTTGTTTATTTTCAACATAACCTCACTTTTACGTTTCCTGTACATGTGCTCAGTGCAATGTCTCATCGCGGCTGTAAAAACTCTGCTGACAGTTTTTGTTATATTTGTGGTGAGTTTGTTATTAAAAAGCACCAAAGAAACATTACAGACTTTGTGAAAAAGGTTTATCTAGCATACTTTGGAACCAAACTTGGAGACCAGGATAAACCTTGGGCACCGCATAAGGTATGTTATGTATGTGTTGAAGACCTCAGGAAATGGTCAAAAAAAGAGAAAAAACACTTTAAATTTGCTGTTCCCATGATATGGAGGGAACCAAAAAATCATTCCGATGACTGTTACTTTTGCAGTGTAGATATTACTGGTCATAACTCTAAGAACAAGAAGGTAATAAGCTACCCTAACCTTCCGTCCGCCATCCGACCAGTAGGGCACGGTGTAGATTTGCCAATCCCGGAACCACCAGAGGACTTAAATTCTATTGAAACAGAAGTATTTTCTGATGTACAGTCGGAGTTAGATGAACACGATGAAGAATTCCAATGTGTTACAGAAAATGTAGAGCCTAAATTGTTCACTCAGGTCGAGCTTAATGACTTAGTTAGGGATCTGGGCTTAACAAAAGAAAAAGCTGAACTGCTTGGCTCTAGGCTAAAAGAAAAGAACTTGCTGGCGGCTGGAACCAGCATTCATGTGTATAGGAAGAGAGAACAACAATTTTCGAAGTATTTTGAACAAGAGGGTGATTTGGTGTACTGCTCAGACATTCATGGTTTAATGAATGAGTTTGGAATTGAATACAAAACAGAAGATTGGAGGTTGTTTATTGATTCATCCAAAAATAGTTTGAAGGCAGTTTTAGCACACAACGGTAACATGTATGCCTCTGTACCTGTCGGTCATTCTGTACATATGAAAGAGAGTTACGAAAATCTAGAAATAGTGTTAAATAAAATAGGTTATTCTGCACACGGTTGGATGATATGTGGTGATTTGAAAGTTACGTGCATGCTCCTTGGTCAGCAAGGGGGTTTTACCAAATTTCCATGTTTCTTGTGTGAATGGGACAGTAGAGCTCGGAATCAACATTGGTGCAGAAAGAACTGGCCTGCTAGGGAGTCTTTAAAGCCTGGCGAGAAGAACATTTTACGCAAAAACCTTGTAGATCCAAAAAACGTGCTCCTACCACCACTACATATTAAGTTAGGTCTCATGAAACAGTTTGTAAAGGCTTTGCCTAAAGATGGGCTTTGTTTCAAATATCTCTGTCAGAAGTTTCCACACCTTTCAGAAGCTAAACTGAAAGAAGGCGTCTTTACCGGGCCTGATATTAGAAAAATGATGTTTGACGTTAACTTTGAATCCACAATGACCTCAAATGAAAAGGAAGCATGGGTTTCATTCAAGCAAGTTGTCACCAAGTTTTTGGGAAATGAAAAAGACCCAGAATATAAGGCTATTGTTGCTAACATGTTAAAAAAATTTGAACAGTTAGGATGTTTGATGAGCCTGAAAGTTCACTTTTTGAGCAGCCACCTCGATTACTTCCCGGAAAATTTAGGAGATGTTAGTGAGGAGCAAGGTGAGCGTTTTCACCAGGACGTTAAAGTGATGGAAAAACGTTACCAGGGCCGCTGGAATACCAACATGATGGGGGATTACTGTTGGTCACTTCACCGGGAAGTTCAGCAAGCTATTCATCGCAGGAAAAGCTACACAAGAAGCTTCAAGGAAAAAAGGGAAAGAAAATATAAACCAATTCCAGTTGACAAGTGAACCTTGTATCATCACATAAAATTACTATTCCAAGTATTTTACTGTAAATACAAACCATTTTTACGATTCTACAGTGTTTCATTGATTTCCCTATATACTGTAAATGGGTATTAGACTATATAATAAAATACATTTTGCTTGGAAACTAAGGGTGATACATAAAAACTACGAGCAGATTTGGATTCAGCACATAAAAATCTATCAAGATCAGCTATTAAAATTAAAAAAGTTTTCAAAAAGGTTTTTTTTGTTGGCCTGTGTAATTTCTCATCCATTTCGCATTTGAAAATCCTATTATGTAATACTGAATCTCTTTTCGGTTAATATGCACTATGAAGGAATTTAAAAATTAACGAAAGAAGTAACATTTTTCATAAAAAATGTTAGAAAATAAAATTAGTAACATAGGCGTACCTCCGAAAAGTTAATCGAATTACAGAAAATGATCTCTAATATATAAAATTGTAAAATGCCTACAACATAGGCAATGACGAAAAACAGATTTATACAATTGGTGTTCATAATGTCTATTGTGAAAAATAACGGGAGCTAAATAAATTTTCCATGGAAACTTAATGGAGTAATTTAGAATTATTTAAAGTTGTTGGTTTATTGAACATTGTTTAACGAGTACCTGTTATCATAAAGACTCCGAATCCCTATTTTACGTCCCTTCCAATGAACGGCATAGCCAAGGATTTTTTACTCACATACAATATACTCATATACCCCCGAAAAGCTAAACAAAAATAAGAAAAAAAAGACGAAAATAATCTCTAAAATATAAAACAAAGTCCATTGTTCAGGTAATTTCAATAGTGTGAAATAATGTGAACTAAATTTAATGGAAACTAAATAAATTTTACATGGAAACTTAATGGAATCAATTCGATTTTTTAAACCCATTTCATCGTTTATTTGCTTGTTAATTTAACGTCATTTTATGCTGCTATGGGAATCAGATATTACTACAGAGAGTGTCCTAAATTTTGCATATCCAGCTATAATTAGATATTTAACATATCTTTCAAAGGACAGCATAACTAAGGATTTTTTACTCTCTATAAAAATCTTAAGGCTGAGAACCCCCCACCTTGGGCACCTAGTTTATGCTTCACGAGAAGTTACCCCAGACATACTAAAGTGTTGTTAACAGGTGTTGACAAGCGTTTTTTATCTACATCCAATTTATTAAAACAACAGTATTGGCTATCACATCTTTTATTAGTATCTTTTGGTTGGTTGTTATGGTGTTTGAATGCACAGAACATCTAAGTCAAAAGCGTCCTATCCATTCAATAATACTTTTATGCCCAACCATTAAAAAAAATCATCTCTTGCAGGTATTGGACCATTCCCATCCTTCATCGGTACAGAACTTTTCAGCCAGGATGCCAAGGGGCTAGGGACCTTGATGGCACTTTCTGTCGGGCATGTATTCGGCTTCTTCACTATTACCCTGATCATCATCGCTGACTGGGTTGTCTCTTTGTCTATCTTCACTGTCTTCTCTGTTGTGTCAGCACCTTTCTTGTACCACTACCTCGTCGATACTAAGGGCAGGAGTCTAGTCGAGCTCCAGAAGACTGTGCCCCGAGGAATCGAGCAACAAGCTTAAACATTTTTTTTAAATAGATAAAGACGCTATGAGAATGTAAATATGTCACTTTTGTATTATAATTTATTTTGAAGAACAATGCCATAACTTTAAAAAACTAATTTTTCAATAGAGGTATTGAAAGTTCTATGTATTGTCAAAATTAGAGTATTTGGGACAGAACATTCCTAGTATATATGAATTTCTTTTATTAATTATTAGAAAAATTTTAAAAGCTTGAAACTTCAGATTCAAATACTACTCAAAATATGACTTTATTTTTTAAAAATCTCATCAAATCATATAATCGACATTCAATATCAGGTATGTCGTTCCAGAATTGAAAATGCTTTAACCAATACAATGCTACAAAAGGAGTAATGTATGTTTGGTACTATTATTGCTTCTGGTCTTCTGAGGTGATTCACACGAAGATGTGATCACCAACATCAAGTATTCTTCTCATTTCTGCTCGGATCTCTCTTGACATTCTTGAATTATATATATATGAATGTCTGTAAGCGCACAAGGTAAGGATTTCAAGTAATTAACTCGACTACAAATGTTTCCGGTGGAGTACATGAATCGGAAAATGGGGTTTTCGTCAACCCCAAACATGAATTTTCGAGAAATTCGGGTAACAAAGACAATTGACTCACCTTGTGTAGCGAAATCCTCTCGTCCACAGCTGCAATACGACTGGCAGAACAGGTACTCAAAGTCTTAATCCTTTGAGATATATTTAGGGCATTCAAAGCATATCAAAGAAATATATCAAAGCATCCTGGGGTAGGCCCTAACCCCGCCGTACCTTTTGAGGGTTAAGATGCCCAGATACCTGTGGCTTCTCTCGAGTTCACGTCTAAGATCATTAATATTTAACGTGATGTTCAAGGCTTAACTTAAGGAGGTACTTATTTTTCAAAGTCAAGTCTTAAAAGTATTATGACTCGTAATCTTAGTAATGAGTGACATCACCTAGCACTATCACCTAACATCATCTGAGAATTTTAGTTGGTATTGCCGTTTATGAAACACTGCCGGGTTTTAAGAGACTTATTTTATGGCTGCTGCTAGTGAATTAGTGTCACTTTGCGGTAAAGTGTAAACCCCAAACTTATTATAAAGTACAATATCTTATTAATGATGCCGTATCTCGGAAAAGCTTTCATAACAATTTGGAATTGAAAGTGTTTGAACTATTTTGTAAAACTTATTTATTGAAATTTACAACTGTATAATAGAATATATCAAGTAAAAATAGATGAAATATATATATATATAACGGTATGAGATAAAGGCAAGCAGAAAAACTACTAAATGGTAGTACTCGAATTCAACTTAAAAGTTCACATCTTCTTTTCAGACACCTCGGAGGATTATCTTATATTGACGAGGTTGCTAGGCTTGAAACTGGTGGGTTTGAGATGAAATAAAGTTTACCATGAAAAGATTGATATCGGATTATGGGTGATTAAGGACATCATGGATTACTTTGTGCGTAACAAAGTATGGAGCATTGAAGATTTTAAGAAGGATTTTGGACTGTAACATTTGAATACAAGAGGAATTCGATGGTTTAGTGGGGCCCCAATGCTCTACTCATTAAGTCCAGACGGGTCTTATGATTGTCATGTATATGAGTCTTTTGTAAAAGTTAAAGTGACCCGAAACGGCGCATTGTTTCTTGTTGTTTCTGAGTAATTGAATATAAAATTATAACAAGCGATTAGATTTTTGTTTAACTTTAAATTAATAAAAAAAAAACTGTACCACTACAACCCATGACGGGTCTGGGGTTCAGTACATGGTAGAGACTGTACACTGTTTCATGGACAATGGTTCTGCAAGGAGGTGACTTGTCCTAGGTCACGCTCAACCGCCAGATTTTCCCCCCTTATTTTTATAATATTTTATAGAGTCTGAATGGGCCCAAGGAGGATCCTAGATCCTTTATGATCCATCTCCCGCTGCAAATATACAAAATAAAAGTCATGGCCTGCAGCAGGATTTGAACCAGGATTTACGGCATGGTGCTCTACCACTGAGCCATTCCGCTCCCTAATTATAATTAATGTAATAAATAAATATAAATTATAAAAATAAATTAATATAAAAGTGTTAAATGTATCTTGAAAATGGGAAAAGTCGGATGAAAATAAGTGTTATTTAACAAATGTGAATGATAAAAAAGACATTCTTTCATATTTAATCTTATAATATATCATTAAATGTACAATGCAAATAGTAACACCTAAATGTTTTGGAAGCATTTAATTGCTTTGAAAGCAATTATTTCAACTCATTGAGGTAGTTAAATTAAAAATGAAACAGCAATTACTAGATGCCTTTCAGTAAAGTTCATGTAATTAAATACCACTTATTTTGTGTGTTTCACTTCCATTTAAATATATCTTAAACCAACCAAAATTAAACCAAATCTCACATCATGAATTTGTTCCTAAAGGGCAAATAGCCGCCACCTCTGACTTTATATTTTTTCCAAAGTGCAAAATGGTAACTAGGGGCCCCACAGAGGGTAAATAATATATGACGCTATCAAATAGAGTATAATATCGAACAGTGAGAGTATTTTGAAGAAGAAAAAATTAATGTAGATGATTTTTTGTAAAATATAGCTTTTATGATCCCAGGTGGTGTATTTATTGGACACACTTCCTACATTCTAGTTTGCTAACAAGGTGTTAATATTGACATGGGCAACAACAATGCAATTTTTGAGGGTAATGATACTTTTATAAACGGTTGTTTCAAGCATTTTAAGGGAAATAAAACCTCTAAAAAATACCAATGTGCCAAAAACTAATCATGATTAAGATATTTAGAAAAATCATTGTTAATTAATTCGATAAATCTTTAGAATTTTAGTCTCCTTTACGATTTCAATAATTTTTTTCAGTTTTTTAAAAGGTATGTTTTTAACTAAATAATGATGGTATATTTTTGTTATGCAAATTATGATTTTTGATTACCAAAAAAAGGATACACCATCATCGTCTGAAGCATTCTTCATGGAATGATCGCTTATAGCTTAAACTGTTTGAATTTGAACTAAGTCAATTCAGTACTGAAAGGTATTGTAAACAAATGCATGGGTTTAGGAAGAAGTTGCAGAACAATCTTGAAAATCGTTGATTGTTAAAATTAAAATCAAGTTGAATTCTAAAATGATAAAACAAACAAAAACAAAGGAGGAAAACACAAAAACAAAAAGTGTGAAGGAGGAAAATTTTAAGACATTTCAAAATTTAAAAAAATAAAGGAAGTCTGAAGTTTATAATGTCATCAATGACATTTATGATAAAACAAACATCGTCCATTTATGGAAAGTTTTTAATTATCTTCTTTTATAAATTATAATTATCATAATATCCATATCCTAAAAAATCTGCACTAGTGATAATCAACTCTAAATATTAATCATAATGAACATAAAATAAAATAAATATTTTAACGTAAAAAATATATTTACTTCATTTTAACGTAAAAAATATATTTATTTGATTTTAACGTAAAAAATATATTTATTCTATTTTAATGTAAAAAATATATTTATTTCATTTTAACGTAAAAATATTTTTTTATTTCATTTTAACGTAAAAAATATATTTATTTCATTTTTACGTAAAAAATATATTTATTTCATTTTTACGTAAAAAATATATTTATTTCATTTTAACGTAAAAAATATATTTATTTAATTTTAACGTAAAAAGTATTTATTTCATTTTAACGTAAAAATATATTTATTTAATTTTAACGTAAAAAAAGTAATTATTTCATTTTAACTTAAAAAAATAATTTAGTGTAAGAAGTAATGACCATAAAAAACAAACAACATATTAAACACACCATAGATATGAACGACTTCCATACCGAAAAAATCTTAAAGTATGAAAAATATATTCTATAGTTAAAAGATAATAGAAAAAAAAAATTTAATTTGGAATAGAAAGAGCCGGATTTGACTTGGAAACGTTCCCATTTGACTTACAATTGGAAATTAGGGAGCATTTGGTTTGTATATTTGTTGCATTTGACTTGCAAATATCGGATATATTATTAATAAATTTGATACTAGAAAATCACAACAATAAAGGTGTTGGGGAGAGCGACAGCGTAAATGAAAAAAAAACAAAGGGTGTGAGTCTGCAACCCCGTTTCAGCAGGCTATTTTGAGGATCATTAAAATAAAATAAAAATAAGAGAAATTGTATAAAAAAAAAAATAATGCGATATTGAAATATACAAATATAAATTTAATGAACGAGAGATTACATAAAAAATAAAACGAAGCAAATATATAATATATAAATACAATAAATATAATTATCAATAAATATATGCTGGCGGCACCAAACAACTCACAATCAGCAATTGTGAGTGCGTGATTCCCGCACGATGTTCCCTCACCGGAAGTGAGAAGCTAACTCTGTTGAGTGGGAGAAAAGACGAGGTGGGGATTCATATGTTGCCAATAGTTAATCCTATATACCTTATATTATACACAAACCAGAGCAATAACTGAACTATTAAACCTATTGAAAAATAATAATAATACATTTACAACGATGTTTCTCTCGTTCATTGAATCAAAACTTTTAAACTAGTTATTTATAAAACTATTCTGATTGCCAAACAAATAAATAAATATGTAACAAATAATATTCCATTACTTTACTGAGCGTGAACAAGAGGTATTGCACAAACAAGAAAACTCAACACTGCAATTTATTATTCAGCAATTGCTCAAATCAAAGAATAATAAAACAATTAGTCAGGATGGTATTGTGATTATTATTATTTGGCCCTAAGGTCCTTTGAGAACCAGGACCTCTTAACAATTATTTGGCCCTAAGGTCCTTTGAGAACCAGGACCTCTTAACAATTTTTTGGCCCTAAGGACCTTTGAGAACCAGGAGCTTTTAACAATTCTTTCTCATCCCCTCTTGCCCCGCATGTGGTTCTTCCTATGGTAACTATAAACCAGGGCTCTCAATATTCTCCAGATATTGCAGGCCTGGACTTCCTCCACTAATGCCTTTCCCCTAACAATGTACACCCATGGACAAATAAATGTGTAGCGTTTTTCATTGTGATTTAAAGCATTTTACATTTTTAAATTAAAAATAAGCGGATTAACCGTAATCTAACCGAAACAAATAATGTCCTTCACATTACCTAGATCCAAATCCCATCGACAACTTTTGAAATGTATCCCGCATGAACTTTACCCAACAGGAGCCTACAAAACCGATGCAGATTTGTGATATGGTGTCCAAAAGGCAGCGCAAATCGTAACTAAGAAAAAGCCAGATCTTTTAATGCCGTTTATGCCGGCATGGATCATTTAAAAGCTTTACATGACTATAGTATAACAGTCTTGTCAACTCCCAGTTTAGACAGGTGTAAAAAAAAACGAAATTTTACTATCTTTAAAATACCTTTAGTAGGATAACTCGTTAATCTATTAGGAGTGGTAGTGCACTGAGTTCCCATGCCGAAATTCCTGGTCAAATCTCGCTGCTGGCAAGACTTTGATGTAACCTGCTAGCAGTTGGAAATGGATCCTATGGGATCTAGGACCCTCCTGGGGCTCACCCAGTCTCTATAAAGTGGGTACCCAAAATAAAGGTCAAGGAAACAGTACAGTCTCTACCACGTACTGAAATCCAGTACCTTCACGGGTTGTAATGGTACAGGTTTTTATTTTTATCAGAAAAGTTTGTATTCATTAGAAAGTGTAAATACGGCAACGTTTCAAATGCTTTTAGTTGTCACTGGCAGACACATCAAACGTCATAAGGCTTCTCAAATGAGGGATCGAACTCAAATTCTCGACTAGTTGACTTTTTTTAAAATATTGGTTAATGTTGATAATACGATCTTAGAGATGTGGTAAAATTTCATAGAAATGAATTAGGCCTACTATGCCTATATACCCCATTTAAGAAATACATACTTCCCTGTTTAAGACTCAAAAATTTCGGGGATATCTGTTACCGTTTCGATTTCATTTTTCTAAAGTGAAAGAAAACAAATCGTGGAATACTGCAAAGAAATTTATGTCAGATCAATATATAACACCAAGATGAAATTCCAATCCAATCAGGTAAAAGAATAAATATATTTAAGAAATTTCACAGGACATTTTTATGAAGAAGTTGTGAAAGGAAGCAATGGGGAGAAAAGGATCGAGGAGAGAGCAACGCCCTGGAACCCCTTCCTAAAACTGAAAGAGCTAACTTCGTTCCAAGCTCCATTCCTCAGAGCCTTCGCCCGGTTACCGAGCTCATATTATTTAGTTTTAGAAAGGGACTTCAGTTTCAGAGAGAAAATATAATTTTTATAAGCATCTTTGTCTCGTCAGGGTTTTTCAATTTTCTGAATTGGATGGTGTAGTAGAGCCCCAAAACTCAACTCCTCCTATATGCCAAATATATATGTATGCCCAAATAGGTCTGATAACTGTCATCTAAATGAGTCTTTTGTAATTAATTGGGAGCTTAGAACGTTTGTCGAGTAAATGTTGAAGTAGGCGAAAACGTCGAGCAGTTTCTTGTCTTTTCAGTCTTGTATGAGTTTCGAAATATAAATAAATATTCGGAAGTGATTTCAAAATAGAATCGGGGTAACTCAGTTGTAGAGGTATGGATCTTCGCGCCAAAGATTCAGGGTTCGGCAAAAGTTTCAACTAGACCATTATTAACGAAGTATACTAAACAAGAAGATAATAATTGAGCCGTTCAATGCACCAATTGATTAACTCCATAAAACAAAAAGTGGAGAAATGCAAGAAAATAGTGTGCATTGGTTTTTAAAATTCCCTTTATAATATAAATTCAAATAAATATTTTAGAATGCACAAATAAAGATGTAGCTTTCATCTAAAAGTACATAAAATTAATGAGAGAGACCAGCCAAAAAGCTATCGTCAGAAATGTTACAATTTTTATGTGACCGGTGGAATACATCAATTTTCCAAGTGAATAAAATAATAACTTTAAATTCAAAATTTAAATTTATCACTGAAAAGTTAACTAGATATTTTTATTATAAATTTAATATAAAAATATACATAAAAATTAATATGAACAGTTATGTTATATTATATTATTATTTGGGATTAATTCGTCAACAGGATAAATGATATCTTCTTCATCAGTTGTATGCAAGACCATTTCGATTTCTTCGCAAGTTTTTAAAGTAATCATGTTTAACAGGAGAAATGAATTGCAGCAGATCCATCTTGTCTCTCCTTTTTTACCTTGTTACCTTTAGGATATAATAAAGGATCATCAATATTTTTCAAACTTTGAGGTCTCCCTGCCACAGATTTCCTTATATTGATTGTATTAAATTTTGAATTTTTATTATGGTCACATTTAAATAAAATAAGGTGGGGTTTGGACCTTTTTAACTTGATAAAATTTGTCATTTCGTCATTTAGCGCTTGCTAGAGCATTTAATTGGTATTATTGCAACGATTTGCAAAATTCCCTCTGAAAAAAATTATTTATTATTCAGTGGCCAAAAAAATTTTGTCGTTTAATGGTGTTAACCTTTACTGTTTGGGGAAGATTTTATTAATATTAAAAAATATGACTACACCAAGTACTTTTACAATTAAATTTAAGATTTTACAAAAAATGGAGTTAGTCATAACAGATGTCCCCGAAACAGCCATAGGACTGTAGCAATAAGTGACTAGAAACAGCTGACGAGTTCTCGAATAGTGAAATAGTTTCTACAGAAGTCACAGGCTCCAGGTTATACATAGCCTTCATAACAGTAAGATCGTGCTGGTACTGTAGCGCACTCTATTGAAAGTCTGAACTTCACTGGCAGATGAATGTATTTAAAGAAATCTCTCTCTCTCCCTCTCTCTCTCCTCTCTCTCTCTCTCTCTCTCTCTCTCTCTCTCTCTCTCTCTCTCTCTCTCTCTCTCTCTCTCTCTCTCTCTCTCTCTCTCTTTTTTTTAATTGTAACTTTTATGTGTATAAATATATGTGTATACATTTTTTTTAAGTACTGTCGCTAATCGTAATGTACAACTTATGAATTGATGTTTTTTAGTCACATGATTTATATTATAAAACCTTTCATGTTTGTTTATTTGTATATTTGTTGTTAATTTTTTTATTTTATTTTTTTCATTATACAATTTAGGAGTACAAATTTAATTTTAATTTTATTCTCACATGTAAATTATCAATTCAGTCAAACTGTAAAATTTTAATTTCTTGTATTGTTAAATTATACTAAAATGTATTCCATAATTATAATTCCAAACTGATCTGTAATTATTAAAATCACATGTAATGGCCTGTAATATGCTTACTTAAGTATGGAGCATGTCCTAATATTAATAAACGGTCCCTCCATGGGGTTACCATGGGGGGGGGGACAAATATAAATTATATATATATATATATATATATATATATATATATATATAAATGATTTCTTCTTTCTGAGCTATATTTAAGGACTTGCCATTTCGATTTCTTCTCAGGTTTTTAAAGTAATCATAATGATAATGTATTTATAAATAAACGCAGAATTTGATTGGTAGTTTTTTTTACAAAAACTGCATACTTTTCGGTGGCGATGGTTCATTATTTTTTAACTTACCTTCAATTTTAATATACATAAAGTCCTATGATTCCTTCAAAAATAAAAATGTTATATGATGAGTATAGTTTCTTAAAACTAAAGTTACCTCAATCAATTCGAGAGAGAAAAACAATTTCGAACTAAAAGTTCGAAATTAAAAGATGGATCGATATATGAGCAGTGCCAGTAAAAAAATGTGTAATTCGAATTTCATCACAATGAGTTAATCGTCCTGAGGGAAACGGAATGGTTTCATTTTGTGGTGCATATGTAGCTCTGTCAGGCCTTAGTATGAGTTATTGCTTATATTATAACTCCATTTCAAGTCAAATATTAATAAATATTATGAAAAATACACTACATTACTTAGCCTCATTATAATGAAAGGATTTTTGACAAATACTCGATTTACCGCTTATTCACCTAGGGTGCAAATATTTCAATTAATGTTTTAATTTCCAATTTTATTGAAATTCCAACCTAGGAATACATTGAGGTGTAATCTAACAATTACATAAATGCTTTTATAGCTTTTATGCTTATCTTTCCGTAAAAAAAATTATTTAGAAAATTCAGATTACCAATTAAATTAATTCAATTATACAAGACATCACCAAATCTTACTAAATTGTATCTTACGTTTTTATTCCGTATGCGATAATTATAGTAAAAAGTGATTTAAATTTATCATCAAGGTAGTATCCTGGGTCCCAACCTATACACGATATATTCAGCTGACATCCCAACCCATCCAAGCACTGTCCTCACTACGTACCCTGATGACACATGTGTGTTATCAGTAAATAAAGATCCATTTGTTGCATCCCAATCTCTTCAATCCCATATCTCAAACCTTCAAGAATGGTGTCAAAATTGGAAAACTAAAATAAATCCTAACAAATCCCATCAAATTGCCTCCACTCTTCGTCGTAAACCTAGGGATTCCTGCCCTACTGTATCCTTTAATAATATTCCACTGATTCCTGTCGAACAGATACGTTACCTAGGACTCCATCTGGACAAAGGTCTCACTTGGAATTCTCATACAAAACTGAAAAGACAAGAAACTGCTTGACGTTTTCGCCTACTTCAACATTTACTGGACAAACGCTCTAAGCTCCCATTTAATAACAAAAGACTCAACTACATGACAGTTATCAGGCCGATTTGTATTTACGGGGTTGAATTTTGGGGCTCTACTTAACTATCCAATTCATCTTGCATCCAATCCTTACAATCCAAAATCTTTCGTAAACTCCTCAATGCTCAATACTATGTCACAAACAAACAAACACGACAAACAAAAATCCATCATGATCTTAATATCCCATATGTTGCTGATTTGGCCCAAACTAGATACCTATCCTTCCATGACAAGCTCCATACACACTTGAATCCGCTAGTCTCTCAACTTGCTTCCCATACTATATTTGATAATCCTCCGAGGCGTCTGAAAAGAAGATGGCCTCGAGGCATTCTACTATAGAACTTTATTGGAGTGCTACCGATGGGTAGTTTCTCCACATGTTTTTTTTTCATGTAATTTTTTTCATATTAGCAGATTTACTTGTTTTAATATTATTACAATTGTAAATATCAATAAATTAATCAAAAAAAAAATTGTTAACAGCCAAAGATAGATGCTTTGATATTCATGTTCGCTTATTCACCAGGGCTGCAGATATATTAATATTTGAAAGAGTTACTCTTTGTCATTTATCTCTTTTTTAAATGATAATAATGCATCCCCGTCCTGATAGGAGACAAGACAATCGACAAAAACTTTGAGGATGTGAAACTGTGGCGACAGCTGATAAAAACTTTCTAATGAGTAAAACAGATAATTAACTCACTCTCAAACTTTAGTTCAATTTAAGAAGTTTCAACATGAAAGGTTCCACGGGCATCGGCTATATTCAATTACAACTTCTTATCAAGTCTTGAGGGCTTTAATTTGAATTATTTTAGAAAATCAGCTTTCCTCCCATTATTCGGGCTACCTGAAATCTTTAAAAGGGTAAAGTAAAAAAAAGTAAACAAACTTTGTTATTTTTGTCACGCTTTCCCAGAAAATAGTAAATATTGGCACTGTTTCAAATGAGGGATGTAAGAGTTGCAAGAGGAGGTAATCTAGTTCATAACGCTTAGCTGGTTTTGTGGGTTCCTGCAAAGTCTACTACATGATATATTTAAAAGATAGACAAAATAATTTAAAACATTTGAAAGACCTAGAATACCAAAAGAGAAGAGAAGGAAATGAAAAGAAAATACGACCTTAGTGGTAGAACTTTTTACTAAACTAAAGTAAGCGCTAGCAAAGTAAATATATTTCTAAACCTAGTATAAATTAATTATAAGATACTTACATAGCGTATTACTTTTATTCCTGCTGTAATATACATGATTATATCTTACCTGAAACAAAAATAATATGAAGTAACGTGGCATAAGATGTATGAAATAATATAAAATATATTAGAACAAAAGTGTTAAGTCATAACTATGATGATTGAAATACCCCCTCCCAAAAAAAAATCCGGTAGTGTATAATCTAAGAGTTGAATCCTCTTATTAATATTTAAATTCAATAGAAATCAAATGAATTTTTTTAGATTAATTTATTGATATTTACAACTGTAATAATATTACAACAAGTAAATCGCTATATGAACAAATGACTGAGGGTTATCAGGAATTGTATGGCAAGCAAGTTGAGAGACTTGTGTGTATGGAGCTTTTCATGGAAGGATAGGTATCTAGTTTGGGCCATATCAGGAACATATGGGATATTAAGATCATGATGGATGAGTTTATTTGCGACATAATAAGGAGCATTGAGGATTTTACGAAGGATTTAGGATTGTAAGGATTGGATACGAGATGAATCGGATGGTTCAGTAGAGCCCCAAAACACAACTACGTATGTCCAAATAGGTCTGATAACTATCATGTAAATGAGTCTTTAGTAATTAATTGGGAGCTTTGAACGATTGTCCAGTAAATGTTGAAGTAGGCGAAAACGTCGAGCAGTTTCTTGTCTTTTCAGTCTTGTATGAGGAGAATTGAAATTAAAAAAATATTACTTCTTTGCCAAGTTGAAATCATTAATTCAATTAAGTAGATTTTAAACTCTCTGTCTTTTTTAGCAAAACGTTTCCTGATAATGTTCAATTTTTTCTAACTTTTCTAAACTTCAAAGAACTTTTAACTTAAATTACAAAGGGAGTAACTCTAGAACCACCTATGTTAGAAATATTCAATTTTTTGGGGGATTTGTAGAGAGTTTATAACCTAAAGAATTCATTAAAATAGGTTTAACCATAACTTTGGTTTGCCCGGGAACTACAGAAGCATGAAGAAAGGGAGTAAGGTTTCTCAGGACCTTGTGATGCTACCGTATTGAAGTTACCTGGTAGATATAGTGAAAGTATATATTATCATAGAAAGATATCTAGGAGTAAATTGAAATATATTTCGTTGGGACAAGTAGAGTTGTGGAAAATGTAAATTCGAATAAAGTTGCGGTTAATTACTATGTATATAATTTTGTAGAAGTTTTATTTAAAATAGATGTTGCTCAACTCTGGGACCAAGTAATTCCTATCGGATACAAGAAACTCTTATAAGTAATATTTTATTTTCGAAGTATAGATGATATATGTTTGTTGAAACGTTCATTTCAAGATGAAATTATTATCGAAGTATTCACATTTCCAATAATTACATTATCTTTAGCATAATAAAGCTTAAGATAACTTGTATTCAACTCGAAGCTACAACCCGCGGAGTAATTACCGAACATTTTTCTGTTTTATCATATTTTCACATTCTTACAACAAGCCCTTCGATTGAATTTAGCAAAAGAAAAATGTTACTTTCGCCTCTTAAAAGTAATTATCTCTCCCGAAGATGGAAGCGAAAACAATTATGGAGAGAGAGGGGGGGGGTTAGAGAGCAAGAGGCGTAAAAAAAAATAAGACAAATAGATGCCGTATCATCGCTGGAGGAGTGAGAAAAAATATAAGAGATATAGAAGGGAGGGACGCTGGAGCCTGGAAGATTCCAAAGTAATTGTCCCGGACGACAAAAGAGGGATCGGGCCCTTAAGTGGGCCAGCCACCAAGACACCATCGATTTTAGACCACCCTCGTCACAACTCGCCCTCCGAGTCACTGGACACGTGTGGCAGGCGGGGAGTCTTCCTCGTAGGATACGCAGTCCTAAGTTAATCAAATGAAATCCTGACATAAGGATATAAGGAAGTAAACAATCCCTCTTTTATTTGTCATAACTCTCTAATTTAAAAAAAATTTAGAGTGAAATTTACAGCTGTATTAGCTTTGATAATGAACAGTGAAGCATCTATTTGAATGTGAGAAGTATCAAATAGAAAGAATGTCTGCTGTTTAAAGAAATAATAAAATACAAAAGACACTGATATATTTAAAAGATACGATACGATGTTAATTCAAAAAAATTAAGAACAGTGCTGCTAATGGTCTATAATAGTTATACAAAATGGCATGAGATAAACATTTTATGTACTAAATAGATATTTAAAGAGTTAAAAGCCACGGAATTTCCGCGTTCCGAAAATGGCTCCGAACACAAACAAAAACAAAAACCGTCTGGGGTTCTGTAGTACATTATGGAGACTGTACTGATTCTAGGACATTGGTTTTGCGGAGTGCTGATTTGTCCTAGATCACGCTCAACCACCAGATTTTCCCTTTTATTTTGGGTAAACTTCATAGAGGCAGGGTGAGCCCAAGGAGGGTCCTAGATATCATATGATCCATCTCCGTCCGCTAACAGATTAAATAAAGGTCTTGACCACAGCGGGATTTGAACCAGGATTTAGGAATCGGCATGGCACCTCAGTGCTCTACCGCTGAGGGAGCCACTCCACTCCCTGTGTATTTAAAAGACACGATGTTAATTCAAGAAATTTAAGAAGAACAGTCGTAGCTTATGGTCTATAATAATGATATCTAATCGCATGAGATAAACATTTTATGTCTAAAATCAAGAATCATATAATTTAAATAGTTTAAAGTTACGAATTTTCCGCATTCCAAAAATGCTTACGAACACTAACACTGGAAAATTGAGCTTAAATGCCAAACTTTAGTCATCGATTATTTCTGATAGAAGGCTTCGAGACCAGCCAAATCGGTATAAATATCGCTCTACTAAATATTTTTTGTCAGAAACCCCAAGTTATCCAAAACAATATGAAATGAAAAAAAATGTTATATAATTATTTTTTTTTTAATTTATTATCAAAATTTCCAACAGTATTATAAAAATACATCAAGTAAATATAATTAATGATGCATAACGACAGTAGAGTAGAATGATAAAAGGTAATTAGAGCGACTTAATATATTATAGATGTAATATATTTATTGAAATTTACAACAGTATACAGTTGATGTATTCTGTATGTAAATATAATGAACGTCCAGAGACACAAGCAAGTATAGAAACTACCCAGTGGTGGTACTCAAATAAAAAGTTCAGCTTAGAGGTCACGAGGCCTTCTTCTTTAAAGAAGCCTCGAAGGATTATCAGGAATGGAAGAGGTTTCGAGGTTTGAAACTAGTGAGAATTGAGTGGAAATTAAGTTTATCATTAAAATATTGATATCGGATTAGGGCCAAATTAGCAATAAACGGGACATTAAGGTTATGATGGATTACTTTGTTCATAACAAAGTAAGGAGCATTGAGGATTTTATGAAGGATTTTGGCTTGTAAGGATTGAATACGAGAGGTATTCGATGGCTTAGTGGAGCTCCAGATGGGTTTAATAATTGTCATGTATATGAGTCATTTGTAATTAATTGGGAGCTTAGAGCGTTTGTCTAGTAAATGTTGAAGTAGCCTGAAACGGCGAGCTGTTTCTTGTTTCATTCTATTATGAGGATTCCACGTTAAGCGTTTGCCAAGTCCTAATTACCGGGCCTGCTCTACAGGAATCAGTGGGATGTTATTAAATGATACAGGAGGGCAGGAAGTCGTTGGTTACGACGGAGGGTAAAGGTGATTTGATGATATTTGTGGGAATTTACTTTAATCCTCCAGTTTTGACACCAATTTTCAAGTTCAGTGATATGAGATTGAAGAGTACGGAATGCTATAACTGTATCAGTGTTGACAGATAATAGACATGTGTCATCCGCGTACGTGGTACGGATAGTACTAGAATGAGTTGGGATGTCAGCTGTATAAACTGTGTAGAGAATTGGGCCGTGGATACTATCTTGAGGAACACGGGCAGATTGAGGAATGAGAGATGAGTAAACATTGTTATGATTTAAGATTGGTTAATGAGTAAGTATGTAATTTTAACATAATAACAAATTCATCTTAAAAGGTCACAAGGTCATCTTCTTTTCACTCGCATCCGGAAATTATCGGATTATGTGCGTGTGAGGTGGTATAATGTTAGTCATGAAAGGAATGGCATAAGGTTTTAGCCAAATCAGCAATAAATGGTACATTGAGGTCATTATGGATGACTTTAGTCGAAGTAAGCAGCATTGAAAGGTTTTACGAAGGATTTTGGATTCCAAGACTTAGTGGAATCCCAAAGCTCTACTCCATAATGCCAAATAATAAATGAGTGTTTTTTAATTAATTAGGAGCTTCAAACATTAGTGTATTCAGTGTTAAAGTAGCCTGAAGCGGTAAAAATTGAATATTTCAGACACAAATATACAACTGTCAACTTCGGTAAAAAGGCAAAGCACAGTTTCTTCAAATTTTATTAGATTAGGGTTATGTCAAATTTTATCCTATTGATTTTAATTCCATTAACCAGCTAACACTAATAGCCAGCTAATTTACTATTCAAAATTTGACCCATTTACTAATGGAATCAGTTTTTTATCTACAGAAACAAAATTACAAAACAATTTTTTCTGATAGAACATGATCTTTGGGTTCGGAAAGATCATTGAAGCACCAACATTTCTTTTACAGTATACAATAAATTTATCATCTCAGCCCTGAAGAAGTCATCAGCATGGCTGGCGAAACGTTGGCGAAAAATTTATCAACACGATCTAAACCAAAAGAAATCAACAAATTTTGCAATAATAGTCGAATAGTCGAAACCTAAAAGAGTAAATAAATTTTTCATTTGATTGAAGTTAGTTCATAATGTTGTAAAAAACAAACATCGCTTAGCCGCTCAATAAATCAACTAACCTAGTTCGTATGAATGACTTCCATTTCATTCATTAAAGTCGACCAATGAATTATTTATTTGCTGTATTTATTAAAATATCGTTTCAGTGTTCCCACGTTTCGAGATTGTATTCGGTTATTGGTTTCTTGATGAGTCTACTTATGTATATTTATTACATTTTTTAGCTCTGTTATATCATATTCATCTTTTGGTATCCTCCTTTTCGCTTGAGGACCATAATCTGAAACCATAATTAAAGGTTTATCTAAACTTGAAGAACTAATGGAATCAAGCAAATAAATGTTTTAAATGTTTAATTTTACTTACAAGTATCAATAATATTTAGAGCTTAATGTTGTGTATTAACTTATTCAACATGTCCAATAACGCTAACAAATTTAGAGATTTTTTCTGAAGCCAAGTTGATTCATTTTAAAAAGTATTTAATTTTTTTTGTGCCGGTTATGATATTTGTTCCCTTCAAACTATTTGAAAAGAATATGACAATAGAATTTTTTCATCAGAAATATATAAAATCTATAAATTGCCAAATTCTGATGAACCAGGGTTTAAAAGGTTTAATTAAATTACAGCTAATTTAATGTTAAATAACTAATTAGTTAAATATTCTTTTAATTAGGAGCTTTAAGCGTTAGTGTACTCGGTGTTAAAGTAGCCTGAAAAGGTAAAAATTGAATATTTCAGACACAAATATACAACTGTCAACTTCGGTAAAAAGGCAAAGCACAGTTTCTTAAAATTTTATCAGATTAGGATTATGTAAGATTTTATCATGTTGATTTTAATTCCATTAACCAGCTAACACTAATAGCCAGCTAATTTAATATTCAAAATTTGACCCATTTACTAAAGGAATCAGATTATTATCTACAGAAACAAAATTACAAAACATTTTTTTCTGATAGGACATGATCTTTGGGTTCGGAATGATCATATGTAATCTTTGAAGCACCATACCATTTCTTTTACAGTATACGAGTACAATATATTTTTCATCTCAGCCCTGAGCAAGTTATTAGCACGGTTGACGAAACGTTAGCGAGAAATTTATCTACAAGGTCTAAACCAGAAGAAATAAACAAAGTCTTTTGTAACTAATTAGTTATTTAAATTATAGATCATTAAACATTTAACAGTAATTTACTATTAATTAAATATTGAAGTGCGCCGAGGCATTACCGAGTTAAATATTTTTTAAATGGAACCTCTGATGTTCCTCTTTCTCAATTATAAAAGGAAAATAATTTATTTTTTCTTGGAAAAAATAATCTTTTTATATAATTAATGTGTTATTATATCATTTATAGAAAAAAATCGGTACAGTCTTTACTGAAATATTGTGCATTGAGCATTGAACTCCATGGTGCAACTTATTTTTTTTTATTTAGTTTCTTACTAATATATTTTTTTTTACGGAAACCGTTTTTATAACCACCATATTCGAACTCCGTAAACTTGTAATGGTCGAATAAGAGATTTATCTCCTCATATAAATTAATTGAATAAGAAAACATCTAAGCCACGAGAACAAGCATGAAAAATAATATTTTTTCTTGACTTTAAACGATAATATACAGTCATTTGAAATAGACATCCCTCATAAATCTGGAGCCACCTACAAATCAAATCCTCAGTCCAATCCCAGGGCACAATATCTAGATATTCTGACTTTTATACACGTTCTCACAGAAAAAAAAATTGAAGCGTTCCTTTCTCCTCCGCTAGAGTAACTACTGAAAAAAAAACTGAATCATTAAGTGTATCTCACATAAATATAAAAATATATGTATTGTTGTTGTGCATGCTTTTATATAAAAAATAAGTCTCGACATATTTGGTGTTTTTTTTTTTATGCACCCCCAACTATCTCCATCCTCCAGTCAACTACTCTCCTCTCTATACTTATTATAATTCTTTTGTTGCTTACATACCCACTATGTAACAATTTATTTATGAATAATATATTGAAGGCTTAAAGACTGAGTAAATTGGTAAACACAAGAACAGACCTCTGGAAAAGAATTCAATTAAGACCAATATAAGAAATAATAATTTCAGAAATCATCCTAAATGTTTACTCTGGCATCCTAAATAAATTAGAATATTCAAAATATATTTAAGAATATAAAACATAGCATTACTTTTGAAGGTGTAACGTAAGTGACATATCATTTTAATAAACATGATGCAGCCTCTTGGCCAGACGTATGTTCTATTATGAATGCACAAAATTATTGTTTCTAAGGTTCCTGATCGCAGAATAAACTTATTATTCTATTATATTTATAATTATAAACATATAATATATTTATACATCTAGCTACTTATACAGCTATTACTAGATATAGTTATTTGGAAATAACAAACCATTATTCTGTAGTTTTTCCTATAAAACAGTGCAACTAGGCGGAAACCGTTTTACACCTTAAAATATAAAATCATTCTAATGACCTCATAAAACCTCCTATAGCCTCATAAAATCTCGCTTGAAAGACTAAATCGTGTGGTAATAAGTTACTGATAAGGTGATAAATGGCAATAAACGTTTTATTGTCAACATTTATTATATTATATTGCTCATTTACGCTATCTCTTTCAAACTGATCTTTTACATTATAATTGTATTAAAAAAAAATTAAATATATATATATTTATTACAAGACCAATACAAGAGAATTGGCAATGATAACATTACAATCATATTAGGGAATACCATAACCTTTAACTCAACTATAAATTTAGTTTCAATGTATCTAGAAACGATAAAGCTCTTACTCTATTATTATAATTTATTATTATATTATTGAAAATATAAATCTTTAGCATTTATATAAATTTTTTAAAATGTTTATTAAAACCCGGAATTTATATTTCAAAACAATTTAAATGAGTCATCTGCGGTCACAAATACTCATAAAAGAATTATTGGCGTGCATATTTTCAAATCTGTCAAAGTAATATCAAATAATGGTTTAATTTTATTAAATAATGTTAATTTAGTTACCTCATCATTTATGTACTTTTATCAATTAATTAATTAAGTAAGTAATAATTGCGTCTAAATCAGAGACTTTATAGTTTCTATTTTATTTTGACTCTACAGGGAGAGTGCAGAGGCCAGTGTGTAGAGTGGTGTGTTTCTATGCTGAGAGATCTGTGTCAATATCCAGTTATGCCAGAGAAATGAGAAATGAGGTCCGTATAGGAACATCATTATCCAAGCAATATGAATATATCAATCCACGACAAACTCTATTTCCACTCAAACCCACTAGTTTCAAATCTAGAAACCTCTTCAATTCCTGATTATCCACCGATGCGTCTGAAAAGAAGATGGCCTCGTGACCTTCTAAGTTTTTTAAGGGACTTTATTCCCAGAATAAATAAATACATTTTTAATATTAAATACGTATTTACTCATCATAAAGCATAAAATAATACCATCTTACTTTGAAATCTTTAGAAAGTTTTCAGGTATCAATAAATTTCTGAAACTGCTTGAACAAATTATATTTATCGAGGGACCATCTAAGTACCTTAAGACGGTCTATTAGCAACAACAGCGAAAGTCACTCAACCGATTAATTAAACTGCTTAAGGACAATAAGTTGGAGCAACTGAAGAGATTAATTCTGAGATGGAAAGCCCATGCGCCCAATAAATACTTAATTTCCCCAAAAGTTTCATTTTCGATCGAAAATAACTTAGGAGCTATTTTAAATCGGTTAGAGCTAGCTCATCTTTCAGCCCAGTAGGGAGGCCCTATTTAAATTCTCATTTACCAAAATCGCCTAGAACAAAATATTTTCTCGTTTTTTTGTTGTTTTTTTTGGTAATACTTAAATTTCATTTATATGGAATTATTGAATATTTTTTTTTTCATGCAATATATTATCGATAAGCATTGTCAGAATTTTATAATTGCACCAGCATGATAAGTAAGCTCAATTTCGCATCCAGCTTAAATCAGGATAAACAAAATCCTAATAAGTCCGGTTCTGACGTACGCCTCAGAGTGATGGACCTTTACGAAAAGTGATGACCTAACTCTACAAAGATTTGTATGAAAAGCTCTAAGAATGATCTTCGGAACTATCTGCGGACAGATCTTTAGAAAAATGACAAATTTAGAGCTAGGCCAGCTGTATAATGAAATTTACATAGTCCGAATGGTAAAGATTGGTAGACTTCATTGGGGTGGCTATGCTTCAAGAATGGATGAAGAAGAAATTCCAAGAAAAATACTGGGAAACATAGAGTGGGAAAGCCTACAATGATGTGGATAGATGGAATCACGAAAATATATAGAGTGTAAGACTTTTAAATTTGTAAAATTTTGTAATGGTTAGTTATATAAAAAATTCCTATTTATACTAAATATTTGCACAGCCTGAAATGTCCAGATATTAATATATTGTCCACACTTATTTTTCCTTAGACATAATGGTAAAATATAGACATTTAACAGAGTAAAATTAGGAATAAGGAAAAAAAAATTAATAAAAAGATTCCAACAGTTTAGTAATGTAATAGTAATCTATTAAAATAGTTGTTTTGTAAAACTAAATAATTAATAAATAATTCATCAAATGTCACGGGATACAATTTAATTTAAAGATAACAGTCGATGTTACATCATCCTTAAATGATTTTGTATCTAAGATGAAACAAAATTTATTTAGCCGTCGAACCAAGGTTTTACATGATTCAATTATTGTTTATTTTTAATGGATAAGCAATCAAACACTTTGGTACCACCATTTCTTACAGGTAACGGGTCATTTAGATAACGGGATAACTAAGTGGATTGGGGGCTGAGTTGCAATGCTGAAGGATCTGTTATCAGCTATTATCAGGGCGGATTCTGTGGGGTCGACAGACCCTCCTGGGGTTCACCAGCCACTATAAAGCTACCCTTAATTGGAGGAAAAATATACAGTTAAGCATAATATCGGACAAGTCTTATCCTCGCACAACCACAACATTCACAGTTGAAAACAGTAGGTACCGTAAACTGAACCCTTCCCCTCATGTTGTAGTGCTAAAACTTTTTTTTTATTTGGTCAATTTGGGATATAAGGGATCTGGGATCGTATGAAGGATTGAAGAACAGGAATTTTGAAGCATATGAAAAGAATGACTTCTAAGAAAGTAAGGAGTAACCCTAATTCATATATACATAAGAAAAACCTACCGCTGTATGATAGTACTCGATCTACCTTGTAGAAGAGAATACTACACCTTGCAGTAATTTTTTTTATATATTATTCTATTCGGTAAAAAGAAGCTGGGTGGCTTAGCAGTATAGCGCTGAATCGCCATGGCTAAGGTCCTAGGTTCAAATCCCGCTGTTGGCTAGATTTTCATTTCATCTATTAGCGGCCGGAGATAGATCATATTGGGTCTAGTGGCTCACCCGGTCTCTATAAATTTGATACCCAAAATAAGGAGGAAAATCTGGTGATTGAGCGTGATCTAGGGCAAATTACCTTCCTGCGCAACCGTTGTACATAAGACATTATAGAATCTTTCATGTATTGAACCCAAGACCATATATATTAATTTTCATGTAGTCTATTCAATAAATGAAAAAATTAAAGAAGATATCATTAATTGGTTTCAGGATTTATCCATATAGATTTTAAGTACAAAGACAAGGGATATAACAAAATTATGCTTCGTTGCATCAGGCCTATACTAACACTTCCATTTCTGAAGGGATCCCAGTAAAACTTTATTACCTAATAAGTACTTATGCTGGAGGAGTAGGATCCTTGTAGGACAGTAATACAGGATCCTAACCTCCCACAGGACAAGAATTTGGGAACCCTAACCCTCTCTATAGTCCCTTCGGTATTATCCTTCAAGCTGTTCGGTATCTTTTATCTTCTCATCCTTATCTCTTTCACCCCCTTTCCACTGTTCTGTTCTTCAAGATAAATCGAGTACTATTTGGGTTCGGTCTCTATCAATCCCATGTAAGAGGTAGGGTAACTCCTTACGGTCTTGGACGACTACCATTTCCCATTATTTAATCTAAAAACCTACCGTGCTTCCTCAACTTTTTGTTCTTCATTCCATCGTTCAAATACCAGATCCAAGATCCAGGAGAGAATACCTTTACCTCTACAACCCCTAAAGGGTTCAGTGAGTATTAGAGACAATACTGTTTCTAGGACAACGGCTGCATAGGGAGGGGGTTTGACCCAGATCAAGCTCAACCGCCAGGTTCCCAGGGCTTTTTAGGTACCCCCTTTCTAGAGCCTGGGTTAGCCACAGAAGAGTTTATAGATCCCATATGGTCCATCTCCAGTCGTTAAGAGATTATTATACAAGTAGTAATATTAACAATATTATCAAGTCGTGCATATTTATAGCTATGACAAAAAGATAGTACCCGAAACAGATAACTCAGTTCTTGTAGTAATTTGCTTGAATTTGTCAAACAGAAACGCGTAGCATACATAAAACCGATGATAGGATCGTTCACCGACGAAGGGCGTGGGGCTAAGTGAAATGAGGATCCCCAGATCCCATAGGATCCACTGATCTATTGCGTTCCCTAATGCATAGTTATTTTCAAATAATTAATCGATTTTTTTAGTCCTTGATACATTTTTAAGTAAAGACTTGTATTCTTATGATTTAAGGGTTTAAATATAGAACTATCTGCAACATTTTTGGCCATTCGTGAATATTTATATTTTTTATTATGTTTTGGAAAAATTTTCTCTGAAGAGAGAGTTAGCTTAATAATTAAATTAGTAAGTAAATAAGAAATTTATTACGTTTTGAGTGTATTATTAATAGAATACGGGGAAAATCGGTTCTTCGGAGATCAAAGCAATCAACATTAACGCTCCTTCAAAAGAACAATGTTAGAACTAAAAAAAACCATGGTTTTAATAGAAGTATTTGAAAGCTCCATGTGAGTTTAAAAAAACATTGGTTAATAGCAAAGCAAAGTAAAGGCATTTTTTGAGTTTAACTTATGTCATACCCATAAAACATGAAGCTCAAACAGGATAAACAACTCAAAATATGATTTTATTTAAAAAAAAAACAAAGTGTTGGGAATGGAATATCAGATATGTCGTTCCTGAATTAAAAGGCTTCCACCCATAACATTGCTACTGAATGCTTAAATCAAAAAGACAGTTTTAAAGTTGTATCGTTCTTTTGAAGGATTGATCTACAAAATAATTGTATAATACGATCCTATTAACGATAACAAACAAGAATACACTAGATAACATCAACCTAAACCAATATAGGATACATTGCGATGTGAGATGAGCGAGAAGCGGACAAACGACATTCGAATTAATGGAAATGTCATCAGTAGATAGTGTTGTTGCTATTGTCATTTCGGAGACCGTCATTTATCTAGCCAACCTCGGTAGTCATGTCAGTAAGCTATTTCTTCGTAGGATAACAGACCTTGCCTAATTAAAAATACTTAGACAAAAGTAAAATAATGGATATATTAATTAAAATTAAATAATTTAAAAACATAATTATATCTCATAATTACATAGTTATTCTATAGTGAGATAAAGAAGACAGAGATATATAAAGAAAGAGAGATTTTCAAGACCAAGAGTATTCATTCAAATCGTGTCCTAGTTTTCTTCTATTCCTTTTTAAACAGCTTGTGTTTCTTATCTTGTTTCTAACAATTGTCTATTTATGATTATGGGTCATATTATTTATTATTATAATATATGAGTTCTTCTTGAATCTTATATCATGGTAATTCTGTCTGCTTAATTATTCAAAAATTTTCACTTTTATCGGATTAATATTTAGAATATCTTTTGTATGGATTTGAAATTCAAGAAAATCTGTGACCTATTTCAATATTTAGTTATTTTTTCTATCTATGACAGCAATCTCAGAAGGAACAGCTGCCGTAAATTATATGATTAACTTATGATTACATGTAAAATTCAGTCTTACAATATCTAATCCAAGTAATTCGACCTCTAATAAAATTATTCAAAAGGTTATGAAAAAAATGCAAGATGTATTATCTTTTAAATTTCTAAAAACGAGTGGTCATTCCCTTAATTCAAGCGAGTTTTCTGCCTTGAATAAAAAGAAGGAAAACACAAAATAAATGGGGAAAATAACAAATTTATTCTGACCTGCTTAAGTCAAATATATCTCGCAAATCACAAATTCTTTCTTCAATTTCACTTTTTTTGTTTTAAAAAGAAATCCTGCTCTATTATATTTTAAATACCTAAAAATTTTAAAAATAAAAGCTTACTTGTTATTAATATATTGAAATTCGCTAATCCGAGGCGTCTGAAAAGAAGATGGCCTCGTGATCTTCTAAGTTGGTTCCAACCGCCAACAAGTTCTTTTCTTTTAGTCTAGAGCCGAGCAATTCAGCTTTTTCTTTCGTTAAGCCAAGATCCCTTACCAAGTCTTTAAGCTCGATTTGAGTAAACAGTTTAGGCTCTACATTTTCTGTAAAGCATAGGAATCTTCTTCATCTTGTTCATCTAGCTCCGATCGTAGATCAGAAATTACTTCCGTTGGAATAGAATTTAAATCATCAGGTGGTTCAGGGACCGGTGTCATATATTTCTATTTAAATTAATTTAATTGAACATATGGTTTAAATGTTAGTGTTCATTCTTATGTGAATAAAGCCATAGATTGGTTACCTTTTAACTGTCTATCTTATTCATTACAACCGGTAAATCTACACCGTGCCCTATTGGTCGGATGGCAGGTTAGGGTAGCCTATTACCTTCTTGTTTCTTTCAGTTGTGACCAGTAATATCGACACTGTAAAAGTAGCAATCATCGGAATGATTTCTTGGCTCCCTCCATATCATAGGAACAGCCAATTTGAAAGTTTTTTTCTCCTTTTTCGACCATTTCCTTAGATCTTTGACACATATATAACCTAGCTTATGCGGGGCCTAAGATTTATCCTGATCACCAAATTTAGTTTCAAAGTATGATAGATTAACCTTTTTGACAAAGTCTGTAATGTTTCATTGGTGTTTTTTAATTACAAACTCACCACAAATATAACAAAAACTGTCAGTACAGTTTTTGCAACCGCGATTAGAAATTTTACTGATCACATGTACAGGAAACGTGAAAGTGAGGTTAGGTTGACAGTTAACAAAACATCAGCTGTTAACAGAAAAAAGAATCAACCTTTTTTGGCAAGCAAATATGTTTCAGCAGTGCTACCAACTTCATCCACTCCAATAGAACTAGTTTTTCAGTAATTTATTTTATATATTAAAGCAGTTCAATTCTTTAAAAATACAACCAATGGGTTATACCGTCCTTTGGACGGGACGTAAAATAAAGATCCCGAACCTGTGCTACATATATAAGGTACTCGTGAAAGATCCCTGTCCTGAATATAACTACGTGGATAGAGCGCTGAGTTATCACTATGCTGAAGGTTCCTCATTGAAATCCTGCTGTCAGATAAATTACTCTATCTGTTAACAGCCACGGATGGATCCTGTAGAACCTTAAGACTGGGCTCACCCATTCTCTATAATGTGGGCGTCCTTAATTGGGGTTGAGCATGATCTCGGACAAATCAACTCCCTGCACAACCGTCATCCAAGAAACAATACAGTCTCTACCATATACTGAACCAAAAACCTTTCATTTGTTTTAGTGGTACAATTTTTTTATACCACAAGATATTACGTATATTACAACTAATAATAATATCAGTATCCAAATAATTCATATTTAGTGCAATCACAAAATATAAAAGACATGAAACCCAGTTCCTGTAGTAATTTGCTGGAAGCTGTCAAACAGAAACAAGTAGCGGACATAAAACCTTGCTCGAGAGGACGGGTGATGGGTCGTTCGCTGAGAAGGGCGTGACTATACTGCACCCTTCGGCCAGGGCTAAATCTTTGCAATAAACTGTCCCTTCTTATCCTGTAGGGCAACGGAATCACTCTTGTCCTCTGTATTAACTTGAAGATTAGGAAACGTTTTAGCAAATGGAGAATTTATAAAACTAAAAATGTAAATTGATAGATCCAAAATGGTTGACTCATAAATTCAATGCCCTCTCAATAAGAAAATATGTTTCTCTTAAATCACCCGACTTCAAAACAATTTCGTTTTAGCCAATAATAATTGCACTAAAGTTAAGGAAAAACATTTCAGTCTGTGCTCGAAAACCCAATCAGTTCCTACACGCTGTTTTATAAACGAAGAAGACTAGTGTGCCGGAAGGGGTCGGCTCAAAAAGTAGTAAATGAATCCGCTAGGGAGCGGAATGAGTACGGAAGTGTACTGAATATTGTTATGCTAGCGGGAATTAATATTTATAATGAGATTTTTTCCAATTAATGGGAGTTCGAAGACTTTTACTCCAGGCAAGAAGTTTCTTGACCTGAACGGAAGTAAGATGAACTCTGAAGGTGGGAATCTTTCTTTCTATCTTAGTCTTGCTAGATCCTAGGTGTAGACAGAAAGCATTTTAAGATAATGATAGAGCCAATCAATTATGACTGTTAAATATATGTATTTTTTAGTTACGGCTCGAACATTAAACAGGTGGAATTATGAGTTCTCTAATAGTTTTTATTTGTCATTGTTATCAATGCCATTATGATTACTGTTGGGGAGTATAATAGTGTTTTGTTTTTATTTGAGGATGTTTTAGAAGTGTTTCTTTCTAAAGTTTCCGTTATGTGCTCTTGGCTGTACGTAGTTTCTCAATCAGCTCTTTCCAGGTATCCAGGATGCCTATGAGAGGAGCCATAGGTAACAATTCAATAAAGCTTTACTGAAAACTGATTAGTATCAAAGTACTCGAACGTAAGACGAACTGACAAAGCTTTGTGACTTTTGTCAGGTATTAAAAGTTACAGTTATTCATTATTTATTCAAAAAAATATTTAAAAAACTAATCAATGGCATCGGCATCAAAAAAACTGTTATATGCCATATATATATATATATATATATATATATGATCTCCCGATAAAGAAGTTATTAGATCATTTAATTTAATAGGGTTTTTTTTATTTCAAATACGTTTTGTATTTTTATTGTTATTTTTGTATCCATTTTTTATTCTATTCTTGAATATATATTGTAAATTTACTTAGTGTTCGTTTAAACCATTTCTTTTATGTTATAGTTATTTTTTATGCTTTATGTCACAAAGTTGTACTATGTACAAAAACATTAATGGACTATAAAATAAACTAACACACGGACAACTAGATAAAAACCAAAAGCACGACATTTTCTATATCAAATAGAGTTATGTTGTTTTTTCGAAACGAATATTCTTAGAAATTAATTTAACTTAAAACTATATGGCACACATTTATTTTCATAGGATACATTGAATTTATATAAAATAATAAGGAAAGTTTATTAACTGAAAATATATTGGGTAAATAGAGTTTTCTTTCTTTATATAGCAAAAAATATTATTATTACCTTATTTTGATTGAACATTAAATAAAGTCTAATTATTACAAAAATAAATTTCGAAATCAGCAAAACGTTTCGAGAATTTAGTAATCGAATCATGGATCCAATTTACCTGTTACCTTTTTCGAAGTTAAATGAGTAAAGTAATAGACGTGGTAGGGGGGAGGGGGTCTATTACCCCATTCTCGATGGTAATAGAAGCTGGTGATAGGAGCGGAATTGGAAATTTGAATAAACCTATTGCCGGGAATATATTTAAAAGAACAAGGCCTACCAAGCAGGTTGGATAATGTATGTATTTATTCAAAGCATGTAGTGAGTTATCGAAAGGTTATCGTAAATGGTTCCTCACTAAATTAAGTAGTTGTTTTTTTTTCTATAATTAAGTTTGTCAGTATTTTTGTTGTAAAAATCGTATCATATATTGTTTATATTATACTTTTATATTGAGCTCATTAAAAGGTGAGTTTCTAGGTCAGCGGTTGTTCTAGGAGATACTTGGGCTGAGGTGATGCTCTTTTATCGGATATTTATACCAATTAAGTTTACTGACTTTATAGGAAGTGGGTAAACTCTAGCAGGGTCCCTCTTGATTGCAGAGTCGATCCAATGCTGATAACCAAATAAGTAATAAGTCCATCTCGTCGGGTGTTGAACAGGGACATGGAGAATAGTATCGCTGTGCCCTACACACCTAAAACCCCCATTTAGTTTATTATAATTAAAAAATTATACTGAAAATAATAATAATAATGTTAAATAATACTCGGTCCTACCGATAGTAGACCAGATATATTATTTATTGAGAAGGCAGTAAAGAAAGCTTATATGGTTGAGATAAGAGTCTCTGCCGATAATGCAAGGAAAAGAATAAACGAAAAAATGCGAAAATATCAAGAACTTAAAATCTATACACGAGATTAGAAGTAGAAAGAAGTACTACCAATAGCAGAAGAAACAATGGAGTCATTGAACATCCTTCAAATTAACAAGGAAGTTTAAGTACTGAAAAAAAACTATTATTATTAGAAACTGCTATTGCTGAATGCTGGAAAAACAAACAAGCTAGCTTAATCTTGACCACGGTTCGGATAGGTCAATTCATGCTGAGAAGAAAAAGTTATTAAAAAATTTTTTTTTTTTCAATGTAAATAATATCTAGAAAATAAATCTTGGAGAACGGTTGGACAGGGAGGTGATTTGCCCTTTTACCCTGTTATTACGGTTACCCACTTTAAAGAGAGTGGGTGAGCCCCGGGAGGGTCCCAGATCCCATAGGATCCATCTCCAGCTGCTAATAGATTAAATAAATTTCTTGCCAGCACTGTGGTGTTTGAATCCCGGATCATTGGCATGGCAACTCAGTGATCTACCAATTAGACGCTCCGCTTCCCATCACAATAATATAACCAGTAGAAAAAAATCTCACCCAAAAAATGTAACATTTTCACTCTTAAACCTTGATTTGTAACTAATACAATACAATTGCTGAGGAAATTGTTTATTGCATGTATTATTAGCAATGTTACTTTATTTTATTTTGTACCAACGTTTCCGCTTGAAGGTTCGACCATCATCAGAAGTGAGAATAAAACAAATTTGTTGATATTATCAGCCCTAATGCTGGTCCTAAAAATAAGGCCGAAAAGTTGGAACAGATTTAAATGAGATTTATTGTGGAATTCATTGTCTGCTCCCCCCGACCATTTTCATCATGCGACATTGTATATCACAGAAGATTTCCCTTGTTGTGACTACAACATTCAACAGTAATATCACGGACGGAAACAACAAGGACTAAAACAACGGTTTTCTTACAAAACAATAACGAAATTATCCAAGTATTGAACTAAAATAAAACACACGTTAGCATTATTAGAGCCTTCAGTTTCTAGTAGCATTTGATTCTAAAAATAATTCGAAAAATGTATATGCTATAATCCTTTTTTTAAAAGTATCCTGAACAAAAATAATGATTTTTAACAATATTACCATTTAGCAAATTATTGATTGATTGCCCAAGAACTATTTGTGAAATCTATCTATAACTTTATAGTTAAATTAAACTGAAAGGTGCACACTCGTTTGATAACTTGTTCGTAAAATAATTTACCCTTAATAAGTCTTTACCTCTTCGAAATCTATAGAAATGAGGAATCACCGGCTGGAATCTGGGTAGTAAATTATTTTATATTACAATCGGAGAGGGAGGTGTGAATTATGATAGAAGAGGGTTTGGTATCGTGAAAGAGTTAAAAAAAAAAGAAAGAAAAATCGGGCTGAGGACATTCAATAATGCTCGTCATACATCATTCATTTCTATCAAATCTTATCTATTAAAATTTCAATCAACTAAATGGAACTAATTTATTATTATAATGATTAGGCTAAAATTTTACTCCTAAATCTAAGGTTTACATCACTCGAAATATATTTTTTAAACGTAAGTCGTTTTAACATAAGAAAAAAATTATACATTTGGTAACTAGTGTGCTGGGTAATGATGTGCCGGATCTTTAACGAAGTATATCTGCGGGTACGGATCCGAATACAAATATTTGGTATCCAGATCCGCGGATACGGATGCGGATCTTAACATTTTTCCTAAATAGATGCGCGTGACCTTGATAGTTTTGCCACTTTACGCTTTGCCTGACAGAGAGGACAGTAAGTTAGCTACATGTTTCCTGTTTTCGACTTGCACTACCCAGTGCATAGATAACTTTTGTTTTTGGTACTGAGTTATAAAATTATCAACAAAGATGTTTTTCTTTAAAACTTGAAATACGTTCCTGCCGGAGTCAAAGTGTGATCTGTATGAATTATTATTAAATTATTAGAGATTTATCGTTAACTTTTAACTTCTAAGAATTATCATAGATTTAAACATTGACCTGCGATGTTTTTAATGTTGGATCTACGGATGTTTATTAAATAACGGCTTGTCATTGGTCGGACGATGTCAAGGAGAAGGGAGAGAGTAAATTTGGCTTATTACAGAGCCTTTTAATTCGCAACACTTTGGTTCCAGATCTCAGCTAGCCCAGAAGTGCCCTCTATCGCTCTCCAGACCTATGTTCTGTCTTGTATCAGAAATTATATAATTATTGAGTATTGATTTATGAAACTATTATTTGCATCTGTATGTATGTATATATATATTTGGAAAATATATTTTACTTTGGGTCCCTTATTTATTTTGTAACTGGCTTATTGCTTCTCCTATTTTCGGTCCACGAGCCTTTTAAGCCCATTTAATATTTTCAGGGAGAAAGGCCATTACATGTTAAATGGTAATAGTTTTTCACTGCTACCTAATAACCTTCACTGAGGGTTATTTTAAATTTACTGAAAATCACTTAGGTACGTGTTAGTAACACTATAAACAGCAACTTTTGTTCTGGACAAACATAAAAAACGAAAAAAAATTTGTTTTTCCGTAGAAACTAAGATCAGCTGATCGGTTATTTGAATGGAGGACTAAATTATTTTTTATTTCAACTTTTTCCAGAACAAAATTTGCTGTTTATAGAGTTACTATCACGTACCCAAGAGCTTTGCAGTGATTATAAAATAACCCTAAATAAAATTTCTTGTATGTATTAAAAATTAACAAGGTAAAAGATCCGCCAAAAAAGTCACGGATGCGGATCTTCCTTTTCCTTAGGATATCCGCGGATACGGATACGGATATCCGACACATCACTATTGGTAACTGGCATTGGTGGTGGGATGTTGTATCTGGTCGGTATCCTTGGGCAGTAATTCAGCAAGCGCTTTATTTTCTTCTTTTTCTATATCTTTAGTGTGATTAATCTCCTTCAGATCTAATGATTCTTCTATTGACGAATTATAGCTGAGCATTTTAATTCTTTTATTATTTTAGAGACGGAAAACAACAACAAAAAATAAAGGTTCTCTTTGTTTAGGACCTTTTCTACTCATGTTTTAACAATTGAATATGACGCATTATTTTATTTTTGTTAATTATCCTTCACGTATCGTGACATTATTATCCGAGGTTGGCGAGGACTATAGCGAAGGCTTCATGGTATCCAACCGGTCCCATCTCGAATGTATTTAAGCCAAGAAACATACTTTCTTAGATCCAATAATGGCTTCCCATCAATTCATAACCCAGATTGAATATTATCCTTTGCAACCCCTATCCTTGTTGGTCCTTCTTACCGCTTCTTGCTTGGTTTTGCGTGCAGTCCGAGGTATTCAAAGCATTCTCCTGTGTATTTTTTTATATTTTTGCATCATGTAAATAATATGTATCTATATTTCTTACTATTCTTAAATATTAGATGTGTCCAATAAATACGCGAACTAGTTCAAAGCATTCCTGGAGGCCTTCAGCAGTTACGCATTTTAGTTTTCTCGATGTTTCTTAATTTTTTTTGTTTCCACATACTCCCAATGGTGTTCCATCTTCACCCTTTTGCATTTCTGAAAAAATAATATATCAGTCGGAGCGACTGTTTTCCCTTAATTTAAAGTGAACAACACCTTGCACATTAAGTAAAAACAATATCATAACCATGGCTTTCAATTTGCTTTTTTTTTTTTTCTGTGCTCGTTTTTTCTTTCCACCCCTCCTTTTTTCATTCATCGGATTGTTAGACACCGCCCGGGCTAGTAGGCGGGCCTATCCATTCCCCAATGCCACAATATTGGGCTAGTTCGCATATTTATTGTACACAGCTATTGTGAGGGAATACAATCTTCAATAATCAAATATTGGGATCCAAAATAGGCTTAGCAAAGGTTATGAACTAATGTTAGGGAAAAATTCGTAAAATATTATCTATGATCTTTATATATTGCATGTTAATGGCATGCTTACAGATAAGACAAGTTATTTTTCGATTTTCGATTTAATTTTTTCTGAAATTTAAATTATAATAAAATATTTTAGTATGATTAATACATCTGCAGCCCCGGTGAATAAGTAGTTAAGTCAAAATTTTTCCAGAAAGCGTTAAAGTGAGGCGGAATCGTGTCATTCTCGCAATTCTTGGTTTGAAATAGAGTTGTTTGTTCATTTAACGTCATTTTATGCTTCTATGGCTAATCGGACGATGCTACAGTGGGAGCTATAAATTTTGCCTATCCAGGTTTAAATAGGATAGGGATTTTTAACGAGTACCTGACATCGTACAGGCTCGGGCCCCCCGTTTAACGTCTCTTCCGAGGGACGGCGTAACTAAGGATTTTTTACCCCCTTAAAAAAAATCCTAGGGCCACCTACCGGGCTACGAACCCGCGATCTTGGGTTTAGTAGTTTGTTACGCTAACCACTAGACCACAGGTGACCTTTTTAGAAATAGAGTTGTAATATAAACAATACTCCTTTTTCTGCAAATTTCTTACTCCATATTGCATTATATGGTATTAAATAACATCTGAGTACTTTTGGGCTATCTTTCTTTTTAAACAGCCTTTTCTAATCGAGAAAATATTTTTAGGAAAACATAGACTGTTATTATGAACTTCAGAGTTCTTATAGATTTAGATCGAAGACAATAGATCAACAGTTTGATGGAAAGGTGTAATCAGAAAGAGGCGAGGGAGTACGGGTATGTTTGGAAGCAAGGACTGATTACACTGCATTTTGGCTCCTCCGAAGGCAATAATGGCTGGATATTGAGCTACGTGACTGGGGATGCGATCGTACTACGCCAACATCTCTCTTCGTCTCCTCCAAATCCGGAATCTTCAGCGTCCGTCATCCTATTTCACTTTGTCAGCCCCCTCACACATTTCTAGTCAGTCCTTTCCTTGTGTGACCCAAATAATTATACTGTGGAAAAACAAACCTCGTGTTATTTTTTTCTTGGAAAATGAAGATAAAAAGATAATTTCTGCTTAAAATAGAAAAAAGAGAAGAATATAGAGCTAAATTACTATTGGGCTAACTAGATACCATTGTTAAGTATCATAATATAACAATAACTGAACTTGTAACAGCCTGTAATAGCCTAGTGGGGTCACCTGCGGTATAGTGGTTAGCATAACAAGCTGTTAATCACAATATAATGGGTTCGCAACCCAACATAAACAATATAAACTTAGTAAAAGGGGATGTACCAATCCTGTGTGAGATCAGGTATTCGTTCAAGATACTTAATTATAACTGGATAAGCAAAATTTAGAAATCCCTCGGCAGCATCATCTGATTATCCATAGTAGTATAAAGATACATTAAATGAATAAACGGAAAAATAAAGAGCGGCAATGTTTGTCACGCAGAGACTATTCTGAGAAAACTATAATACCCTGTTAAGAACCATATTTGATTTCAAATAGCAACATTATTTTTAGGGTGGAGGAGGTAAAGAGGATACCATCGATAGAGCAACACCTTCACATCCAGGATACAAGCGCTCTCCCAGAAACGAAAACAGGGATAATACTAAATACTAAATTAAATACTATAAATTATTCATATAATACTTAAAATTGATAATATTTAATTTCATTAGTATAATACAATTTATGGAAAGAAACAAGTTGCAATTTCTATGATTTAGGCCAGATTTTGATTATGATAACACTATTTTCAGTTTTAAGAATTACCATCTTTACGGAAAACCAAAAATATATTATATGGATTGGGATACATGCACTTATAAAATTGTTTATTGTGTATGTAATAATCGAGTATATTTTTGGATAATTAATTCAGAAAGATCTAAGATAATATTCAAATAGTAATAGTACAATAATCAGGAAGAAAATTGTCTGAGTAGAGGTCAAGAAAATAATCTTATGTAGGGAGAAATATTTATTGGTAAGCCAACGTTTCGAACCACATTTGCAGGCCTTTTTCAGGGCTAAATATACAAGATACAAATAAATTAAAATAATACACTTCACAGAATACTCTATATGTAGTATATTGATAGAATAATGTTATATGTAGTAAGTAGTAGAAATAAAAGCTAGAAGGGATTGGATTACATAATGGCAATTCTTTGCTCTAATTTTTAATTTTGCATTTGTTATATTGTTGGCTTTTAAACAACCTCTTTATTAGTATATAGTACCTCTGTGTTATTATATAATTCAATCATCTCTGGCTTTTATTTCTTCTACTTACTACATATAACATTATTCTATCAATATACTACATATATTGTTATTCTGTGTCATGTATTATTTCAATTTATTTGTATCTTGTATATTTATCCTGAAGAAGACCTGCAATGTGGGTCGAAACGTTGGCTTATCAATAAAAAGTTCTCCCTATATAACTATTATTAAGCAAATAATCTTTATCATAGTCAACTAGTTAATAGATACATTAAAAAAAATCTATATATAAAAACATCGTAAGATAAATTATGAGACAGTAAAAACGGTCGAGCAGGTTAAGTACTAAAGAGAAAACCTAAATTGTAATGGAGTGTTCACTCACGAGACCAAAATTAGGGGAATAAAATTTGAGACATTGAGAAATCTGGCCTCGCTAACCTACAATAATGAGGAATTATGAAACAACAGTGAGACCGGAGTAAAAATACAAGAGGGGAAAAAATGGGTGGTTTACCTAGTTGGAGAAATTACTAAAAATAGGAAAAAAAAACTAAAACGTATGACCAATTAAAGTATGGGAAGAAGAAACCTGTACCACTACAACCTGTGAACGCGTCTGGGGTTCAGTACATGGTAGAGACTGTACTGTTTCATGAACAACGGTTTTGCAATGATTTGTCCTATATCCAGCTCACCCGCCAGATATTCCCCCTTATTTTGGGTACCCTATTTTTTATAGCATTTTACAGAGGCTCACCTAGCCTCAAGAGGGTCCTAGATCCTATATGATCCATCTCCGGCTGCTAACAGACTAAATAAATATATTGCCTGCAGCGGGACTTGAACCAGGAGCCACTCAACTCTATGGGAAGAATAATAGCCTAAAAAAAAGATAGACGTGTATGTGGAAAACAGCAATAAGGAAAAGGTAAATAAAATCCCGCTGAGCAAATGAATGAAAACAGGTTGAACAAACAGATATTCAACAAAGTGATGGAACTACTGGAAGCATCTCAGAGAATACACTAGTAAAAAAAAATAAAAGACTTGGTCTGTTAAAAACTTATAATTAAAAGAATATAAGGAAAGAGAAATTACAGTGAGAACATTGTATTGGGAAAAAATAGTAAAGAGGAAAGCAATTTGACAGACGAGCGAAGGAAAGATATAGTGAAAAGATGAAGAGAATATGACCTGATAGCAAAACTAAGAAATGATATGTGCAAGATCCTTAGAAGGCCATTTTAAAAAAATAAGCATCATTTAATTGTTGAAGTGATCATAAATGATTATTTTTAATAATCATCATCACTGTAACCAACTAGTATAGCTAAAGATTACTTCAATATAAGCTCTGTACCACTAAAACCCTTGAAGGATCTTGGGTTCAGTACGTAGTAGAGACTACACTGCTTCTAGAACAACGGTTTTGCATGGAGCTTCCAAAAACAATATATTCTTTTTTTGACTGTCAATAAATACTGGAAGTAAAACTTCTTATAATTTAAATACATAACTAAGGTGTCTATCTAACGATTAATGTGTGTTTCTTAATTACAAATAATGAGATAATGAAAGCAAAGAATTAGAGAGAAGTGGTAAAGCAGAAGGAAATAATAGCAGAAAGGCAATAACAGTGAGTGCGTAGTCACAATTAAATTAGAACCAGACCAAACGCTTAGAGGATATCGACGGCTGGATTAAGTGCCACCGTGGAATGCTTTGTCGTACATATGTGCTACAGCTCCTCAAGGAGCATAAAGCACATGTCATCAAACATATATATTGTAATAACCTTAGATTGTTATAGTTCTGGTTCAATCTAAAAGAGCATTAAGTACTACAAAATAATACATTTTACATTAGTTTATATTGTGCCGTTTAATATCAAATGTCCGTTTACCAACAACAAAAACATATTAATCAGTAACCGTTGTAATGTGAACTCATTTTCATTGTAAGGGATTATCCCACCAATGTTTTAAAATGTGTACATATTTTAAAATAAAATAAAACAAAATATTAAAAAAAAAGAAAAGAAAATGTCCGTTTTTAAAAGACATCTCGGACGTTTTGATCTCGTTTTCGGACATATCATATCCGTGCACAACCGTTTTCCTAAAAACAGTATAGTCCAATCTATGTACTTGAGCCCAAGACCATTCATAGGTTGTAAATTTAATTTTTTTTTTATATTCTATAGCTTCGCTCGGGCAATAAGGCATATTATACCTACATAATTTGTCTCTGTAATGTATTTTTTTCTTATATCACCTACTGGCCACTAAAGACCACGTGAACATCATTGTTTAGCCATCTTTTGGAGTCTTGATTTTCTTTCACCCCATCTCCTATTCCCATCATATATAAATTATAAAAATAAAAACAAAACCAAATATTTCTTTATATACGAATTTATTATCTTGCACGTTGGATAATAGCACGGGATTAGGCATACAGCGTCTTCGGTGAAGCCTATCGATATTCCAACCCATTTACACAAAATCTCAAGAAACAAGAAACCTTCCTGGTTAATCACTCTATCTATTGGTGAAAACCGCATGAAAATCCGCGCAGTAGTTACTTAGTTAACCGCGAACAAACGCGGCCGAGGACTTTGTTTTATAATATGTATAGTTAGATATTATTCTTGTATTTGTTCACTGATCTTCAATGTCGCGATTGTATGACGACTTGTGGTACGCAAGTACGTTCTAGTTGTCATGCAAGGAAATTGATAATACATGGAAATGAATTTAAAGTAATAAATAAAATAAAATTCATTACGCGTTAAATAGGGGGAAAAGCGTTTTTAAAAGTTTATTATATCATATATGATTATATTAATATTTTTTTTACGTTTGGCCTAAACAAAAAACTTATAGATTAAGATATGGAAATACTTTATACCTAATTTAAAATTTTAATCGCATCTTCATAAAGAAGCGATTATTTAAAAATCACTGGAATTGCTATTATGCTTGTCAAACTCAGAACAAAAGAAAAATTAAGGATCGATTTCATATTAAAGAAATGATGAATGTATAAAAAAATGAAGAATGAATAAAACCATGATTGGAACTGATAACCACCTGTAGGCTTCATGCACGCGATTAATTTAGTCGAATTTCATATACACAGAGTATAGCCCTTCCACTCTGTTGGATGTTATTGAAGCTAATAGAGAATTTTCAAGTGGTGATATTAATCTGAACGCAGAGAGTTATTGATATCAATTTGGCTGAAGTTAAATCAATCATGTTTGCCCAGTCGCTCTGACCTCTAGGACCAACTAATTGCAGTTAGTATAGTGGAATATAACGTTGCCAGAGCATAGCTTTATCAACCATTTAATATAAATCGTTTAATATAAAATGTCAGTTTTTAATATTTTAAAAATTCAGAGACTTCTAATGTTTACTATGAATATCGTAATGAACAGTTATTAACTCTCTCTTTTTTGGATAATATTCACTATGGCTACAATTGAACAAATATTGCTGAGAATGCCTTAAAGTTTTACGATAGAAATACGCGACATTAGTGTATTTTTTTTGTAGCAAGTTAAACTTAGACACTCTGGAGCCCAAGCTGAGTGTCTAGAAACATTTCAGTCGCGTTCGGGGAAAGGTGTTTTAACGAACAAAACATTCGCCGTTAGTTCAAAAAAATTCCAGCTGGTGACATAGATTAATTCATAAATAATTCATTTCTCCATTGTACTCCGAGGCGAAACCATCACATCCAATCGTACTGCAGGGATATTGACATAATGCTAAATCTTATCAAAAAACAACCTACATTAGTTTTTCGGAAGGGACCAATACACTTACACGACAGTACCAGATCTAATGTTTTACAAAAAACCAGTGAAGAAACTAAATAAGCTGGGTTACGAAGTCCTCCAATACCCAACTTATCTTCACCAGCTTTATCTTCAATAGATTTCCATCTGTTCGGACAACATCCTTAATTTTTTTAAAACGACTCTCAAATCAAAAAGGCATTTTTAGACTTCATTTCATTAAAAACCCTGAATTTTACATTTCTGGGATTAAAAAGTTTGATAACGCATTTTTAAAAAAAATATTATAATTTATTTTATTGTTATATGATATAATTTTTTTTAAACTAAGCGAATCAGGATGGCTGAGATGGTTAAGCACCAATACGGTAGGTGGGGGACACGGACTCGATCTCCTCCTTTCCTGGTCCTATCTGGTCCTGGTCATATCTTTTCTTTTCAAATAAAATATTTTAATAAAATTATATCATATAACAATACAATAAAGTATAATAATATTTAATGACTTAAGTCAACAAGATCCAAGAATAAAAATAATGTTCAACTAACATTCTCCCCGTATATACATCGCAAATTTCAAGAACACGGAGATAGGATCAGGAAAAATAAGTGATATGACTGACCAAGAAGCGAACCAGGATGGCTGAGATGGTTAAGCACCACCACGGACAGGTGGGAGACCCGGATTCTAGTTCCGGTCTTGGTCATATCTTTTCTTTTCAAATAAAATATTTTTAAAAAAATATTTGAGGAAAATGTATAAATATCTTGAATAAATATTTTTTGATTTTATAAAGTTATTTTACCAAATAACGTTTCCTTTAATCCTTTTAAAACAGACATTTTATATGAAATGTTACAAAATAAAAAATGCAAAATTTATCTGTATTATTTTGGTTTGAGGATTGTATGAAGGATATGGATTTTAAAGATTAGAAGCAAGAGGGATTCGATGGCTTAGTGAAGCCACAAAGCTGTAAGTCCGGAAGGATCTAATCTAGTCATGTAAATGAGTCTTTGGAGGATTTTTGTCTAGTAAATGTTGAAGTGACCTGAAACGGCGAATAATTGATATTAATTTCTAATTTCAATGGGATTTCATTTTCAAAATTTTAAAAATCTGTTCATAATCGTATACAAATTATTGTGTAAAAAAATAAATAAATTAACTTCCCTAAATTAACATACTTACTTCTTTTCAATCCTTAGAATTATACGAGAATCCCCTCCATTTATAAAAAGTTGAATAGAAATCATTACTCAATTACTCAACTTCGTCCATAATATTTATGTTGGACACGTGTTCAATCCCCATCCCGTACGACCTCCATTTCAGAGTCGTTTGAGATTGGTAGGATATGGCTAGGTAACGCATCACCTGCAAGTCACGTTGTCAATACTTAAAGCTGGGATTGATTTCCACGATCCACAATTTTCCGAGATGTTCATGTATCCATTTCCTCCCTTCAGAATTTCATTATTATTATTACAGGATATAATAATAATGTAATAAAAAAAATACCGATTGGATAAAACTTATAATAAAATTCACAAAAATGTAAAAAATAGTCTCAGTTTAAAGCACGTTGTTTTACTATATTTACCAAACTCTCTATTGACCACTGTTTATCTTGATTCTTTACTTCCATTTTCACTATACTAACCATAGAAATTAATTGTAAAAGTTCATAAAGGGTTGTTTTATTTTATTTTGCGCTCGGTGGAAACTTCTGAGGTGCCTTGAAAATGTATTTTCAATTACGGAGAATTTAATTTTGACGGAGAATTACTTTTGAAGATGCTAGGTTCTTGTAAAACATTGTAAATCTTTTAGAGGGTCATAGATCCCATATGATTCATCTCCGGCTGCAAACAGACAAAATATAAGCCTTGCTTGCTGTGGGATTTGAACCAGGATTTCCGGCATGGCAATTCAGTGCTCAACCCCTGAGCCACTCCGCTCCCATATATAAGCAAAAAATACACTACACTGTGCACTCAGCAAGATGCACTCCAGCTGGGGATAAGCTACAAATCGATTTGCTATTGAAATATAAATAAATGATGAAGTAAAAAATAAATATTAATTTGGGAATGTATTACTTCCTCACAACCTCTCTTGACATCCTAAAAAGATAATCTCTCTCTCCGCAGGTCAGTCATTTTCTTAAATGAATCAGTATTGAATAAATAATTTTGTTGCTTACTTGTTTTTTTTTCTTTTTCATAAAGAAGATATAAATTATGTAAAGAAATTATTGCATTATATTTATTACCTGTTGTTATTAATATATTTATTCTTTATAATTGGTAAATATTTTTTCATGATTCGTTCTTTTTAGTTGTTTCATTTTTGTCTTTATTTTACTTTTTTGTATGACACTATTTAAATGCTTCATGATTTGTATTATTGTGGAGACATCTGGCCAGATATTATGTTTCTTTTTCTGTTCATAAAATATTGATAAACTTTAGTAACTTTTATCTTCTGCTTGCTGGTTATATTGCCAGTAAATGAAAAAAGAGAGAATATGCCCACACCTTAATGTTTCCGTCATTGCTCTCGCTTCCGCGCCATACTGCAGTACAGGAAATACATAGCACTTCACCAGTCTTGTTCTAAGATGAATAGGCAATTCATTATTATTTACCATCTAATATAAAAAAATTTCTTAATGGAACTTGTTTAATTAGTATACAGTTTAATGAGTTGTTGGTAGGTATCATTCAAAACAGTGCTGAGTGCCAATGTTTATTTGTAATTGCTTTATTCGACTATAAACTTCAATTTCCTTACCCACGTACAATGGATATCCTAACCTCCCAGAACGTTGTTGAGTACCACCTGTGGTCAAGCTATTGCTCAGTGAACTAATACCACTAGTAGTTCACTCATCAGTTAGATATGTTTTAAAAATAGATATCTTAGTTGCTATTATCTGTATTTTTCTTTCATTATTCCTATATTGAGGTTACAGTGTTACAGAGGCTGAGAGAGTCCAATGAGGATCTGTAGATTCTAGAGCCCCATAGACCCTAGAATCTACAGATTTGAATCCGGAACCTTGAGCAGTTTACACAATCGGCTACATCGCTTCCTCATATACAAAATATTAAGTAATGAAAATCAGAGGTTAATGTTGATATCTCTCTTGATGTCGTAGAGTGCCGGAATCTGGTGAAAATTTAATCTTTTTTCGCACCATCCTACCCAGCGCTGCCTGACGAGATTTAATAATGATCTTAATGCGATTCCCTCCCCTGTTTTCACTGCTCTAAGGATCACAATTGTTTAACCGTTCAGAAGATTTTTATATTTACTTATATTCTATATATTTTGAATGCAGCAAAAACTCAGCCCATTCTAATTGGTCCCAATACCCTTCTTAAATCTATCAACTCACTTCTCCAATTAAACTTAAATAACCACTCTACTGCTATCAGTTCCTCTGTTAGAAACCTCGGAATCATTTTCGACCAATCCCTCTCATGAAAACCCCACATTGCCCAAATTTCCCATCGATCAATAAGCTCTCTAAAGTTATTCAACCTTTCCAAGCAACTTTTAACACTACCTATTCGTTAGTTCCTTATCACTCCATTCCACACTTTGACTATGGCTGTGTGGCATATAGTGGCCTCTCGAACATGCTCGAGGAGAGGTTAAGGCGGATTATGAAATGTTCACTTCGATTTGTCTTCGACGCCCCGAGAGGGTCTCATGTCTCCCGCCGTTACGTTGAGTTAAAGTGTTTTTTCCTTCTATCCGTAGGCTCTATTTCCTTGGTTCTTACTTGTATCAAACTATCAACTCACAACATCCATCTCATATCTATAGTCTCCTACAATTCAAATCCTCTAACCAATCCCAAGGCACAAGATCTCGCCCTTCCGATCTTTATATCCGTTCCCATAGAACCAAAACGTTTGAGCCTTCCTTTCTAGTCCGCTCTATCTCTCTTTGGAACTCACTACCACTCGATATCCGTCATGCGTCTTATTTAACCTCATTTAAATCCAAACTTTTCCTACATCTTCTAAATTCCCAAACAGATGCTCTGTAATCAATAAATAATTTATAGATGTATTCAACATCGATTGATAAATTACTGTAAATATTCCTCACTCATAATGACATCATTTTTTATGTTATTAGATGCAATTATTTTATTTATTCACTTATTTTTCTATAAGCCTAATTCTTTGTATTGTAAATTTGTCTGTTTTTTTATTTATTGTTGTATAACATTTTCTGATTCTCTACCAAAAGAAACCTGTTAGTTATTTACTTTCAAGATATTATGTAAATATCGTTTTATTCTAATAATGTAGTCCTTTGGCCAAATATATATTTATTTAATTTTGGCATTTATGTTATTCTTAAGGGACCCGGTCCCTGAATAAATTGATTTTTCTATACTATTCTAGTCTATTTTTTACACATTGCATAAGAACGTTTTATGTAATTTTTACATTTCTAGAAAAAGTATCTACTATTATAAATATACTAAATTCAGTAGGTTAAGTAGCGGTTTGATTTCTAAAATTCGAGTAAAGCAATAAAAAAATTGGTTGCTAGGGTTTTAAATATAGAAATTAAAAGTGTAATCTTAAGCACAAAACTCGAAGCCCAGCTGATATTTAATATAATATACTTCAAGAAAAGAAATATCAAATGGACTGTTAGAGCTCTAAGTCTAGAAATAAAACAAATTTAATAATTAATTAGATTGTAGGATGTCATCCTCTTCAAGATATGCCTTCACGAAGCTGTGAAACCATAACACAGGCAGTGTGGGGATGTTGGACCTTTCATTGAAGGTGAACCACTACTGTCCTTGCTCTTAGCTGCGACCAGGTCGTGTTTGCGAAGCGGAAGGTCTAACTTGAATTGATAGTGTATGCCCTAAAGGTGTGCTACGAAATGGTGGGCTCAAAAGTTAAATTCGAAAAGACCGAGTATATGGCCATTGGAGATACAACTACAAGTCCTCTTCTGACAGGGAGGCCTGTAAAAAAGTAAATGTATTCAAGTAAGTGGGTTCTTATTTGGATGTTACCTAGTCTGTTATGTAATGTAAGAAATGAAGAACCTCGACAGAGGATGGATGTGGATATTTATAGGGAAAATTAATTGCAATTCATGCAGACAAATGGACTTAATTAAAGAGGGAAGTTCATTAAATGTGAAAATGAATATTTGTAATATACATATAATTATAATTCAATTCATTAATACATTTATATCGAGTAGCGCTCTATCAGAGTAAAAAAACATATATTTTCTGAAAGGAATCAAACTCTTTGGACTAATGAGTCAGAAGAAAAACTGAAGCCTTTTCGTTTATTAAGAAGAGAGTTTCTGAAGTTTATTTAAATGAGAGGAATGGCGCAAGGGAGTCCTTATAAACCCTTTATGATCTATCCGTTCCAATTTTGGAAAAGTTCTTTTGGCCCTTTCAAGGCCCTCGGTGATCAGGCGGGTTCGGGCGCCTTTGCATGAGAAGGAAGTTTAATCAAGGCCCGAAAGCAGGCTCAGAGATCAGAAGAGGTCACCCCGAATCATCGAATTAATTATCCATCAGGTAACTTCTTAACCATATCAAGCCGCTAATAAATAATTAATTAATCCTTTGATAAATTTCCTTTGGGAATATTGAAACCCTACTTTGATCTGACCTACATAATGAAAGATAAAATACCATTATTATAATATTAAAATTTTTATTTTAATTCTGAAACTAGTTAATAATGCCACTAACTATTCATTTAATTTTATTAATCCTAGCTCAAATTGTAAATAAACAGCAAGAAATTCAGATTGTATATATTTGTTTTCAATATTTAAAGTGATTAAATTGTATGTCTTCATTCAATTATTGCATTCGTTTTCATTATTAATTTAGAATGCATTAACCCTGTCGTAAACCAATGACTTCCTGTATTGTTTAATAACATCCCACTGATTCCTGTAGAACAGTTCCAGTACTTAGGACTACACCTTGACAAAACTTGGAATCATACTAGACTGAAACGAAAAGCAAAAGCACACCGTTTCAGGCTACTTCAACATTTACTAGACAAAGCTATGAGCTCTTAATTAATTACAAATTACTCATATACATGACAATCATTAGACCCATTGGACTTACGGAATAGAGCTTTGGGATTCCACCAACCCATCGAATTCCTCTCGTATTCAATACTTACAAAATCCTTCGTAAGATTCTCTTCGTAAGATTGTTTTGAACAAAGTAATCCATAGTGACCTTTATTCGTCCCTTTTGCATATTAATTTATAGTTTGTCCCTTCTTTTAGGGTTTTCTCGTTTTAATTGATTACTATTTAACGTTGTTACTATATCACACATGTAAAATAAAATAATACCCGGTCACTATATACTTTTAACGTGAACACGTCTTTAAAATTGTTTCTATAGCGGGAGACATTTCAATAAAACGAATGATAACGAAATCGGGGGATACAGTTTAGTGTATCTATCATCTCCATCCGAAATTCAGTTAGGCCACTGAATAGCTAAACGATCAAATAACTCATAACAATCAGTGAGGACTGTGAAGTACAGCGCGCGTTGGAGTGGGAGGCGCCGCCAGTTTGGGTTTATTTTGATGTGTATCGAGATTTATATTCACAATAACCTTTGACTCGGAGAACCTACAACGTTCGTTTAAGTTTCAATCGTCAGCTGTTGTCAAAATCTATTGATTGAATATAGAACATGTGTGAAAGATAGTGATAGCGATTATAATAAGGTGTATAATAAAAAAAAATTATCATAAATATATAATCTCGGCCTATACGCGTCGAAAACCAAATTCAAATCGAGAAATCGTATATAGTTGGAAAGGGCTTCTCAAGAGCTATCGAATGATAACAATAAAACACCATATTGATTGAGTGTTACAGTGCAGGAACGTAAAAGAATGATTGCAACCCAGAGGATTAACGACTGTGCCAGTACATCTGCAGCTGGAGCGGTTGATTAAGCAAGTGGATGATGAAATCGCTTCTATATCGACAATGGACTGTGTAAGGTATCGATTGTGTACGATACTCGATTATGAAGAAACATTGGGCAGCATCTAGTGCACGTTTCAGAACGAGGTTCGTACATAGACGACCTATGTTCACTTATGTTATTCTGACATAAGTGTGATTTGTATGGTTAAAGCAAACGAAACAAAAACGCTTACTGCTGCTTAGTTATTCACATCATTAGCGGACTTTAAACTGTGCGGTGCGTGCAAAAAATTACTGGACTCCCACAAAGTGTCAACGTTGTCACGTTCGAACGATTTTGTGCATCCAACTAAACAACACTATACCTAGGATTTTGAGAGGCTTGGTTAAAAAGTCAATGGTAAGAGCTTTATTACAGTACGCTGGGATCCATTTCATGCTTAACCAATAACCAGTTTTGAGCCAGTCAATGCCATCGATGGTGATCCGATCCAATATCTACAGTGAGATAGAAGTGCACCGAAGTTGGAGGTTCTGTTTACAAGGCAGCACACTATGCTTTGGAATGAAGAATATTGTCTCGGCGTTGCTCCGGGCCAACATTCAACCCCGATAAACATTTACGACGTGTTTGCCGAGGAACTATCGTTTCCTTTGATATAATACATACATATTAATATTTTATATAAAAAATATTACCCGTTACGTAAACGTATTCTCGTATAACACATGACTGTGTCCATGACACAGCCTCACCTCTTTTTTTTTATAATATAACCTATATAGAGATATGTAAAGGTTTTGATTTATTTTGGTCTATTGAAATGTTCTGGTATTGACATATACAAGCCAACATTTTAATCGAGCGATAACCAAAACGGTTTATAAGTACTAATTCACAAAACGTTTTTAAGATTATGATTCTTACAAGAATATTAATTGATTTTATTATTATTTTTTATTTCATAGGAAGTGAAGTGGCTCATCGTGTAGAAAACTGAGTTGCTGTGTTGAAGGTTCCGGGTGCAAATCCGACTGTAAATAAATAATTGGGCGTATAATGGATCCCATTGGAGCTAAAGACGCTCCTAGGGCCAGCCTTTACAAATTGGATAACCTTAATTTGGGGGGAAACGTGGTGGTTGAGCGTGATCTTGGCCAAATTACCTCTCTTGGTATCCGTCCTGTCATAGAAACAATACAGTCTCAGCCAAGTGCTGAGCCCAAGAACTTTCATAGATTTTACAATGGAACAGGTTTTTATATATTTTATTACAATGTATTAAAACCTGCATATAAATCTAGAAAAGAAAGAATATCTTTTAGGCATTCGTTCAGGAGCAGCTATTGGTTTTCAATTCCTTTTTTGTAATGTGTTTTGAATCGCAAATGCTTAAAAATCTGATTGTGCTAATGAGAGTCATCTGGAAATGATCTTATAAATCACACGAAATGGTTACTTTGTTATATATACTATCTCAAATGTGTGTTCCATTATAAGTTTTGTCTCTTATTATATCTTAACTCCTAACTTGTGTTTATTGCAGCTATTACTAGAGATTGCTTGAGAGAGCACACAATCTCACCTTGTCGAGAACTATATGTTCCATGTTTCTTATAGCTCCATAAACAATCCCTTTGAAATCGATTAACCAGTTTCCTACCAAAGTCTACTAGGGCACAAGGACATTGACAAATTGGTTTAGATCCAAGCATTAAGATTTTTTGAAGTAGCCGCACGAGGACCTATGTTTCTTTTCCGATTTAAATCGTCCTTCGTAATGGCGAATTTGAATTCCTTAAAAACCACAACGCGATTTCTGATATAAATAGGATTATCACTCCAGTAATTTCGAAGGGCTCACATACTTCAGAGTTGGGAGATGCTTGAGGAATCTCGAGACTAGTTTGTGTGAAATGGTCCCTGTTATGAGATACTTGTCAAGTATGAAGAACTCCTGTATCTTCTATATATTCATAGTTAACTTGCTAATTGTATTAAGATATAATATATAATAGAGGCGGCACGTCGGTTTTTTTCCTTTATTGTATTTATTGCAACTGTAGTACAAACTATAGGCGTCACACCTATATTTTAGAAGTACTAGAAATGACATCTATTCAGTAAGCATTTACTTATTATTATTAGCATACGCCTAAGTTACCCTTTGGAGCATGGAGTAAAACAATATGAATAAAACATTTATGATAATGGTGAAATTGATTATTGCTCATGAATAAGACAAATACATTTCACCTAAGTTTTCAAATTATAAGTATTTGTAATCTAATTTAATTGTAATTGTATTTAATTTAAGTAATTATAAGATTTATCCCTTGCTGGCAGGCGACCCTGGTGGCTCAATTGGTTGGAGCGCTGTCACGGAGAGACTGAGGTTCCGGGTTCGAATCCCGGCCGGGGGCATATCTTTTCTCTTTAAAATAAAAATATTTAAAAATCAAAATAGCAGACCAATATTTATAAAAAATTATAAATAGTAATATGACGTAAGTCAACAAGATCCAACAATTAAAAGTAATGTTCAAAGAACATTCTTATATAAAATAAAAGTATATAAAAAAAAAGTTTCCAACATATTAAGGCATCTTTAAAAAGTTTCTTAAAGTTATAAAGAATATTTTTTGGGGGGAGGGCTCGAAAAGGCCTTAAAGTCCACGCAAATATCATGTTTAGGTTTTCCTCCTTAACTTCCTCCTCCACACTTCCCTCATGAGCTCCGCGAGTCTGCGCTTCCTTTCCTCTGACCACGCACAACCCATTGTTGGGCGTTCTATGACCACGAAGACATGTATATCGTTCAGTGACTTTCAATAGGTTTCTCTATCCTGACAGTCTGAGTTCTTCAGTCCTGCTGAATCCATGTGGACCAAGATCTTGGAAAGAAGGGCTTGAAAAACCCCGTCGTATTCTTGCGCTGGTGGAATCGCTGGAAGATTTCCCTGTTTAACCTTTCAGGGCTCATCCTCATCATGTGTCCATAGAATTTAAGTCTTCTTACCCTGATATCGGTTCCAGGTTTTTATTGTTTATTGTAGAAAGAATATTTTATTGTTTGTGTTGTAATTTTTATTTATGAACTAACCATTTTTAAAGCAATTATCTATAATATAGTAGCTGAAGTGCCCCACTAATTCTATCCACATTTTAATCTTCAGATATTAAATTACGGTTATTGTATCAATTATAATATTACGAATATCTTGTATTAACAATTAATAACCGTTATTTTCGACTTATCGCAAATTGAGAAATTGAGGAGAATTTCCTTAGTAAGGAAACTCTGCTGACTTAGGTACCTGTCAGGAAGATCTCACCGTTATATGTCAGATCAAGCTAGTGGATCTACTTAAGGTCTCTTGAAATCATATATATGTCGAAATAAATTGTTTACCCCATTACATGCTGATTATCGAATTCTATAATAAGATTTATTATTATTAATATTTTACTATAACCATTTAGTGAACATACCAGCATAAAAAAGATTGAAATCTATAATGATTCAACAATTATATATTTTTATTTTTACAAAGTCACTATTAGTGATTTCATTAGGTAAACTAATATAAAAATAATTTGAATAATTTAAGATTTGTTACATGAACATACATAAGAATTTAGATATATAATATTCTTAGCACATAGACTCTAAACAGCTGAGTATCTATGTCAAAAGTTCCGGGTTCAAATCCGGCTGTAGAAAATAAATTGTATAATCGGTCAGGCCGTGGTTGAATCCTGTGGGATCTCAGGACCTTCCTTGAGCTCACCGAGAGTACCGAAAAATTGGGTACACATAATTGGGAGAATCTGACAGTTCAGCTCGATCTCGGACAAACCATCATGGTCTTTGAAACAGAAAAGTCTTTACAATGTACTAAATCCAAGATTGTTAATAGGTTTTAAGGTGCATGTTTTCTATCTTATAATATATTGAAACCTCGATATAAATCTAGAAGAAAAGTTTCATTCTATCTAAATTTTCAATTCCACAAGTGCTGCTATATTTGCTTCATTAAAGAGATATGTTATAAATATTTGTAAGAATTAATTACTAGTAGTGTAGCATGAATTGACTGCGAAAAGGAGATAAATAAAGTTATAAATAATAAATATAGTATCTACAAAAGTCATAGGCAACAGTTACACATAGCCCTTCATAACGGTACTGTCGTGCGGGTACTGTAGCTCAATCTTTTGAAGGGGCTAAAGTTCTCTGGGAAAACTACAGAAGATATATAGAAAACTCATCAATTCATATTTGAATATATATATATATATATATATATATATATATATATATATATATATATATATATATATATATATATAGCAAATAATATATTCAAATATGAATTGATGAGTTTTCTATATATCTTCTGTAGTTTTCCCAGAGACTACAATATTATATATATATATATATATATATATATATATATATATATATATATATATATATATATATATATATATAATATTGTACCGGTTCAAGAATTATTTTGTCAGTTTCAAACATAACTTATTTTTTTTTTTTTATTTATTCAATTGAAATTTACAACTGTATTATACTAGTACAACAAGTAAATAGAATGATTGGTACATATTAGCATGAAAGACAAGCCGAAAAACTACCCAGTGGTAGTACTTAAATAACAAGTTCAACATAGAAAGTCAAGAGGACGTCTTCTTTTCAGACGCCTTGTAGGATTATCAGGAATTAATGAGGTTGCTAGGTTTGAAACTAATAGGAATGAAGTTTGCCATGAAAATATTAATATCGGATTTGGGCCAAATCAGCAACAAATGGGACAATACGGTACAATAGATTACTTTGTTAATAACAAAGTAAGGAGCATTGAGGATTTTATGAAGGATTTCGGATTGTAAGGATTGAATAGGATAGGAATTAAATGGTTTAGTGGAGCCCCAAAGCTCTACTCCGTAAGTCCAGATGGGCCTAATGATTTTCATATGTATGAATCTTTTGTAATTAATTGGAAGCTTAGAGCGTTGGTCTAGTAAATGTTGAAGTAGCCTGAAACGGCGAGCTGTTTCTTGTCATTTCAGTCTAGTATGAGGACTCGGAGTTAATCTTTTGTCAAGGTGTAGTCCTAAGTACTGGAACTGTTCTACAGGAATCAGTGGGATGTTTTTAAGGATACAGGAGGACAGGAAGTAATTGGTTTACGACGGATAGTAAAAGTGAATTTGACGGGCTTTGTGGGTATATATTTTAATCCTCCAGTTTTGACACCATTTTTCAAGGTGGGTGATATGAAATTGAAGAGTATGGGATGCTATAACTGGATCATTGTAGACTTATAATAGATATGTATTTACGAATAAATAAAAAAATTCATTTTTATTTTTATTTTAGTTCTGTTTAGTAGATTAAAAAGAATTTACAGTTCATAAAATCTCTTTATCTTAATTCCCTGCATTTTTGTATTGAAACAGCAGTACTAAAAACGAAACATTGGAAAGATGATGTTGCTTGTTTTGTTTTTTAAATCGATACATTTCATTTCTTACATTTAAGTTAAAAAACTATATGCTATATTTTGTGAAACGAATAAACAGTCAGTAACCTGTAACAGTGTTTTTTTTTTTGCTTTTTTCTCTCTTAACCCCTTTGTCTTTTATTAATATTTGAAAAAAATAGCATGCTAATAATGATACGTAGTATCTCATTTACTGCACCAGGTGCATTTTAAGAGAGGGTTGTTCAGGACATTGAATTTTCTAAACATTACTTGGATGGAAGGAGTGGGGGATCTAGTGATGGGGCTCACTATTTTTGTCTGATTGGAGTTTGTTAGTAGCTTACTCAGTCCATGTTGAGTGCCTGTACATGTGTTTGCCAGCGCTGAGGTCGGCCTGTCGGTGTAAGTGCGTTGAATAGTGGGTTCGTGCAGTGTTGGAGGCTATCAAAGAAGTTGATATGCCTCCGTGTGATGAAGTCCGTTACCGTCGGGAGTCCGAGAGTCTCGTGTATTATGTCTGATTTCGTCCTTTGTAGGGAAGTGTGCCTTACTATACGCCTCAGCATACGGTTTTGAAACTGTTGGAGCCTATTTGAAGTTGTTGGCGAAATGCTATTCATAGGCGCCCCATAAAGGAGTGCTGGTCTAATAACTGCCTTATAGATCATTACTTTGAGGGGGAGTGATAAGTTCGGTGAGGTTAAAAGATGATTTAGCCTGTAAGATTTAGTTCTCACCGACCTGATCTTCTTATTGCAATGTTGGGATAACGTCAAGTGCCGGTCGAGGGTGACACCAAGATACGTTATCCTATTCGCAGGTTTGTTAACTTTGCCTGCTACTCTATAAACCGTAGGTAGAGGGCGCTTATTCTTTTGGAAGGAGAGAATAATACAGTCGGTCTTCTTGGGATTAACTGTAATATTCAATCCGTCCAGTCTTTTAGTTATTTCCTCACAGGCCACCTCCTTTTGCTTTAATCTGCCGTAGAGCTCTCTCTGCATTCAATGAGCTACTTTAGATGGCGATGTCATAGGCATACGCCGCCACAATAGTTTTTTTGTATTTGGCACCAACGATTTCCGCCGTATAAACTGAGAATAATACCGGTGATAGCACAAACCCTTGAGGTACACCACACGTGAGTGGAAAGGGGTTGGACAGCTCTTACTACCGACTCGTACCTTTATTGAACGTTGTGTCAGAAAGGACCTTATGATATTATATAGCTGCTCGGGAAATATCATCGGTTGCCTCGTTCTTAACTGTGTTCTGGCTTACTTCCGCGTGTAACTTCGCCAGATGGTGGTCCGGGCACATTCCGGCCTGGAAGCCGATCTGTTCCGGTGGGATTAACGCTATTTCCGAGCAATAGGTTTTGAGATAATTAAGAATAATTTTCTCAAAAACTTTGCCCATGTGCGGAAGTAAGCTAATAGGCCGGTAGTCGTAATAGTGGCATTTTGATTAGCCTATTTTTAAAATACTTTAAAATTTAATTATTCGGGAACGACAAAAGACTAAAGCAAAAATAGTTTCTTGATCCGTTGTTAGGCAACGATGATAGAATATTGCATCACTGATTTTTTTTTTATAAACGAGAGATTAAAATAATGCCCTACAGTTGAACTACACTTAAATCAACTGTATGTATATATTTTTAATTGGAATTCAGAATTCATCAACTTATTTTTTACAGGCGTTTTATTATTTTTGTGTTGTTTTATGAGAATCGACCGCATAAAGGCATTATGATTTTTCATAAATGAAAGAAGATAGGTGTAAAAAATATATACATTTACTTCAAAAAAACCAAAATGTTAAGTAAAATATCTAATATATATAAAGTTAAGTAAAAATGAAAATTTTAAGTTGTAATAGAATTTCATATAATGTGTTATGTTATAACTGAAACGCAAATACCTACGATATTCATTTTAAAAGTTTTATTATTTATAAGAAAATAGTTTGAAATTTTTTTTGTGATGTCTTAAACTAGGATAACATCCTGATGGATCTGAATTCTGATGAAAGTTCCAAATATTTTCACACAATCCTAGGATATTGGTTTTTAAAGTATACACAGAGAACCGGCTGGCGTTTGGATGGAAATGGAATGCAAACCGCAAGGAAGAGAGATGAGAAAGCTGTTTGTCAAAATATATTAGCCAGTAATAAATTTCAATCCTAGTCGAGTTAAGGAAGTGGAACAGGAAAAGTGGTTTGTTCTGGAAAAGGCGGAAAATGAAAAAGGCTTCTTTCTAAAGGGATATGCAAATTACTGACGCCTCTTAGGATTCTCGATCCTATAAAATGTTTACATCTGTTTACATGTTACATGTTTAAAACACATTCAACTAATCGATCAATCATGTTTAATAATTTCGCCTTTAAAGTTTAGGGTTTTCCAAATTCGTTAGCATCGATAACCACCCCTACCGCTTCACTGGAAACTATACTTGATTTAACTCCTCTTGACATTCTAATTGAATCAGAGGCATTGAAGACAGCCTACAGGCTAGTAAAAATAGGAGGGGTCAAAAAACCCACCAACGATTTTGGACACAGAAGTGTCTTTGATATAATCGAGCAAAATGCAGATCTAAAAAAGCATTCTGATTCAATGCTGAATAAGTATAACTTTGAAAAAAGATTTCACGTCAATATACAGGCGATTTGCAAAAGCAAGAATGATTGCTTTAATCCACCCAATGGTCTAAATGTGTATACGGATGGATCCAAAGGGGAGTTTGGTGCCGGCTCGGGATTCTGGTTTAGGGGTTGTCAGGGCATGGGTCATTACTTAGCTCTGGGCACGACACCCACTGTATTCCAAGCGGAAATATGGGCAATACTTGCAGGTGCCTTCGCTATGAAGGACCACAAGAATAAGGTAATTAACTTTCTCACTGACAGTCAGGCAGCATGCAATGCATTACAAAATGCAGTAACAAACTCCAGACTAGTGGAGGAATGCTGTCTAAGACTAGATGAACTAGCTGTACATAACAGAGTTAACATATTTTGGATCCCTGGGCACAGTAATATTCCAGGAAATGAAAGGGCCGACAAATTGGCGAAGAAAGGAGCAGTTACTGCTCCTATTGGACCTGAACCATGGTGCGGGGTCCCCCTTCCCCTGGCTAAGGATACAATTAATAAACTAGCCAAGAGGAAGATAAAAACACGTTGGGATAGAGCCAAGATAAGGCATACAAAACTTTTCATAAAGGATCCCAACGATAATCTTTCTGATAAAATCAAGAAAGAAGCTGCTCACTCGTCGAGAACCGACCTCAAAAGTATGGTTGAAACCATCACTGGGCACTGTAAACTCAGGAAACACATGCATCTCCTAGGCATTGAACAAGAACCTAGGTGCAGATGGTGCAAAGAGGAGGACGAAACCCCTTGGCACATCCTCTTTGAATGTATAGCACTAAGTCGAAAGAGGACATTTGACCTTGGCCCTGGTGGATACAAGGAACTTCAAGAACTGAGGTTTAAAGACTATTTAAAATTTCTCAGAAGTCTAGACCTATGTTAGGGATTTTTAGGACTCAAGCACAATGGGCCTCTTTAGGCCGAAGTGCATAGTAATAAGGGTCATACTTAAATAATAATAATAATAGCATCGATAATAAAATAAGGATATATATATATATCATCTTATCACAAGAATTCAATGATAGATATCTGTGTTTCGGTTCAGGATATGCGTTAAAAAATGTCCGTTTTTATTTTTCCTATTTTTTAAAATTTATTTATTGAAATTTACATGATATGATAATGACAGAAAACAATGAAAAAAGGCAAGTAGAAAAACTATAAAGTGTTAATACTCATATAACAAATTCAACTTAGAAGACCATCTTCTTTTCAGACGACCCGGAGGGTTATCGGGAATTGACATAATAAAAAAACAAAAACAGAATCTGCATTGGTTAATCGGAAGGGACTTTTACTCTTTCTTACAGGGTATCGCAAGATCTCATGTTTCACGACAGACCACCACCAGTACAAAAACCACTGGAGTAGGGTTACCTTTTCTGCCTTTCTGCCCAGAGATGAAACCATTACATCTACATCCTACTGTTTAGATATTGACATAATAAAACCAAAACTTATCAAAAAAACCTGCATTGGTTAATCGGAAGGGGCCTTTGCAGTTACTTGACAATGCCAGACCTCACCTTTCACCACAGACAGTGAAGAAGCTAAACTTGTGAGGCTACGAAGTTCCCCCACATTCACTTATTCACCATACTTATCTCCAACAGATTTTCACCTTTCAGATTTCAAAAATTATAACAACTTCCTTAAGAAATTTTTTTTTTAAATTAGTCTTAATTCAAAAACACATTTTCAGACTTTATTTCATCGCAAAACCACTTTATTGTTCATTTCTGCAATTGAAAATTTTATAACATGTTTGGAAAAGTTTATAAAAATGAGTCAAAATATGTTTTGATTTCATAAAGTTGTTTAACTAAGACTTTCCTTTGAACACTGACTTTTCCAGTGAAACTTCCTTATAATGGAAATTTAAAAGGTTAGGCTTTCCTGATTCGTTAGTAAACTAAGGATACATGCTCTGTAATCAAGATTAAAACAAAAATAAAAATAATTGTGTTTCATTTAGGTAGTATCAATCAATGAACTGTCAACATGATAAATAAAGTCATTAAATCTTATCAATTAAATAACCATGTAATACTCTACATATGTGAATAAATCCAATAGCATACATATAGTGTATACATATATTACATACAATATCCTTAATATATAACAATAAACTTAGATACCTGCCAGCAAACCCCGAGTCGAAACGCCACTGTAAGGTTTTTGTCGTGACTGGAGCATAGAAAATAGCTTGAGGTTTAATTCTTCCAAAGTGGAACAAGAACGACATTCTCATTCGTTGATTGAATTTGATCCTGGCAGTATACTCACAGCGATCACGCTATAGCGTCCACCTCACAGACGTTTATGCTTCTTAAGATGCATCCAGAAAATTAGATATTTCCCTTGAGAGGAAATATTCGCTATTCATAGTGACAACTAAGAAATATTTAATTATCCCTCTGGAAAAATATAACAATTTTTTATTTTAAGGAAATAAGAAACCATCCCGTTATCACGATGATAATATGCAAAAGAGCAATAATAAGAAATACCTTTAGCAGTAAACATCTGGAACCCTAATATGGATAACCATGACAATATTTTTTATTATCCATAAAATATTCGGAACGCTTATTATGGCACACATTTTTTGAAAATCTATCAATAAATTCCAATAAAAATCGACTACCGTATTATAATATTACAATATTCCAACAATACTTTATCGAAAGTACGTCACATTACTAAACTTCAATAGCCCACACTGTCTGTATCTAAACTACCACTGAAAAACAAAAGGACAAAAGTTTCCAGCAATTGATAAGTTTTCTTCAGTAATTTATAATCTTTTTATTTTACGTTTTTGTTCAAATATAAAAATCATCATCAATTTATTCTACTGTTCAAAATACCAAATATTCTTTTTAATTCATAATAATGCGATAAAGGCAAGAATCTACGCAATGCTCTGCTGTATATTGTCTGAAGTGATGCGGGCGGCAAACATGAAAGGGAATATGTTTTGGAAAAAGAACAGACCTTTTGGTCCCCTTATGGAGCTTTTATGGTCCAAGATGGTGGAGAAAGAAGAAAAGGGGAGCAAGCAAAACTAGGAGAGACTCTTGAGATAGACACAGAGGAAGGAGGAGGACTCGGGAAACATACAGCAAGGAGGACAGATCTTGCGGAAGAAGGAGCCGGCGAACAACGGTTACCCAGAAGATGGAGAGTCCTGGAGGCGACAAGAAGAGTTACCGACTTGTAACACAATCTACCCCTGTTCACAGATAAGTTTAATTTATTTCCTGTAAGGCATTTGATCGCAATTCTTTTTATTTATTAAAATCTGAATCATTAACCTTGTTTGAAATAGAATAAATAAACGATCCTAATTGTAATTCCTTTGGTGCTTACATACCCCAGATACACCATTTATGTTTAAATAATATATTGAAGGTATAATAGATGAGTAAATTGGTAAACACAAGAACAGACCTTTGGAAAGGAACCCAAATAAGATAAAGGCATTTAAATAATAATTTGAGTGCTCATCCTAAATGAGACTCTGGCATCCCAAATATCATATCTATAATATTAAATATATCTAATAATAATAATAATATAAAATATATCTAAGAGTAGAAACATAGCAGCTCAAATAACAAATTCAACTTAAAAGATCACGAGACCAACTTCTTTTTAGACGTCTCGAAGCATTGAATGAATGAATGAATTAAGCCTTTATTATAAAGAGAATTATAAAACAAGATGGTTTACAAAAATTACTAATATTTACAAAAACATATACATACTTGTATAGTACCTAATATTATAACTTAAATAACAATAAATAATAATATTTTTTCTTGTTGATTAATAAATTAATTAATGTAATAATAGGTATAATAACTCTTTATAGGCCTTCCCTTAAGGGAGTATGGTCTAACTTCCTGGAGTGACCAGCTCTATTGGGAAGTGGAGTTCGACATTAATTTCTGCCACTAAACTTTATTTTGAGCAATTGATGTCCTATTTTATCTTCTTCTGTCGAATCAGCAGTTGGTGTGTGGACTTGAACAATGCTTAGGATTTTCTTCTTAAAAATTAGTCTGACTAAAGCTATTCTGTGGTTAATTTCTTTAAATTCTAAAATATTTCCTTTTAGTGTTTTTTATATCAAAAAATCAAAAAGTTCCACTCTATATTGGCCATTTTCAGAAGAGGTGCATCCCCACTGTCTCTTTCTATAATCGTAAAGTTTTTCTTTCTTATTTAACGTTTAAGGTCCGAACCTGGAGGGTGTTAGAGCTGGATTTTTTAATTGTAATCTGTTCTTGAAAATTAAGATCCTCTTTTTGCTATGAGCTAATGCTTGGGGGGCTTCATTTTCCTTTTTGTTAAGGTCTTTTTCGAAGCATTATCAAGAATTAAAGAAGTCGATAGGTTTGAAACTAGTAGAATACATTTTTTCATGAAAGGAATGATATCGGGTTCAGACGAAATGAGTAAAAAACGGGTTTAATGTCCATCATGGATGACTTTATTCGTAAAACAAAGAAACCAGCGTTGAGGATTTAAGGAAGAATTTTGAATTGTGATGACTGGATACGAGAAGAATTCGATTTCATAGCGGAAACCCAAAGCTCAACCTCGATATGTCCAAGTAGCTGTAATAATAGACTTGCATATGAGCGATTATAAATTAATTTGAGGATATACTAATAAATAATAAATAATAGATAATAAACTAATATGAGGATTTCAAGTTAATCCTTTGTCATTATGAAATCCTAACTATCGTATTTATTCAGAAATGTAAATAGAATATTACCAATAAACTGTAAACAGAAATGATCGAATAAAAATATATACAATTATACAATGAAATAAAATATATTCAACATCATCATCATTATAACCCCTCCACGCCTACATTCTTATTAGTGATTTAAAAAATAATCTAATTATGACTTTGTCTCTAATATAAGGTCTCATTATCTTTACAATTAACAATAATGTTATGGCGGACAAATGTTATAATTATATAAGAAAGGCTCTTCTGCATGGGAAGTTTCCTCGAGAAACGAGGGCAATTGGATAAGTTTCAGATGGAGATTGTAGTTATTACACTGAACCACTTTTATACTACATCTTATCACTGATTGAGCTGAAGTAAGTAATATCTAATTAGAAATAATTTGTGTTTTGAAATGAAGCTGCTTAAGATTTAAGAATCTTATTCAGCAACACTTATTGTCCTAAGTGCTTTAACTTGAGTCAAATAAGTTTTCTAATCAAAATAATTCTGATTTAGGGGAGCATTTCTAATTTTTGATAGTAATATTATATATTTTTAATCATTTTTTTCAGTAGAACGTAGATAAAAACGATTTTTGATGAAAACGAGATTGATATCTAAACATCAATGACAATCAAAATTATATATATCTATTTTTTTTTTTAAATCTGTACTATTACAACCCATGAAGTGTCTTGGGGTTCAGCTCAGGGTAAGTGTTACATTCAAGTACTTTTAAGTACCTATGACAACAGAATGAAATAGAAAGTTAACGCGAGGCTGTCTGCAAGTAACAAGTGCCCCCACTCTCTGTAAAAAACATTAAATCTCTATCTAAACAAGCAAAAATCAACATCATCATTCGGCGCTACGACCCTTGTAGTCGAGTCTTCACCTGCTCCAGCATCGACCACCAGTTTCCTCTTTCGAGTGCTACTACCCTTCAATTGCCGACACCCAATATATTCAGGCCGTTTGAAGCTACACAGTCCTCCCACGGAAGTCGTACACCACAGATTTCGCTCCCTGAGGACTTTGGCTGAGATTTCATCCTGCCCCACCCTAATCACATGTCCGGCCCAACTCAGTCTCGCTATCTTTATAAACTGTACTATGTTCTACTCTTTATAAAGTAGTCTCAATTCGTTGTTGGACCGGCACCTCCACACTACATCCACCAAAACTGGACCGTAGATTCTCCTAAGGACTCTCCTTTCGAATCTCAGAACAGATAGTTCGTGTGCTTGGGTCAGGTTCCAGTTTTATGAGGCATAAGTGAGAACTGACCGGTTCTCGGATATTATTATTATTATCAGAGATTATTTAATTATTATTAAATCTTAAATAATCCGCTTCTCGACTTCTGTCCCAACATGATTTTGTTAGTATCCAAGGTACACAAATTCATCAACTCTATCCACATGACGGCCAGAGGTCAACTTGGATACGGTTTTCAAGTTCTATTTGTTGAGGGTTTATGCACATGTACTTTGTTTTGCTGTAATTTACTATCAGTCCCATCCTCGCTGCAGCATTTCTCAGTGCGATACATGCTTCCTTGTCTGCTGCTAACGACCTGCCAGAAATATCAATGTGGTCTGCAAATCCAAGTTTTTTTTGGAAAAATGTGCACGCAGGAGTTAATGAGTGTACCTGTCATTTTTATCTCAGAGTCTCTAACCGCCTTTTCCAGGGCAAGGTTGAAGATCAGGGATGCCATTCATCTCCCTGCCGATCCCCTGTCCCAGTGGAAAAGCCTCTTTAATGTTCACCGCTAATCCGGAAGAAGGATATGTTGCCCTCCATAGTCATTCTTGTTAGGCGCACTAGCCTCGGTGGAAGATTCATCTCAAGCATTGCTCTATATGCCTCTGCTCTATTGACCGACTCGTAGGCTTGTAGGGAATCAACAAGTATATGGTGTAATTTATTAAATAATTTGTTTAATGCCATCGACCGGTACATATTACATATTCTAACTAAGGGCCGAAATCCGAAGCCTGTGATGTAGAAACGTTGAAATGAAGTATTAATCCTACTAAGGATTGTATTTTAAAAATGATAATAAAATCGTGGTATATTATTTTCAAGACATAAAACTGCTTTGATATTCTGCAAGGAAAGCGTTTCGGACCCATCCTGTTGAAACGAGCACGCTGTGAAAATTGTAATAAAAGAAACCTATCATCTCAGTATACTCTCTTCAAAAAGCTTAGGATTTTATGAAACCGCAAATACAACGAACATTTATTAAACACAACATGATATTATATAACGAAAATATATAATTTATATGTAACAAGTATTATTCGAAATTATACATCACATACATTCTATCAATCTAACATTACGAATTCAGAGTGAGAAACTTATAGATTTCTAGACAGTCCTTACTGCAAATGCGCTGGCGTTTACAAATCTCCTTCTCATTCATATCTTGTAAGAAAATGTTATTTACATTTTAAAGAGGAAGCTAAAGCAACGTCAATTAAAAAAAAATTAAAAAACTGTACCACTACAACCCGTGAACGGGTCTGGGGTTCAGTAAATGGTAGAGACTGAATTAGGTCATGGACAACGGTTTCCCTGCAGGTACTTTTCCTCAACCACCAGTCATATTTTCTCCCTTATATTCGGTAACTTATTTTTAAAACATTTTATAGAGGCTAGGTGAGCCCCAAGAGACTAAATAACTGCCCGCAGCGGAATTTGAACCACGATTTCCGGGATGACAACTCAGTGCTCTACCACTAAGGCACTCCGCTAACGTAAATACTAACATAAAATACAAAATAGACACGTCAAAAATGGAAAGGAAAGGTCAATAATGGATAAATATGAGATTGAGACAGTAATAATAATATTAACCCCACCTTCATTATAGCATAGACGGTAAGATTTGATTTAGTGGTGATTATCAAGTAATCCATTAATAATTAGTCATTTATCATGAGTCGTTAGTCATTAGTCATCTCATAGCACTAATGTTAATACAAATGAAGTGAGCTGATGTCAGTGTGTTAGGGTATTACTTACGGTTCCAGATTTTGGTTTATATTAGTAAACATATAAAACAGAATTTTAAAATAATTTCTTGGTCATTTTCTATGCATTACGGTAAGTAATGGGACTTCGGGATGTTTTCGGCTGTTTTTTAAATGTCATTCTATACTTAACTTTTTTAATAACGGGAGTAACGCAACAGAAATATATACAAGATATAATCCTCAAATGCCAACTAGATTAGCCTCAAGGATAATAAAAAGTTTAATAGTGTTACGGGCTACTGGGTATTAAAATGAATTAAACTACTCCTTAATTAAAGATACTAATATTTATTAACTAAATGTTAAAAAGAATACAATTAAACTATAACCAATTAAATTATTAAACTAATATAAATTTACAATAACCATATTCTTAATATTTATTATCTAGGCCTAACTCCTATTTAATTATTACAATAATATAAGATATTTCTAATTCTAAATGACTTAACTATTTATATAAATTTCTATGAATATTATAAAATTACACAGCAATTTATAACTACTAATTAACACTTACAGTTCACTAGTCCACCGACCGTAAGATTCTCCAAGTATGACAAACTGACATACAGTAACAAACTGAAACAGTTTATTACACTCGCGAGACTGTCACAGTTCACTGATACACTTATTACACTGGCCGGTTCAACACAGACTAGTTTATCACACTGACACTCACTTATTACAGATCATCACCGTGCCTGGTCTACTCTCAGACTGACTCGCTCGAGGCGAGGGAGGTATTTGAATAGGCAAGGCAGAACATTCTAGAACACGGAAGGGTGGAGACTGTTCTGGAATCTTCTTAATCTTTTCCGACAAAGCAAAAGCGGTTCTACTATGCTAAAATGGTCCTAATCCTATTTTAACTTCTCCCGCCGACGGTCTTAAGTCGCTAATCCATTTCCGTCCTTCTCTCTGTGGCCATAACAATATCTGCAATGTTTTCTGGCCGGGCACATTCGTTTTTCAAGAAGGCCACTTTTTCACCGTGACTTTGACCTGATATGCTGTCCTATTCACATTGAAAACAACAGTACTTTGTGTAACCTGATTATCTGTAAGCATGGTTATTACCTAGTTTTGTCAAGCCTTCCTGGTCAGAAAAGTAGACAGTCACATTTAAATGGGATTACTATAGTGGCAAAATAAAATATGTGGACTGTCATACCATCAACTTAATACATTCTGCCTAACTTAATACATGGGTTTCTATTAAAAACTAAAAATAAAATCTGTCATTATGAATAGGCAAAAATCATCCAACAATTTTTCAAAATTCTGTACGTGTTAAAGAATTTTAGACATCAGCACACCAACAGACATAAGCAAACACCATTATTTTTCCAGAGCAGATTTTGATGGAGAGCAGTGTTATATTATAACCATGCTAAAACCTTCTTAGTTAGGATAATCTCATATCAGTGATGGGAAGGATGATGAGGCCCAGTATAGGACGATGTTACTAACAAAGCTAGTTGAATTGTGCCGGATGGTAGTTAAGCAACTCGCTAATGGTATGGAAGCTAGTAACTGCATCAGTGCCTGAACCATGGCATCCATGAATGACGATCATTGTCGTATCGCATTCAACGTTCACATCATATATCTGAGAGCAGCTCAATTACGCTGTTATATGGTAGAAGCTGTAGGCAATTCTACATTATAAGAGGAAGAGAATGGTCCGGGTAAAGGTCGGAAACAATTCTCTTACTAACACGAACTGTTTATTTTTAAAGCTAAAGTTTCGATCCACATTCCAGGTAAATATATTAAATATACAAGATGCATATAAATTAAAATAATATGTGGTAAACAACAACTATACAGGGTGTCCCGAATTTAAATGGCAAAACTTCAGGACTTATAGGGGACCGAAAAACTAAGACAAAAAGTCCTTTAGAGATTTGATCGTTTTTGCTTAGTTTTAGAGAAAATCGCAAAAAAAGAAACAAAACAAAAATGTTACAGGTAGCGATTATCACCTTTCAAAGTTCGTCAGGCTAGGCAGTGAGATATGTAAACACTTAATGTTATCCTTAACATTCTTTTATTTGTTTACATTTTGGCTTCCTTCTAGGATTCTAATATCTAAATCAGTCTTCAGTCAGTTATTCAGATATTTTTGTGTGAATAGCATCAGCCACAATGCCGCTTACATATTCTAATGTTGAATACGCTGATATGATTTCTGTAACGGTAATGCTTTAGAAGCGGTGCGGAGTATGCGCGCCGATTTCCAAATAGAAGAGTGCCTAATCGACTAGTCTTTTCGTTAACTTTTAATAGACTACGAGAGACTGGGTCATTCTTAATAAGTAATGAAGGCGACCAATTCCAGGCAGCAGTAAGAGCAGATTATCGGAGAAGAAATTGTGTCCAACGCCACTTCGATAACAATCCTGAGCATCCGAAGAGCATCTGCTGCATTAGCAACATCGCGGCAAGCAATATGACGAACTTTGAAAGGTGATAATCGCTACCCATACCATCTTCAAAAAGTTCAGAATTTATTAACTCAAGATTATGTCAAGAGAATTGAATTTTAGTAACTGGTTTCTTGAAAAAATTCGCGATGATAATTTATTTCCATTAAAAATTATATGGACCGATGAAGCTACCTTTACAAGAGGAGGAATTGTTAATCAAAAAAATTATCATGTATGGGCTCTTGAAAATCCCAGAGCTATTAGAGAGAATAGGTTTCAGCATGAATTTGTAAATTAACGTTTGGATTGAAATTTGGAACGGATTACTGGTCGAACCATATTTTTTACCTGGAAGATTGAATGGTATCACATTTACACATTTTTTGGAGAACGACTTTTCTAATTATTTAGATGACATTCTCTTACAACAGCGGATTGAAATGTCGTTCCAACTCGATGGATGTCCCGCTCATTATAGCAATATTTACATTAAAAAGAACATAGCATAAATATAAATGTAAATAAATAAGTATAAAAATGAAAACTTGTTTTGTTTCTTTTTTTGCGATTTTCTCTAAAACTATGCAAAAACGAGCAAATCTCTAAAGGATTTTTTGTCTTAGTTTCTCGGTTCCCTATAAGTTCCTGAAGTTTTGCCATTTCAATTCGGGACACCCTGTATAGGGTGACCTGAAATTAGTGGTGGAGCTGTTAAGGTGTGATAGTATGGGGCAATTCCATTTGATATTACTATGAGACCTACTGTCCTAAAGTTACGTAACCCTTTCCAAGATATTCCTACTTACAGAATTTTACAAAAAAAAATCCTATTTAAAATCTTAAAATCTTTATGGTCCATTTTTTTTTTTTTTTTTTGGCAACAAAGATATTCTAAATAAGGAATATTTATAGTCAGATCTTCGTAAATGTCGGTATCTTACGCAAAATCATTAAACAAAAACATTAAATGAGAAAAAAATACGGTGACTGCCTCTAAAACGTCGATTTACTAATAATTATGAAATTTGCTAGACACACGAAAAAAATATTATAATTTATTTTATTTTTATAATTTTTTTAATATTTTATTTGAAAAGAAAAGATATGGTCAGGACCGGGACTTGATCCTACATCTCCGTGTTCTCGCAATTTGCGATGTATTTACGGGGAGAATGTTAATTTAACATTACTTTATTTTGGATCAAGTTGACTTTAACTCATTAATATTATTATAATTTATTTTATTTTTATATGATATCATTTTTTAAATATTTTATTTGAAAAGAAAAGATATGGCCAGGACCGGGACTCGAACCCGGGACCTTCACCTCTCCGTAGTGACGCCACTACCATCTCGGCTATTCTGGCTTCGCTTCAAGGCTAGCCATATCCCTTCTTTTCACTTGATCCTACATCTCCGTGTTCTCGCACTTTGCGATGTATAAAAACAAAAACAAAAATATAAAAAGAGATATTAGTTTGTCACTACTGCAGCTAAACTGCTAAATATTGTTTGTTTTTTTATTTATTCTGATGTCCAGCTACACTAAATTGCACACTCGTCTCACGTTTTCCCGCTAAAAATGCATTCGCACTTGGACTTGCAGGATTATAATAAAAAAGAAAAAAAAGGTCACCTACATTTTTACCGTGATGTTTTTTTATTTGATTTATTGAAGTAGACTAAAAAGCAACAAGGTATCAATACTTTATAAGATTCTTGGAGTTTCAGGCTTCTAGCGGTGATGTTTCGAAGCCCTCCTAGCTTGGGGGCATTATTACATTGTTTGATTCTGCCAAACGAATCAAGAAATTCGTTGATGCTCCTTCCATCAAAAACTGTACTCAATAAAAAACCTTTATCTTTTTATTTACCTTTATGATTTTTAAAATAGACCAATGCTTAATATTTTTCTTATTTATTATCATTGTAATAATTTTCTAATCGATTTTTAAAGTTTCTTGATCTTTCTAATTTCTTAATTCGATTGATACCTATATATGCAATATTTACACTATTATTTATATGAAAGAACGACAGAAAGTAAAGCGATCTGAAGACAGATCAATAGTTCTGAAGCTCATTACAGGACTTGTGTTTTATGTAAATGCTAATAAATTAAAATTTACGGACTCTTCCACAGGCTCTAGTTCTGTTTTAATAAAATATTCATTATATACCTCAAAATGTTTTGTTCTTCGTGTCTTTACTTATATTGATTATATAAATTGATTACATGATATAGGCAGAATCATACCTTACTGAAACCGATAGTGACAAAACTTAAAGATGAAATTCTTCCTGACGATGTAAACTTAAGAGTTAATCCCGAAGCATGGGCATGATAGATCGCCCAAGTTTGCTGCGGAAGTTCTGACCAATCAATTTAGTTCTAAAGTTAGGCTATTCTCTGACAGATTCCCTGATCAGCGGAAAGTCGCTCGAGAGGAAGAAATTCTTCAAATAGAACGAATTCAATATAAATGGTCGTTTTTAGTATGAAGTCTGTAATCTCTAGGAACAGAACTTATATTTATTTATTGTTTAATCCGTTCAGTACATGGTATAGATTGTACTGTTTCTAGGACAACGGTTATGCAAGGAGGAGATTTATCCGAGACTATATCAACCATTAGGTTTTCTCCCAATTAAGGGAAACCCACTTTATTGAGTCCGGGTGAGCTCCGGGGGTCAATTGATCCCACTATTAACATATTAAATAATTATTCTGTCACAGCTGGATTTAATCCCACAATCAACAGCTCTACCACTAGTATCAACAGCAATGAGTTATTTCTGGCATGTCTGACATTTCTAGGAACTAGTATTTGTGAAAATCCAAATAATAAATAAAATAAAGAAAAAATGAATTTTGATAATGACCAGACAGTTGGTAGTTACTGCTATTACACACATTATTATTTTTTTTGCTATTACACACACGGTATAAATTCATTGACGAGAGAAGGAAATTGGACCTGGCTTGTGGAAAGAAGGTGACTCCTGAAAATTTAGTGAGTTGTATGCTAAATTCGGATGAACAGTGGGCAGCGGTGTTCGCCATAGGGGTCCCAGAAAGACTGAGAGAGGAAGAAATGACAAGGAGAGAGAATCAGTAAAGACTGATGCCTTCTTGAAGGGCCATGACTGGGGACTGATGCTACAAGTTGGAAAGAGCCATGAGGTGGCACAAAGCCATTCCCCTCCACGAAGTAATGCCTAGTGGCGGTCCCGTGGAGTGTGGAAAACAGGTGTAGGGAGGTGGTTTTAATGGGTAAAAATCCCACACAAGGATAGGTACGGCCCTATCCGGGTCTTTTGAAGAATTCCACCTGTTCACGTAAAAAACACTTAAAAAAACACACGGTGGATAGTTTATTGTATAAAATTATCTCTTTTTATTTGGATTTAACGTTTTTGTACAATTTAGTTGTTTTTCTTATATAAAAGTTCTCGCCACAGACCTCGATCCAGGCAGCCTCCTACTCTAAGCCCCCTCGCTACCATGATCTTCTCCATACCCTGCAACTATCTCTTTTTGGGTCGTCCTCTTTTTCTCCTTTCCGTAGGGCAATTGTCGGAGATTGTTTATTGGCCATCATCACTGCCATTCTTTTTAAGGTGTCATACCATTTATTAAATCGTCTTTTTTCCACTGTGAAGAGGATCGCTGTTTCCAGATCTATCGGTTACTTTTGGTATTGTTAGTAATGTGTTGAATTCTTAAAATGGCACAACAACCTCTTCAGAAGTCCATCTACACGGCCAACAACTTCGTTACGTAATTTTTCACGTTTCGAATCCGTAAACGTTAACATTTCCAATCATTGAGTGAAATATCATTTTTTGGAGTTTAACCTGTTTACTCCATAGAAATGAGTTAAGACACCCTAATTTGCCTGCGACTTACTATTTTTTCTGTTATATCTTTGTAGTAGTTCCATCATCAGTGAGCCATCTGCCTAGATATTTTTATTACGTTTTTTTTTATTTACGAATTTCCGACGGATATGGCTGTTATATTTGAATGTATTGGCAATGTACTCAATTTCATTTGACATTATCTGGCGGGAAAAAAATGTGACATTGAACAAAACGATATCTAGTAATATGTACCTGTGAGAAATGTTCTATAAAGACACGAAGCCATACATGAATTTTACGATTCATAAATAAGTTACAATACAAATAGATTCGTGAGATAAGAACACAGACCAAATTGGTGTTTTGAATCTCTCAAGCTAACAAGAAGCTACAATAAAGTTTTCCTTCTGGAGTTAAGTTGCTCAGGTGGTAAAGCCCCTTCTGGTCTGATTAGAGGGTAAGCCGTGATGAAGAAAATCGAGAAGATATTGGCGCCCTTTCTATTTGCAGTGTAAGCGCCCTACGGACATCCTCAAAGGACTCGCTCCAACTTCCTCTTAGCCAATCCTAACGAGCTTCTTCCTCTAGAGTCCTTTTCAGGTCGTGTCTCTCGTTTACTATAGTTTAGTTTCAATTAATTTTAAAGCTGTACAAGTTGTTTTCAGTTTAAAAATTTACCACGAAATGAATTCATAAAACCGGTTTAAAAATAAAAAAATGCAGCAAGTAATATCAAAAACAAAACTATTTTTAGCAGATAATCGGGAAATAGATAGATATCGTGCTTTCTGATTTAAGAAAGTAGTATATTAGCTATTATATATATGATATGTACATGTATATTGTATTTATATATTGAATTATGGACCGCACGTAACCTAAAACCTGTGGTGTTTTTTTTCATCTTCTCTTCCGAGTACTTCTTCATTTTCTCTCCAACCGATCGTCTTGTTGTATTAAAAAAGATCTGACCCTTGTACTTATTCGACTGTTTATTCGGTCATAAAATTTATGTAGGAGTAATTAAATTTATGTAGCAGTTTGATATTCGTGGTAAAACCGGAACAATTACACGATTTCTTCGGCCTACCCACAACAACTGACCTCATAAAACGGAGACATATAAAATTCTTTGACTCCCTCAAGTACACAACTACCGGACTATTTAAAACTCTCATACTTGCTTTAGCTCCAATAAGGTGGCAACAAGTAATGGAAGAAATCACCAGTTCCATTTGCATAATAATCTTGTATGTCTGCAAAAATGCTAAGTTGTAAATAAATGCTAGTATGTAAGATTTTAATTTCAACTATAAAAGTAAAGACAAAATATAAGTGTGCCCCGACACTTAAACAAATAAAAATAAAATAAAGAACAATAAAATCTCTAAAAACCTCAACTCCTTAAAATGTAGTTATACTACAGTAGAAGGAGACGAATTCCAAAAAAATGAATGTGCACGAAGACAATAAAATCATATTAAGGGGTAATGTATGTAAAAAAATGTATGTAGCAGTAATCTGGACTTCTCGTGAATAAATTTAATATTGACATGATTATATTATGAAGTGGTGCTTAAATAATATTGGCGATGGAAGAAAAGTTTACCTAGTGAATAAATTTTTAAAAATTTAAAAGCCGATTTTCAAGTCACCCGAAAAGTAAGTTATTGTTTTATAACATATATTAGTAAGTACTGGTAACAAAGTCAGTTATTCCAACACAATCCATCCAATGAAATTTTTAAAGATCTTACTTTTTTTTCTTAGCCCCTTCACGTTTGTAGATTGTTAAGTAGGAATTTTTGGATATGATGGAAAGGATCTCTTGTACTGTACGATGTACATTTCAAGAGGAGGGGGAGAAAAAGGAGAAGTTCTAATTTATTTATAATCACTAACTATATATATATTTTTCCGGTGATGGGGCTCACCGTGTCCTTTTATTTTAAATTTATTTTATTTATTTATTTAAAATTAAAAAAAAATAAATAAATAAAAAGATCTAACCCTCCTTCGAATCTTACACATTCCGTTGTAAATTAGAATATTAGATTGATTGTTTGGAATTTAGTAATTGCTTGAGTTAAATATTGTTAAATTCCTTGTACTTTATATGTCCCTTTTTTAAATGTTTTAAAGCGCATCGTATAGGCCTCCAGCATCTATGTCCTATTATATATATTATCCCCAAAATAGATGTGGAATGAAGATGAACTTTAAAGAGACTGAATATATGGGTACGGAGGAGGATGGACCATTGGAGGTGAATGGTCTACGGATGTAAATATTTAAAATTTTAAATCTGTCCTTCAAAATGATGGAACATTTGAAGGGGATGTACAACGAAGAATCAGAGAAGGAAGAAAAACTATCGGCATGCTCAATGCTGTACTGGGGGTTAATAATATCTTAACATTACAGGAAGAATTATTTTCCATGATATTACAATGGCTATGATGTTATATGGCTATATGAAACATGGAAATAGGGAAAGGGAAGCAAAGAGAAACTTCTAGTCTTGGAGATAGACTTCTGAAGAAAGGCAGCCGGAATATCTAGGCAATCCAATATTCCGAGAGGTAATAGGTACTAACAATACCATTCTTGAAAAAATATCAGGAAGCAATAGAGTGGTTTTGGCGTCTACTGAGGATTGAGAGTACTAGAATACAAAAATTGACCATACATTGGTGCCTTGAAGGAAGAAGAAGAAGAAGCCGACTAAGAACTTCTGGGACGAACCAAGTCCAGGAAGACATGGCCAGGATTGGAGGCTTTGGGACGCAATAACTGGATTGGTGTTAACTGATAATACACACGTATCATCAGCATATGTAGTCAGGATAGTATTAGAATGAGTTGGGATGCCAGCTGTATAAATTGTATAAAGGATTGGGCCAATGATACTGCCTTGAACACTAGCAGATTGGAAAAAGAGGGATGAACATAGATTATTATGGTTAACTTGGAAAGTTGTATTTGTGAGATAGGATTGAAGGATGAGAAAGTATGTAGGGAGTAGAAATCTACGGAGTTTATAGAGCAAACCCGGATGCCAGACTCATTAAGACTCGGTCAAAAGCCTGTTCCACGTCAAGAAAGACGCCTGAACAATATGATCCACGTTCTAATGCAGAGGAGACCACATCCACCACAGGATGACATTGCTGAATGGTGGAGTCGGAATCCAAACTGGTGATCTGGTATTATGTGATTTGGATCAAGCATAGGGTACAATCGTTTAAGGATGAGTTTTTCTAGGATTTTACCCATGCAAGGAAAAAGACAGATAGAGGATGGGTATTGTGGTTTTTTTTTAGGTTTGGGTATCATTTTTACAATGGAAAATTTTCAGAGGTCAGGAAAATATGTGGAGCGGAGTACAGCATTATATATAGGTAAGGAATAGAATAGCTTTTCTAGGTAGGTGTTTTAAGATATGAATTGTGATGAGGTCGTGCCCAGGAGCTTTGCGTGAAGGTAATCTGTGAATAATGTTGGATATTTCTGAAGGATGGAATGCTTTGGGTGGAAGGGAAATTTGTAGGGGAACATCTAACCCTTCTTTTATATATTCAATTTGAGTTGGGTTAATGATATCAGGATGTGGATGAAAGATTTTTGAAAGGTATTGGCCAAATAACTGTGATTTTTCTCCGTCAGATCTTGTCCAGTTATTTGATTCAGTAAGGAGTGGGTGATTGAATTCTTTAAACTTTAGGAGTTTTTTGGTGGTCATCCATAATGTTTTGTCGTTGGTTGTAAGGTTTTAAATGATTTTGAAGAGCTATGATAGAATATAGAATGATCTTTAAATAATAAAATGGGATGCCACCCTGAGATCGTTATACTTAATATATAGTAAGTCTATATCATTAATTAATAAGAGACATATCCTTCTCTTCTCCAAAGGTTGACTGACAAGGTGTTGGTTATTAATTAAAGATCCCTTGCCATTTAAATGACTGACATTATATTTATTGTGTTGATCATATTTACAAGATAAATTATAAATCTACTTACAAAGAAAGAAAAGTGGCCCGCTTCTTGCCTAAGACTGCCGCTGTCCTGTATCTTAAATGTAAAGGTAAAGATGCTCAATGCCCCTTACCCAATTTATTTAGGTACTCCTAATGTTCCCTATAGTTTCAAATATGGCACTTTATTGTGCAAATTTATTTATTACTTCTTGTTGTTGTTGATTTATTGGTTTATTTTTTTTTATGATGAAAGGATTTAGTATAAAAGTTTTGGGTTGGCTTGAGTATCTCCCGCAAACATGTTTCCGAATCCCTCTCACAATTTGTGTTTGAAAGACGTTTACTTTTAGTGTTATCCTTGATAGTTATAAGTGATTCCAGAACTAGTTTCTTCCTTTTCACTTCAGAATTACATCAGAGCTCCTTTCCCATCAGCTTTCCTCTATTATTTATTAATAAATGTATGCACGCCGTAGGCAGTTGGCGGGCTCATCGCCCAGCCCATTGCAATCAGCCACTGGTCCTCCAGGTTGGGGGAAACCCAGTACCAGGCCTTAAAGCCCGATCACCCTTTCTTCTGAGGATACATAAATATTCAGGACACCAGGTGTGCCGAGGATACGGAACCTCCATGACCTCATACATGTCTCTTAGCCCATGTATCAACCTAAATATATAACTATATGGTTGTATATAACTACAGGTATATATCTTAGGTTTATACAGGTATTCTCCTAGGTTCTAATGCTTCCTGCCTACGTGACCATTTGCTACCTAGGTTTCGTAACCGTCATTTCCTTTATATATTTTTTCTATGATCATTCATATTCGTACTCATCACCTCTGTAACCCAAAATGGCTTGTATTGCAACGTATTATGCAGTTTTTACTTCTATTGCGGATTTGTGAAGCTAAAAACTGTTTATAAAGGCATTCCCAAGACATACCTTTACTTTAGTAAAAACATAAGAAGGTTTAAAAAAAAAATCCCAAGTTCAAATGTTACTAATTTACAGGGAGATGTTTTTAATTTTGTTGTATTGTTTCCAAGCTCTCAAAAATCAAGGTAGTGTTAATATCATTATTTTTTGACCTTGTGCTCTAATAATATTGATAGGCGTTGGATAGGTTTGAAGGGAATAATTTTTTTAAATTAAAAACCTCATACAAGACTGAAAAGACAAGAAACTACTCGACGTTTTCGCCTAATTAAACATTTACTGGACAAACGTTCAAAGTTCCCAATTAATAAGAAAACACTCATTTACATGACTCATCAGTCATGACATGAGTTATCAGACCTATTTGGACATACGGAGTTGAGCTTTGGGTCTCCATCCAATTCATCTCGTATCCAATCCTTACAATACAAAATCCTTCGTAAAATCCTCAATTCTCCTTATTATGTCTCAAACAAACTTATCCACCATGATCTTAATATCCCATATGTTCCTGATTTGGGCCAAACTAAATATCTATCCTTCCATGACAAGCTCCATAAACACTTGAATCCGCTAGTCTCTCAACTTGCTTCCCATTATTCCTAATAATCCTCGGAGGCGTCTGAAAAGAAGACCTTGTACTATAGAACTTTATTGGAGTGCTACCGATGGGTTGTTACTTCACAAGTGTTTTTTGTTTCCTTGCAAATTATTCACATCAGCAAATTTACTTGTAAATATCAATAAATTCATCTAAAAAAAAATTAAAAACCAGTTTTTTCTAGTGACTTGAAAAGCGAAGTTATTATTATAACTTTCCGACAGCTCTAATTTATTTTTTAAGTGTCTTTGTTTAAATAAATATCAAACTATCTCTTACGACGCAACGGTTCTTGGAGGACTTTGGCCTCTTCAATGATTCTCCTACACACAGATCTATCTTCGGCTGCCCTGCGCCATCTCGTCTTCCGAAGGTCATCTTCAACATCTTGTAGACAAAGAAGTCTAGGCCTACCTCTGCTTCTTCTTCCAACCGGATGTCCCTCCATTGTCATTTTACGGAATCTACTACGGTCCATTCTTTGGACAGCATCAGGTTATTTTATTCTGACCTTTTTTTAAGTGGAAACAATTTCTGGTGTTTCATAAAGGTTTCTTATTTCCTCATTGTTCTTCATCTACCACCTCTATTCTTCCTTTGCATGGGAAATTCTTCCGAGGATTTTCCTCTCCCACATATTTAGCAGCTTATCATCAATAATAGTGTATGCCTCGCTTCTATATGTAATCACTGTTGCGTGTGGTAAATTCTTATTTTGAAGGCTATAGATGTAATATTTTATATAAATTAAGTTTGTTTGTTCATTTAACGTCACTTTATGCTGCTATGGCTAATCGGACGATGCTACAGTGGGAGCTCTAAATTTTGCCTATCCAGGTTTAATTAGGATAGGGATTCTTAACGAGTACCTGACATCGTACAGGCTCGGGACCCCCGTTTAACGTCCCTTCCGAAGGACGTCGTAACTAAGGATTTTTTACTCCCTTAAAAAAATGCTAGGGCCACCTGCCGGGCTACGAACCCGCAATCTTGGGCTTACTAGTTTGTTACGCTAACCACTAGACCACAGGTGACCTTATATAAATTAAGTATCACATATATTGGAATAAATTTAGCTACGTTCGTTATAGGTTTAATTCAAAAATCAATTTTGAGTATAATGTTTAAACATAACAAATTTAAGGGGAAATATTCGTTCAATAAATGATTAGTTGAACTAGAGATTAAACGGGCGGTTATATCAAAGCTCTATTAAAACGAACTTGATTGAGTAGCGAAGAAATAAAAAATACCATCGGACACGATTGCCCTATAAGGTCCAAGGACTAAGTACTAGATAAGGCAGAGCAGTTTCGAGGCTTAAGGTTTTATCTTTATGGTTGTGGTAAGTATAATACTTCAACCGCCATATCCATTAGAAAAAGTTACCTCAAGAAGATGGTAATAGCAGGTACTATAAGTCAATCCATAATGTATAACAATATTGACTAAAGAAAGATATAAACGAAACAACAAATGCAAAAAATGTTTATATCTCTTAGATTTTTGGTATTTCATATGATATGCCTGTTTTAAAATGAAAGGATATTTACCAATACTATATACATCTATTTGAAAACTTAATGAATCAAAAACATTTTATTACAAATATTGGTACTTGTGTCTCAACGCAGCCCTGGTTATTTTTGCCTACTTCTTCGCATGCGCGAGCAGTTACATTTTGTAACAGTTACATTTCTAACCGCTGATTTCTTCTATGTTTCTTCTTGCTTACTGAGTCCTGATTTATTGTTTCTTATTGTTTGTTATTTGTTGTGTATTGTTCGTTATTTGTTGTGTATGGTTCGTTATTTGTTGTTTATTGTTTGTTTGCTAGTTTGTTATAGATTTTTCGTTGTTATTATTTTTTTTATTTATTTAATTAGTGTAAAATGATGCGTTTTTGGGATATGCCGACAAAAGAAGAGCAAGCTATTATTTTTTTGCAGGAGCGAAATATTTTACCATAAATATTTTTTTAATATTTTAAAATAAAGAAAATGTAAACTATTGTGATTTTTCATAACTTGTTTGTTTTAATTATAGTGATTTTTTATTATTTGTATTTTTTAATTGTTCATTGTCCATTCTTGTTTAATTAATTGTTCATCATATATTACATTTTAATTTTTTTTTTATAATTTTTCATTATTGTGATTTATATTCATTACTTTTATTTCTTAATTGTTCATTGTTGTTTCATTAATTATTCATCATTATTATTATTATATTCCATTTTTTCAATAAATTCTTTTGGTTTCCAATTGTTGATAATTTTTTTAACCCCAATAAATAGAAGGTAACTATTAGAAATGTAATTATTACAAAATGTAACTGCGTGCGCATGTGAATAAGCAGGAAAAAGTAACCAGGGCTGCGTTAAGACACAAGTACCCGAATATTTAAAAAATATTATCTATACATTTTCCCCAACTTGTTATCAAATTTCCATTTTAATAAAGACTGAAAATGCGTTTTTGATTTGAGAATCATTTTCAAAAACTATACCCGTTAAAGAAGTTATTCAAACTTCTGAACAGATAGGTGGAAATCTGTTGGTTGTAAGTCTGGTGAATGAGTTGGGTTATGGAGGAAGTCGCAACCTAGCCCGTTTAGTTTCTTCACTGTCTGGCGTTGTCTCGTAACAATATAGGTTTTTCCTCCTAGCTTCCGACTAACCAGTGCATGTTCATTTTTGATAAGTTTTTCTACCTTTGGTAGAATGAAGAAATGAATGGTCCGTCAAACCAATGTCAAATGGTCCATTGTTTACACACCCTTCCCCGAACAAGGTTTCATGCAACTTGGGCTACCAAATGTCAAAGTTTAAACATTCAAACAAATTTACACGAATATCGTGTGTTTACATGATTCGATGGCATACTCAAAAAAATGTTAATGTTTACTAAATATTATCAAAAAAAGAGAGGGTTAATAGCAGCTCAGTGAAAGCAGTAAAAATAAATTTAGTAAATTGCAGAGGTCAGCTAATTCCACTTTGAACTTTTCATATGAAATGACCCTATGAATAACTTACATACCACATGAAGCCATTCCTCTGTGGAAAATCTATTTCACATGAATGTCCGTGGCATCAAACCTAAAATATGGGTTCGTAGCCCGACAGGTGGTCCTAGTATTTTATAAAGGGAGTAAAAAATCCTTAGTTCCGCCGTCCTTCGGAAGCGACGTTAAACGGGGGTCTGAGCCTGTACGATGTCAGGTTCTCGTTAAAATAGTCCGATTAGCCATAGCAGTAAAAAGTGACGTTAAATGAACAAAATAACAACCTAATAATATCTGACTAGTTTAAACATTGATTTTAAATTACTACTATTTCGAAAATGGAATGCTAGTGTGGAGAATATAATAGAATCTGAAGGTGTTATAAAATATACTCTGATATATAGTGAGCTATCTCGTGTGTTTGAGATAAGACCAAAGAGACTCATGAATTATTAAATTAGTTATATCTTTGGGACACCCTTTCATGTTAGAGTGGCGATATGGAACAGATTTATCTTGTTTTTCAACAGAACCCACAACAACCTATGAATGTTTTTAGGTTCCGTACGTAGAAAAGACTGTAATGTTTCTAGGACAACGGAGATGCAGGAAGGTGGTTTGTTCGAGATCACACTCAACCACAAGGTTTTTCCTCCAATTAATGGTACGCACGTTGTAGAGACTAGGTGAGCTCCCAGAGGGTCTCCATATCCCCGGCTATTAAAATAATTCATCAGTCAAAGACGGCATTTGCACAGTAACTCAGCGCTCTACCACTGAGCTACCCAGGCCCTGACTAGAATTTAAAACATAATCTTTATGAACCCTCGGCCCTATCACTCCAAATATACTGGAATCTTTTAATACAAGACCCTAATCTACACATTTTTGTTTCTTCACTTCCATCAGAAAATCCTACCTTAACCAAAGTCTATTTCCTCCTCCCCATTAAAATGTTTCCCGTTCTTATTACACTATAACCATTACAATAGGATGGAAAACATTTTTATATTTTGTTTTAGAATGATATTGTCCTATAGCACTGAATCGAGCATATAGTACTGAATTCTTTATGCTACATACCCTTCGGACATTCTATATAATGTCCGTATTCTATATAATAAAGGGTAAACTCAATAAATACTGCACGGATTTGAGAGTGATGCACCAGGAAGGTTTAGGTTATAGTTAGGTTATAGTGAGCAGGTGGTAAAGCCTATTGAAGTTCTATCGGCCTGACGGAAGTCCAATAGGCTCTACCGCCTGCTCACTTTGCCCCAACTTTCTTTACGTCTTAAGTGGCAAATTAATAACCAATCATTAGACCAACGCTGCTCCATTGTGCTAAATCCATCCTTAAGCCTATAGTCGCACCAAAGGGCGCGTAATACTAAAATCTATGAGGAGCTGAAACTCATGTCTATACCGGACTACATTTGCCGGAGGCACATCAAATTTTTTGATAGGCTGAAGGCGTGTAGCAACCCACTCTTTAGAGACATAGTTCCCCCTCCCAGACCTGGGATCCCCGTTTAACGTCCCTAACTAAGGATTTTTTACCCCCTTAAAAAAATCCTAGGGCCACCTGCCGGGCTACGAACCCGCAATCTTGGGCTTACTAGTTTGTTACGCTAACCACTAGACCACAGGTGACCTTATATAAATTAAGTATTACTTTTATTGGAATAAATTTAGCTACGTTCGTTATAGGTTTAATTCAAAAATCAATTTTGAGTATAATGTTTAAACATAACAAATTTAAGGGGAAATATTCGTTCAATAAATGATTAGTTGAACTAGAGATTAAACGGGCGGTTATATCAAAGCTCTATAAAAACAAACTTGATTGAGTAGCGAAGAAATAAAAAATACCATCGGACACGATTGCCCTATAAGGTCCAAGGACTAAGTACTAGATAAGGCAGAGCAGTTTCGAGGCTTAACTTTGCCCCAACTTTCTTTACGTCTTAAGTGGCAAATTAATAACCAATCATTAGACCAACGCTGCTCCATTGTGCTAAATCCATCCTTAAGCCTATAGTCGCACCAAAGGGCGCGTAATACTAAAATCTATGAGGAGCTGAAACTCATGTCTATACCGGACTACATTTGCCCCCCACTCCCACTCTTTAGAGACATAGTTCCCCCTCCCAGACCTGGGAGGTGGCAAGGCAGTCTCCACTTGGTCGACGTGTTCTCACTGGCCTAGGATTGGGGTGAGGACTCCCTTGTCCTAACCTTTCTTCCTTTCTCTCCCCCTTTTCTTCTTTCCTATCACCTAATCCCGTAAAGCGGCCTCTCTCTGCTTTGTATGTATAGAGTCAGCGGCTATGTGCCGGTTTAGAGAACCGGGTAGAAAAAGTATTGTAATTATCATATATATGCTATGTATATTATTATGTATTGTATATATATATATATATATATATATATATATATATATATATATATATTGTACTGTAAATATTTTTATTTGAATAAACGGATATTTGAAAAAAAAAGAAGATTGAAACAAAACATAATTTGTAGAAGTTTTGTGTCGATTCGTGGTAAGCTCAATATCTACTGCACGGGTTTTCACCAATAGAGTGGTTCACCAGGAAGGTTTAGGTATATAATTTGTCTAGGTTTTGTCTAAATGAGTTGAAATATAACGATAATTGTCGGAATTGTTGGAAAAAGTAAAACCGTCTAGGAGGTTTCATCAAAGACGCTGCTTAATCCCATCTAACGTGCATGAAAATAAATTATTATATAAAGAAATGTTTGTTTTTGCCTTTATTTTTATGATTTCTATATAATAAAATACATAAAGACAATAGAAGTAGGCATAATATGCCTTACTAACCAGGCAAAGCTGGGGCGGTTCGCTAGTATTAAATAAAGCAAACCTTTTCCATACAAACTATTTTCCGATTACTGTAATTTTATCGATTTTAGATTTTTCAATATAACCCAAATATGTACCAGGTATTTCAGTTTACGGTACATTATAATAATAACTACTTACTCTTTCCTTCTCCTCCTTTGTAAAACACTCTCGTTTGTAACATTTTATACTCATGCAGTCGTTGTAACTCTGTTTATTTAGGTCCAGCAATCTACCCCGTAAAAAAAAAACCGACCTAACTAATCTTATTTTTCAAGTCTAGCATTAGAAGCAAAATTTTCTCTTAATCTTCATAAAAGTAGCTCTTATCTGTTCGAATCGTATTTTGATTTATTCCGAAAATTCATTCTCGACAGTTATCAGAGATTAAGTATTAACATTTATCTACAACTAGATTTCTATTGCTTTGAGGATTTTTTATATGATCATAAATTGGGCCTTTTTAGCATTTCAAAACAGTCAGCTAGTTCTGGCTTCGCTAGCTTTTGATCATTACTCCAGACCCGTTTACGGGTTGTAGCGGTACAGGGTTTTTTTCCTATATATTCTGGAACCTAGCAATATATAAATAAACTATAAAATCTATATTATCTTAAGTACTAAACGAATAACTATTCTCCTATCATAGCAGTAAGACTTTAACTGCTTCAAATAGTCTTCTTTTCGTTTGCCCATATCCTGCCGGGGTGTTACTCATCTGAATCCTATAGTGCGACTGCTAGTAGCAGTGAGAGACTACTTAAAAAAAGTTTTGAGAAGTTACTTTAAAAATTCGAAGCTATATACGACCTCATGCTATTCCTGAAAGAGACAACAATTTTTTTAATCATTAATTTGTAACTACCATATTTAAAAATTTTAATATAGATCGAAAATTACCCGGGTAATAATTAAAGACAAGTTTTTTATACATTAGAGAAATACAATTTTATTATTCTTACAGTTATTTTTTCTATTTTCTTAAAAAGATTTAATAGTTTTATAGATTTAATTTTCAAGATTTTAAGAAGTTTAGCTCACTTAAAATTACTAAACATGCGTTAAGATTTAAAATAACGCGCCATTCCTAAGGAAGATATTCGGTTTAGTTTAGAATTGACAAAACTAATCATGATTATATGAAGTAGGGATATCGTTTGTGGACGTTTTGACGTCGATACAAGATTGACTCAACATGATACACGTCGCTATCTCGACGTACGCTTAGAGGGAGACAGCCTAAATTGGAATCGACATATTGACAATCGATTATTAACAGACTAAATGAGTTTATCGAAGACCTCATAAAGGAGGCATTGGAAATTATAAGATGTTATTTAAATCTAATAAATGTCGAAGGGTGCACTGGCATGTCTCCCAAGTATAATTATAGCAATTACTAAATAAAAAAAAATTGATAAGATAATTCAAAATTGAAGAGTATTAGATATGAAAAATTTTAATCAAAAAAAATAAACCTGTATAATTTAATTACTTAATTTGAAATTAAATTAAACTGCTTTTATGGGATATGCACTTCTTCTTTTCTCGCAATCGTATAGGATACAGATGTATAGGAGCTGTAGGTAATAGAACACGAATTCAGGCAATGTGCGGCAACGTAAAGGATAGTGATGGAAATGCTTTTGCTTTGAAAGCTAGAGTCATATTTAAGTGGAAAATAGTTGACTGAATAATTCTAATGATGGATTGAATTGGACGTCAACGTTTCGGCCTACGATATAGGCCATCTTCAGGGCAGATGTGAGTGCCTGTTCTATAAACTATAAACTGTCAACACAGCCGAAAAGTCGGCACAATTAAAAAATAAGTTTCGCTTATTTTGTGTTATCTTTGACCGCACTCTCTGACCAATTCAATCCATCATTAGAGTCATATTTAGTTTTCACAACAATCAAGTGACTGAATTCCTAGACAAATAAAAAAATATTAATATTTTCAATAACATATTTTCATTGGAAAGGAAAATAATACAATTAGCTACACTTGCCATGTTAAAATAAAATAAAAATGCTTTACTTCAATTGATAAATACCTTTATTTAAATTTCTCAACAAATATTTGCGTTTTTGTAAATGTTACGTTCTGCCCGTTAAGAGACTATTTATTCTCGTGTGTTTTATCAGAACATAGCATTTATAAATTGGTAAATATTTATTAAAAATGAAAATAAAGGAAATGAACGACAAAATTAATAAATAATTTTTATTTCATTAAAACATTGCACTACTCTATTCATTAGTTTGTGGTAGGAAGGGAAGGAAGGAAGGAATATAATTACAAAAATGGATAATAAACAATAAACTGAATATTCAACATCAAAATAAAAAAAAATACATACCTCCAGTTGTTCAACAGAAAAATAGTTGTTCCAGGAACATCCGGAGGGATGTAATAAGAGAGGGATCGGGTATGTATTACCTTGGAATATTGTGTATCGGAGTATATCGCTAGGAGCCACTCGGAGTATTCATGGCGTCGGATAAATAATACATCACTCGGATACCTGGCCCTATACACAATCTTTTGCAGTCTCCCTCGGCAGATCCAACGGGGAACAAATATATAAATACAGAGAGACTGTCAGGCTGTCAATCACGTGTACCTGTCGTAGGAATAAGCCTCCACACAACTTTAAGGTATACTTCAGTATGTCGGCTATGTTTGAGTTTTATTGCTAGTTAAGAAATAAATTTTAAGATTTTTCAACAATAAATATAAATAATGTCAATGTTTGTGAATTATTAAATAATCCAGGCATCCATTTTGTTGACCCATATTATTTCCTGTATTTTTAATTAGATAAAAACATAATTTAGCTATTCTATAATTGACAATCAAGTGTATTTTGTCAAAGAGAGATATACATTTGCTATAACGTCAAAAATATATCTTGAAAATTTGACCTTTTTTATATATATCACGCACAAATTAAATTTTAGAGAAAATTATCTAAAAAACGCATTTTATATCACGCATTTTATAGTACTATTAACAGACTAAATAATTTATCTATTACAGCCGTAAATAATTTGAAGCCGTCGCATCCAGCTTAGCAACTCAGTGCTCTACCACTGGGCTACCCCGCTCCCGATATTAAACTATAACATTTTACAAATTTGCATTAACTGACCTATAAAGTTAGATATATAAAGGAATAAATTGAAAATTTACAATTTGTATTCATTACTATTCAGCTCGCATTATAGAACCCGGCTATTCCTCTTTTGTGTATGTAGGCCAAAGCTAGACGGTTTATATTTAAATGAGGATCATGAATTTTACGACAAATTAACAATGTTGGAAACTTGCCACTAACTTTATCCTCGTGTATATCATCAAATGTGGATAATTCATTTACAGCAAGTTCGTTTAAATCTTCGTATGGTTTATGAAGTTCGGTTTTTGAATTGTGTTGCAATGATCTTTTTATTTTTTTAAATTAATTGTCCGTTCAAGTATGATTTTTATATTTGTAACCGTCTTACATTGCCTCTGATGTAAAAAAAAGTAATAGAGAGATTTAGTTTGAATTCTCATCATTTATAAAAATATATATATTAAAACATATATTAATCTCATTTTTAAGTGTTCTTTGAGATTTAATATTTTATTAGCGTTACCCATTTAAGAACTGGAAGGATTTAAGAACTGATTTTTGTTTAGTTTTTTATCATGCTCGATGAGACAGATTAGAAATATTTTAAAAAAATTGCATATCTCCAACCACTATTCGATTTTAAAACAAATCGATTGAACCCTAAATCCATTTTTTTTTAAATTATAGTTAAAGATTTTTCTAATACTCATTTAAGCCTCTAAATGAATGAATTATTTACAAACTTTTTATAAAAAAAATAATGAATTATTCAAAGGCTATTTTTTTCTACACTATAGTTTAATAACACTATGTAATTATTAAGGATAATGCTAAATGAGACGATAAGCTGAAAAGTTTAGGAACAGTGAATACAAATTTATGAATTTATCGACGCACCAAGATAAAACAGTGGACGTTGCATTTAATTAATTTCCGATATAGCACAGAATACAAAGGATTAACACAATGTGCCCTTATCTATATGACCGCATTCGTATCATCATCATCACACTGCGCTATGGTCCATGGAGGACCTTGGTCTCCTCGACAATTTTCCTCCACTTTGAACGATCTTCCGCTACTCTTCTCCATGTTCTTACCCCCAGGAGCTTAAGGTCTGCTTCCACATCGTCCAAACCTCGCATTCTAGGCCTTCCTCTTTCTCCATCTGGACGTCCCTCCAGGATCAGCTTTCCCTCCAACATAGATGAGGACAGGACGTAATATCGTCTTATATGCCCTTATTTTGAGACTACGTATATAGCTCTATTTCGGAACACGTTTCTGAGGGACCAATAGCATCTGTTACCGTTTTCAATGGTCGCCTTTATTTCATGTTCCAGTCCTTTGTCTTCTGCTATAATGGTGCCAAGATACTTAAATGTTTTAACATTCTCCCTTCCTTCTTCCTTGGAGATATCCATCCAAAGGATGACAGTTTCCTGGATGAGAGCATGTACTTTGTTTTATATTTATTTATAATGAATCCTGCCTTCCTAGCTGCCTCTTCTCATTCCCAAACTCCTACCAAGAGCACGTTTTCATTTCTTGCTGTGATGACAGCATCAACAGCATATTCGAGGTGTTGGGTCATGGTTGTTATAAATACATCCCTCTTTCCTTGTTTTCGTTCTCATTATTATCTTCTACAGCACCAAATTAAACAATGCTGGAAATAAAGAGTCTCCTTGTTTAACTCCTGTTTAAATAGAAGTCTCTGGAAATTTCTCCTTGGACCTTCACCGCACCGCTACTATACTGAAATGTCATCCTTATCAATCTGATAATGTTTTTTTTTATTAATTCATAATTTAAACAATATTAGTAAACTTTAATATTTTATTATTATCTTTATCTCGGTTCATAGAATAAAAAAAAAACACTTTCCCTCTGATATCAGGTCAGGAACCGTCGTACTTAAACTGAATTTCATCATGGTTCAAAAATTTTCTTCAGTAGCATAAAAAGGACACAAATAGATGTTTAAAGATTTACTATAAGAAAAAATCGATTAAATAATTAAAATAATTTTCTTTTACGATATTATTAGGTCAAGAGTCAATCAGAACTTTAACTATTAAAGTCTAAAGTAAGTGGAAAGCGTTTTCTATCAACAGCTACATTAAGAAAACTAATTTGACATCTTTGACAAGATTGGAAATTAGATCATTTCAACTCATTTCTTTTAAATGCTTTTTTTTAATTAAAAACAAAATTAATGTTGAAATGTAAAAAGAGACCTTAAATAAATGTTAATATCGTGGAAAAATTCAAATGAAAAGCCCTTAAGTCTCCGAACTAAAAAAGAAAATGAAATTATCTGTGCAATATTTCGCTCATGCAGGTATCCTCAGGGTAAAAAGAGAATAACTCCAAAACAAAACATGAATAATACTCCCAAGAAACATCCCACCACCTCCAAGGTCCAAATGCAACTAATGAATCATAGGAAGGTTACTCGAACCCGGCTGGATAAGGTTAGATAAAAAGAGCTGATAAATATTTCAGAGATTGAAAATTCAACATACACTCACAAAACTTTGAAAAGCACAACAGGAAAAAATAAATAATGGTAAACAACAACATAAGACAAAAGGCAATCTGAAAAAATGATAGTAAAAATAAAAAATAAAAAAAACATTATCAAGAAACCAGTGGACTTATGGCTATTCCAAAAAATATATTAATATTGAAAAGTAAACATAAATGTTAATATCGTGGAAAAATTCCAATGAAAAGCCCTCAGTAAGTCTCCAAACTAAAAAAGAAATTGAAAATATCTGTCCAATATTTCGCCCATTCAGGCATCCTCAGGGTAGAAAGAGAATATCAGCAAAACAAAACATGAATAATGCACCCAAGAAACATCCCACCACCTCCAAGGCTCAAATGCAACTAATTTAGAGACTTAAGGGCTTTTCGTTGGAATTTTTCCACGGTCTTAACATTTATGTAAGGTCTCTTATTACCTTTCTCTTTTCAATATTAATATATTTTGTGGAAAAGCCATAAATCCACTGGTGTCTTGATAATGTTCTTTTCTTTTTTCTTTTTTTTTTAGTTTGCCTTAATTAAATCAAAAGTGTTCCTAGTAAATAATATAACATTATCTCAAATTATTTCCAATCAATAATAAGCGGCTCTGGAAGGGATATTAAATGTTAAAATAATCAGAAGTGTATACGTCTAAAAAAATAATTATAACACTTACATTGAAAGGGACAGGGCACCTTACCTGAAAAAAATGAATACAAATATTAATTAATTGTATTTAAAAATTGTTTAGTAAGCAATTAAATGATGTAAAGAAATTATAAATATATTACGCTCTATACATTAAGTGTTTGTAACCTCTTTTTAGGATCAAAAGGTTCGTATAAGATCTAAATTTGACAAAGAAATAGTCAAAAATAATAGAATAGAATAGAAAAATAATTTTATTCTGAAGTCTGATCCTTTCAGAAAGACAAACGTTTCCAGTAATAATAGAACATACAGTGCTAGTATTCCTTAATTGGCATAAGTGAAAAACCTTCATTTTGAAGAAATAGTTTTGGAAATTGAGAAGATGTAGGAAAATCACCCCGATGAATAGTTGAATTTTAATTAAAAATGATGAACAAAATAAAATGCCAGTTATTACTTTAGTGGTTAAGATAAAGATATTTTTAATTTAGTATATTACTAAAACTTTTCCAATCAGTTTTAAAATACTGAATCATTTAACAAGATGGCTATCACAGTTAGAAATAAGAAATAAACTGCGGGAAACTAGAACATTCTCAGCAAAGAGTGACATAAGCAAAAATATAGTTAGCGGCTTCGGTTAGAGCCATGTGATGGCAAGTAGTGTGGATGGCGGCCCATTCCTCAAACTCACTCACTTTCAACGACGGGAACCCGCTGTTTTAAGTTGAAATATTTCCATTGTTTTTCTGCTCCGCCCTAATGAGCTTTAGTTTATATACTTTCATGAGACTTGATGATTAATAGAGTAGACATTTTTAGAGAAAACGGGGCAAAAACTACCAGTTTCATGATATAGTATTTTTTTGCTGAAATATGACTGAATAATGGAAGGGATAATTTTTGTTGTGTACATATATTATATATGATTGAAATGATTAGTTATCCACATATATAGATTTTATTTAATGTATGATTAGGAATTATTTAATTATGTACGATTAGTTTAATAAGATGAATTGATTAAATGTATGAGTATTGATTAGTTTAATAATATGAATTGATTAAATGTATGAGTATTGATTAGTTTAATAATATGAATTGATTAGATGTATGAGAATTGATTAGTATAATAATATGAATTGATTAGATGTATGAGTATTCATAAGTATAATTATATGAATTGATTAAGATGTATTATCTTATGTGTAGAGTTTAATTACGTATTCAATATTGTTTATATAAGTTGTATTGGATGTTCCGTTCACCTATGTACCTTAGCAAGATAAGAATGTAATAACGTATTTACGAGTTTGTATACGACTGTATCAATAATTATACCATAGGTCAGTTAAGTCTTCGTCTAGACCAACTTTGATCTCTGAAAGGACTAGATCGTTAATCAGTACTTATGAATATTTATTTTTATAAAATATATTAAATTGTGTCCAAAAGTAAACACCCACAAAAACACCATAAAAATTCTTTTTTAAACTTTATTTAAATATTTTATTAAATCCTTTAATTTACTTATGAAATTTTATAAAATTATCATATGGAAAATCATATGGAAGATCTATTGGTAAGCAATAGGGTCAGGTTATTTAACTCTATCTGATTTGTTTATAAAGCATAAGGCATCTTATGTTCTATTGTTTTTTTAATTTCAAAATAATGGAAGAATACAATTTTCTAATTTCTCCTGCCTCCTTTCTATCATTTACTGTATTATCCAATTTATCCTTTATGAGCAGAGCCTCTAAATATTTAATTTTAAAAGTGTTATTTTCTTTATGTAAAATTTTAGCCTTATTAAAATTAAATTATGAAAAAAAAGTCTTAATCTGTAGAAAATTCTTGATATTACAAAGTAAATTACGTTTCAAAGTTATCTTGTTTATCCGCGTATTACACCATTATACAAAATTATATTCATTCAAAAATAAGATCTTAAATTAACAAATCAAGCCTTGCAGTACATCTTCAGTTTTTTAATAATATCTTCAGTTTTTATGTTTATTAATATCGATTTACTATATTTAAAATAAATTTAAAGTAAAAACAAAAATATCTGTTACTAGCTCCTACTGAACAACTTCCATTTTAAAATTTACTGTAATGTTCATTTAATATTGTACTACAGTAGATACCTTATATTTTAGTAGAGGCACCCCCAAATTATTCTATAATTTTTTTGAGATATTGAGTATTTTGATTTAATAAAATAATGATTTTTTTTTCTATTTTGGGATTCGAAATACAAATTGAAAATTATTGTCTCTAAAAAAAAATGTCAAATTCATATTTCACTCCATTTCTTATATAGAAATAGCAGTCATAAAATCGAACCATTGAAATATTTCTGAATCGATACAATTTTTTCCATTTAAATTTTAAAAAACTGTGCTAAATTTTGTGTAAAGGCTTAATGAAATCGAGAACAGCAACTTCATGATTTGCAGATTTTAAAAAATATTTACAATTTAAACGACAGAGCGCGACAAAAGAATAAATAAAAATTAGTTGCCCAATCAATCGCTAGGCAGTTACAGTAAAATGTTGCATCTCTAAAAAAAGTTGTTTATTATAGAGAGTTTTAAAGTTGCAGCGGAGTGGCTCAGTGTTAGAGCACTGAGTCGCCATGCCGGATATCCTGGTTCCAATCCCGCTGCGGGCAAGTCTTTTATTTAGTCTGTTTGCAGCCGGGGATGGATCATATAGGATCTAGGAACCTCACCCAGCCTCGATCAATGTCGATGAGATTAAAGTTTCATTAGAAACGCTAATTATAAATAAAAGAACATTTATCCTTGTAAATATCCAAGCCAGAACGATGCTAAGCTGTGCTAATATTGCAGACTAATATATCGTCTTAGTAATGCTTGGCTAACATTAGCTTAGAGCCGTGGGTGGTGTACAGTCATTTGAATTGTAATTATTGATTTAGCCATTGTATTCAGACACCGCTATACCACTTCTATGGCATTCCATGACTACTAGAGTCCAATTAGCACCTTCCAGTAATTATTTCGTTATGTTTATAGAACTTAATTCGTTCTAATCAACAGTTAATTGCCCGAACTCAGTAAATGATTTATGTTATATATTGTTTAGCGATTATGTTTATTTGTTATTATTACATCTTAGAACTTTCTATTGTCTTTTATCTTTACATATTATAAAACAGAGTCCTCGACCGCGCCTGTCTGTCTGTTCACGTTAAACTCAATAACTACTGCTCAGATTTTCATGCGGTTTTTGCCAATAGTGATTCACCAGGAAAAATTAGGCATATAATTCGTTAAGGTTTTATGTAAATTGGCTGGAATATAACAATAATTGTTGGAAGTGTAGGGAAAAGTATAATCTCCAGTGATGTTTCATGGATGATACAGCCTAATCCATTGGTCATATAACGAAACAATGCTTGGCGGTATATTCCTCTTTTATAAATCTAATAAAAAGTCCGTTATAGCATATATCTATCTTTTAAGGACAGGTAACTATATCTATTTTATCTTCTAAAAAATTGATAACGCACAATGCGGTATTTGGAAAGCTATTTAGACGAATTAAGTATTAATCCTTATCAACATATTGACTTTAAAATCTTAAGCATTTCATGCGCATTATTAGAATATTTTATACCATTATAATGATCTATCGGCTTATCGCAAAAACAACGCGCATGGAAATAAATATAAAAAATGTTTTGTTTTGTTTTTATGTTTACAATATCTACATAATAATATACATTAGACAGACAAAACATGTAGGCATAATATGTCTACACATGCAAAGCCGGGGGAGGGTCGCTAGTTTATATTATTTCTACCTTTGGTTCGTTACTTTCTTACCTCTATGAGAATTTGTATTTTTTATACATAATTTTCATATTTATATGTAAATGAAATGAAAACTTTTCTCAGAGGTTTTTGTCAACTTCTAAGAAACGTGGGAGAAATGCGTTGCTTAGCTGCAGATCAGGTTCAAATCCGACTGTGACAGATTAATTATTTAATCTGTTAGAAGTGGTTTGTAGACCTTTTGGGATCTGTAAACCATCCTGTGGCTCACCCTGCCTCTATGAAATGGGTAGTCTTCAATTGAGGAGGGGGGGGGACCTAGCGGTTATTTCAGACAAGTCAACTACCTAGACAACCATTGTATTAGGACATAACTGTCTTTGCCCTTGTACCGAACCAAATACAATTCATGGTTGGATTTTAGTGGTCATTGGTTTTTCTTGGATATATTAAGTATATTGAAACCTCTTTATTAATCTAGAGAAAAAGTTACATTCTATTAACTGTGTCAATTCGAACAGTATACTAGTGTTTCTTTAAAAAAATATGTATGAAATATGAAATAAATAAATTTAAGGATTAATGACTAGGATTGTAGCAATAAGTGAAAGATGAAAAGGAGACGAGTTTCCGAATAGTTAACATACTTTCTACAGAAGTCACAGGCGCCAGGTTAGACATAGCCTTCATAACAGTACAGTCGTGCGGGTTTTGTAGTGCAGTCTTTTGAAGGGGCTACTAGCTGCAATGGAGACATGTTGAAAATCATTCTATATATTTTCGTAGATCTTTAAAATTTGCTCCGCTTTTATTAACATTATAAAGTAACGTTATAAATTACGTTTTATATTTTATAACATATCGTTATATATAAAAAAAAATGCTTTCTTAAAAAAAATCGTCCACTGTTTGTTAACTGAGCCATTTAAACAAAAAAAAAATAGTTAATTTCAAGCGCAATATAAACCTGTTTAGTATTAATGTGATTTTTAAAAACATGTTTTTTTTCAGTTCACATTCCTTGTAGTTTTTTAATGTGCATTTATTTAATATAAATTCAAATCTTAAATTTTAAATAACCATTAATTAGCCAACATTAAATAACATTCTAGTCACATAATAACAAAAATTTACAATTAAATACAGAATTTGATTAAATACTTTTTAATGTTTTTTAATAACATAATTTTCACTATACAGAAGGCATGAAAATCGAAGGGTTTGGTTCATTTTAAATCCGTTTTTCACATAACCAAGGGAGCGGAGTAGCTCAGTGGTAGAGCATTACATTGTTTAGTCAATATTATTTTTATTTTTAATGTGTAGTAATGTGAAATCTTCATTTGTTCATTATCATAAGAAGCTATTTTTCTTTATTATTATTTAATCAGCTTTACAGATTGATTTTCTACTTTTTTTTTTCTTTTGAACTCTAAGGCTCTAAAGCCCACAATAACGTACTACTACGTTATTCTAAATGACTTGTCCCAGAATAAATAAAGAATTTATTATTATTATTTTTATTATTATTATTATTACGTTGCTGTGCTGAGATCCCCGGGTTCAAATCCAGTTATGGTAGATGATCCTTCTAGGGCCTCCTCTACGAAGGGGATATGATACACCTGCATGATCAGCGTGATCTCGGACAAGACATTTTCCTACCCAAAGAAGGTTGTCTCTACCAGGTACTGAACTCAAGACTCCCTGGTTAGAACACATTATTTTATAACTTTAATGTAAATATATCCTCTCACTAGTACATTTATACCCTATTTGTCATTGTTTCTCACAAAAATCTTAATATGTGCGAACGAATCACACATCACGAATCACAGCTTGTCGTATCTTCCAGATAGGTAATTTCCGGAAGGCTGTCACATAGAAAGGTGGCCATCAGGCTGGCAGGTAAATTTACCGGAAATGGGTTTTCCTCAATTACAGCCCCCTCTTCAACTAATAATGGCCAATCAACGAGTTCCCTCCGCATCTTTCTTCCGCGGTTTCTGGGATATTGTATCTCTTCTGGTTCGGTCAAAGGCTCATTGGGAGAAAGATTTTACAACTGTATGTTAAAAGACCGTAATGGAATCGTATTATAAACCTGCTGTGTTTGAAATGCAGCTAAACGTTTTAATATTTGATAGTTTGGAAAAGTAGAATACAATACAAACTTTATATGTTATGAATTAATGGATCGATAAAGAAAAGCAATAAGTCCTTTAAAAATTAAAATAACAAATATAAATAGAAAAATAAAAATAATATATGTCCTGGCCATAAGACTACGTAATAATAAAAATCATGAAATATTTAAAAAGTGACAAAAACATAAGAAAAATAGAAATAGAAATGAATTAACTAAAAAAGTACGAATCTTGACAAGAGTTTAATCAACTGTAGAGAATAACTATATTAATAAGAAAGTTACTAAATAAAATAAATGATTGGGATATCATGCAATAAAGTCTTCATATAGTTTTTATATCGTCTTTGGGAAAAAGAAATAAATACATGTAAGCAACGAAATCGATTATTCAATACTGATATATTTAAGCAAACGATTGACCTTCTTAGAGAGCATTTTTTGAAATCAAGATCAAGAGATCTTGGAAGAACAAGGATTTATATGAAGGCCAGTGAAGAAGCATGGCGGATGAAAGGAGGGATTGAGTTCCACATTGTGGTGGAGCGGGTAAGAAAGGAACGCTCGAAGGCATTGGTTCTGAGGGAAAGATTGTAGAAATCGGAAAGGCTGGACTGAGGATTTAAATTGGAGGAGTCTGTAGGGTGTTATGAATTATTGGATCGGTATAGAAAAGCAATAAGGAAATACTGTCTACGAATGGGTGGGAAGTGCCACTTAAACTCGTGACACGCGTTACCGCCTCGGTACAAATCTTAGAGAGCAGTTCATTATTCGCTTTAAATGGCCCTCAAGCATTTTTGAAAGGCCCCCGTATATCACACCATAGTAGTCAAAGTGGGGGAAGTTGAGGGATGATACGAGAAGCTTTCGGAAAGATTGTGTAAGGAGATGCCGAGATCGATGGAATAACTTCAGGAAACTATATTATTTGACCGTTGGGATATTTGGACGATGTGGGGTTTCCAGGAAAAGTTTTGGCCTAAAGCAATACTCAAGGTTTTGGACCGAGGAGTTGAAACTGATAGGGATGTTGTTAGGGTGTGGACAATAATATCGTAGAATTATACCGGAAATGGAGAAAAACTACATTTATCAATGCTAAAGCTATTGCATCACAAAATGGATTTAAATAGGCCAAACTGTAAATTTATCAGGCTCACAACTTATTAATGTCCGTCCATACTATTTTAAAATGAAGTAAAATTCCTTGTTATGCCGTCCTTCGGGGGAACAGTTTATGGTAAACGGTTAAAAATATGTATAATAATAATAATAATAATAATCTATACAGAATAATTTTATTCTGGGATCAGATCAGTTCCCTTAAGAATAAAAAATGTGCGAAAATAGACCAGCAATCTCACCAAGAGGCTATATAATAAAAATTAAAACCTAATTTCATAAGTGCTTAACAAGTGATTAGAAACCAAAAAATAACTTCGGTTATGAAAAACTGTTCTGGTTATGATTGGTTTTATGGTTTGTCTGTAATAATATTTTTGGCTTCTCAAATTATTATAAACTTAATCTGTGTTATTATCAAATGTAATTTAATTGTTGCTACAAGGATTCAATGTAGGTTTTTCAGGATTAAAAATTAATTATAATTTATTTTATTATTATATGATATAATTTTTAAATATTTTATTTGAAAAGAAAAGGTATGACCAGGACCGGGACTCGAACCCGGTATCCCACCTCTCCGTGGTGGTGCCTTAACCATCTCGGCCATCCTGGTTCGCTTCTCGGTCAGTCATATCCCATCTTTCCAGTGATCCTATATCTCCGTGTTCTCGCAATTTGCGATCTTTTCTTTTCAAATAAAATATTTAAAAAATTATATTTAAATATTTATAGAAAATTTAAATTGATTGAACCTATGTAATCCAGTTAGTTTACTTTCTTCTTGTTAGATTACTGAGTAAATTACTCTCGTTCATATTACTTTTCAATGGTTTGGGTGGATCAGATACTTAAATAATTATAATTGAATATTTACGGAAAAAAATAAATTTGTATCATAAAATTTATCTATCCAATCTATATTATACTCCACTTTGATAGTTGGTTCGTTACAATGTGGTCTATAAATTCCTTAAGGGCTTGTTTAAGGGCTATGTTGTTCAAATTGTATCAGATAAAATGAAGTGCAATGATCGTAAACTGTATTATAAGTCCCTGCTTATGAGCTCCCCTTTATAGGTACTAAGTATAAATCTATGGCGTTATTTCACGAAACGTTATGAAACGAGATATTTATGTTATGTAAACAAGATGTACATATATAAGATAGTAATCCGTTCTAGAAAAGAGGGAAGTTTAACTTGATCAATGCATTTATTTCGTAATCATTTAAAATATTACAATACACATGTTACACAATACACTCATAAAAAATAAACCGTTGAGGACTATTAAAACATATCTACAACTCAAAATCTTGTCATTTGCAATTACTGCTTATATTACGAGAAGTAACTTTAAATCAAAACATTATTGGATCAATCCAAGTGAGGTAGTAGATATTATAAAAATTAAGTCAGTTATATGACTATTTTCTTTTTCCAAATCCCCAATAAATAATATTTTGAACAATTTATTTGAAAAGAAAAGATAAGACAAGGGCCAGGACTCGAACCCGGGTCACCAACGTTTCCATCGTGGTGCTTAGCCACCTCAGCCATCCTGGTTCGATTTCCGTTCAGACATATCCTTTCTTTTCACAGATCCTATATCTCTGTGTTTTCGCAATTTGCGATGTATACACGGGGAGAATGTTAATTAAACATTACTTTTATTTTCGGATCTTGTTGACTTACGTCATTATATATTATTATAATTTATACCTTTTTATTTTATTGTTAGATGTTATATTTTTTTAAATATTTTATTTGAAAAGAAAATATATGACCAGGACCGGGACGAACCAGTATGCCTGAGATGGTTACGCACCACGACGAAAACGTGGGAGACCCGGGTTCGAGTCCCGGTCCTGGTCATATCTTTTATTTTCAATTAAAATATTTAAAAAAATATAGTAAATATTCAATTATAATTATTTAAGTATCTGATCCACCCAAACCATTGAAAAGTAATATGAACGAGAGTAATTTACTAAGTAATCTAACAAGAAGAAAGTAAACTAACTGGATTACATAGGTTCAATCAATTTAAATTTTCTATAAATATTTAAATATAATTTTTTAAATATTTTATTTGAAAAGAAAAGATCGCAAATTGCGAGAACACGGAGATATAGGATCAGTGGAAAGAAGGGATATGACTGACCGAGAAGCGAACCAGGATGGCCGAGATGGTTCAAGCACCACCACGGAGAGGTTGGATACCCGGGTTCAAGTCCCGGTCCTGGTCATACCTTTTCTTTTCAAATAAAATATTTAAAAATTATATCATATAACAATAAAATAAATTATAATTAATTTTTAATCCTGAAAAACCTACATTGAATCCTTGTAGCAACAATTAAATTACATTTGATAATAACACAGATTAAGTTTATAATAATTTGAGAAGCCAAAAATATTATTACAGACAAACCATAAAACCAATCATAACCAGAACAGTTTTTCATAACCGAAGTTATTTTTTAGTTTCTAATCACTTGTTAAGCACTTATGAAATTAGGTTTTAATTTTTATTATATAGCCTCTTGGTGAGATTGCTGGTCTATTTTCGCACATTTTTTATTCTTAAGGGAACTGATCTGATCCCAGAATAAAATTATTCTGTATAGATTATTATTATTATTATTATAATTATACATATTTTTAACCGTTTACCATAAACGACATAAGTCTAGCACAGATTTCTCAGTGTTATAAATTTCCTTGATTTTAATGGTATTACTAATCTACAGATCTGATTTGATAGTAATTTTCAGAAAAATAAGGTTTGTTTTTATAGACTATTTCTGAATTAAAATAGAAGATAATTCGTTTTTTCATAATTTCGTAACTTTTAGATAAAGTATTGATTGACATATAACGAGAGGTGGTACACGAAATCATAATTTCTGTTCTGGCTTGTTTTATTTTAATCTTTAGAGTAAGGAATCGAGTCTCAGGACACGGCATTCCCTTTAACTAGACTGGTTTAGATACCAAAAATTGTTCCTTCAATACTACATATTTTATATATGATTTTTTCTGAAAAATTCAGCTTACTTATTTATTTTTTACGCCACTTTACACTGCTTTTGCCTAGCAAAATATAATTAGAATAGGTATTTTTAAGGAATACCTGATACCGCACAGGCTTATTGATATCATTTCATGTTCCCCCGAAGGACGGCTTAACAAGGAATTTTACTTCATTTTAAAATAGTATTGACGGACACCTACTAAGTTGTGAGCCTGATAAATTTACAGTTTGGCCTATTTAAATCCATTTTAAACTTTATTTATGTGATGCAATAGCTTTAGCATTGGTATATGTAGTTTTTCTCCATTTGCGGTATTATTCTACAATATTATTGTCCACACCCTAACAACCTCTCTATCAGTTTCAACTCCTCGGTCCAAAACCTTGAGTATTGCTTTAGGCCAAAACTTTTCCTGGAAACCCCACATCGTCCAAATATCCCAACGGTCAAATAATATAGTTTCCTGAAGTTATTCCATCGATCTCGGCATCTCCTTACACAATCTTTCCGTAAGCTTCTCGTATCATCCCTCAACCTCCCCCACTTTGACTACTGTGGTATACGGGGGCTTTCCGAAAATGCTTGAGGGCCATTTAAAGCGAATAATGAACTGCTCTCTAAGATTTGTACCGAGGCGGTAACGCGTGTCACATCACTATGATGAGTTTATGTGGCTCTTCCCACCCATTCGTAGACAGTATTTCCTTATTGCTTTTCTTTACCGATCCATTAATTCATAAAACCCTACAGACTCCTCCAATTTAAATCCTCAGCCCAGCCTTTCCGATTTCTACAATCTTTCCCACAGAACCAATGCCTTCGAGCGTTCCTTTCTTACCCGCTCCACCACAATGTGAAACTCAATCCCTCCTTTCATCCGCCATACTTCTTCACTGGCCTTCATATAAATCCTTGTTCTTCCATGATCTCTTGATCTTGATTTCAAAAAATGCTCTCTAAGAAGGTCAATCATTTGCTTAAATATATCAGTATTGAATAATCGATTTCGTTGCTTACATGTATTTATTTCTTTTTCCCAAAGACGATATATAAACTATATAAAGACTTTATTGCATGATATCCCAATCATTTATTTTATTTAGTAACTTTCCTATTAATATATTTATTCTCTACAGTTGATTAAACTCTTGTCAAGATTCGTACTTTTTAGTTAATTCATTTATATTTATATTTTTCTTATGTTTTTGTCACTTTTTAAATATTTCATGATTTTTATTATTACGTAGTCTTATGGCCAGGACATATATTATTTTTATTTTTCTGTTTATATTTGTTATTTTAAAAGGACTTGATACCAGAATAAAGTTTGTATTCTATTCTACTTTTCCAAACTATCAAATATTAAAACGTTTAGTCTGCATTTCAAATACAGCAGGTTTATAATAAGATTCCATTACGGTCTTTTAACATACAGTTGTTAAATCTTTCTTCCAATGAGCCTTTGACCGAACCAGAAGAGATACAATATCCAAGAAACCGCGGAAGGAAGATGCGGAGGGAACTCGTTGATTGGCCATTATTAGTTGGAGAGGGGGCTGTAATTGAGGAAAACCCATTTACGGTAAATTTACCTGCTAGCCTGATGGCCACCTTTCTATGTGACAGCCTTCCGGAAATTAACTATCTGGAAGAAACGACAAGCTGTGAATTCGTTCGCACATATTAAGATTTTTGTGAGAAACAATGACAAATAGGGTATAAATGTACTAGTGAGAGGATAGATTTACTTATAGTTATAAAATAATGTGTGCTAACCAGGGTGTCTTGAGTTCAGTACCTGGTAGAGACTGTACGTTTCTAAGACAACCTTCTTTGGGTAGGAAAATGTCTTGTCCGAGATCACGCTGATCCCGCAGGTGTATCCTATCCCCTTCGTAGAGGAGGCCCTAGAAGGATCATCTACCATAACTGGATTTGAACCCGGGGATCTCAGCACAGCAACGTAATAATAATAATAATAAAAATAATAATAATAAATTCTTTATTTATTCTGGGACAAGTCATTTAGAATAACGTAGTAGTACGTTATTGTGGGCTTTAGAGCCTTAGAGTTCAAAAGAAAAAAAAAAGTAGAAAATCAATCTGTAAAGCTGATTAAATAATAATAAAGAAAAATAGCTTCTTATGATAATGAACAAATGAAGATTTCACATTACTACACATTAAAAATAAAAATAAAAATGAATAAACAAAATAAATAAACAACTCTACCACTCAGCTACTCCGCTCCCTTGGTTATGTGAAAAACGAATTTAAAATGAACCAACCCCTCCGGTTTTTATGCCTTCTATATAGTGAAAATTATGTTATTAAAAAACACTAAAAAGTATTTAATCAAATTCTGTATTTAATTGTAAATTTTCGTTATTATGTGACTAGAATGTTATTTAATGTTGGCTAATTAATGGTTATTTAAAATTTAAGATTTGAATTTATATTAAATAAATGCACATTAAAAAACTACAAGGAATGTGAACTGAAAAAAAACATGTTTTTAAAAATCACATTAATACTAAACAGGTTTATATTGCGCTTGAAATTAACTATTTTTTTTTTTTGTTTAAATGGCTCAGTTAACAAACAGTGGACGATTTTTTTTAAGAAAGCATTTTTTTTTATATATAACGATATGTTATAAAATATAAAACGTAATTTATAACGTTACTTTATAATGTTAATAAAAGCGGAGCAAATTTTAAAGATCTACGAAAATATATAGAATGATTTTCAACATGTCTCCATTGCAGCTAGACTAGACTAGACTGCACTACACAACCCGCACGATTGTATTGTTATGAAGGCTATGTCTAACCTGGCGCCTGTAACTTCTGTACAAAGTATGTTCAATATTCGGAAACTCACCTGCTTTTCATCTGGCCCTTATTACTATAATCCTAGTCATTAATCCTTAAATTTATTTATTTCATATTTCATACATATTTTTTTTTAGAAACACTGGTATACTGTTCAAATTGGCACATTTAATAGAATGTAACTTTTTCTCTAGATTAATAACGAGGTTTCAATATTATATAATATTACCAAGAAAAACCCGTGACCACTAAAACCCAACCATGAATGGTATTTGGTTCGGTACAAGGGCAAAGACAGTTATGTCCTAATACAATGGTTGTCTAGGTAGTTGACTTGTCCGAAATAACCGCTAGGTCCCCCTCCCTCCTCAATTGAAGACTACCCATTTCATAGAGGCAGGGTGAGCCCCAGGATGGTTTACAGATCCCAAAAGGTCTAATCTGTCACAGTCGGATTTGAACCTGATGTGCAGCTGAGCAACGTGTTCCTCCCACGTTCCTTTGAAGTTGTAAAAAACCTCTGAGAAAAGTTTTCATTTCATTTACATATAAATATGAAAATTATGTATAAAAAATACAAATTCTCATAGAGTTAAGAAAGTAACGAACCAAAGGTAGAAATAATATAAACTAGCGACTCGCCCCGGCTTTACATGTGTAGACATATTATGTGTTGTCTGTCTAATGTATATTATTATGTTAATATTATAAACATTTCTTTATATTTATTTCCATGCGCGTTGTTTTTGCGATAAGTCGATAGATCATTATCATGGTATCAAATATTCTAATAATGCGCATCAAATGTTTAAGGTGATTAAAGTAAATATGTTGATAAGGATTAATAATGAACTCGTCTAAATAGTACCACATTGTGCGTTATCAATTTTATAGAAGATAAAATTACCTGTTACCTGTGAGTTACCTGTCCTTAAAAGATAGATATATGCTATAACGGACTTTTTATTAGATTTATAAAAGAGGAATCTACCGCCAAGCATTGTTCCGTTATATGACCAAGGGATTAGGCTGTATCATCCATGAAACATCACTGGAGGTTATACTTTTCCCTACACTTCCAACAATTATTGTTATATTACAGCCAATTTACATAAAACCTTGACGAATTATCTGCCTAAATTTTCCTGGTGAATCACTATTGGCAAAAACCGCATGAAAATCTGAGCAGTAGTTATTGAGTTTAAAGCGTACAGAGAGAAAGGCGCGGCCGAGGACTCTGTTTTATAATATGTATAGATAAAAGACAATAGAAAGTTCTACAGATGTAACAATAACAAATAAACATAATCGCTAAAAAATATATAACATAAATCATTTACTGAGTTCGGGTAATTAACTGTTGATTAGAACGAATTAAGTTCTATAAACATAACGAAATAATTATTGGAAGGTGCTAATTGGACTCTAGTAGTCATGGAATGCCATAGAAATGGTATAGCGGTGTCTGAATACAATGGCTAAATCAATAATTACAATTCAAATGACTGTACACCACCCATGGCTCTAAGCTAATGTTAGCCAGGCATTACTAAGACGATATATTAGTATGCAATATTAGCACAGCTTAGCATCGTTCTGGCTTGGATATTTACAAGGATGAATGTTCTTTTATTTATAATCAGTGTTTTTAATGAAACTTTCTCATCGACGTTGATATCCTATTTTTATAATATTTTATAGAGGCTGGGTGAGGTTCCTAGATCCTATATAATCCATCCCCGGCTGCAAACAGACTAAATAAAAGTCTTGCCCGCAGCGGGATTGGAACCAGGATTTCCGGCATGGCAACTCAGTGCTCTACCACTGAGCCACCCGCTACAACTTTAAAACTCTCTATAATATACAATTTTTTTTAGAGATGCAACATTTTATTGTAACTGCCTAGCGACTGATTGGGCAACTAATTTTTATTCAGTCTTTTGTCGCGCTCTGTCGTTTAAATTGTAAATATTTTTTAAAATCGGCAAATCATGAAGTTGCTGTTCCCGATTTCATTAAGCCTTTACACAAAATTTAGCAGTTTTTTTTAATTTTAATGGAAAAAATTGCATTGATTCAGAAATATTCCAATAGTTCAATTTTAGGACTGCTATTTATATATAAGAAATGAAGTGAAATATGAATTAGACATTTTTTTTTTTGAGACAATAATTTTCTATCTATTTCGAATCCCAAAATAGAAAAAAATCATTATTTTATTTAATCAAAATACTTATTATCTCAAAAAAATTATAGAATAATTTGGGGGTGCCTCTACTAAAATTTAAGGTATCTACTGTAGTACAATATTAAATGAACATTACAGTAATTTTTAAAATGGAAGTTGTTCAGTAGGAGCTAGTAACAGATATTTTTTGTTTTTACTTTAAATTTATTTTAAATATAGTAAATCGATGATATTAATAAACATAAAAACTGAAGATATTATTAAAAATACTGAAGATGTACTGCAAGGGTTGATTTGTTAATTTAAGATCTTATTTTTGAATGAATATAATTTTGTATTATGTTGTAATACGCTGATAAACAAGATAACTTTGAAACGTAATTTACTTTGTAATATCAAAAATTTTCTACAGATTACGACTTTTTTTTTCATAATTTAATTTTAATAAGGCTAAAATTTTACATAAAGAAAATAACACTTTTAAAATTAAATATTTAGAGGCTCTGTTCATAAAAGATAAATGATAGAAAGGAGGCAGGAGAAATTAGCAAATTGTATTCTTCCATTGTTTTAAAATTTAAAAAACAATAGAACATAAGATGCCTTATGCTTTATAAACAAATCAGATAGAGTAAAATAACCTGACCCTATTGCCTACCAATAGATCTTATAAAATAGATTTTCCATATGATAATTTTATAAAATTTCATAAGTAAATTAAAAGATTGAATAAAATATTTAAATAAAGTTTAAAAAAGAATTTTTATGGCGTTTTTGTGGGTGTTTACTTTTAGACATAATTTAATATATTTTATAAAAATAAATATTCATAAGTACTGATTAACTATCTAGTCCTTTCAGAGATCAAAGTTGGTTTTTAATGTAATGTTATTTTGACCATGGAGGAAAAATGATCCCCAAGAATTTTAGAAAAAATAAATTTTTAAATATGACATTCAGGTATCTATCTATACTTAAATTATATCTAGTTATTTTGGACAATTTATTTTAAATTATGTATTTTAGTGTAGTTATTATTATTTAATTTCACATAATTTTTAAGCTTATAATTGATGTAAAGTTATATAAAAGAAATTTTTTGATGATGCAGAGAGAAGACTTTGAAGATATTAAAAATGACACTATTATTGTCGAAACGTTTCTAAAGATGTAGAGATCAATAATATATGACTGACTGGAAAATGTTTTTTTCTCTCTTTCTCTATTATACAAATTATGATGAAAGAAGTCCAGTTTAATAAAAAGAATTTTATAAGAATGACATTTTTACTTTAAAATATTATATAAAGCAAAATAAAAATAAAAATATAGGATTTTATGATTTTATTTACGACAAAATATTGTCAAAATTATCTAAAAACAATACTTAGTGAGTTCTATTATTGTAAGAGTCTTATTAAGGACTCACGGGTTCCGATGGTTCTTGTCATCATTAGTAACTTCTAGCTCTACGCAGGTAATGCACGTACAACCACCATCATACCGCACGAGGTGTAGTAACACTCTTACCAATGTTGTACATTTTGAATTCAAAAATCCCATTCCTTCAAAACACCCTGTTAAGAATTGTTAGTCGAATAACCAGGAAGAAACCCGCTTTTCCTTCAGCCAGAGAGAAAGACTTTTTTATTGACTAACTTTCAAACTGGCCACTTCGCTTTCATTCATCAATTTTATTCTCCCGGAGTGTTTCCTTCCACTCAATTTCAAGCAGGAAATCCTGTCAATTCTAATGATGTAACGGCAATTTCTTTATTACAGTAAAAGGAGTTAGAAATTTTTATAAAATGACTAATCTCCATTATATTGTTATTGTAATATCAAAGTTATTATTACTATTATCGTTATTTCCGAAATTCCCTTGGAAGCGTAAGAGCTTGATTATTCTAATGAAGATTTTTCTTCCTTTTTTCTTATTATTAATTTTCTTCAAACGTTCGCTGCTTCCTTTCTTACGTTCTTTCGAAAGTATTAAGAGTAATATTTTATTGATGTTTTTGATTATTTTCTGAAAATGGATTTTATTGTTTTGATTATTTTCTGTATTTCCCAGTACCTTAACCCTTTAACTGATAGGAGTAAAGAGCTTTACGTATATCACAGCGCTAAGAGGGCCGGCTACCCGTCTACCGGCCTCTGCTACATACTTTTTACCTGCATTCTAACCTTCTTTACGCCCCTTTACTATAGTCTGTTAACGTATTTCATTGTTTCCATCATCCTTTCCGTTTCCATTCTTCATTTCAAAAAAAAAAAAAATAGCGAGACAAAAAACTACTACAAAATAAAATTTATAGAAAATAAATTTTATGCTGAAGGCAGTTGAACTGAGGATTGTTTCACAAGGAGAGCAAAACCAAAGAATGAGATTGGTTACCTGGCCGGAGCAGGTAGCCACCGATAGCTCAAGCAATCGGTACATAATTGATATATGAATAAAAATGAAGCAAGGTCACTTCGTCTATACTCGGCTTTAGCAAATAGATAGAAAAGCAGTGCGGTCTTTAGCATAGGGGGCACGTCCCCTTGCGCCGGTATATATCGTCCACAGCATCCAAAGGGTTAATATATTTTTATGATTGATTGATAATTATTTTACTAGTTTTTACTGATTCTCGAAGATTTGCCTTGTATGTCTGCGGAGATCCCTGAGACACCTCATCCTTCTTTTTCAAATCCAGTATTTACTACATCTTTATCCAAATTCCTTCACGGAAGACTGGTCCAAAAATGTTCCGGAATATTTAAAATATATACAATACAATAACATGAAATTAGCTTTATAACTAATATATAAAGTAATTAAACCTTAGCCAGCCAGTTACAGCAATTCTTAGAGGAGCGAGGCCTACCGACAAATTTAATATTAATGTTTTCCATACATTAATATTAATGTACATTCTTATACATTAATATAAGAATGTATTGTTATAAGTTTTGTTTATTGTATTATTACTAATTTTTTCTCTTTTTTTTCCCTCTCTGTTAGAAGTTTTTTATACATTATTTCTTTAATTGTAAATTATGATTCTCCAGAGATATATTTAAATTTGTACAATTATTTTTATTTGAGACTGGTCTATTGGTACAGCAGTTTTATTTTGTGAAATGTAGCAATTTATACAAGAAATAAATAAATAAAAAGAAAACGGGGGATAAGTTCTACATAGCCTTCATGACAGTACTGTCGTGCGGGTACTGTGCCGCAGTCTTTTGAAGGGGCTAAACTTCAAGCACAGAAATGAAGATGTAGACAGAAAATGAAAAATCTTTATTTTATGTGATTTTTCAAAAACCAGTTTTACCTCAGTTCAATATGTTCTATTGTAATATGGAAACATTAATAAAAATGCAAACCTAATTTTATGCAAATCAACATTTGAATTTGATTGATTCAGCTCATTACTAAATAACTGTCTAGAAGTCATCAAAATCGGATGTTGTTAATTTTAAATCCATTTTTATCCTATCGTAGCTAGTTAGCTCAGTGGTATAGTGCTAAGTTACTGTAATAACATCCCGGGTTCAAGTTCAGCTGTGCAGATAACTTATTTATTCAGACAATAGCGGGATATGTACTCTGTTTGATTTACAGATCCTCCTAGGGCTCACTCAGCTTATCTCAATCTCAGTCTTTATCATGTGCTAAACCCAAGATCTTTGTAGGATTATTGCGGTATAGTTTTTTTTTACTGAAATATGATTGACATTTATCTGAGAGCAGTTTCTCTTCTCAATTCAAATGAATAAAATTTATTCTTGTTTTAAGACTTAATATCAAAGCGCTTGATTTTTGTTGTCAACAATTGTTTTATAACTTGTTTTTTTATAACGGAATATGTTAAATTTAACTTCAATATTCATATCTGCTTATTAAAATAGCAAGTTATATGCTATTTGAACAGAAAAAAAAGAAGTTATAAAAATAAATCAGGCATTGGACCACCTCTGCAATGGCCATTCCTGTCAGAGCAGTATTTCCCGCATTGATATGAATGGTCCGACCAGTATGCAAATGGATTCCCATTGGTTGTTAAACCCAAGCTTCCCGATTTAATTATCGCTTCCAGCAACAATCCGATATTTAAGCGCAGGTTAGGGAAATGGGAAATTGTTAAGCAATTTCCATAAGCTATATGGTATGATTCGATCCATCAAAATCAAATGCTGACCAAGTAAAACTATGATTTGTCTTTATTACAATCTAATGATTCCAGGAAAAATATATATATTTTTTATTACACTTTATTCAAATATTACAAATATCTGCCACTTGTGGGCGATAAGTAATAGTGCTAAGTAGCAAATAATTCCACGAAAACAAAACAAAAAATAAAATAAATATATGCAATACAAATATATGCATGCAGTAATAAAAACAAAATAAATGCGAAAATGATAATAATTGTTCATATTCATACCATTATTACACTATTTACAATTTGGTTGGGGGTTCCCGAGTTAAGCTTCTTCCCCAGGAATGAATGCAAAGCAGTAGTCCGAGAGCCCACACTCCCAGGCGCGTCACTGGCATTAAACACCAATGGAAGCTGGTTAAGGGCGCATGGCTTCACACACACACACACACACACAGGTCGTGATTGGAGGGTCATTGTTTGGAGGATCTGACCATTGCCAGTACTCCAAATAACATATTATATCAGGTCTCGGGGCCATTGACGGTTTAGCTGGCGGGGTGGGTTATATGGAACTGGATAGTGACTGAATATGATCTAGGACTTAATATAAGTTATACTAATTTCAGCAATAGTATTTTATTTATAATTTTCCATAACATTATAAAGACTATATTTACAAAGGAAATTTCACAAGGTAGGAAGCAGCGTAAAACGGAAATGTGGTTGTAACTATCTCTAAGTATCTAACTATGTAAACTATCTAAGCCAAGCCAACTAAATAAATATCAAAACTTTATTAAATCGCTGACATAATTATTCAAATTTATAGCTTGTGAATTATCACTTTCCGTGTCTGGATCTTGTTCCCCTACCAACTTTGATGTCCAGCCCCTAGAGCTTTGATCTTTATGATTTATCTCGAAACATCTTACGTAAAATATCATAATCGTGCATCATTAACTCATTTTATTGAGTGAATCAAGATCAATATAAGCAAATAGTGTATTTATTCATTCCTATTCCGTCAGAAACAAATCTTTTATTTTAATAAAATACACACAATTTAAATTTTTATGTTTGTATTTATTTATTTTTTAAAAATGTCGTCCGAATTTGGGTATAGTGTATCCTTTTGAATCTTTAATATTTTATGTATTTAAATAGATTTTAGATTTTCACATTTGGATATCGGCCATATTTTTCATGACTTAGTTCATATTTTTTTTGTTTTATGTAAATTTTAATTGTTTTTTTGTTTCTTGAACAAGAACCGAAATAAGTTAACAAGATAGGAATTAAAATCCATTATAAGAGACCGATACTGCGGAGATTTCTGTGTTCTCTGCAACTGCGGTAAACTTGTTTATGTTGTTAATTGTTGGAATTTCTCATATTACATTTTATATCATCCTCTTAATACAATTTATATTTAGTGATTACCTAATTTTGTATTTTATTGATAGAAGAGGATGTTTTAATGTTTGATAATAATTAAATTTAAATATAGAGATCGTCATAGAAGACTGAAAAGACAAGGAACTGCTTGACATTTTCGCCTACTTCAACATTTACTGGAAAAACGTTCAAAGCGCCCAATTAATTACAAAAGACTCATTTACATGATAATTATCAGACCTATTTGGACATACGAAGTTGAGCTTTGGGGCTCTACTAAACCATCCAATTCGCCTCGTATCCAATCCTTACAATACAAAATCCTTCGTAAAATCCTCAATGCTCGTTATTATGTCACAAACAAATTCATCCATCATGATCTTAATATCCCATATGTTGCTGATAAACTAGATACCTATCCTTCCATGAACACACTTGAATCCGCTAGTATCTCAACTTGCTTCCCATACTATCCCTGATAACCCTCCGAGGCCTCTGAAAAGAAGATGGCATCGAGACCTTCTACTATAGAACTTTATTGGAGTGCTATCAAGGGGTAGTTTCTCCACAAGTGTTTTTTTTTCATGTCCTTTGTTCATTCAGCAGATTTACTTGATGTAATATAATTACAGTTGTAAATATCAATAAATTTTTCTATTCTAAAAAAATATATATGTATTGATGTTTATGCCTTGTTTTATTTCGTTTTTTAACTCCGCTTATATGAAACAGAAAAACTACATATGTAAATTGTTTATAATGGTATCTATTATATAATTTTTATCAATAATTATTTTCTGAAATTGAAGAGCCGCAGAAAAATAGAAATATATCTGGCCAAATGGCTACATTATTAGATAATAATTACATAACAACATGCCATTAAGTATTAGCTAAAATGTTCTGATAGATAATAAAAAAGTTATAAAAAAAATAGCATACAAATTTATTATAAAAAGAAATTGGCTAATGGAAAAATAAATAAGTAGATAAGAACCTCTAATGATATAAAAAATAAGATCTTTATGATTGAGGAATATTTACAGTAATTCATCGATCAATTATCTTTATTATAGCTATTAAATTTCATTGATTAGAGAGCATCTGTTTGGGAATTTAGGAGATGTGGGAATAATTTGATTCGAATGTAGATAAAGAAGATGCATGATAGATATTGGGTGGGAGTGAGTTCCAAGAGAGATAGAACGCGCGAGAAAGGAACGCTCAAAAGTTTTGGTTCTGTGAGAATGGATATAAAGGTCGGAAAGGCGAGATCTTGTGCCCTCGGATTGGATAGAGGATTTGAATTGTAGGATATTATAGATATGATAGACGTTATGAGTTGATGGCTTGGTATAAGAAAGAACCTAGGAAGTAGAGTCTACGGAAAGAAGGGAAGAGACGCTGTACCTCATCATAGAGGTGGGACGCACGAGACTGCCTTGGTGCGTCGAAGACAAACCGAAGTGAGGTGTTCATAATTCGCCTCAGTCTTTCCTCGAGCTTGTACGTAAGATGTTTCGAGATAAACACCAATATAAACCTGTTGAATCTCCATTAGAGAAGACAGGGTGAAAAAGTTGATGAAAGCGAAAAACATGTCTGAATTTTAGTTTCTTCCCTAATTTAAAAAAAAATTATTTATTGAAATTTACAATTGTACAACAATAATACATCAAGTGAATAGAATGAGAGGCATATAATGGCATGAGATAAAGGCATGTAGAAAAACTCGAATAAATAATTCAACTTAGAAAGTCTCGGGGCCATCTTCTTTTCAGACACCTCGGAGGATTATCAGGAATTGAAGAGGTTGCTAGGTTTGAAACTAGTTAATTTGAGTGGGAATAAAGTTTTTCATGAACGGATTGATATTGGGTTCGTACCAATTCAGCATTAAGGTTATTATGGGTTATTTTGTTCCTAAAAAAGTAAAAAGCATTGGGGATTTTGGATACTAGTGGAATTGGATTGTTTAGTGTAGTGGAGTTACAAAGCTATAATCCGTAAGTACAAAAAGGTCTTATAACATTCATGTATATGAGTCTTTTGTCATTAATTGAGAGCTTTTCCTAATAGTATTTATTAAAACGGTTAGCTATTAATGTCTGGATTTGGGGTGCACCCAACTTACATATTTTACTCATAATGTTGGTTTTGAATTGTGGTTGACGATTTTTCATTTTTAATCAGGTGTTTCTGACATTACGGAGATAATAGAAAACTACTAGTCAACAGAGAGAAATACCTGTTCGTCTTATAAATAAATATTTTCATAACGAGAATATTAATAGTAATAATAACTTACATTAGGGAGTTGATAAATTCACCTTTGTGATGAGAGAGCGAAAAGGGTCGCGGCAGGGAGACGGCGAGGCTAGGATTGAGATAAAACAGCGCCGGGTGAAATGATTTATAGAAGCCCTTGCTGATTGTATTATATCCAAGCTCTGGCTAAAACTAATTGCTTTTCTAAATAAAGTCCCTTCTTTTCACTTTGGAGCATTTCCGTTTCCTTTTATTTGTCAAAAGCTTTTTACTTCAAAGTACCGATGGATATCATCATTCTGGTAAATATTGCATCCGTGGTTTTTTCGCGGGTGGTGCTATTAAGGTACGTAAAGTTAGCAAAGGTTACAGAGTGTTTTTTTTTTACTTCCCTTCTATTGGCTTTTGTATCTATAACCGAATTTTTTTTCTTCTTGTTGTTCGCCAGAGACCTTTTCAATATTTCTCCACTTACAGCCAATAAACTTGAAAGCAAGGATTAACTATATTACAATCCCTTGTTCAAATGTATACGGTTGCGATACTTTGTACAGAGAACTAAAATATACAACAATGTGAAGCATTATTAACTTTATTATTAAGTAAAAATTAAACTTTATATTTACAGAGAAAAAATTTTACTTTTATAATTCATAACAAATAAATTCACTTTTATTTCTCTCTGTTATATTTTTCTCCCTATATTTGTATCAACACTTGGCAAGTACAAACAATATACAATCAGCAGATTGGTTGACTCTCTGTTATATAAAAAACTCTCTGTTATAGAAATGTAATGTTTATCGTTAGTCTTCTGTTGTGCTCGATCAGTTAAAATAATTATATTTTTAAAAATTGTCCAATCACAAAGCAACTGGCCCTGACTTCTTTAAGCCATTGCACTATATATATATATTTTTTTAATTCAAATGGAAAAAATAAAATGCATCTAATTAATAAATTAAGCAATCTACAACACATTCCAATATTTCGATCGTAGTATTTTTTTTCAATGTAGTAAAATGAGATTAAGACATTTTTATCATGAACTATATTTTTTTCTTATCTATGAAACATGGCATTTATTATTAGTCCTAGTCCTTTCCATAAAATAGGTTGAGGGGGTTTTCGAATAGGTTTTAATATGAATCAGATGCTTTAACAGAAGGAATGCATGATATCACAACAAGCTCAAACCTACCTTTTTTAACGAAAAAATGTGTGAATACTTTTATTAACATAAGTATTTTTCACAAACTATTGATCATACAAACCAAGTAATCAGTAATAATTGGAAAAAATATGTAGTAAAAGATTGCTTTTTTTTTTCGTAATTTCACAGTCAATGTGTTTCATTCTCAACCACAGCTAAATAAGAAGAACAATTTTTTTCATTAACAAGCGGTTAATATTCTACTTTACAAGTTATATGATATAAATCACAACAACATTAGTGTATTGAAGCTTACTAATGTACATTAATGTATTGAAATTCAACATTAATTTATTGAAATAAAATAATAATAAATAATTATAAATAATTATAATAAAATTTTAATATTTGGTCGGACAGTAATATTTTCAACCCTATTTCGGGTTACATGCAGTGGCTGATACAGAGCTTGTTGACTCCCTTTGTTTAGAGAGTGTTGAAGGTTACGAGTAATGTTTGAGGAAGGAATGAAACTGACCAGTGAGCCTCTGCGATACTTCCCAACTGGAAAGGAAGATCCACCTTCGAAACAATTTGGAAGTTATTATGCGAAATAAAACCATTTCGTGAAATTTAACAAACTCTAATGTACTCTCATAAAATACTTAAAAAATATATTACAATTCACAATACTGTGCAGGGATTTTATAACTAAATTATAGAAGAAACTTCTGACAGATTATTAACAATCTTATTTCATAAAAAAAAAAAAAAAAGCACTACTACAAACCTTGACTACAATGCCTATTTATAGAGGCTGGTTAGCCCCGAGAGGGTCACAGATCCCACAGAATCCAACCACGGGTGTTAATAGGTTAGACAATTTACCAACCACAATCTGATTTTTACCCAGAATCTTTGACAAAGCAGATCAGCGCTCTAACAGCTGAGATACCCTGATCCTTATATTATTTTATAGGCAACTAAAATTTATAATTAGAGGATTGTAAATCAACTATGAGCAGTTTTCTAACATCGGTTGTCACCATTAACGTAACTAGAGTTGACTCATGGGGGAGGGGTTAACCCCCACCAGTCAACCATTCCAACATATTACTTCCTTCAAAAAAGAGGCCTCGTAATATAGGTACAATTTATATTATACTATAATCATGTAGCTTCAAATTAAATAAATAGATTATAATTTTTTATAAATGTTATTTTCATTATAAATGTTATTTTTGGAAGGGCAATCAAGAAATAGTTTTTAAATACAAGTAACCTTACTTATTGGTTACAATAACTTATTAAAGTTAATTGAACTTTCTAGACCCATCCAGACTTTACTTCTAGATTCTAAGAATTGTCTAAACTGTTCTTCTCACGATTGTGATCTTATTGTTGCCGCTAGATGCCACTACTCCCGCTATAATAATATAATTAATTGTAAATAAACAGTATTAAGTTTTGGTGTGCCATTTTAGTGAACCTTTTATTAATTAAAATAACTGTGTTTGAACTTTCTTTGTTGTGTTTTTAACATTACTGACCCTTACTTCTGTATCCCACAATAATAACTTAGAAAAAGTAAAATCCTTCAAATTTTTATTTCTTTTAAATTGTTACTTACAATTTTTTTTTTAAATTTCTTCTAAGCAATGGGGGGGCTTACATCCCCAATGACCCTCCCCCCTAGTTACGCCTCTGGTTGCCACCGTTTTTAATTTGATAGTTTGCCAAACTACAAATTAGTCTTTACCTTATAGATTGCATGCAAGTATCGATAACGGATGAAGGAAGGAATAAGAGTTTAAGTTTCATTCGATTTTAATGGAGGAGATATTTAAAATTTTATATATCAATAAGACAATAACATTGCCTAATAGTACTATTGTAGGAAATACAACATTGTATTACGGTATCACTACCGTATAATAATGTGAATTAAATTAAGATAATCACTTTAACTATAAGACAAATTTTAAACAGAATCAAATTAAAATTTGCATAATACAGGAGTATTACTAATTTATTACTAATAATGAATATTTGAACGATATATCGATGCCTTAGTTCAAATATGTGTTAAGTGCCGAAAACAAGATTTTACAGGAGTCAAATTTGATAATAATTTAACACAATTAATACAGTACAAGTTTAAGCACACAATATATTTTTGTAACCTTCACAGCTTCTCTATTAATTTTATATCAACATGTGATCTATGACTTCGTGATCACAACTTTACAATATTATTTATATATCAAAACCCATTTTTGAAAAATTTGCACTTAACACATTTTTGAACTAAGGCATCGGTATGTACCTTCAGTGTAAACTCTATAATAATTCGGATTATGAACCTAGCTGATATTAAAATTACATATTCCCTCCTGAAGCACAAAATGACTTCTCTAACTCGTTAGCAATATATATTCATGAGTTGAAACTGAATTGTGAACGAGCCTATTAAGGAAGTAATAACCTCTATAGTATAGCTCACATGACCCACAATATAATACGCTATTGATGAGCATAGACTTTTTTTTCTACCTAACGGCGGGCCGACCTCCATTGTACAAATTATACAACTGTTCATTTAATTGCATTGGGTCGTAACGGATGAGGTGTCAGTTTCGTTTGTTTCCTTTATTTACAGTTTTCTTTTCATTAGGAATTAGATTATTTGTACACAAACAATTCTGTTATGTATACCGTTTGAATCATCATTTAATCCTTTTTCATAATCAGTCTTACTTTTCCTTTTGAAAGTGAAGCAACGTTTTAAAAATAAATAAGAATAAAATTATGACTTCCGCGGAAATTCGTATAATTTTTTTCTACGAATTTAAATTTGGCCAAAGCGTCACGGAGGGTTTCTGAAACATTAATATTGTTTACGGGGAAGATACAGTGACGCGAAAGAACAATCTTCCGTTAGCTTGAAAAATTTCGGTCCGGGGATTATGACCTTACCAACAAAGAACGTGGTAGGCCGAAGAATACTTAAGTTGGACAACGAAAAGTGGAAAGAGCTGGCCGAAGGGGGCGCTTCCCAAACCACTCGTGAATTAGGTTCACAACTTGGAGCAAGTACCATGACTGTTTCCAGGCACCTTAAGGACTTTGGTAAGACAAAAAAGCTAAAAATATGGGTACCACATGAATTAACCAAGGACCAGCAGCTCACCCATTTTTTTTCAGGAGCTGAATATAGAGGTCCTTCCTCACTCACCATATTCTCCTGACCTTTCTCCAATTGATTTTTACTTTTTTCGTTGTTTGGATAATTTTATAAGACATAAAAAAATTGACAACGAAAATGCCCTGAAATCGGCCTTCCAAGACTTCGATTCTTCCTTGACACTTAATTTCCACAGATCGGTGATAGAAATGCTTGTTTCACTTTGGGAGAAGTGTATTGAAAGTGAGGGATCCTATTTTGATTTAAAAAAGTATTGTTTAATAGTTTGTTTGCTAATAATTTAAATTTACACCTTAACTTCATATGTTACAACCCAATATTACAGTATGAGCATACAATTTTTGTTAGGGTACCCCGGTATTATTCTAGAAATTCTAAAAAAAAAAAAAGCAGTTATAAGGAAAATTTTGCTACTGTTATTTCACTGCTTTCACTGTTATTTCGATATTAAAATAGTTACTGTGTTACCTCTAACGAAAATAAGCAAATGTGATTAATATATTATACGACAAAAAAAAAATTTAAGTTTAAATACGATTTTGATAAATTCATGAAGTAGATGAGTAGTGCTTAGTTTCATTTTTGAGAAAATTAGAAAGTACTACGTCCCCTCCAAAGAGGCTAGTTAAAGACTCTCTTAAATTGCCACGGCCAATATTTTTAATCCATTCATGATGGGCTTCAACGGTAACGTCAAAATATTTGCCTATTCTTAAATAATTTGACAAAACGGTCAAAACCAGAAGACACATGTGACGAATGTATTAAAAATATTGGACGTGGCAATTTAAGAGAATTTTCTATTTAAATTCATAAACTTTCAGTATTTTGTGTAACAGTTTAAACAAGTCAGGAACAGTGGCTTTCTGTTTTTTTTCAATTTTTAATAATATTTATAATTTAACTGATCGAGCACAACAGACTAAATAAAAAGTTATTCGATCCGTTGCTAGGGAACGCGGATAAAACATTACATTTTTAAAATTTTTTTTATATAACAGAGAGTCAGCCAATCTGATGATTGTCTATTGTTTGTACTTGACAGATGTGAATACAAATATAACAGAGAGAAGTACAGATGGATTTATCTATTATAAATTATACTAAGTAAATTAAATTTATTTTAGTTTATGTACAAAAACACAATAATACAGTTAATAATAATCCACAATGTTATAGAATTTATATCTGTGAAATTTATTGCAACCTTATACAATGGAACAAGGGAGTGTTATAGAGTTAATCCTTGCTTTGAAGTTTATTGACTGTAGGTGGAGAAATATTGAAAAGGTCTCTGGAAAGCAACAGAAATAGATAAAATTCGATTCCAGATACAAAAGGCAATAGAAGGGAAGTAAAAAGAATTAATCTGTATCCTTCGTTAACTTTACATACCTTAATAGCAATAATTCCTGGATCCATTGCTAGGTAAAGCCGATAATAAAAGGGTGTATAAAAAAATTACCACCTTCCACAAAATATTTATATTATGATTTCTTCGATATAATATACAATTAATAATAAAAGTAGAGTCAGTTATTATCTACCGTCATTAACCTCTTATATGATTGCTGAGGAGTACGTTCTTGAGGGACTACCCAACAGCTTCTTCCAGATTAATATCCATTAATGGTCTCCTGTAGTAGTCCCTTCTAACGTAGTATCTCCCTTCATCTTCAGTTTTCATAATTTTGCGAGTTGCTTCAACGGCTGTGAATTTTTTTTCCTGTATTGCCTTAAAATAACGATAATTTTCTAGAACAAAGTCATATTTCTTCTTCGAACTGAGGCTTTTTTTGAAGAAGTCGAATGGCATTAAACAAGCTTAGAGAATGCTCTAAAAGGATTATTAAGTAATAAATAGGATTAAAATATTTAGTCCTTTGAAATTTTGAATTTGTAAAAACGGTAATTTTTTTTACACACCCTGTTGTATTCCACTACTAACAACTTTTTTTACATAATCGAGAGATTTAAAAAAAAAAGATACGTTTTCATTTTAATTTTTTCATTCATTGCTTTTAATTAATTGATGCTAAACCTGTGTATGAGAGAAATGTGAAAATATGATGGATTCGTTTAGTTTTCATAAAATATCATCGTCTTTAGACTCCTCCCTTGTGCCTATCAGTGTCGATATGCCTCAATCCAGGAATGCTTACACTTCTATCCCAAGATACCGCTTTCATACAATTCAGAAACTTTTCCATCTTCTGTCCTATCTTTTCACTCCAATACTCTTATCATGGGACTTCTCCTACTGCAAAATCTAGTGCCTTGGGATGGAAAAATCTTCAATATCTCTTTTCGTTCTTACCAAACTATTTCCTATAACCCATTTCAATCTCATTGTCCACAACAAGACAATGTGCTCTTTTGTCTTGATTTAACAGGCCTTAGACGTAGAGGTTAAACAGGCCAAAAATTTTCTTTCCAAAAAAGGAGTACAAACTACCTTCGGAAGACATGAGCTTATAGTTATTTAAAAAAAAAAATTAACAAAAAACAAGATTTATTAATTTTAAAATGATTTACTACTTATTTAGATGATCTCAGTATATTATAGACAAAAGAGTATATTATCTCCTTTAAAAAATACTGTCTCATAATTACCAACATCTCCTGGTTTCCCAAAAAGATGGTCTCTAAGCAGGTTAGTCATTTGCTTAGAATTAGAAAGGTCTCGAGGCCATCTTCTTTTCAGACACCTCGGAGGGTTATCAGGAATATTATGGGAAGCAAGTTGAGAGACTAGCGGATTCAAGTGTGTATGGAGCTTTTCATGGAAGGAGAGCTATCTAGTTTGGGCCAAATAAGCAACATAAGGGATATTAAGATCATGACGGATGAGTTTGTTTGTGACATAATAAGGAGCATTGAGGATTTTACGTAGGATTTTGGACTATAAGGACTGGATACGAGATGAATAGGATGGTTTAGTCCGTATGTCCAAATAGGTCAGATAACTCACATGTAAATGAGCCTTTTGTAACTAATTGGGAGCTTAGAGCGTTTGTCCAGTAAATGTTGAAGTAGGCGAAAACGTCGAGCAGTTACTTGTCTTTTCAGTCTTGCATGAAGAACAGCTGTTATTAATTTATTTATTCTCTTTAACTGCTTAATATCTTGTCAGGATTCATACTTTTATTTATTTTTGTTTGTTTGGTTTTTGTCACTTTTTTAATTAAACCGTTTATGATTTGTATGATGTAGACTGTTGTTCTAAAGACAGTTTTCTATTCTATTCTAAAGGAACAAGAAATGCGAAACTTAAACTATGAAACATAAAATCTATACAGTATTCAGTTAACCTTTCACCTTCATTTATTTTTATATTTCAGCTTATCTTAAATACCAGTACAGAAAGGTCAACCAGCTAAAGCTGCTTTAATATGGAATGGTGCAAACAGTATATTGCTCCGTGTAACTATTTTAAAAATCATTATTAATATTAATAATGTAATCATTATTATTATTAATTCGATTGTCATAACATAAATCAATAATATTTTTTTACAAAAAGTACTATTCATTCGTGCATCATATCTATATATACATATATATATATATATATATATATATATATATATATATATATATATATATATATATATATATATATAAAGGCTGAATAATAGTACACATAGAATCATTAATCATAGCCTTGTAACCTATACCAGTTAAGGCGCTTGTCAAAAACAGCGTCTGTGGTAACAAATGGGATTGATATTACTCTCTACTGCAATGCTTTCCGTTTAAGTCAAAATATATATCTGGTTTGTTATAGTAAAACTCGGATAGATAAAATTTAGGCCAAAGGCCTCTCTCTCCCAACTACTACTATCTCCCTGTTGAATGTATTTGCAGTATCTGAACAGTGAAGAGCAAATGTATAGCTCCCACTTTACTTGGAATCAGAATTTAAATATTACTGATAAATATGATAAAGAAAAATAAATTAATCAATTAAAACCGACAAAAAGTGACATCAATTATAAATTACAAAAAATAAGAAAAATCTCAAAAAAGGTTCGCGTATTACCTTCCTTTGTCTTGGTTTCTGTGAACATTTTTGAGCATATTTGCTGTCTCTATTTGATGAGTTTGTTAGGGGTGTTGATGTGAAATTTGCTTTTGTTTGTCTTTGGCGTACTTTATAAATTTTCAAAATCTCTTGTAAAAAGAGCAAAAAAGGAAAAAGAGACATAAAATATTAATTAGGTTGCAATTGAAAAGATTATCAAAAGCAAAGTCTCTAAAATACTGGAAAAACTGATCCGCCACACGTTGCTTATCTGCATTGAAAAGAAATTTTTAGAGTTTTTATTGACCGTCTTGGGGTGTGGTTGCTGTCTCTATTGGATGAGTTTGTTTGGAGTGTTGATGTGAGATGTGTTACAGTCTTCCTGATACGATTTTTCTTCTGGTGTATGTCCTGATGAGGCCTTCTTCTTTATCTAGTGGCACGACAGACGCCTAAAGCGGTCCTTGGCCAGCTCAACCATTTTGCCCCAGGATTGCCTATCTGCAGCTTGGGCTATATGTATTCCTCCTTGTCTAATGTATCTCTCATCCTAGATGTGGAGGATTTAGAGGTGTCCTCTAAAGGACACCTCTCATCCTCCAACTTAATAACGTGTCCGATCCATTTAACTCTCTGCACTTTACACAAAATTAGAAAGGCTGAGATCCTGACATTGTATATACAACTCCATATTCCGACGCAGTCGCCAAGATCCATTTTCTTTGATAGGCCCTATTATTCGTCCCAGGATCTTTCTTTCGAAGCGGTCCACCTTATGTGGACTTGTTGAGAATCCACGTCCCCCAGGCATAGGATGCTAATAACCTTATGAGGCATTAGTAGATCCTCATTTTGGTAGCAAGGCTTAATTACCTACTCCTTATAATTTTACGCTCTGTTTACTGCTGCCAGTCAGTTCTTTATTTAAGCCTCCTCGGTCATGTTTGCAGTTATAGTAAATCCCAGATTTTGAAAGCTAGGGATAACCTGGAAGGTGCAGTTTCCTAGCTGTACTTGTTCTGGGGTTATGTCTTTTCTCCTGATGCATAAGTTGTTTTATTCTTATTGAGGCCTTAATGGGTAACACTTTGACTGGGTTGTTTTTTCTATTATGTTAGAGACTGGAGGCTCAATTTTAAAGGATTTTCCTATTTCATTCTACGGCTTTACAAGATAACAATTTTATGTACAAGAAAAAAATGAGACTAATGTTTATAAATTTTGCAGGATTGTATCCTTTTTCCCAATTACTTAGTTGACACTAAGAAAGCTAATATGGACAGAAGATTTGGCAGCCCACGCAAGTCTGTAACTTAATCCGACAGCCATTCAATTACACCTACAGACCACTCCGGGTATTGGCTACCCCCCTGCTATTCCTTCACTTAGGGCGAAGTCTTGAGGCAAAATCTTTGTCGAGACAACTACATAATACTATTTAGAAAAAAAATACATAAATAATTTTAAAAAATTATAGTTATTGAAATAAAAATTCCTTCTACGATATTTTAACGAAATCACAATTATATTATACAGAAATACAATAAAGACTAAGTGAGCTCAATGCTCAGAGATTTTTTAAAATTTTGTTTATTCATTTCACGTCACTTTATGACTCAATGCCTAGTCGGACGAAGTAAAGTGGTAGTCCTAAATATTACCTATTCAGCTATAATTAGGATAGAGATCTTTAATAAATACCTGAGGCCGCACAATCTCAATCCTCATTTTACAGCGCTTTCGAAGGACGTTATAAAAAGTCCTAGGCCGAATAACTGCCGGTTGCGAACCTTCCGCGACTTTGGGCGTAGAAAATTGCCATGTTGACCAATACACCACAGAAAACCATGTGAGCCAATAAAGTAGCAGATGACAGATAACAAAAATATCGAATTTTCTATAAATTGTTATTAAAAAGTGTTATCAAATTATTAAAATCTTAAGCTCTCAGATAAATACTACAGGATATTATAGTAGTAGGATATTTTTTTTTAAATGTAGCAAACGAACTTAAGAAAATTTAAACAGTCAAAATAAATAAAAGCAGTTATGCCTTTGATTTTTTGTTCTGGTAAACAAAAAAAACTTATTTCAATCAAAACTGTTGCAAGAAATCTTTAGCATCATTAACAGATCACTGAAATGTGTCAGTTGAAATTTCTTCTTTACTGAGCATACCATCCGTTACTGACACAATCAAGAAAAACTACAAGCAATTTTATAACTCATTTTCTGGACAACCAAACTTCCTAGTACGAAAATTACTGACAGTCACATTACCACAGAATCCGATAAGAGTACTAAAACGTCTCTGAAGCAGAGATCTACTACTTAAGTAGCAGTTAAAATGGAAGATTGTCAGTAATACATTTAAAGAAACTTAAGTAATGAACATGTCAGAATATTTAATTACTAGTGACCAGGCTTTGCACGGTTTGCAGAGCATATTATGCCTGCAGGTTTTGTCTGTCTTAGGATCGCATAAGTTTGATGCGTCGAATATATGGATTAGGTTTAAATGTAACATAATGTCTATACTGCCTGAAATATTTTAATGTAGATATTATAATTGTAATTTTTATCCAGATATTATAAACATAATAAAATATGTCTTTATAGATATTTATTTTCACACGCGTTAATTAAGCGATAATTCCTAAAATACTCATTTAAATTATATGGTGTTAAATACTATAATAATGCGCTTGAAATACTTAAGGTTTTAAGATTTAAGTTGATAACGAATAATACTTCATTCGTCTAAAAAGCTTTCACAATACCAATTATTATACATAATCAATTGTTTAGAAAACGTAATTGGTACAGTACGCTATCTTTAAAAGATAGATATATGGTATCACGGATTTTTTGTAAATCTATAAAAGTGGAATATTCCACCATGCATTGTTTATATCTCAAAGCGATTAGGCAGCCTCTTCGATGAAACCTCCCAGGCGGCTATACTTTTTTCTACACTTCCAATTATCGTTATATTCCAACCCATTTACACAAAACCTTGACAATTATACACCTAAACCTTCCTGGTGAATCACTCGACCTATTGGTGAAAACCGCATGGAAATCCGTGCAGTAGTTATTGAGTTTAACGCGAACAAACAGACAGACGCGGCCGAGGACATTGTTTTACAATATGTATAAATATACCTAGTTAGATATATTTCCATGTTCCATTATTTATATCCTTTCTATTTATTTTCGCCTACTTACAATTTGTTTTTTTACATTATTGTTATTGATTTATATCCCTCTGTTTTTGTTCAAAATTTAAAATAGTCCCAATAGTTTTATTTTATACATTATTTAATAACTAGCTTTTGCCCACGGTTTCGCTCGCGTAGACTTTGGTCTGGCACATAAAGTTTCGTGACAAATCATTTTAAATAAATAATTTAATTCAATAATTAACAATCTTTGAACCCCTATTATATTAAAGGGGAAACCCTTGGGGTGGAATTATCCAAATTTCTTTCTTAAATTATACAAAGAACCTATCTGCAAATTTCAAGATGCTAAGTTCCTGATTTGCCTTTAATTATGTAATATAATGGATTCTCCACAGAACACAGAAAAACATGTGCCCCCGTACCCCCCCTTAATCTTCCCATGCTATAGCCTATGTGTTATTATGATGTGTAACCTATATTACTCAATAATTTTCTTCCAAATTCTTTTAGTAGTTTTTCCGTGAATAAGTAACAAACATACATACAAACGTTCTCATTTATAATATTAGTAGGATAGTACGATATCAAACCAATTATTTCACTCGTGCTCTTTCTGCTATTTTAACAACTATTATCATGTTATTTGCCTTTAATTATGTACTATAATAGATTATCCACAGTATCTATAGCCTATGTGTTATTCTGATGTATAACCTATATTAATGTATAGTTTCATCCAAATCCATTCAGCAGTTTTTGCGTAAAAGAGAGACAAACATACAAACCTTCACATTTATAATATTAGTAGGATTATTGTGCTTTTCTCTATTCTAATTATTTCATTATTAAATTAAAATCTACCCATTCTATTCATACCCTAAGAAGACCTACAATATTGATCGAAAGGTCGGCTTATAATAAATAGTTCTGAATTAATTATTTTACCTTCATCCGAACCATTTTTCTACATACATATATTATGATAACTAATATTTACTGTAAATCTTAAATCATTTTAAGATAAGAATATCCACAAAGGATTGTTGAGAAAGGATAAGGAGATTGAGAAAGTAATAGACACAAAGGTGACTAATGATACTCAAAGCAAGGCACCAACACTCATCTCTTATTCATGACCCCGATGCCTGCCAAGTTTTAGGATCCGATCCACTGCATATTTCACTAAGGACTTCGGCACACAACATTTATATAATACTCCCATTGTAAAGTTAAAACCACTCTGGTTTATTATTTTAAAACATGATTTATTGATATACTATAATAATATTTTTTAATTAAAGGGTCTTTCATTAAGAAATGATATTATTTTAATTTTAATAAAACAACAAAGGTTTGACATATCAACTTAATTCCTGCCTTATGTTAAAGCTTGGGCAATGCAGTTATCGAGTACGGGCTCGTAGACACTGACGCACTCGATCGCTCCAATTTCTGATCACTCTGTGCAATAATTCCGGCTGTGTTCCGCCAATAACTTGACGAATATTCTCTTCTAAGTGATCCAAAGACTGTGGCTTGTTGGCGTAGACTTGTGCTTTCTCATAGCCTCAAAGAAAATAATCCAAGGGTGTCGAATCACATGACCTTGGCTGCCAGTTCACAAATCCTGGTCGTGAGATGGTCCAATCGCCAAACCTTTCCCTCAGCAAAGCCAGAGTAGCATCAGCTGACACATAGCGCCATCTTGTTGGGAGCACATCTCTTCAATATTGACGTTCTCAAGTTCTGGCCATAGAAATTCGAGTAACTTGGTGCTATAGCGATCGCCATTCACGGTTACGGCTGTTCCATTCTCATTTCGAAAGAAATAAGATACGATAACGCCGCTATACCACCAGACAGTGAGTTTTTCGGAATGCAACGGATCTTCATGTAACACTTCTGGGTTGTCCTCGCACCACCCACAACTGAGCGACCACTTTGGTAATATTTTGTTATTACTTCCAACCTATCGAGAGGAGTCAAATGCTGCATCATGAAACTGCACACTATACTACATATAATAACACCTAGAAATAAATAAAATATGTATTAGAAACCGAGAAATATCTATTTGAAAAGTTATCACTCATATTGAAAGACCCTTTACAATAAACTTAAAAAACCAAATCTGTACCCCGGAGGTAAAGGACGCTATGTTATTTTTTTTTTTATATTTATTCAGGAGACCCAATTTTCCATAACTTTGAACTATTAAAATTTGATTTATGATCATTCACCTAAAATAATACTTATTTTGTGGTAATAAATAATACTAAATAATAATAATAAATAATACTCCAGTGTACAGAGTTAGAAATTCTTATAAGATTAGAAATTTTAAGATAAAGTTTATTTTTAATAATTTGTAATTGTCTTATACATTATATTGTATTATATTTTTATTATTATTATAATGGCACAACGGTCCTACAAGAACCTGGACCTCCTCTACTACAGGCAGTCAACTCCGCGATCCTGGCCTATTTTCCGCCATCTTATTAACTTAACGTAACTTTATGCTGCTATGGCTAATCGGATGATGCAGCAGAGTGAACTCTAAATGTTGTATATCCAGATTTTTTTTACGATAGTTGAAATCGTACAGGCTTGGTACCCCTGTTTAACGTCCCTTGCGAAGGACGGCATAACCAAGGATTTTTTACCCTCTTTAAAAAATACTACGAACCCGTGATCTTCGGCTAGTAGATTGTTATGCTAACCAGTAGACCACAGGTTGTCTACCATTCCTCCATCTTCGTAAACTCATCCGCTATAAGTCCTCTTCATCTAGCCATCTGACCAGAGGACGTCTTCTACGTTTGCCGTCTGGTTTCCTAGAGAGCATCTTCATTGGCATTACACGGCCTGGAATTCTCTCCACGTATACCATCCATCTTATTCCGGCACTCTTTATCAATGCCACCATGTCAGGTTCTCCATACAGCTCCATCACCTCCTCATTCATTCTTCTTCTGCATATTGCGTTCTCGGCTACTCCACCCCAACAAATTTCTTTCCCAGTAGTTTAGTATGCGTTTTGATTTTATGGTTCTTATTAGACTTTTGTATAGTTGGAGTTTCATTCTGTTTGAGAGCGAATTGAACTGCAACAATCTTTGTAGAAATAAGCTGCATCTATATTCTGCTGCTACCCTGGCTTGTATTTCGTTCTCTAATTTGTTGTCAACTCTATACACACTTCCCATGTACTTGAAGTGAGTTATAGCTCTGATACACCGCTTTTCGAATATTGAGCTGATTAATCTTCCAAACGTGAGAAAAATGGATTCCTTTATTGTTATAACAAATTTTATTACAGCAGAGAAAATCTATTAATTTATAAATATAAACTTCCTTCCAATATTAGCTATGGCTCCAGTGCAACAATTCACGTTCTTGCATATTTTCTCATAGTGAAAATCAAATACTACGCCCTTACATAAAAAAAAAAATGGATATGAATATAGATTTTAAATATCAAATGAAAGCTTTGGTGATAACTAGGATCACGGATCAGAGAACTCTTACATGGGTTGAGTTCAAAACCAACTCCAGTTGAGATATATACACGTGATTGAGAATTATATAAGCCGATCTATTTAACAAAGTATTAAAAAGAACTGGGAAAATTGCACCTGTCCTCGGAAAACTACATATGTAAATATAGAGTGTAGTTCCAGAAAGATCTGGAATAAAAAGTAAATGCTTTTCGACGATCGACTCATAGAAATGATAATTCTGGCAATAACAAATAGCATTCACGAAGTAATCATTTTAAAACTAAATATTAATTAATTTAATTAAATATTAACAAATTAAATATTATCATCAAATCTCAAGAGAAGTCTGAGGGTGTAGCAAAGACGCCAATCTCAAGGTTTAATTTGATTTTCTCCATAAAAAACTTCCAGAGCCATATTTTTTGGCTTGGTATATGTCACAAACGCATACCAACTACAAACTAACTCAGGTTTTAACTGAACATGGACGTACCAAATCATACTTAAACAGATTTCACATAATAAATGACAATACTTGCCCAATAGAAAAAGAAGAACAGACATTTAAACACATAATATATGACTGAAGTACAAAGGTCGAAATTAATTATTTCTATACTATTAAGAGGGAAAGTTAGGCCAGTATCTGAACATGACCTATACAATATATTTCGAACCGAATTCACTAAATTTATTTATAGTATTAATTTCGTAAAGTTCGTAGTATTAATTTAGTTTAATCATACAATGTAAAATAGATAATCATTATGTAAACAATGTAATCTCAATTTTTTTACTTTGTAACAGTATATAAGTAACAATGTCTTATGTATATAAGTTAGAATTATCACAATTGTTATTCCTAATTGTAAAAATGAATTTAAACGGCACATACATAGTATACTCAAGCATGGAATGTGCCAATAAATAAACGGTCCTTACAAAGGGTTACTCTGAAAAGAAAAAAGAAAAAAAACAATTGCAAACAGCAACAAGTTTCATTTAATTTTTAGGTTTGATATATTTTCAAATATCAGATATGATAAATAGAGCTTATGGATTTAAATTGGGATTTTCTATTATTTAATCCATTTAACTATTTGCTAAAATTTTAAATTGTAACTTTAAATCATCTTCAAGGCTTTTTATCGTTTTTTTTTAGATTTTTATTCTGCAGAAATATCGATCTTCTAATTTA